>OX401915.1:7750081-9158081 GCA_947859195.1 Drymonia ruficornis | reverse complement strand
TTTACCATTGTTCCCTAAATCAATCACAAATCTTTCCTGCTCCGAATCTATAATCATAGACTAAAACCTTTTATAATGTTTGAAAAAGTACTGGCCTCTAAAAAAAAACAAAGTGACAGCGTCAAAATATCAAAAAGCAAAATACGCAATCTACGTCAGTATACATGTGTTTGTATGTGTAAATGTTCACTATTTTTTTCTTAAGCTACTAAATTATTTTATTATTACTTTCCTTGTATACGTGATGAAAAGCACAGTGTTAATCTCGGGTTAAAGTAACTTATTATTGGTCCCTCGAACTATTAGCGCCCTCGCTACGCTCGGGCGCTAAACCCCGTCTCGGGACCAATTAATAAGTTACTTTTCCCCTCGGATAACAATGTACTATTACGGTGTTTGGTACGGAACCCCCTATGTGCGAGTCCGACACGCACTTGGCCGATTTTTTATATTTTTCGTTAGTACATAAATAAACTTATATAGGTACCTAAATAAAAGTTACATCAAAAACATATTTAAAAACAATAAAGCCCCTTTTATTTTATTCTCAGTTTTGTGACCGCGTAGTCTGCAAACAAATGGAGCTCTTTAAAGAACAATCAGCCCCAAATCGTACCAATACCAATATCACTAAAGTGTTCGTATAAAATGAATCAAATGGCAATTTATTTCGCCGTCCTATCGCTAGCTCTCGCTCCGATTGACCTAGAACTATGAAATATGAACATCGTTCATGTCTCAGCGATTCCACAGAAAGTGCCGTGCTGTTGCTAAAAAGCTTCGCTTGTAATTGAAAATGATATTTATGGACTCTATTATTAGATACGTCTCTTTATAGGTTACTTTGCTTTCGCTTTTCAATACCGGATCGTTTGAAATACATTTATCATCGACGACTTTCGTCAGTATTTCATGTCTTGAATCAAAGATATTACCGAAGGAGGGGACATGTTATCGTCTAAAATAGTTTGTGCTACTAAACGGAGTCCATGGACACAGTTCAATTCAGTTGCACGCGGTAAACAATGTTGAAAACATGTCGGTATCGCCAATACGGCTCATCTTCTGGTAAACAATGCCTTCTTAAGTTTAATTTTCGAATTGCGAGTGCGATATCAAATGAGTGAAATTTTCTGCAATTACAGCCGAATATTCAAAGGCTATTCCCTTTTGTTAGACAACAACCTATCAGTGGTAAACGTACGCAAGTTGCCGTTGTGATTGTTAACATAGGTACATAAGTAGATGCTCGTGAAGGAATGTTAACGTAACTGCCTTCTCCGACATTTAAAATACACAGCACTAAAGAAATAAATACCTATAATGAAAGAGAAAGAATAATAGGTTCTTAAATTAAAAAACCTAACAATACATCTTATCGGGCAATTTATCGTAATCGACACAAAATCGATACTTAATTCGCGAAACCGAAAGAAATTTAAGCAATTTAAATGAGGCTATCTTCTGAAAGCGCAATTAACGAGGCGACGGAAAAACAACGGAATATCTCTGACGGGTATTTAATGAGACGGCTTAAACAATTAGTCAAAATAAAACAATGGTTCGACAATGACCCTTCGTTTTTTATTTAAACTTTACCTGTATCCGGAGAAAACAATTAACTCTGATTATAATAATTGTGGCGGTTTATGAAACAAGTGGCCGTAAGATCAATGGTAGTTGAACGATTGTGGAGAGTTGAAGCTTTTAAACTATGAATTCTACATGTAAAACGGGAGCTTAAAGTCTATCCCTTAGTTTAAACTAGATTTGATCTTACGGCCCTAAAGTCCGCCATTTAGTGTTTATGCAGATATTTAAGAGATTCTAGAGTAGTACTTGAATAAGGCTAACTAAACAAAATATCGACCATTGATTAATCAATCATCATCAATCAATCAATACATATAATAAGAATGTAAAAACGTCGCGTCTGTACATTCGAAATATATGGAAATAAAATAGTGGGGGGGACTTCGATTGACCAACAGAGAGCATTTATGTCATTTTTGAAATTTTTGTCTGTTTGTATGTTTGTTTGAACACGCACAACTCAGAAACTACTGAACAGATTTTAATGAAATTTGTCAAGGATATTACTGACATTCCAACTTAACATCTAGGACAAAAAATTTTTTTTTCGAAACTAAGGTTACCACAAACATTCAAAAACTACCTAGATATTGAAATTTACTAAGTTCAGAGATGTGATGTTTGTTGTGTTGGCTTATATTTGGATCGGAGCCCTACGTTGTGCGTGAACCGACACTATTTGAACTAGATAAGTAATAAATAAATAGGTAATTGCTGCGTTATAGTCTATAGTTATGTTTTTCTTAAACTAGATGTCGCTATACGTCTAAAATTCATGCAAAGCCTGGCTTGCTCCTACCTCATGGCAAAATTTAATAGGTACCTTCATCTTCTATCGACCACTTGCTTGAATAAATTTAGTTTTTAGCCCAGTCCTGATACCGCAGGGCAACTGCCTATCTAAGCCTTGAGTCTAAAGGACCTGCTGAATTTGAATTAGTAATAGAAACTTAGGCGTTGAACTTTGGACTCCAACTCCTGAGGACTTATGCTGCTGGGTAACTGCCTGGCCAAACCATAAGTCTGGAGGACCTGCTAACTTTGAATTAACAATGTGGGTATCAAGTAGAAAATTAAATTAGAACTCCAGACTTTAAATTCTCAGGCCCAATGCTGCTGGGTAATGACCTGCCTGCCTGCGTTGGACTTTCGGCTCTCGCACTCATCGTACGAAACACAGGTGTAATAGCTTCTTTACACTGATCTTCTGTGAGAGGTGATACTAGCCCTTGAGCCAGTCCGAATATGAGGTGCAGTCTATTGGCCATAGCTTGCCTCTACCACCTTACTGGTACAGATAGATTGGTACATAAAGACAGCTACGGACAAATCCAGACAGACGTAATACAGATGAGATGATAGGCAGAATTATATTTAAAAGCTTCACCGACTGCACGCGGACGGATTCGCGGGCACAGCTAGTAAATTATACGTCACACTATCACATCAATTGTATGGTCCCAAACTATAGACCAGTGCTTTTAGCTCAAAAGTGAAATGGAAGAGAATAGAACAAAAATTAAAGGAAAAATAATTTACGGGTGATCTGAGGTCGGTAAGTGGATGGGGGTGCGTTTTTAAGGGTAAAAAACGGTTTATCTTGATTTCCGGCAAAACTACAAGTCCTATGGAAAAAAGATAAATAGCAAAGTTGTAGGTAATAACAAGATCTACAACTTAGGTATTCACACTTTTTTCAAATAACATCAAAATCTATGTGAAAAATTCAAATAACCAAGTTTTTGGTTTTTAATCTTTATTTTTTACAAATAAGTTTTGTTTTCACGAAATTTGGTGAAAACTTGCCTTTTTATGTCCCAAACACACTGTAATTTTTTACCCGACCACGGCGGAGGGTTATGATTTTGACCGGTATGTATGTATGTATGTATGTATGTATGTATGTATGTATGTATATATGTATGTATGTATGTATGTATGTATGTATGTATGTATGTATGTATGTGCATCTGTTCCCACCTAACTTCCAAACGACTTGTCGTAATTTAACAAATGAGGTATCGTTAGAAGCGGCTTAATGGCGCGCTGGTTATAGGCTATGTGACGTCACATAAAATTGCATATGGCGCCCTCTAGAGGACATAATGTCATGAACTAAAAAAAAACATTTTGTAATGAAACCGTGTGGGGTATCAAATGAAAGAGCTTGATGAGCACATTTCAAAAATATATATATTGTTACCTATAACTCCAAAATAATTAAATAAAAAGTAAGTTTAAAAACTAAAACCCGACTACGGAAAAAAACGCGCTCTAAAAAGTATGAAACAAGAAAATATTCTCATCTAGAGGATAGCCGTGGTCCGTGTTCATGTGCCATTTGGCCCTAAAAGACCCACACGGACCACGGCTATCCTCTAGATGAGAATATTTTCTTGTTTCATACTTTTTAGAGCGCGTTTTTTCCGTAGTCGGGTTTTAGTTTTTAAACTTATTTGATTTAAAATATTTATTTTTTCGCCCTATTTTGTCTTAATTAGCGAAAAAGCACGCTCATCTTCGATCGAATAATCTCACGTCAAAATAAATGCTTTTTTTAAAAAAAGTCGGTTTTTATTCGTTGAAATCTCTATTTTATACCCGACTATGGCGGAGGGTTATGATTTTGACCGGTATGTGTGTATGTATGTATATATGTATGTGCATCTGTTCCAGCCTAACTCCCAAACTACTTATCGTAATTTGACAAATGAGGTATCGTTAGAAGCGGGTTAATGGCCCGCTGGTTATAGGCTATGTGACGTCACATAAAATTGCATATGGCGCCCTCTAGAGGACATAATGTCATGAACTAAAAAAAATAAACATTTTTTAATGAAACCGTGTGGGGTATCAAATGAAAGATCTTGATGAGCCCATTTCAAATATATATATATATATAATTATTTGGGAGTTATAGGGAACAAATATATATATACCTAATATATATATACAGGGTGTCCGAAAACTTTGCCACATGGAGGGGAAGTACCTTAAATATTGTAGATAGAGAATTTTACTGAATGAAGACTTCATTTTTATTTTTAAAAAAATACGCACTGCATTCAAAGATTTTTGAAAACTCGCTTGCCGCACTCGGGAATCGAACCGGCTAAAATCCGAAAAAATAACATCCTGTACTTTTATGGCATCAATCAATAGGATCAATCACAAGGATCAAATCACTCTAACAAACATGGGAAATTAAATGAAAGCATAACCGTGATATCTTAACTTATAAGAATTAAACTAAGTGAAAATTAAAATAAGTAACGATTTTATGGG
Organism: Drymonia ruficornis; assembly: GCA_947859195.1. Taxonomy (NCBI): domain Eukaryota; kingdom Metazoa; phylum Arthropoda; class Insecta; order Lepidoptera; family Notodontidae; genus Drymonia; species Drymonia ruficornis. The sequence goes on along the minus strand of OX401915.1, from coordinate 9,153,203 downwards.
TTTCCTTTCATTTAATTTATTATGTTTCTTAAAGAGATTTTATACTTATGATTGACCCTATCGATTGGTGCTATAAAAGTACAGGATGTTATTATTCGGATTTTAGCCGGATCGATTCCCGAGTGTGGCAAGCGAGTTTTCAAAATGAAAGGAAACCATAAATGCTTCACTTATTTTAATTGAACGAATAAAAAATGGTAAACTAACTAATATGTTGCTCGAAATTAGCTCCATTTTTTTGTGGATACACTTTATCTTAGAATTCGTGTATTTATAAGTTTAGATTTCATGGTTTTCCTTTCATTTAATTTCCCATGTTTGTTAGAGTGATTTGATCCTTGTGATTGATCCTATCGATTGATGCCATAAAAGTACAGGATGTTATTTTTTCGGATTTTAGCCGGTTCGATTCTCGAGTGTGGCAAGCGAGTTTTCTAAAATCTTTGAATGCAGTTCGTATTGTTTTTAAAATAAAAATGAAGTCTTCATTCAGTAAAATTATCTATCTACAATATTTAAGTTACTTCCCCTCCATGTGGCAAAGTTTTGGGATACCCTGTATATATATATATTTGCAATGGGCTCATCAAGCTCTTTCATTTGACACCCCACACGGTTTCAATAAAAATGTTTTTTTTTAGTTCATGTTTTTTTTTTAGTTCATGAAATTATGTCCTCTAGAGGGCGCCATATGCAATTTTATGTGACGTCACATAACCTATAACCAGCGCGCCATTAACCCGCTTCTAACGATACCTAATTTGTCAAATTACGACCAGTAGTTTGGGAGATAGGCTGGAACAGATGCACATACATATATACATACATACACATACCGGTCAAACTCATAACCCTCCGCCATAGTCGGGTAAAAAGTAGAGATTTCAACGCACAAAAAACCCACCGACTTTTTTAAAAAAGCTTTTATTTTGACGTGAGATTATTCGATCGAAGATGAGGTTGTTTTTTCGCTAATTAAGACAAAATAAGGAGAAAAAATAAATATTTCAAATGAAAAAAAATTACAGTGTGTTTGGGACATAAAAAGGCAAGTTTTCACCAAATTTCGTGAAAAAAAACATATTTGTAAAAGATAAAAATAAAAAACCAAAAACATGGTTATTTGAATTTTTCACATTGATTTTGAGGTTATTTGAAAAAAGTGTGAATACAAAAGTTGTAGATCTTGTTTTTACCTACAATTTTGCTATTTAACTTTTTCCATAGGACTTGTAGTTTTGCCGGAAATCGAGATAAGCCGTTTTTTACCCTTAAAAACGCACCCCCATCCACTTCCCGACCTCAGATCGCCCGTAAATTATTTTTCCTTTAATTTTTGTTCTATTCTCTTCCATTTCCAACGAGTTTCATCCTACTATTAGTTTTTTTCACTTTTGAGCTAAAAGCACTGGTCTGCTAAGCAACGCTTTTACTATGAATACCATAGGTATAATAGACTGGGGGCGATTCCGAGTGACACCCAGACCAGGGGGCTTACCACAAGCTCTTATCGCGATTCAATTACAGGAACGTATTAACGTTTCAGCGACTTTTTGTGCAATGACGTACCTTATTGTCATGACAATAAGAAACGTCATTAAAACGTCGTTAAAACGTTCCTATAATTGAATCGCAATAAGAGCTTGTGGTAAGCCCCCTGGTCTGGGTGTCACTCGGAATCGCCCCCAGTCTATTATACCTATGGTATTCATAGTAAAAGAGTTGCTTAGCAGACCAGTGCTTTTAGCTCAAAAGTGAAAAAAACTAATAGTAGGATGAAACTCGTTGGAAATGGAAGAGAATAGAAATAGCTAAATTATGAATAAGCTGTTTCCGAAAGGAGATGGGCATTCCTAGGCCAAATTTGTAATGAATTGAGATATGGCTTAAGAAATTGCTAAATTTTTCTATTTCAAAATGTAAAAATATCGCCCCAATTCAAACGCTAGAAAATGAGATATCTAAAAATTAAGTAATGTTCCCAAATAAACTGAATATCGATTAAAACTATTCGTAACTAATCGAATGACTTCATGAAATAACACATAAAAACGTTAGAACCAGACGATTACTTCAATCTAAGTACTTAAAAACATTACAACTATCATACTAAAATAATAGTTCCAAATAATAAACATTTACATAATAAAGATAAATCTTAAAATCGACTAAAGATTACACACTGCTCGTTTCGTATCGTTTGTTAGGCTCCAAAGGGCTTGTACCCAGGGCCGTAAAACAAACTTTAAAAAAACGTATCGTTTCTTACTGCTTACGCATTTCGAGTGTTTTTCCCATTATATTGATATTTCCTCGACTTATCTTGCCCATTTTGTGAAGGAAGTGTGTTTATTGTGTTTGAAACATAAATCGGACCTTTCGCACAAAATAAAAACGTATCTTTTGTTATTGCTTACGCATTTTGAGTGTTTTTCCCATTTTATTGATATTTCCTCGACTTATCTTGCCCATTTTGTGAAGGAAGTGTGTTTATTGTGTTTGAAACATAAATCGGACCTTTCGCACATCAAAATCAGAAAATAAAACTTATAACTCTGCTCTCAGATTTTAAGAATCTATTTATTTATTTATTTGAGGATAACCCGCAAAGCTTACACTAATACAAGCGTTAGAGAGCGTAACATAATACATTGATAAATGCAGCCTTAGTTATGGGCTACCACGACATGCAAATATAAATTTGGCGAGTACTTACTAAATTATGTCCCTAAATCTAAGTGTATAGCAAAAATAAACCCGTAACCGTATAATAGGTGCTCTTAAAATAAAATAAAAATAACTTCGTAACAGAACGGAACAAAAGAGAGAAAAGCAACTACCTACTAAAGCTCGAAGACGGGACAGCGAGCGCTGCTAGCGAAAACCTCAAACATACTCTTTTAGACAATTTTGAATATCGCGCTTAAGTTTAATCCGTAGAATTTTCAGTGATAGTTTAATAATTATATTAGCTAACAATTGACACCACTTTCATCCTTTTACAATCTTGGCCCAAGATTGTATGAAACCTTCCCGGTCTCCTTTGCGTCGGGTGGGAATCGAACCCGTAACCACTCGGTAAAGTGAGCCGAGCGGCCTACGCTCAAACTACTACACCCAGCGGTCGTCAACAGCTGATGATAGACAGTAACTTCATAATATGCTTCACAAAAGTGTCAAAGCCAAGTGACCTACGCAAGGGTATCTAGACATCACACAATGCTTTCATTTTGTTTATATCGCCAACGTTGGATCACATGCCCAAACATTTGTCAAAATATGCGACCAACGTTCAATTTATTCACACTATGACGACGGTTGAGGGTTTAAATTGTTTCGTTAATTTCTCGGCGCTGTTTTATGAGAAGATCTTGCACACATTGTTTATTGTATGGTTGTAGAGAAATTGTTTCAGTCTCAAGGGTAAAAACAATGTTAAGGCAAGGTCGAATCATGTAGAATGGTAATTTTGTAACTACAAAACGAGTTAACTAGACCAAAGTCTAAATTGATTATTATTTTAATATGTAATTACTTCAGTAAGTAATACACGTCGGAGAAGGAAGCGGACTTGCCTCGGACTTGCCTCGGACTTGCCTCGGACTTGCCTCGGACTTGCCTCGGACTTGCCTCGGACTTGCCTCGGACTTGCCTCGGACTTGCCTCGGACTTGCCTCGGACTTGCCTCGGACTTGCCTCGGACTTGCCTCGGACTTGCCTCGGACTTGCCTCGGACTTGCCTCGGACTTGCCTCGGACTTGCCTCGGACTTGCCTCGGACTTGCCTCGGACTTGCCTCGGACTTGCCTCGGACTTGCCTCGGACTTGCCTCGGACTTGCCTCGGACTTGCCTCGGACTTGCCTCGGACTTGCCTCGGACTTGCCTCGGACTTGCCTCGGACTTGCCTCGGACTTGCCTCGGACTTGCCTCGGACTTGCCTCGGACTTGCCTCGGACTTGCCTCGGACTTGCCTCGGACTTGCCTCGGACTTGCCTCAGATGTACCACAGATGTACCACAATTCGAGACCTCCAGTGTAAACTCTCAGAGGTCACGGCATAGCCAAACAGCAGAAACATTGCTCTCATACGCGTATCCACCACTGGACCGCGCGCACACGAGCACCACTCTTCGACTATACACTACGGCCTCTACACAATAGCCAATATACGATAACCAGAGCCATGCACTGCAGTCTTTCGAATTAGTTCTCAAAAACTACGATAACAACAATCAAGCTTACAGAAACGCTCGAGTAATGCTTCTAACGCCACGGCTCTCTAGCCGATCGGCAATCGCATTGCCCTCACACATCCAGCGCATGGATCCCATGAGTATCACCCAGTGACTACACACGCACACTATGGTCTCTCAAGACCCCGACCTCCGCCAGAGTTAAACGCGCATCGCGCACCCACGGACTACTTGAGTTTCCTCAAGAGACACCGATTTCCACCGACTACGACTACGTAATAACTACTGATACAGTCGACTTCATACGGCCGATAGAGCATCCACTCGAGTTTCAACAGCTTACTCATCATAACCCCGTGATCATCATTTACATCAAACTACGACTGGTACATGACCTGCTGGCATCTTCTTTGACTACTGCGAGCGCACTTCTAAAAGAGTTTAGAATTTACAGGTACAAACAACAAATGAGCGATCATCATCCAAACTTTTTCTCGAATCTAACCTTAGTTTGATTTAGTCAACTCAACACGTAATAAATTAGATTAGCAGCTTTTCACACGCAGCTAACTTGCTCCGCAAGAAACTAATTTATTGCATTTGCATCAACATACTTCATACATGATCAGCATTATCTTTTTACCCGACTACGGAGGGTTATGATTTTGACCGGTATGTATGTATGTATGTATGTATGTATGTATGTATGTATGTATGTATGTATGTATGTATGTATGTTTGTGCGTCTGTTCCCACCTAACTTCCAAACTACTTGTCGTAATTTGACAAATGAGGTATCGTTAGAAGCGGATTAATGGCGCGCTGGTTATAGGCTATGTGACGTCACATAAAATTGCATATGGCGCCCTCTAGAGGACATAATGTCATGAACTAAAAAAAAACATTTTTTAATAAAACCGTGTGGGGTAGCAAATGAAAGAGCTTGATGAGCACATTTCAAAAATATATATATTGTTACCTATAACTCCAAAATAATTAAATAAAAAGTAAGTTTAAAAACTAAAACCCGACTACTGAAAAATCGCGCTCTAAAAAGTATGAAACAAGAAAATATTCTCATCTAGAGGATAGCCGTGGTCCGTGTTCATATGCCATTTGGCCCTAAAGGACCTACACGGACCACGGCTATCCTCTAGATGAGAATATTTTCTTGTTTCATACTTTTTAGAGCGCGATTTTTCAGTAGTCGGGTTTTAGTTTTTACCCGACTACGGCGGAGGGTTATGATTTTGACCGGTATGTATGTATGTATGTATGCATGTATGCATGTATGCATGTATGTATGTATGTATGTATGTATGTATGTATGTATGTATGTATGTATGTATGTATGTATGTATGTATGTATGTGCGTCTGTTCCCACCTAACTTCCAAACTACTTGTCGTAATTTGACAAATGAGGTATCGTTAGAAGCGGCTTAATGGCGCGCTGGTTATAGGCTATGTGACGTCACATAAAATTGCATATGGCGCCCTCTAGAGGACATAATGTCATGAACTAAAAAAAAACATTTTTGAATAAAACCGTGTGGGGTATCAAATGAAAGAGCTTGATGAGCACATTTCAAAAATATATATATTGTTACCTATAACTCCAAAATATAATTAAATAAAAAGTAAGTTTAAAAACTAAAACCCGACTACTGAAAAATCGCGCTCTAAAAAGTATGAAACAAGAAAATATTCTCATCTAGAGGATAGCCGTGGTCCGTGTTCATATGCCATTTGGCCCTAAAGGACCTACACGGACCACGGCTATCCTCTAGATGAGAATATGTTCTTGTTTCATACTTTTTAGAGCGCGATTTTTTTAAACTTATAGTAAGGTCTGTATCTGAGTAGAAAACAAAATTGTATCCGTCCACTGTCGGTGTAAATAGGTGTTCGTACCTTCCGAAATTGTAGGTTGGTCTACCTATGCCTATGTCACTTACGTCAATAACCACAGTTATGAGTCATCAATTTCAATTTAAAAAACCAGTCAAAAACATGTCCAATTATGTACAGTCAATTTCAGAACTAAATCCAGTATGCGATACTCTAAACTAAATCATTATAATCAAGCCAAGCATGAGGGCTCCATCTGATACCCAGCGCTTCACAGTACACTGTCTCCATCTGACAGCACCTTGGGTGACCTCCATCCGGTACGGTCAATGTGTATCCTTAGGGGCGCTATTAGGTTTAGGTTTAGGTCTACGTTTAGGTTTGAGTAGGAGGGTGGGGAAAAGGACACGAGTCGACGATGACCTCGAATGACCTTTAACCCCGAATGACCTTTGACCTCGAGTAACCTTTGACATCGAATGTAATTTGACCTCGAATGAACTTGACATTTGACCTTGACCTTGAATGACCTTTGATCCCAAGGACACGGACCAAGACCATGAGGTTTTTAAAAATATCTGTATCGTGTACTATTTGGCTCTGGCGCTTCGCCGGCCGCTGCCGCGGCACACTCGCTTCGCTCGCTCGACTCGCGCGTTGTGGTCACTGTTCTAACCTTTTTTTTTTTTTTTTTACGAGGAGAAATGCATTTACGCATTCCCTCCCGCCTCGGGGGAGGCGGGAGGGATATGTGGGGCTCCCAGGCGGCAGAGTGCCGCCCGTCCTACCCACTAAAACTCCTCGATGTGCCATCTCTGCCATTGTGTTGGGGACGCGTCATCGGTTATTCCCGTCCCGCGAACCCCAACACGGCTTGGCCTTTTCAGGCCCCCGCTCCCGGGTGACTTAGGTCACCCAGTCCGGCCACATGGCGCCGCGTCAGCACATATGACGCGGCGCCTCCTCTCGAGCCCTCAGCGAAACGGCAGACGCCCCCGCATCTGCCGCCCGCAGGCTCCTATTAGGGAGGGATGCCACTCGCATACGCCCTCCTCCTGCGCCCTAGTCTTCGGCGGCGGATCGCCAGGGTGGCGTTAGCCTCCCTGTCCCTCTCCGCCGGTCACTGTTCTAACCTTACCTAACCGAACGTGTCCAAGCATTTTGCAAGGTAAGAAGGTCAACGTCAAAGTCAAAGTCAAATATCAAGTTCATTCGAGGTCAAATAACATTCGATATAAAGGTTACTTGAGGTCAAAGGACATTCGGGGTTAAAGGTCAAAGGTCATTGAAGGTCAAAGTCGACCCGTGTCCTTGTCCCCACCCCTATACTCAAACCTAAACCTAACTGCGCCCCTAAGGCTACACTCTAACCGTCCAACCCCTTCATCAGTGTCCATTTGTCTGGTCAGTCTTACTAGAGCAATAATTGGTTAAATGGCTAACTAGTTGGTTAACTAGGGAATCGGAATTCATCGATCGGAACGTTATTGATAATTTTCGAACACAACTTCATTATTTTAAGAACACCGTCGGGTAAGTAAGTTACACTCCACTGTTGCACCTATGGTCAACCACTAAAACACTAGTTTATCCAAAGGGCACCGCTGAGACGTCGCGGTTAGGGTGTTTTACCTTGCTAAATGCTTTGACGTTTTCGGTTAGGTTAGGTTAGAACAGTGACCACAACGTGGCCAGAGCCAAATAGTACCCATTTGGTTATTTGTAAAAACCTCGAGGTGTTGGTCCATGACCTTGGGATCAAAGATCATTCAAGGTCAAGGTCAAAGTCAAATTCCAAGTTCATTCGAGAGCAAATAACATTCGATGTCAAAGGTTACTCGAGGTCAAAGGTCATGCGGGATTAAATGTCATTTGAGGCTAAAGTCGGCCCGCGTCCCCCTTGCCACCCTTACACTCAAAACCTAAAAAAAACCTAAACCTAAACATAAACCTAAATATAAACCTAAACCTAAACCTAAACCTAAACCTAAACATAAACCTAAACATAAACCTAAACATAAACCTAAACATAAACCTAAACATAAACCTAAACATAAACCTAAACATAAACCTAAACATAAACCTAAACATAAACCTAAACATAAACCTAAACATAAACCTAAACATAAACCTAAACATAAACCTAAACCTAAACATAAACCTAAACCCAATAGCACACACTAACCGACGCTTTGCTTGTTGACAAAGCCTATTACTCAATTAAAGAATACATGGAGGACCTCACATTAAAATAATTTCCAATAATATTTTATCCGACATTTAATAATAATTGTACTCAGACTATTATTTGTTGTAACTTTGACATGTTTCATAAATTTATTTTGTAGTTCCTGTGGCTAATGTTATTTTTTATTATTAGGTTGACATTTTAAATTTTTGGTATGCTTGAAGCTGTATACAGGGTCTCCCATTAATCGTGGATAATCCTGAAACCTCTTATAGACCACCTTAGGACCTAACACATATCCTAAGTTGAAGGTAGATCTACGATGCATTTAGAAGTTACTGCAAATTTTCAGAATTTTATGAAATTTCTGACCTAAAGACGAAAATATCCCATAATTTCCCGAAAACTCAAACTAATTATCTTTGCATGTACCTCACAGATAACCATGTTATCGATATGCATAAAAAGATTGCTAATAATTCCGCGACAACATTAAAAAAAATCAATGAATAGTGAAATTTTAAAGTTTTGACTTTTTTACTAAGTCATGTAATTTCAACACCCTGTACTGAAAAAATAAAGTACTATGAAGAAATTGACCATGAGCTTAAAAAGTTCCTCAGTTAATACAGATTCTAAAATGGTTCAATACTAACTAATAGGTAAATTTCTTAAAAAATATATTAATATCAGTCACCATCAAGATAGGTACGAATATTAAATAGTGAAATGTAAGGATATTCTAAACCAAAAACCGACTTCAAAAAAACCTGGAGCACTAAAAAGCCTAAAATAATATTTCTATTACCACCACTGCCTACCCCTTCGGGAAAATCAGGCGTGATGATGTGTTATCGAGTATTTGGGGTCGGTGCCAATCTATCTTCTTACTTTTATAGTGGGTAGACTCGGCATACCAAGATTGGCACCGACTCCAAATACTCGATAACACATCATCACGCCTGATTTTCCCGAAGGGGTAGGCAGTGGTGGTAATAGAAATATTATTTCAGGCTTTTTAGTGCTCCAGGTTTTTTTGAAGTCGGTTTTTATTTTTTTATAAAAATAATTTTATTTCATGATTTTTAGTGGCGCCATGCAAACTTTATCACCCCAAATGACCCCTTTGGGGGGTGACTTTTCCAAGATTCCAAAACAAAAGTTTCTTAATTTATTATATGGAGTATACATACTAAGTTTCAAGTCAATCGGACACAAATATATTTTTTTCTACCGTACTTCTACCCCTAGTTTCCCCCTTTGGGAGTAGATTTCCGAAATCATTTTTTTACGGGACCAAAACGACTTAGTCACCTACCAAATAACAGTTTAAAAAGAAAAATTGGTTCATAAACGTTAGAGATAAACGGTAACTCTCCATACAAACTTCAACACCTCGTTTTACCCCTTTGGGGGGGGATTTTTCTAAAATCCTGAAACATGAGTTTCATTATTTGTTATGCATAATATACATATTAAGTTTCAAGTCAATCGGACAAAATATTTTTTTCAGACGACCTTCACCCCCCAAAATTACCCCCTTAGGGGTTGATTCTAGGAATTATTTTTTTATGGGACCAACTTGGAGCTACGATCTACCGAACTGCAAAAGAATTTTTCAAATCGGTTCATAAATGCCGGAGTAATCGGTGAACATACATAAAAAAATAAAAATAAAATAACATACATACAGCCGAACATAGAACCTCCTCCTTTTTTGAAGTCGGTTAAAAATGTAATTATAATCACAATAATTTTATCTAACTTTTTGCTCAGAAAAGCTGTGGGACGTCGACTTCTAAATACCTGTTTTGTTTGATAACAAAAGGGAAGGTGTGTGAAAGAGAGTGATGGGTCATTTTGAATAGTTTTCGAAATACTACCTTTTTAGGGTTCTGTGCTTCAAAGGAAAAACAGAACCCCTTTTAGGATCAGTTTGTGGTCCGTTAGTCTATCTATCTGTCAAGACAGGCACAGCCCAAACCGCTGGGGTTACAAACATTTTATAGCGTAGAAGAAGAGCATAGGAAGGATTTTGGAAAATTCCACCCATAAGGAGGTAAAATAAGGGGTGGAAGTTTGTATAGGGGTCCTATATTTCTGATGTTAGGAACATGACAAATTAAATTTAGGCTACTCATTACAAATAAAACATACTAATTTCAGCGCTTTAGAACATTCCACCCCTAAGGGCGTAAATTGGGGGTGGAAGTTTGTATGGGGGTCCCAACTTTTATTCTCTCTTTTCAGACATAAAAAGATATTGGGCAGAATTGTATGGGACTTGGTCCAAATATCCACCACTGACGAGACCTACGTAACTCGATAGACCACTAAATACTGATTAACTTTTGCAAAGACAGTTCAACAAAATAAGCTGTCAGTAAAAAATATGGGTAGTTTAAAAATATATTTTATATTTTTTTATTTCACACTTAGTATTATGTATATACATTTTTTTCGAAGGGCAACAATATAAATACTCCTTTTAACATTAAATAAAAATAAAATAAGCTGTCAGAAAGCAAAAATGGCTATGAAAAATATTTGTTTTATTATTTTTGTAACCTTATGAAAAGCGAAGAAGTAAGGTAACGCATAGAAGGTACCTGCTTATTTATTTTAGAGAAGCGCAACATTTGAAAATACGTAAGAAAGCTGTTGTTCGCTTTTCATCAGTAACAAAAAAAATATTTTTTTCATGGTATTTTTTTGCTTTTGACAGCTCATTTTATTTTTATTTAATGTTAGAAAGACTATTTATATTGTTGCCTTTCGAAAAAGTGCCAAGAGTAAAATAAAAATAAAAACATATTTTTTTAAACTACTCATATTTTTTTACTGACAGCTTATTTTGTTGAACTGTCTTTGCAAAACGTACTCAGTATTTAATTATCTATCGAGTGACTTAGGTCTCGGTAGTGGTGGGCATTTGGTCCATTTTTGCCCATTGTCCTTTGTATTAAGGCTACTCATTACAAATAAAAAATATTAATTTCAACGTTTTTAGGGTTCCGTAGCCAAAGGGTGCCAACGGGACCCTATTACGAAGCCTAAGCTGTTCGTCTGTCAGCGGGATGTATCTCACGAACCGTAATAGGTAGAGACTTGAAATTTTCAAAGAATATGTATTTCTATTGCCGCTACAACAAAACATACTAAAAAATATTTTTATAAAAAAAACAAACCGACTTCAAAAAAATCTGGATCACTAAAAAGCCTGAAATAGAAATATTATTTCAGGCTTTTTAGTGATCCAGGTTTTTTTAAAGTCGGTTTGTTTTTTTTATAAAAATAATTTTATTTCACGATTTTTAGTGGCGCCATACCAATGAACATTTTGGCATATTGAACCGTATGAAGTAAGCCCAACAAAAGGTAACTGCTGTAAATCTTTGAGGAATTCCCTCGACTGTCTATGGTCTCCATCATTAGACCTGTAATGGCACTTATAACCCATATGGGTGCAAAGTTCTCTCCAATACAAATTAATCAAGCCCAAACACCAGTTAATTGCTGTAAATCGTTGAGGAGTTCTCTCGACTGTCTTTTGACTCCATCATCAGACCCCTAATAACAGTCACAACCCATCTAGGTGTGAAGTTCTCATCAATACAAATTAATCAAGCCCAAACACAAGGTAGCTACTGTAAAACGTTGAGGAGTTCCCTTGACTGTCCTTCGTCTTCATCATCAGACCCCTAATGACAGTCACAACCCATCTAGGTGTAAAGCTCTCATCAATACAAATTAATCAAGCCCAAACACAAGGTAGCTACTGTAAAACGTTGAGGAGTTCCCTTGGCTGTCCTTCGTCTTCATCATCAGACCCCTAATGACAGTCACAACCCATCTAGGTGTAAAGCTCTCATCAATACAAATTAATCAAGCCCAAACACCAGGTAATTGTTGTAAATCGTTGAGGAGTTCCCTCGACTGTCTTTCGGCTCCATCATCAGATCGACTCCAGACCTTCATTAAATAGTAGGGCTTTAAAATACTTAATGAAAAAATTACAAACACACTAGTCGCCCCTACGATTTTCGAAGGTTCCCCTCGATTTTTCTGGGATTCCATCATCAGATCCTGGTTTCCTTATCATGGTACCACCCCTGGAATATCTCCTTTCCAACAAAAAAAGAATCATCAAAATCGGTTCATAAACGACGAAGTTATCCGCGAACACACATAAAAAAAAAATATATATATACGGTCGAATTGAGAAACCTCCTCCTTTTTGAAGTCGGTTTAAAAAGAGTCCCCATACAAGAAACTTGATACTTTAATCGTGTTTATTCTACGGTGCTACGGAACCATTTATGTGCGAGACAGACACACACTTGGCCGGTTTTTATTAAAAATAAACTCCTCATAAGTTTGTACGGTACCCTTAGGGCGCAAATCCTACTCGTTCCTGTCCAGTTTTTACTGTTGCTGGTACGGTCAGCAACGAAAGTCGCTGAACATTCTCAGTTTTTCAAATAGCTTGCACACTTTTGTTTTGCATCAAATCCATAATTTTTCTTTATTTATTTATTTATTTATTTGGAACGTAAACAGTACAATACAAAACATTCAAATTATATTATAAAAGGTATTATGCTAGTTACTGTAGCTTATAACATACGTTCACAGCGTTCGTATCAAAAGAATACAAACATAATGAAACTTATCGAAACAAAATGTAGACATGTTGCTAATGTTTGGTTTTATAAAGGTTTACCAACGTTTGTAGAATAAAGAGTATAACCGATTTGAAAAATTCAGAATGTTCAGCGACTTTCGTTGCTGACTGTACTCCGATGGCCCTATGGTATTTAAAAATTAAAAATGGAAAATTATAAAATACGACCTATCTTGATTAAAACAGATTTTTAAACCGACTTCAAAAAAAAAAAAAATATACGGTCGAATTGAGAAACCTCCTCCTTTTTTGAAGTCGGTTTAAAAAGGAGGGGGTTTCTCAATTCGAACGTATTTTTTTTTTTTTTTTATGTTTGTTCGCGGATAACTCCGTCATATATGAACCGATTTTGATGATTCTGTTTTTGTTGGAAAGGAGATTTTCCGGGGGTGGTACCATGATAAGGAAACCAAGATCTGATGATGGCATCCCAGAGAAATCGAGGGGAATCTTCGAAAATCGTAGGGGCGACTAGTGCGTTTGTAATTTTTTTAATTAAGTATTTTAAAGCACTACTATTTTATGAAGGCCTGGAGTCGATCTGATGATGGAGCCGAAAGACAGTCTAGGGAACTCCTCAACGATTTACAGCAATTACCTGGTGTTTGGGCTTGATTAATTTGTATTGATTAGAACTTTACACCTAGATGGGTTGTGACTGTCATTATGGGTCTGATGATGAAGACGAAGGACAGTCAAGGGAACTCCTCAACGTTTTACAGTAGCTACCTTGTGTTGGGACTTAATTCATTTCTATTGATGAGAGCTTTACACCTAGATGGGTTGTGACTGTCATTAGGGATCTGATGATGAAGACGAAGGACAGTCAAGGGAACTCCTCAACGTTTTACAGTAGCTACCTTGTGTTTGGACTTAATTCATTTCTATTGATGAGAGCTTAACACCTAGATGGGTTGTGACTGTCATTAGGGATCTGATGATGAAGACGAAGGACAGTCAAGGGAACTCCTCAACGTTTTACAGTAGCTACCTTGTGTTTGGACTTAATTCATTTCTATTGATGAGAGCTTTACACCTAGATGGGTTGTGACTGTCATTAGGGATCTGATGATGAAGACGAAGGACAGTCAAGGGAACTCCTCAACGTTTTACAGTAGCTACCTTGTGTTTGGGCTTGATTAATTAGTATTAATTAGAACTTTACACCTAGATGGGTTGTGACTGTCATTATGGGACTGATGATGAAGACGAGGGACAGTCAAGGGAACTCCTCAACGTTTTACAGTAGCTACCTTGTGTTTGGGCTTGATTAATTAGTATTGATGAGAACTTTACGCCTAGATGGGTTGTGACTGTCATTAGGGGACTGATGATGAAGACGAGGGACAGTCAAGGGAACTCCTCAACGTTTTATAGTAGCTACCTTGTGTTTGGGCTTGATTAATTAGTATTGATGAGAACTTTCCACCTAGATGGGTTGTGACTGTCATTAGGGGTCTGATGATGGAGTAAAAAGACAGTCGAGAGAACTCCTCAACGATTTACAGCAATTACCTGGTGTTTGGGCTTGATTAATTTGTATTGGAGAGAACTTTGCACCCATATGGGTTATAAGTGCCATTACAGGTCTAATGATGGAGACCATAGACAGTCGAGGGAATTCCTCAAAGATTTACAGCAGTTACCTTTTGTTGGGCTTACTTCATACAGTTCAATATGCCAAAATGTTCATTGGTATGGCGCCACTAAAAATCGTGAAATAAAATAATTATTATAAAAAAAAAAAACCGACTTCAAAAAAACCTGGATCACTAAAAAGCCTGAAATAATATTTCTATTACCACCTCTGCCTACCCCTTTGGGAAAACCAGACGTGATGGTGTGTTATCGAGTATTTGGAGTCGGTGCCAATCTTGGTATGCCAAGTATACCTACTATAAAAGTAAGAAGATAGATAGGCACCGACCGCAAATACTCGATAACACACCATCACGTCTGGTTTTCCCAAAGCGGTAGGCAAAGGTGGTAATAGAAATATTATTTCAGGCTTTTTAGTGATCCAGGTTTTTTTGAAGTCGGTTTTTTTTTAGATATCTTTATTTTAAATTTATCGACTAGTGTCATACCATTTTAGAATCTGTATTAGTTGACTAAGTTTTTAAGCTCATGGTCAATTTGTTCATAGTACTTTTTTTTTCGGTACAGGGTGTTAAATTACATGACTTAGTAGTGAATACTTTAATATTTCACTATTAATTGAATTTTTTAATTGTTGTCGCGGAATTAGTAGCAATCATTTTACGCATTTCGATAATATGGTTAACTGTGAGGTACATGCAAAGAAAAAATCGTAATTTATTTGAGTTTTCGGGAAATTATGGGATATTTTCGTCTTTAGGTCAGAAATTTCATAATCATCTGAAAATTTGCAGTAACTTCAAAATGGATCGTAGATCTACTTTCAACTTAGGATATGTTTTAGGTCTTAAGGTGGGCTATAAGAGGTTTCGAGATTATTCATGATTAATGAGACACCCTGTATGGTGAAACAACTTAAAATGTAACATCTTCTGTGAACCCATATTACGCAAATAAAGAATTGAATTGAACTGACGTCGCGCAAAGATAGTCCTTTACACAAAGCTTCTAAAAACGTGACATTGCCGTAATAAAATTAGGAACTCAAACTTCGATCACATTAGCAAAATAGTCCGGTTGCAATCGTAAAATAATATCCGCAACAAAACAAAATCACATAGCAACATTGACCAGAGTAAATTGAGGGTAGGCAGAAAACAGTTAAATTTCGTCCACCCTTGAACCCAAATAGCAATATCACGCATACCCGCACTTTCTCTATCAATGTTATAGCATGTACCGCGTGTACCCTCTCTAGAGAACACGGGTACCAATAAACATGATTCGACTCACCGGATTCTGCTTCATGCAAACCTGCGACCACCATCGCCGTCCCGATGCCGCTCTGCGCCGTTGACTGCCACACCGTCTGTCGATACTCGCGTCGCGGCCATCCGCTAGCACGTAGCACCGTATCACCACACAAAACACTTTAAACGACACTTTGAACACTTCACACACAATAATTCAAACGTCCGGTGCGACTTAGCGAATCGCATAATGTCTACTGTGCACCGCCATTTTTTCTTTGTCATTGTTCAAACACGTGGCACTTTTTTTTTTTTTTAATCAACGAGAATTAACACTACGACTTGGAAACTAAAGAAACTGCCATCATTTAAATTTCTACGCGATCATCAACGGTTTTAGCCATCGTTCGATCTCAATTCTGATGTCGGAGAAGGAATGATGGGGCCGTCGCTTTTTCAGATTGTGGGCATTCAGTGGGTATAAAGATGACTAATAAGATATCGAAATGGCACGATGACAGTTTCCAATCGCGCGACTCGACTACTCGGCGGTGCAAAGCGTACTGTGCTCTCCGCCGATGCCGGTCTATGCAAGTGGACTCTGTCCAAACGCCTACAGATGGCGCTTGCATCCCATTTCGATCGTTTCAATACTTTTTAAAAGTCTCTTTTTAAAACTCGTATAGCGGCTACATCATCGTGCTGATTTAAAAATTATTGTAAAAGGTTTTTAATAGAGTACCTTCTCAATAATAAAAAGTTTTAAATTCTTATTTCATACTTCTTTCCCTTTCATATAAATATATAAAGATATGTTACTTACTTCAAAATATTCAAATAATTTAGTAATCATGCTGCCGTTTTGCTGGATCAAGGGTACCTACCTATTGTAATATTTTGTTTGTGGATCCTATTTTCGTCTTCACTAATCTCCGACATTTCTCATTTAGCCAGCTTTTATTAATTATCCACAGGTCAAAGAAACCGACGCCTAATATCGGCCAGTTAATTTGCATACAGCCCTTAGTTTTAAAAGCCAATAAAAATGGCGAAAGACGAATGAAGTGTACGACCTTCGTCGCCTTAACCTTCTAGCCTTTGTTCACCGCAGACAAGTGGGAGCTATAAACTATAAAGAGCCCTACATATTGCGATGTGTATCGATTCTTATGCATCGATACATTCGAGACGACAATATCGATATAATAACGCATGAACCCTCGACGATAACAAGGGAGAGAACGTTTGCTGCAGAATTTTGTTTTGGGCGTTCTAATAAAATATTTTATGCGTACTCAAATAAATACAAGGTTTGATTGCCTTTCAATCTCGGCATTTCATTAGTTCGTGTCTAAACGGTATGCAAATACCAGTAATAATATACAGAGTGTCATTTTATTCAAAATGTTTTTTTACCGGTTCGTCTCTTTAAGTTTTTTTTAATAGTATAATAACGTCAACTGAACTACTATAATACCTAAATTATTTGAATAACTAATTAATTATTTATACAGGACGATCTCATTTCTAGGTAGCTCCCTGAACCCGTATTCAACAAAAAACAAACAGCCTATAACATTCAGTTTGATTCCCATTCATTTATGCCAATATTTAACGAACTGTTTGTCCTGAAACACGCGACTGCTGTAAATAGTATCCTTCGGAAAGATGCATTAAATAAAACCCCCCTTTTGTTACAAATCGCAGCGACTTATCAAAACAACTATCTTTTGATTGACGATTTTCCGATTACGGAGGTGCATAAATATTACATTTGTTTTGCATACAAGGGGCTCCGAACACGTATTGCCGAAGCCCTGTATTTACTTACAAATATTGTGAATCAACTCTCGGTATATTGCCACAGTGTAATAACATTCTTAATTCATTTTCTTTGAGTGTACCAGTGCCCGAAGTAATTCTTACGAGTGTAGTTTGCATGTGGTTAATGTAGGATGTTATGGAGCGTAGAATCATTAATAGCGAGCATTTGAGCCATTCAATTGTATTGATTTATAGCTCTACTTGGAGTGGGCGGTGATATGTGCCCGCTGCTATTTTCCTCTTGACTAAGGGCACGTGGGGTCTAATTTATTAAGTACCATACCACCCAAAGCCCTATGCGCACAATACGTGACGTGAACCACAAATTAATGTGATATTCTACAGATAGATTAATGTATACTACAGTTATATTCCTGTCCTGTGGTATTTCTATTATGACTGCTGTAATCCATTAGATGTGTCCATATGGCGCACATGCCTCACCCGAGCACTCTTATTATGACATTACGTCTATGCGTTCCGACGTCAAAACTGAGTGCTCGCGCGAGGCATGCGCTTGATGAAGACGCCGCCATTGAATAATAGTTGGTTATTGTACGCCCAAATCTATAGTAGGTACATATTTTTAATCCTACAAAGTATTTTAGAAGAGAGTCCTTAGTGAGACTATTGAAAATCGACGATAACATTTTATATTGGCGATAAGAAAAAAATAAAAATGGCAAGCCTGCTAAGTTTCTCGACGAATCTTCTCAGTCGGGGTAATAGTAGGTAGATTTAGGTAAAAAATTTAAAATGACAATTATTTAGAAAGTAGGCCTAAACAATTTAGTTTCGTTTATTGAATCTACTTTGATTAATAGTAGGTACTTATTTAAATTCCCAGTTCACCACTTTACTCGTATTGGCTTGAGCTATAAAATCCATATTTAAAGCTAGATTCAAAATTGTAGAAATGTTCTATACAAATTTATTGTAGTGGTCCATATAATATGTGCATTACATTGACCCAGTTCCAACCATCAGTGTCCGTCCATCTAAGGATGCTGTAATACCGGATGCAATCAAATTGTATAAACCTTTGTTTTGAAAGCATTGTGATACAATTCCAGAGTAACTAAACCTTCACTGAGAAAAAAAATTACGACAACAAAATGGTTTTTGTAATTCCTAGTAGTGTTTTCAATATTTTTTACTAAACGTTTTGTATTTACAGCAAATGTTTTATGTAATGTCTCACATTTATAAAACATTTGCTGTAAATACAAAACGTTTAGTAAAACATACTAAAAGGAAGACATCACACCAAAACAATCGTTCTAAATATTCACCTTTTGGTTTGACAGTTAAGTGGGAGTAGGCATGCACAGCTTTCTAGGCTAGTTTTTATTAATTTTTATTTAAATACCTTATTTTCTTTTTTTACTCACACTGTGTTAATGCATGCCTGCTCACATAGCGTTACTGTTTGAAAATGTATACAATTATTCTTTTGAAAAGAGTAACCATTGAGTTTCTTGCCGGCTCTTCTCAATGGAAGCAACATTTCGAACCGGTGGTAACGCTAAAATATTGTTTATATTGACTATTTATAAATGCTCTAATGAGCTTACATGAATAAAAACCTTTTGACTTTGACTTTGACTTAAAACACTACTAGGAACTACAAAAACCATTTTGCTGTCGTAAAATGTTTCTCAGTGTTTTCAGATAATTGTGCGACTCGGCTCTTAATATGACGTAGGTATTTGCGCGTATATACCCATGCTAAAATTAAAAAAAAATACCATCATGCATGTGTTATCTTCATGATACCGCAAATATTTGTGCATATAATCTGCGTGGATAGTCCGGTTAATAGACGATTAAAGTAACTTACTAATATTAATGAAAGTGAACAGTGTTTATGAGTAGTGGCTATTGAATAAAATCTTATAATTACCATGGCGCAGTAGGTATGCATTCTTCCCGGTAATTTCCTGTATAAATGATGCGGCCCCATATCACCCAGGACGCAATCAAGCCGGCAGAATAAAAACCTTTTGTTTCGCTGCCATTACTGCGAACTGAAGTAGGGTTAACAGTTTCATGAAAAAAGTTGATGAAGACAATGATTGTGATTATTTAATTAAAGAATCAATTTGAAAAGAAGAAGAAAATGTTTTGTATTTTTTTCTTAACTCTTTCTTTTGCTTTTTCTTAACTCTTAACTCTTTAGTAGTCAGTACTTTGCTCAATTACTGTTCTAGATTCTAGATATTTTTATGAAATTTTCGTTACCAATTTTTTTTCTTTTTCGTTGTTTTAATTAGCGTTGAGAGTCGACTTTATAATCGAAAGAGACGTATTTTCAAAAATACACTCAGTTCAATTTAATATTATTTTCTGTGAAATAATCATAATATTATGACTGGGTAGGTATACCATATTAAGAAAGGGGTACCTACTAGGTGGTAACCCTATTAAACACAATGATACCCGCCGCGTACATATTTCATTATTGCGTGCACTGTCATTCGCACTCACTGTAATATAACAATACTGTTTTTAAACCCTTTGTAAGCCGTGTGAGCGAGTTGCATTGCATAACCATAACAGTATTACTATGGGAAGTGCCTACTACCCAGCAAAATTATGCAAGTCCATTAAACCAGAGGCAAATTGCCTACATGTTTGGTACCGCATACATTTGCTATTGATATTACACTAAACTCTGGAAACTAAAAAGCTCCAGTGAAATTTACTCCATCGATTTAAATGTTGTCGAACGTTGCTCTTTGTAGAAACGATCGATCGATTATCTTATCTCATTCTACCATCGATCAATAAACGATCGGTCGTCGATCGATCCGTGTGGTATAACAACAACCTTTGAAGTCAAAGACATTACCAAGAGGGAGACGTGTCCAAAATAGTAGGTACGACGTAAGAAGGTACCATATATGCTAAAATAATACTTCAATGTTTAAAATTGACATTTATTTACACGGCATTAACATGTGTTGACGCAGGAGTCAGGACGAATGACGAAGGGCTAGTTACAAATACGACAACCTCCAAAGTAGAGAAAAAATCCTACAATGTAATAATTGTGATAAGGCACATTCTTTTGTAGTTGCTCTAAAATTCACAAGTGACCTAAAGCATCGATCGGCTGCACAGCTCATTAATTATTTATCTAACAGCCTAGCCTTAACAACATCAACTTTGAGTAAACTTTAACATTTTCCAAAACCTGCGTCATAACTTTGTTATTTGTTTAAAACTAGTTGGAATCAAAAAAGATTGGTGTTCATGATTGACATGTAAAAATATTGAGTTAAAAGTTTATAAAACTTTTTTTTTTTTTCAATATAATTATATTAAGTCTTGTATTTTAAAAATCAAATATCACGCCTCAAAAAAACAAAGATTGAGTATAGGCATGTATAATTTTCAGTGTTTTTTTTTGTTACTCATTGGGCCATAACACACTGGGACGTCATGGCGACGTCGCCAGTCCGTTGCCAGGTGTGTTACCTGACATACATTTCAATACGAATTAAGTTGGCTACGGTGGCTGGCGACGTCGCCATGGCGTCCCGGTGTGTTATGGCTCTAAATATCAATAACGTATCCAACTACAAGCACAACAAACTATGATTTATTTATTTATTAAAGTACAAGAAACAAACAGTTTTATATAATACTTATAAAGTAACTTAACATAGTAAACACTTTAACCAGTGAAGCATCCAAAAATAAGGTAAGGTAAATGATCTGCAGAAAACCAACCCTTATTTGCTTTGGTCATCATCATCATCATCATCATCATCTCAGCCGAAAGACGTCCACTGCTGGACATAGGCCTCCCCCAAGGTTCGCCACAATGACCGGTCTTGCGCTGCCCGCATCCAGCGGATTCCCGCGACCTTCACCAGGTCGTCGGTCCACCTTGTGGGAGGCTTGGTCATCAATCTCACCGTAATTTGTAACACCAAAGGGTGACTTCGTAAGCGCCAAACTGATCCGACTCGAGTTATTTATTCTGTGCGAAATGTCGGTTACGCGGGCGGTCGGTTAATTTCTATGCAAATGCCTCAGATGGGAGCGCGGTCCGTAATAGCTAGCCGGTTCGCTAGTGGACTGTGCAGATTTCGATGTTGGTGTAAGCGCCAGCTGGCCCAGGGGCATGTCGGCACACTATACAAGATACTTGGTCATGTAAGAACGTAATTAATATACAGAACCGGTGTTCAGAACTTCAATGTGTTATTTCAGTCTAGTTATAATAGGCGAATGAGAATGATGTACGCCAAACGTCAGCTTGAGACCACCAAGCTAGCCAAGTGGCATGAACGCTAATCGAATAGAATAGAATAGACTTCACAATGTATGGAAATGTCAAACGTCGCTATATAGATCAACAACAAGTTGCTATGTAGATCATGTGACTTATGTCATTTCCATACATGAAGCGTAGCGATTTGAACGAACGCTCGTAGACGTCAGCCACTTGTCTAGCCCTTCTGTGGAAATGAGTTGTCAAGAGTTTAATTCGCCACGACTGCTCTGCCAAGAGCATTACGACTGAGAAGAATAATAGGCGAAGGTATTGGCGACGGTTTTAACTTCCGATATTAAGAATCAGATATAAATTTTAATATGTGACAAACAAACATACGGCCAGCCTAATGTTAAGGAGCCTATAGATGCTGTTGCCCGAGTTGCCGAGTTAAAGAGGAGTGGGACAGTGTATTGGGTTTCCGGCTCTCTGGAGCCGTTATAGCTACTTTATAACAGCATTTCTCGTCTGTGAGAGGGTGGTACTACCCCGGTCAAGCCCGCCCGTATATGAGTTGCATGCAGTCAATCGGCTACAGCTTGGCTACGTTATGATACGATACTAGCAAACTTTCGGCCAACAATTACCCAATCAGCCATGTATCTGTCGCAGGCAAATTGAATGATTCCGCATTTTACATATGGCGTCGTCTGTTTACTAACGCTTGCTTTTTTGTAATATGCCGAAGGCAAAATGTAAAACACCTTGTCATTATATAATATGCCGAAACATTTGATGGTCAATTCATACGCCGTTTACAAATTGCCGCGGCAAATTGAAGTATTTAGTTCTATTTTTTACCACGCGCGGCGCTGCTGGTCAAAACAAACAAAATGGCGTCGAATAGTGAATGAACGCTAAGGTGTCCATGAAATCTGGTACTCAGAGGACCATTAAAAGTATAAATTCGCAATTTGAGCTACCAACATAATCCTATATCCTATATCTGAATAAGGATAGACGATGGCACGCGTGAGCGAGCGAAGCGAGCTCGGGAATTCTGGGCACTCGACTTCGCTGGTTTAGGTTCCAAACCCGTCATTCCCTTCGTGTTAGGTTACTGGTGACCCTGAAAGCAGAAATAGGAGCCCCGCGAAGCGTGGCTCCGTCGACTTTGTCATCGACTGTTTTTTATGATGGTCACCCTACAATTACAATCAATGTCGAAAATATAACGATTGAACGAGTTGCCAATTTGCCTTCGGCATATTGCAAAACAGCGAGCGTTACTAAACGGACGACGCCGTATGTAAAATGCGGAAATATAGGATTTGCCTGCGACATATCTACAAACATTTAGCAGAAACTTTTAGTGTAATTTAGCAACAACAAACGCTAGCAACTCACCCACCTCTGCTACCTGGAATACACCACACAAAACTTGGAGCTCCGGTGCCCTACATACATATACCTATGAATAAATTATTCTGCATACCGTATATTCTCGTCTATTGTATGTGTAACGGGGATCCGCACTGCATAATACCGTGTTAAGTCTACCACATAGTTCCTCTCTATTCTAGTATCTCTACAATTGTCCATGGCGAAAAAGAAAGTCATCTAGATAAACCAAGTACTAACAATAATATGACAAGTTACTGTTAATGATATGTAGACTGTAGTAAGTGCAAAAGGCCTAGACAAGTGGCTGACGTCCACGAGCGTTCGTTCATATCGCTACGCTTCATGTATGGAAATGACATAAGTCACGTGATCGACATAGCAACTTGTTGTTGATCTACATAGCGACGTTTGACATTTCCATACATTCTGAAGTCTATTCTATTCTATTCGATTAGCGTTCATGCCACCTAGCTAGCCCCTCGTACTTGTTACATTTAACGGAGCCTTAAGTCTTGAGTCCCTTATTCATTGTCAATTGTGAAACCAGTGGAATATTAACGTTGTGAATCGTTAATTCTTGGTGGTCGACATGTTATCGGCCATCTGTTAGCAGTCCTATGGATCCTATGGCCGACAATATTTAGAGAAGAACATTCTAAGAATTTTCGATTTACAATAAAGAACGTAAAATTTCTAAATGTAACCTGGAAAAAAATATTGTTGCCCATAAAAGGACGTAAATTTTTAATATCTTGTTCATGACATTCTATATAGTAAAATTTATATTTTTCACTCTGAATTCCACGTAAACTACAAGCGTTAAATCCCTAGAGAATCGCTAGAAAAAGCAACACGCTATTATGTAAGTCAATCAATATAAGGCCCGGTGTACACAACCCGACATCAGCGCTACATTACGCCGCGCGGCTTCATCAATTCTCTTTATGGGCACTTTCTTTCGCCATCGCCACTATCGGAGTGCGTCGGGTGTCGCGTTAAATTTTACGACGCAGTCTCATTTGTGAGCGCACTGTCAGTCATTTTCGACGCTTGAGTTCAATAATCGACCTCATTTCGCCGTCTCATTTTGTTCCAAAACATTTTTGTGAATTTTCAGGACTCCCTGTGTAAGCGATCATCGAGTCCTTTAACCTTATAGCTGTCTCGTAGCGTAGGATATCTACATTTTGTGACACTGAAATTGACCGAAGCATCGAGTCCTAATGATGAATGGCATGAATCGCGCCGAGCCAAAAGCTCATAATCGATATCACCTAAAATCCCCACACCAATGCTGCTATTCGCTAAAGGATGAATGATATTTGCTCGTCATTATGCCGTCGTAATGATCACCTAGTATGTTGATTGCAGTAAAGCTTTTATCGATTCGGTTAGTTTTCATTATTTTACAACCTTATAAACAGCGTTATACTGTTTTACTTAAACCAAGACGCATCGGGCTCGTTGGGCGGTAGAATATGGTGCAATATATCAAATGTACGGCGCTTGTAGCGCTCGCTGTGAACGTGGAAGCAGGCACTAATACAAATATTACCTGGCTTAAATTCTGCACTGTGGGAAATTTTATAGTATAGAGTGGTTCTAGTTAAAACTTTTACGTGATATTTGCACAAACATACGTCCCAACACGTAGAACATTGCAATCTATGTTTAAAGAAATACCGTCTAAAATCGACTGTAGTATTACGTAATAAAACGCTATCAAATAATTCACCATAATCTTTACAATTTGTAACATAATAAAACATCTCATTAGACCAAATCTTATCAGACCACGTATATTTTACGTTTTATATAACTTGTTAAAAGCAGTACCTCGTGCCCATTTTATCAGTAATCTTGGACAGAACCGCAATCGGACAGAAGTGGGTCGGGTTGTGGCAAGGATTAGGTAAAATTTAAGTACCGGAATGATTTAAGGGCGGAGCCGGTGCCGGCAGGGGTGTCAACCCGTGGAATAAATTGGATTGTCCGTTCCGAACCTTCATTATAAACATATTTGCAAAACCGAGCTCTAAATATGGTTTGTGACGTTTTAATTTGGATAAGCTTTGTGTGTACATCGATGGTCACTTGGAAATTTATTTGCACATTAATTAAATAACTGGAATAGTCCATTATATTACCTAATATAAAATATTAGGTAACGCAAAATATACCGCCATATTTATATAAAATTCCAATCGATTTACAATTGCATTGCCAATCACTTTAGTTTTGAAAAGTTCTTTGTTTGTACAGCCAATGTAAATAGATATTACTTTCTCTAAGTTTCGTATCCATACTCTATCTGCCAGCCCTAGGTATCCCACAAAGTTTTATCTGGTGGGGTCACAACGGAGGCCTAAGTGTAATCCTAATTAATTAGTAGGCAAGAGTGTCTCCGAGATATACAGATGTTTTGTGCATTTATGTATTTTTGCTTTAAGACTAAAGTATCTACCTAACGCATTAATAGAGTTACCTACGGCTTTAGGGCTCCGTAGTAAAACTAAGGAACTCTTACCGCCAAAACAGAGATTTTTAGCCAGTTTACAGTGGGCAGCATTTCTAGGAATTAAAGTGTTTTGTAATTCCAGTGTAAGTCCATCATAACATCTATCTGTCCGTACATCTGTCTGAATGTCACATGGTTTTTATTTAGAGACTATTAAGTGTATATGTTATTCTATATATTGCTTAACTTGGTTGAGTTAGGTTTTTATTTTGTTCTGATTTTAACCCGGTCATATTTTTCCATTGCACTATAAATAGATGCATTTCCCTCGTCGTGGCTTCCAATTAAATTTATTTGCTTTCTTTTATCGTTATTTCCCGTAAATTGTGTAAATTCCATGGTCAAATAAAAAACCTGAGCTGCAGTTAACGTCATTCTAATCCAAAAAAATACAACTCCATTAACTAAAAAGCTTGACACCGTTGGACCGGTTAATTATTGTGATCTATAAAATTACTGTGATAATGAAGACATTTCCTACATTAAGAAAAACCTTTTTAAAATGCATACAACGAAAGCTACATGTCTAAATAATTAACTTGTCCCGCTCTAACGACTATCCATTTTAATGGGATCTATGGTAATCATAACAGTACTCTGAAGTAAATTGACCGTGAAAGTCTTCGCCATAAAGAACGATATCCGATGCGATTTATATTCTGTCGCCTTGTTAGTGTTGGGAGATATTTAACACGTTATTTCCATATTTAACTTCTTTTTTTTATTTCTATTATATTCTACATTTTCTGCAACACAATCTTAGTTAACAGATGATCTTTTATTTTACTAGTATTGCATGACCTATTGTGTCAATTTACTAAGATCTCTATTCTTGTTAATTAATCTTTCTTTGATAGTAGAGACAAAATTAGAAGAACCTCAGGGCCTTGACTGAATAATAATCTTGAGATCTAAAGATTTGTAGAGAGTAATAAGTACTCCTTTAATGATACCTTAGAGTAGATTTCGGTTTTAGCGTCTGTTGAACTCTACTTTAGTGTGTATTTTCTGCTCTACATGTTAGCGTTGCCATTTTAAGCAGTGAACTAACTTTTCACCGCACCGAATTTTCTACACAAAACTTCCTCAGCTCTAGTAACACAATCAAATACACCTCTCTGAGGTCGACGAACTCGGATCCACCCACGCGCATTAAGCATTAAGCCGTTGTATCAACATGCACTGCAGTTTGCCTTTCTCCATTCCAAATCCTAACCTAGTCTTGTGACTCATTTAATAGACCCACTTAATACAATGACTCATTACCTTAATAATGATACCGGAACCAAGTTAACACTGTCATTATCCTGTTTGCGAAAGTATTTTCAACTTTATGTAGACAGAAATAGAGGTGAGGTGAACCGCAAGGTAGCAGTCCTCTAGGGATACGTTGTGTTGGGACATCACGCGATCAGCGGCGCCAGGCCCTGTTTTAACCTAATGATAATCAAATGAATATCGTCGCTACATTTCCGTTTCCATCTTTTTCTATCGCCGCAGCTTAGAACGGGACGGCGGTATTCCGTGTTTACATTTTGGCGAGTCCCTTGTTTTATTGATTCCCGTGTAAACAACGGGCGAGAAACATTGGGTTAGTGATATAGGGATTGACGTAAAAGGTGGACTTTACGTCTTGTACACAGATACGCCTTGCCAACAGAGCTGAGCCGTATGGCTTTGTTTGTTCGGTCGGAAACTACGGCGTTTTATGCCTTTTCGACTTGATGCAAACAGTTTCTTTAATAATGGTTTCATGCATGTTTGATCAGAATGTTTTGCGTGTAGTCTCCGGGTAATACACTTGCGTGAGGAAATTGTCTGCATAAACTGAATGATGTATACCGAGTGTTTTATAAGATCGTAATAATAATAAGACTACATACCTATACGGTAGGTGAGATGTTGAAGCTTAGTAAAGACGGATAGTTCGTTACTATAATAGTTTCTGATCAGTGAATATTTGTGACAACTTTCGTGTAGAGGCCTTAAAACACTATCAAATGGCTTAGAATTCAGTGTAGTAAACTGCACTTAGGAGTAGCAACCTAACTACTATGTATATAAAAAAATTTAAATAGGTACTTATGTAAATTCTTCAAACATGGAGGGGAAAAAAATATTAAAAAACGTGTTCGAATTGGAATAAAACTTTTATACCATTTAATTATATTGCTGATACTCATTCAAACCCCCCAAGTATTAATTCGCACTTTTGAAACAGCCTGTATATTATATTCATAGAATCTGAGCTTTTTCCGCATACATGTTCACTTTTCCAACTGACGCGAATGTTGCTTCTATTCTAGACATTTTCGCACAAACATAATTATGTACTGCCCAACTTTCGTACACTTTCGTACAAAGGTGCTTAAGTATATTCGGGTCGCAAAGACCTCTCAGACCAAACAATGGCGACGGATTCGTTAGTCCCTCTCAAGTCTGAAGCATTCTTCACCGTATCTGTAGCTACCCGCCTTACATTATCTTGTAAGCCTACTTATGGTAACAATACTTCGATATCAAAAGCCCTAGACCCACGCCTAAGCTGTAAGGTACCTTGGGTCTTAAGGCATAATTTAAAGCTTAGTATCTTGAAATGCATGACGTTTATCCTTGGAAATGGAGTAGTTAGGAAGACAAGTAGAGATGCAGGTACCTACACCCACATTTTTAAGGTATATCCCATGTAATAAGGTCTTTAATCCTATTTACAAGGCACACTTACTGCAAATTGTGGGTTGTTACTTAGAATCAGAATATCCATATACCTAGTATTTACCAGCTATTTCCAAGTTTTACCAAGAGACAACGACAAAGGTAACAAAATGTAACTAAGATGACAAAAAAATATACTATTACGCCTAATGTACCCTAAGGCACAGTGCATACAATATTACGGAAGGTAATTTAGTTCGAATTTTAAAAGGGTTAAGGTCATAATTTGAAAAGAAGGATAAGTAATGACTTGTCTATAGATAATTACCCTTGCAAAACATAATTTTTGTAACAACAACAATTTCGCTAATTTGAGCGCTCGTCAAGAACGTTTACTGTTGTCACAACGTGCTGTCATAATTTCCAGCGTCCGCGCCATTAGCACAGATAACATCAGAGCCGGCTGGCGAGCTGCCAACACGATAGCTTCCACTCCAAACATGGGCAAAAATTGCATTCATTCGCATCGAGGCAATATGTACTACGTAGGTACTAGAGCAAACACCGCGCAACACTCCGACATCCCATTTATTGCGGCACTGTTTAGGGCTCAGAACGAGCTTAATTTAGGGTAACTCCAAGAAGTATCGGTGATAACTTATTGGGCTGCAAAGACCTACCTAATTTCAAAGACGTACGTATAACACGTAGTCTGTAAACAAATCATTAGTGTCTGGTGCCTGGGCCTCACAAAAATCGCAACGGATTTTACGCTTCAGAATATTTTCACAGTAGATAAAAAAGGCACACTCCTTGGATAATTGAGATGACATCAATAGCCTGAAATTTTATTAAAAGATGCATCCACACATGAATAAATAAGTACTTAATTAAAAGAATCATAGCAGCTTCGGTAGCTTTGGCTTTTTATCCAGCCATAGCCGAGTAGCAAATTTTCTAATGGCAGCAAATTATCCAAAGTTAACCCCTATATCGTTAGCTATAAAGACAGTCGTAAAGTAGCTATGGCAGTACCCTGCAGGGGTTAGCATGAACGATCGCAGACCTGTTATTTGAACGCCGACGGCAACCTGCCCGGTTATTTTCGCATGGCATTTACAGGGAGCAGGAGAAAGTGGCCTGCCTTTGAGCAGTTTTCAACATACGTGCATGGTTTGAACTTTAATAGGTACTTGGCTTATTAGAGGCTGAATGTTAGCTAGGCTACAAAGAAATGTTAGGTTACAAAGTTTTTTTGTTGCTTAAAGGCCGAATAAATCGATCTCAAGATTGAGATCGAACTTGACATGCTGTTTTTGACAGATTTTCCATACATTAAACGTCAAAACTGCATCTTAAGATCGATCTCAACTTTGAGATGCTAGTATTAATACGGGCCTTAAATATTTAAGTCCTATGTATTTGAGAAGTGATCGTCGTCATCTTGCTCTTTTTCGGTGTTGTTACAAAAAGGATCTGAACCCGTGTCTAGTAAAAATTTTCAAGTTTGACATACCTAACTCATATTTAACTCATGTTTAGCTTGTTTGTAATAATACTGTTTGATTTTCATGTCAGTTTTCGGCAGTAAACACATTCCTTTCGTACAGTCAAATAATAAGATTTCCCAAAAAGGGAAACTAGTCCAAATATCTCATGCTATAAATACGAAATCCAAGAGAATATCTCACGATACGCCACGATACGCCAACACAAACGCGTGTCAACTTTTAAAATACACGAGCAGAATCCAAACAACACTTTATCGAGCTTTATGCCGACGTAGGTGGTGCAAACCGCAATGTCGAGATGCTGGCTCGAATTACAAAAACGAACGAAACCAGAGACCTTTAATTAGCGGACGACTTTCCGTGCCGAAGACAGAACACACACGTTAACACGATGGCTCGCGTACATTTCTCCGTGCTAATCCTGTTTATCTTTAACACGGTTTAACTTTAACACGGTGTTTAAAGCTTAGTTAAACAAGACGGTACCGTTATAAATATCATCATCATCGGAGTCACTGATGACACTAATTGATGGTGGTAAAGCCAAGCTGTAGCCAATTGATTGTAGCTCATAATTATATAGGCTGGCTCGACCGGGGTAGTACCACCCTCTCACAGAAGATCGGCGTAAAGTAGCAATTACAGCAATGTTTCGAAAGATGAGTGAGAGGAAGCCCATCAAAAACTAAGCCGTCACCGGCTCTATGTATGCCTGCAGTTTTATTGTCAGCCGATTCCTTATTACAAAGGATTTCCGCAATATCGCTTATGTAAGTCTCAAACTTTGCTTATTTTGCGTAATAGACAAATGGCAGGTTGAATGAAAGTAATCCAACAAGGTGCTTTTACAAATAGGGTACCCTTGTAACAGATAGCCAATCTAGTAACACAAATAACCCAATAGGATCTTGCTCATAGAGAAAATTACCATGACCCAGCTGCTGGCACGTGGGTAGCCGACACGATGCAGACAATACAAGCTGGACAAACCGTGTTACGGCCAAACAATTTGTCAAATACAGCGCAGCGCTGTGGGAGTAGAAGCCATTTTACAACTCTAACGCTGTGCTAAAAATGTTGGAGAAAATAAGTTAACTGATGTAAACACAATTCTAAAAGGTACAGTATGGATTATAAATGCACTGGAAAAAGTTGATGCTATTGAATAATTATATTATAGAAATGTGTGCCTGAGAAAGATGAGTATTCCATGTAGTTTCGAAGAGTATCTTCACTCGTGGAACATTATGTTACATATAAATCTTTGTGCAAGATGAACTTCACATGTCTTACCGAAACAAGTAAGAACAATGCTTAACCAACCATTGCCCTAAGTCGCTTAGCTATTGAACTGCCATTGCCGTTGAGCTGCTATAGTGATCGACCCTCAGATTGGTCGGTAGATACTGACCGACCTATCACAGGATCGATCACTATAGCAGCACTATGGCTGAACGACTAATTTTTGCATCGACGATCAGCGATTTTGCAAATGCATCGCGTCTTGGCGACTCTGCGGTCGGACGCAGCGACTGCTCCGATGCTAAAACCGACTAAATCGCCGATCGCCGATGCAAAAAGTAGCAAGTCTGCGGTGGCCATTATTTTGATCCACAATAACCAAATCCCTAGTGTCTCGAAAATTAACAGTCCGCCTGAATGCATGGTTGACGGCGACCGATGGAATTTTTCAACAATAGTAACTGGGACAGATGCCGGAAAGCAAATACACGAACACAAATAATCGCTTTGAACGCAAATATTTGTTCCGAAACGAGAAATGGGACTAAAGCCCTTTGTGTGGCAAATAACTTTCGTGAAGGTTGCTGTGCAAACCGCTAAATGTTTCAGTCACTGGTGTTACCGTGTTTACCAAAAGAAAATGTTTGTACACATTATTACTTATCTTTACAACGACTTGAATTAGATTATTTAGTTTCTTTTTTAATTAAGTTATGCCATGAGATCATTGATTAATTATTTTAGTAGATATAGTACCTCTTAACATTTCAATGAACAACTTTTCCAAGTTGCACGCGGAAAAGTACTCGATACCACAAAGTATCGATACTTTTCCGTGTCCCTACTTGTGCTCAACACACCACTACATGCAGCGAAATTCACACATCTGTTATCGCACTCGTAATTCGACAATTAACATATAAGCATTTTGATGCGTATTTTGAGTCGGTCTTTCGAGATTTCCTTGAAACTAGAAACAAAAAACAGTATCTTTCCACAATCAATTTTCCCTCAAAGAGATGATACAAACTAAACAGTGCTTTTAGTGGAAAGGAATATGTACGTGTTTAGTACCTCGGCCAAGTACACGTTCCACCCACACGCGCGCAGTAACAAATTAACGCCTCCTCCAACTGAGATAGTCTTTTTATTCACATTTATCCTCTCGCATGCGTCCCGGGAGTTTTAAGTGAATGTTAAGTGGGTGATAGAACTGCGAAGCAAGGCCACGTGCTAACAGCTTGGCTAGTGAGACAAAATAGGCGACTGAAATGTGCATGCTCTGCGAAATGGTCCCAGTCTAGGTACTCTGCTCTCTCGTGAGGTGTCTATGTGGTTCTCTATCGCCCTTTAGCTTTGGGTCAATCCAGTACTGACTAAAGGTCTATCCACACATAGCAGGTCATACCCGGGACGTGAACGAGAACGTGAACGGACTCATATAAAATGTACACACCGATTTTTTGTGAGCCCCTGACGGCACACCGTCCGTTCACTTCCCGGGTACGGCCCTGACATGTGTGGATAGTCCTTAAAGCTGTAGGTTTCGAAGCATCACAATGCCATCAAGAACATCACCAACTTTACATATTCTACAGTGTGTCTGTCATCAGCTTTAATATTCTTCATCGTATCTAATTTAGATTGTCACAATTCACTGTGAAACTTTTCATAAGTTCTTGTCGCACTTTCGTTTTTCGTTTGTAGAAGTTTCGAGACGGCTGAGAGCGTTAAATCAATATTATTTCTTTCTTATAATATCTCTCTGTATAGCTATGTTCTGGCTCAACATTCTGTGTTACTTTATTTAATAGATTTTTATAAAGATCTCACTTTCCAGATAATTAAAGATAAAAAAGGGTTGCACTCCGGGAGTGCCGGCAGAAGTAAAACTTGAACATTAACGTTGTGCATTTTAAATATTTTGGAATGGTTAGGGAATAATTTCGCAAGAATTGCTTTATTTATCAGTATAAAAGTACTATCATTTATGTGATTAAATACAATATTCATTTATTGCGCTATCGTACACAAACATGACAATTTATATGTAGTACAAACACACACGCACACTCCGTCTTACGAATTTTCGATCTGGTCACGTGTCCTGACGCGATTTAAATTGTTTTACCCATCCCAAGAAAAGTGCACAACGCCGCTAAAGAAGTTTTCACTTCAAAAAAACAAATAATGTTTGATCCGAAGCGAAGATAATAGATGGGTAATAAATAACTTAATAAGTTATGTTATGCCAGTTTCGATATAAAAATAAGATCTCAGATCAAAATAAGATTTAATCTCAAACAAACAAATAATATTTAGGTCGGCGCAATCGTAAAATCGCAAAACTTTACCTACGCAAACATTCCTTAATTTGCCCAGATTTTTTCATTTCCTTTCTCTGGCAGACTCAGTCTTACATAACCACACACAAACAAGTTCTCCCGAAAATGTACCGTAATTTCTTTAACTTGATATCATTATCTTCGCGGAGTAACCGGAGTACATAATGAACGAAACGAGGGTACCTTTGCGCCTCAAGTGGGCTGACCTATCCAGGGCTGCCCACTTAAAGTAATTAACCCTAGATTTAAAGTTAGAAATATGCTATAGGGTATTTTTTAGGGTAAGACTTGTATTATAACTGAGAGAAGAAACGATGCAACAGCAAATATTTTGAATATATTTTTGTTAAAGAAATGCAAAATCTAGAGTAAATTGAGACCAATCTTATAAGGAAAACAGACTTGGCAGCCCTGGACCTATCGGACTTATTAAAGGGACGTCCTGGGCCCTGAGTAGATGGTATCTTATCTGTACGCCTTGGGATTATTGCTTCCCTGCCGGCTCTGATTAAGGACCGCCTGTCGTAATTTCTATTTTACTTCACTTATTTTTAAGACCGTCGTAAAGATTTTTATGCGGTAATCTGAATTGTAATTATACGCTGTTATTAAAATAAACTCGTAAAAATTATTAATTAAAAATATGATAGCATACCTTGTAAGTAGTAAGCAGAAACCTATTACACCCATATTTTCAAAAATATAATTACTTTAAGTATTGACACAGCTCACCTTCAGATTTATAGGTTTAAGTTTGAAGTTTGACCACTTCTCTAGGTAAGTTAATTATTCCTTAATTACCTACTTAAATAAATACCATTGAGAAACCATTTTGTTCAAATTCCAAAGGCATCGACAAGATAATTACTGACCCTACCAGAAGTGACCCAGACAGACACCGCTGGGACAAACGGTCGCACGACAGATGCGAATAATTGCTGTAAGTGATAGAAAATTACAAAGGGACCATGTTATAGCTTGTAACACCGAAAGAAACATTGCTAAAGTATTTTAAACGAAAAAAAATGCCGGCATTAAAATTCGGTTAGTCCCGACGCGCACTTCGGCGCGGCAGTTGAAGGCGTAATAACATATCATTATTATGTCCTTTTTTTCTATAAACCCTAAAAGGGTGGGACATACGTAAATAAATTGTATATAAATGTATTCGACGACATTATAATTACTATTCTGAATGTGCTACTGGGATTCCATGTCGCTGTAACATAGAAAATCACGGTCGAGACATATAATGGATAACAACTACAAAGGCCACTAACTACACTACACGATAAGAAAAATAACTACAAAAAAGGTACGTCGCCTGCACGTCTATGGTAGCATTACCGACATAAGCTGAGCTCTGTTAATTACGGATGTCAATAATAAAAAGAGCCCTGTTTGTTCAAGGCTCACGAAATTAAAACATACCCGAATAAGGATTTAAAGATCTTTAATTAACAATTACGCAAAATAAACGCAAACTTGAGACACCAAATGCCAAATTCCCATCGCAGCGTTCCGTGCGATCGCCAGAATGAACCGAAATTCTTAATTGCCTTATTGACTGGAACGTAAAACTTAATTTCAGAATAAAATGTTTTTTGCCCTTTCCACGGTCAATTCGTAAACTGTAACAACTCGAAATACCGTGACCATATTTGGTATTTTATTGAGCGTTAAACTAATCGTTATTTTGGACCAAAAAGAAGCTGCGTCAGCCAAAACATACCTAATTCATCACCGTAAACCAATTTAAAAGATCAACAAAAAAAACACGATGTGTATTGACTGCTATAGTGGTGATGTGCAATGCTAATACAATCGATATGCGACGTTCTCTCGTTCATCGATATCGATTCCCCGAAGTACACCACATCCGATGACTCGCAAGTTTTTGCCCACAGAACTATTGTGCTGCAATTCAACGGGACCAACGGTCTACCTCCGACGCGAGACGTAATTTGATCTAACATTAGATAACTAATTGGTAACGGCGATGCGTAATAGAACATAACAAAAAATATTATAAACACGACCCTTCCGTGAACACTTTACGTCACACACAACTGGATGAGGGCTACACGTTCGCATGTGAAATTTGTATTCCAAAACTCGATGATTCATTCGCGCGTGTAACTTTAACACTCGGAGGCATTGAGCAATATAATTTACCGTCGAAGTCTTAACATTCAATTCGCTGACTGATAAATTCACGAAGCTATCGAGCCGTGTTTCGATAACACCAGCCAAGTGAGTGTAGGGCCACGCATAATCTGGGGTTCCGTAGCCATTTCAATAACGAAAATTTATCGTAACCAAAGTTGTAAAAAACAAGAATCTCGAAAACGACACGTCTGATAATGTAATTTTCTATCGAATCACAATTTCTTTTCAAATTACCTTTTCAACGATACCCCACAGGATTAGGTACCTAAAGAAAAATATCCCCACATTCCATTCAAAAGAAAGTACTCAACTCAAAAAATACAACGTTTTATATTTTTGGAATTTAATAAACTTCCGTTGAAAATTGTAGAAGCTATGACACTGTGACAGACTGAGACGGACTTACTGGATGATCTTATAATGGTTCCTCGTAGGGACTACGGAACCCTAAAAACGAACACCCATTACTTTAAATTGTGGTGTGCAATAAAGAAGTCCACAATGGGATCTTAAATCTTGTCCGGGGTCAGAGGAGCGACGCTCCCATAGATTCTGCTTAGTCAGTGCAACTAATTATATGTTGCTAAGACAGTTTGTGGTATGGCCAACACCAAAATTGGTCAAAATACCGTTCCATGCTCACAATGCCGAACAGGAACAGATATTTTTCATAAAATTCCCGATATCAGCGATATCTACTGTGTAATCACGAACGGATGATCGCTGACAGCGGTTGATAAAATATGGATAAAGATTATAGCAATCAACAGATTTTTGCGCTTCGTTACGTTTGAGTTATGCATAACTGTTCCAACAACCAACCCAACAATTTCATTGCGTGTCTTTTACAACAGACTCTTTCAATAATGAATGGTGTTGAAGGAAATAGTTGCCAGTAATAAGGCTACAACAGATTTTTGCGCTTCGTTAGAGGGCGTCCATAAATTACGTGAGGCATTTAGGGGGGGGGAGGGTGTCGAGAAAAATCTCACCAAATCTCACGTGGGGGAGAGGGGGTCTCGGCAAATCTCACGTAATTTTTTTTTACCGCAAGAAACAGTGTAAAATTCCAAAAAATCTGGGTTAAATTAAGTAAAACATGTTTTTCCTTTAGAATAAATTAGAGGGGGAGGGAGGGGGTCGAGCAAAATCTCACGAAATCTCACCTGGGGGGGAGGGGGGGTCGAAAAATCTCAAAAATCGCCTCACGTAATTTATGGACGCCCCCTTACGTTTGAGTTATGCATAACTGTATCTACCCAACAATTTCATTGCGTGTCTTTTACAACAGACTCTTTCAATAATGAATGGTGTTGAAGGAAATAGTTGCCAGTAATAAGGCTACCGAGCACTACTATATGCGTATGTATAAGTACATCACCGTAGAAAATTGCCCATTTTTTTGTGGTGGCAAACAAGCTTACGACCCGCTTAATGTTAAGCAGTTACCGTAGCCACTATATATAGTATACTGAGTGAAATCGAAATCGTGGGCAATATTTTAAACGGTGATTCTACACACGATTCAGAATATGTAGGAAATATTAATCAACAAATAAACTGGCTCATTGGTTAATTCGCTTAAGGTGAGGGAAAACATCGTGAGGAAACCTACCTTTCCCTCGGGATTAGGTAATAGTCAGTTCCTGTATACACGGCGACAAGGTTCACCAACTGCCACGTTTGATTCTGACTATCTGGTGAAACGTGGGCTTTGAGTTGACTTAATACCTCCACAATGTGGTGGTGTATGGCCACTCAAGCCTCTGACTACCCCCGAATGGGGATAAAAGTCGTGACGTTATATTATATTATATATTACAAATAAGGTATAACAGTTAAATGGTCTGCTTATTTGCTTACCCGAGCAATATTTTTTATCAATAGATTTTTTTATTAAATTCCCAAAATATTCTGAATCATATGTAGAGTCATAGTTTAAAATATTGCCCACGATTTTGATTTCACCCAGTATAGGCATACTATAGGCCATAGCATCTATATGCTTGCAATACCAAAAGGCATCGCTCGTACGTTACCGATCTAAAAGGGAATGGGACAGAGGGGGGGAAAGGAAGGGGTTTGGGCTTCCGGCTCTCTCACTCATCTTACAAAATACTACTACTACTAGCTACTGCACGCCGCCGATCTTCTGTGAGAGGGCGGAGCTTCACCGGTCGAGCTAACGTCAATTGGCTACAGCTTGGCTCTATCGGCATTATAGCTCTACTACCATAATATGCCAGTTCCTGGTTGCTTCGTCCACTACTTCAAGCTCCAAGAGAACTGAAATGCAGTGTTTTTTTTATAGGACTGCGGTGGCAAAAAAACGTACGGCCCGCCTGATGTTAAGCAGTTACCGTAGCCTATAGATGCTTACAATACCAAAGGTATTGCTCGCACATTGCCGACTTGAAGGGGAGTGGGATGGAGGGAGGGGGAGGGGGGGTGGGCTTACGGCTCTCTCACTCATCGTACGAAACGCAGCTGTAATAGCTGCTTTACGCCGATCTTCTGTGAGAGGGTGGTACTACCCCGGTCGAGCCAGCCCGTTTATAAGCTGCAGTCAATTGGCTACAGCTTGGCTCTACCACCTTCCAGTGTCTTTCCAATGTGGTTTTTCTGATCTCAGCGCGACGACCAAATCGATAACTACGGCTATTTACGGTTGCATAACTTTGTAACAATCAATTCCTATTATCCAATTGAATGGCGCCCACGCTGAATAATAAATCGGAATTTGTCTCGTCTAATTGGTGCCCTTGGATTTGAAGGGCCCGCTGCGGGTGCACGCAAATTGCACTACTCTTCCAACGGTGGCCCTCGAACGAAACCTCGTGCCAAATTGGCTGAGACCTTTATTAAGGGATTGAACAACATAATGCGTTGTCTAGCTACTAAAGAAAGCCGCACCACAAATCAGCCAGATGTGGTACCTTCTTACATGGCAATCACTAAACTTGTGGTCAACATACCAGTATATGCAGTGAAATTCACTCATAATTTTCGAGTTATAAAATATATATTAAATACAAGCAGGCATTATGATCCTAAAGTCAAGCTGTAGCCAATTAAATGCAGTTCATATATAGGCTGGCTCGACCGGTCTAGTACCTCTCACGAAGATCGGCGTAAAGTAGCTAATTATTGACAATACAGACTTACGGTCTGTCATACTGAACCCATGGACTCCGTTTAGTAGGACAAACTATTTTGAGTAGTCATGTCTTCCTCTTTCTTGGTAATGTCATTGCGCCTCACTAAGCGAGTCGCGCAGGAAGTCATATTTTTTCATTTAGCAGATGTACGGAGAGTTGGAGAGAAATAAGAAACGGTTACGCCTCGTGCCCGTGCCTCGAGGAATATTTATGTGGTACCTACAGTTAGAATCGATATGCTCTATGATATATGTTTCTTGTTGGAGTTATGGTTGAATTTTTACCTTTGTACTACATTTCCTAATACTTATACAAAACAGGTAAGTGCGTCCAACCAGATGCCTTGTATGCCTCACCCGAGCACTCATGTTTTGACATTATGTCTATGCGTTACAACGTCAAAACTGAGTGATCGAGCGCGGCTAGCGCCTGATGTAGACGCAGCTATTGGATGTGTCCAGATGCCTCGTAAGCCTCTCCCGAGAACTCATATTATGACATTATGTCTATGCGTTCCGACGTCGAAACTGAGCTTTATTACAACCATGATTAGAACTAAGCTTATTGTAATAGATGATGATTCAATGTTATGTTTCGGTGTCCGATTTAGTTGCAATGGTACCTGTACAAAAGTGGCAATCAATACCATTTTCACACTAACAAACTGGATGTTGTACAAAATAAATGTGTAAAATAAAAACAGTTCGTTCCGTGACGTGTAATATTCATCACTGCTGTGTGAAATCGACAGAATTTTTTGCTTTTTCCACGGATGAAAGGCTAGGCAGCATTAACGTCATGCATAGCAAACATTCTCAATAAAACATTTTCATAGATAGATCAATAGAAATATACGTAAGTGGTTTTTACTATGCTTCACTTACAAAAATGGACGGGCGGTGAAAGATTTATGATAGAGTATGATGAATAGATATAAATACGAATTTACTCATAAATTATTCAAGAATAGATAAACTTGGAAAATATACTTATTTTGCAAACACTGCTCGCTGCTATGTTTTTATATTTTATTTGTATTGCAAACTATAAATTGTAGGTATGTGTAATCGAAATCTCTCTACATTACCCACTAGCATATAACCAGCGATTTTTGTACCGTCGGTACCCTTTTTAAATGACAGCGCAAAAATAATGGCTCCCAGCTACCTATATTTCACACGTAGACGTACACCTCAAGGCGAAATACCTAGGATATTGCATACATCCCTAACATAAATCCTATAAAAATGAAACACTCGTTGGCGTACGGACACTGAGACCCTCGTAAATAACGGTTAGGCCGCACCTGTCCTGAGGAAAAAGCGTTGCTATTGAACGAACATTACCCTTTTATCTGTTTGCTTATGAGTAAGGGGTTATGGGAACATATACATGGCTGTTGGTCGGAAAACAAAAGGGAGCGAATGCATATTGGAATTCGATGCGATGGGATTTTCAGACGTCTGGGAGCAAAACAATAATAAATCAGAAAGGAGCAGACTTGAAGAGGAAAATATAATAATAAAGATAAGCAAATAATATAAAGACGGTGGACTGTATGCCGGGTGACACAAAAACTTATGTAAGGGCCTCCGCAGACTAGCTACTTTTAGCATCGGCGATCGGCGATTTTAATGCTGCGTCTCGCTCGTTCGCGGTCGAAGAAATGCGACGCAGCATCGATACGTCACAAAATCGCCGGTCGCCGTTGCTAAAAGTAGCTAGTCTGCGG
The DNA here is from genome assembly GCA_947859195.1 of Drymonia ruficornis. Lineage (NCBI taxonomy): Eukaryota > Metazoa > Arthropoda > Insecta > Lepidoptera > Notodontidae > Drymonia > Drymonia ruficornis. The sequence goes on along the minus strand of OX401915.1, from coordinate 9,112,657 downwards.
AGGCCCTAATGGGCATTGAGCTTCTATGTAAAGTCACCTTCTCAAACATATGCTAAACGTCGGCCGCACATTATCAGAAACTTCCGAGTCTTCTGACATAAATTTTTGGAACGACCTTATCTAGTCCACATTAAGCACCCAACTGGTCTGGAAAATGTCTGATAGTGATTTATGTGGAAGTTTCTGATGATGTGCAATCGACCTTAAGTTACGGGTGTCAATAATAAAGTGGTTAGCTTTTTTTGGAAAGTTTACCTTGCAGGCGATCGTTCTACGTACTCTGGACGGTGGTACTTCAGTGGCTTTCCGTGGATGTCCGGCCCGGCTCGAAAGAGGGTCCTACCACGGTAAAATTCCGGGATAGTTTTTTGCTATTCGTTTACATGATGTAGGTTCACATAATGTGCGAAACTGTAAGCTAAGTAGGTAGGTATACCTATTTAAATGTTAGTGCAAAAAAGGAAAAGGCATTTGTTAACTTCCAAGTTCATTTTCATTTCCAGTTTAATAAAGAAGCACAAATAGCAGCTTCCCATGTGAGACGGCGTGTTTATTTGCAGCGGGGAATTTGTTCCCTGCCTTACATTGTCTGGAATTAGTGTTGCCAGCTTCAAGAACTTTTCAGTATCAAGAAAATAGACTGATACTACTTCCATAATGGATGTAGTATCAGTCTATTTTGGAATGGATGAGGCATTAATTACATGCATTGATTCTATGCCATTTAAGCAAACAACTTTGTATATCGTTATGAATTCCATTTTTAAATTTCACATTATATTTGTGGCAACACCAACTGGAATGCTTGACGTATTCGCCTCTCTCGAAACAATTGTATACAGAGAATTGTTTCAGACAAACCTACGGTTTGTGAAAGGTCACGCATTCTTTTACTTTTTAAAAATACATTACAACCGTGAAATATGTACGACAGGCAAGGGCACACTGGAGACATTTTTACGGCAATATGTTTGTCTCTTCAATTTTTTAAAGGCCCTTTTCTTTGGGAAACCTATTTCAGTGAACAAAAGATAACGTCCCAGTTGATGCTAAGTATTATAACGGATTAATAAAAGTACAGAAGGGCTAGACAAGTGGCTGACGTCTACAAATTCGCTACGCTTCATCTATGCAAATGACATAAGTTACGTGATCTCAAGCGTGATCTTCCTAGCAACTTGTTGTTGATTTATATAGCGACGTTTGACATTTCCATACATTGTGAAGTTTGTTCTTTTCTATTCGATTAGCGTTCATGCTACTTGGCTTGCCCCTCAGAACTGGTTGTTATGGAAACCTTGGAGGAGACCTATGTCTAACAGTGGACGTCTTTTTGCTGACATGCTGACGGTGATGAATGAAACAACGCCTTGCCATCTGACCACGTAGACGTAAGTATGATGTCATAAAATGATTGCTCGGGCGCGCCTCTCGTCCTTTATACACTAATTTGCTGCGTCTAGAAGCCTGACATGACTCGCCCGAGCACTCATGTTATGACTTAGGTAATGTCTATGCGTTTCGAACCCGAAACTGAGTACTCGGGTGCGGCATGCGCCTGATGAAGACGCAGTACCTATTTAAAACGCATTTACAAATATACGCAATCATTCACGCTTGAAACAAGATATAGGATCGAAGATAGTTCATCTAAGCGTCGATGTACTTGTCAAACCAAGCAATCAAGCAGCACTTTAATATCGCAACCATTCATAAATAATTAACAATACATTATAAGCTACGTCATCTACGTGGGCGGAGCAGGAAGAACAGCCCCGCACGCGTCAAGTGCCCACAGTACTAGTTCGCGGTACTGATATAGATTTGTAGTACTGGATATTATCGTCTACATGATTTATATCCGATTTATAACTGGAGGTGATGAGTCTATACTTAGCTACAGTCTGACCCCTAAATTTATAGAAAGTAATGATAGATTTACGGCATTACAAGTCACTATTGTTTTAAGAAATGCCTTTTAAAACCATTATGAACTGGCTAAATACCTCTATAAATTTGGCGGTAAGTAATTCACACATTCTGTTATCATGTCCCGAATTATTACTATACGAATAATGGATTATTATTGTTAGTACTTATTTCAGGCTCATGTCGGAAGACTGAATTATTTACTAGACTGTGACTTAGCGGCTGATATTTCCTACATAAAACCCGACATACGTATAGCCACGCTTGTTATGGCCACCTGGTAATCACTCCCTCAATGTGAAGGAGGAATTAGACTATTTGGTTTGGCTTCCGGCTCTCTCCTCATCGTATGAAACGCAGCTGTAATAGGTACTTTACGCCGATATTATGTGAGAGGGTGGTACTACTCCGGTCGAGCCAGCCCGTATATGAGCTGCAGTCAATTAGCTACAGATTGACTCTACCATCGATCAAAATGCTGCTCTGATATTGTCTTACACCGATTACGATACCTATTTTGAATCATGACTCAATAAAGACGGTTCCATACCGTTGTACGTACTCATAGAGACTATCAAACTATCAAATATGAATGCCTATCACACGCCACATCGATTATCATTCAAGCACTAGCCGGCACAATATCGGCAGCGCATCGCTGGCACGCTTACGGCCTCACAAAAACTCCGCGAGAATAATCATTCACTACGGGTAGAGGCACGTGCCAAAATACTAACAAGTTTATACGAAACTGCTAACAACTCCTATTATTTTAGAAATAGAGATGAGAATGGAGTATCAATTGGTGTGGGACCAGTAAATAGTCTAGTTCTGTGCGCAAAGTAGTATTTAGGTAGGTATTTACAGCTCTACATAATGATTTTTACTTTATTAGATAAATAATTCGTTTTAGGACTCGACGCTATCTCTTTATTGCATATCGTAGGTCCAAAACCGTAAAGATACACGACACTAGCACTAACACTCAGTGTATACATCGAGTGTCTACATGTGTCCACCATTGCGACACCTTGTTACAGTAGTAGTGGCGGTGTCGGTACACTGAGATACACTGAGTGTCTAGTGTCTGGTGTCGCCGTGTATTCTTAGCATTAGCGTCATGTGTCTCTACTTACTTAAAACTACATCATCACATCCTCTGGGAGTGCAGTCTCTGGCAAAACGAACGTAATTCTATGCTAAATAGCTTGCAAGTGTCGTCTGGGGCAGTTAATTATATGGACCTTGTGGAAACCAGGGAGAACTTCCGTGCGTTCAAGCGCTTTTGCCATACCTATTATTGGAATCAATTATAACTAGCTCACGAGTTGAGGTATGTGTGCGTGGTGCGTGGTGCGTGGTGCGTTACAACTGGTCTTCCACTATTTGTAACAGTCTTATTTCTGTGGCTACCAGCCTATACTGGTATTATTGTCTCCCGCTTTGTTATGGAGGGGAGTGGAATCTTCCTCCAACTCCTCCTATCCTTTCTTCTGATTAAATTCGTGCGGGTTCCAAGACAAATTAGCTTTTCCGCGGGACTCGTCGAGGGTCAAACCTTGGCGTCATCGTTGGACACCATTGTCGATCCTGGCTTACAGAAGTAACAGTGGTGGGCATGTGTGGCGGGCTTAGTCCCAAAAAAAATTAACTTAAAACTAACTTTCATATTGTTCCCCTTACAGTCTCGTCGCCCTTTGATATTGAAGACAATACCTAGTCGAGACTGGCTTGAATCAGGAATCGTGACCTCAAATGCAACAAAGTTGTATTCGTCTCGCCCCACGTGAGCACGTTTATGTATATTTTATTTTGAAACTGGGTATTACCCTGGAATGTCTGGATATAATATAAGAAATCGGCTTTCAAAACCAATACCTCTCACTACAGTCGTATAACGATGACGTTTCTTGGCATTTTTCTTGCTAATATAGACCTATACAGGTAAACAGTGCTGACTAGCATTGTTCTGCCAGTCGAAGAGTGGACTGTTTTTTTTTACTATGACTCTATCGCCAAACTTAAGAACTTAATTGCGAGCGAAATTACCGTGGTAGAGTCCACCAAATATAAGGTTAATAAACTGTTCATTATAAAGCACATTGTTCTTAACATGAAGCGTGCGAATTTTTGAATAGTAAACTTAGTTTCGAAGAACTGCCGAGTATAATTTGTAATTCGTACGGTGTAAGATTGGCGAGTCGTCGCGTGGCGAGCACGCGCGTGGAACAATAGCCAAATTTACCGAAATAGACTCTGATAGGTTAAAATGCCTATGTAAAACAATTTGGATTCGAGTCAATTTGTTGTTTGCAAAACGCTTGGCATTTAGCGCCGCGGCGGCGTCGGTTTATTAAGTCTTGGAATGCTTTATGAGAATCGCTCGTATTTTCATTTTATTAGGTAATACTTGTGTGGCGTCATTTAAAGTTTTATTGTTGCGATGCACAGACCTTTGTATTCAGAATGTTAGATTAGACGAAATATGTATTCAAACCCATGATAATTAAGGCTTACTACGTAACTAAAAAAAATATCATAAAAAACACTAATAAATTACGGATAAAACTTAACAAAAATATTGCAAAAAGGTTTTGCAACTTGGGCCACGCTAGAGAACGGCTATGAGCTTTCTTATCAATGCGAATTTACGCGTGTAATTTTACCTCTATGCTTCATTTTATTCATTCATTGTTCATTATTTATAGTTCTTATTATATTGGATCGTTCCAATGAAATAGGAATGAGAATCGAATACTTCAATACGTCGTTCGTCTTACCTACGATCCTGTAAAATTGATAGTTCTATCATTTGCATATAATTTGCGTATAATTTTCTCAGTGTAACTAACGGCCGAATACTCAGGCCACTAAAATATTTAAGTCCCACTTAGCAGTTTGAGACGTCGTTAATTGTCATATTTTGTTAGGCACGTCAAAGTTAAGCAGCTCTCAAATTTAAGTTGCGTACGAGTATTCGGCCGATAGTCTGTCATGTATGTCTACAGCCGCAGTCGTTCCAGTTTCAGCCTATAAAAAGTAAATAGGTACTAATCAAATAATAAGTTCGACAACAAGAACATATTAGGTATCCCTCGTATATGATGTAGTAAAACAATGTATGTTCATCCGTGTGTGAACAGCAGCGGTGCAAATCAAGAGGAATGAGTGATGACAATATAGCGGGCTCCCTTTGTTTCCCGCTCGGTGCACGTCAACGGGACTTTTAATAACTTCCATTGCTTTGTTTTTAGAAACATCTACGACGTATGTTTCTATAGAGTTCAACGCCCAAAGCAAGCTAGAGTTACTTGACCTGACCACTAGCAACCATCTCTTGAAGTCTATTTTGTAAATATTCCGAAATATTTCGTAGTCACAAAGAAAATGTTCAGTTTCAAATATTGAGTATAGAAAAGTGAAGTACTTAAATTAATAAAAGACAATAATACTCTAGCTCTCTCTATGTATTGTAAAATCCAAATCGTCCAAATCCAAGTCCAAATCGTTATTATGAGGTGTTAAATCAGTCAGTTGGAGGTAGTTTGTGCACAACCTACCTCAATTATTAAATTTCACATAAGTAGAGTCGCCTTTAAAGTTTAGAACACAGTCGTTATTTGCTCAAAAATATTTGCAAATAAAACAAACAAAAAGTTTATACAAGAGTATAGGGTACTGAGTACTGACGTCACTACCCCCGTCATTGTAACTTTTAATCTTATGTCAACTCGGTAACACCATAAACGAATTGTCGCCGAGTTAAAATTTGAAGCGCCTCGCCCCCGACGCAGGGGTCTATTAAATTTATTGCTTGTAAAACGAGGAGCTAATTTGGAGTTAGGTTTTATTGTGTTAGCTTGAGTGTGTAGTGAGTGGCGCCACGGGGTTCCGGACCAAGTGGAAGTGCCTACAAATGTTTCAATGGACGACCATATTTTGGTGAATACCTAAGTATATGAGGTATTCCACTGAAACTTAAATTAACTGTCAAAATCGACGATAATAGGTCAGGGCCCCATTAAGTAGTCCTCAGGCCGTCAGCATGTCGAACTCCAAAAAATTACGATTAACAATGAATAATTAACTCAGATAATAATTGTGACCAGTAGTTTTCAATTAGTTAAAATTTAGCAGACTTGGGGCACAGGCATTTTCCAACCTTACCGTATCAACGCACCTACGGTAAAGTTATGTTTTTCATTATTTGACCAAATATAATATTTGATTCATAATATATCAGACTGTTCTCATTTTGTCCGTAAACGAAAGATTTGTTGAAATGTGACTGTGTCGGCACCGAAGAACAAGGAAAAGAGGGGGAAATGTGTACAAAAACTAGCAGCATGTATGTATGTAGGTATGTATGTATGTAGGTACGTTTTATTAGCCATATGCAATGCGCAATAAAGCGTGGGTGTGTTTGTTTTTACGACGCGCTACCGTGGGGTGGGGAAACTTGCGGGCGCGGGCCTCAAGTATGTTGATAGATATTATACGGGAAAACCGGCCAAGTGCGTGTCGGACTCGCACATAAAAGGTTCCGTACCAAAATACGACTTCAAAAATATCAAGTTTCTTGTATGGAGACGCCCTTCATTTTTAAATGTTTAAATCTGTGAAAATTTCAACTCTACCTATTACGATTCCTGAGATACAGGATACAGCCCGCTGACAGACGGACGGACAGACAGCGGAGGCTTAGTAATAGGGTTCCGTTGGTACTTTATGGGTACGGAACCCTAAAAAATTCAACCAGTGCGCAAGTTATGAAATGTTCTGGCTTACAGGAGTAACAGTGGTGAGAGTACGTTGCGGGCTAATTCCATTTGTAAAAGAAGTTCAGTAAGATTTTTATTGATTTTCTCATAGGACCAGATTTTTCAGACTCAGAAACATAATTGTGATACCTAAGGGCTTATTCAGTTGTTTAATCGATTTAATAATAATCTATACCTATCTAGTATTGAAAAAAAATGCTCAAATCTCTTAATGAGTTGACGAAACAACTACAAAAGCTACAAAGCTAAAGAAATACTTCTCTTTTCAAAAAGTAGGTAGGTAATTAAGAAACATTTATTTGGAACATGTGCTCATGCGTTTAACTATTGCGCCGCTAACGGTCTCACACAGGTGTCGTTAGTCGTAACTCTACAAAAACAATCGCTACAATGGGTAGCGGCGGCGCTTAGATAACTATGGCTTCCTAAGCGACATATTTCGCACTTCTTACGTCATAGTTCATTATAATTCTTCACACGTGGTTCGTCTGTCATACAGACTTGTAACGGCATACATGCACCTACAGAATACGTTATGCATAACACAGACTATTGTCACCTGTTCCTATGATAGAGTTCCTAGAGCCGAAAACGAAGATAATGTTCCTTCACCGTTAGAATTTTCCATTCTAGCCATATCCTGCGTAAATTTCTAAGTCGTAAATCCTGACTGAATAGGCACCAGTAGTCGCATAAAATAATCCATAATGCCAACGGAATATTTTAAGCGAGTAAGTATTGATGGTTCCATATTGCGTTTAAAAAATGTTATAAAACGTTGTAAAACAATATTTCGCAATTTGTCTACGTAAGAGCTCCTACACACTAAAGTTAAAAGAATGTTGTACAACGTTATATTACAATCAACGAGCACCATTTTAATTATGCTTACAAATTCACAAACTTAAACATGCTTTAATTTTTTCTAAACTTTGTTGGTCTACATATTTTTTTTTTAATTGAGCTCTTAAACCCTCTAGTTGTTTAAATTAACATCGAGTAAGAATTGCCTCTATAATACCTACTGAGGTACAACTACCAATCTGTAACCTATCTCACAAAATAACAGTCAAAGATAAAATATTCTCTGTAAATTCTCTAGTCCCCCATAAGATTAGGGTGTCAAAAATCATATCAGATAATCAACTTCAGCATCTATTGGCTCAGGAATAACCCTCGAGGGATGAGGGATGAACGCGGCGGGGAGCCAATTGTCTCCCTACTAGACCAATTTATGATGATCAAAATTGATGAATATAAAAATGTTAAACAAACTGTGTTCTTTAATTGTTGTTTGTTGTGCGTTGTTGCAACGGTTTCGACTCGTTAAAAACCATTTAAGGCAACTTTTTTATAATCAACCGCACACTAACACTGAAATTCATTTACTTACCTAAATTTTAACCCATTTACAAAGTGATTTATAAAGCCATTGTAAATAGGCCACTTAAGCGTGATTATCACGGGCTTGAATGCGTTCCTCTTCTAACCTTACACCCTCTATGATGCGCATATTTCGAATGTACCTACCTACTCGTTGTTTCTGAGATAAGAGTTTAATATTTTTACAGGTGTTACCTATCTTCCTACGTCAAGTTTTATTATAATAAGAAGCCATTGGGCAGAAGTTACAATCAAATTGGACGTCATAATTCTTGAGACTTTATTATCTAGACAGGTTCGACACCGAACTCATCACTGCCCTCGCAATTTTTTTTCGATCGCTACTAAGCTAAAGGCGTCGTCCTACTTGGCAAACGATCGCACGATCGAACGACGTGATTTTGCCGCACGACGAGATTAAACACATGTCTTTAGAGTGTCCTAATTGAGCTTGCAAATCATCGCGCGAACGCAGAAACAAATTTTCATCGCGCGACGATATCGCATCGTTTGATCGTGCGATCGTTTGCCAATTAGGACGACGCCTAAAGCTAACGATAGTATGCCTATTTTAAAACTATACCTACGTTGTTCTCTCAGATAGAACCAGATCGAAAACCACGCAGATATCATTCAGCTCTGTTATGTTTATCGCATTGCCGGTTTTTATCGTGGAACTTCACAATGAGTTGCAGTTTCCTACATAATGGTGATGTAATTTGGGGAAGGAGGCCCAACATCCGGCCCGCTTTTAATTCAATATAACTACATGTAAATAAAAAAAGTATTTATCGTAAATGGACTATAATGGACACTCAGCGTACCGTGACTAGAATGCTGATGCGGCTGTGGGGTGGTCACAGTGTCGAAGTTGCGTTCAGTTCGATAGAGATAGAGTGACTGACTTCTCTGTCTTTGTCATCATGAAAATTATTGCACACTGGAGCTATTGTTTACCAAATTACATTGTATTAAAATAAGTAAATGGCGATAAAAAAAAAACAATGTAAAAAAGACAAACCCGCTGAGTTTCTTGCCGGATCTTCTCAGTCGAGGTCGCGTTTCCGATCCGGCAGTAGAATTTAAGGAAAAAATGTAAAATGACAATTTGTAAGTGCCCCCGTAGGCCTAAACAAAATAAACGCTTTGACTTTGACTTTGATTGTTTGAGGTAAGTATGGTAAAAATATAGATGAACCTAAAAAAGGTTTAGACCTAGGGTTTATTACCGTAATGATTAATAGTGTAGTCAATAAAAAAATAATCTTGTAAAAAGTCTCTAAAGTACAAATTTGATGTTCATTTCATATTAACTGTACATAAATTGTAAGTAGGTAGGTACAAACTTGGCAATAATTATATAAAATAAAATAAACAATAAGATACTTCATTATTAAGATTCGAGGCGAATACCCGAACATTGTCATGCATAGTAGTCCGAAAATGATCATTACGATAAAGTAACTTCTACGTTGTGTCGATGTGTACAATTTATGTCAATGTTAGTAGCACGATGTCTGCCGTCACGCCTTATATGGTAAGCATCTAGTCCAGTGAGGACCTTGTTATATGCATACAAACTTTAGACCGCAGCGACGTGGAGTGATCTGATGAACTGTTTAGTTTAGTGCCACCTTCACTTTATCACCATTGGAATCTTCGACGCTGGAAATGATTTCACCCACGTCCCACACCCTACGGATGCCTGGTACCTCCTCCTAGCCTGATGGCCGGAAGGCCTCCTGAAATCATTCCTTTGCATTACAACATGGGGTTCTTAAAAGGGCATGTTTACAGGTCCCTTATTAAGTCTGCAAGGAAACATGATATCAATTGCTTTGTATTGACTATGACCTCAAAATGGACTAAGTAGGTACTTAATTGTTTACCTTTATCTTAGCAATCGCAACTCGCGATGATAAAACAAACAATCGGCACTGACCGAAATCAGACTGCCGTAACGGATACACGGCTTTTTGTGTAACCTTTAGCGAACAATGGATGGAATTGAGGCAATAGGTCACAATATAGGCATACCTGGACGTGCCTGCACATACCTAGCTTAGCCATCCGAGGTCAATGCCCTACCAAATAAAATTACTAGGAAAACATAACAAGGTAGAGAACTATAGGTAAATCTGTATCAAGTCTCTGTATAACGTAATCTGCTTGACGTATGATCACATAACAGAATACAGGTAGGTAGGACCCTTACCATGACTTTTTAGCTTGCTATTCAATTCCGGAGCCACTCAGTTAACGGAATAGATTTTTTTTATACTAAGACCACGCTCTGACTGATTCCCGCCAGATGCAAATTTCGAAAACGGCCTTTTCGTAATTTGTCTTTGCCATTGTATGGTAGCCATAGAACAACCGTTGCTTAGTTTGGGACTATAAAATTAGTGTGTTAGTCTGGTGATATTTTTATTTATTATATATATATAGGTATGTACCTATATGTATAGTTTATTATTTTATAGGTATCTATGCCCCTAAATTCTGCTCCTTGCCGCGTCGCATCAAAAGTGTCGACTTTCTAAGTTGTTATACATATAGACTACTGCATTACGCTGCATAACGTTTGCATTGTCCCAGTTTCTAAAGCTATTACCGGTTGTAGATTATAGATACCTACCCGTAATTTCTCTATAGTTCCGAACAGATATCAGTTTCTTACGATTTAAGTCCGTTTTAAATCTTGAAAATTAAAAAATGCACACCTTATAATACTCATTCAGTATCCAGTGGTGCATTATGTTGCCTACAAATAACAATTTGACTATATTTGACACATCTAAAAGTATTTCTGTCTTGCTCATACGTTAAGATCATTTGAATGTTGGCGATACGGTTAGTTTAGTCAAGTTTAGTTTTGTACCAACATATTCGGCAACATTATCTACTTAATTTAATTTAATGTTATAATTTCCGGGACAAGTAATTTACCTCCTAAACTAAATTCCAATAAGAGTTTCACTCTCTAAGGAACAAAAGAATACATAAATCCGTTGTAATCTCGTTAAAGTAGGGAAAAAATCAAGTTTACCGATGTTGCCCTAATCCCTTTACACACTAGCACTACCCACGCGGCTTAGCCGCCTACGACTATCGGAGCTATAACTGTTACAACTGATCGTTCAACAAGTGTGAATGTCAAATAAAATTATCGAACTTATTATCGTGTGCACAGATGAGTCGTGCGAGTTGTTGGGGAAACTGTTGCCCAAGATTGCAGGTCTTTAAATCGACAGGAGAAAGTAGATACCTATTCTAAATTTGAATTTGAAACATACTAATTAGAAAGCGACGATTTGTGCCAACATAATAATTATTATTATATTTGTGACACTTTTTATAATTTGCTATAAAACTTCATACTGGCTATAAATTCAAGAATAAAAAATTTCGAAGCCAATTTATAATTTAAAAATAAATTAATTTAATTTAAAAAATAAACCGGCGTGACACTAATGGCATTCTATTGTTTTTTTTTTAAACTGATTGCCAGTGCAAGAGCTTTTATTTTTAAATGAACAGCATAAAGAGGTTATTTATGCTGTTCATAAATAAAAGTTTTACACTCTCCTAGACAAAATAAACCCTGATAAAAACCATCTAGGGATTACTATTATAAAAAAAAACGAAAACTTCTTGGCTGATCATATCAAACTTCTGCGCCGCGAGCCACCCACACTATTTATCTCACGGTAGCCCAAGTGAACCAAATTCAATCATCTGCGTGCGTCATCCGATTCACCCACAATGTATTATGTAACTGAATAACACAGGACCCATTTCCATTATGATAATACTGAGGGGTATACATAGTAACCCACCGTACCTACTGGATGAAGATTTGCGTATCGTGTCAAAACATTCAAAAATAGAAATGGCTGAAAAATAAATACAAATCGCTTTAGTTTTCGTTGTCGTCTACTCAGCAAGAAAGTCATATTTTATTGGCTCCCAGATTACGCAGATTACAACTGTTTTCCTGTTTGAACGTTCCAAATATGTTTACAAAGTTTATCGACGCCAAGTCAATATCGAGATGCTTTCTTTTTCGATCATGTTTATGAACGAAGTTAGTTTCCTTTACTGCCTACTCTTGTGTTATAAGTTTATGGGAAGCGAGTATTTTTGTTATGACACAAAATCTGACTCATGGATTTTTTCGTGGAACTAGGCCTGCCACAAACTTCCACCAATGTTACTTCTATATATAAGTCAGGATTGATAATAGTGTCCAACGATGACCCCAAGGTTTGACCCTCGACGACTCCCGGGGAAAGCTAAGTTGTCTTGGAATGCGCACGAATTCCATCACAAGAAATGATGAACACATACAGAAAGACAAACCCCCATTTATAGAAATTTATGATGGAGTTACATTGGCATTACAAACAAGAAATTCCTAGAAATGCTTTGTAAAACCATCGTAAACTAGATAAAAATCTATGTTTTGGAGAATAGTGTTATAGTGACACATTAGGCGTTGTTGAATTATCACCAGCCCTCCATTACTAGCGTAGCCTATGTCCACTAAAGAATAGGAGTTGAAAGATTTATCCATGTGCATCATGGATATAAATGTTTAAGAAAGATGACCAATTCTAGAGCATAAGTTAAATCTGCTAGAACTTCCCAAACTATGTAAAACCAGATAAATTTCGTCTGTCACACTCAGCCATTTGTACACATACATTGTCTGCTCAGTGCACCAGAGAGGAAATCGAGGAAGCTCTTAATGGAAATGAGCCTTTCAAAGTGAGTGCAAGCAAGGAAGGCTTATTATATAGCCGGCTATTGAAAGCATAGAGATGCGGCCGCTCCCTCCCACTTGTACCCTGTAAACAAGAACCAGCTGGTCCTTTTCAGGCAGCCTCGTAAAACTGAATTGGAAATAGAATAAAACATGTTTTTTTTATTTCAGAATTCGCATTTTTACAACTTCCCTGACAGAATTGCAACTGGAAAGGGACGTCCCAAATCATACACATTACCCGTTTATAAACTTCTTTAATTACATTATCTATACAAACATCAGCCAATTGAATTACAACTACACAATAATTTACAGTCTTTCCAATTAATACTTAAAACATTTTTCATTTAAAAAAGTAATAAATAGTTACGAAGAAGCAAACCTTTTGAAATGCGATAATTTGGTATCGTTATTGTACAAAAGTTACACATTATGCTATTAGAAATACTCGTAGATTATAAAGTTCTATAAATATTTACAACATCGGACGATTTTCGTCTTAACAAAACAATATTTAGCGTTCGCCTAAGGCTTAGACTGTGCTTAGACTATACAGATCATTTATTAAGAGATCGTTTGGGTTTAAGACTGAGGTGCTTATACCAGGTACGTTTGAACAGTATGCTGGAAAACCACAGATTGCGGTTGATTGTGCCGACCTTGGAAATCATTGGAGGAGTAATCCGAATCTATCGTGGAATAGATGTGTTCGGAGAGAGGCCGGTCGCACGGCGACCGCTCCGCCGAGTTGGCCGACTTGCCGCAGAGCGTCTGACACGTACTGTTTAGCACGGACGCGTCCATTGTGTAAGTATTTGAATTCCTTCCGTAATTAAGTCTTTTCAACTTCTGTCCGTGCCGCTTCGAGGACGGCATCGCATAACGTAACCTCTCCCAGAAACGTTTCTCTTTCCACGCTATCTCTAAACCCGTTTTGAAATACGACTTCAACTCCGGATCTCGCGGGATCAACCCGACGGTGACTATTATTAATTTTTGTGGATGCTTTCGTAGCGCTCTCTGTAAAGCCTGTCGGAACTCTATCTGCGACCACTCGGTTAAGATAAAGTTCTTCGTTAACACTACAATGATACGTCTCGACGCCTCGGTGGCCTCGACCACCAAGTCGGGAAACTGCGCGTACGTCGCTTCAAACTGTGGCACGTCTCTATAATGTAGACAGAGGTGGTACGACGGATAACCGGTCTCCAGCTCTCGCGCCAACGACTCTACAACGAATTCCTCGTCCTTAGGACTATAACAAATGTATGCGTCATAAAGCTTATCGGCATCCTTAAAGGCACCCGCTAAAGGAGAGAGCCTGATACCACAATTCGAATAGAGCCACATTCTACAAGCGTATCTAAATGTGAATACTAAAGCTAATATTAATAAAATAAGCATGAACCCGGTCAAAGCCGAGGCCAATAAAGGCAAGTTGTTGGATACGAAGAATGCGCTTATCATGGAAGAATCGCTTATTTCACTGCACACTGTCACATTTAAATTCAATGGCTTCTTTGGCGGGTTCACGCTCTCGTTCAAACACCACAGACTGTGAACATCGATGATTTTATCTACGTTTTGCGATACATAGGTTAAGAAACCTTGCAAATATTTACAATCACACGACCAATGGTTACCGCCGATGAATAAGGTTTGCAATTTTTTGTTATTGTCTAAGTGCCACAGCCCGAAATTCACGAGTCTGTTTCCATCCAAACGCAAAACTTCTAGAGCCCCCAAAAGGGAAAAAGTTTCATTCGAAATGTGCTCAATTAGATTACTTTGAAGATACAGCTCTTTCAAGTTGCTTAGTTTCGAAAATTCGAGGCCCCGCAATTGCTTGAGTTTGTTGTTGTCTAAATGCAGTATTCTTAGATCTGTGAGTCGACTAAACGTATTGTTATTTATGTTTATAATATTACTGGCGTTCAAATACATAACGACAGCTTTATGTATCGAATCGAAAACAGTCTCGTTCAGCTCACTATAAACATTACCATCCAAATATATATGAGTCGCATCTGTGGGGAGATTGTGAGGCACCGACTTTAATTGTTTAACAGAACAATCAACTACGCTCGTGGTTTTCACTGAGTCGTGGTAGCATGAACAGTTAATTGGGCACAATGTTTTGCAGTTACAGTTATTGAAATCGCAACAATGGCATCCGTCGAGACAGTAGCTGTCGTACTTACACAAAAAGTCTTTGATATGGAGGGAACTGACCGGGAGGTATTTCACGCCGCGCACGTAGGATTCCTTGCAGATTACATTCTCCAAGTCCATGACGCGTGGATATTGCCGGGACGTAATGGAATTGATGAGCAGAAGCCATTTCATTGTGCAATCACAACGAAAGGGATTGCCACTAATGTAAAACTCGGGCAACGCGCGGTCGTCGCTCACTCTCGAAACCCTCAAACTATTTAAGTCTACACTCTCTATCTCATTGGCATACATATCGACACGAGTTAAATTTCTCTTCTCTAGAAATGTATCCGTCTCTATACTCGAAATAATATTATTGTTAATGAACAAAAGCTCGACGCTGTGCGGTATAGACATGGGCGATAAAGACACTAAACGATTATGACTCGCGTCCAATGTTTTCACGTGCAACTCGTTTTGAATTTTATAGTAATTACCAAGAATCTCTATGAAATTAGCGTGTATATCTAACCATTTCAAATTTCCCGGAATGAATGCGTAATCGAACCATACTAAATGGTTTTCGGATAGATTCAACCATAACAATTTAGTTAGGGCCACAAATACTCCGTTAATATCGGAGATGAAGTTGCCGTCCAATCGCACGGCTTCCAATTGAGTGTTCTTTTGAAAGGTTTCAGTCTCAATCGACTGTACTTTATTTTTCGCTAAATTGAGCACTTGCAGGCTAGGCAAGCCCCAGAACATGCCCGCGGTAAGGTTTCCTATTTGATTGTCGATTAAACGTAACCCGGTCAACTGCGATAGGTTTTGGAAAGAGCTGTTCGCTATCTCCGTTAGTAAATTTTCACCCAAGTCCAACGATTTCAAGTACGATAACTGCACAATAGCTTCAGGAATTTTAATTAACTTATTGGAACTTAAATCTAATTCTTTCAGATCGGAACAATTTCTAAATGCGTTCTCACTTACATAAGTTAGTAAATTATTGTTTAGATTCAGTTTGTTTAGAATAAACAAACCATTAAATATATGATCTTCGACAACAAGCAACTTATTTTGCCCTAAATTCAGCGTGTGAAGATTGAAAAGTGGTGAAAACGCATTATCGTCGATGAACCCGATAGAGTTGTTGTATAAATTCAAAATTTGTAAAAAGAGCAAGTCCTTGAACATGTTGCGGGTGACCCGTGCGACCGCGTTGTGGGACAGGTCGAGCACGATTAATCTTATTAGACCACCGAACGTTTCATCTTCTATGTGATCGCTCCTCAATTTATTCGCCGAAAGATCTAAAACGAGCAATTGTTCCAACCGATTAAATATTCTCTTGGGCAAAGTTTCCAGCTCATTATTTTGCATATAAATTTCTTGAATTTCTCTGGTATTATAAAACAAACCTTCTGGTAAATAATTTATAGCGTTATCGGAGAGGTTCACAACCTTTAAAGACAGTAAATCACTGAAAACCTCGCCCGGCAGTTCGCTTATTTTATTATTCTGGAGAAATAACTGTGTCAGCCGGCGCAAATGTAAAATTTCTGAGTCGGCTGGCAACGACATAATATCATTATGACTTAAGTCTATATACTGCAATGTGGACCCGCACTTGTGCCCGAAACCCAGTTCGTCGACAAACTTGATTTTGTTGTGCGTCAAATTAAGCGAAATTATATTCTCCAATGCACAAAACAGATCCGATGGTATCTTTCTTATATTGTTATGGGCTAGGTCTAACGTGTGTAGTTCTCTGAGTCCGTTGAAGGCACCCAGGGACAGTTCCAGCTCTTTGTTGTTGCTCCACTCGTTGTTCATGGTGCGAATCCTCAAAGTTTTCAGTCCTCGTAAGCCTTCGAACGCGTTGCCGGGGAGCCGGAGTATTTTGCAGTTGCTTATCGATATCTCCGCCAAACCTTGCATCCTGCCGAAGTGATGGTCTCGCAGCGAGCTCTCGAGCAGCTGCGGGCTGCACCGGATCGCGAGCCGCTCCGCGCCGTCCGAGTGCATCGAACCGACATCCCTGTCCGACGACAGCGTCCGTACATTGCACTCCACGGAACCATTCGCACCGGACACACGGAAACAAACATCTGCATCAGGCGCTTCCGTAAGCGCCGCGCCCATCACTATACAAAAGAATATCGCGTTTATTATCATTTTAAACGGCACTGTGTCCATATCATTTTCGTCACTTGTCAAAATAGAGTTTTGATGAATGAAAGTCGAGTTCGTATGTCGCGCACAGTCATGTTCAGCTGTTGTGTACGCGTGCGGTGCACGGGGACGTTCCGATATCGACGGTTGTGATAGTTGTAGTAAACAGTGGAGAATGTGTGCGACGCAGCATGGCAACGCAACACGCGATCCCCCCGCGGAGGCGAGCCCGCGACTGCCGTACAATGAAATGCCATGAATGCGCGCCGCTTGGAGGGATCGGGCCACACCACCAACATTTCTATTGCCGCATAATAAGTAACCCTCGTAGTTTTTGACTCTGTTCTGAACGGAAACCGTTACGGAACTTTGTTGCCATTTTATGTTAATAATAATCCGGGAATCACTTATAATCCCCCGCGCGCTATCGTACCTACAAAACGTACGGAAAGCGTCAAAAAACATGAAGAAATAATATAAAACAGAATGCGTGTAGGTATCTAGCAAACATAATAAAGATCAAGAATTGTAAAAACCATCTCCGAATGCATCTATACAACAAAGGGCTCACTTAATGGCATTGAAAACAATTCAGAAATAATGTTAATATAGGTGGAGATTCGGGTTTGGTTTTTGTAAACTGGGTACATTCGGATGACCGCTCGGCGCAGTGGTTTGAGCGTGGGCCGCTCGGCTCACTGCATCGGGTGGTTGTGGGTTCAATTCCCGCCGGAAGCAAATTTCGAAATCGGCTTTTTCGTAAAAATGGTCTGGGTGTAACTGGGATCGCCTTCTTCTAATGATGGTAGCCACAGCACCTACAAGCATTTTTTGTGTTGTGATATTTTTTTAAATTTATCATTGTTGTGGAAGCGGTTATTTGTTATTGTAAAGTAGTATTTAAATTTGATGTATGAACTTTCGGCTTAATGATTAGTCCGAGAATAAAGTTATTAGTGACATATTATTCTGATTTACCTACTTATATGCAGGTCGCGTTTCCGATCCGGCAGTAGAATTTAAGGAAAAAATGTAAAATGACAATTTGTAAGTGCCCCCGTAGGCCTAAACAAAATAAACGCTTTGACTTTGACTTTAATGTCGACTAACATTTTGTTTGTTCAAACCAGTATGTGGTTCAATCAGAACTCGAACCCGTCAAAATGGCCCTGTAGATCTGTAGAAGTGCAACACTCATAGGAGTATTTATTACTACTCCTAATCAAACCACCCCTATAGGTTGCTATTTAAAATGAAACCACATTCGTCTCTTACAATTTTTTATTTTTTTTATTCTAAAGCTTAATTAATATTTACAAACTGCGTACAATAAAACATTGGGATAATCGCATCAAATAGCCATAACACTTTATCCTAACTTCAGTATAGTGCCTACTGTAAATAGTCAACAGCTTATGTATGTAACGCAAGAAGAAAACAATTTAGTCCATATTATTATTGTAAACAAATGTAAACAAATTAAAACAAATAAATTAAATTGAAATGTCTGCCTTATGTCAAAATAACAGCTTTTGCTAAATGCATATGAAAGTATATACGGTACTTATAACAAAAAAGCAATTTATAAAATGTATGTGTATCTGTTTGTTCCGGCTAATCTCCGAAACGGATGGACCGATTTTGACGGGACTTTCACTGGCAGATAGCTGATGTTAGTAACTTAGGCTACCTTCATTTTGGCAAACATTAACATTTTTTTTTGTTGCAAGTTATTTTTACAAGTCGCGGGCACAGCTAGTTATAAATAAATACATATGTCACTATAATGCTAGTAATAACTTTTCCAAAAGTTCATTCGCGTACATAGTAAGTAGTGCAATAAGGATAACTCTGGTAGAACAGAATCGGAACCTACTTCATAATCAAAATCAATCTTAACAAGCAAAACATTTGATACAAAAAGAATCAAAATTACAAATCAAACAAAATACCTTCAATGTCAAATGAATTCATACACCTACTGAATACAATCTACAAATGTATTAAGTTAAAACAAACAATCGATAAAACTGTTAAATTCGATGTCTTTAACGCGAGTGGGCCTCGACACGAAAACTTATATTTAACAAGTATAGCCATGTTTATCATACTATGTCGGTATCACAAATGATTACTTAAAATTACACAATTGTCTTAACGCTAGAATAGAGTCGCCAGTCGCGGCGACCGCAGTAACTAAACTATAAATAATTGAACTAATTAACTGCCTGCCATCGACCTCATACTCTGTAGCCAACTAGTCAAAAGCTTTCAGATTCCACAATACCACATTAGAAAGATAGATCATATATAAATTCACGCCCACTAATGTTCCACCGGTAATGATCGATGTTAGTGTGTTATGATTTGGCTCGATCTTGTCAAACCAATACGCATTCAGTACCCAGCAACCGCGTGCCTCAAGTAAGCTGCCTGTGACACATTGCTGTGTCGGGACGTGTCGGGGTGAGTACTAATGTGAATCTAGTCATAGTAAATGAACGCAACCGATTGCGTTCAGGCGCGCCCGCGCATCGACACACCCCGATATAGCAAAGTGAGCCTAACTTTGGTTGACTGAAAAAGTTTGTATTGCGAATACTTATCCGCATATACCTATGTATTTAGGTATAGGCGTCTATGTGGTATGAGGTCGATGCTGTCTGCGCTGTTCGTGTTCCGGATATTCAGTCTTACATAGGCTCCGGTATTCATAATAATCGTCCAGTTGTTGTTCGGTGTAACCTGCCGGCTTGCAAACAGTTTATATAACAATACTCTTATTATTCATAACTTTGGCAATCACAATACAAGTGTTAATAATATCTCGTCCACTATTTTTTCAATATGTTAAACTCCTATCTATGATTTAAATGCTACATGTTACAACCCCCAAATAGTAATTTTAATCCATTTACAATGGCTTTTTAAAGCATTTTTAGGACATATTTAGAACTTTTACGATTACTTTCTATATAACTGGGGGTAAGATTTTTGATGAGAGTTCTAATTATTTAAATTAATTCCAGTGATTATGTAAATACTTGTTCAAAGAAGTTGGGAGTTATATTTTTTCCTACTTACTGGATTTGTTGCAAGCAAACAAGCCTTAGTAATTTCGCAAATTAACTATTAATAATTTACTTACAGTCTAATTATTGCAGAATACTGTAAGTGCTACGAAGGCCACATTTCTAGCTACATTGTATATTATTGCTTCAAAAATATAGATAATCTGTTACATAGTCGCAATACATTGTCGATACTACAACATTGAGATTTTGTAAACATATGACTAGAAGACAGCAAGCGCGACACTACATTGACAGAAAGATATCGAGACAGAAATTTAAATTCAATAATCATATTCCAAATGCCGAGAGCCTGCTTTTACGTAACTTATAGTAAATTGAATATAATCAGATACAAGTGATAAATAACACCCCTTGATAATCATCTTTACACGAAAACAGGTAGTCACGAACTTTACGCGTTTCTTTCATATCAATCGAAAATAGATCAATGTCAATAAAGTACATATTTCATTGAAAGTACATTTTACAATGATCAGTTGATTAAAAACCGGTTGACATACGGCAAACAGAGGTTCAAGCTCTTACAATTAATATCAGTCCATATTCTAGTCACTGAAAATCCAATAGTAACAAGACAACGCACTAATCTACATTGAACTTAGTGTCCCTGTCACTTGTGCTACAACCACATTATCCGGATTCGACGAACATTCGTGCTATCGCGACGATATATGGCCACAGTCGCTAAACGGTACGAAGATTCGAGTCTAAACAACAATAACACCCCGTATCGGTTATGCCATGGATTATATAGCGATACAACTCGCTAACGTAGCATAATCTATCTTCAGTCTTCGGCTTCTTAAACCATCAATCGTTTTTAGACTCTTCTCCGTACGCTCCGACTCTGTCGCGATAACAGACCACGAATATTCGTCGTATACTGTAGTACGATTAGCACCAACGTCGTTTCTTGGTCGACCAGTCGGTGCGTGCGCCGTCAGCCGCCGTCTATTTGTCGACGGCTTGTACGTGGTCGGGACGGTCGCCTCGCGCGTACCTTCCCCACATCTTATTGTATAACATTTCTAATCCCGTCGCGTACGCCTTGCAGTCGAACAGTGGACTCTCAGATCGTGCCGTCCATACTTTCGCGCGGATAGCTTTTAGGCTGTAAAGATAAAAAGAAATTATATAACATTTCACAAAATAATTGTATTTAAAACTCTGGCAAATAGCACTAAATAGTCTTGAATGTAGACAGTTATAATAGATACTTACTATTCTCTATCAGTTCCTAGTCTTACAGCTATATCTTGATACTCTTGTCTGGTTCTGGCGATTAATTCTGGACATCCGAGCGTGTTGAGCTGTGATGCTGCCACTCTGTAACAATAACAATATAATGAGCAACATTTAGTTTACTTAAAAAGAAACCAATAAAGCCTTGATATAGGAAAAAAGGTGTATATACACACACCCACAAATTCTCCTAACTAATATAATTAATCCATATCACAACAATGTGCCGGAAGATAAATGGGCAATATGTTTAGCGTTTCTTATGAACTCTACTTTTTAGTATGTCTGAAGGTTTCAATAATCATTTATTAACAAGTAATAATAAGTGACTTAACGATGTCAGAAACAAACTGATTACTACATTCTTCTTGAGCGTCCGAATGTCGCCCCTAGCGGCCCCTTTCTGCAAATTGCTCGCTAAATTATTAGAATGACACAAATCACGTGCTCTACTTATCCAAAGTTTATGTCATTTCCATACATTTAAGCCTTAAGATTCTTAGAAACGCTCATAGGCAAATCCACTTGGCTAGGGTGAAATGTTATATTAAAGTCAATAGAGACTTGGTATGTTCTGTCTCTACATCGGCAGTAATCACACAGTAAAGACTAAAGAAAGAGGTGCCCTTATTAGATATTTGTATGAAACCAAACATGGTCATTGCTTTTTTCATTTTCATTTTACTATTTACCGGTAAATAGTTGAACTACTCGCTTCGTTTTATGTCGATGTTAGTACTAGGCCGACCACTCGGCCGACTTAGGGCCAGTCCCCTTAGTAACTGGTCCATGGCATTAGTACTATAAAATATATGAGGATAAGTCGTTTTCACTAGACATGTTGACTGCGCTACATAATGATAGACCCAACGTGGGTGAGTAATGTAGTATGTAGTGTGTAATGTGGAGTGTGAGTAGATGCTGACCTGGAGGCGAGCGTCTCGCCGGGCAGCGTGACGACGGGCGTGCCGGTCCAGAGGATGTCCATGCTGGTGGTGTGTCCGTTGCACAGCGGCGTGTCCAGGCACACGTCGGCCAGCTGCCCGCGCCGCACATGCTCTTCCTTGGCCGCCACGTTCGAGAAGATGATTCGCCCGCCCGGGAGACCTACAAACATTCATCATCCTAATCATCGTCATTTCAGCCCAAATATGATATCAATAGGCCTCCCCAAGGTTTAATACAATTACCGGTCTTGTGCTGCACGCATTCAGCGGTTTCTCGCGTCCTTCAACAGGTCGTCTATCCACCTTGTGAGGGCCTATCCACGATACGTCTTCCGGTACGTGGACGCCATTTCAGTAAAAACCATAGACGGTGGGATTTTTTATTTATTACTACTACTTTTTTTTTATTTATATTTTTGCCTCGACTCCTTGCAGGCGCTAACAAGGCCGCGGAATCTCTGCTAATATTACTGAAAATCTATCAATATGTTTTCGTGGTAGTTTTGCTTTATTTAAATCTGCCATTAGCTAATAGGGATGAGCTAGGGGGATTAGCGTTTGGGATGCCTTTACTTCACAATAAAATACAACGGATAACATCTGCACATTATGTAATTTTAGTAAGGTGCAATACCCCACTGCAATATTGATAAAACTTAGTACCCACTACTAAACTAGTTTTATGGGTCATTAAGTAAAAGGAAGAACGAATAACTTACCAAGTTGCTGCGCCGTCGACTGTATATTAGCTTCTCCAACCGCCGGGAACCTCAACAACCACAGCACACTGTTCGGCACGTGTTTCAGTATGTACACCCACATGTGCAGCGTCAGCGGGTCGATCTTATACAGCTGGTTGAAGTTGCAGTACACCACTGCCTCGTCGGGCAGGCCGTATTGCTGCCGCGTCGTGATCACTATAGACTGTGGCACTTCCTCGCCCGTCGCAGCTTTGTTGTTAGTCTGTGTCGTCGCCAAACCGTTCTGTAGAATCACTCCATTTACTGATGTCTGTAAAAAATGTATTATTAGTAATTATGTTACGGGATGTAACAGTAGTTAAACTAAATGTACGTGTATTACCTGCAATTGTCCGGATGCAATCATGGTCTCAATAGGCGTGGTAGTCGGCAATTCCGCAACCTTCAAGGATATCTCGACAGGCCTAGCCGCCCTCACGATTTCCTTGATTTCTTTAATGTCTGTATTCTCAACGAGCGGCGATAAATCCGTTGCGTTGATCACCGCCACGTTGTCAGGGAGGCTGCCTAAGTTATTGTGAGATTTAATTTTATCGCTCAGAATAAGGCGCTCCTGCAAATGCGGGAACATTTGTTTGTGATCGCCGACGAAGTATGTGTGCGGCATGTACGCCAATTTCTCACTGTACTGGCTGGCCAATTCCACCGGAGACGTCACGCCGTCGGTGACCAAATAGTCCATGTAGCTGGCTCCGCTGGTGCCCGGGTACCCCAGCCACATCACCTGTACTGGCGCCGGCCTCAACGCGAATATTTCATTCCTCGCGCCTTTTGTGTAACCGTTCATATTGACGAGAATGTGAATGCCGTCGCTGTAGATTTTATCCGCGGCCTTACCGTTGCACGGAACCTGAGATAGGTCAATAAAGTGTTCCGCCTCGCGAGCGATCTTAGAGCGGAACGTTGTGCCGTCGTCCGGGCTCAGAGCGTAGCAGAATATTTCAACTTTAGAGCGATCGTGCAGGCCAGGCACCGACTGCATTAGATGCGAAGTGGGGTGGTTCCCGAAGTCGCTGCTCACGTAACCTATGCGGAGACGGCCCGACAAGTCTCGCGGGAATTTGTACAGCGCCTTGTGGAGGACTTGCACTTTCTCCAGACATAAGTTGGCATGGCGAGCCGCGATCGCTTTCCTAAAGTCGTGCGTCAAGGGGTACAGCATGGAATGGTGGGGATGGACCGACGGTAGTCTATTCTTCTCCAACTGCTCAGCTACTATGCTGACTAGCTTCTTCATGCGCGCCTCGTAATCGGTCCAGTCGCATACTATTTGCAAGCAGTGAGCCAGATTGCAGTACGCGTCTGGGAAGTCCGGTTTGAGTTTCAACGCCGTCCTGTAGGATTGGATGGCTTCGGGAATATTACCGGAATCTTTGTGGATGCTAGCGAGATTGCTGTGAGCGTCGGCGAACGCGGGATTGATCTGTATAGCTCTAGTATAACACTGTAATGCGCCCGCAACGTCTTGCATTTCCTTCAGCGTGTTACCCATATTACTGTACGCATCAGCGAAAGTCGGTTGGATTCGAATCGCCTCTTTGTAATGCATGAGAGCTTCATTGAGCTTGCCTTGCTGTTGCAACACGGAAGCCAAATTGCTATGCGCCGCAGCGAACTCAGGGAACACTTCCAAAGCTTTCAAGTATAGCCGCGTCGCTTCCTCGATGTAACCTTGCTCGCGTTTAATGTTCGCGAGATTGTTGAGGGAATCCGCGTGGGACGGGCATAAACGTAGTGCGGTATTGTAGCATTCCTCGGCGTCGGGCACTTGGCCTTTCTCCTTCAGAGCATTCGCTAAGTTGCAGTACGCGTCCGGGAAGTTTGGCTGTAGCTCTATAGCACGCCGGTAAGTGTCAACTGCCAAATCAATTAATCCCTGTTCGTAGTAGACGCATGCCAAATTGCCGTGGACGACGGCGTTGTTCGGTGATAAATTCAACGCGCGGAGATACGCCGCTACCGCCCTGGCGGATATGGAAAATTGTTAATTGACATTGTTCACATGCTAATTTTACGATATTTATTCAAATTTTAACTGCGATGTATGACAATGCAAATTTACTAACGTTGTTCATTACCTAAACTGAATAATAGTGTAGTCAATGCCTCACCTGTCGAAAATTCTTGCTTCCTTTAGAACATTTCCTAGATTGATGTAGGCATCCAAGAAATTCGGATCCAACGCAACAGCCTTCTCAAAGTGATGGATTGCCAACCAGATTTCACTTTGTGCATTAAACACGCATCCCAAGTTACTCCATGCCACCGCAAAGTCTGGCCTCGTCTCTATTGCCTTCAAGTAACATGCCTACACACACGGAAAAAATAAATGTTAGAAACCGAACATGGATTGCATTTTAATGTAATGAAGTTCTGAAATGTTTGTTACGCCAACGATAAATAATTACACCTCAGCGTCGCGTGACGCTAGGTGATGGTCCAGAAACGACAGATCACCGAACGTCGATCGCGAACAGAGCAAAATACATTACGCAAAGAGCACCCTAGAGACACGACACTACGCCGATTGCCACACACATCAGTAGGAAATGCAAACGAAATACCAGTACCGTGATGCAGCTGTAGCACAGCCGACACAATGGGCGCGCGGCAAGAGTGCGCTTCCACTTCCTAGCCGATGAGAAGGATGGTCACGACAATGATAAGTCAAAGAGAACGAGCTGTGTCCGAATCCTGCACATTACATTTACTTCTTGCAAACCGTTTCCACTTTACCTGCAGCAGGCATGTTGTCATCGCGGCGGGACTGGTGGCGTACCAACCGTAACCCAGCTAGATACAGCGGCGGTCACACCTACACTTGTCTTACCAGACAATACCTTGTGAAAATATAATAGAAATATTAGTTGATTTTGAGTCAATTCGTTTCACCCGATCGATTTACATTGCAAATCAAAATATTTATGGTATCGAGAGGATCATTGTCAGCTCACGCTGTCATCGAGCCGAGTATTGCCACAGGCATGATGCGATGACCAAATCATAGAATATAAATAAATAAACTCACTACGTCGTATCGCTAAGTGAAATAAACACTACCGACTCCCTTGATCCTCCATTGCAATCGTAAGAAACCACTACAAGCACAAGAATAATTATAACGTAACTAGGTAACTTTGAAGGAAACAGGATGTAATGTAGTGTGTAATAAAATTCTAATTATCATGACGAGATTAGTATACTCTCTCTGTATGGTGCAATCCACCACGCAACATTGGATAATACGACAAACATTTCAAAAATGAACACATCCAAACACGTGGAACAACAAAGTTGAATGAAGCGAATGTTGTGTAGGGAATCGCTTATAATTTTACGCATATGTTGTCACAAAATATCGAGCTAATTTTATTCTCTTCGGAAATTATCCAACATAAATTCCGTACATGCTTCAAGAACAAATTTAGAGATGAACATTATTGAATTATGTTTAATATACGCTGAGAGCTGACAGATGTGTGGGTTGGTTGAAATGATTACGGCATTCGTTATAGGAATGTGTAAAAAAATTTAGAATAACAAGAACAGATTTTTTGTAATCAAATCAAAACATTAAAAGAGACTTCAGTATATTAAAAAAATCGTCAGCTCATAATTTATAAACAATCAATGTAATATTTTGTGACTGTAAAGTGACGCGAACAAGATTGGAAACAAAGGTTAAATGGCAAAACGTATCAGTTCCCCATCTTGTTCACACTGTTATGATAATAGTTTCAACAAGCTATATCGTACATTTATTTGCTTTAGCCTCGTTTACGGGCAGCGAGATGAAACTATTACAGCAGTAGTGGACGCAGAGTGCCATTATTGTGAAACAACTACGCAGAGCAGAATACGCTTACCGAGCAGAGAGTACGCTAATTTGGTACAGCACAAAGGAAACGTACAAAGAATCCTGTTAACTTCGGGGCAAACCAGAAACAGAAGCGGGAATTCTATTTACCTTTGCCTCGTCCAGCCGCCCGAGGGCCTTGAGCAAATTGCCAAGGTCGCTTCTTACGCAGTACAGTTCCTGAAACAAGTAACCTGTTTCAGAACCTCCAGAAGGACGAGGTATTAATAAGAACCGGTTGGAATCATTAAGGGGGCTCCATAAATTACGTGAGGCATTTGAGGGGAAGGGGGTCGAAAATCTAACCAAATCACACGTGGGGGAGAGGGGGGTCACGGCAAATCTCATGTAAATTTTTTTATCGCCAGAAACAGTATAAAATTTCAAGAAAACTGGGTTAAATTAAGTAAAACTGTTTCTCCTCTAGAATATAGCTTTTGAAAAATCTCACGTGAGATTAGAGGGGGAGGGAGAGGGTCGAGCAAAATCTCACGAAATCTCACCAAGGGGAGATGGGGGTCGAAAAATCTCAAAAATCACCACACGTAATTTATGGACGCCTGCCTAAGGACACTTTCAAGTTGCCTGATGTAAATGATGACGTAAGCTAGTGCTTCGGTCTCCCTAAAAAGCTATGTCTAGTTGGATGTTCTAGACTGTATGGTCACAAACTAAGCAACGCTTGTCCCAGTGACACCCAGACCAGGGCAAATTACGAAAAGACCGTTGCAGAAATTTTCCTCAGGCGGGAATCGAACCCGCAAACACCCGATGCAGTCGAGCGGCCAACGCTCAAACCACTGCGCTAAGCGGTTGTCAGATCGCATAGATAAGGGGGCGTCCATACATTACGTGAAGCATTTAGGGGGAAGGGGGTCGAGCCAAAGCTCACCAAATAATATTGTTTTACCGCAAGAAACAGTGTAAAATTGCAAGAAAACTGGGTTAAATTAAGTAAAACATGATTTTCCCCTACAATATGGCTTTTGAAATATCTCACGTGAGATTAGAGGGGGAGGGAGGGTGATGAGCAAAATCTCACGACATCTCACCGGGGGGAAGGGGGGTCGAAAAATCGCAAAAATCACCTCACGTAATTTATGCCCCCTAATCGCATTTAGCGAAAATATAATCTCACACTTCAAATTATAACATGGAAATGTATTAAAGTAGATGTGTATGGCAAGAAAAACACATCATGGAATATTACTTGATACATTGACATAAAACGTAACAATGGGTAATTGCCGAGAGCGAGGATAAAACTCTGCAATACATGATAATTCACATCGAAGGCTATAAAAGTTTTATCTTTATCATTCGCTATACTAACACGATGTTTATTTTGAGCTACAAGCTGTAAAGATTGAAATGTTTTCGGTAGCCGCCGTTCTGTTTAACTAAGATTTTAATGATCGATATGTCGCGGCTGTTCGGCTTGTTATAATTACGGCCTTGAGTCTCCTAACAATTGTCCAGTGCGAAACCACTGGTCTCTAATTGGTTCTTCGTGAATTCTTCATTATAAGTCCTAAGTGGGAGTCGACATGTTGACGGCCATCTGTTACGGCCACTCTTGACGGCCGTCAAGAATTTGCGATTTTCAATGAAGAATTGAGGAGGAGTTGAAGTTCAAATTGTAATAAATCAAGTCAACATTGGACTGATTAATGTTGACATAGCGGGTGTAAAAAAGCTTTCTTTCTGGCTCTTTGGTCGGCTAAATTACCTGACATTACACCATACGTTATTGACCTAGTGATATTTAAAGCTTCGCCGTGATACCCTCGGGAAGAGGCCCCGTCTAGGACACCGGAAAATATAAAATCAATGCATACTATATTTAATGTTAACAACAGTTCCGCAACTGCAGTGAAGACTGTTAAATAACCACAGAACAAATGATATTTCTATTAATGGTATAGAAATAATGTACTGAAACTATAGTTGAGGTGCTCATAGTAAGCGGCAATCACGGATCGGTAAAAGATCGGTGGTTAAGCAACGCTAGGCAAGGTCAGTCAGAGATGGGTGACCATTCAGTGGCATTTGAACTGAGCGTCTCCGTGCTTCGGAGGGTACGTAAAAAGTCTGTACCAACTGATGTCATCTAGGCAACAGTTGTTAAGCCTTGTCAGATGCCTTCGGGCAGCTTGAACAACTCTGACACCAGGTTGGCCACTAACCATATGATAAGAAGAAAACTGAAACTTTTTGGGACTAGGCCCTCCACACACTCCCACCACTGTTACTTGTGTAAGCCAGTATCGATGGTTTCCAACGACGTCGCCAAGGTTTGACCCTCGACGAGTACCCGGGAAAAGAAAACTGAAAACTGTAAAAACTCACAGGATTATATTGGAGTGCAGTGACGTACGCTTGCACGGCTTGCTCCATGTCGCCGGCGGCCACGAGAGCGGCGGCCAGGTTGATGTATCCGTCGATGAAGTCGGGCTTCAGCCTGACAGCATGGCGATAGTTCTCCAGCGCCTCTTGCAGCTGCCCGCGCTCCTTGTACACATTGCCCAAGTTGCTGTTGGCAAAAATTAACTGTAGTCTCTTCGATTATGTAAGAGATAAGGAGTGATGGATGGGACAGTATGTTTATCTTTTCTAATATATTTTTAATACTAACACACTAATGTATTACGTGAAAATAAGGTAAAACCTCAAGCCATTTTACAGGGTTACTGATATTTCGTCGTATTCCTTGCAAGAACCTAACACCTTGGAGGAACTAAAATGCAACTAATCTGACCCCTTATTATGTTCTATGAATTTTAGTATCATTTGAATCTTAGTTCTGAATCTTTCAGTTCCTCCTATATCGAATTAGCCCTTAGTCATCGATGTTATGGACTAGGAATTCGATGATTTTAGTAGGTACATGGCGAATGGACGATTCGAGACGAAAGATACATTCACTCTACGTTAGCCGCTGGCCTTTGCCCGCCGCGCCTGAATCACCGCGTGTAAGGGCCACGACATATTTCCCTCAATATTTAACCCACTCATTGATACAAGTTGTTAAGTATTGCAAGTTTGTTCAACCTTTGTTGTGATTAGAACAATAAACATTTATAATATTAGAGCTTTAAAAACGTGTAATAACAATAACCATACACATTTCAATTGTGTTGTTTATGCAATCATCAAAAAGTAGGTCAACTGTTATATGGGTGCCTTACATGTGGCTTATTTAATATGCACCTAATTGTTTTTTACACCATACGTATGATCCAATTTGAACAGACATTCCACTAGTCAAGAGGAATGCCTGTTCAAATTGGATCAGTAACTTTTTCGAAAATTACGGAAATACATTCAATTAACTTCCCATAATGGTGTGAATATCAAACTACATTAATGTATGCTGTTCAAATAAATATGCATAGTTCCTCAGTGCATTGACAATCTAACAATTTTAAAACGGCCTATTTTTTAATGGACTGGCCGTGCCAAAATATTCTGTCAGTGCCACATCAAATTATTTGCGGAGGATGTCTTAATAATACAGAAATATACATTGCACATGCCTTAAGGAACGTAAATAAATGACTCAATGTCGTTCTGATGTCACAGGTTATTTTGAAACATGTTGTTTATACCTTCAAGATTGTTGTTGATAATCAAATTATGGGTAAATAAAGTTTGTATTGCATTAATGCATTTATGAATCATGATTTAATATCTATCAGATAGGTAATTTTATAATTTCCATCCATTCCATTTGATTTAACTTGAATTCAAAAGAACTCATACAAAATATAAGTTTCTTACTTTAATCTCAGACCAGAATAAAATTAGGTGGGTAGATTTTTCAATAAAAACTCAAAATTAATCAATGTATCAGATCAACTATAATTAACCCTTTGTATGCTTAAACATGGATCCGGATGAGACACAATAATTTTCTTTAATGTCTGTGATGGCCACATACAAGGGCTTAAAGACTTACTATACTACCTACTTAAGACTTACTAAAAAGAAAGAAAGAAAAAACATTTATTCGACACAACACGCAAGACATAGAACATAAACAAATAAAACAGAAACAAAAATAAAAAAAGAGGTCACTGCGAACTGTGCCGAAAAGGAATCTGGCTCAGCATGTGCTTGAGGGAACCAAGACCCCCCCCAGCACTGATTTTCAGCCAAACCAATGGGTCATATGTAGGTACATAGCACTGGCTACCCAATAGAAAATAAATATATAAAAGTAACAAAATATATCTAATAAAATAAACCAGTAAAAGACATAGGTACGTGCGAAATATATATAAAACAGGAAGTAAGCTTTGT
Source organism: Drymonia ruficornis (assembly GCA_947859195.1). Lineage (NCBI taxonomy): Eukaryota > Metazoa > Arthropoda > Insecta > Lepidoptera > Notodontidae > Drymonia > Drymonia ruficornis. The sequence continues at coordinate 9,081,264 of OX401915.1, read as the reverse complement.
GAAGAAACCTTCAAGAACTAAACCCATTCAAAAGATGTGGTGTCTATTCATCTCTCTCTGGGCTTATATGTATAGTCCCCATGCCAAACATTCAGACAACAGAAAACACTCACAAGGTATTACGACAACATTTAAAGGAAATTATCTTCGTTTTCTATAATCTTACCTATAAGCTTCAGCCAACAACGGATTCTGTTTGATAGCCAGCGTAGAGAAGTGTGCAGATTTGTCCAGCCTCCTGCACTGGAAGTGAATGGAAGACAGCAGGAGAAGGACACCAGTGTTGGTGCCATCTTGTCTCCACAGCTGCATGCAGTGAAGCTCCGCACTCTCATAGTCACCGGCCTGATACTCCCGGTGAGCTAGCTCTAGTAGACCTGATGGAACAATTATGAATTAAGGCCCGCTACATAAATACAGAATTCCAGAATTCCATTTCGAAATATCGAATCGGGGTTTCCGAACGCTATACGTCCATACATTTGGATGGAATTACTGCGTTCGGAATCCGGATTCAATAGTTCGAAACGAAATTCCGTATATGGAATTCCGTTTGTATGTGGGGTTTGTATGGCGGGCCTATATCAACATGTCTTCCAAAAGATGTGTGAAGTTTGACAACCTGTGGCCAACATAGTGGACTATAGCCCAAATCCCTTTGCATTCAGAGGAATGTGTGGGCACAAAGTGGGTACAAAGGCAACAGCCTTGGCCCTCTTTTACATTGGCAGCAAATACACCATCAGCCAAATGTGTAGTGGAAATTGCAGTGCATTCTACCTACTCTTTAGGGTGATGGTCTATTATATCATCCTTGTCTCCTGAATTTTGTTGTACACATCTGGCCAACAGAGTATAAATGTTTGTTAGTATAATCCTAGAATCTGAATCCAGGAACTTTGGCCATGCTTGCATGGCAGTCTCAAATTACTCATAATAAATGCTGTCAAACTTCTTGTAGTCAGTTTCCTACTGGGGTTTGATGGTCATTAGGGCTATTACTTTAGAGACTGCAGCTCCGAATGGTTTTCAAACCTCTGTCATTCGTTTTGGAAATGTAACATACTATTACATAAAATCATATAACTTCTGTTAAAATACCACCCAATCGTCGATAGATGATTCTTCAATGCATCCAGAAATTGCAATAACTTTATCACCAACTCAGCTGGCACTAGTTACGCATAGAAGACAAAAGCTAACCCCAAACAAAGCTTGCGAAGACATACTTTAGATGACATAGGAAAATTCCCAAGCCATGGAACATTTCAATGGAAGCAATAGTGTCGCGATAAAAACAAAGCGCAATACATACCGACTGTGGATATCTGTTGGATATCGGACATTTTCAGTATCACTGCATTTGCTGGGACACCGACTATTTGTTGAGCTTGGGACTGAGTCGTGACAGATTGTGGAACGGCTACATTCGCTTGTGGTTGCATTTTTGTTATCATCTTTCGAACTCGAAACAAACTCTCACACAGTGCACAATAAAAACATTACTCCATTAAAACAAAAAGTCACTATTCTTTGCTTTATTTCCAATTTTCCATGAGGAAAATTTGCTGCAACACACACAACACAACCCACACGACGCGACGGATAGCGGAAACAACTATGTTTTTTATTACATGTCATTCGATATTAAATGGACGAATTATGGGTGCTAGGTTGACTACATTTCAGTATGCTATTATCGCCTTTGCACGACTGACATAATGCACATAACCGCTTGATTATTTTTACGGATGTTATACAAAAATAATAGGTCTATGGTTTATGGTACGGTAATAGATAATCTATGGTTTTCATATCAGCGTCTATTAATTAATTTATGGAATAATTTAATATCAATGTTATTTTAGTTCTATCATAAAAAATAAGTGGATGAGATACACAGTTAAATTATAATAAAAAAAATGGTTTTTTTGTACTGATTCTACCTATTGGCCGTTTTTCGACTACACGGCACGGCACCGGCGACGGCATGGCGGCAGCTTTTTCATTGGTCAGTGACCCGTTGTCATTGGTTACTGACCAATGAAAACCCCGCAAATAGCTGTCACTGTGCCGTCGCCGGTGCCGTGCCGTGTAATCGAAAAACGGCCATTGTCTATCATTTACATATTTTATTCTGGGTGATTTTTATAATACTAGTGTTTCCGGTCGGCGGTGTGCTCTTTCGCCTTTTCCGCGGCAAATTCAATTATTTTAACTATGAGGTCAAAAAATTACTATAAGCCTGTTTCCTAAATTGTCGTCGGCGGGAATCGAACCCGATACAGTGAGTCGAGCTAGGGATGTCGAAAGCGAAAAATATATCCATATATCAATATTTATTAAAATATCAATATCGACCTCGATATATCGAGGACAAAATATCGATATATCGGTAACATTTTCAGAGATTTTGCGGTTTTAAAATAATAATGTATTTAGTTCAGTCTGGCTCAATAGCAATTCAATAGGTAATAGTACCTAATAGTAATTTTCATAGGCAACACAGCTATTTATTCCGTTCGTTGAAATCTTTTACGGCTGTGAATTATATTATTTATTTAAATTAAATTTGAGAAAAAAAATATTTTTTGATACGATTTTCGATATTGAATATTTTATATCGATGTATCGAATCAAAATATATCCGCTAATAATATCGATATATCGAATTAAAAATATCGATATTTTTTTCAACAAGCCTATGTCGAGCGGCCTACGTTCAAAACACTTCGCCACTTCGCGGTCAATTATTTAGTTAGGTATTTACCAAAACTAGAGTAACCCAGAGTATACATTCTAGTTTATACCCAATCAAAGTGAAAAATAATGAAGTCTGGTCACTGCTCAACCCCCAATCATCATTCGACAAATAAAAGAACATTTTAATCATTTGTATAGGATAACACTTTTAATCTTTTCTGTATATTGGACGGAATTACATTTTGTTACACGATATAAAATTAATACTGCCTAATAAGTAGGTATCTTAATCTAAATAAGAGAGTGAATAAGCAACTTCGGTGAGATCTTGAGGGACAGACTCGTGGTAACAGAGATACAACTCTCTGGGCTCTGGCTCGCTGAAAACACGTCTGTAAAAAACAAGAAAAAAGTTTCAAATAGGCATTATAGTATAGGGTGTTTGAAAGGTCAACGCAAAGTTTTATGGGGTGATAGGTAACCTCATTACATACATCAGGGCCACTGGGCCACCGCAGACATGCTACTTTTAGCATCAGCGATCGGCGAATTTGCGACTGCATCGCGTTTTGGCGACTCTCTGCGTTCGATCGCAGTATCAAAATCGCGCGATTTTGCGTCTGGTCACTGCATTTAGCTTCTAAAAAGCGACTACCTACATCGTCGATCACCGATGCTAAAAGTAGCATGTTTGCGGAGGCCCTAATATCTAAGAAACGTTCCCTCAGTTAAAGCTTCGATTTTTCAATAAAAAAAAAACTGAAGTACGACCATAACTCTAAATTCAAAGACTTTGAACTAAGGAAACCTGGCTTAAATATTACCTAATTAGGTTACCTATCACCCCCTCAAGGCATCATCTAACTTCCAAACACCCTGTGTTCCAGACAAGCGATTTGCTGTGACAATCGCTTTGGAACTGTATTTGAATTAGATAAGATTTTTATTGAACTCTCAGTTCACAAAAGAAGTGGTCGAAATATCGTATGAGCAAAAGTTATGCGTACCCAACCACCCAAAACTGGAATGGTTCAGCGTTTTTCCTAGAAACTCCACATTGGTGTAATATTTCCATAGGCGCTTGGAATAGCATGCCGTGTTCTTTTACAGCTACTAAGATTTTGTTTAATGGGTTCGGTGGAGCTTGATTTTTCTTGAATCTGAAATTTAATAAAAAAATCGCATTTACGGCCCGGCCACGACTTCGCACGACGGCGACGGGCGGCAGCGTTTTTTGATAAAATGTTGCATCGCGCGCGTTGCCGCTGACAGCGGCAGCTCGTGGCGTCATGCAACATTTTAGCAAAAAACGCTTGCGCCCGTCGCCGTCGCGCGAAGTCGTAGCCGGGCTGTTAATGTCGCTTTCACATATACAGAAATAATAGGAATTAATATCTTTATTCCATGGATCAAAATACCCTAAGTTTTACTCTAGAAAACATACATGTTCAAAACCATCTACTCTAAAAACCGTTCATCCGTTATTGCGTGACTTTCAGTGTATTGTATGAACACTGTTTTCTGCCTTTGTAATATAAAAAAAACATTAGTAAAACTTGTCTAAACGTATTTTAAATGTCTTACCTTATACTATGCTGCAATGTTTCATGTATCATTTTACATGCAACTCTAAAAGTTTTAATGATAAACGAATATAACACATTGTTAGCTTGCGACTCGATGTTTCTAACGGGCGCTATCAATACCCCCTTCTCGGGTTCCAAATGCACGAAATGGAATAAGACATTATCTTCACCTGCTGTTATTCTGAAATAAAAATATGTTATTTACAAGTATTCAAATCGGAAATCGCAGTAACCGCATGGCCCCGAACTAAAACAACACAAATCAATTTCCGTATTTTTTTCTCGGCCCCGAATCCCGAATCGAACCCTTGATCAGCCAGATCACTAGACCATACTCCAAACTAGTAGAACCACGAACGTAAATACATACTGGACTGTTCACTACTGCACACAAAACGAGCCGAGCGAGAGGCTCCAGTTGGGACCGTGTCCCTCTCACTCAGAGTTGCCATGCCAAAATAAAACAATGATAAAACAATAGTCACGATAAATAATAAATTAATTTATTTGCTTGATTTAAAAACTAACAATCACTACCCAACAATCATATTATTTTGGCATGGCAACTCGGAGTGAGAGGGACACGGTCCCAACTGGAGCCTCTCGCTCGGCTCGTTTTTCTGTCTACAGAATTGTCAAGGTATAATAGACCTTAAAACAGGAGAATAAAGTTGAATATCTTCTTAACCAAAAACTCAAGTAATTAATAGATCCTTCTTTATACATCCGTGAGTAGAACACGCAGTCGATGATATTCTTGATTTTATTTATTATTCTGGAAACTTACTTATGTACAGTTACATGATTGATTTCGTTCAATAATGACTTTCTGATATCAGACATATCGATGCTACCGCTTGCCCCGCTAGCATCCTGAAAAAAAGAAAGGAGTATAAATAAATATCGCCAGACTTACACACCAACTGTATGGTCCCAAACTAAGTAACGATTGTACTACGGTTTCCGTACAATGGACTGGGGGCGATCCCAGTGACACCCAGACCAGGGCAAATTACGAAAAAGCCGAGCGGCCTATGCTCGAACCACTGCGCTAAGAGGGCGTCCGGTATGGTCATTGGATGCAAATTCGAAGGTTTTGCAACTTATAAGTAATATTTTAAGCAACATTAGACCATATTTTTTTATATCCTCACTTGTCTATCCCAATCTGAATCAGAACCAGATGATTCGCGGCGATTTCTCTGTTCCCTATCCGCTCTTCTGCCTTGCACTCGCTCTTCGCTTACTTCGCTGAAAAAACAAATAGCATGATATTAATTCATTTGCGCCATATTCACCCGCACCAATTCGTATGAATGTACGACGCTACAGTGTTTCCGCGCTCTTGAGGTCAGCCTGTCAGTTGGAGATCCTTTATTACCGCACCTTCTAAAGAGATCTACCCATAAAGGGCTGATACAATTTATCGGATTTACTTATTACTGCAGTAGCCGAGGCTATCGAGTGGTAGGTTTTTTCTAGCCAGATGAAAAGGGGTTTCATTATTTATTTATTTAGTTTTTGAGGAAGACTAACAGCTAAAAAGATACAGTATAATAACAAATCAGTAGAACCGCCCGCGCCGCGTTGCTGTTAGATCCATATAGCTAACACATTGATGTCTATGCAAAATGAGCATTTCTGCCTGAAATGTATGCATGAATCCCACTAATATTATAAATGTGAAAGTTTAGATGGATGGATGTATGGATGGAGGGATGGATGTTTGTTACTCAATCACGCCAGAACAGCTGAACGGATCTGGATAAAATTGGGCACACAGATAGATTATAGTCTGGAATAGCACATAGGCTCTTTTTTTTATTATGCGCGGACTAAGTCGCTGGCAAATAGCTATATAGGCTATATAGGTTCATACCTGTTACTCTTTAAACTATTCGAATCCTCAGAATAGCTGACGTCTAAGCTCGAGTGCCTATATTTCTGTGCCCCATTGTACCACTGCATATGCAAACTGTGGTGGCTGCCGTAGTTAGTGAGCGAAGTGTCGCTAGTACCGGAGCCGAGGTTGATCTGCTCCGATGAATTGTGACGTCGCTTCACGTCCGTTTGTGATTTTGAAAGTTTTAACGTAGACGTTTTGAGATCCGATTTTAGTGCTGTGGAATAAATGTAAAAGAAGATTATTTCTATGTAGGCATAGTATTTTAAATTGCAGATGTATATTTTAAATGAAAATGAAAAGTAACGTCACGATTTTATCCCCATTCGGGGGTAGTCAGAGGCTTGAGTGGCCATACACCACCACATTGTGGAGGTATTAACCAACTCAAAGCCCACATTTCACCATATAGTCAGAACCCAACGTGACAGGTTGTGAACCTTGTCGCCGTGTATACAGGAACTGACTATTACCTAATCCCGAGGGATAGGTAGGTTTCCTCACGATGTTTTCCCTCACCGTCAGCGAACTGTAAAATATGCAAATAGATGAAAATTCATCCATTGGTGCATGCCCCACCGGGGATCGACATTCTGATTGCTAGCCCCACCTGTTCACCCCTAGGCTACAGTCGCAGTATATTTTATATGGGAATTTAGACGGTAACAACTTATACCTACATATAACCAATTAACTCACAATTTATATCTCTCATTTTCCTTCCATACTTCGTGAGATATTCTGGTGAAGTTTCCACCTGAGGGTATGTGTTGGAGGAGAACCACGACGCCAAATATTTATTCAGCCCCACATCATACAATAGTTCTAAGCAACTCTCGCACTCTTCCACGTAGAATGGCGATGGAGGCGTGATACCAACTGCCTGCAATGTTAACAAATGTTTAGATGTAATTAATAATATTCAATAATTTTAAGCCAATATACCTACATCTTGTTGCTGCAGCATTTAGCATCAATAAGAGGCTATGCACACGGAGCAACTTTAGATGCCGAAACTAGCAACTTAGTTGCCGAAACTATCAACTTTTTAATAGTTTTTTAGCAGTTGCAGCAAACAATTGCCAGTGGCCGCGATTGCCGCAATTGTTTTGTTGCCAGTTGCCCGTGTGCATTCTATATGTAAATCGCTGCGGCGCCGTCTCTCATGGGATGGTGCAGCAGTGATTTGCATATTTATTCATTTATTTATTGTATTTATATACCTACTTTGTTTTTTGATACTAGCATAGTTTTTAATTGAGCCCTGGTTACTTTAATAAATAAATATTATTATTATTATAGCCCCTTAGACTTCTAAAAGAGATGAAAGCTCATGTAATTTTATGTAGGAACTTACATCTTCAGTGCAACCACCAGCTTCCATCAGAGTTGCCAGTAAGAAGTGACCCTTCCCAACGATAAGAAGAAACCAACGCCCATCCGGAATCCTGTATGAAATATTATTTTAATATGTAACGTCACGACTTTTATCCCCATGCGGGGGTAGTCAGAGGCTTGAGTGGCCATACACCACCACATTGTGGAGGTATTAACCAACTCAAAGCCCACGTTTCACCAGATAGCCAGAACCCAACGTGACAGGTGGTGAACCTTGTCGCCGTGTATACAGGAACTGACTATTACCTAATCCCGAGGGATAGGTAGGTTTCCTCACGATGTTTTCCCTCACCGTCAGCGAACTGTAAATTATGCACATAGATGAAAATTCATCCATTGGTGCATGTCCCACCGGGGTTCGAACCTGGGACCTTCTGATTGCTAGCCCAACGTGTTCGCCCCTAGGCTACCGTCGATAATTTTTAATATCATACAAAAAAATGAATAAAGTTACCTGTAATCGTTGGCGTCATTTTTACTCTTCCTATGTTCATTAATAAAAACTTCTCTCCACATAATAAGCTTCTCCAGTTCTTTATCCAAACTTAACTTCAAAATACCATTCAACTTTAAATAAGCATTGATTTCTTTCAGATCTTCATCTTGTAGGTGTGAGCTCAGTAGATGACCCGAATAATATAAGCAGGCACCGATAACTGTGTATAGCCTTTGGAAGTTTTCTACATCATCAGTCTGGAACAAAGGTAATGGGTTATCATACAAGGGTTTAGATTCATACAAATGTTATCCATAGTCTAAGCGGTTAAGACACATATAAATCTAATAGCTAAGCTAATAGCTGTAGCCAATCGACTGCAGCTCATATAAGGGTTGGCTTGACCGGGGTAGTACCACCCTCTCACAGAAGATCGGCGTAAAGCAGCTGTTACAGCTGCGTTTCTTACGATGAGTGAGAGCCGAAAGCCCAATCCCCCCCCTTCCCCTCCCTCCTTCCCAATCCCCTTCAGGTCGGCAATGTGCGAGCAATGCCTTTGGTATTGCAATAATCTATAGGCTACGGTAACTGCTTAACGTCAGACGGGCCGTACGCTTTTTTGCCACCGCAGTCCTATAAAAAAGGTAGTCATTTAAAGTACTGACCCATTCACGGTAATCAGCAGCCTCCAACTCTGTCAAAGCATCATCAACTTGCACCCTCACCTCTAAAGGCAAGGTCACAGAATGAGCTGCCAAAATACCCTCAAAATAACAATTCTCATTCCTTTTTGTAATGTCTTTAGTCTCAAATAACGCAGACACAAATATCCGAGAAAATAAACTATCTAACTTGTCCATATTATTTGGCTTTGTGAAACAAGTTTTTAACGACCCATACAAAAATTCTAAAACCCCTACAATATCTCCTACAATTTTCTTTGCTGTAAACAAATCTATGTATTTATTGGGGAAAGCGACCAGCATTAGATCATTGTAGTATGTTGTATATGTGACATTTATTAGCTTATTATTATGTAGTACAGTTGAGATTATTGGTTCACTTGTTCCTAATGACTTTGGGGCTAAATGGTTCAAAGTTACATATGCTCCTCTTGTGTTGTATAAAAAGTTTTGATTGAAAGGTCTTGGGTAACAGTAGAGGACACCTTTATCGTCATTACTGTTGTATTCTATATCATTACAACACAAATAAAGGACTGAGCACATTGAATCCTTTAGCAACTGTGTCAATGTATTTTCAGGAACATTCTTTGATGTTAACAATCGTTCTATATTGATGTTGAATTCTTCAGTAGGCACTTGAAATGTTAACTTTGGACTGTTGTGATCTTCCACAACTCTTTGCAGGATATTATTGATGTTGTAGGAATTAACATCAATCCCATTTATTTTCTGTAAGTAATAACCCTTCTTAATTTTCGGTACATAGATGGGTCTTGCTTCTGTTAAAAAGTCGGCTATAACTAGTGTTTTGCCATCTGTGTGTGTTTCTAAGCTTAAACCAAAAAGTTTTTCGATTTGACAATCTTTTTCACTGCTGAATATCATGTGTTTGCTGACCTGTAAATTATAAAAAATAAACTATTAATTATTTCTTAGTGTGGTTTACAAAAACTAATAATAATTATTATAGATTTAGTAAGTATGATTCATAGTTGTATCATTGAGAAAATAATAAAATAGGAAAGTACATTAATTTATTCCATTTATATTACTAATCTTCAGAAATGAATCTATGTTGTTTAATTACCTGGATAACAATGGCTTCCTTATTGGCGTCATTAAAAGTATTTCTATTAATATTCAGTGCTCTTCCACATTCAGCTTCCTTCTTTTTAGTATTGTCAATGTTTTTAGTTTTATGTGCTTTTAATACTCTAAAAATTCTACCTGAAAAATATTAATCATAAACTATGTAACACTGATTATCATTAAAATTTCATCTTACATTTAACATGAATGACATGTTACCATTATCTAATAAAATATGGGCTTCAATTTAATAATTGATTTATTAGTACCTACCTTGATTTGCATACAACATAATATATTTTATAACGATGACTATAACATAATATGTATTTACAATTATTATAATAGTAAGTTACCTTTAGTAGACCTCCTTGTCGATGATCTTTTGAAATTATTTCTAAGTTTAAATGCTTCACAATTTTCAAGCAACGGAGCTTTTGTGGGGTCAGTAGTCTCGGTAGAAATTTTAACTTTTATGTAAACTAATTCACCGTCATCACCTACATCTGAATCCCATTCTGGGACAGAGCTGAAATTTGTAATAGTATTAATTAATAACATTGTAATATAAACAAAATAAGGGCAATTAGTTTGTAAACAAACGAAACGGTACTACCTTTCCGAATCCGAGTATTTAGAATCGTCTGAAGAATTAGTCCATTCGTTATCGGAATCACACGGGCTATCGTAAGCTAATTTATTTTTATAGTTGCTCATATTTAATACCTACATGTACCTTATTATTATTTACAATAAAAAGTTAGAAAAGATTCCCCGGATGGAGTTGGAGTCTTGAACTCTTGACGCTCTTGACTGACGTTGACATTTATTTTGGTGTGACATTGACATTTATTTTGACGTTTAGTTCGAATTTTTCGTCCAGCGCGAACGCAGGGTTAAAGCGGCTACTCACCATGGATGTATTAGCTACCCTGGATACGCTTCGCACTTGAACAAAGTAACAAAATGGACTCGCAACACGCATAATTCAACGAACAAAATGTTCTGTCAATTCTTGGGGGAGGGGAGGTAACCACTACATTAAAATTGACGCACACTTACTCAAAACATTTTGTGTCATTATAAACGCACACGTAAAGAAATGTGCAACACTAGTATATTTTACGCACACTAAAAGATCTAATACGTCAACATACAAAATTTTACTACCGTAGGACCATCGGTGTAATAGGGTGAATACCACTATCGATATTTCTAATTAGCTATATCGATAGTTTCATATACTCATTATTACATTTATAGCTGTCATTATAATCTACTGAATTATACTGAATTATCTCTACTGAAACAGCTGAACAAGAAATAATGAGTAACTCACGAGGCGTAAATATTCAACGGAAACAAGATGATTCCGGGTACATCCCAATTCAGTTCCTTGAAAATGAGATTATCTAAAAAATAAGTACCTAATGTTCCCAAATAAGCTGTTTCATCCCCCCCCACTCCCACTCGACCAGCGCCATCTGCTGCCACTGGCCTGGCTGATATCTTTTGTTAGGTAGGTACGTATAAACGTAATAGGTATTATTATACTAATGTCATCATCATCATCATTTCAGCCAAAAGACGTCCACTGTTGGACATAGGCCTCTCCCAAGGTTTATTATACACTATATATATTATATTTTTATCGATACCGGTCTGCAATCATAAATAAACACTACTACAACACTGTTCAAATCAAAAAGTATATATGTCGAGATTAATTCTTGCAACACTGACTAATACGACTGAATAATTTTGATACTTGATTTATTATTTTCCATATTATTTATTATTCATAATGCAAGCGCAAGCACTTTTAAGTTTTCTTTGATGTTGGTCAATAAGATAATATTTGTTATACATATATTTATGCCATATGTGATTCATCGCCTCAGTAGCAGACGCTGCCTGCTTCTGGGTCATATGGACCCGGAGCAGTGTCAGGTTCGATTCCGTTTATCAAGATCAAGAATTTATCGAGATCGTATTTATCTGAATTGTTTCGATAGTGGGTGTTTTTGTTTCAACATGAGTTAGTTATTTTTTTTTGTATTTTAGGAAAATAAAACAAACATATCATAGCTACTGCGTTTTTTAATTATTTTTTTATTTTAATCTTGGTCTAAATATTCCACTCCTGATAAATCCATATATTGGCGTGGGCCTGCCGCTGCCTCATCAACTCATCATCATCAGTCTCCACAGCATTGCTGTCATCTTGAAGATTTATTATTAATCGATTAATGTCATCGTAAAGAGCAATTTTCGACTATTCTTCTAACGGTACCTGAAAAATAAAATAATTCAATAAAAGATAATTTCTTTAATGCTTTAAGATTATTTGTTTATTTAGTAATTAAGTAACGATGTTAACTGACAAGCAAACATAGAAAAATAAAGCAACCTTAGTTTATGTATTGGTCGAGATGAAAGCAACACATAAAAATAATACCAAGTATCAAGTGTGTTCAATCGAATGTACCTCTAAGCGATCAATGTATATTTACTGAAAAACCTGTAAACTGAAGCTTTGAGCCTGCCTTTGTATACAATAAACACTTTATTTAACTTAAAAACTGTAAAATAAACTGCTTATATACCTATAATATCAGCGGTTCTTTGGTAAACATGGTCGAGTTCTGACAAAATATTTTGCACCTCAAATTCCGCGAGACACCGCCTGTAAACTTTGTGAATCACCTCTCTTGTTGAATTACTAATGATTTATTCATTTAACGTCCTGCGACTGGTTTATCACCGCGTAATTCAGTATTTATCCGTTTGTTTACAAAGTTCAAATACTTGACAATTATTTGACAAATAAAAAATACAGTTGCCAGGGTAGAAAAGATTCGTCTATGGTCACAGTAGACTATTCGATTAATTCGTACTCGATTAATTGTATCGATAATGTTTTCGATTCTTATGACATTTAATATTTTAATGAATTTAATAGAAAAATTGCATTAATTACATCAAAAATACTTACATATGAAATGTTACCCCATCTTTTTGTATATTACTATTTTTTGTAATTTCTTTGCACATGTTTAATGGGATAATTCGGCATTTTTCACGGAGCACCTTACACCGCGAAAACGATACTTACTCTGATCAAATCGATTTCGAAAACAGTTTTTATATACGTGTCAGAGATTTTTGGTCTAGTACCTATAAAAAAAAGCTAGAGGGGAAGATCATGCGATGCGCATCCTGAGTTAATACATCCATGGCTTCGCATGATCATTCCCCTCTAGCTTTTTTCTATAGGTACAGGACCAAAAATCTCTGACACGTATATAAAAACTGTTTTCGAAATCGATTTGATCAGAGTAAGTATCGTTTTCGCAGTGTAAGGTGCTCCGTGAAAAATGCCGAATTGTGCCATTAAACGTGTGCAAAGAAATTACAAAAATATAGTAATATACAAAAAGATGGGGTAACATTTCATATGTTAGTATTTTTGATGTAATTAATGCAATTTTTCTATTAAATTCATTAAAATATTAAATGTCATAAGAATCGAAAACATTATCGATACAATTAATCGAGTACGAATTAATAGAATAGTCTACTGTGACCATAGACGAATCTTTTCTACCCTGGCAACTGTATTTTTTATTTGTCAAATAATTGTCAAGTATTTGAACTTTGTAAACAAACGGATAAATACTGAATTACGCGGTGATAAACCAGTCGCAGGACGTTAAATGAATAAATCATTAGTAATTCAACAAGAGAGGTGATTCACAAAATTTACAGGCGGTGTCTCGCGGAATTTGAGGTGCAAAATATTTTGTCAGAACTCGACCATGTTTACCAAAGAACCGCTGATATTATAGGTATATAAGCAGTTTATTTTACAGTTTTTAAGTTAAATAATGTGTCTATTGTATACAAAGGCAGGCTCAAAGCTTCAGTTTACAGGTTTTTCAGTAAATATACATTGATCGCTTAGAGGTACATTCGATTGAACACAACCTGATACTTGGGCATTATTTTTATGTGTTGCTTTCATATCGACCAATATATAATCTAAGGTTGCTTTATTTTTCTATGTTTGCTTGTCAGTTAACATCGTTACTTAATTACTAAATAAACAGATAATCTTAAAACATTAAAGAAATGATCTTTTATTGAATTATTTTATTTTTCAGGTACCGTTAGAAGAATAGTCGAAAATTGCTCTTTACGATGACATTAATCGATTAATAATAAATCTTCAAGATGACAGCAATGCTGTGGAGACTGATGATGATGAGTTGATGAGGCAGCGGCAGGCCCACGCCAATATATTGATTTATCAGGAGTGGAATATTTAATCATAATAATAATATTTATTACCAAAAAGACATTACCATTTACAGAGCAGGCAAAACACCCCACACTAGGCAATGCCTGTCTTGTGGGGGGTTTTAAAGTAATAATAATAACAGTTTGGTACAGAAAAGAACAAAAAAGAAAGAAAGAAAAGGAAAGAAATAAAGTACGGTAAAGAAAAGAAACATAAAATTAAAGAAAAGGAATAACACAATAATTGATTAAAGAATAAACAAGTATTAGGAATTGTAAACATCTCATATCTGATTAAGTAAAAGTAGGAACAGTCAAAATAAGTAATGGAAAAATAAATAAATAATAATAATAACGGCTCGCATTGTGAGGAAGTTCCTCTCCCTGGAGCCTTGACCACCGGTAACTAGGACCCTGTTGCCGATTCCGGTGGGGAACTATTTTTATATTTTTAAATGTATTTTTTTTATATATATAAGTATACATTTAAAAATGTAAATTTATAGGATATTTAATGAATAAATTGAATAATAATATTATTTATCGATTTTCATGAATTCTTCTGTAAGTTGGTAGGGCCAATTTAGTAATTCTGCAGTAATTTTGATTTTAGCCTGAAAGTAATTTAAGCCGACGATCTTATTGGATTTATTAAACTTGTTGAACAGAAAGGGTTTTAGGAAAAAAGGGAAACGTTGGGCAAATGCGGTTTTGGTTTGGGGTACTGGGATAAAGAAAACCCGCTTTCTGGCAATACGCTCAAGGTCCGGAATGCGTGATAACTAAGATCTTTTGAATTTACAACATCTCTTGCAGCTTTATCAACATTTTGTAACTGCCAGGGCTGTCTAAGAATATTCTCTTGTTAATTAAAAAACGCAGTAGCTATGATATGTTTGTTTTATTTTCCTAAAATACAAAAAAAAATAACTAACTCATGTTGAAACAAAAACACCCACTATCGAAACAATTCAGATAAATACGATCTCGATAAATTCTTGATCTTGATAAACGGAATCGAACCTGACACTGCTCCAGGTCCATATGACCCAGAAGCAGGCAGCGTCTGCTACTGAGGCGATGAATCACATATGGCATAAATATATGTATAACAAATATTATCTTATTGACCAACATCAAAGAAAACTTAAAAGTGCTTGCGCTTGCATTATGAACAATAAATAATATGGAAAATAATAAATCAAGTATCAAAATTATTCAGTCGTATTAGTCAGTGTTGCAAGAATGATTACGACATATATACTTTTTCATTTGAACAGTGTTGTAGTAGTGTTTATTTATGATTGCAGACCGGTATCGATAAAAATATAATATATATAGTGTATAATAAACCTTGGGAGAGGCCTATGTCCAACAGTGGACGTCTTTTGGCTGAAATGATGATGATGATGACATTAGTATAATAATACCTATTACGTTTATACGTACCTACCTTACAAAAGATATCAGCCAGGCCAGTGGCAGCAGATGGCGCTGGTCGAGTGGGAGTGGGGGGGGGGGGATGAAACAGGTTATTTGGGAACATTAGGTACTTATTTTTTAGATAATCTCATTTTCAAGGAACTGAATTGGGATGTACCCGGAATCATCTTGTTTCCGTTGAATATTTACGCCTCGTGAGTTACTCATTATTTCTTGTTCAGCTGTTTCAGTAGAGATAATTCAGTAGATTATAATGACAGCTATAAATGTAATAATGAGTATATGAAACTATCGATATAGCTAATTAGAAATATCGATAGTGGTATTCACCCTATTACACCGATGGTCCTACGGTAGTAAAATTTTGTATGTTGACGTATTAGATCTTTTAGTGTGCGTAAAATATACTAGTGTTGCACATTTCTTTACGTGTGCGTTTATAATGACACAAAATGTTTTGAGTAAGTGTGCGTCAATTTTAATGTAGTGGTTACCTCCCCTCCCCCAGGAATTGACAGAAAATTTTGTTCGTTGAATTATGCGCGTACCGGGTCCCTAAGTTAGATGGTCTAAGCTACTCACGATACAATTTCGAATACGAAATTGCATCTTGAGTAGCCGCCTTAAAACATATTTATCAGTAAAAAAATGACACGAAAATTCAAAGCGAAAATTTGAACTAAATAATGGCGAGACCCCATTGTGACGTGACTTTGATACCATAAAACTCACAATAAAATAACAAAAACAATGTAAAATAATTTAAAGAAATATAGTTTTAACCGTCTACATTCTCTGTATACAAATGTTCGATGCTGTTCCGTTCAGACATATTTTATTAGTAAAGATAATAATTTCGTACTTTTTAAAATTTCATGAGGAATATTTCTCGAGAAGCCACATCTATGAATAATTCCTACAATAAACATAATTACACGTGGGCAAAACAGTACGCGATCCCTTAAAAATATAATGGAAAACACAAGTTCTACAGAACCATTCCTTCAAGTTAAGCTGGTAATTTTGATTAATTTAACTAGTAGTTTTGCTTCAGTAGGTACCGTTATTACTACTTCTTACCGAATTTACTATGCATTTAAGTTATATCAGACCTATGTTAGGTATATCAGATCATACCTATCCGTATTCCGTAGTGAAGAGTAAGGCCGTGCTCACTTTGGATGCGTTTTCATCCGAATTTTAATTCGTGCGTACACGTGCGAACACGCACGAATGATCCCGACCTTCCGAGTACTACGGGAGTGCGCACACTGGGTGCGAATTGGTCCTACGCGTACGTACGTATAGTTCCGACGTCCGAAATCAATCCGAACCTGCTGGGATTTGAATCGCGTTCGTGCGTTACCGCTCATCTCGAGTTGAGACCGCGTGGTTCCGCAACCTATTTGACGGAAGAAAACGTATCCAATGTGAGCACTTAATTCGTACGACGACGATCATACGTCGACGTACGATGAAAATTCGTGCCCAAACTGAGCACGGCCTAAGTAGGTACTTACCTAGTAGGATTATATACTATAATTAGTAATAGATATGTAAGTATTATAATCGTTTTTTTTTTGGTAGAAGTACGAGTAGGTAGTGAGCCTACTTTTTTTTTTATATGTGTAACCTTGTACTTAACTAGATACCTAACTCGTAAGGTAGGTTCCTAATACCTATGATGTAAGGTACTTAACTAATGTGTACCTACCACGGTCACCTACCTATTCTGTGCAGGGTAGATAATAGGGCCCACGGCCCCATATCACTCACTGCCCCGCGCCCGCCGCACAGTGGAACGTATTTGAAAATTTGGGACTTAGGGGTTGAAATGTATATTTTTGGATTCTCCTATTTAATACAAGCATTTTATGTTTCTACCACTTTTTTATAAGTGCTTTACTTTCTGAGATATGGCCGCTCAAAATTGGCCAAAATGGAATTAGCGATATTAAAAACCGAAGTACCTTTAGAAAAAATCTGATGATGGATTTAGATTCTACTAATTGATCCAAGCATTTTATATTCAGGGTAATTTTTCATTAAACCGACTCTTTCAAAAGTTATAGCACTTAGAAGTTTTTGATGTTTTTAAACTGCTCAATAACTCGAAAATCTCACGTTATTTCAAAATATCTTTTATATACTCGTAAATATGGCATCTTTGGCTACAATTTGCACTATATGCCAAATTGCGAAAATCTGCGATTTCGGGTCAATATAAGATTTTCTATATACAGGGATGTTTTTTTTTTAATTTCAAACTTAATCCCCTTTAAATACAAAAATTTGGGGTTAAAGTGTATATTTTTGGATTTTGCTATTAAATGCGAGCATTTTATGTTCCCATAATTTTTTCGTGAAGGCCTTACTTTTCGAGTTATGGCCGCTGCAAATCGGTCATAGTGGACTTAGCGATATTCGAAAATGAAGTACCTTCAGAGAAAATTTGATAATGGATTTGGATTCTACTAATTGATGCAATCATTTTATATTCAGGGTAATTTTTCATTAAACAGACTCTTTCGATAGTTATAGCACTTTGAAGTTATTTTTTTTATGAAAATTACTTATTTTGCTGAATAACTCAAAAATCGCACGTTATTTCAAAATATATTTTATATATTCGTAAAGGTGGTACCTTGGGCTACAATTTGCACCCTATGCCAAATATAAAAAATCTGCAATTTCGAGTCAATCTAAAATTTTCAATATACATGGATGATAGTTTCCTAACTTGACACTTTATCCTCTTTAAGTCCCAAAATTTGGGGTGGAAATGTATATTTTTGGATTTTCCTATTAAATATGAGCATTTTATGTTCCTATAATTTTTTCATGAAGGCCTTACTTTTCGAGTTATGGCCGCTGCAAATCGGCCATAGTGGACTTAGCGTTATTCGAAAATGAAGTACCTTCAGAGAAAATTTGATAATGGATTTGGATTCTACCGATTGAGGCAATCATTTTATATTCAGGGTAATTTTTCATTAAACCAACTCTTTCGATAGTTATAGCACTTTGAAGTTATTTTTTGTATAAAAATAACTTGATTTCCTCAGTAACTCGAAAATCGCACGTTATTTCAAAATATATTTTTTATATTCGTAAAGGGTAGTTCTCTACCTCTTGGGTGGTGTGAAAAAGAGAATATAAAGTGTCAAGTAAAAAAAACTATCATCCATGTATATTGAAAAACTTAGATCGACTCGAAATCGCAGATTTTCGAAATTTGACATAGGGTGTAAATTGTAGCCCAAGGTACCACCTTTACGAGTATATAAAATATATTGTGAAAGAACGTGCGATTTTCGAGTTATTGAGCAAATTAAGTTATTTTTATAAAAAAAATAACTTCAAAGTGCTATAACTATCGAAAGAGTTGGTTTAATGTAAAATTACCCTGAATATAAAATGATTGCATCAATTGATAGAATCCAAATCCATTATCAAATTTTCTCTGAAGGTAATTCATTTTCGAATATCGCTAAGTCCACTATGGCCGATTTGCAGCGGCCATAACTAGAAAAGTAAGGCCTTCATGAAAAAAATATGGGAACATAAAATGCTCGCATTTTATAGGAAAATCCAAAAATATACATTTCAACCCCAAATTTTGGGTTTTAAAGATGATAAAGTGTCAAGTTAGGAACTATCATCCATGTATATTGAAAATCTTAGATTGACTCGAAATCGCAGATTTTTTAAATTTGGCATATGGTGCAAATTGTTGCCCAAGGTACCACCTTTACGAATATATAAAATATATTTTGAAATAACGTGCGATTTTCGAGTTACTGAGGAAATCAAGTTATTTTTATACAAAAAATAACTTCAAAGTGCTATAACTATCGAAAGAGTCTGTTTAATGAAAAATTACCCTGAATATATAATGATTGCATCAATTAGTAGAATCCAAATCCATTATCAAATTTTCTCTGAAGGTACTTCATTTTCGAATATCGCTAAGTCCACTATGGCCGATTTGCAGCGGCCATAACTCGAAATGTAAGGCTTTCACGAAAAAACTATGGGAACATAAAATGCTCGCATTTAATAGGAAAATCCAAAAATATACATTTTAACCCCAAATTTTTGGATTTAAAGGGGATTAACATTGAAAATAAAAAAAAAACATCCATGTATATAGAAAATCTTATATTGACCCGAAATCGCAGATTTTCGCAATTTGGCATATAGTGCAAATTGTAGCCAAAGATGCCATATTTACGAGTATATAAAAGATATTTTGAAATAACGTGAGATTTTCGAGTTATTGAGCAGTTTAAAAACATCAAAAACTTCTGAGTGCTATAACTTTTGAAAGAGTCGGTTTAATGAAAAATTACCCTGAATATAAAATGCTTGGATCAATTAGTAGAATCTAAATCCATCATCAGATTTTTTCTAAAGGTACTTCGGTTTTTAATATCGCTAATTCCATTTTGGCCAATTTTGAGCGGCCATATCTCAGAAAGTAAAGCACTTATAAAAAAGTGGTAGAAACATAAAATGCTTGTATTAAATAGGAGAATCCAAAAATATACATTTCAACCCCTAAGTCCCAAATTTTCAAATACGTTCCACTGTGCGCCGGGGCCGCTGTCGCGTTGTCTTACATAGGTACTACAGATTCGTTCATTTTGCTTATTTCAGGATTCAATAATCAAGCTTAAAGATAGTACCAAGAAATTGCTTTGCTTACTAGAAGAGATACAGGCAAAAACTCATTCAAAGATCGTCATCCCTGACGATTTCCCTAACTTAAGTGACAAAATCAAGCCAATAGAATCGATGACAATGTGCATTGTATGATTTTTTTATTTTGCTTTTTTTGTTTTAACTTACCTTTTTATATTCGTGGTAAGTGGTTGATTTACCTAAAAAATCCATGTATTTATAAGTACAGACTTATCTTAAGTACTAGATACCTACTTAATATTAAACCTAAGTTTTATTACTAGACCTACCTACGCACACGCGCTCAACCAATCATACATCTTGCTTCTATGGTACATTTTCTTTAAAATAAAACGTTTGAAATCTTAACATGTTTTCAGCCAACAACAGTCTCGGAAGTTATAGGCACGGGTGCATTGAAAAAGTTAGAAACTCAAGCCAAAGCATTGGACGCAATATACATAGAGGTAAAATAAATAAAAACCGTTTACTTAATTTATTATGTGTATCTTCACTGTGCGTACGTTTGTCGATTCCGCTATCGATGTGTAAGGTCCATTAGGTACTACCTACGTAAATATTGTTGTTATGTTACTATATTGATCTTTACCTAAATTAGTTTTATGCCCGCATTACACTCAGCTCGAGAATGTAAAACCGGCTCTACATTCATGCCGCGAAAGCCCGCGACTCATACATACCATACATATCAAGCGGCGAACGAGAACGAGGCGAGAATAAGCTTTCACGGCGTGAGTGTAAAGATGCTACTTTTCAATGCGAGTAAAATAAAGGTCTTGCCCAAACGGGTGCCTTTAAATTCATGTAGGTACCTTATATTAATCCTGTAAATATGTTATTCATTCTTTCTGTGTGACAAATTAGGCTCTCAATATACATCGATATACAATATACATCCATATACAATGCATTCGTAGTTCTATTCGCATAAAACCCGACTACTGAAAAATCGCACTCTAAAAAGTATGAAACAAGAAAATATTCTCATCTAGAGGATAGCCGTGGTCCGTGTAGGTCCTTTAGGGCCAAATGTCATATGAACACGGACCACGGCTATCCTCTAGATGAGAATATTTTCTTGTTTCATACTTTTTAGAGCGCGATTTTTCAGTAGTCGGGTTTTAGTTTTTAAACTTACTTTTTGTTTAATTATTTTGGAGTTATAGGTAACAATATATATATTTTTGAAATGTGCTCATCAAGCTCTTTCATTTGATACCCCACACGGTTTCATTAAAAAATGTTTTTTTTTAGTTCATGACATTATGTCCTCTAGAGGGCGCCATATGCAATTTTATGTGAAGTCACATAGCCTATAACCAGCGCGCCATTAAGCCGCTTCTAACGATACCTCATTTGTCAAATTACGACAAGTCGGTTGGAAGTTAGGTGGGAACAGATGCACATACATACATACATACATACCGGTCAAAATCATAACCCTCCGCCGTAGTCGGGTAAAAATACCTTATATTAATCCTGTAAATATGTTATTCATTCTTTCTGTGTGACAAATTAGGCTCCCAATATACATCCATATACAATATACATCCATATACAATGCATTCGTAGTTCTATTCGCATAAAACCCGACTACTGAAAAATCGCACTCTAAAAAGTATGAAACAAGAAAATATTCTCATCTAGAGGATAGCCGTGGTCCGTGTAGGTCCTTTAGGGCCAAATGTCATATGAACACGGACCACGGCTATCCTCTAGATGAGAATATTTTCTTGTTTCATACTTTTTAGAGCGCGATTTTTCAGTAGTCGGGTTTTAGTTTTTAAACTTACTACTTTATTTAATTATTTTGGAGTTATAGGTAACAATATATATATTTTTGAAATGTGCTCATCAAGCTCTTTCATTTGATACTCCACACGGTTTCATTAAAAAATGTTTTTTTTTAGTTCATGACATTATGTCCTCTAGAGGGCGCCATATGCAATTTTATGTGAAGTCACATAGCCTATAACCAGCGCGCCAATAAGCCGCTTCTAACGATACCTCATTTGTCAAATTACGACAAGTCGGTTGGAAGTTAGGTGGGAACAGATGCACATACATACATACATACCGGTCAAAATCATAACCCTCCGCCGTAGTCGGGTAAAAAGTATGCTGAATTTGATTAGATAGGTACCTGATTAAATGGAGCTACCTAACGGGCGAATACTCAAAGGCTAGGTACTTAAATATTTAAGTCCCACTTAGCAGTTTGAGACGTCGTTAACTGTATTTTTTTGTATGGCGCGTCTAAGTTAAGCAGCTCTCAAATTTAAGTTGCGTAGGTACGAGTATTCGGCCGTAAAGGTAGGAGTTCGATGCAATCGGCAGACGTCAGTTTCATACAAATTGCCGCGATTACATGTGCCGCGGCGGCACGACGACGGCATTAAGATAAGATCGACTGACGTCGGCCGTCTGCCGCTTGCATCGAACTCTTATCTTAAGTGAGACATAATAGGTACCTACCTAATTAGAAATGTATTTGAGTATTTTTTCAGAATGAAGACGACGACTGTTCTGTTTACAAAAGGTTAACGAGAAAATGCGTCTGTTTGAATCAACAAGAGTACAACGACTTCATAATACATTTTAACGAAGACACTAGATATTTCACGAGCACCATCGGTGAAATCATAAAGAATATGCGAATTTTAAAAAAGTTTTTGTACATGGGCGGGGGTTATAGTAAAAATGCCTTGATATTTCTCAATGAGGTACTAACCTGTTTATAGCTATTATTGCATTTTAACACTTTGTGCATTACAACTGATATAGGTATGGCAGTCGCTCGGTGTGAATGACTTTCTGAAGTAGTTTAGATAGGTACATTGTCAAATATCCTTTCTTAGCGCTCACCTAAGTATGTTTATAAATAATTCTTTTGCAAAATTTTATACTTTTAGATCCACAGGTTTAAGCTGTGCGTTGTCTATCAGTCAGTCGTAGATTTCCCATTTTTAAACAATAGCATAAGGCCGCGCTCACTTTGGATGCGTTTTCGTCCGAATTTTACTCGTGCATACACGTACGAACAACACGATTGATCCCGACCTTCCGAGTACTATGGGAGTGCGCACACTGGGTGCGAGTTACGTACACTACGTTTTTTCTTTGAATGGTACCAATATACAAATTAATTTTCAGGGTTTGTCTGATTCCACGCACTCGGAGAAGGTGGCAATTACCCAAGGCGTTGTGCACGCTGACGTGTGCAACGTTTTTGACGAGCATTCCATTGTGACCGTGTGTATAGCTTGGCCGTGCAAGTATGAGAACTACGGAGATCCCGAGACACAGGTCAATTAAATAAATAATAAATTACGCCGACTTACACACTAACTGTATAGTTTTAAACTAAGCAACGCTTGTCCTATGGCAAATTACGAAAAGACCGTTTCTGCAATTTGCCACTGTCGGGAATGCAACTCGCAACCACCCGATGCAGTGAGCCGAGCGGTCAACGCCTCGTACTACTGCCGCTTTAGCTGAGAATTCAACTCGGTGCCAAAGGAAGAGGTCAACTTTTAGTGTAATTTTACTTCCTAAAAGGGCCCCAAACTGGGTCAAAGGCCTTGAATGGCCTAAGATGACCCTTTTACTGGTTAATTAACTCCAAGTACACTTGCAAATATAACTATGAATATTGCAGAGCCTAACGGCGGAATTGCTTAACAAAGTAGCGCAGTTAGAAGAAGGGCGAAGATACCTCAACTTTACATCAAAAGTAACTAATGACATAAAGAGAGTCCTAAGAAAGAAATCGTCATTTTTAGAATTTGATACGTTAGAATCGTTGAACGGCACATTGAATTTGATGCACCCACCGATGGCGCAAAACGTAAACGTTACTTACTACTGCCGGCCTAACGATGAAGGTAATACGAAGTTTAATAGCGAGCCTCACAGTGCTAAAATTACAAGTAATTATGAAAGTCCGTATAAATACCAACGCGCGAATCGCAACGTCGACGTGTATGAATATAGTTGTCACTACCTAAAGAGACCAAAGATAATACCTGCTTATACAATTTAACATTGGACATTTGGCCACTTAATATGTAGGTATCTTATTCAGTCTTAGAAGTTAGATCTCAACGCACACTTTATGTTATCACTGATTTATGAGAAAAGTATTAATGACTGAATTGTGCCTGAGACCTTTAATTATTGAACAATAAGCATTCAATTTCTTTTATATCTCCATCGTTTCAGGTTTCGGCAATAAAACCGTGAAAGCTCTATTACAATATCGACAGTACATGACATTTGACGAAGTTTTTATGCATTTAGACTTATTACATAACTTAAGCCAAACCGACAAAAGTAAAACAGAATTGACTGCACATCTACCGTCATTAATAATTTTATTCAAGCGCATGTTGATGGAATATGATAACAGTGAGATGAATATAATAGTAACGAACATTTTAAATAACATTGTGTTGAAAAATATGATAAAAGAAAGCGAGCCTGATTTACCTACAGCAATGATTGTAGCTGACACAGGAACAGAGGTAATAATTAAAATAAATATGATATAAGTAAATCGTTATTCAAATGAATAATATTGTTTGTTTTCAGGCAATAAAAATGAAAAACCAGAGTAATCAAATACCACTTGCGAAACGACCTACGAAGAATAAAAATAAATCAAAGATGTATTACTTAGGCGTAACATCTAAATCGTACCGGCAGCCTTCAAGACGCAAAGGTATAAACTTGCAGGAAACGAGAGCGCTTAAACCACTTGGCTACCTTTAGTTTGCCAACTAATCTGGCGTTTTAGCAACCAAGTGAAACAAGACATCATGCCCGGTCGTTCTAGTCAGTTGCAGACTTTTCGTTGCAATTGCAACTACGTTCATACATCCTCATTATGGCATCACAGATTTCGTCCCGTGAGTTCGGACCCTTGTACATTTCAGCGACACATAGTGTCGGTTGATTTGTATCTAAAGGTTAGGGTAGTCAGTAATGTGAATGAAGCTTTAGATTCGTTTTTTGACTTGGTGCCGTAAATATATAGTTTTGTTATACCTACCTATTTTTTTTTAGTCACAGAATGGGAGTCACCTCGCTTACTCAATAGTTCAAAGAAATTTTCTAAAGGTACGTAAAACAATAATATTTCATGAAGCCTGCCTGCTAGTTACTAAACTCTCACCGACAGGACGACCAATAATGTTTATTAACCCCCGACGAAAAAAGAGGGGTGTTATAGGTTTGCAGTGTGTATCTGTCTGTGGCATCCTGGCTCCTGAATGGATGAACCGATTTTGAAATATAGTTTTATCATACTTTTTTTTCTCATAGAATGGGAGTCACCTCGCTTACTCAATAGATCAAAGAAATTTGCTAAAGGTACGTAAATCTATAATATTTCATTAAGCCTGCCTGCTAGCTACTGTACTCTCGCCGAGACGACCAATATCTATCGATGTGGGTTATGATTAATAATTTAGACTCTGGGTGTCTTGGGATCGCCCCCAGTCCATTGTATGGTACCGATAGTACCCATAATCGTTGCTTAGTTTGGGACCATACAGTTTGTGTGTTTGTCTGGCGATAGGTAACTATTTATTTATTTATTATTGCTCATTACTTCTATGACTAAATATGAAATTCATTGCACTAAAGAGGAAAATAATTCTTAGCGCCAAGAAATCTTGTCTTAGCACGAGTGTAGAGCCCCCATTACAATTTTTCACGCGTCGCGTCGCGCGGCGCCGCCGTTACGACAAACAATAGCTGTAACAAAAACTCGCTGCAATCGGAATTCTAGCAGAAATATATTATTTCAAGTACAGCAGGTAAGGGTGTGCAGTGTGCACCCTAAAAAAGCCGACCACAGCGAGTAAAATGTCGTCGTGTGTATAGGCCCTTATTTTTGTATAAAGTAAGTAGGTAGATAAAACTAATAAATCATGTTATAGTAGTTTTTATAATGATTGTTCTAAATAATGTTGTTTACTTTTTTTTATAGATAAAAGTCCTGTCATAGTGGTACCGGTAGTTAAATAAATACAAACAAACTGGTATGTAGTAAAACTGTATGTATAATATGGATAAAATATAAACTGACACAATGACAGCAACCTCGTAAAAATAACAACACCACAAGTGTAAAATTACATACAAATCTATACAGAATAAATTAATAATGTAAAAATAAGTGTTTTATTTAATAAGCAGCCACAATCAAAATGCCAGAGCAGTGTGCAAGGTTTTTCATATTACTGAGTGTGCTATTATAAAATGGCAACACAGGTCCCAATTTTTTTTACAACCTAGTAATCTATCTAGATTTATTTTCTGTGTGAAGCTATGCATTGATTGGCCAGCATTCTAATTGTCACTACATAGTGCAACAACAACAATATTAATTGTTTATACATACAACTACACTTCTGCTTACCCCTTTGTGTAATACAGTCATCATAGTATTTAGATCACGTCAAACTTAAAGAGTAACCAAAGTATCTAGAGATTCTGTTCTAAAACAGACATTACATTTTCAAAAGTAAAATATCCTAAGCATTATGTGATTATTAGTGATAGAAATGTGTGCAGGAATGATTGCTTGCTAATAAAAGCGATACTGAAAATGCAGACAACAAGTAAAATAAATAAAATACTTTGGCTAAAGCTTATGAATATAGCCAATACCCTTTCAATGAGATCTTAATTTCTTTAAATTAAAACCTTTACATACAAATGATAACAAGGCTTACCTACTTATAAATCATATCAAGTACAAAAATGTCCACTTGTTTACCCACTAACATCAGTCAAATTGACTATCATCGAAATGATGATCACTTCTGCGGGACCTATCATTGTAGCCTATAGACCTTTTATTAGGGAGTGGAGGTGCACTCTGCCTGAATAACATCGCTAACAAAATATAAAAGCCTCCTACTATTTTACTAAAAAAATCTAACAGTCCAAGGAACATTGGCGTTGAATTTTTGATCAGTATCGAAATCTCTCTGATCAACGCTAACATGAAGTTACCAATGAAATTTACGAAGGAAGTACTACCGGTGAAGATTGCAATTATGAAAGCAAACAGAAATGTTATGAATTCCTTGACATTGCTCACTGACAAAGCACTCTTTAGGGTAACTACAATATCTGTGTACGTCTCATTGAGGGCAGCAATACTAGTGTCAAGCGTTTTCCCTTCAGGAACATCCTTCACTCTTTTCACAGCACCAGTTAATATAGGTTCTATTTCAAGGAATTCTTCGGAAATGTGCCTCAAACATTTCACAGACACAATTATTTCATCATTCCTAAATTTCAAGCTTTTTATTTGGAACCAGAAGGGGCCGAAGGGTTGGTTATCTATCTCTGTCCAGACGCAGACGCCGGCCGATTGATATCCTATGGTTTCCGTGTCAGTGATGCCTATCCAATGTATGTTTGGATAGAGAGTTCGTAATTTGTACTGTGTGTCCAATAAATCTCTTTTCAAGTCCACTTCAGCTGCACTAATTAAAACTACGTCACGATATCCAACACGTTGATCCGCCAATCTCCTTTCCATGTACCGGCCCAAGAATATTCGCGACTTCAATAGTTCTTTCACATAGTTTTTTACCTTGATAGTGTCCGCGTTTTCATGACTCTCGCATTGAGATGATGCCGCTGATGTATTAAATGATGAACTATTTAACACAACACTCATTTTCCCCTTAAAACTGCAGGATACTTTAGAATAATAACAACAAAAGCTTGATCTTGCTTGTTTGTAAAGAAAGAAAGTTCTTATTAGAGATGAGTCGTATTTACTAGAACAGGTCCGAAGAACAGGTATTTTACGAGACTAGGCGGCACCTATTCCAATTTTGACAGTACTTAGTCCACCCAGTATTAGCGCTCACGCGTAAGCGGAGATCGCGTATTATTATGAGTATTACGAATTGCTTAGTCTACGTAGTATGGTACCTAGCAAACTAGTCAGCTAGTCCAAGTATATGATATTTTTGTGTTAAATTGTTGAGATAACGTATTTTTGCCTTTATAATAACAATGGCTCCAAAGGGGAGAAGTCATCATCATCGTCATCGTCATTTGATCTCATGTATCGAGTCCTATTATAGATCTAAGGACTAAGTACGCGAACCATGGCCGATAAGTACTTGAGA
Organism: Drymonia ruficornis; assembly: GCA_947859195.1. Classification (NCBI taxonomy): domain Eukaryota; kingdom Metazoa; phylum Arthropoda; class Insecta; order Lepidoptera; family Notodontidae; genus Drymonia; species Drymonia ruficornis. Next base: position 9,052,858 of record OX401915.1, on the reverse strand, counting down.
CTAGGTGGAACAGGTGTTTGGATCACGTATTTTTAAATACTAGGAATAGGTGCACCTAGTCCCATATTTACCTAGTACAACGCATCTCTAGAACTTATTTCCAAAGATAATGTAATGTTTTATTTTCTTTGCTTTGACGTAAGAAGCGTTTTGTTCGCGGTTCACGTCAAAGGTAATTTAATTATTTTTATTCTTTGTCTTCTTTTGGTGCGTTCCACTCACTGTTAATTTTGTAATTTTCGTTATTTTCGATCACAAATCTCGTTCCACTCGCACCAACTTGTACTGAAAGTGATCATTATTATCGTTTTTAACACTTTTTGTGGACGAAAATAACAAAATTAACAGTGAATGGAACGCACCATATATTGCAAAGGATAAGTTAATGCTACAGACATAGATTTACTAGATACCGCCCTACTAAGAAAAATCATTTCCAGAAATGAGGCAACTTATTTTCGACGCGGCCTGTCAGTTTCATACAATGGTTGCTGTCAGATGTACTGAAGTACTAAACAATTTGAGCATTATCAGTTGCCGCATGTTATTAGTGCGCATGCTCCATCTAGTTGGAGCGCCGCGGAAACTAAAATTAATCTATGGCTACAGATGATTCACAGTTATTTTACCTGACGTTCCTCATTTTATTTATGTAAAACGCAAAGTCAGCCTTTAAACTTGGCCTTTGAGACCATGAACTGTAGATTATACTTTATTCTACAGCCTACATGACTTATAAAAACCTAATATCGACCACGTTCTTCAAAAATAAATAAATAAGGTAAAATGTCAGAGGTAAAATAACTGTGAACGAACAGTATATTCTTTGTCTTGTCGTAATAAATGAAAAATACCTAATGGCCGATTTTCCACTGCACGGCACGGCACCGGCGCGGGCGGCAGCATTTTCATTGGTCAGTAACCAATGACAACTCCGCAAAAAGCTGTCACTGTGCCGGTGCCGGTGCCGTGCCGTGCAGTGGAAAATCGGCCAATTAATATCGAATAATGTGCAATTCGAAAAAAAATAAGTATACTAACTAAACGCACTGTTTGTTCATTTAATGGCCGTTTTCACATTACACGGCACGGCAGCGGCGACGGCTGTCAATGAGATATTTTCGGGGTTTTCATTGGTCAGTAACCAATGACAACTGGTCACTGACCAATGAAAACCCCGCAAATATCTCAGTGACAGCCGTCGCCGCTGCCGTGCCGTGTAATGTGAAAACGGCCGTTCACACGTTCATGTTGTTCACTTCACTATATTAAAAATGTAGGTATGGCTTTATTCATCGAAATCGTCGATGATTTTGCCAGTAAGGGAACGTACCCATACTACGTAACCCGTGGGTGGGTCATCCAAGGAATTTATAGGTTTTTGGTATTTCATAATACCACACTTGGTCTCAGGGCCAGGGGCGGGGAGAGGGCTTAAGTTTTCGTCACATAGTCAATATCCTCTAGAGAATTGACAACTTTTCGAGCTATATTAAAATATGGCGAGCAGCGTTTGGCGATTTTTAAACTGATGAACGCAGAAAAAAAAACTTGTTTTTATAAATTAAATTCCTGTAACAATTATTATAATTTATTTTTTCACTTGTAATTGCAGCTATGCATGCACTCTTGGCGTCATGCAGCAAGCGCCGTATTAATAAAGACAATTATGAGCCAATTTTTATTTCTTTGTATGAAAAAGATATATTTAAAACCAGATTTGTGAACTACTAGGTACGTGACAACTAGAGGGGGAGGGGGGTCTTAGCATATACTGCGCGGGTGGTCACAGAGGGAAGGGAGGGGGGTAAAAATAGGTTACGTGGTATGGGTATGTTACCTGAGTTTGATGAGATCCTCATGGAAACCTATTACCTATACTCTACTCTTTATAATAATATATCACGCCACGCCTATTAAAAAGGGAAAATTATTAGTGTAGGTAGTGTTACATTCTTTTTCCACGGTACCTATGAGAAATATGGTAGATGGAGAATAGAGTAAGGGGAAATTTAATTAGGTAGGTACCTAATTAAAATTAACAAGCTACATTTATGCTATATGTTTTCTGACGATCTCAACTTTAACGCGGTAGGTTAACTACATACCTACCTACAGCTGCGGCATGCAAGGTAAAAATAAAACTGATTTCAATTATAAAATTTGTACAATTTAATTAAATTATACCGACAATAATTTGAAAAGTACAGGATACCATTTTAGGTATTAAAATATTATGTTCTGAGTATTTACAAAATGTTCCTAACTACAGATTCCACCAAACTATAACTTGCTTGAAAGCCTCGTGTGGAAACTTTTACATTTTCATAAGAAACAATCATAGTTACAAAATTATGTGGAGATGCAGATCTCTGAAATTTGATACATTTTAGGGTCGTAAGATCAATCGTAGTTTAAACCACGGGAGAGAGTTAAATCTGCCGTCTTCCATCTAGTTTAAACTCTTCATGATCAACCACCAGTATCCGATCAGAGGCTACGCACCGAGTGCAACTATTCACTCCGACGTTCAACTGAACATAGTGAACACTCAGCACGTCACTACGTACGAGACGGGGTCAAAGTGAATAGTTGCACCCGGTCCGTAACCTCTGAACGCGGCCCCATTTATCTTACGGCCCTTACCTACATGAAAAAATAGAACAGCAAACTTGCTGCAAAAATTCAGATGCAATCATAGCTTGAAACAAATACAGCTTATGATATACCCTACCTACTTAATTTCGAAAATAATGTTCTGCTATCAGTTGATACTTTCTACTAAACCACCAAGCCAATTAGATACTCGGGTATAAGTATCACATGATAATAAGTCCATGATTCCGTGGTCGTTCATAAAGTAGGGAGCCTGGGCCAATGCGTGAGCAGTCCTGTGGCAGTAGCTTCCACTATATGGTAGAAGGACCGCGGAATCATTGACTTATTATCATTTGATATTTATACCCGAGTGTCTAGTTGGCTTGGTGGAGTAGTACTGTATTATGGTTGACACACAAACAAATTCAACTACAAGTGGCTAGTTAAGATCAAGTGTTCTAAGCTTTAAGAAATAAGTCTAATAGACTACTTTCATCACTACTCTTCCTATCTAGCCCATTGTTTTGTGGCCTTTCAATTTCAAAGAAAAAGGTATCTAGTACAATAAACAATATTATGTTTTACGCTAAAACCTGCTATGTAGAAAATATTTTCACAATTATAACATGATTAAATAACAAAACTATGTCTCTTATAATAGCTTTACAATATAAACTCAATGGGCTCCAGCAAACATTCGCGGTTGTTGTTGATAAACAACAGTGCCAGTGTATTTTATTCTTGTAAGCAAACGGTATGCATAATTTATGGTTTGCGTAGGTGTCCGCTTTATAGGAGAACAATTGAAAGTTTTGGATACCGTCCGCTAGGAGCGCTCTTCATTTTGCCATACAAAATGACAAATAGGTACGAAGTCTATAAAGTATACAGTTAGCTTAGGAGAAAAATTACACTAAGGGCTCACTGATGGTTTCGATAGGTTGACGGCAATAGTGCACAAAAACTGCCTTTAATTTCTTATAGCTCTAGGAACCTACCAAGCATATTGGTTCAAATAGTTGGTTGGTAGTGTGAACTGCATTCACACCCGCGCGGGTTTGCTGGTCTTAATATACATAGATGATTTTTTTTCACAAAACAACATTATTTTCCATAACAGCGCGTTTTTTCAATACATCTAACAACTGGATTTTATCTGGCGTTATTCACATAAATGTATTGTTTACGCCAGAGTTAACATTGTTAACAAAGAATTAACAAGGTATGAAAGTAGTCAGTAAGTAAATAAATATAAATCGGAAGATTGCGATATTTTTAATACTACGGGAGAAACGGGGAAATTATTTCCTATTACTATTTCAAGGCTTAAAAACATAAACACTAACAAAAGTTGTTAGGTAAGTGATACTTCACATTAATTAAAATTAACATAATTATTTAATAACTGTATTACTTATATTATTTTAAGCATTCAAGACGTAGATCAAGTAATTTTTATATTTACTAAGAATTATTTGACAAGATGACTTTAATAATTAAGACTAATTATTTTAAATATTAAGACGGAGTAAAACCTGCAATAAATACGTAGTGCTAAACACCCTCATCTTACAGTAATGTCAACTCAACGCGGTCCGCGAGTGCTTAGCTCGATACAAATCACAATTTCCCTAACTAGCAATTAGTACTAAAAGTGTACTCGTTATACTCCTAACGGACTCCCTAGATGGTCTAAATTGCCTATTTTAGGGGCGAGTGCAAAGCGCAAAATGTATGCAGACGCGAATTATGCATAAGTCAGAATAGATACTGTGGGGCTACTCCGAAACGTTTCGGCTCACGGCTGGTACGTTTTCCTTCACTCCAAAAGTATTTCGGATCCGAAGTTCGGATTCTGTAGTCCTGATTTAACGTTTCTTCTTTTGTGGACCCTACTCCGAAAGAATCCGAAACACTGTTGGAGTGAAGGAAAACGTACCATCCGTCAGCCGAAACGTTTCGTTTCGTATTTCTGAGTAGCTCCACTGATCTCCGAACCTACTGATACTTAAACCTCGGCGAGTCGAAGGATACCTATAATCGTCTTGAAAGCCGCAAAGAATAAGCCAAAAGATAAATGGGAGGAATTTGGACCATTTAGGGAGCTCTTAATAATTACAATAATACCACAGTAATATTTTTTCCGCACTTTAACACACTCACAACCACATTTATAGATTCTGTTATGTTACTTCGTTGTGAACATAAGATTGCAGGATGTTTACGCGCAGAATTATAACGTTATTTAATTTCCAACGGAAGATTTATCAAAGGGATCGTACAGACGTCCTATAGGATAAAGCACCCTGTTTATAGGCCATGATAAATACTAAAATAAGTGGCGTAGTTGCCCTAGTGGCGGTTGGCCGATCATGAAATCCTAGGTACGCTACCCGGGAAGAACAGTCCGATTCATAGTTGGAAGAATACCCAGTATAAAAGGCAAAAGTCTCTTAATTGGGACCTAATCATAATCATATCAGCCAAAAGACGTCCACTGTGGGACATAGGCCTCCCCCAAGGTTTTCCACAACACCCGGTTCTGTGCTGCTTGCATCCAGCGGTTTCCCGCGACCTTCACCAGGTCGACAGTCCACCTTGTGGAGGGCCTACCCACGCTGCGTCTTCCGGTACGTGGTCGCCATTCAAAAACCTAACCTAACAACATCGGCGCAATGTGGGTGTACGACAATGCACCTCTTTACCTGGGACCCAAGACTGCTATTTATTTACCGATTGAAATTCGCTAGTCATCGCTATTATAGCTAGAGGATTGCTGACATAACCCATAACAGTCGATCGCCAAGAATTTACGATGAAGAATAAGCGAAAATAGGATGAACAGTGAATATCAATCGGTAAACTCAGGGCCCTGGCCCCTAAGTCGCTTAGCTATTGCCATTGAGCTGGAATAGTGAACGATCCTTTGATTGGTCGGTCAGAACCAACAGAGGGATGATCACTATAGCAAAACGCCAAAGTGGCGCCACAATGGCTAAGCGACTTAGGACCCTTTTCGTGATACATGAGTGATTTTTTTTATTACAAAATAAAGCCTGCAATTTGTCCTAATGGCACCTAATAAATCGTAATACCGAACTATTCTAGACACAATAGTGTTACATTCTCATTTGACACAGCCCAGGGAAGGACTCGAAAAGAATAACATTTCGGCGCTGTCCTAATAGAATACGGTTACGCGATCGTTGCTAACTCCATAGATTTTTTTTGTATCTTCGTCAAACACCTAAACACGGCCCGAATCGACAAAGGAATATAACAAACTGTCATCTGTGTTTCCTTATAAGGGCTCATTCACACAGCGATTCCTTTTAAAGGTTCGTTTGTATACGATTTTTTTCGGCGATAGCGTATGTTGTACTAACTCCGGCGACAATATTCCGGATCCGGTATTTGATTAAAGTTTGCAGCGGATTCGTTAAAAAAACGGGCCTTCTGTATGAATGAGCTCTAAGTTGGTCTCTCTCGGGTGTCAGGTCATGTAAGGGTTTCGGTTCAAACAAATCGAAATATTTTATTAGGACAACGCCATCCAAATTGTCAATACACTCGCTCGCAAAACAAAGTCAACATTTATACAAATTTTGGTTCACATTCAGTCCAATATAAAGATCAATTTGCCTCAATTCGCAACAATCGCGTCAAATCCTCTAAGAGTTCAAAAATGGTGTTCCGTAGCTAAAGCGTATATTTTTTATAATACTATAATTTATTTTACAATAAGAAAACCGTGAACGTTCGCGAGGAATTTATCGAAATTGTCTTGGAAACGGAGTTTGTGGGGCCTGAGGCCATTGAAAAGGACTCCGTTTGTGAGTACGCCGAAGGCTTCCTCTAACCTCGGTACATTAGCGGGGTCATTGGCCTGGAAGGCCTCCATGAGCTGTCGCGCTAACCCCTCCAGTAAAGAAGGTTTTATACAATTTAGGGAGTAGATGGCAGCACCAGCGGCCGGAATGGAGTCTGGGGGTATCTCCATTTTGATAATAAGCATTAATAGTAGTTCAGCGAGGCTTAGTAGGGATAAAGCGTAAGGGTTGTCGTCTCCTAGCGTTCGCACTTTGTTCGAGAGTCCGACTATCGTGTCGCAGCATAGGGTTGACACGTCGCAAGAAACCGCCGTGAGACCTATACGCAATGCTGTTACCACCATGTTGAAGTCTTCTATAGGAAGAATTGTGAGCTGAAAACCAAATAAAAACAACCCTGAATATACCATAGACAATTTCATATTTCTAATCACGTTGTAGGTACTATGCTATGGTGCATGCTTTTGATTACCCATTTAAAATCGAAAAATTAAACAAAATAAAATTGTGGTCCGCTTGAAATAGCTGTTTATATCTTAACTTATCTCAATCTAACTTATCTCAGGTTGCCAAGATACAGGAACTCGCCTAGTTTGGCCACCGCTGCATAATTTTAAATGTACTTATATCCTTGAAAATAAACTTTTTTTTTTACTTGGTTTAAGAAACTCACTGTACCCATGGACCTATGCAACTAACATGATGACTTCTGGTGATAGTGTTTCCTTTTCTACTAGGGTATCCACGGGGTACTTAAGCACGGTAGCTAGGAGTGTTAAGGACACACTCCCACCAGAGCTATCTCCGTCGGCACGTGCAGTGAAGCCGCAGCCCGCGGTATAGGGATCCGTGGGTGTACCTGGTCGGTGTGGTCCAGGTCCCGCAGCATCCTGTAGGCGTGGTGCGCGAGCGCGGGCAGCGCCAGCAGCGGCGGCGTCACCAGCGGCAGCAGCAGGCGCAGGCCGCGCGCGCACGTGCCGCCCACGCCGCGCGACCCGCCCGACCGCGCTATGCTGCATATCAACTCCATCAGGGCGCAGATGTCCTGCGAACGAACACTCATATGTACGGTCGGCAACATAAGTCGTTGAACGTTTTGTTTTTGAAAACACTTGGTGACCACGAGTGAAAATAACAAAAAACACGCGGGCAGGCGACACGGGCGCACGCGCTCGCCGCTTCGCCACGTACGCCCGGATCGATCTGACCACGGCGGTCTACTACTCCACCAAGCCAACTGGCCCATCGCACACGGGTCGTAAGCGTTGTCGTCTCTTAAGCGTATCGTCAAGACGCAATGAGTACGAGACGTGCAGAGTTCTACAAACGTCTTGTAGCGTAGACGTATCGTTTTGTAAGCGAATTCTCATAATGTAATATTTGTGGCGACCTAGACTCTAGACTCTTTCACCGTCACTTGCCATCACTGCCAATACCTTTCACACATTCTAAATTCGAACATTTATGAAGATAACGTTTTCTTATAAATTTCGAATTTAGAATGACAAAAAAATCTACGCTTTCTTTTCACGCCCGCACGCTACGACTATCGTAATGACGATGAACATCTCATACGAAACGCTGCAACACCGCCTCATCTGCGGACTTGTCTCAAAATGTACGTGCTCGTATTGCTCTCGTTCTACGCGCGTATAACAGTCATTGCAGCAATTCAAATACATACTAAAATTGCTCATTACAAACTCACCTCATAAGCTTCTTCTTCGGCGTCGTGTGGAATACTAGATATTTTACCAGAATTCCATCGCATATACACTTCGAACGTCGTATTACATATTTCGAGAAATCTACAAACAAAAATGAGCATTATAAGTTATGTATTATGCATAGACAACGATCGCTGGCCGCTGTGGTTCGAGCGTAGACCGCTCGGCTCACGGTTGCGGGTTCGATTCCCGCCAGAGGAAAATTTCGGAAACGGCCTCTTCGTTTACTGGTCTGGGTGTCTCTGAGATCGTCACAAGTCCATTGTTCTGTAGCTATAGTACAAGCATTGCTTAGTTTGGGACCATACAGTTGGTGCGTAAGTCTGGCTATATTTATTTATTTAGATTTACATCAAAGTATACATTACTTGTTGACGTTTTGCGGTTGAACGGAGTGCAGCATCCTTTTGGCGCTTTTAGCGAGCAGATTCAGCGCTGGCAACACTACGCCGGGGTAGTTGTGGTATCGGAATATGATCGCGGGTATCTTGTCTAATGCGCCGATTAGCATCATGAACTGCTCGTCCATCGTTCCCACCTGAACAATTAATTCATATTTTGGAATTTGATTAATTAATTCATATTGGAGATGGCATGGTGGATTATGGCCTGAATCCCCTTCGCATTTAGGGGAGGCCCGTGCCCAGGAGTGGGACGTTAAAAGGGCTAATACTATTATCTAAATATATAAGAATCAAAGTCCTGATTGACTGACTGACTGACTGACTGACAGACAACGCACAGCCTAAACCGCTGGTCGTAGAGACTTGAAATTTGGAGGATGGGTTTGTCTTGATGTGTAGAGGTGTACTAAGAAAGGGTTTTTTGAAATTCAACCCCTAAGGGGGTAAAATAGGGGATGAAAGTTTGTATGGAAGTTCGTCATTTTTGAAGTTAGAATTATGAAAATTGCTGATTACGTGTCTTTTGAAAAATAAAAAAATATGGGTTTCAGGGTTTTTGAAAATTCAACCCCTAAGGGGGTAAAATAGGGGATAAAAGTTTGTATGGAAGTTCCGTCATTTTTGAAGGTAGAATTATTTAAATTGGTGATTAGGTGTCTTTTCAAAAATAAAAAGTGTAATTTCAGGGTTTTTGAAAATTCAACCCCTAAGAGGGTAAAATAGGGGAATGAAAGTTTGTATGGAAGTTCGTCATTTTTAAAGTTAGAATTATGAAAATTGCTGACTAGGTGTGTTTTAATAATGAAAATGATTAATGTTATGGTCTTTGAAAATTCAACCCCAAAGGGGGTGAAATAGGGATGAAAGTTTGTATTGAAATTTGTCATTTTTAAAGTTATAATGATGAAAATTGTTGTTTAGGTTTCTTTTTACAAATAAAAAAGATTAATTTTAGCATTTTGGAAAATTCATCCCCTGAGGGTGTAAAATAGGGAATGAAAGTTTGTATGGCGGTACCGATTCGGGCTAATCTCTGTAATGACTGGACGGATTTTGACGGGACTTATACGGGATCCGGGATATCCGAGATACGGAATCCGATATCCGGGATACGGGATCTGGGATCCAGGAAACGGGATAAGGCTCCGGCAAACGGAAGCTGGGATCTGGAAAACGGGATCCAGGATTCAGAAAATCAGATCCGGGATACGGGACCCGGGAAACGAGATCCGGGGTATGAAATCCGGGATATGGAATACGGGACCCGTGATATTCGGGATACGGGATCCGGGATCCAGAACACGGAGTCTGGGATCCGGGGAACAAGATCCGGGATACGGGACCCGGGAAACGAGATCCGGGATATGAAATTTAGGATATTTGATACGGGATTCACGATATCCGGGATACAAAATCCGGGATATGGGATACGGGATCCGGGAAATGAGATCCGGGATCCGATTTTTTTTAAATTTGAATTCGGCCCGGACGAAGTCGCGGGCAAAAGCTATCTTATATAGGTCAACAGAAAAGTCCGCGATGGCATGTGTCTATCTCTTAAGGAGCATGGGCAATTATCAAAGGGGATCAGGGATATGAGATACGGGTTCCGGCATATCCAGGATACGGTACCTGGGTTCCGGCAAACGGGATCCGGGATCCGGGTTCCGGGATACGAGAAACGGGATCCGATTTTTTTTTTATTTATATTCTGCGCGGACGAAGTCGCGGGCAAAAGCTAGTTTATTATATTTTTTGAAGTGAAAACTTCTTTAGCGGGGTTGGGCAATTTTTTTTGTGATTGGTAAAAAATGTTTAACTCGCGTCAGGACACGTGACCTGATCGAAAATTCGTAAGACGAGTTTTCGTAAGACGAGAGTTTCGTTTAGGCGGCGCAGGGCGCTTGCGCGAATGTTCGTGTGTGTTTGTGATATAGAGATTGGCGATGATGGTTCTGGTAATGATGATGATGAAAGAGTCGTTGAAATTATGGATGGAAGTTGATTTTTCTGAGAGATAAACTTTTTAATGTAAAATAATTGTAATAGTTCTGAAGTGTAAAATTTTTAATGTAATATAAATTGTCATGTTTGTGTACGATAACGCAATAAATGAATATTGTATTTTACCACATAAATGATAGTACTTTTATACTGATAATTAAAGCAATTCGTGCAAAATTATTCCCTAACCATTCCAAAATATCAAAAATACACAACGTTAATATTCAAGTTTTCACTTCTGCCGGCACTCCCGGAGTGCAACCCGTTGTTTTTTAAATAAGTAATATACCTCTAGCACGCCCTCGGTGACGCCTATAAAGCAGTCGAGCGTGTTGGCGAGCATGTTGCGGACCGGCTCCGTGTCGGACTCCATGTTTATCAGATTCATCAGCCTCTCTTGTAATGCTACTGTGCTTGATAAAAGACGATTTCTGACGTCACCTAAAAAAAAATCCATTGTGAGAGCCACAGCAAGAAAATCGTCTCGCTATATCTTCTTAGTTTAACCGCCAATTACTCGTTCGCTACTCAAATTTGAGAGCTGCTTAACTTTGTCGCGCCATACAAAAAAATGATAGATAACAACGTCTCAAACGGCTAGTGGTACTTAAATATTTGAGTAGCCCTTGAGTATTCGGCCATCAGTAGCTTCCATAAGGCCCGCCACATACATACGGAATTCCGATATCGAATTGGGGTTTCCGAACGCGATACGTCCATACATTTGGATGGATTTACTGCGTTCGAAATCCATAACGGAATTCCGTATGTATGTGGCGGACCTAAATGAAGCTCAACAAATAACAAAGATTCTAGTAAAAAGATGGTGTTCTACATTCAAATCTAAAACGGGCAATAAAAATTTTCAAATAGATAAAATGTAAACCTGGATGTAAAATTGTAAATTTTAGCACCATACCTTCGGCGTAAGTGGCAGTTATGGCGAAAGCTCTGTGCAGTTCTTTCCTTAACTCCCCAGACAGGTTGTTCCCGGCAGCCTCCCACGCTATGAGCGCGAGGAACTCTTCGCAGTTCGCGAGAGGATTCTCCCTGCAACAATATCTTCAACTAGTACGACGAATACTAGGTCGTTACGCTTTTGCGGTGTTCTTCCCACAACAGCATTTTTCGTCATTCTAGTTTTGTCATTTTTGCTTCTGCTCTGGTTCGGAGCATCATTATAATATACGGAGAGAAATCAAAAGAAAGAATAGGAGGAGTTGGATGAAGATTAACCACTTGCTGTGACGTTGTGAAGCCACGTATTTACTAGGGGACAAAGTCGAGAGACAAGTCGCCAGCAGTCACGGGTCATTTTACATGGACACGATTTTACACGAAGTCGCGCAAGGGCGACGATGGCGGAGTGTCGACACGCGACATGTCCAGCGACACGTAGATGTCGCCTGCGATGTTCCCCGCGACGTCGCCCAACACGTAGAATTCGTGTCGGGCGACAGAGCTAAGGGCTTGCTCCTTTACAAACGAAAACGAAATTTCGGAAGAAATTTCGCGTATTTCCTACTACGTTTCTCATTGATTCCGATATTTCGTACGAACGAAAATTGTTTGACGTCATCGTCGTCGAATCTAAACGTCACACAATTTTCTTTCGTAAGAAATGTCGGAATCAATGAGAAACGTAGTAGGAAATACGCGAAATTTCTTCCGAAATTTCGTTTTCGTTTAGAGCCTAGAGTAGGCCCTCTGTTACGAGCTGTCACGAGCTGAGTTAAACGATGTTGGTGGCAAATTAACTTTTACCATTATATTTAATAATAGTGTAAATGTTTGTTACCACGTATCTCCAAAACTCATCATCGTCATCATCATCTCAGCCGAAAGACGTCCACTGCTGGACATAGGCCTCCCCCAAGGTTCGGCTTGTGGGAGGCCTACCCACGCTACGCTTTCCGGTGGTTTCTCCAAAAGTACTGAACCGATTTTGAAAATACATTCACCAGTAGAAAGTTACATTATTCCTGAGTGACATAGGCTATCTTGAAGGACCTACTACGGGGGCGGAGCCGCAGGCAACAGCTAGTAGTTGCTACTTTAATTTGTCACTGTTTGTTTTCCCTAATAAATAGAGTCGACACATGTCCCGTAGTGAATACGCGGCTAGTATAGTATAGTAGGTACTTGTGTTGGGAGTGCGCGAGCGTGGTGAGCAGGTGCAGCGCGTGCGCGGCGGGCGCGGGCTGCGCGGCCTGGTGGCGCAGCGCCGCGCCGGCGCGCGCCGCCAGCCGCGACACCACCCAGCCCACGCCGCGCGACGACCGACCGAACGCGCACTCCAGGATCGGAGACATCTACCAACAACACCGACATCATCATCATCTACACTAACCCCCTTATTCATAGAGATTTTAGCCAGTTTACAATGGTTTTGAAAAGCATTTTTAGGAACAAATGTGATTTGTAATTCCACTGCAAGTCGATCATAACTTTCTATGAATAAGGGGGAAATATTTTAAAGAGAAAAGATTTGTATGTTTGTAAATGTAATGAGTAAACCACAGAGTAAAGACTAAAGAAAGAGGTGCCCTTATTAGATATATGTATGAAAAAAAAAACGTCGTCATTATTTTTTCATTTTCATTGTTCTATCTCGGTAGAATTCAATCTTGTCAAATAGTTGAACTACTCGCTTCGTTTTATGTCGATGTTAGTACTAGGCCGACCACTCGGCCGAGTTGCTTAGGGCCAGTCCCATTAGTAATTGGTTCATGGAGTAAACTCAAAAACTACTGGACTGATTTCAACAATTCTTTCAACATTAGAATGCTACATTATCCCTGGGTAACACACAGGCTATATTTTTAAGGGGTCCGGGATATCCGGGATACGAGATCCAGGATATCCGGGCTACGGGATCCAGCAAACGGGATCCGGGATCCGATAAAAACGGGAAACGGGATCCGATAAAAACGGGAAACGGCATCCGAGATACGGGATTCGGGATCAGAGATCAGATTTTTTTAAATTTAAATTCTGCATGGACGAAGTCGCGGGAAAAAGCTAGTCAGTTTTAAACTGATTATGGCAGGTGTCCGAACCCTTCCCAAAGCCCAATGCCCAGTCCATCCAAACCTCATGCAATAGACCTAATTTTTCTGTTTTACAGTTTTGCAATATTTCCTGCACCCGCTGGGGTCAAATTATTCCAGGTTTAGCCCGAGTGGACAAAACAGGGAAACATAATAATGAAAATGTATGCCCTCATTGTACATGGATTTAACAATAATGGGGAGATACAGAGAGTCGACTGCGCCAGCCGTTTACGGAACTGCTAACACAGACCGACAGATATAGATCCATACATTTACCTAGAGCAATAGCTGTGACAAACATAACATGAATCACTTCGCTACAGGAATTACATGAAGTAGAGTCCAATAAGCGTTACAGCATCTTTTTCTCGAAGCGGATTTTGATAAGATTTCTTCATTTGAGGCGTACCCAGAAGACTTTAGTTCAAACTTTAAAGAATTACACCTTCCTCTGACTATACGAACCTCTGAATAAATCGAGGGCTGCAGCATCAGATAGGAGTTGGCCCATATCTTGAACAGCCACGAGATGGTAGCGGACAGCTCTGGACTGAACACGCTACCGAGGCCGGCTTCCAACGCAGCACACTCCCACGCGCTTATGCGCAGGATTTCACCCACCAACCTGATAAAAGACGACATTTGATAGACAATTTACCTCAAGATTTAACTAATAGAGGGAGAGCTTGACAGCCAGACATACATCCTAGTAAAAATCTGATTTTTCTGCACAAGCACACTGCAATAACGTTTGGCTACTATGAACCTTGAGAAGCGGTGGCTTTGGCAGGTAACATGAAGTCAAGGTGCAAAATAGTACTGTCCGGTCTGCTTTCAGTTGGCTGATAACCAATAGTTATTCGGAATGACCGCCGTTTATGCTTCAAAACTCAACAAATCGTGACTACTGGGTATTGACCTAAGGGTAAACCATGGACCTTCTTGGAGCCTAGTTGTCAGAATTGTTCAGGTTTCTGACTGTCCAGTTAAATTGTCATAGATGTTAGAAGAGCAGGCAGGACCAGCCAAATAAACATGTACGTAAGTTTAAATGTGACTGATGTTATAGCCATATCCAAATTCATTTAGTATCTGCATTAAAATTCAAAATGATAAGGTTTCTGTATTTTAAGGTTCTGTAAGCAATTCACTACGTCAAGTATTTCATTGAATACACCAAACCTAAGATAGTGCAACCAAAGTCAGATAAATAGGACTCAGGTAAATTAATGACACTTTTATAAGTTTTTATTACAAAAACTACATTAATGAAATAAGTAGGTAAGACAGATTTTCATCTCCTTATGAACCAGACAAAAGCATGATATCACATCTAAAACGTAATAAGTGCGTTTAAACAAAAACGTTGCATTAACATAATATTTCTCGCATTTACATTTCAATAAGGCCCGACTGTGTAACAGATAGACATGAAATATTGTGTGTACAATAGGCAGGAACTGAGGTAACAATTGAACATCCATTGTGACTTTCAGATTGTATAGATTATTTATTATTTTTAAAATACAATAGGTTATGCAAGCCTCTGTTAGAAGCGTAAAATCTCGATGTAGGTATTTCCTACCTACCCCTTGAGGCGTCTAAAAAGAAATCAAATTATGTACAAATCCAATTTTAAACACAGCACTACTCTTCTCGCAACTCTCAATACTCTTGTAACGTGACGGGATAATGTGTACCGATTGATTTTTTTGTCAAACTGAGACACTTTTCTTGCATGTTATTGTACAATAAAAACAATCTACTGGAATTGTACGACCAAGTGCCGCAAGCGAGCGAGAATACTGATATTGATGTAATGGAACTATACAACTAGCAGGGTAGCATACTGTGCACAAAAACTTACCCGAGCGGGAGTACTTCATACTTCACAAAAATAGCCTATACTGTTATTTTTGTCTCCCAATTTGCACGGAGGAAAGTGGATAATCTTCTTCCAACTCCTCCTATCCTTTCTTTCGATTAAATTCGTGCGGATTCCAAGACAACTTCGCTTTCCCCGGGACTCGTCGAGGGTCAAACCTTGGCGTCATCGTTGTAGATCCTGGCTTAATAGTGGTGGGAGTGTGTGGCGGGCCTAGTCCCATTAATAATAAGTTACTTACTTCAGTATAGGATCGACGTTTTCAGTGTTAGAGGTCTCGCCGACCAAGTATCTGAGCGAAGCGTCCATGTTGGCGTTCTCCACTAAACTGAAGTGGACAATCTCGGGCGGTATCATCACCGTTTCACCCTCAGTGCAGTCCACTGCCAGGAAGTGCCCTGGAAAAATAAGACTTAAGACGCTACAGAGACCTAACGTTAACCTAAATTTCTATCTCCTCAACGGATTGGAATTTTTAGTTATTTTTTCCACCTACAAATGGAGGAAGATAATAGCCCTAAAGTTATTGTCGGATTTTGTGATGCGATCGTTTTTCACGTCACAATTAATTATTTTCGATATTTTTGCAAAAAAAAGTGGGCGGGGTTAGTGCGCTCTCGACCAATCCAGACGGCCAAAACGCTCAGCCGGCAAGCGCCGCCAGTCTTCCTCTCCCTTTCTTAATGCATTATTTGTTTTGTCACGTTCGGCTGTGCTAGGCCTACTGGTTGTGGCAAGACATAAGATAAGTTTATTGCGTTTACTATCTAATTCTATATTATTACGAATTTAACGAACTAAAGGGCCGCAGGGCGACAAAATCTTTGAGGCTTTTACTCATTTATAGTTTGAGTCCCTGTCCCCTGTCCCTGTCCCCACTGTCCCCTGTCTCTCTTCAGTTGGTCTTACTTACCAGTAATCATCAGTATCCAGTGAAGGTCTTCAAACAAACTGACAAGTTGTCCTCCACCGCTCACTGGCAGTTTTCCCATGTGCATTAACTGCAGTTGACTCTCGAGCCTATGAAACAACCATAAGGATTAAACTGACTTATTGGTTCATCTCAACCACCAACTGTGGAGTTCTAGAATCTAGTAATATATGTCGGAGATGGCAACTTTGAAAGAGTATTGAAACGATCGAAATGGTACGACAGCGCCATCTGTAGGCGTTGGACAGAGTCCACTTGCGTTGGCCGACACCGGCGGGGAGCATAGTACGATTTGCACCGCCGCGCCGAGCGGTCGAGCGAGACATGCGATTGGAAACTGTCTTCGTGCCATTTTGAGATCTTATTAGTCATCTTTATACCCACTGAACGCCCACAATATGAGAAAGCGACGGACCCCATCCTTCCTTCTCCGACATATAGAAATAAAAAATGTGAACCTCTGCCTACCATTCAGCGGAATAGATGCGTTATGGCAAAATTTACTAGGCGAACAGAAATCTTAAGAGTTAATTTACCGTTTACTCCTGTCTTGAAGCAGTGTGAAGAGCACGTGACAGCAATGGGCGGGCGCTTTCCTCGCCATCGCGCCTATTGTCATCAGAACGTGACTGTGGAGTTTACGTTCATCCTCTTCTAACTCGTCCTTTATGTCATCTTCGCTGTTTTCTGTACCCCTGTTAGTTAAAAATCTCCATGGAATCAATCCAAAAAAATATAGATTTTGTAGAAACTACTATATCTATTTAATTATATGTAACATACCCATACTACGAGACCTGTTCAGGGGGGAGGGCAGTCTTCAAAATACCAGGCTTAAGTTTTCGTCACGTAGTCAATATTCTCTAGAGAAATCTCGCGCTTTTCGAGCTTTTAGCGCTTTGTAAACTCACAGGTGGCAACACTGACGCCAATTATTTTTTTAACTTTCTGTTTGCAAAAATGATTCAAAACCATATTTATGAAATACTACGTGAAAACTAGAGGGGGAGGGGGGGGTCTTGGCATATACTACGGATGGTCACCGCGGGGGGGAGGGGTGTAAAATGGGTCACGTAGTATGGGCACGTTCCCTAACTTTACATGCAGTTTCAACCATGTTATGCTTACCTAGTACCATCTGGAGGTGCTAATCTGCACTGGAGATAAGTATTGAACACTTCTATACATGGAGCTGATAGTGTTTCAGTTGAATATCCATCAGCATCATGGACTAGAGAACTCCAAGTGTGAAGGAATTTATTCAAAGATTCTCTCCATACCGTGTCATCATTTACCTGAAAGAAAAAGTTTTATAACAAGGGTATATAACAGTGAAACTCTGCCTACCAGTAATGGGAACACACATTATGGGGTTTTGTTATATTTTTTATTACAATGATGGGAACAAAAATTTACAATTTGATACTTACACCCTCTTCCATCACAGATCCTCTAATACAATGGCATGTCAATGACGTCAGGTTCTGCAAGAAAGCCTGCGGCGTCGCCGCTATCATCGACGGCGAGAAGAACTGAATCAGTCTGCGGTAGATATCAGAGATCCCTAGCATTTCCCTTTCTACTGGCTGTATATACACCATCATGTTCAGAAAACCGTTCACATAGTTCTCTAAATATTGCTGTTTTAAATTATTCGCAGACACTACAGCACCACTCAGGCTAGCCAGTTGAACCAAACAAGTGAGGGAGGGACCAGCTAATTCAGGGTGAGATCTAACGTACATGTGAATCTCAAAAAACAAGTTCAGCAGTTCAGGTTGCATTATCGTATCTCTCCAATTTAAGCTCAATCGTAATGGCGGCACAGTGTCGCTTTCGTAAATAGCTTCAAACGCTCCAATCAATCTCTTAGATAGTAATGGAGATACGTGACTCCAGCATAATACTGTTTCTACAATTGTCAGTAGTTGTTTCGTTAGCAATGCTTGCTCTCCCTCAGGACGATGCCCTGAACGAATTATCTGTTCTAGAACACCTACAGTAAACCTAAATATTCTCTTCAAATCTAGAGCCTCAAAAGATTTTTTAAGTCTAAAGTGCACTTCCCATATCAAGCCTACGTCAGCTGATTTGACAGTGATTGCGTATTCTTGCATTATCGCCAATATGAGAGAGCATGCTAATTTTTGCTGGCTTATTGGGGATCCCAGAATTAACTTTTCAATTTCACCAAGCAATGCTTTCCTCTCTCTGCCGCCATCATCAATACTGCCTCTTTTTATTATTATAGCAATCGTCTGAAAAATAAAACTTAAATTAAAGATATTAACTTCCCTATGAGCCCAGGCGTTAAGGAAAAAATAGCATCTTGGCTTAAGCAGAAAACTCTATTTCTGAAACAATAAATTGAATACTGTGCAATAATATAATACACCTTTGCTACCTACTAAATTTGAAATTGAAATATGATTTACATACTTTAATAGTGATACCTGTAAAAGTTTCTCCCTTAAAAATGGTGGAGCTTCCTTCCTCAATAGATATGTCAATAAATACTCCCTTAGAGATAGAATATCATTTTCTGACAGTAAATTCCATTCCCTTATGAGCGCTGCCTTCAGTAAACCAGCCGCTTCAAACAGCACATAGTCTGATGAAGACTTTTCTAATATTTCTCTACATAATTGATAAGGGTTTTTCGTACTCCGAAATTCCAAAAATACACTCTCTGCTTGATGTCTCTGTTCCGAAGTCACCATATTTGGTGGTGCCTTAAAACATAAAATGAGAAAACCTTATTTTTATAACACAAATAATTGCAAAATAAATTCATTTCAGATTTATTGTGATAATATATTTGTCCAATTAATTCATCAATAAGGTAGACATGGATTAACTTTGATTTTAAATATCGTGGTCATTTTATATTTTTTTTTGTCCATATAATAGAATTTTTCCCATTGTAACTCAGGGTTTACAATTATTTTAAATAACACAAGATTATTTAAATCGAGAAAGGTTATGAATAAAATCTAGGTACAAGTAAATATGAATATATTGTAGGATTTTAGGAAATTATTTACACTTATATAAATAATAATGTCACAAACCATTAACATCTGAGCAGCCGCCTCCAATGTTTGTAAAGCTGAATTTTCCATTGTAGCACTTAATGTAAAATACAAATCAACAAGAAAACATGAATGAAGGACTATTTATTAAACACTTATAAAACGTACGACGAACAATATTAGCTGTAAAGTCACATAATTATTCAGAAAATAGTCAAAATTATTACGAATTATTTCGTAAATTTTATTACATGTCAAACCTACGTCAAACCGTTTACAACAATGACGGATAGTGATGTACAGATTCGATCATCACGGTGGATATCGATGAATTATCATATTGATATGTATGGTGCGTTCCATTCACTGTTCATTTTGTTAATTTCGTTATTTTCGATCACAAATCTCGTTCCACTCGCAACAACTTGTACTGAAAGTGATCATTATTATCGTTTTTAACAGTTTATGTGGACGAAAATAACAAAAATTACGGTGAATGGAACGCAGCAGTAATCTATTAATAATTGATTATATTGCACTCATAAAAAAAATATAGTGGACTTAATATTTCTGAAGGAAATATAAACAGAAAGTGCGGTAGTTTTACGAAAAAGTTGGCTGAAGGCAGTGTATCGCGTCTATTCGTCTTTATAACTCTGTTTTTAGGATTCTGTATCCTGTACCCAAAGGGTGCCAACGGAACCCTTTTACTAAGCCTCCGCTGTCCGTCCGTCTGTCTGTCAGTGGGCTGTATCTTACGAACCGTAATAGGTAGAAAGGTAAAATTTTCACAGAATGTGTATTTCTGTTGCCGCTACAACAACAAATACTTAAAAGTAACATTTAAAAATAAAGGGGTCCACACAGGACACTTGATATTTTTAACGTTTTTTGCTTATAACTTATTTCTTTGGCGTTAATCTTAATATTGTAAGGTGGTACGGAATCCTTTATGTGCTAGTCCTACACTCACTTGGTAGGTTTTTGCTTCCTTTTTGTGTTATCATTGATTACGAATTGCTCATAGCTATACGTCATTATCACTTTATGATAAATAATAATTGTATGCGTACAACACTGGTCAACGTGTTTATTTTTTTATAGGTACTTACCTAGTTGAAACTGAAGGGCCTGGGTACGAACCTTTTGGACCCAAACAACAAAGTAGGTTGCCTTACCAGACTGGAAGGAAGCAGTATACCTTGAATCTAGGTAAAAGCAATAATGCCTCCATGATCTAGCTAGATATTGATTTTGATTATTCTTCAAAACAAATATATAATAAAAAAAAGATAAAATAATTCAACAGTTGTTTTCGATTCCATTTTACTTAGATTTGTTTTTCAATAGAATACTGTACAGTAGTTAGGAATAGTAGGTACTAACTAACTACTCCACCAAGCCAACTACGAACTCGGATGGAATGCGGCTTCCCCGGTACCCCCTATGGCTTCCCGCCCGCCACACCTCCCGCACACCGCCACCGCCTTTTTGTGCGGGTGACGTTCATTTCACAGGTTTCTACTTGGCTTGGGATAGTAGTCGAGGAACTTACCTATAGCTTCTACCTAATTTAAAATAATTTATTATGAATACATGAGGAATGTAATGATCATGAATATTTATTTGAAGACTTGTCTTTGATACAAACTGGTTTTTTTTAATACATCAAACTTAGAATCTACATAAATGAGAAGCGGAACAGCTAAAATCCCTCGTACACGGTTGGATCAACCACCTAACAAACGTAGGAACCCTGATAAATACCAACCATTAGACCATACTGTACGGTACAGTCGCCTGCATGTTCATGACAACATTAGTAGGTACCTATATTTTATTTTTCTCTTCATCAATCATTTGTAATCTCTTGTCTAGCAGGTCTTTATTTAATTTATGCATACACAGATATTGACCATTGAGAAACAAGACCGGTATATCATGTCTATACAACCTCAACCACCTCACATTCTCTTTCTCAGTGATATCAACTTTTTTAATAATAATGCTATTTTTATAGGGTTCTAATTCTTCCATAACAATATCGCAGAGACCACACGGGTCCTTAGTATAAAAGGTCAAAACTGGAGGACCATCTGTAGACTGAGCTCTGGAAATAATAAACCACATCTTTATTAAAAATAATTTATTGTTTTTTTTTAAATCTGTACGATACAATTAATGTAGTATTCTTATAGCAATTTATTTACAAGACAATAATATATATTGTTTTTTTTATAAAATTACTTTTTTTTTCAACAGTATAATAAAATTCTGATAAAATAGCAAACACACAAATCATTCAACTAACAGCAAACCATATCTAAAAGGCACATAAGAAAAGTAACAAGTGACCAATACATTGTGCTGAAACTTACAATTTTTCAATCATAATAGACGAGGCACCTCCACCTCCGTTGCAGATTGACGCTACACCCTTTTCGCCTTTCTTGAGAGCATGGCACAAGTGAACTACAAGCCTGGCACCAGACATGCCAATAGGGTGGCCAAGACTCACGGCTCCTCCATGCACATTCACCTTTGCCGGGTCCAGACCCAATAATTTCTGATTGGCAACAGCAACAAGGCTGAAAGCTTCATTAATTTCCCACATAGCAACATCCTCTTTCTTCACACCAGTTTGCTGTAACAGCTTTGGTATAGCAACAGCTGGTGCAATAGGAAAGTCGATGGGGTCACATTCGCCATCAGCGAATCCAACTACACGGGCCAGAGGTGTCACATTCAGTCTCTTGGCTGCGTCTGCTGTCATCAACACCAGTGCTGCAGCTCCATCGTTCAATGTAGAAGCATTTCCAGCGGTCACTGTGCCATTCTCGCGTTGGAACACTGTAGCCAGTTTGGTGAATTTTTCAAAGTTAACTTTCTTGTATTCCTCATCTTCTGAGAAAATTACCGGTGGTGCCCCTCTTTTTTGAGGTACAGGCACTGGTACAACCTCATCGCTGAATGCTTTGGCCTCATGGGCGGCTGCACTCCTTTTATAACTGGATATAGCATAGTCATCCTGCTGTTGTCTAGTTATTTCTAATTTCTTCGCTGTATTCTCAGCACAGTTGCCCATGTGGAACTTATTGTAAACATCGGTGAGGCCATCAAATACAATCCCATCAACCAATTGCATACCACCATAACTAGTTTCACCTCTCTTCAAATAGAAAGGTACGTTTGACATAGATTCCATTCCACCGGCTAGTATGACATCTTGAGCTCCAGTTTGGAGGCCCTGTGCAGCCAGCATTACTGACTTCATGCCTGAGGCACATACTTTGTTCACTGTTGTGCAGATTGTACTTTTGGGAAGGCCAGCAAAGATTACCGCTTGCCTGGCTGGGGCCTGGCCCATACTAGCTGAACAAACATTCCCAATATACACCTGAAATTTAATACAACCATAAGTTTCATTTAAATAAAGTATTAATTACAGTGTTATCAAATTGTATTTTTTTTTGTTATCATCTAATGTTGCTAAGGTGATAATGATCTGTAATCTTGTCAAAATCATGACAAATGACTACAGTGTAAAGTTAATATTATTTGTCTGGAATACTTATGTTAACACATTCCATTGAGTAAATAACTGGGTATGGTCGAATGATAACTGTAAATCAATGGCAAGAATAGGAGAAAGTAGGCAGAATCAATTAACCTCTTTAATTTCCTCCTTAGGAATGCCGGCTCTTTCGACGGCTGCTTTAACGGCCACGGCTCCGAGCTCCGACGCTGAGAGCCCCGCGAGGCTCGCCCTGAAGGATCCAATGGGAGTTCGCACAGCTGATGCTATAACCACTTCGTTCAAAGACACTTTCGATGAGTACGCCGACATCGCTAATAGAAGCTGTTAACAAAGTGTCTTTTTTATTATTTCGTTAGATGGATCAGTCAGAAAGCACACTCAATTTATATCTTTAGCATGTATTCTTATAAAGATACAATTTTTTATCCCACAACCGACTGACTAGTCAGGCACTTCATTTCCGACTGCCGAAAAAGAAACTTTGTCCGATATGGAAAGAAATACAAACCTTATTCGTTGGACGCATTTTGATGCTAATTATCCTACTTCCTTTTAAAAATAACATGATTTATTCCTTTTGAAATCTAATGTAAGTATTCACAATGAAAAGCAACAGATGAACTACTTGAAAATGATAAACTTATCGCATTAAATTATAAAAACATTTACATAAACCTTATCTATAGAAGCACCTTTTGTAGCCTGTTGAGTCTTGGATATTGAATTTTATAAATTTTACGGTAAGGTCGAAAATGCAGTGATTTAATTTTGCAAGAAACTTTGACCCCCACATATACAATAACTACCTACGTTTAGTAGTTTTTTTTTTTTTTTTTTTTTATATAAGATTAGTTTTACGGCCCCTGGGAACTAGCCCTTTGGAGCCTAACATCAGTATACTTTTATTACATTTTTTTCTTAATTCTACCTTATAACTACCTTATTTCTACCCCCCCAAACCCTATCAGTAAAGTGGCGGATACTTTACTGACAAATTACTAGACTTCTTGTGAGAAGCCGAAAATCATGTTTCATCACTTTTGTTCCAATTGCCCACACTCACGCACATTTATGACCATATAATGGTTAATATTCCACCAATATTACACACTATAATACACGAAAACACAAGTTTTGGAAATTAAAACAAAAATGACAACATGACTTTTCCACTTCCCGCCAAAAAGCCCCCTACGTTTAGTAGCATAGCCCAGGGTTGCAAAAGTGTAAAATTAGAAATCGGTAGATTTGCCAGCTAACAATCGGGAGAAATCGGGAGATTTTTTATAAACTCTATTTTAATAGTTTAGCCACCTCAGTACAAAAAAAATCCCTCGATTAATTTTAATTTTTTTACTTTCCATATATCAACTTGTTTTCTCTTTGGCGCATGCAATATTGCCCTTTCACCTGTCAAATTATTTTAGTCATCTGTGTTCTTCTTGGGTATTGATGATAATAATTATGTTTTTTTTGCTTTGTCGTAACCCCGCCCGGGGTGACCACGCGGCCCAACGTGTAGGTTTCAGGTCAATTTGCTATAATATACCCCGAAATTCAAAGGTCGTACTGGATGGATGGATGTGGTGGTATTATGAATATTATTTTACATTCGTTGAAAAGGCAAAAAGTCGGGAGATAGGATTGCTAAATCGGGATATCGGGAGACAATGACCAAAATCAGTACATCTCCCGATAAATCGGGAACTTTTGCAACCCTCAGTAGGCAGTGCTGCCATCCCTTGCCAAATATTTTCCCCAAAATGTATTTAGAAATCCTTAAGGATCCATAAATTATCTTCCAATACACCTTAAAATATACATGTACAATTTTAAACTTGCGTAAGTAAATCATTACGCGTGTGGCTGCAATTATGTGGGTATTACAATACCCGATATTTTGGGCTCCCTAGGGCTGGGCTTGTACCGTAACGAGGGCGTCCCGCGTGTCACCTCTGACTAATATTTAGAGGCCCTTATTTACCCTAAATCAGGGAGGTATAATCATGGAGCTGTATTAAGCTGGTGTAATAAAAAGTTACTTGACACTGGCTCAATACGAAAAGCGAGCTACATAAAAACAACAATAACCATAGATAAATATTTTTGGTGTCATGTATGCTGCGTTCCATTCACCGTTATTTTTGCTATTTTCGTCCACAAAAACTGTTAAAAACGATAATAATGATCACTTTCAGTACAAGTTAGTGCGAGTGGAACGAGATTTGTGATCGAAAATAACGAAATTAACAAAAATAACAGTGAATGGAACGCACCAATAATGTATGTCAGTCATGTTATGTCAACATTCAATTCAATCAATCAAATCATTCAATCAAAGGAAGCAAGCTGTTTGCAAAGCTTGAAGATTTTGTTCGCGTTTTAT
Organism: Drymonia ruficornis; assembly: GCA_947859195.1. Classification (NCBI taxonomy): domain Eukaryota; kingdom Metazoa; phylum Arthropoda; class Insecta; order Lepidoptera; family Notodontidae; genus Drymonia; species Drymonia ruficornis. The sequence goes on along the minus strand of OX401915.1, from coordinate 9,027,470 downwards.
CACAAAAAAGCATCACAATAAATAATTATTATATTCTTTAGGTATATTGGTATAATATAATTTTTACTATTAATCACAAATGTAATTCAAGTGTATCAAATTAAGTGATTGTGATATAAGTGTATTTTCGTGTCACTGACAACCTGATGGGCTGAAGATTATCCAAAGTAGGTGTCTACAAAAACTCAGGAAATCAGGTTAGTGATTTCTAAACTTCAAATGCTGCTAGTTCTGATAATATCGCCACTTCGGGGCAGGTCTACTAGATAGGCTACCTCGTATCTAGGACTACCGACTACCTCGCTTGAGTAATATCTTAAAATGTAAGGTACCCAATTTCTCAATATTCTTATCTTAGCTCACCACAGTCATAATAATTTGTGTAAATCAACATTTAAATAGATTTTTATGGAAAATCTATATGATACTTGGTACCTACTTTTACTGCATGCATTGAATTGGAGCAAGTTTTTCAGATTATGTGCATACAAGTAAGTACCTCTACCTATTTAAATTTTTATTTACTTACCAGTCAATATGACTAGTTTATGATTTAATGATATAGTTACAGGTTAATGAGTAATTAACTTGTAATTATTTAAAGACACAGGTTTAAAGATATCTAAACTTGTTGCATCATTTGGGTTATTTATTATTTCATAAACCTCATATTTCAATTACTAAATGGTGGTGGTCTTAATTCGTTTTAGCAAATTTTCGTAGTGTTTATTTGTGTACCAGCCCTGGTTTGGGTGTTTAAATGAGGTGAACAAGCATCTTCTAGGTGCGCTTGCTCCACTGTCAACCTCGTCTTTGCCCCTGCGGCAAGATTGATGCCAAGAGCAAACCGATTTTTAAGAGTACATTCAGTGATAGATTTCTAAGCAGATCCTTTAGTTAAAGCAGCTTTTGAAGCAGCAATAGGGTTGTATCCAACTGTGGCCACCCTATAGGTAGAGTCCGCTCATATCCCTAACATACCCTTTCCATTCATTCTCATTCTGTGGTCTTTAGTAATTAAGTATCTGCTAATGACATTAATGGATGAGAAATGGTTGTCATATCTGTCCTTATCCACCAGTTGTGAAATTCCATCTATTACCATAATTTATATTCTGTTAATGATAAAATATATCACTGCATTGTGAAAGAACATTTACTTACATACTCAATGTGATTTTATCTTGCATCTTAGATAACTGATTGCATGCACAGTTACTTATAATGCAGTTAATGTTTAATGTAATATTTGGTAAGCACTTACCTACTTAATTATTGCAGATATTTTTCTTATATATTGTAAATATAGTATTGTATTGTTCGATCCCCGGTTGGGAATGCACCAATGGATGAATTTTCATCTATGTGGATAATTTACAGTTCGCTTACGGTGATGGAAAACATCGTGAGGAAACCTGCCTATCCCTCGGGATTAGGTAATAGTCAGTTCCTGTATACACGGCGACAAGGTTCACCACCTGTCACGTTGGGTTCTGACTATCTGGTGAAACATGGGCTTTGAGTTGTCTTAATACCTCCACAATGTGGTAGTGTATGGCCACTCAAGCCTCTGACTACCCCTGAATGGGATAAAAGTCGTGACGTTATATTTATTTTTATTTATTTTATTTATATTGTAAACAAAATAAATTCAACTTGTGTCATCTCTCCCTCCTCCAGTCTATTATGCCTAAAATGTTATTTCGGACTTTTAAAACATGCTGTGAATATTATTGTTATATTTGGTGACCTCATGTATGGTACAGTAACAAACTACAGAGTCTGACTTCGTAATTGGATAATTTCTATATGCATAGAGCATAAAGTAACAACTTATTATTATCAGTCACATATTAATCAGAATCATACTGGTTTGTTTATTATAGGTCGCGCCGTCAATGTGGTTGCGGTTTCAGATTCCGATTTAATTTTTATTTTATAAAGATTCACATAAACGTGTACACTGTCGCCAACGTATGCGCTGACAATCCGTTGCGTACTGTGCGTACCAACTGGTTGACACAACTTAAAAAAAAACTATGGTCATTGCAGACAGTTAGGTATTATGTATCTCATGAGATGTTTCAGTTTGCCTTATCTACAGAACTAATCCAGAATGAATCATGTCTGTACGTACAGTGTTGTAACGAGTTACTTGGCAATCCTCACATTAGTGTGTTAACAGCCGCCTTCGACGCACTGTAACGTACTGTAATTAAGCTCGTTAGCTAGTTATTTCATATGTAAATAAATATTTATATTCTGCATTCACTCGCATCACCAACCATGTACGAGCTGTGGAGAATCGTAACTTCAAAATGTGCATTACTATGCTAATATAATATTTTTTTCAAGTAAGATATTAGGTAATGAGCGACGTCCTTGTTGCAGGGTCATCAAACCGCGCCGGCTATGACTTAGACCATGCGATAAAAATGGAAGTAGTTAATATAGACGAAGGTCGGTACGAGCAAACCGAAAATTTACCAGGAAGCAGCGCAGACAGCGACGCTTCCAGCAGCCTGCTCGAGAGCCACGACACCGATCATTACAGCGAAGACTTGGAAAAAATATCGGACGATGGTGACCTGAAAGAGGATCTGCAGAAAACGATACCAGAATGCTACAAATCCGACTCAAACTTCTCATCACACACAGCGAGCGACATCACAAACGACGAAGAATTTCAAGCGACAGCACTGTGCCAATTTATGGATATACTGAACGATTTAGATGAAGTTTTAGACAAATCTTTGCTGGCCTGTTTGGACGATGGCACGAAAAACTTCGACAGTGACGAGGACGATCTCATTTGTAAGATTAAGGACTGTATTGGCGAGTCTCACGAGGAGTCTGATATCTCCGAAGCGCATAGCTCATTGGACGATAATACTCAAGTCATCACGTGTGCGAATGCTCAAACATCGGCACCATCATTACAAGACATGGATATCACGGAGAGTATATCAGAAAGACCGAACCTCACGAGCCTCGGTCGTTCTAAAAGTTTTTCGGACCTCGCGGATAGTGATAGACAAGTTTTAGTTTCGTCACTGGAGAGGGCGAGCACGACAAACGATAATTTGCGCGATTCTATGCGGAGGCTGGACCCTATATTACTGCCGGCGATAACGACGGCGCCGTGCGACCAGTTGACACTACCAGTGATACTCTTCTTGGAGCATCATGTGAATATGCGACCAACTAGTGCGCCGATTCAATTGCAAGTCACAGCCGCGAATCTTAGCAGCGATGGTACTTCAGGACCGCTTATAGTGGGCCGACGGGCGTTGCTTATGAATCGCACGTTGTCTTTACCATCCCCGGGTGATAGTGATGTGACTGCGGGTGACTGGACCGGTCGGAATACGGCCAGGAGCACCAACAGAAGTACAAGCGCATCCAGTTCGTCCACAGAGTCGCTAAACGTTGCTCCGAGCAACCAAAATGCTGCCAGTGCCACTGAGGAGAGGTAGGTCCAATCTTGTACAGGCATCAACACAATTAAACCTCACGTTGAGTAATCGCCGCGGTTTCGCGATATATTACTCAACTTATTCCTTGAAATGAGGTCATAGGATGTGATTTGGCGATTCATGTATTATAATCATATTTTTGGTAATCGTCGTAATATGCTCACGTCAATGAATGTTCGCAGAAATGAAGAGACTGAAGAACCCCCTTTTGGAGTTTGGCCACATCGTATGAGCGCCATGTTGGCGTGTCTCAGCTGTACCGTGGGAATATTCAATATTTCTAGATTCGCCATATTCAGTGTTCATTTCGGAGGTGATTAGGCTATTCATTAAATTGTTCTTTGCAATACCTAACGGATTTAACCAATTTCCTACTGTTCCGTCAATTGTTTGTTTTTTGTTGCAGCGAGCTTCATAATACAATTTTTTATACTGTCGTTTTTAATCGGAATACCGTTATTCACTTTACATTTGTGTTTGGGCCAAGTGTTGGAGTCTGGCCCTGTGGACATGTGGCGGATCTCGCCAATATTCCAAGGTGTGGGCGTATCGTTGCTCATCACGCAGGCGGTGATCGGCATGTACAGTATAATCGGCCTCTCCTGGATATTCGTGTATTTTAGAGACTCTTTTATCACGTCCAACGACAGATACAAATGGGCATTACCGCACGAATTCAGTTTTGAAGGTGAGTCGAGTGTTGCATAATTAGTCCAAACGGTCGATTGTTTGTCCAATGTCAACGAATTTGGTGTGATATCAATCAACAAATAGAGTAGGAAATATGATCGAAGGTCACCGGTTTAGACAATTACTTTTCCGTTTAGCGTTCAACCAGGAAACGATTAGAAAAAGATTTTTCTTGCAGATGCCGCCGGGAAGAATGGTACTTACAAAATACAGGAAACGTTGCCGCAGTACTTTCACGGCGAGGTGTTACAGAGGAGTACGGGGTCCAATAGTTCATACTTTGGCACTATCAAGTTCCAAGTGGCGTTCAATTTAGCGGTAGTGTGGATGATAGTGTTCGTGTCGCTCAGTAAGGGGTTGAGGTCTTACGGCAAGGTAATAACCGTAGTAACTTGGCACTTGTGCGATATACTGCTATATCGATGGCGAGATGGCCTGGTTTGCATCTTTGCTGTCTCATCGTACTTATTAGAAAAAAAATATAGCTTATGTCGGAATGTCGGATAGTGCCTTATTATACAGTGCCCTATCATAACGTTATATTTATGATTGCAGGCTGTCTACATGTTCATATTCCTACCGATCTGCGGCACATTGGTGCTATGCACTAAATTACTGACGCTGATACCATACGACACCGTTACTAATATATTCTCGGAGACTGAATGGAGCGAATTTTTTATCAATAGTAATGTAAGTAACTTTTGAATGTACGTTTTCATAAAAAAATATTCTTAATTTGCATATTTTTTTAGCCTACAACTTCTCACCTACTCTATCTATTTCAATAACTATGCAAGATTAGCCGTGATATTGTTGTATGGTGGGAAATTCCCACCAACGACGAATTGCATGAGGAAATTGAAAGTAGGTAATTAAATTATACAATTTTCTACACACAACTTTGGTTGGAGTAGAGAGATCTAAAATTTAGACTAATAGCACAGTTATTTTCGAATATCACTACAAATCATACGAAAGAAAATGTCTTCGCGCGTCTCTATGCGATCCTATTAGCTCTGAACAAAATTTTCATTGAATTACCATTTAACAGTGTTGTTGCTGTTTTGCCCTATAGACAATTTACTTGCGAAGGTTTAATTTTTCAACAACAAGTCTCCTGTTTAAAACAAACTTGCAGAAGTTTACTTCTGCCATCGATATCGATGACTTCCGCAAGCAATTCCTCCTAGTAAAGTGAGCTTGCCGCGATTGTTTATACGATAGGAATTACTTGCGGATGTCAACTTCTAAAAGATGTGTTGCTAGTCTAAACTTAGCTTAATAAGTCCGTTCCAAACCCTCCCGCACCCAACTATCTCAGTAATTGCCTCATGTAAGCACTAGTACATGCTACTATTATATATTGTTTTTCTTCCCTTACAGAGTTGGGCAGCGGCCGCCCAAGAGACGTTCTTGACATGGGGTCTACTAGGAGCGTGTATAATGCAGCTGACGTCGCACAAGAACGCCAATATCAAGACAAGTGTAATTCTACAGAAAGAAAGCGCGTGTATAGTTGCGTTCACATTCGCGGTGCTACTACTGGGATCGTTTCTAGCCAATACGTGCGTTCAGATATTGAAGAATTATGGTTATGCGTATATACCGGGGAGTTTTGGTGAGTGTACTCACATTACTCAGTCATAAGAATAAGTTAGATTGAGCGTGTAGAACTAGTGAAGCCAGCAAAAGTAATACCAAATAGAATAAATTCAGTATTTAAACTAGCATATCGCTGTAACGATCCGTAATAGGCGCGTGCATTTAATCATATGAAATTGTAATTGTATGTATGCTATAATCGGTCGTAAAAAATACATAAAAAAATGTTAAAAAATTATTTAAAAAGGATACTGGATTAATACTATTTGGTATTATTCATGATGAACGGATCAAATAAATATTATTAAGTTTGACATAAAAAGCTGTCATTATACTCCACTGAATTATAATTCAGACTTTAGTTGCATACATTTATCGCTACCCTAATATATATATGGCCGCGATTCATTGAAGTATGCAATTGAGTCGCGATAAGAAGTGATGGTAAGTGGGCAACGCTTCATGTTTTGTGTCAGTCTTGAGTCATTTACGACAACGCGCTTTGATCACGCGTCACCAGATAATGATGTGCAAAGCGAAAGTGACCCCGCCCAAGATATTGTTTTACACCCACGTCTTGCATACTAATTTCAGTTTTAAGAAAACAAATCCAATTAGTTGGCAACGCAAAAAAAAATGTTGCCCATTGTTGATGGTGGCTTTTTGTAGCGGTGTTTACGTAATATGAGTGCAATGTGTCCACACTTTAGTTCACATACTATTTTTTTTTGCAATTATTAACTAAGTATTTAGTTACGGTAATTTTGTTGTGTGAATAATTTAGTGACACGAAAGACAACCTCCTATTTGGTTTATAATTTATTCAGCCCTTGTACGACTTTAAGCATAGGCATTCATTAAAATAAGTGTGATTTAGAGTACAGTGAATAGACTTTAAACTCTATTCGCAAGTTATTTTTACACGTCCTAGCTCAATAGATTTTGCTTGATCCCAACTTATAACTGGTTGCCGAATGATTGTATTCGACCTAGGACTCGAGAAACTCGAAATAAATTCTATGAAAGTCGTTACAGGCAGCCAAAAGCTTTGGGAAACTGGTATAACGTTTAGGTAACTTCTAGGCCTTCAGTCTCGGAAGGCAGACGCTATAAAGAATAGTCATTAGAGCATGTTGGATGGATTTTCTTTCTTAAGACCTTCAAAATGACTTTAATAATGTACATCAGACGAAAAGAATAAGGTATACGGGGCGCATAGAACCAGCGAGTAAAACTAACAAAAGTACTTATACGATGTTGTTTTTTATGATTCTGGTTTAAATTAATTCAATTTTATTTACTAAAGAATAACAAAAACATGATCATTCATAAAAAATAGATTCAATTAAAATATTAATTCACATTCATAGCTGTCATTTTACTCCACTGAATTATAAATCAGACTTTAGCTGCGTCTACATCAGGCGCATGCCGCGCGAGGCTGCTCGGTCACAAATCGCGTGCGGCACGCGCGGCATCCTCAGGCACATGTTCAGGCGAGCCAAAATACACCCTAGACAGAGACCGGTATAGCCGACATTATCAACATTATCGTTCGGCCTCATGACTAGGCCAAACTACTAACTAGGCGAGGCAAATGACAGCGCTCGGGTGAGGCAGGTTGAGCATTTGGCTCGGGCGCGCCCTGTGAAACTAAGCGAGGCAAAGCTGCCTCGTGCGGCATGTGAGACAACTGGACGCGGTTACAGAGTAATAATATTGCCATCCCACACTAACTTCTAGCGCTAAGTTACATGCCGCTTGCTATACTCGAGATAATGATATAATTTTATTTTTTTCAGAAACGGTTAAATCAACGCAATTTTTATGGCCGACGTCTGAACCGTTGCCGGGTAATATGGGGGTCACTCCCGTGCGATACATGGGACATTACGGCAGTCTCGTGGGAGTCACAGTGTGGAAGACTGGCAACGTCGCCCGCACCCTGAGCGGGTGGCAGCCGCTGCAGTTGGCAACACAGATCGTGCCGGCCACGCTCGCGGTGTTGCCGGCTCATCTGGTTAATATTATTGATTTTTATTCGAACTGTGAGACGGCTCAGTCTGGCGACTTACATTCCCTTTCCAGTAATTCCTTAATCTGTGCTTATCAAAAACTTTATGATGCGGAAAAGACCTGAGACCCCCATACCCTCTAGACTTGAAACAAAATGTCTGTTTATCTAACATGTTTTATGTTACATAAACATGAAATATCGCAACATTCACTTAACCCAATGACAATAAATCATAACACTCGAATCCGCACGCTATTGATTGACAAATATTGTTCACTCACGCGCCGCTTTGTTGTAACTGTTATCTAACTAACAGCCCAATTATGTATTTCTTTGTCGACCTTTATTGTGGTTTACAAACAGTATTATTGCCGTTATAAAGAAAGTGGTCCATTTCTCTTATCATTTGACGACCGTTTGGCGCAGTTTGAGCGCTGGCCGCTCGGGTGGTTGCGGGTTCGATTCCCGCCAGAGGAAAACTTCGAAACGGATTTGTCGTAATTTGCCCTGTGCCACTGGTATCGCCCCCAGTTTGGGACCATTACCAGTCGCTTAGTTTGGGACCATACAAGCGTATGGCCCGCTTGATGTAAAGCATTTACATGCGTGCATTGCCCGCACGTGCCTACCTACAGGAAAGTCGGACAGAGAGGATTTGTTGGTTGGGCTTCCGGCTCTCTCACTCATCGTACGAAATGCAGCTAAAATAGCTACTTTACGCCGATCTTCTGTGAGAGGTTTTTTACTACCCAGGCCATGCCAGCTCGTATATGAGCTTGACTGTAGCTACAGCTTGGCTCCACCACTTTAAAACTCTGTCAGATGTTTGTGATGATGACTGAGAGAGCCGAAAGGCCAATTCCCCCCTCCCCCTCTCCTCCCCCTCTCCAACCTGCGAGGAATGCCTTTGGTATTGAAAGTATCTATAGGCTATGGTAACTGCTTAAGATCAGGCGGGCCTTACGCTTTTTTGCCACCTGAGTTCCATAAAAAAGTATAAATATGTTTTATTATTTTCAGTTATCCCCAGCATGGGCGGTGATATTCTATTTCATCCTGATAATGTTCGGCATAGCGCAGCAGCTCGCAATATGGCACTGCGTCATCACCGGCATCATGGCCATCAACGCGGACGCACTCAAGCTGTGGGAGACGACCATTACCTTCTTCAGCTGTGTCGTGGGGCTCGCGGTTGGACTTGTACTTAGCACCGATGTGAGTATTTTATAATTGTACAAAATTTCATCCCCTAAGGGGATTAACTTCTATAAATGCTCATACGGCTGACTTTTTGTTATAAAAATAAGCCTGAACACCAATGCCCAGATCTCTAATCACAGACTTCCATACAAAATTTCACCCCGTATTCAACCCCCTTAGGGGATGAACCCCTTTAGGGGATGAATTTTCAAAAATCGTTTCTTAGTTCTCCCATAAAATTAATTCCTGTGCATAATTTCATGCTTCTAGCTCACTGGTTGTCTGTCTGTCTTGCGTAGTCTGTCAGTCATTGAATCGAAATTCTTTTGTAATTTGAATGCCTTTACAATTTAAAGAGACGATTTTGGGTTCTTATCTATTTATTATCTACTGTCTATTGAAAAGAGTAACTATTGAGTTTCTTGCCCGATCTTCTCAGTGGACGCATTACGTGGAGCATTACGAAACTGTGGTAAAATTAAAATCTTTATGTCGACTGAATAGTATAGTGTTTTCATTTAGCCGACATAAATAACAACGGTGAGGGAAAACATCGTGAGGAAACCTACCTATCCCTCGGGATTAGGTAATAGTCAGTTCCTGTATACACGGCGACACGGTTCACCACCTGTCACGTTGGGTTCTGACTATCTGGTGAAACGTGGGCTTTGAGTTGGTTAATACCTCCACAATGTGGTGGTGTATGGCCACTCAAGCCTCTGACTACCCCCGAATGGGGATAAAAGTCGTGACGTTACATTTACATTTACAAATAACAATATTTAGACTTTGACTTAATGGTCTGTGTATCGATCGTCGGCGTCTTTGGCTGGGTTTGTGCGCAGAAGTGAATGTGGTGTTGTTGTACAGGCGGGTATCCGTATCGTGCACCTGCTGGACTACGTGTGGGTGGGCGCGTGGTGGCAGTGCGCGGTGCAGGTGTCGCTGGCGGCGGGCGTGTTCGTGGTGCGCGGGCGGCCGTACGCGCCCGACGCGGTGGTGGCGGCGCTGTACGCGTCCCGCACCAGGCTCTCCGCCACGCTCGCCGCGCTGCTCAGCTTCACGTGGACCGTCATACTGCCCGTTCTGTTGTGTGTAAGTAACGCCCGCCCATGGACCAATTACTAAGGGGACTGGCCCTAAGCAACTCGGCCGAGTGGTCGGCCTAGTACTAACATCGACATAAAACGAAGCGAGTAGTTCAACTATTTACCGGGAGATAGAAAAATGAAAATTAAAAAACAATGACCACGTTTTTTTTCATACATATATCTAATAAGGGCACCTCTTTCTTTAGTCTTTACTCTGTGCGCCCGCCACATACATACGGAATTTCCGCACGGAATTCCGTTTCGAAATATCGAATCGGGGTTTCCGAACGCGATACGTCCATACATTTGGGTGGATTTACTGCGTTCGGAATCACCGATTCGATGTTTCGAAACGCAATTCTGTACGGAAAATTTCGTATGTATGTGGCGAGCTTAACTAGATGATGCTACTAATATTGTTATCAGTTAAATCTAGAATGACTGGCTCTTGTCTCATATAAAATAATAATATAAGCCCTTTTAACGTCCCACTCCTGGACACAAGCCTCCCCTCAATGCGAGGGGGATTAGGTCATAATCCATCACGCTGGCCAAGGGCGGGTTGGTGGTTTTCACATGTCTTTGAAAAATTGTTAGATTTTCTAAGACATGCAGGTTTCCTGAGTTATAATTACACTACAATTTTATATTGATTACAAATTTATGATTCGCACATAGATTTCGAAAAACCCAGAGGTGCGAGCCGGGGTTTGAACCCTAGACCTTAAGCCCGCATGACACATGCTTAACCAAACGGCTAACCTTATCTTATACACTTTCCTATAAATGAAGTGAGAAAAAAATACTAAAAGGTTTATTACAATAGTTAATATTTTTTAGAGTTAGAGAATCAGAGTAAGGGACCCTAAATAGTGGGTGGTGTGATAAGCCTTTTGAACGTCAGGAAAAAGATACCCATAAACTAAGGCCAGCTTAATTTTTTTTACAGGCAATTTGTGTGATGGACTTCAGAGTGGGACAGCAGAAGCAATTGTACACTTGGAGAAAGTCAGTCGGGTGAGTTATTAAACAGAGTTTACAATGTAGTAACCATTATCAATGCGACAGATTAAATATTTGAGGATCTATTGTTTTTTGATCCAGTGCTAGTTTTGTTTTGGTGGTTTTAAAGGTTTCACTACAGTCAGTTTTTGTCAAGATACTCTTTCACAATCGTCGGTTTGAATGGCTCCAAAATATACCTATTTCTATTTATTAAGAGAAATAGGTTACTGAAAAAAATAGATAGTTACTTTACACTCCCGTAACGAGGATATACCTACACAAAATGGTGATGGAAGTATGGAACTCTTAACAAAAGCGTATTTTTAACCGATTTCAAAAAGGAGGTGGTTCTCAATTTGACTGTATGTTGTTATTTTTTTGTGTTACGCGATTTCTTCGTCAATTATGGAACTGTCATAAAAATATATTGTATATTTTTCTAGTTACTGGCCGGTATGGGCGCGTCAAGCAGCAGTGTTATTGCAACAGACAGCTCTGCTGATTGTCCCCATCACAGCGTTCATACAGACGTGGCGGTACATGAACAAGGGCCCGCCTGACATACTGGATGTGAGTTTTCAATTCAGTTTTCAACCCCAAACCAGATCCATAAACTCCATCAAAATACATAGGGCAGGGATGATGAACCCTTATTGATTTACGTGCCATTTTTGTTAACTCTTTTTATGTGATTAAAACGGCAAACAAGTGTACAGCCCACCTGATGTTAGGTAGCTACCGTAGTCTAAAGATGCTTGCAATACCAAAGGGTCTTCGCTCGCACGTTGTTGCCCTAAAAAAGGGGAAGAGGGGTTTCTTCCGGTTTGATGAGGGCATGACATCAAAAAATCTTTTAATACACTTTACGAATTTTACGTATCTCTTGACTGTATTCACAAACAATACAAAGAGCCTGGTCGCATTGCGAATAAAAACGGCGCGGTTTATTTCCGCAATTCTGTAACCCATGGAATTATATGAATGTATGCGGTTTTCAGACCGCGAAATTTGAAATTTGACAAGGAGCGGTGTGGTTAATATACCGCGCGAATAAAAACCGCGCAGTTTTTATTTGCAATGGGGCCAGCCTCTTATCTACAGATGGTTAAGAGTTATTTTACCTCTGATGTTCCTCATTTTATTTATGTAAAACGCAATGTCATCCTTTAAACTTGGCCTTTGAAACCATGAACTGTAGATTATACTTTATTCTACAGCCTACATAACTTATAAAAACCTAATATCGACCACGTTTTTAAAAAATAAATAAATAAGGTAAAATGTCAGAGGTAACTGTGAACGAACAGTAGTTAGGGAACAACTTTAGAGAAAGTTTGACATTTCTCATGAGAGACTTTATAGTAATGTTTGTGAATACGGGCCTCTGTTACGCGATCTAATACCGTTGCAGTACCGGCAGCCTGTCCACAATCAACTTTGTTACTATGACCTAAAATGCCTCGTGCCAAAATAATTTTTTTGCGTGCCATCAATGGACGCTTGCCAATGGTTGCCATCACTGGGGAGGAAATCATTGATTCGAGTGAATAGTCAGGGGCGGATTTGATTTGTTTTGTGAATTTCGCCGCCCCTGATATTTTGCCGCCCTAGGCCCGAACCTACTCGGCCTATAGAGAAATCCGCCCCTGTGAATAGTAGTAGATGTTTGAATGTTGTATGTCAAGCTAGTAATATAGATTTTCACAGTGCTCAGTGAATTGTGTTGTCGCTTCGGAGTCGTACGGTTATATAAATTGTGGTAATTATTCGCACGCCGCAAGGATATCGGAGTGAGCGACTGTATTGAGGAGCTGGTAAGATAGTCATTTTTAAGACTTCAGATATTATATTTTCATACAGTGACAGTGGTAATAAATGTGGATGGGATTATGCCAAAATAAACAACATTAGGATTTGTTATAATGCAGGTACGCTTGTTTAGTTAACGTCTGACCCCGACCTCATCGTTTAGTCATCCTTGCATTGGTAGAACTTGAAGTTAATTAATATAAAAAAAAAACCAAATTCATGTAATAGGGCATATTTTCAGTTGTTTTTTAATTCCACGCTTTATGAGGATAATTCGGCAACGTGATAATTAGCCTTGGAACTCATTACGTAGTATGATTACAACTAGCTATCTTGTTTACTTTCATTGAATAACCCAACTGTGTTACGCGTCAATGAGATATCGTAGTAAAATTTAATCTCAAATTTGAGTGATGCAATAACGTGCGATTATTGGACACCTCATAACATATTAGGTATGGTAATGTGTTTGTTTGACTTATTATTTAGTACGTGTCTCGTTATTGTGCCGGTTGCGCCTGCGCTGTGCTTCAGTTTATAATGATTTTCGATTCGAGATTTATAATGGCAAGTTTAACGTGTTTTAATTTTCTTTTCGGAAATGGTATTGAGTGATCATAAATCATAAACTATTGAAAATCACATTTATCAACAAGCTTGAGAAATATTTCGGAAGAACCGACTGTTGTTTACTCATTCCACCCGCTGATGGCGAGTCGTTGCAAAATTATTTTTCTTCGACACATGTGTTTTAGTGATACTTCCGGCAATTATTTTTTTCACAAACGCAGCTGTAATAGCTACTTTACTCTGATCTTCTGTTAGAGGGTGGTACTACCCCCGTCGAGCCAGCCGATTGGCTGCAGCTTGACCACAGTGTAAAGACTAAAGAAAGAGGTGCCCTTATTAGATATATGTGTGAAAAAAAACGTGGTCATTGTCTTTTCATTTTCATTGTTCTATCTACCGGTAAATAGTTGAACTACTCGCTTCGTTTTATGTCGATGTTAGTACTAGGCCGACCACTCGGCCGAGTTGCTTAGGGCCAGTCCCCCTAGTAATTGGTCCACGAGCTTGACTCTATCACCAATATTATATTGTTAGTTTGAAACGGTTTGTGTCGGCAGCGTATACAAAACCTGTACCGTCCGCGCATGGGGCTGGCGCACGAGAGCGCGGCGGCGGGCGCGGCGGGCGCGGCGGGTGCGGGAGCGGCGGCTGCGCGCGCATGCGCGGCGCCGGCCGCGGACCCGCCGCCCAAGTACACGCCGCCGCCCTCCTACTCCACCGCCACGGGCGCGCGCCTGCTCAACACGCTCCGACGCAGCTTCCGGACGCTCAGGAGGTCAGATACTAATCAGTTTTTATTATAGGACTGAGGTGGCCGGCCCGATGTTAAGCAGTTACCGTAGCCTATAGTAGATGCTTGCGATACTTTGCCGACCTGAAGTGGGACGGAGATGGTTTACTCGTATTACTTCTATTTTGTTTTCGGATCGACCGCGACGTCGATACAAAAAGTCGAGGTTGGGAAGGTTTCATATGACCTCCAAATAATTATTTAAAAATAAAACCGATCACGAGCATGCGCGAACCGACTTTAGGCTATGTTAATACGATCCTGTTTTCAATGGAGCCAGTAAATTGCTCGCACATTTTTCCGTTCTGTCTGAACTGACCCTAAGCGAAAATCTGTTACTTGCGATACTTTAAGGGGCTATGCACACGAGCAACTTTGCGGCAACTCGCAACTAGCTTTTTCATATAAAACAATTGTTGGCTGCAACTGCCAAAAAACCATTAAAAAGTTTGATAGTTTCGGCAACTAAAGTTCCTCCGTATGCATAACCTCTAAGTATTTAGTATTTACCCAGGCGGGGTTTTACTAATTGCAAAATCTCAATTTTATCCGGTTGCATCTCTGTAAATATCACAATAATTTCCAAATTACAGAATAACATCATCGCGTACCGAAACGTTACCGACGGACGAAACATCACAACTACCCATCACGCTTAGCGAGAGCGTCGACCGCGATCCGCCCATATCCCTCGAGTCCCAACCCCCAGAATACAGCGGCGTGTTCACTACGCCATCCGTCACTGTCACAGACGAAACAGACTCCAGAATAACCAGACCGAGGTCATCGACCTCGAGGAACTCTTTATCCCTAACAAGAGATTACCTCCGACGTTCATTCGTACGCAAAAGCGACTCCGCCAAGAGTATTCGTTCGAGCCTGCGTAGGAGTTTCAAATACGGCGGTCCGTTGACCACGAGCCACGAGCAGTTGGTGCGAGATGTTGAGCCGATGTCGTCTACGGTGGCCATGTCGTCGATGCTGCATGATGGGGACTCCCCCCACGCAAGAAGCCTTGCGTCTGTGATATAAATCTTTTTATTGTGTTCTAGGCATCATAGACTTGTATTGATCGCCTAAGACCCGGTTCTTATGAATATCGGACGAATAAGGGCTGAGTTTACCAATACGCTAACGGACTGTTAGAGCAGTAACCGGACTGTTATCGGTACATCCAAAAATCGGTTACTGCTCTAACAGTCCGTTAGTGTGATGGTAAGCACGGCCCTAGTGTATTGTATCGAAGGGCTGTTTAGACAACCCTTTCAAATGTGCTTAAAAGTACCTATATTTAGTACAGCCACGGAGTTAATGGTATTTAAATATTAGCGCGTAGGTACGTAATTTAGGTAAACTCCTAACCGATATAGGACGGTAAATTTGTTATTTACCAGTTTTATGATAGTTGATTTTTTAAATATTTCACCTCGACTGTACGTTGTTATTAAACCCGCGTTTAATTGTTAGGCCTAGCATAATTATTTTTATTGTTAGTACTTAGTTAAACTTTAATGATAAAAAAGTAGTGATAATGAAGGGGAATCTCAGTTACTCCACTATTTTTTTATATATTGTTAATCCTTTATTTTGTGTATAAGCACAATAATGAGCCATTTAGCTAGTTATACAAGGATTATATCTTAGAGTAGAAGTACTTACACAGTATACTTAAATTGATAATAAACTCAGGAGCTTAGAAAAATCGTGGTAACATTTCGTCGTATGTGAAAGTTGTTGAAATAGTTTTTAAATGATGAATGTGAATCGAGCATAGATAGATATTATGTGTTCTCGTTAAATTATAATCGAGTTTTTTTTTCTAAATTTTGCAAGTGGACCATCAGTGTTTGATGCTGCTCATTGTCAAAAATGTAAGTTTTTAATCCATACATTAAGGTCTTTTTTACAGTCATGGAGAGGCTAGACAACGCAAACCATACGACCAATACGCATACTTGACGCGCTTATTACTTTTGTATTCGCATTCCTCTGTCATCGAATCGATTTTAAAATCGATTTAGTCGTAATTATTTTATATCACTGATACCACTGACTTAGCGATTGAAACGATCCTCTTTACGTTGAGCAAATCACTAGAACGTCATCGTAAAGTACCTTGGTTTTCATACTCTCTAATGAACGTGCGTTGTCTAGCCTCTCCATGTTTGTGTATTTTCTACATTCCGTGTAGTGGAGTATGCATTGTTTTCATACACAAATATCACCATTACATGCTAACTTATATAAGTGTGTACTTAAAACGATTGCATTAAAAATATCATATTTATTAAGAGATACATACTGAGAGCTCTAGCAATATTTATTCAGTGAATGTAATGTGTGAAGTACAATGATTTTAGAACTGTAAGTGAACCGGTTGTTCAAATAGATTTTAGGTGATTTAATTATAACGGCAGCTTCTTTAGTTCCTTTCTTGCATTTCGTAATATCAGCTACTCGCTATGCATTAAATCTTATTTATTCGAAGCTGAGAATCGAAATAGGTTTAATTGTGTCGTAATGATTTGTTTCAATATCAATGCTATAAAAAGGAGGATGCTTCACCTTCAGTATTATTTTGATAACATCGAAGTGATTAGCTGGTTTAGTGCATTTTTGAATATTTATGGATTCGTCAGATTATATTCTTAGTTCTAGTCACACATGCTTCCACGTTTGTGAACTTTCTATCATCACATTTTACAAAATTATATTTATTATTACCGCACATTTTTATTGCACATGTGTTTTAATTTTACTTTTTTATTTTCGTCCGTTTTATTTACATTCCACGTCGTTTGCGGCAATGTTTAAAATTCGATAATAAAACCTTTTTACACTACTGATGATTGATATTATTTTACACGCACGCATCATTGAAAAAACCCGACAGCATTAATTAAATTGTTATCCAAAATACTCGGTACATATGTACTCAACAATTAACTCGTATTTTGTTTGAAATTCTGCTTTTTATTTAAGTAGATACTCATAAAATGAATCACACAGGTAAATATTGGATGAATTTCTTTTATTGTCTTACTGTAAAAATTACAAATGTCTTATTACATAGTTAAAGTCATACAAAGAATACAATCAAAGAGTTAATAGTCCTTAAAACAAGGAAGCCGAGGTGATGAAATGGTATGTAAGAGTACAGATTAAAGGGTCGTTAGACTGGAGCAGAAACGAAAACAAGATAGTGTGAGGAAAGTTAGAAATAACGCGATCACACATTTTACTACCTCAACTTCTCTTGATTTGTCAAAAACTAAGGCTCGTATTAATAAATGTATCTCAAAGTTGAGATCAATCTTAAGACACTGTTTTTGACAGATTCCGTTATACGTCAAGACTGCATCTTAATATCGATCTTTACTGTGATGGATTTATTAATACGAACCTAAAACATGGTCAGAAAAATACGAGTACTTCGAACATCGCGCGTCGTCGTTGAATTTCAAACAAAGCGTCTATCAACAATATGTTTATAAAAAATAGATTACAGCTTATAAACATGCAGTTATATCACTAATTTAGGACGATGACACAAAATCGAAACAATTAGATAATATATCTAGAACAGCAAACAACATTTTGTTGTTACAATATCGCAATATTCGCAATTGTAGAATCACAATATACCTACTCAAACACAACATAATTAGATGTAATTAAAAACTAATTCATTGTAAAATCACAATTTCAGTCGATATTTAAATTAATTAACAACACTAATGATAGTGTAAGTTATCTGATCAAAGAATTGAGATTGAGAAGTGATTTAGCTGCCTTTGAATCGGTCGGTTCTTTCTTCTTTGACGGGTCTAACATGAAGCACTTCCATAACCTGAAATAAATATTTTTGATGATACAGTCTACTCAAGAACATGTTCAAAAGGGCACGGGAGGCCATTAACTAAATTAAAAATTATCGTCGAAAAACATTTCAAAGTTTGAAAGATTTAACTGACAAACGGAAGTCCGTGTTCGCCAATACACAAACGGACCGTTAGAGCTGTAACCGATTTTTGAATGTACTCTGCTGCCTAGATGACAACAACCAGGACCGACTTTTTACGTGCCCTCCGAATCACGGAGACGTTCAGTTCAAATGCCACCATTTGGTGGTCACCCATCTCCCATCTCTGACTGAGCTTGCCAAGCGTTGGTTAACCTCCGATCGTTTACCGATCAGTGATTGCAGCTGGCTATGGTAGTGTGTAGTATGTAGTGAGTGGGTAGGATGTATGTAGCAAGCAGTGAGTGGGTATTGTGTGGTGAGTACTGACCGCAGCGTCTCGTCAGCGCCGGCGGACAGCACAGTAGTCCCGTCGGGCGACAGCGCGAGATGCAGCACGCGCGCCATGTGCCCGCTGAGCTCGGCCACGCGCGTCATCACCGGGTACTTCCAGATCACCAGCTGGTTGTTCGCGTACCCGTGCCCCGAGATCAGCTCCTTGTAGTGCGTGCTCCACACTATCGAACACACCTGAAAAACAACAGCTACTTAATAAAATACTAACAACTGACTACTGATGAAAGTTTATGTGCCATCCAGCCTCAATAGGCTGATTGATAGATTGTTGGATTTTATTTTCTATCGAATTGTTAGTATAAATAAATCTTCGTCGTCAGTTTTGTGGGAAAAATGCTGTATAATGATAGAATTATGTTTTCGTATGCTATAAACAACTTTTACTATTAGAAACTGATGGTGACGGAGTAACGCTAATCACTTAGTTCACAAAACGTGAAGCCGACTTTAAAACGCTCAGTACACCATTCCCTTGTAACCTGCGTATTAGTAGGTACACATAAAAGCGAAATAGCAACATTATTTATATTGTTCTTTGGATCCTTGGTATCATATGCGATTTACCTGTAACAGATGTATGGTATATTTGACATGATCTGACCTGTGACTTGGTGTCAACAGTGTTGAGGTTGGAGCCGGTCTTGACGTTCCAGATGCGTATGGTGCGGTCGGCCGTGCCGCCGCCCGACGCCAGGATGCCGGCGCTCCACGGACACCACGCCAGCCCCTTCACCGCCGCCAGGTGCTGGCTGCGATACATACAATCCTTACTACACACATTATAATCCTTAACTGACTACTACTTAAAACGCGTATGACATAACTGCGGTAAGAAGTCAAAGCAGAGAATATGTTTAAACTTTGTTTTTTGACTTTTTAGACCGCTATTTGTCGAGGCTGTCGCGTTTAAACAGTATCCTAGCATATGTTACTTGGGATAATTTAAGGATTCTAACGATACCTCACTCATCTCTCCTTAAGCTATGGTTTCCTCGGAAAGCGGCACTGTCACACAGCGGCCGCAACACAGCGGTGAATGATGTCACTAGAACATTGGCCATGTAAACAACTGTGTCCAATACCGCTCTCTAGGAAACCGCGCCATTTCGTTTACATGGCCAACGTTCCAGTGACGCCATTCACCGCCACATCGCGGCCGCTACACGACGGCACCGCTTTCTGAGGAAACCATAGCTTTAGGAGTTATACATGCATGAACCCTGAATGAATTACACACCTTTCTTAAGCAGTCATATTAAAAGCAACTCTCAAATCATCCACCGAAATGTGACGTGAATTAAGACCATCAAAATATATATGTATTTGTTACGTACTTGAACGAGTACAGGTATTGCGGTTGCGAGTAGTGTTGTCCCTGCGCTATCGGCCAAATGTTCAGTAAATTGTCGTTGCCGCCCGAAGCAAGACATTTACCGTCCGGTGACCATTTCAACCCGCAAACCTGTGGAATCACAAGTTATATTAGTTTTATAAGCCGGAAGACGTCCACTGCTGGACATAGGTCTCGCCCAATGACTTTCACACATCACGGTCCTCCGCCACTCGCATAGAGCAGCTTCCTGTGACGCGCGATGTCGTCGGTTCACCTTTGTAGAGGGTCGTCTACTACGTCTTCCGGCTCGTGGTCACCATTACAGACCTTTATATCCCAACGGCCGGCTTTCGGTTCTGCGAGCTATGTCGATATGCTATGCTATATCTTACGATACCCCGCCCACTTCAGCTTTGCAATTCTTAAAGCAATGTTACCTTAGGCCCGCCACATACATACGGAATTCGATATAATCCATACAAATGTATGGACGTATGGCGTTCGGAAACCCCGATTCGATATTTCGAAACGGAATTCCGTATGTATGCGGCGGGTCTTAGTTGGTCTACTTTTGCCGGTTACTTTAGTTACATAAACCAATAGCAGGATAGTATCTCTCGTGTGTATGTGTGTGTGTGTGTACCTCCTGCGTGTGCGCGTGTATGGTGGCGACGGCGTGGTCGCGCTGGCGCACGTCGTGGTGCACGAGGTTCCCGTCGCGCGCGCCGCTGCTCACGATGTACATGTTCCAAGCCAGCGCCCCCACGCGCCCCGTGTGCCCGTCCATTATCTGCGTAACGAATTCATTCTTCACTACATGACCCTCCCCGGTATATGTATCCATAATCCGCGCCCGAGTAATTAATCTACAACTCTCTGTTGGAAACTTTCTGATATAACTCTGAAGACTTATGGCATATGGGCGAAGTTTTGGTATACCAACTTTAAAAAAAAAACACATTAACCATCCAACTTATAAATAGACAAATAATTTCGTTAAACATAGAAACCAGGAATTAGTCAATCAACCACACCAGTTGGGTTTTGAGACATACCTAATCATTACAAAAGTATTACCTGGATATAAAAAATACCCAAAATTATTACAGCACCAAAATTTACCCTCAATCTTTTAATCTTCTCACAGTCCCACAGTTCGACGGTCGCCGCCGACGTGCCAACGGCTAGATGAGACCCGCCGCCCTGAACCCAGCCTACAGAACACACCGTCTCCGATCCTTCCAGGGCCAACAACTGTTCTATCTGTCCCGTGCCCGCGTTCCATAGGTACACGGCATTGCCTAGAGCCACTGCTAGGATGTTTGACGCACTCCAGTCAACTAGGTTTAGGTCTGGGGAAGATATGAAAATATTGTGATTGGGTCTATATGGGGCAAGCGTCGCGCCTGAGCGGTCTGTTTTGATATCGGAGCGCATAGACATAGCTCGTCTCATATACACACACCCATTGACGTAAAATTCATAGAAAGCACTAGTACAAAACATCAACACTTGGGGAAGTGTTAAATTGTATTTAATCATTAGGTGCATTTACATGAGCCAAGTGGCGCGCTCCAGCAACGTCATATCTGATTACTCAGACACGGCTGCTCGGGGCTTGTGGACGTGGCCATTCATACTTTTACAAAATAAAATATCATGCATATAGTGGATGGAAGACACAATGGACAAATGGAGGATGATTTGAAAACCTGCCAGAACAAGACTGTTTGTACTGCCTTGCTCAGGTGTGAGAGACAGAAATAGACTACTGCTTGTTGAAATAATGGTAGATGACTTACAATAATCATCTAAAATATCAGGTGCATCCAATATTCTGTCCGGTGCTTGCGGTATGTACCGCGTTGTGTTCTTCACTGACGACGGAACTTTAGCCTGCAATTACAATGCACTCATAAGCCAAATCATGATGGTTTCATAAAATGGATTATAAAAAAAATTATGGTGCTAAATAAGCTAAGGTGGGTAGGTACTGCAGGTACTGTACCTAAATGAGGGAATAGCAGAGAATTTTATGTTGCCTGAATAGATAAATTGTGGCGATGAATTTTTTTATAGTAGGTAGGTATACAAAAGTTAAAATCTAAATAAAATACTAATGTGAGTGAAAATTATGTTAACAATATTTTGTAATAGATGAGAAGAGGGACCCAAACCATGAATTTGCAATAACTAAACATTCACAATTAAACATCTCCATTGTTTTTATTTTTATTTTAAGAATAGAGTTACGGCCCGGCCACGACTTTGCGCTTCAGCGACGAGCGACGGGCGACAGTGCGAGGGCACCAAAATGTTGCATCACGCCACGAGCTGCCGCTCTCGGCGGCAACGCGCGCGATGCAACATTTTAGCACCTCGCGCTGTCGCCCGTCGCTGAAGCGCGAAGTCGTGGCCGGGCCGTTAACATGTTTGGGTGTGAATGTTTCATAGAATCGTAGTAAATAAACCTGATTAGAAGATATTAGTAAAGCGAGTGGCAGTTATACCTGTGAATACACAACTCTTAGTCTGTTCTGATACCCCTCGGGCGCGGCGGGTGCTTTGCAGGTGTACTGCAGCAGCCTGCCGGGCTCCGTGTCAGCTAGGGCTCGACCAATCGCCTCTCCGGCTGCGGTTTGAGGTACCACCTCTTCAGTTTTGTCTTCTTCGCGATTCATCTGTTGTGAATAAAATGTTAGTTTAGTTTTTTCAACTTGTTCAGATGCTAGTCTTTGAACAAGTTTTTATAAATAAACTACCTGTTGAGAGCACAGGTAATAGACGCTAACATTTTGCTAGAATGCAGCAGAGCCGCCACCTACCAGCAGAGTTGGGCAAAATTTAATTGCAATTAATTAATTGCAAATTGCATGAGGTGTCACAATTAACAATGAATTTTGATTTGTTCATCAATCGTGAGCAAATCACAATTAATTGTTAATTGTGACATCACCTGCAATTTGCAAATAAAATTTTGCCCAACTCTGCCTACCAGGAAAACTACCTGAACTCCCTGGGTAGTTTCCAGGAGATATTTGGTGACTTGAAGAGGCTAGAGAATTTCCTGGTTGAGCTTCAATAGCTAGAGTTGTCACTCTTATCACGCACAAAACCGGAGGAACAAAGTTGTTTTGTGGACCACCCAATAGAGGAACCACCAACAACTGTATTCCTCGAATGGGTAAAAGGCTCATGTGCATATGATGGGTCCTGATGTCATATGATGGTCCCAATGTAATACATGAGAGATACTCAACCAAATTCATAAAGGCTACTTAAATATTGTTTTTTTTTTTTGACTGGCCGTTTGGTGTGGTTGGCGTTATGGCGACTTTCACGCTGCAGGTCATAGGTTCAATTCCTACCCGGGACATGCATTTGTGAGCATGAACATGTCTGTATGTCCCGAGTCTGGGTGTATATGTATATTAAGTATGTATTTACAAATAAAAAAGTAGTATATGTAGTAATATCAGTTGTCTGGTTTCTATAGTACAAGCTCTGCTTAGTTTGGGATCAGGTAGCCATGTGTAAAAAATGTCCCAGGATATTATTATTATTATTATTGATGTCCCACATAGGAGTTTGAGACATTGTTAACTGTCATTTTCTGTATGGTGTGTCAAAGTTAAACAGCTCTCAAATTTAAGTTGTGTATGAGTATTCGGCTGTTAGTATTTCCACTCACCATGTAATGGCACAAGTCATAGTTGGAGTTACTTCTCGACGGTATAAATCTGTCCGCCTTATTCGGAGTTTTTGATGCTTTGTTAGGAGTTGGTGTTGTTGAGCGACCTGTAAAAAAAAGTACAAGAACATGTTTGTAGCTTTCCCAGTCAGTCAATTTTTTGGTCCATTATAGATCTAAAATGTTTTGCAATGTGAACTCTGGTAGGTACCTACCCACAAGTTGTTGTTTATTATACTGATACACTGATAATCTGGTGATCACAAATGGGCGAATAATACTATCACGAATAATACTAATAATAATACAATACAAAAAGCAACTTTCAGAAAAACGGAGCCTACCTGGCGACTTGTTTTTCGACGGCGTCTTCTTTCCCTTTTTATTGTCATTCCGCGTAGGAGTTTTGTTACTAGAGAGAATACTATTATTACAACTTTGGTTCGCTGATATGGACAACTTTTGCATCGACTGGTTGCAAGCACTGAGGTTCACGTTTGAAAGGTTCTTGAAAGATGCACTCAAGGAGGGGTTTATATTCTCGTTGGTGCCTTTCTTAGCCCAACGTTGCAGCGGACCTCGAGTTATAGGCCCGTCCATTGTAGCCAAACTATTTATTTCATTCAGATAGTTGAACTGTGCCATAATTTCACAAAAACACTGTCTGTACTAATAACTCAATTGAAAGAATTCGGACAACTGTGACAATGAAAAAGTTATTTTAGTAGACAGTTGACCTGTCTACTAATAAAATAACACTTTGCTCTATCATAAAATCATGAGAAATACACAATTTATTCAACAATCAACAAAAGAATAAAATCAAATCGCTGCTGACAGTCGCGTGCATAATTCCAAAACGGACGTTACTTTGAAAAATCTGCAAATGTTGCCAACTAAGAAATAGTACCAACGGACGTGGAAAAAACATAATAAAATCGTCCGAAGTCGAAACAACAAAAATCAAGTAATAGAAAAAAATCTTGAATTTACATAATTAGAATATTAAATTGTAAGGTATTGTATTGTAATTAATTGTGTTGTATTGTGTATGTGTGTAAACACTTTAAATACCTATTATTGCTTTATTAAGTATTTTACATGGACACACGCACAAAGAGGACACAACGAAAAATGATTTAATTAATAATTTGAAAATAGCGAAATATAATTATGATGGATATTATAATTCAAAATTATAAAATGTATAAGATAACCAAGGAAAACATTCTTGGTTGTTGGGGTAGTAATGTGTTGTAACTTGCAGCACTAGTAGTGTTGCAAGCAAAGCGAATATACTTAGTAACTTGCAAGTATAAAAAAAAATCTGCGTGACCGGGATTTTCCATTGTGCACAGTCCAAAGAGTATAGTGCACAGTCGTGGCAGTCCGACCGATTTAAACGTGGGCGGGAGCATTGACCATAAGAAAGATAGAGGACAAGCCCTATGTGACGTCATCTGGAGCCAAACCCGAGCAAACGACCGTCCAATATGGCGCGACTCCGCCCGCAGCAAAAAGTGTTGTACTTTTAGATAGTCGATAGTATACATATCGATATACCCAACGATCATGTCGCGGGAAAAGTGCTGGGTCTTGATTAGGTAGGTACAGCTATGCTGGGCTAAATCAAATAAGGCAAAAAAGGGGGAGACAAATCTGTAAGGGTCAGCGGGGCTATTATGTATCTCAGTTGACAGCTCTTCACAACTATTGGCAAAGTTATCATCGATTGGCTGTCAAACAATTACAATTACATTACAATTCAAAAATAAGTATCCAAAAATCAACTTGTTTTCTCTTTCGCGCATCTTTATGTTCTTGAGTAGTGATAAAAAATTAAAATACAATTTTAAGGCGACGCAGTCACGCACCTTCCAAAACAAAAATAATCTATTTGTGGTCGGTCACCCCGGGGTAACGGCGCGGCCCAACGTGTAGGTGAATAGAATTTGTATCGATAACTTTGAAACATAACATGTAAGAACAACACTACGTTTTTATGTAAACATATCAAATATTTGTTATTTCTATTTTAGTTGAAAATATGAATTGGAGAGTAAGATTATAGACGAGAACACAATTAAAAATTAATATTATGTACACGAAATGTATTTTCACACACTATAAATACACTTAAATATGAAAATAACACAACTAATCTGAAAAATGACAATCCTTCGAAATTCTTTCGAGAATCAGAACTGCATGCCCTAACGCAACACTACTATATTGCTTTTTCCTTAATAATCCTAAATAATCTAATAAAGAGTCACAAAATACACACAGTTCAGCGTAAAATTTAAAATAATTTGTATAAGACGCTGACATGACAGATGAAGTACTAACCATAGTGACCCGACCATAGCCGAAAACCCAATATGGCGGCCCAAAAAGGCCCTCAGGGAGGCGGCTTACTGACGGAACTAACCAAAAACTTCCAGAAAAAAGAAATATATGACATATATTGTACTGTTTTACATAGCTAAATTGTGACGTGTAAGAATGGGACAGATATGTTTTCGTTAATGTGGTCCATATTTGCATCAAATATGTATACCATAAACAATAACTTCCGATCTATTACTATATATCTATGGGCGGGAGAGAGATGTCCCACAGATTATATAGTTATGAATATGATATTATGTCCCTAACATTGAGGTTAACCGCTAGTGGTAAAAGCAGGCACTATTATTTTATATTATACAATAATGGCCGGCGCACATAGAGCACGGCATGGCATGGCATATTAATCTTTATCAATCGAATTTAATACTTATCCAATCGAAATAAGGTGCTCCATCGGGTGCACCGAGAAAATGCTCCGAGGTCGATCACCGAGCATTGAAATATATACCTTATTCGATTAAATAAAATGCCATGCCATGCCGTGCTCTATGTGCGCCGGCCATAAGTGCCATTATCTATTATGATAATTTCTAAATTAATACTTTTGGAAGCAGACATATAGGGTAAAACCATCGAAACTAGGTATAACAGTGGCTAGTTACTGAAAGTGATCAGCCGTAGTTATACCGTGATAGGTACTTAGGAAAACCACTTAACTCTTTATAATATTGTATTTATTTAAAAAATAAAATAACGTATTACTTGTCTAAAAATATATTTCTTACTTTTATCTAATAAAAATAAACTAATCATTATTTCAATAAGATACATACCTAATAATTTTTGTTAACATGTTTGATTGAATCGATTTCGAAAATGATTTTATGTACAGAATGATTTATTTTGAGACGACTATAAGTTATCAACACATTAAATGAGCTTATTTTTGTGCAAAAACTGTTATTACGTTTAATTGAATACAACAGTAAAAAAATATAAAAATGAACGAACAAAATGCAAAATTGAGCCTTTTTCTCTTAAATAAAATCAACCCTTTCCATGCAGTGTCACAATACTAAGAAGTATTTATAATAATTACCATTAGGTATAAACTATATGGAGTACATAATGCATAATTTAAAGTTAAACAACTGCAGTGATCAGGTTAACAAAATAATTTTAAACTTCTCATACAAAATTAATGACAACCCAAAAAAAAAAACGATGGATCGCTAGAACAAAGACGCTGACAGTATAGTTCGCGACAGGTCGAGATGACATTCGGGTTATGAGCTTTTTGCAGAATAAAATCCGAATCAAAAGTACCAAGACCCGCAAAGCAACAGAATAATTTTGTGGGCGATTTTAATTGTTTATCGGGTCCTGTTAATTTGATTCGGATTTTATTCTGCAAAAAGCTCTTAACCCGAATGTCATCTCGACCTGTCTCGAACTATACATGTAATACATTTATACATTGGTACCAAACCAATGGGGATCCAGGATTTTTTGCCACGAAAGTGGCGCCACGTTGCAGTGGGTGACATTGACACTTGACAGTTCAGACAGGCTCCCTCTCTCTCCCCATTTCGCGATAGACTATTGGTGCGTTCCATTCACTGTTAATTTTGTTATTTTCGTCCACAAAAACTGTTAAAAACGATAATAATGATCACTTTCAGTACAAGTTGGTTCGAGTGGAACGACATTTGTGAACGAAAATAACGAAATAAACAAAAATTACGGTGTCTGGAACGCACTAACAGAAGTACAGTGACAGATTGTCGCCCCAGTGCAATCAAGCGACATCTGGTGGGCTGTATTTTTTCCCCCATGGTTTGAAAATCTATAGACGGTATGTAAAAATATTAAAATAAAATCATTCCATATGTGTTTCTAAGATAACCTACACTAATTCACTTTTTGTACGAAATTATTATAAGAAATTCCAGTTCATGAGTTGTCATACATTGTAAACTAGTATACCATATTAATTACCACAAAGAAGCACCATTATAAATCTTATAATAAAGGTACCTATAATAAGAGATCCATCATGGATTAAATTATTAATTGACCGCCTTACTTACTCCTTATTAACCATTATTATACAGCCAAAGGATATTATTTCATATATTTTTTAAAAATTTAAGTTAGCTAAACTGATTGTTATTGGTAAAAACGGTCCCATAATACCTATTGAATTACAATCTCACAAGTTTATCTATCCCGCTGAGAGCGTCGCTAGTGTCTATACAAGACTGTCAACATATATCAATTCTCTATTTGAAAATTTTAGTTCCACTTTTGGCCACCGCGCCAGATTAACTTGTGACACTTTAAGCAGCTGTAATGGCACATAATTTAAACCTTTCAGTTCGATATGAAATCAGACACTCTGATTATTCGGAAAAAGGATTCCTAACTTAATGGCAGTGTATATCATGTACATTACGTATTATTTTATAATATTATGTCTATAACATTTCTAACACATTAATTAATAATTTTCATCTATTGTAATATTTTGTTTTTGTGGCTTCACAATAAATTATGATACTATAGGGTAACATTAGATGTAACTGGCCACTGCGTCTTTTAACCGTCTAAAATAAGAGATGTTTAAAAAAAAAAAACGCCATCAATAGGTAATGAATAACATACTATGACCACTATTACTTAACCTAAAGATGTAGTTTTTTTTTATAAGTCTTTTGTTTTAAACAGATAGTGGCCAGTAACACCTATTTAATTTACCTATATGCCGCTAATTCTGGTGTTATACAACCTGGACTTTTATTGAATGCCTTCTTTCATGTTCTTAATGCAACCTAGCTGATGTAGGTATTTTTAGTTAAGTCCTCATTTGTATTCAACAGAATTGGCGTCGTACCTTATTATAGAAGGTGGGTTGGAAATTAATCTCACAGTAATGCCTGCTTACAATTTATATATACGAGTATTTAATGGCATTTATACGTTCCGAGCACAAAGGATTATACATATTGCAATTTGTCAGTTTCATATCATAAACGGAAGCGTGTACCTCATTCGCAATTTTATTAAAATTATTATAAATGAGCAACAAATTCGATGTTTTAAATTTAAAACGAGCTACGTCGATACCGTTTGAGATCGAAATCGAATTTAATTTTGGTTTAGCACCTGTAGCTATAATCATGCCATTACTTATTCTTCAGTAAATCCTAATCAAAAAGCAATCACAACAATCCCGTTTTGACAGATTATCTGTAAAATAGTGGCATATTGTACAGAAAATCTGTCAATACGGTTTTTATATAGGTTTTTTGCTTAGAATTTACTCAAGAACAAGTAATCACTTGTCTATAGATACGGGGTTAGTACCTATTGCTAAGCAATCATTAGCAATAGGTACAAACATGTTTAACAATTGAAATATTATTATTATGCACGAGGATATAAAATGTATCGTAGTTGTATCGCAATTGCAACAATGTCGCACCCCAAATATCTAAATTAGCTTTTCTATTTGTCTAAAGTAAAAATCTAACAGTTATTACTCACAGGATTGACTATCGAACCTAATTTTTTTTAATAATTATTCAAAGTTACAATGATTGTCGCAATTGGACATTATTTACATGGTATACCATGATACATTTTATAAATAAAACAGCAAGCCTCCTTGTAAGGTGGCGGAAGACATCTTTAAAAACATAACCCTCCTTCCGGGAGACTCGGATAAAAATCTCTTGCCTACTATTTTTCCTACACCCTCAATCAACTCTTCACTTGATTAATTTTACTACATTTTCAACATTATTCAGAAATAAAATTGCATAATGATATTATTAATAGAAAAATATTGCATTACAGTCAATAAAATTTATCAATGGGTGCGTACACATGCCCCGAACTGCCGCGCCCGAGCCATCTGTTATAACCATGGCCCAATTACTAAGGGGACTGTGGCCCTAAGCAACTCGGCCGAGTGGTCGGCCTAGTACTAACATCGACATAAAACGAAGCGAGTAGTTCAACTATTTACCGGTAGATAGAACAATGAAAATGAAAAAAACAATGACCACGTTTTTTTTCATACATATATCTAATAAGGGCACCTCTTTCTTTAGTCTTTACTCTGTGGTTATAACATATGCGTTCAGACGTAAAAACTGACTTCTCGGGCGCGTCGCTCGCCTCTAGTAGACGCAGCCAAGAGCTTACTGACTCTTCCATAAAAACTAAACGTAGTTACATGCACCAATATCCGTATTTAGGAAGCTACGTTCAATAAGGAAATGCACAATAGACTAGGAAACGAAAATGTCACGGTTGGCTAAAAGAAATGATAAGAAATAATTATCTATCTAAAAAACCTTACGGAATAAACACCTTAGTAAAAACAAATGCATTTACGGCAGTACAATTATATAAAGTAATTGTTCCCTTTATAAAAATGCTAGGAATTGTAAAAAAGATATATAAAAATATAGTATACGTCATGTACCTATCAGCACCACATTAACCTTAGCACACACTACGGCCTCAGTAGATATATTATTAAGTAACTATAATACCCATTCTAAGTTGATATGTAAATGGACTGGTAGGCGTAGTAAGAATTAAACATAATATGTCATTTTTTGATATTAAATCGAAAACTGTCCACCAAAGCCATATCAATAGTTCACACTATTGGTACTACGCTCGGACCGACTAGCCTCTGGACTTCACACTCTAGGAGAAAAGTAGCCGAATTATGAGATTTACGATGGACCAATCACGCGTTGCGTCCGCTTCCAACCAATCATAATGGCGTTATCTCTGCTGCCGTTCCGCTATCTTCGGAATGAGTCTGATGCGAGTAATACCAGTGCGGAGTTCACAGGTTAGTTGCTCCTAGGTACTACGGTACGATACGGGACTTTTGTGACACATTGGATAAAATAGTGACTAGCTGTGGTACTATTTCACTGCACTATATTTTGCGCTTTTGGATAGAAAATAAGGCTCAACGCTGCCTAATCCCTTACATTTCATGGGGCAAAAACGCAAAAAAGTAAGAAAATAGATTCACAACTCCTCACTCAGTTTACTCTCATGGCTTTAGGTAAAAGTAGGTATAACTGGCCACCATGAGTAATTAGCCACAGCGTTTAATTCGAAAAACGCCATTTGGTGGTTATTCTTCTTCTTATCGTATGGTTAGGTCAAGCTATTGTCAGATTTGTTCAAGCCGCTCGAAGGGCTCAGACAAGGCTTAACAATTGCTGCCTAAATGGCAACAACCGGGACTGACTATTTACGTTGCTTTTTGGTTATTATTTCCTTAAGATGGCCTTTTCGAATAAGTTTTTATTTATACGGTTAAAATACGCAGTGGCCAGTTACACCAAGTTTTAGCGTACCTTCGTTCTTTCTTAACTTTAAGTTTAAATACGTGTGTATTACCTTTGTATTCTTACAGATATTGGTACAATGTAAATACATGGGGCAGTGTGCTACGTGTTCTTAGACTCCATTACGTTCATAATGTGTACATGTCCTGGGATGTCGACGGTGACGAAACACGAGAACTTATCGTCGTGGTGCAGAGCTTTGGCGTTCATTCCCGTCAGCTTGATGCAAGCTAGTATCTCCTTCCTTTTAGAACCTTCTTTGTACCTAAAAATGATAATAATAAATGTAATAATTATTGTTAGTCCTGTTAGCCAGAATTAAAAATGGTCTCCAACGATGATGGTTTGACCCTCGACGAGTCTCGAGGAAAATCTTAATTGTCTAACAACCCGCATGAATTTAATCAAAAGAAAGAATAGGAAAGGAGAGGAGGAGAATTAGTAGTTGTTTGGAGGAGTTGGAAGAAGATTATCCACTTTCATCTGTTGCAAAGCGAGAGACTATTAACTTACGCCAGCCTCAGTACCGTGTCTATTGGTTTGGATAGAATGGGTTGGCGCAAATTCTCATATACTACACCGAAAATGTTATGTTGCTGTGGATGTAGAATTTTTATTTATTTGTACGATGCTGTACGAAATCTAGCGACGTTAACCGCTGTCTCCAATTTGAATAGATACTCACGTTTTCCCCTTCCAAATAGTTTTCCAACATTCCTGTGCCTGGGAATGACTATCACCGAAGAAGAAGTTGCATTTTGACGATCCCGTGTTGCCGTTATCCGACGACTGTGACTGGTCATTTTTGAAATCCATCGGGCTACTCACGGGCGTCAATACGTTATATCCGCTCCTGAAAAGTTATGACGCTTATATTTGCAAGCCTGAAAAACTGCAAATGTATAAACGCAAATGATAATTGAAGAGGGGGGGGGGGACTAGCGATTTACACATTCCTAGTTTGTCTGTTAGATATAAAACCCAAATAACATTGCAGGATCGAGGATCTAAACCAGCAGGGCTAGCACACGCGTTAAGACAAGACTTTTAACACACATTATGTCGCACAGAGTCGCACTCCGTTATCTCTTGACGCTCTCTCTTAATGCATAGGGGAAAATGAGACAAAATCGATTTATCCCGCGTTTTGCCTTGTTACTGTCGGCTGTGCAGGTAGGTAAAACTTACAGCCTTATATTTTTATAGGCCCGTGCGTTCAAGAGATGCGTGATGTTCCACCAGACGATCTCCGCGGCCATAGTCACCAGCACCAGCGGCGGCTGGTCCCCGGGCGCCGGCGCGGGCGTGTGCGGCGCCGAGCTACGGAACACGCGCTCGGGCAGCGGCGAGAACGAACAACTGTACACTTTGTGCTTGTGGTGCTTCAGCAGAGTCAGCTGGCGCTTCCCTTTCACGTTCCACACCTGAGAAACAACAATTTCTTAAACAAATACCAAGTTTCTTAGCTTTTTTCCCGGGACTGGTCGAGGGTCAAACCTTGGCGTCATCGTTGGACACCATTGTCGAACCTGGCTTACAGGAGTAACAGTGGTGGGAGTGTGTGGCGGGACTAGTCCCAATAAAAACAAACAAATACCAAACGTTTGGATAGTATTTTTATGACCAAATCATATGGTTTAATATGAATTAATTATTCTCTTTGTGACAATATTCAGAGATGAATACCATCAATGTAATGTACCTCTATGTTCACAAATAAACGAATTATCAAATTATAATTATCAATGACGACATCTTGTCGCGCTGTTGGACTGGGTGACTATAGACCCTAACGAGTGTACATATGTGAGGGTGCGTAATGTGAGAGTCGCGATCATTTATATTTTTAATGATACAAACAGCAGTGAAGCAGTAGATATCGAACATTTCCGTTATCTGCGGTTATTATTATTTTCGTTATCGTTATCTGCAGTCGTCAAGATTGCCTCCCAGACTGTAAAATAAAGGAGGCAAAAAGAAAGCGGACTTAAATTACAACTGTTTCTTACCACCACATTGCCGGAGTCGAGTCCCATCGCCAATATATTGCCATCTGTGGTCAAATCGCACGATATAATCTCATTGTTCAGTCTATATTCCTGGATCATGTGTAGCTCCGCGTCCACTCCGACATTCACTTTTAATTCAAATGTCTGTAAATGACAATACATATAATTGAGATTAATTACAATCTATCCAACAAACAAAATATCCCGCTGGATGAACTCAGAGACCAATAAGCCAAGACGCCACGTACGTACGTATTGCATGAGAATGCAATCGTCGAAAGTTGGCGGGGATTAGGGAAGACGGCGAATTTTGATTTGATGAACAGATCAGAAAAACGAAACGTTTCGGCTTACGGATGGTACGCTTTCCTACACTCCGAAGGTGTTTCGGATAGGTTCGGATTCGATAGTCGTGATTTGACGTTTCTTCTTTCGAGGACCCTACTCCAAAAGAATCCGGAACACTTCCGGAGTAAAAAATGAAATTGGCGATATATCGTACACTTGTAGCTGTTACTTACTTGAAACCCTTTATTATACTTGTCGCAAATAACAAGTATATTATTCTGCAGCGCCGCCGAACTGATATGGACTTCCGAATGTCGGGGATTCAGTATTGTGGCCAGTTTCATACTCTTGTTCCATAGTTTGACAGTCGCATTATATTCGACAGTGATGAGACCCAATTCTGGTAACCAGAAACAGTCCACAACACTACTGACTTTGCATAGACGCTTCGAGTCACTGCTCGGGAATAAACGCTCTCTGGAACTGAAACTGGCTTCACTACTCGAATTGGACATGTTCTCTGGCTGTCCATTCGTTTTTTTCACGCCTGAAATGTAGTGAATATTAACTGTGTGGGGATTCCTAAATTACCTTTATATTTTAAATTATCCAATAAATCTGACCTACAGGGCTCAAACATCAGGGACTACCTGTGGATAACTCATCCGTAACCATTGTTTAATCCATAACTCATCAATACTAACATTATAGAGGTAAAGTTTTTATGTAGTGGGAAATCTATAAAACTACTGATCCGATTCTGAAAATTCATTCACTGGTAGAAAGCTTGACTATCCCTTAGTTAGGCTATATCTCAAAATAGGTACAACGCGGGACGAACCGCGGACAGCAGGTAGTTTGGGAATAAAATGATCTTTTCCGACACCCGGCTGAGGGCGAGTGGAGTAGACTCTAATCTCGGTATGGGTTCGGTTTAAAGAATCCACTCTTTCCGAACATATATAGAAATAACGTGACGACTTCGATTTCTATGCATTTTTAAGAGATAGCCAATGACAGAGAGGTGTGAAGGAATGTAGGGGGACACATTTGGCCAGTAGTGATCCACTTTTTGAAATTTGTACATACCTTGCAGTTCATTGAGTAATTCCTGCGACCCGAGATTGTTAGTGCCTTTCTGTAGCATATCCACCTTCCAACTGTTATCTATGGACAGCCCATAAGCCATGAGACACCTATTCTTGCCCGCTACAATCAGTAAGTCAGTGTTGACGAAGTTTAGGTACGACACAGGGCTGTACACATCCATAATGATGGACGTTTCTTTGGTGCGTAATGTGAACCGCTTGACTGCGCCCGATTTGAGGCCATAGATGATGTATTGATTGCAAGGTGATATCTTCACTCTGGTGATAGGTACGTCGGGTTTCTCTGCGATTGTTGTTATTACTTTTCTACCGCGCATGACCTGTGGACAAATTTTTGTGTTCGATGGGGAATGAAAAAAAAGTCGGGGATAAAAGTCGTGACGTTACATTTAAGGCATCCTAGAGAATTAGCGACGACCGCTTGGCGTAGTGGTTCGAGCATAGGCCGCTTGGATCACTGCTTCGGGTTTGATTCCCGCTAGTGGCCAATTTCAGAAACGGCCTTTACGTAATTAGCCCTGGTCTGGTTGTCACTGGGATCGCCCCAGTCCGTCAGTAGTTTGGGACCATACAGTTGGTGTTTAAGTCTGGCAATACTTATTTATTATTTTTATTTAGACGCGATGGCGGTCAGTTGACTGCGTTTGACTGTTTGTTTAGTTTGTTTAGCTGTTTTTAATTTGTGTTTTCGTATACATAATAAAAAATTTAGTAATAGGAAAGTTAATTAAAAATCCAATCCTCAATTAAATTGTGTTACGACCGAATACTGATCTGACGCCGTCATAATCATGTTCAATCTCACCTGAATATTGTTCTTATCGTCAACAACCGCCAACAAAGGTTGCAGCACTCGATCGTTATTCCCTATGCCCTTCAGCCTGAGCGGCGGCAACGTGTGTCGGTCTAAGCTCAGAGTGTTCTTGAGGACTTTCTTGACCATCTCCTTGTGGTTGGCGAATGATTGGTGCCGTTTGGGAGTGTTGACGGTACTCTCAGCGCCACTGCTGGTCGTGGACGAGCCGGGCGAGTGCGGTGACGCGACGTGGAGGAAACTCACGTCAAATTTGGTTGTTAGACGGGCTTTCCTGGATATGAGAACGGTGGTTTGTACAAACGCTATCTTTTAAGGACGTTTTGTAGGCCTAACATAACTGTGAGAAGAAAAAAAGTTAACCTTAACCCATCTGCATCGCGAACCCAAGACATGCCAAGATTAAGGACTGGCCAGACATAGGCAGAAACCGAGAAAAGTGGAGCAGGGAAAAGGAGGCCTTTCAGTGGGATGATAATCTGATTCTTTGTTTGTACTTTTAACCTCAAAATTTTAAAAAGTGATGTTTTAACACTGGCATTATAAAAAAAAAACTAGAAATGCTTTGTAAAATTGTAAGCGGGTTAAAAATCTCTATTTTATAGTGACTTCCTTGTGTTTAAAAAAAAACAATTAGACAGAGGACTAGGGGCAGTAAGATCAATTAGAGTTTAAACCACGGAGAGAGTTTAATCTCCCCTTCCATATCAAATCGATATGTGGCGGCCCTAAGCGGCTGTAGCCTAGGGGCGAACAGGTTGGGCTAGCAATCAGAAGGTCCCAGGTTCGAACCCCGGTGAAGCATGTACCAATGGATGAATTTTCATCTATGTGCATAATTTACAGTTCGCTTACGGTGAGGGAAAACATCGTGAGGAAAACCTACCTATCCCTCGGGATTAGGTAATAGTCAGTTCCTGTATTCACGGCGACAAGTTTCACCACCTGTCACGTTGGGTTCTGACTATCTGGTGAAACGTGGGCTTTGAGTTGGCATACCTCTACAATGTGGTGGTGTATGGCCACTCAAGCCTCTGTCTACCCCCGAATGGGGATAAAAGTCGTGACGTATAATACATTTTTTTCATTTCATGTGGCGGCCCTATGTCGTGAATCATGCTCTATTGCGAAAAGTCAATTGCCAATTATTTGACGTTATAAATGAAATCTGAATTATATTGCAAAGAACTACAAAGTTCATACTTACAACTTCTTCTGCGCTTTTTGCGAGACGTAGGCGTCGTCCAAGTACCAGACTTTGGCTGAGTCGTCGATAGTGCCCGTGCCCGTCAGCAGCACGTCCAGCCCCGGCCCGAGCTCGTCCCACGATATCATTTCACTGGTGGCCATTGCGACTACATTTCTGAAAGTTATAATGATTACGTCAACGATTAAGTTAACGACTGCTGCCTAGATGAAAACAACCGGGACCGACAGGTGCGAACATTTTCATTCGAGAAATGTCATATTTTGACAGTCTTGAATTTACACTAGTGACGCTCTTAGCTGGTCAGATCAGTTTGTGGGACTGTAAGGGTGCGTTTCCTTTGATGCGGAGCTGGGCGGAGCGGCGGACTGTGATCGGCCAACTGTGATGGGCCAAGACCGGAGTGGAGATTTCGAGCACTGTGATTGGCCAATTCACGGACCGCTCCGCGTGAGTGGAAACGCACCCTAAGCGTGTTCCGCTCCGCTCACATGACGGACTTCATAAATGAAATGATAGTACCAGCATGATTTTTCGATGGGCGATACGATTACGTTACAAGATTCAAGATTGTTCTCGAGAGGCTGGTAGAACTTACCCTCTACTGTTTTCAAGATCGAAAGACGTGTAATTTCTCAAATCGACGCACACCACTCGACTGTCGTCCGTGGAGACGAACAGCAGTGTTCCAGTCTTGTTGACGGCTATCGACATGAACTTGAGATTGTCCTTTAGCTGGTCGCTGGCAATCACTTGCCGACTTCTGAATGTGTTGTTGGATTTCAGCGCGTTCGCGTTTATTTTCACCTCGTACTCCATCACTTCGTTGGATTTTAAAGTTATAATTTTATTGCTACCTGGAACGGGAATATTTGAGGTTTTATCGACTTTTGAAGCTTTGCACGTTTGGGTGCAGGGCTGCTATTGCGGACTAGGTATGAAAGCAATAATCCGTTTCGTTCTGGCTTCGAATTTTTACACAGTTCTATAGTTCACAGTTCACAGTTCTATAGTTGTAGTGTGTAGTGTAGTGTGTAAGTATATAGGCTAAGTATGTGTAATTATTAGTTAGTAATAAACCAGACGTGTACTAAACAACACCTGTTTTATTGGCCCCGAACACCCCACATTACATGGCGACCCTGCCAGTCATGGCGGTGGTCTGCCGGGGGTTCGGTCGCGATTTAATAAATAAATAAATAAAATAAATAAGAAAAAAATATAGTAAGCGAACTGAAGAAATCGTTCAAAATGAGAATGGAGCATTGGATGAGGCGACCGAATCCGAGGGCGCAGATCCACCACCAGAGCCTGCATTAGAGCCACCGATTTTAGAACCGGGAGGATATGTCGAGCTCACTAGTAGCAGCAGCGTGGGGCAGCGCAGCGATGCCCAGGGATGGAGCCGAGGCCAGAGCCTCGTCTCGGGAACCATCGTACGTAATGATCAGTGCAAAACTAAAAGTGTGTGAATAAGTGAAATCGAAGGTCTAATAATTAGGCGCAGTGCTAGAAAAATGACTCTAAGAGATATTTGGTTTTATATTTTTTTTTTACATTTTTATTCTTAACTTTTACAATTTTATTCATTTTTTTTAACTTTAAAGGCTTATATTACCTACTATGATTGAGAGTAGGTAGTATCTGGATATGTTTTTAAGATTATAATAATGGAATTTTGAATTTGTTGGACATAAGGATTTATATTATGCAGACAATTGCGAAGATCAATGATGCGATAATGAATGAAAGCAGAAATAGTAATGAGTTAATGATAACGATATTATAAATCAAGACTTTAATGATGAAACAAAAGTTAAGTAAGTGGCATGTGACATGACTACAATGATGACTGAAATAATGCGTGAAAGGTAAGTAGGTATGTGTGATAAAAAGAATGAGGTATTATGTAGGTATAATTAATGAAACAGATTGAAAGTATTTTATTATGATGAATAGACAAATAAAAGGAAAAGAAAGGTGAAGAAGAAAAGTTACGTACATAAAATAGTTATTTCATCGTATTATGGTGTTATGTTTACTAATTTTTTTTTTATACATGTTAGTTTTAAACCTAATTGGTCAGTTACCAACGGATTTTATAGATTGCATCATGAGTTATTAGAAGTCGTTGGTGGTCGGTCATTCGAAACCGACACCGCGATGCAAGCCGATCGCGAAGCGCATGCTTGCCGCGATAGCACATTCCAAAGATGTGAACTTTGTTCCAACGACTTATATGTGCAACGGAGTGTCATATTGAAGATTTATTGTTATGAATTGACACCAATTAGGACTATGTTTGATGAAAATGTTGATGATTTTGATAGTAATTTATCTGGCAATGGAATTGAGATATGAAGGGAGTGTTCTTTTGGGATACAAAAGGAAAAGAAAGAAAGAAGATTCTTTGGTTTGGAAAGTTTGTAAACAGACACTTGGTCTGATCAACCAAAGGTCGTGTAGATGCTTTAAAAGCCAAAGAATACACTTGAATTGAGCAAGGATTGTGTAAGATAAGGAATTGTGTTGGTACTTAAAGATGACAGAAATGGCAAATAAAAATAAACTAGGTCTGATCATGATTCACGCGAGCCGTAATTGTGAAGGCGCTAAGTTATTTATTTTATAAATGTATACACAGAAAGGAATCTAAGTATTAAATAAAAATAAAGATAAAATAATAATGAAGAGTATAAAGAAAAGTGATGAATTAAAAATAAATGAATAATGAATGAAATAATGTCGACAAAGTAAAAAAATCTAGCTAGAGATAAATAAATAAATGAACGAATAAAGAGAAGTCAAGATCGGTCCTACTCTCTGATTATGGTGCGCACGAGTTGCCTCTGTGAGGAAGTTGGGATGCGGCCTATTGATAAACTGTTATGATGACGTATGAAACCTTGATTATGACTGAATTACTTGGACTGACAAATATTATACAGGGCCCATAGTATTTTATTATTAGTAAAGTAAAACTTATTTTCTGTATCTTTATATTGATAAGTAGGTTATTGTTTAATTAAGTTAAAATTCACATCCATCAGTTATTTTAAATAAAACAAAAATTACATTTTTATTTTATTTTTTTTAAACGGTGGGCGTGTAGTGTGTAGTGTAGTGTGTAAGTATATAGGCTAAGTATGTGTAATTATTAGTTAGTAATAAACCAGACGTGTACTAAACAACACCTGTTTTATTGGCCCCGAACACCCCACATTACACTAAATTACGTGTCAAAATCACGAATAGTTGTAAGAATCCGTTCTTAATACATTTTGTATGAACCAACAAACCAAACTATTGGTGAATTTTATAGGCGTGCTGTGCCAGCCGCACCACAAGATGGCTGGCAACCGAATTTACACGCTATTCTAACCATTTAAGTGGGCTAATACGGTTTTTCAACAAAATTCAGTGCAGCCTGATGCGCCTTTATTCTCTACGAAGCGTACTAAAACTTAGCTATAAAATGTTCTCAATATCGATTTTAAATCTGAAAACTAATCCAACCAATTACCTACGCTAAGTCTAGAAAGCTGATTAGACTTTACATAATATAACAAACCAATATTAGTAACTCACCAGGAACTGTCACCATATCCAACACAACATCGGTTTCCTCAAAGTTAATAACATTCTCTTTTGTTTTGAAATCGATCATATGCACATACGAGGGGTCCCCGTACGTGGCCACTATCAAATATTTATCATTATTGCACGGCACACAGCACAACAAGTCGTCTCGATCGAAACTGATCGTTTTAAATATTTTCTTGTGATCGTTGAGCGATGGGTCGTAGCAAATGATCATTTTCTGCGTGATCATTATGAGGAAGTGCTCGTTGTTACTCCATCTGCAGCTCACGTACGGACCGAGCTTCAGAGGCACCGTTTCAACCTCAGAATAGTTGTTGTTGTATGACTCTTCTGTTTCTGTGGAATTAACTCTAGAAGTTAAGATAGATTGTTACTATTAATCTTACTAATATCACTAAATATTATAAAACAAAGTCCTCCGCCGCGTCTGTCTGTCTGTCTGTTCGCGATAAACTCAAAAAATACTGCACCGATTTTCATGCTGTTTTCACCAATGGATAGAGTGGTTCTCGAGGAAGGTTTTAGTATATAATTTGTCAAGTTTTTGTATACATTGGCTAAAATATAATGATATTTGTTGGGGGTGTAGGAAAAATATAAGCCGTCTGGGAGCTTTCAACGAAAACGCTGCCTAAACCCTTTGAGATATAACAAAATGATGTATGGTGGAATTGTGTATCTTACACAGGTCTACAGAAAAGTCAGCGATGGCATATGTCTATCTCTTAAGGATAACATACTATATCCATTGTAATACTTTAAAAAATGGGCAATTATAAAACGGTAATTGGTAAGCTATTTACACAAATACGGTATTAATCCTTATAATTTTAAATAAGTTAGAGGCTTTAAGCATTTCATGCACATTATTTTACTCTTTTACACCATATAATTTAAACGAATATCTTAAGATCGAAGGAGTAATCAAAATAAAACTGGGTTGCGGGAACGGGATCAAAATTTCATGATTACTTTTGGTCGCGATAACCGACAACCACGCGGGCGAAGCCGCGGGCAACAGCTAGTTATAAATATTAAAGTTTGTACGTTTGTTAATCAATCACTCAAAAACGGCTGACCGTATTTGGATGAAATTCGGCATTCATTTTCAAATAATAATTTTATCATATTCTACTTCTCGTGTCATTAAAACCATCAAATTATTAGATAGATCGATTTAGTTTCATAAAACTACCATTTAAAGTATTTTAACTACGTATTTTAGGCCTCCATTTATAAAATTAAAATACGGTTGTTTT
Source organism: Drymonia ruficornis (assembly GCA_947859195.1). NCBI lineage: Eukaryota > Metazoa > Arthropoda > Insecta > Lepidoptera > Notodontidae > Drymonia > Drymonia ruficornis. Next base: position 8,985,850 of record OX401915.1, on the reverse strand, counting down.
GTTGCATACCTTCTTCAATAGTGCCATCAGAGTCGTTTTGTGTGAGGTCGTCGACGCGCCACAGCATAACGACACCGTCGTAGAACAACGCCGAAACAATCGGCGGCGACTTGGTACCCTCCACTGTCGGCTTAGGACACCCCACGCCGATCCATTTTATCGGCGAGCTGCTCCCGCGCAGCTCCTTCCTCAGTTTTTTTGTGGGGATATAGAAGAACTGGACAATAGAACAAATTGTTAACCCCAGCAAAAAAATATAGATCTTCTTTTGTTTTTTATACTCATGTGTAGGTGCCCGTGAGCGTGACACGTGATCGATGGAAATAGTCCATAAAGACACTATAATAGGCTGGCTGTAGACGATATGGTGAATTATCAGATTCTCGGTATTCTCATTACTACTGATTCTCCGTGTTTTGGGGCTTAACTACTGTAACAATAAGTCTAAGTGGCAATACGCTGTGGACGACTGACTCTTTTATTTTTAATAAGTAAAGATTCTCAGAATTCTCGATACGGCAGTTTGAATCGTCACAAAAAAATATGGTAATTTTATGCGCTTATTCCAGTTTATGCTTTCCACTTTATGCCTATTATAGATTAGTATTTTATTCTAAAACGATTATGAAATTGAGAAGTACATATTTTATTTATGGTGCAGTGATAGCCGATTGGTTAAACACGCGTCTTGCGGGCTTAAGATCCAGGGTGCAAACTCCGGCTTGCATCTCTGGATTTTTGCAATCTATGTGCGAATCATAACTTTAATATGACTATCACTTGCTTACGGTGAAGGAAAACATCGTGAGGAAACCTGCATGTCTTAGAATTGTGAAATCCACCTACCCGCACTGAGCCAGCGTAGTGGATTATGGCCTGAATCCCGCGCGCATTGAAGGGAGGCCCGTGCCCAGGAGTGGGACGTTAAAAGGGCTAAAATATTTAATTATTACTATTTTTTATTTATAAACATTACCTTGATAAGCCCTTGCGAAGTGCCGATCAGTACGTAATTTCCGAGGAAGCAGACAGCTGTTATATTCTCCTTCACGTCGATCGTGGAATGTTTGATATCCTCCACATTTTGTTCATGTCTAAAAAAATAGTTAATGTACTATCCATATTAGAAGTAGCGTCGGAATATTCACTAACCAAGACTCCCGAACGATCAACCAATACCAATCGCTCATATTCGCATCATTGACGCTATTGGCTCATTTGAAGTACGATATTGTCGAGGGTTGCTACAAGTCAGTCAGAATAAGTAAAGGTGAAGGAGTGTCAGAAAATCCGATGTTGATGTTCAGTTTCTTATCTAAAATCATAAGGTAATGATGACTGATAATTACTAAGATAAAGTGCAATTACACCCGTTACCTACTATTGTTATATCGTTGACAAGGCCGCTAGGATGACGATATTGGGAGACAGGTCATTTTATCTTGTTAATTACTATTACTAGCCATGGATAATTAAAGCATCCAGGGAATTAATTAACACATAAGAAAACTATTTAGTTAGTTTGTCCGAATATACCTGTGTTGTTTTTTTAAGTTCTAGTAGTCCTTGGGTTACTAGAACTTCCGTTCGGGGTTTCGAATTCAACGAAGATTCCAAAAATCGTCAACCGTGCCAGATTCGCTTTCTTTATTAATAGGGGAGAATGTGACAAATATGATAATATCACACATATTTTGACCCATAGACCATCAGATGGGTTTAGGGACAGTCATAAAATGGACGGAAAAGAACGAATTTTTGTGGACTTGTATGCAGTTTATTCAGTTCTATTAAGAACTGAATAAACTGCATACAAGTTGTATTAACAAAGAAGATTCTACCCCCGCTCGTATGAAAAAATCCTTGTCAGATATCTTTTAACTGATTTGCAAGAAACATGGTTAAAGTAAAGGCATCATGAAAACGCACGCATGCGCATGTTACGTCTCGGCCATAGTATAAAAAATACTCACAGAAACTCGAAATACAGCTCGTTCTTGGCGCAATTCGTCTCAGCGATGTCTATTGCTCTGTGGTACAGTATGTCTTTAGACTCGTGTTGCAGGATGCTCTGCACGATGTCTGTGCACGGGTAGTGGTGTAGGTCGCGACCGTACGCGTTCAGGTACCCTCTAATATTGTTTATGAGCATCCTGTCGAGGTCCTGTGGGGAGCAAAAAAATATAAATATCGCCAGACTGACACTAACTGTATAGTCTCAAACTAAGCCACGCTTGTACTATGGGTACTATACAATGGACTGGGGGCGATCCCAGTGACACACAGACCATTTTCCCCCAAAAGGCCATTTGCCCCGACGGGAACCCAGTGTAGTGAGACAAGCGGTCTATAAACCACTAGATTAGGCAGTCGTAAATTATTTAGTAAGTACACTATGTTCACTACTACATACTACTATATGAGAATGCAATCGTCAAGTTGGTGGAGTATCAGATAAGGGGGCGTCCATAAATTACGTGAGGTGATTTTTGAGATTTTTCGACCCCCCCTCCCCCTAGGTGAGATTTCGTGAGGTTTTGCTCAACCCCCTCCCTCCCCCTCTAATCTCACGAGAGATTTTTCAAAAGCTATATTCTAGAGGAGAAACATGTTTTACTTAATTTAATCCAGTTTTCTTGAAATTTTACCCTGTTTCTTGCGGTAAAAAAAAATTACGTGCGATTTGCCGAGACCCCCCCTCTCCCCCACGTTAGATTTTCCTCGACCCCCTCCCCCCCTAAATGCCTCACGTAATTTATGGACGCCCCCTAAGACGACAAAATTCAAAATATACTTCATGTAGGCCAATTAAAGCACTTATGAATAGTTGTAATAGAATAAACCTGCGGTCATATGCAGTGGTAATGCATATGCCCGGCTATGTCGCGTCTATTAGTCTTTGCACAATACTCACATCCTTTACAATATCCTCTTCATAATTCTGAAGATCTAACAACACGTCAGCTGCCCCCGTCAATCTCACTTTGTTACCCAAGAACTTCAAATCCGTGTACAATTTATTGAACAGATTGTATTTGCTATTCAGATTTTCAGTATTCTTTATATGGTAGCCGATGTAAAACGCTATATAGCCGTCATCAATTATATCTAGAGGAGGATTAGTTGTGTTATTATATTGATAACTGTTTAAAAATTCATCGTTTAGTTTCTTACTGTCCTCATCATCGGTGCTTCTTAAATAACTCATTATTAGATCGTGTATTTCATACATATAGTTTCCTTGTTCACGGTCATACGACTCCATGATTAAAGATTTACTTTTCAGTTCTTTCATTATTGATTCCACTTCCCCGGTTTTCTTATTCCAGAGTTTGCTTAGCACCTCGGCCGACACTTGCACGTTATCGGGTAATATTTTTAATTTCTTGAATAACGTTATAATGTTTTCGTTGAGCGAGTTTATACACATTTCTATTGTCTTCATTGGATTGGTTTGGTGGTTTCGTGATAGTCTGTAATGAAATAAAAAGTACTTAGTTGAGCGCCGAAAAAACCCCAATTCTTGGATATAAGTTACAGCGACAGGTAGCACCACAATATACTGTTTATACATTTTAATTTCGCCATTCTAACTGTTGCCAGTCCCTTAAGGTATCTGATTCTGATCAAATTCGTAGCTAAAGGAATAAATACTAGCTTTTCCCCGTAGTTTCGCTAAGTAGATTACCAATCCCAAAAAATCAGCACAGTTTAAGATTTTGTTCCGCACCTCCAGCTGATCCGCAAACCCAATGATTATATCGTGATGGATTTTACCTTATGTTGAACTTGAAAGTCTAACCGGAAAACAGCATTGAAATCAGTGCAGTAGTTTTTCAGTGAAGCTCAAACATAAGACAAACAGTAAAATCTTTGTTTCCGACTTGGAGACCTTCAAAGAGCTTATTGCACCTATTATTACAGTTATTTTTTTTAGTTTTAAAAGTATCAGTGATAGCCGCGATTGTTTAAGTACGCCAATCATATCTTTAATATGATTATTACTTGGAGGAGAACATCGTGAGGAAACATGTCTTAGAAAATCTAACAAATTTTCGAAAGACATGTGAAATCCACCAACCCGCACTGGGCCAGCGTGGTGTATTATGGCCTGAATCCCCCTCGCATTGAGGGGAGGCCCGTGCTCAGGAGTGGGACGTTAAAAGGGCTAATTATTATTATAGTGATGATTTACAGCATACTTGAAAAAATACTCCTTCTTTTTAAGTTTCTTGAGGTAGTAATTCCATCTATCGGGATTATGGATCAGCCTCTCCTTGTTCTCCGCCAGCTGCGCCGCGAGCAGGCCGATATGGAACGGGCTCCCCTTGCAAATTTCGTGCAGCTTCCTGGCTTGCCACGGCAGACTAGACACTGGTACATCGAGACATAAGGCGAAAATTTGCATCGACTCCTTCTCTTCAAAACTATTTTCTATCTGTAACAAAATTACGACTGTATTTCGTGTACTGTGAACTTACATTTCGATGACGGTATGTGGTCGCAAAACTATCGATAGATAGACCAACGTTCGATAGTCTAAGTAGATCGAGCAACGTTCGATCGATTGGTGTGGTAAAACTAACAGGAAGCGAATGGATGCGTCTATATGAGACGAGCTGCTGCGCCCGAGTGTCAGGTCTAAAATTATGTGTATGCATTCTGATGTCAAAACCGACTGCTAGGGCGCGCGGCTCGCCTCATATAGACGCACCCAATTAGGAGAATTTATCGGGCACAGTTCCAGCTACTTGAAATTTATTAACACAAAATTCCATTTTGTAAAAACCTGAAATCGAATCGAGGATTTCGTAAATTACTAAACCTCGACTGCCAAAAAGATGAACAAAAAGAGGTGTTATCAAACTGTAGTGTAAATTAACTTCTATTCCTAATATTCTTTTTGGTAAAAAAAATATAATAGAAGCTATAAAATTAGCGTAGGTGGACAACGAGACATGTTATCAATGTCATAATGAACGTACGAGGAAAAAACTCAAACGACGACTGAAAAAAATATGATGATGACGTTATATGTTATGTTATAACTGTCTGACTAAGTCACTTCACTCACCTTAACAATCTGCGGATGATAATTAGCCACCACATCAGTATCTCTGGTCGTAATTAATATTTTACAACCAATATCAAACGCTTCCACGCATTTCTTCTCGTTAACTTCGTCCAGCACTAGTAGTGAATCTTTGAGGGGTTCCTTTAAGAATTGCGACTTGAGTTTGTCCCTTATGTCCTCAGAAATCCAGCCAGACAAGGAGTTAATGTCCGCATTGGAGCCGATACTCGACATCGACAACGATGAACTCATGAAGGAGTTCGATTGGAACGTACAGATTGACGACGCTTTCCGTAATAACCTGGAATATAATGAGAATGAGGCATCACAAGAAAGAAAATCCCTCTAATATTATAAATGTTATAGTTTGGATCGATGTTTGTTACTCTTTCACGCAAAATCTACTGAACGGATTTGGATGAAATTTGGCACAGATATAGATTATAGTCTGAAATAGCACATAGGCTTTTATCCCTTTAGTATGTTCCCGTGGGATAAATTATGCGCGGACGAAGTCGCGGGCAAAAGCTAGTTAGTAATTATAATGACAATTTTAAGGGCCCACCTCGTAAGTGGCACGTCACCACCTGCCAACGATAGTTTTGCACTAATTTTGGCAGGTGTCCGAACCCTTCCCATAGCCCCCCATCCCCATCTCTAGTCCATCCAAATTTCATACAAAAGCTCCAACTTTCCTTTGCACAAATTCGCAATAGTTCCTGCATCTACTGGGGTCAAGTCAATGTACTTATATGTTTCATTATTTACAGCGGTTGACCCCAGCAGGTGCCTTACATAACATTAAACTAATCTCTAGGGAGGACTACTTGTTGGACCCATGTCCCCACACAAGCTTTCCAAATGACGAAAAAGAGAAACATAATAATAATACACATTTATATATGAATAATAGCCACATACAATGTATAGCTAAAATAAAACAGATTAATGAAGGTCTGGGAAAGATGGGAAACCAGTTTGCGTGTCGTCTGCCTTCTGAACTAGAATGATGTGTTATATTAGAGACAGCAAAACACACAAAACAAGCACACGCTCATGCTGCATACTCAGAGGTTTTTCCACAAAATCTGTTTGAAAGTGTACAATTCGGGGAATCTCAAGTTTTAATTTTAATTTTGTTGGTAGAACAACTTAAAATTCATGGAATGGATTCAAATAATTTAACCGTATACTGTAAGTCTGATTCAAATATGTTTACTTATTGTTTTTAACTGTGTATCGATATCGGTATCAGCGATACTTTTCTACAAATATCGGTATCATATCGTCGAGTGTGTATAACGTAATTTGGAAGGTATAGTCGGTTTTTTCCCTAGTACCAGGTTTTTTTTTAATTTACTGAAATTCCCAATTTAAAAAACGATTCAAAGTATTATACTCACTTGTTTTGTTGAGAAACAATATCGTCGTCAGTTCTGCAGTTGCCCAAGTTCAGCCAAAACACAACTCCCTTAAAATCATTAGTGATAAGGTCGGGATTGCTGCGCAGCACGCTGATGGCGACGCACGTCTTGCCCGAGCCGGACATGCCGTGGAATACCAACATTTTATGACGAGTCAGTTGTTTCAATTTCACTGCTACATTGTTCTCCTAAATATGAAATACGTATATGTATGTCGCAGGGAAATGAGGAAACAAGGGATATCACGAAATTTCTAGGGATACCACGAAACTACGGTAGATGTCGAATATTCTTGTTTAGTACGTTCACTTACTAAAAATGTTTGATGACCGTGATAGAAAGAGATGAGAAAGATTGTCTTCGCAAGTGAGACATGCCTGCAATCAGACATTACCAAGAAAGAGGGAGACGTGTGACCGTCCAAAATTGTATGTCCCACTGAACGGAGTCCATAGACAGAGTACGACTCAATCGTACGACGAAAATAATGTTTAAACATGTCGGTATTGCCAATACGGCTCATATTCTAGTGAATAACACACATCAAAATCCCTTCACATTGATTGTCGAATTGCGAGTGCGATAACAGATGTGTGTGTGCATGTAGTGGTACAATGAGCACAAGTCTAGTGTTTGCAATGTTAGGAGGTACTATATCTGCTAAAATAACACTATAACACACTAACACTATCGGCAAAATTAACTCACCAATGTAAGTCTCCGAACATGATGCTCTGGTAGCCTCGGCACATCGCCTCTGTTCAGGCTGTCCTCGAAACTGTCGTTAGCCATCGGATTGTTGTTCTCTATTACAAGTTTCTCCCAAAGCCACTTGTAATCCTTGGCCAAGCTATCGACGAAAGCCTCGTAGGACTCATTAGTGCCATTGCGAATGAGTATCTTTAGTAGATGCTGCGTTTGTTCGACGCGATCTGTCTGCAAATTGATATTAAAACAAGAATTAAGTAAAATGAGGGTATAATTGAATAAATAAAACAATTATATAGCGCGCAAATTGTCACCGATTCAGTTGGTACTGACACTAAATGAAATTCATTACCTTTCCTCCTCATTATGTATGAGCAAATCTATATCTTCACTTCTACACTAATATAATAATCTAAATATATAAGAATCAAAGTCCTGATTGACTGACTGACTGACTGACTGACTGACTGACAGACAACGCACAGCCTAAACCGCTGATCGTAGAGACTTGAAATTTGGAGGATGGGTTTATCTTGATGTGTAGAGGTGTACTAAGAAAGGGTTTTTTGAAATTCAACCCCTAAGGGTGTAAAATAAGGGATGAAAGTTTGTATGGAAGTTCGTCATTTTTGAAGTTAGAATTATGAAAATTTCTGATTAGGTGTCTTTTGAAAAATAAAAAAATATGGGTTTCAGGGTTTTTGAAAATTCGACCCCTAAGGGGGTAAAATAGGGGATAAAAGTTTGTATGGAAGTTCCGTCATTTTTGAAGTTAGACTTACTTTAATTGGTGATTAGGTGTCTTTTCAAAAATAAAAAAGAGTAATTTCAGGGTTTTTGAAAATTCAACCCCTAAGGGGGTAAAATAGGGGAATGAAAGTTTGTGTTTAGATTTCTTTCGTGTTTTTGGAAATTCATCCCCTAAGGGAAATGTGGAGTGAAAGTTTGTATATGGGTGGTCGAGTTTTGTTATTTTGACGGGAAAGGGGAAAACGGGGTCAAGGGATGTTTTAATAAGTCATCCATATCTCGATATTGGTTATGATTGCTTATTTGAATTGATCAGACTGGGGTTTCCGTATTTTTAATCATTTTGACGAGAAAGGGGAGAGCGGGGTCAGCGCATGTTTAGTCATCCATATCTCAAAATTGGTTATGATTGTTCATTTTAAATAATCAGACTGGGGTTTCAGCGTTTTTAATATTTTGATGGAAAAGGGGAGAGCGGGGTCAGCGAATGTTTAGTCATCCATATCTCGAGATTGGTTATGATTGTTCATTTTAAATAATCTGACTGGGGTTTCAGCGGTTTTAATATTTTGAAGGAAAAGAGGAGAGCGGGGTCAGCGAATTTTTAGTCATCCATATCTCGAAATTGGTTATGATTGTTCATTTTAAATAATCAGACTGGGGTTTCAGCGTTTTTAATATTTTGAAGGAAAAGGGGAGAGCGGGGTCAGCGAATGTTTAGTCATCCATATCTGGAAATTGGTTATGATTATTCATTTTAAATAATCAGACTGGGGTTTCAGCGTTTTTAATATTTTGAAGGAAAAGGGGAGAGCGGGGTCAGCGAATGTTTAGTCATCCATATCTCGAAATTGGTTATGATTGTTCATTTTAAATAATCAAACTGGGGTTTCGGCGTTTTTAATATTTTGAAGGAAAAGGGGAGAGCGGGGTCAGCGAATTTTTAGTCATCCATATCTCGAAATTGGTTATGATTGTTCATTTTAAATAATCAGACTGGGGTTTCCAGCGTTTTTAATATTTTGAAGGAAAAGGGGAGAGCGGGGTCAGCGAATGTTTAGTCATCCATATCTCGAGATTGGTTATGATTATTCATTTTAAATAATCAGACTGGGGTTTCAGCATTTTTAATATTTTGAAGGAAAAGGGGAGAGCGGGGTCAGCGAATGTTTAGTCATCCATATCTCGAAATTGGTTATGATTGTTCATTTTAAATAATCAGACTGGGGTTTCAGCGTTTTTAATATTTTGAAGGAAAAGGGGAGAGCGGGGTCAGCGAACTTATAGTCATCCATATCTCGAAATTGGTTATGATTGTTCATTTTAAATAATCAAACTGGGGTTTCGGCGTTTTCAATATTTTGAAGGAAAAGGGGAGAGCGGGGTCAGCGAATGTTTAGTCATCCATATCTCGAGATTGGTTATGATTGTTCATTTTAAATAAGCAGACTGGGGTTTCAGCATTTTTAATATTTTGAAGGAAAAGGGGAGAGCGGGGTCAGCGAATGTTTAGTCATCCATATCTCGAAATTGGTTATGATTGTTCATTTTAAATAATCAGACTGGGGTTTCAGCGTTTTTAATATTTTGAAGGAAAAGGGGAGAGCGGGGTCAGCGAACTTTTAGTCATCCATATCTCGAAATTGGTTATGATTGTTCATTTTAAATAATCAGACTGGGGTTTCAGCGTTTTTAATAATTTTAAGGAAAAGGGGAGAGCGGGGTCAGCGAATGTTTAGTCATCCATATCTCGAAATTGGTAATGATTGTTCATTTTAAATAATCAAACTGGGGTTTCGGCGTTTTCAATATTTTGAAGGAAAAGGGGAGAGCGCGGTCAGCGAATGTTTAGTCATCCATATCTCGAGATTGGTTATGATTATTCATTTTAAATAATTGGGGTATAAGCTGAGCTGAATATGGTAGGTACTACTTCAGTTTGATCCCATAATAAATCATTTCGTAAATCAACACCCAAAAGGGGGAAACTAAAGGTAGAAAAGTACGGCAGAAAAATATGTTTGTACCCGATTGACTTGAAACTTAGTATGCATAGGGTAGGTGAGGGAGGAAGGGGAAGACGTAAGGTAGGGGGAAGTGGAAGGGGGAGGGGAAAGGGAAAGGGAAATGGAGGGGGAGGGAGCAGAAGGAAGAGAGGGGAGGAAAAGGGGTGGAGAAGGGGAGGGGATTTGGAATTTTGGCTCTATATACCTACCTACCAAAACACGCATTCACCGAATTAGGTACCGTGCTAAAGTTTGTATGGCTCCAATAAAAATCGTGAAATAAAATTATTTTTATAAAAAAGCAAATACTGACTTAAAAAACCCTGGCGCACTAAAAAGTCTTAAGTCACTTGCCCGGTTTTTTTTTATTTTGAAGTCTACGCGGACGAAGTCGCGGGCAAAAGCTAGTAATATTATAAAGAGAAAAGATTTGTATGTTTGTAACGAGTAAACTCGAAAACTACTGAACCGATTTCAAAAATTATTTCACCATTAGAATGCTACATAATCCCTGAGTAACATAGGCTATAGTTTTTGGGATCCGGGATATCCGGGCTGCGGGATCCAGCAGACGGGATCCGGGATCCGGTAAAAACGGGAAACGGGATCGGAGATACGGGATCGGGGATCAGATCCATTTAGATTTTTTAATTTAAATTCTACGCGGACGAAGTCGCGGGGAAAAGCTATTGGCAATATTTTGGTTGTGTACAATTTTAAACAGTCTGTTGAGTTGTAATTTGTAGCCAATTGAATTAGCACCTTTGTGGAATAAACAGTAAAGGAACAGAGGCGTAGCTGACTCACTTTTGAGGCAATCTCATCGTATTCTTCGCCGGAGACTGCGTGCTTGGTGAACAGATCGCTCAGGATGAACTTGACCTCTAGATCGGAGATGATGTCCTTGTGATAACGCTCCAGCAACTGCCGCTTGTTGGAGTCCATTCTGTTACTGGGTTACTCATCTGTGACAAGTCATTAGATTTCTGGTAAAATACATGTCAAGATAGTCTATACATACACTTTGGTACCTATACAAGGATAAATAGATATGTTTGTGGATTGAGTAAGATCGAAGAAAAGATAAGAATGGTAAAGGCTTTAACAGTCTGGCGCCTAAAATATGGGCATGTAATTTTACCAAAGTTAAAACAAATTATGCGCTCCAGCACTGGGCACCTTGTCAAGAAGTGCGCAAGAATGTCTAACGCGCGAGCATATATTTTTGCGAGAACGTTTAAGGTCTAAGGAATTACTGCAGCAATTACTGTTCTGATAAGATCACACTGGATTAAATAAAACCAGTAGGTCATTAGCGCTTAACTTAGGTGTGATAAGCAAAGTAGAATGAAGTGAATTTTGTAGGAATTAAAAAGAAGAATCACGAATCATTTGATTGTTTTTGACAAAATTATGTCATCATCGAACATAATCAGTGCACATAATAGTCCGAATGAGGAAACATAGGATTCTAAATAATAAAGCGCACCTTTAACCACAGATAAACGCGCAATTTAACAAAATGGAACTAAATAACCAGTTTAAAATGTAAAACAATATTTAAAATAATATGAATCGTAGAAACACAAGTAGACGAATGTAAATTCAAATTCACACTGCGCATAGGCAAGGCTCTACGTATATTCGGTAGGTAAATCTTGGTCGACCTTGCTTTTCGGTACCACCTACATAATGAGATGAGTACATACACAAGTAAGCATATATTTTAAAATTTGAGCATATAATGTCAATGGCCGTACTATGATTGCCAAGGCCAACGATCGAGTGAATCACGGCATAAACAATATTTAATTAATACCTATACCACCTACATACCTACCTACCTATATTTATATCATACCTATGGGGTTATAGGCAAAAATACTGTTATGAGGAAAAAGGAAATCGCTAAGCTCTGTGATAGTTACTGTCTAATTACTTATACCTACCCGTCTTGGAAAACCACGAGCGTACCTAACACACGGCTGCGCGCTGCGTACTTAAAGGCTACTCAAATGTTTAAGTGCCGCTTAGCAATTTGAGACGTCGTTATCTGCCATTATTAATACAGCAGGTCAAAGTTAAGCAGCTCTCAGATTTTAGTGGAAATTAAAACAAACAAAATAAAATAAAGAACTTAATAGGTATAATGTACAGTCGTAATCATATGTGCAGTTGCAAATATCAATCAAAACTGTGCTGTATGTTCACAACAATACAGTCTCAAGTGTGTTACTGCACTTATAAATGCTGAACTACCTAACAAATCCATGTTATATTATCAAGTTAGCTTCAAGGCAATGGTTTGGGAGAACCATCAATATAATCAAATAGTATTTGCTCACAGTGCAGCTTGGAAAGAACTAAGAAGAATATTCTTAACAATTTGTCATGGACTTACAGAGCAACTTAAATTATTTATTCTTCTTCTTATTTAATAAAACCGGCCAAGTGCGTGTCGGACTCGCACATAAAGGGTTCCGTACAACCGTAGAATAAAAACGTCAAAAATATCAAGTTTCGTGTATTTCCCTTTTCTTTTTAAATTTTATTTTATTTATAGTATTTGTTGTTGTAACGGCAACAGAAATACACATTCTGTAAAAATGTCAAGTCTCTAGCTATTACGGTTCGTAAGATACAGCCCGCTGACAGACAGACAGACGGACGGACAGCGTAGGCTTAGTAATAGGGTCCCTTTGGCACCCTTTGGGTACGGAACCCTAAAAATGGCCTCACTAGTCTCAAGTAACAAATAGCTAAAACAAACTTAATTAATAACGACACAAATGAAATGACTTGGGTGAATACTCACTGTGGAAATTTAAAATGAAGGGCACAATTAATTGCTTACCCAAACAAAGAGTCCAAAGAACACTAAATTGCTTATTATAATTTCTGTTTTTCGCTTTAACTAATGCCTTTTTGTTCTAGGAAATAAAAGGATTCCCACAGAATTGCTTTAAGTCTATACTTATAACAAAATAGCAGATACCTACACCTGTTGTTGAAAAGTGAACTTTAGAAATGAATCAGCTGGAAGTCATATTTCTGACATTTAGTCCATATTCCTACTTGTGTTTCTATGTCAATGTCAATTGTTATCTTTCGGTAGTCATCATCCAATTAGTGTCACACAAACGGAAATTGGTTAAACAATGATAACAAAAATCTATAAGTGCAAATCAGTCATGCATTTGGTATCTGTATCTACCTTTATCAGTTTTACTAGTCCGTATTATTAACAAAGATAAATTCAACAATTAGTTTAAATGTCAAGACTCAATATTAATTTAACTATATACTATACTTGTTTGTGTTCAAAAATTGTATAACATTTATTTAGGTCATCATAGCCCATACAGTTAAATATAGATATCACCAGATGAACACCAACAGAACTGTATGCTCCCAAACTATGCAAAGCTTGTGCTGTGGTTAGATAAAGATAGCCTTTATTGCTGAGGTTTTACATGTGTGTTTTATTTCACTGTTTAATAATAATAAGTAATAAGTAGTCCTCTGACATAGGCCTCCTCCAATATCTTCCACTCATTACTGTTATTCAGTTTTGGTTTTTCCATTGGATATTGGAGGGTTTTGGTCTAATTGTGCTATGGTTACTGTACACTGAATGGGGTTGATGTTCGACCAGAGCATATTACAAAAATATTGTTTCTGTAATTCAACAGCAACTGGAATCAAAACTTCGTGCAGTGATCTGCACGGATTACACTCAATAGGCACTAGACTAAATGATCGTCAATTCTTATTAATAGTTGACTGATATGTTAGAGTATTAATTAACATAAAGTTTAAGTGAAACATTGATTACAGATTGGTGTAATTATTAAGCCATGATCAACAATGGTGTCCAATGATGATACCAAGGAAATGCTAAGTTGACTTGGAACCTGCATTAATTTGGAGTTTGAAGTGGTGGATAATCCACTCTTATGCTTTATAGGCAAGCATTGTTGTGCTTAAGACGATACAAGAAAAAAATGAATTTTAGTTTCGGGGTGTGGCTGGCGTCGCGTGAGCTGCCGAAGGATATATCCCTCTCGCTTAGCTAGGACAGAACAGCTATGGAGTAGACTATAGTATAGTTATTTTTTGAAGGAACAATATTGTTTAATTCGTACAATTAAAATAATATGTCCCAGTGCACCTTTTAAAATAGATGAAATGGATGAAAATATTCAAATATATTTTTTTCGTTTTATATGGGATTTTTATGTCGAGTGTATTTGAAAAAAATAATTTAATTTCTATGTTGTTTTTATTGCTGAAGACAAAGTAAGTCAAAAGAAGACAAACGATACCTACAATATGCTGATAGATACGTATAACAATACTTCGATCGTATAATAGCCTATAACCAGCGGACGATCCAGACGCGTCCAACGATATCTCATTAGTCAAATTATTATGATATAAAAATAGTTTGGACGTTATACGGGAGCAGATGAACATACATACATATCGGTCAAAATCATAACCCTCCGCCCACCGTAGTCGGGTAAAAATGTACATACTCTGTGTCAGTGACTGACTGCCGGATATGAGTATCTTTTTCATGTTTCGTAGGCTAAGGAATACTTTGGTACTTAACTTCGATGCCGATCATGAAGTCATCAGCGGTGTCATAATATTTTTTTTTACCATATTTAATTTATGTTTTAATTTAATTTTCAGTTTTTATTAATTTTATTGATTTAACCATGCATTTATTTTTGTTTATCTTTTTATCTTTATTTTTTTATCTATCAAAATCACCCTTAGACTGGTTACCGCCACAGGTGACAAGAGGGCTGGCTTTTTCCTTGCTCAAAAAATTCGCTTGACAACAGGAACAGCTTGAATACAGGGAGGACATGCAGCCAGTATCCCACGCGGACGGTATTTGTTTAATTAGGGGTAGGTTTTTATTTTATTGTATTTTATTTTAATTTATGTTATATTATATTGTATTTTAATGATAAAACATGAAAAATTAAAAAAAATCACTAAAAAGCCTGAAATAATATTTCTATTACCTACCACCTCTGCCTACCCCTTCGGGAAAACCGGACGTGATGGTGTGTTATCGAGTATTTGGGGTCGGTGCCAATCTATCTTCTTACTTTTATAGTAGGTAGACTTGGCATACCAAGATTGGCACCGACTCCAAATACTCGATAACACACCATCACGTCCGGTTTTCCCGAAGGGGTAGGCAGAGGTGGTAGGTAATAGAAATATTATTTCAGGCTTTTTAGTGATCCAGGTTTTTTTGAAGTCGGTTTGTTTTTTTTTATAAAAATAATTTTATTTCACGATTTTTAGTGGCGCCATACCAATGAACATTTTGGTATTTTGAACCATATGAAGTAAGCCCAACAAAAGGTAACTGCTGTAAATCTTTGAGAAATTCCCTCGACTGTCTATGGTCTCCATCATTAGACCTGTAATGGCACTTATAACCCATATGGGTGTAAAGTTCTCTCCAATACAAATTAATCAAGCCCAAACTCCAGGTAATTGCTGTAAATCGTTGAGGAGTTCTCTCGGCTGTCTTTTGACTCCATCATCAGACCCTTAATGACAGTCACAACCCATCTAGGTGTAAAGTTCTCATCAATACTAATTAATCAAGCCCAAACACAAGGTAGCTTTTGTAAAATGTTGAGGAGTTCCCTTGACTGTCCCTCGTCTTCATCATCAGTCCCCTAATGACAGTCACAACCCATCTAGGTGTAAAGTTCTCATCAATACAAATTAATCAAGCCCAAACACAAGGTAGCTACTGTAAAACGTTGAGGAGTTCACTTGACTGTCCTTCGTCTTCATCATCAGACCCCTAATGACAGTCACAACCCATCTAGGTGTAAAGCTCTCATCAATACAAATTAATCAAGCCCAAACACCAGGTAATTGCTGTAAATCGTTGAGGAGTTCTCTCGGCTGTCTTTTGACTCCATCATCAGACCCTTAATGACAGTCACAACCCATCTAGGTGTAAAGCTCTCATCAATACAAATTAATCAAGCCCAAACACCAGGTAATTGCTGTAAATCGTTGAGGAGTTCTCTCGGCTGTCTTTTGACTCCATCATCAGACCCTTAATGACAGTCACAACCCATCTAGGTGTAAAGTTCTCATCAATACAAATTAATCAAGCCCAAACACAAGGTAGCTTCTGTAAAATGTTGAGGAGTTCCCTTGACTGTCCCTCGTCTTCATCATCAGTCCCCTAATGACAGTCACAACCCATCTAGGTGTAAAGTTCTCATCAATACAAATTAATCAAGCCCAAACACAAGGTAGCTACTGTAAAACGTTGAGGAGTTCACTTGACTGTCCTTCGTCTTCATCATCAGACCCCTAATGACAGTCACAACCCATCTAGGTGTAAAGCTCTCATCAATACAAATTAATCAAACCCAAACACCAGGTAATTGTTGTAAATCGTTGAGGAGTTCCCTCGACTGTCTTTCGGCTCCATCATCAGATCGACTCCAGACCTTCATAAAATAGTAGTGCTTTAAAATACTTAATGAAAAAAATTACAAACGCACTAGTCGCTCCTACGATTTTCGAAGGTTCCCCTCGATTTCTCTGGGATGCCATCATCAGATCCTGGTTTCCTTATCATGGTACCACCGCTGGGATATCTCCTTACCAACAAAAAAATAATCATCAAAATCGGTTCATAAACAACGAAGTTATCCGCGAACACACATAAAAAAAAAATGTATACGGTCGAAAAGAGAAACCTCCTCCTTTTTGAAGTCGGTTTAAAAATATTTTTTTTTTTTTTTTTAAATTTAATTTTACTTTTATTTATTGTTTTATATTTATTGTGAAATTATAATAATTTTAATAATCAATATTGGACTATGTCTGAAACAAAAACATTGAATTGAATAATTTAAAAAATACAAAAATTATCACATTAACTCGTTAAATCACGGTTTACATCCGCTAGAACGAAAAAGATCCTAACATGGTAGGTAGGACCTGAGGGTTGGCCAGTTAATTACTTAAAATACACTATATTTATTTCAAGAAAACATTCATAAGATCTGAAGGCGTCGGACTCGCACTAAAAGGGTTCCGTACCACGTAGAATAAACACATCAAAAATATCAAGTTTGAGACTTGATATTTATTTTTAAATGTTATTATATTTTTAAACCGGCTTCAAAAAAGGAGGAGGTTTCTCAATTCGACCGTATATATTTTTTTTTTTTTTTTTTTTTTTTATGTGTGTTCGCGGATAACTTCGTCGTTTATGAACCGATTTTGATGAATTTTTTTTTGTTGGAAAGGAGATATTCCAGCGGTGGTACCATGATAAGGAAACCAGGATCTGATGATGGCATCCCAGAGAAATCGAGGGGAACCTTCGAAAATCGTAGGGGCGACTAGTGCGTTTGTAATTTTTTTCATTAACTATTTTAAAGCACTACTATTTTATGAAGGTCTGGAGTCGATCTGATGATGGAGCCGAAAGACAGTCGAGGGAGCTCCTCAACGATTTACAGCAATTACCTGGTGTTTGGGCTTGATTAATTTGTATTGATGAGAACTTTACACCTAGATGGGTTGTGACTGACATTAGGGGTCTGATGATGAAGACGTAGGACAGTCAAGGGAACTCCTCAACGATTTACAGCAATTACCTGGTGTTTGGGCTTGATTAATTTGTATTGATGAGAACTTTACACCTAGATGGGTTGTGACTGTCATTAGGGGTCTGATGATGAAGACGTAGGACAGTCAAAGGAACTCCTCAACGTTTTACAGTAGCTACCTTGTGTTTGGACTTAATTCATTTCTATTGATGAGAACTTTGCACCCATATCGTTTATAAGTGCCATTACAGGTCTGATGATGGAGACCATAGACAGTCGAGGGAATTCTTCAACGATTTACAGCAGTTACCTTTTGTTGGGCTTGATTAATTTGTATTGATGAGAACTTTACACCTAGATGGGTTGTGACTGTCATTAGGGGTCTGATGATGAAGACGTAGGACAGTCAAGGGAACTCCTAAACGATTTACAGCAATTACTTGGTGTTTGGGCTTGATTAATTTGTATTGATGAGAACTTTACACCTAGATGGGTTGTGACTGTCATAAGGGGTCTGATGATGAAGACGTAGGACAGTCAAAGGAACTCCTTAACGATTTACAGCAATTACCTGGTGTTTGGGCTTGATTAATTTGTATTGATGAGAACTTTACACCTAGATGGGTTGTGACTGTCATTAGGGGTCTGATGATGAAGACGTAGGACAGTCAAAGGAACTCCTCAACGTTTTACAGTAGCTACCTTGTGTTTGGACTTAATTCATTTCTATTGATGAGAACTTTGCACCCATATCGTTTATAAGTGCCATTACAGGTCTGATGATGGAGACTATAGACAGTCGAGGGAATTCTTCAACGATTTACAGCAGTTACCTTTTGTTGGGCTTACTTCATAAGGTTCAATATGCAAAAATGTTCATTGGTATGGCGCCACTAAAAATCGTGAAATAAAATTATTTTTATAAAAAAAAAAAACCGACTTCAAAAAACCTGATGCACTAAAAAGCCTGAAATAATATTTCTATTACCACCTCT
Organism: Drymonia ruficornis; assembly: GCA_947859195.1. Taxonomy (NCBI): domain Eukaryota; kingdom Metazoa; phylum Arthropoda; class Insecta; order Lepidoptera; family Notodontidae; genus Drymonia; species Drymonia ruficornis. The sequence continues at coordinate 8,967,274 of OX401915.1, read as the reverse complement.
GCCTACCCCTTCGGGAAAACCAGACGTGATGGTGTGTTATCGAGTATTTGAAGTCGGTGCCAATCTTGGTATGCCAAGTCTACCTACTATAAAAGTAAGAAGATAGATTGGCACCGACCCCAAATACTCGATAACACACCATCACGTCTGGTTTTCCTGAAGGGGTAGGCAGAGGTGGTAATAGAAATATTATTTCAGGCTTTTTAGTGCATCAGGTTTTTTGAAGTCGGTTTTTTTTTTTTTATAAAAATAATTTTTAGTATTTGTTCTGCACCGGCAACAGAAATACACATTCAGTGAAAATTTCAACTCTCTACCTGTTACGGTTCGTGAGATACAGCCCGCGCTGACAGACGGACAGACAGACAGACGGAAAGCGTAGGCCTAGTAATAGGGTCCCGTTAGCACCCTTTGGAACCCTAAAAAGTAGCCTATGTTCTCCGCCAAGACCCAGTCTATCTCCATACCAAAATTCATCAACATTGGTTCAGCGGTTTAGCCGTGAAAAGGTAACAGACAGAGTTACTTTCGTTTATAATATAATAGATTGAATAGGACGGACAAACATTTTCCTATCCATATCTGTAATGTTATTTTTTACGATAATTTATTGATGTATGATATATTTATTACTTGCCCATCCATACCTACAACAAACGCAATAAAGCGACTCCATTGTTTTGACAAGCAATGTATTCCCACTGTCGGCCCAAGACCATGCTGCAAGTATATAACAGTAAGCGAAATAGGGAGTTTTTACAGAAATGACACGAATAACTATGAAATGACAAGAGATGACACAAAATGACAAGAGATGACACAAAATGACAAGAGATGAAAAGAAATTACACAAGACAAGGAAAAGCAAACGAAAATCACGCTGCAGTGCAGGTCATAGGTTCGATTCCTGCCCAGGACATGCAGTTGTGTGCATGAACATGTCCGCATGTCCCGAGTCTAGGTGTAATTAAGTGTATATTTCGTTTGTATTTACAAACAAAAAGTAGTATATGTAGTAATATCAGTTATCTGGTTTCCATAGTACAAGCTCTGCTTAGTTTGGGATCAGGTAGTCATGTGTAAAATAATTTCCAAGGATATTTATTTATTTATCATAGGCGTCGGCGGACTGTAAATACTGTACTGTACCTGTAATGTGGCACGACCGTAATATTTTTTCGTAATATTTTTTAAAAAATCCTTCACAGGTCCGACGTCGAACAAGTCCGAGCGGACACTGACAATACAAAGTTAGAGAGAGACATGGTTAGTTCAAGTACTTAAAATGTGAGATGGCGATATTGTGCGCGCGCTCGGAAATAAACAACGTAAGCGCCAAACCACATTTTCTTGAATTAAAAAAAAACTACTTCATGAATTAAAATATGGTTGAAGGGTAGTTTAGATATCATTATTTGCTATGTTTTAGAAATAATTTCGTGATCTAAATCGTAAAAACATCGTGGTAGCAAGGAAAATTGTAAATAATTAGAGCTCATTTCATAATTTTTTTTTATCGAGAAAATTTCGTCAAATCGTGATTTGGATTTAAAGATACTCAAGATAATATAGTCAAAAATCATACATCTAAATATAAGATTCCTAGTCCACATACTTACTTAAAGAAAAAGTAGAATAGAAAATCAACCAAATTTCGAACCCTCGTCTTAAGTTGGTATGAAGCCAGCCACCTAAGGATTGGATTATTTGTTTAGATACCTATTATTATGAGGTTTCCAGCATATCTACTTATAGAAGTTTATATTCTGTTCCACAAGAGATTAATAAGTGAGTGATATATGCTAAAAAAGAAGTTAATTATAGCTTTGATTTAGGCTGGTTTTTGCTGGTTTTTTAGTAAATTCTTCATCTGTTCATAGCTATAACATAACGTAACATGTTTAACATTGTGCAATATATTTTAATGTTGCAAATTGCTGGTCCAAGCAACTTCAATGTTTCTTATTTACTTACTTATGAGTACCTATAACTTTTTAAATTTGTATTTATAGTGTTGTAAGTACATAAATATGTTATTTATCACTCCATCATGCCAAATTAAAAAGTGGAGCATGATAACTGAGAATAGTAACTGGAGAATATGAAACACATCGTCCTTTGTTGTAATTTAACAGTATTTAAGCTAGATTGGTGGCTGAAATTGCATTTATAGGAAAGCATTTTATACAGAAAGTCCGTAATAGCTTACGATTGCTAAAATTTAGCTCGAAAGTTACCGCATAAGTTTCAAACAAAGTGACTGATAACTCACTCCTTCACAGCTGATCGTTGGTATACATAGGCAAGTTCACTCCTGATTTTCACATGCGTATAATATTTTAATGGAAAATTGTCTTCAAAATATTTATAGAGCAGGCACTATTCAAAACAACACAACACAAAGCAAACAAAGTGAGTGAATGCAACTTCGATGCATGCATGCAACTTCAACCAATGCACGGGAAAGTAGTGATGTAGGCAGCAGATTAAATCGGTTACTGTGTTAATCGATTTAAAGATTTTTTTAAAAGAAATCGTATGATTTATTAAAATGACTAGATATAGGACCATGCGCGATAACCATAGAAGCAATGTAAAATACTATAATCATGTTTTAAAATTAAAAACAATCATACTCATTATTTCAATGAAATTATGTAGAAATTAATATCAGTTATTGTCTGATTATATAGTCTGCTTTTTAAATAGACGAAGCAAATTGACAGCTAAAAATGTCACTGTTCTATGAATTTGAACCTTATTTGTTGTATTTATATCGAAAAGTGACATTAGCACCTGTCAGTTTACTTCGTCTAATTAAAAATCAGACTAGACACGTTTGGTAAAATCTTAAGAAACTACAAAATTGACTAATTATAGTTTTTACTTTTTAGTTAAACTTTTGTTGCATAGCAGTTTTAGTAATAAAAGAAAACAAAAGTGGAATTTACATACAATTAAATGATTTAAATTGATAGGTGCTAATCACTTTTTGATAGAAATGTTACAAATAATGTCCAAATTCACAGAAAAGTAACATTTATACTTGGCAATTTGCTCACTCCAATTAAAATACCGCTGGATGCAAGTAGCACAGGACCGGTCGTTGTCGAAAACCTTGGGGAGGTCTATGTTTAACAGTGGACATCTTTTGGCTGAAATGATGAATAGCGATGATGAATCGTCTTTAAGTAGGGTAAAACTATGTATAGTTAGCCCCTGCCAGTAACTAGGCACTACGTATTTTAAACATCTAAAATATGTTTTTAATCTAAAAACGAAATCTTAAAGTAATACCTACTCGGTTATCATTACCTATAGATGGTTTTTTGGAATAAATATCTTGTTTTAGGCGGTTAAAATACGAAGAGGCTCGTTACTGCCAGTAGCTAGTTTTACTAAAAAAAAATGTTATTTGAAAATATTTTATGATCGATTAGAGATTAATAATTATAAAAAAATAATCGCTGTTGTACATCACTGAATATGCCAAAAATAATTATTGTCGATGGTTCAATCTTATCTGTCAAATTGTCTGTCAAACAGAGGTGTCATTCTTCTATAGAGGCAAGTTCATAGGTAATCATATTATTATTTTTTAATTAAAGGCAAAGTAGGTATACCTATTACATACATATTTTTTCTATTATTATTTTTATAAATCAAAATGTAATAGTTAGAGATAGTAATATGCACGTTTTATCTTAGTTTACATGTTTCAACATAGATGGTGTTAAATCGAATAAAACACAAAACAAAGAAAGAGTGTGTACCTACCTACCTAGGTATCTTATTATTATACATTGGTTAGCTTTAACTTTGAACCAAATGTAATGGTAATTAGTAAGTACTTTGCTGATCAGTCCCATGGTTTGCGCGTATAGGTCGACTCCGATTGTGGCAAATAAATTACAGAATTAATTTCCCTGTTCTAGGGATCGTCACTTGTCTGTAAATGCAGGTACCTACCCCAAGTCTGCAGTAGGTACGTAGTGCGTACGGTACGTTCTTCATTATCAACAAGCAAGCATCAGTGGTGTAGATAAAGTCAGCTTCCACGCTAAATACTGTCCCCCAAAATTTATAGAAAGTTATGATAGACGTACGTTGGAATTATAAGTCACTTTTGTTCCCAGAAATGCTTTGTGAAACCATTGTAAACTGACAAAAAATCTCCATAAAGGCGGTGTATTGCTGTGAACTTGCTGTGAAAATGCAGAGAATTAATAGCTACTGCACTTATGAACGCGACTTTACCTACATACTGATAACAATACCCCGCTCTCTGTAGAATTAAACACACTAACTTCTTTTCCAATATCGTTTACTTGCTGTTCTCAATACGACATACAATATCGTATGGCTATATCTAGCGTAAATTCACTATTTTCTAAACAACCTCGTCTCTCAAGTTTGATGGAGTCCATGATGTTATTACATTTTTCTTTAGTTACTTTTTCATTCTCGTTATATAACACAAGCTTTAATTATTATTATCAAGACTCCGTATTAATAAATTATTTTATTAATTATCAGATATATTTAGAACGATGAAATATTGATAGTAATTATAGGAATAATGTCACCTCAATGCCGGATGTTAACATTACTGGTCTGGCGATACCTACCTGTTTCAATTATGTGCCTATTTTTTAAAATTTTAAATTAAGTACCTACTTTATAGCCATTTCCAAGAAAGACGGAGACATGTGATTGTCCAAAATAGCAGGTATGCCCTAATAAATGGAGTCCATGGACACAGTACGACTCTGTCGTTCGCGAACCCGCAACCACCCAATCACAATCTAAGTACACCCAATGATGTGAGTCGCGCGGCCAACGCTTGAACCACTGCGCCAAGCGGTCGTATCTGTAAAAATAACACATTTAGGCCGTGGTCTCCTATTAAATCACAATGCTTACTATAGAAATTTACCTACTGTTGTGGTCTCCTCCACACGCGCCGAGACGATACTATAGTAAAATTGTGACGCGGGGCGTACGCGTGACGCTGTAAGCGGCCGATGGCATTTAATAGGAGGGCATGGCCTAAATTAATTAATTATTTATTTATAAGTGGTAGATATATCGTTGGTATGTCGTCTTTATCTTATAACGATTTTCTAACTTACCACGTGTTTGATCCTCAGGTAGGTGGCAGATGTGCACGACAAAAAGCTATCCGCAAAATATCTGTAAACAAACCATTCTTTGAGGTCGGATCACGCTCATGAATGCCGTTGCCTTACTTCGGGCGTTTAATAAGATTTATTGTAACTGATCATGTTTTGACAATAGTGGATACTGGCGGCAAACGATCGCCTTTGTGTGGTCTCCACATTTATTGTCCTTTGGCTAAAGTCAAAATAACACCTGGTTAGTGGAAAAAAATAAGTATGGGAAGTAAGTATTTAGTTTCGTTATCTTGGAATCTATCCTATGTCGCCAAATGTTACGTAATCGCTAAGGGTTTTTATCTTGATTCTTGTCACCATATTAATTTAAAATAAATCGTGAGTGGGTACCTTATGTGCTTTATGTCCGTAAAAGTCAAATCAATAACCATCCTCAATAACTATTAAATTTATTCGCCTTACCAAACGTACATACTTATAAATAACTCGAGTTATGTGACTAAGGTGGCAAATAAGCGTACGGCCCGCCTGATGTTAAGCAGCTAACGTAGCCTATATGGTTGCAATACCAAAAGCATCGCACGCAAGTTGCCGACTTGAAGGAGTGTGCGATAGAGCCCCAAGTGGCCTGTGTGTGTTGTTGCGGGAGTTTGGCTTCCGGTTCATTGAGAGGTGAGTTGAGTCTTTGGCTGTGTCTACACCAGGCGCATGCCGCACCTGCCTGAGCACTCAGTCTTGATGTAGAAACGCATAGACATAATGTCATAAAATGAGTGCAGGGCCGAGGCATGCGACGCATTTGGTCGCACCAATTTGTTTAGGTATATCACATTTTGTTTATTCGAAGGCAATAGTCGACTGACCACAAACTCGTCACCTCCTATCAAAGGACACTGTATTTTCAAGTGATGCGCCACAGTAACTCACAAATGCATCACCGCGCGATAGTGAGGACCCACCTGAGTTATGATAATGCATCCTGAGATACACTAAGCCCGAAACACTTTAATCTTAACGGCGTATAAACATAAAGATGTCCACTTTCACGTCACTAAAAGGCGATTGTTGTTAAATTTAATGGCGCATAAAATAAAATAGTCCTACACGATAATTACCTATTGACTAATAAAATATCCGTTGCTAGGTCTCGTTGGTGTTAATGACACTTTAATAATACCTTTGATAGAGTTAGGGCCTGCTTCAGAATCGTCAGATAATTTTTATGCACTAGATAAATATGGCGTATTGATAGATATTCTATGGAAAAACTGTCAAAATGCTATATTTATTTGGTGGATAAAAGTTATCTGAAACAGGCGCTTAGGCACGGAGTTAGGGCACTTTTGTTGTATGCATGTCATTGTTGTTACTGACAGACGTAAATAACTCAGTTGTTTAATGTTAATGAGCCAATTAACATAAATGTTAAGTATGGGAAGCAATTACAGGAATCGTCTAATTACGTTTGAATTATCGTTGACAGCGTTATTTACTTTTTTATGGGAGAATCAAGAGCCAATCAACAAGCAGTTATTAAAGTAATTATAACTTGACACTCCACTTTTGAAATGAGCAAGGATTCGTTATTAGAGAGCGCGTATAAAACATGAATAGGGTGTATATGAAAGCTTTATACTGGGTGAAATCGAAATCGTGGGCAATATTTTAAACTATGACTCTACATATGATTCAGAATATTTAGGTAAAATAAATAAAAATTCTATTGATAAAAAATATTGCTCGGGTAAGCAAATAAGCAGACCATTGAACTGTTATACCTTACCTGGGCAATAATTTTTTATCAATTTATTTGTTGATTAATATTTCCTAAATATTCTGAATCGTGTGTAGAATCATCGTTTAAAATATTGCCCACGATTTCGATTTCACCCAGTAGAACGATCAAGAGGACATCAAAATTGTATGAAACAATTAAAGGCTTCGTAGTTCTAGTGGTGATAAAATATTAAAAGAACTTTTAGCAGTGGGCGAAAGCACTCTGATAAGATAACAGCAACACTTGAAATTCTAGCCTGCGCGTAGATTTAAAGCTTCTTCCTACGTAGATAGGTACTGTGGGACCTTTTACGAAAGGGATAAAACCATTAGATAAGTACCTAACAACATGTTTTCCCAACATCTAAAAGAAATCACATTAAACTAATGGACATAGAAATAGTCGATTTCGGAGCAAATGTAACTATCGTATCGAACTTCGACGGTGCGTTCAATGGTTTACACCGAAATTCATTTGCGAACGTTTTGTTAAAATGTTTCAATGTTTACTTATTATTATTATTGTTCAGAGCAATATCTGCGTTCAGTTGTTTTGCTAAGTACTTTTTTATTAGGGTGGTCATGTACCGTTTTGTAAACAACTTTTGCTTTGAAATTAATTAGCTAGTTAAACTAAAGCTTGCTAAAATACCTATACATCTATTGAACACAGACCATCCATTTTGTAATGTACTTAGTACGTACTTAAAATAGTTGTTACCTATACTATAAAGCTATGAAATATATGTGCAACCGTAAAATAACGCAAGATAAAGAACATCGGTGTAACAACAATGGCTTCGTTGAGGTAAATATCAAAGCTTACGAGTCCGCGCACGTCCGTGATTGGTCATTTCAGTATATCTCAGTTAGACGCAACGCGAATCCCGAATGAATTGCACGAATTGTTTATAAGTCGATACTCAGCGGATTTCATAAAGCTTTTAAAAAAAAATTAAGATGTGACTGCGCCTGATCTTGTTTTAATAGCAAATACTTAAGTCATGTGACTAAGGTGGCAAACAAGCGTACGTCCCGCCTGGTGTTAAGCAGTTACCGTAGCCTACGTAGCCGTAGACGTTTTTGAGATAATTTTATGATGATTACAAAAGTGGGCCTTGCTAGGCTAGGCTTAAACGGAGCGAAGATAGCTGCAGGATTGGCTTTATAACCGACTAAAGTAAATATTTTAAGATTGCGGGATTGCAGGTAATCTGATGAGAGGATATTAATAACTTAACAACATGCTTACCTATTATTGGAAGCCGTTGCAATTCTAACCATCATAACTCATAGCGTGCTCATATTTGTGGGTGTTCCAGACAAAATTTACGACGTCACGTAGTTTTATTTTATTTTATTGGTGCAATTTATCATGACGTCATTGTACTGCTGCCATTAACTGGGCTTAAATGATTTAATTCTCGACTTTCCCTCAAAACATTGATGGCACCTAATCACGGCCCACGACAAGATAATCCTAAAATTTATTGACCATAAACAGACAGTGTCGTCAATCGAATTGATATTGTGGTCATACCGATTTACAAACAGTTTGGTGCTAATGAAATTACATTGAAATGCCATAAATTAGGCGACAATGTTGGGGCGAGTACAATGCGCGTTTACAATGCCCCGTATTTGGGTTAAATAGTAGGTCACAAAAGTAAGACCACCCTTAAAGTTTGGGTGGCTCCGGCGCACAATGGTCTCGCCAGCAAGATGTTTTGATCTGCTGCAAGAAATGTATAGAGTAATTTATTGCGGTATGCTTTTATTGGAATGTAAACAGACGTTGAGACCACACTCCATTACGACTGAAACAAAGATCTAAGGAAGAGTTGGACGCATTAAAGGGCCATAACATAAAATTGATAAGGTGATTGAATGAGGTTGTTGTAGTTTAGTTGAGTCAACGAGGATAACGATGTAATTCCTGCTGGTTTTGATAAAACATTCCCGTGCTTGGATGAATAATGTCATCCGGAGGATTCCGATGGTGAAGGTTAATGCTCCTCATGCTCAGAAGAGATGGCGAAAGTTCTAATTTAGACTTTATTACAGACACTAAAAGTGCGTGGTGAGTAAAGATTCGAAGACACGAGACCACAATAAAAAGTGATTGTGATACATTCGTTTCTCACTCGTGTCGCAGTCACTGGAATATTTATTCCTTTGATGTACAACCAACAATACGAGAAAATTGAATAAATAATATGCAGCAGCAATCGAGCCATAATTAGAGAAGCATATTTATAAAATATTGTGGTTACTCTCACGGGCTTCCATTTCGTTCATGACGAGTCTAAAATTCTTGTGGACAAAGGGCCGGCAGGGCTGCCAGGAGCGTAGGTAGCGTCGGCCTTCCGTCAATATCGAGGACAGCGGGACACCATTGTCACTGGGGCCTTTGTGGCCGCTGACGCTGCGAAGCACAGACCAAAAATCATTAATTTTGTATCACAAAGCAAGAACCCACAAATCGAAGGCCTGAAAAAAAAATTAGGGCCATTGAAGATCGGTCACTGACACACGTCGGGATGAACACTCGTAGTGAGGTGGAGGATTCGATTTGAGTTTTAATTATACTATTTTATAGGACGATGCGGCCGACAAAGAGAGTGATGAGCTGCGGTTTTGATATTGAAACTTACGTGTGGACTATGGATAATGATTACGTTTTTTTTTAAGATTCTTCCATAGGTGCCTGAAGATTATATATGTTCCGTGAAGTGTTAGAAACAGCGGGTCGGCATAACTAACCCATATATTCTGATTACAACACATTCTTTGTTATACATATTTCGTTATTTATAGCCGCATGGTGAGTGGCTTGTAAAACCAATAACATAAGGAATCTTTGTTCTCCTGTGATGCACGCACGGTACTAAACTCTAGCTTCAACTGTAAATGGTCTCGTGTTGTTTCGTGCATAAATCACAGAGTTTTTGTTATTAATGTCACCGTTAAAGCAAAGATTCATATTTAGTGCAGCGGAGCTTATCCAAAACGTCCCGTGACCAACGTAACCGGATTAACCAGAACTATAAAATACGTTAAAAAATAAAACATTTCAGCTTACTGTTTACAGATCACGTCGTCTATAATTATTTATGAAAATCCCCTCATAAATTAATATTCGTGACAGTGAAAAGACACTTTTGGAGTTCCTCATAAAAAATATGAAATCATTCTTCCACATTTCATCCTCTTCTAACATAGCTGTGTAGGTACCTGTACAGTAATATTTTCTTATAGGTGTCATAGGTTCGGTAATTATTTTCGATTGGAGAAAAATAATATTCGATAGTGAAAGCGATTTCCTGTTGAAAGTTTTACTGTACTTAAATTGTAAATACAGAACCCATTCCCGAAACTCTACGCCCGTATACACTTTGTGTTCTATCACCAAAATATTTAAACAAACCATTCAACTATCAATAGCGTTGTGGCGTAACAAATGCGATTAAAACCGCTATACGCGGATCCAACACAGATGGTATGAGGGGAAAATTAAAAAGCAGACCAAAAAAGCTCTTTTGTCGCGACGAATTTCGCTTTATCTCGTAAACCGGAATCGGCAGCCCCTCCGAGCTAAATAATGCTAATCATAATGGCATTACATTCATTCGTCGGATTTCGTCAAGTATCCCGAGATAGGTCTCGAATTCCTATCGTTTTTTCTTTCATTTTTGCGGTTTTTTTCTTTAAAATACGTTAATCTAATCGTAATACGCGAATGTCAATTGCTAATTTACTGAATATTTATTCAATTAGATTTACTTTTATGATTTCACAGAGTGCTTATCTTATGACTTGAGAATTGACTTGACAATGAGAGGGTCTAGAAATGTTGATTAGCCATCAATTAAGAATGGATTCTTTCATACCAAACACCTGCTGTAAGTACTCGTAGGTATGAAGTTAAATACTACAGAATATTAATAAGAACTCAATAATTTCAAATACAAAAGAATATGATTAACCACAAAATAATGCGCATTTGGCCACACTATCCCCGTCGGCTAAAGCAACAATACGACGTTAATGCCGACTTTACAAAGTGTTGCCATTAGCACATCTGATACAAAATATTTTGACGTTTACTACCACCAAATATGTATGGCTCTTTGGGGATTCCGACCATTAGATCCATGGAAACACAGTAACAAAGTGAATGGCAGACAGCTAGGAAGATCGATTCGATTTATGCGTTTTTTGCGGAATCACACAATGGTCCCTAGTTATTGACAGATAATAGGATCCAGAAACCGTAGGGAACAGTTGGCGGGAATCGATTCCAGTTGTAATGTGGTTAGTTATGGCGATCAAAATCACATGTTGATTTCATTCGATGTCATTAGGTTAATGTACTATGTCCCATCGCCAAATGAATAGTGGGTGGAGAGTGTCATCTTCGTAATATTTTTTATTAATTTAATAACCAAACAAAGCTTTGAAGTCCAGTTATGAAAGAGGTGTCATCATTATAATGTTATTTATCGTCCAGGAAAGAAACTTTTCAGAATATTATCGAATAAAGTCATAATATTTATCATCGCCGGTTTTCTTTGGATTGTATCGGGTCGTCGAATCCGGGATATTTTATTTTCTCGTCTCATCTCTACGACAATGTGACGCAGGATGTGCGTGCAATAAAACGTAGTCTCAACATTTTCAGAGGTTTGTCTAAACAGCAGCCAGATAAATAGAGCTTCAGCGGTTGGTGATGAGTTGTTTTTGTGGTGTGTTTTAATGTGTGATAGCAAGAGCAGGGGAGGTAATGTTATGTTGGTGAGGACATAAGAAACGGTTGACGAGTCTGTGTAGCTGTTTTGATTTACAACTTCCTGAGCGAGCGGGCGGCACGTTAGCACTGCACTCATGGGCCCAGCCTGAGACACTTACTGCATACGTTATGATATATGTATTTTTAGTTCTGCTCATTAGGATGTTACATTAAACGATTTGTGAGTGGTTTAATTGGTGGCGTAGAAACTACTTTCAGACAAATAATTGTATAGAGTTAATGACGACGTTATTTTTGACGTTTATTCGAAACTTTTATTATTTTACGCTCGCTGTAAGGATTTGGAAATTCATGTTTCGAGTGATAATTTCAAAGGAACATTAAATATTACGCGTGTAACCTCGTTTATGAAATATCGGTCTCTTAACAGCATGGGGAATGCAGGTTTTCATTCATAACATAAAAAATCCATATTATCCGTTCGGTCTGTGTGGCATCCCGTGTCGAAGTGCACTTGTTTAGATCAGTTAACTCTGTGCAGCGTAATTTTTGTATTTCGCCGCCGAGTATGCCAATGAAGCCCTTTGAATGTTACCCGACGCCTTTTGTTTTGTACGACGTTTAAGATTTTTAAGTTATTGTCCTTTACGACATTTTTGCTCTTGTATTTTAGTCGATAAGATATTATTTCCTCGTGATTGATAGACACACGTAGAGTCAGCTGCTTGTTCTTCCGTTCATGCTTTAAGAGTTTATAAGCAATGTCTCCATCCATCGCATTAAACGTAGAGTCCATAAATTTCTATATCAGTAAAGTCTCTAGTAGTAGAGCTTAACTGCATAATCTAATTACCTAAATTATATTCTTTAAATTAATGTTGGTAGAGTCTTAAGAGACTTGATCTGTTAGGTATAGCAAACTTGGTATATGAACATAAAGGATCTACATACCTACTTACATTTTACTCGTAATGGTAATGATTATTTTAGGCGATAGATAAGGTGCAACGGAAGTTGATAACTGCGGGAAGGGTTTTCAAGTAATTTAAGGCCAAATCCTCATTGGGAGCATTCACTGATGATGTCATGAAGTGAGTAAGTTTGACAAGCCAGTTAGATAAGAGTGGGTTATCGCAAATGCGTCATTACACAGGTAGGTTGGTTTTGTAGAACAAAAGGCTATGGTGAGAAATGATTTTGTTCGCATTGTGGAATGTAACAGGTGATCATGTGAAAATATGTACGTAGAAAATAGATAGTGCTATATTTGTCTGATACAAGTGATAAATGTCTATTGTTTATCTGGTTATCTGGACTTTGGAAAGTTAAAATATTAAAAGTAATTAAAATAGCTGATACTTTACTTGATTAATAAAGTAGATAGTAACATACAAATATTACATCATAATATGAGGTATGATAATAAATTCACACGCTTTTCAGTAGGAAAGCTATTGAAATTTTATGATTAGGTAAAACAAACAAAGTAAGCACCGCCATGTTTATAAAAGCTCGCAAGGCGCGCTTCTGTTCATGCCAATCTTGTAGCGAGCAACTTGTTGCCGTTGCTTGTAGCGAGCGAGAAGATATATCGGTGCTCTCTGTCGGGGGAGGAGCGACCGTGCGCGGGGAGCGTGCCGCCGCCGGTCGCTCAACTTGCTTCTGCACTCAGTCGCTTCTCACGAGCCACCGAGAGAGGTGTCTGCTACGCTCCACCTCACTGACTCGTGCCGTTATGTGTCGTACTTCGAAACAAGTTTGACGGGAAATTCGTTAAGTTTTCCGAGCGCGTCCGGACTAGCGTAGCGATGTGCGCGATAATAACGTATCAAAGAGTGACAGTTTAAATAAAGTGACAGTTTACAGTGAGTTATTCGAGATGCTATCGATGGGATTGTTGGCTGTGTGGTACGCCGCATGGTGTTGGCCGTGTCTGGGCGTAGGCGCGGCGTCGCTGACGAGCCGGGTGGCGGAGGCGCCGCAGGAGTGCGAGTGGCAGCGGGTGTCGGGCGACGCCAGCGAGTCCACTCGCGTCCAGCTGGCCTGCTCGCTCCGCACCGCCGCCGGCGCCACAGACTTGTTGGCTGGACTCAGTAACTCCCAAGCCCAGCGTATCACGGTTCTGGACCTTCACTGCACTGATGTTCTATTTTTCGAGAGTTCTCTCGATTTTGGCAGAAGAAAAGAAGAAGGGACACAACTCCTGTCCCGGTTTCACAATTTGAGGGAGCTGAGGATAGACTCCTGCAAGATTCGATATGTTCCGTCTGCCGTGTTATCGTCTCTCAGTGGATTGCGCACTTTGACTATTCGGACGCACAACACGGATTGGTCGGCGATGTCTATGGAATTCCATAGAGACACGTTCAGAGGCCTAACCGATTTGAGAATATTGGACTTGGGCGATAACAATATTTGGAATTTACCACCTGAGATATTTTGTCTTCTGTATAACTTGAAGGAGTTGAATATAACTCAAAATAGATTACAAGACATAGCGAATTTGGGATTCTCAGACTGGGGAAACGGCCCCACCGCACCTGGTAAATCTTGTAACACGGTATTGGAAACATTAGACATGTCGTATAACGAAATAAGAGCTTTGCCCGATAACGGACTGTCAAGTTTACGCGCACTTCAGAAATTGTTTTTGCAAAACAATAGAATATCAGCTGTTGCTGATCGAGCTTTCGTGGGCTTGAGCGATTTGCAAATGCTCAACTTATCTACGAACGCGTTGACGGCTCTACCACCAGAGATGTTCCAATCTTCAAGAGACATCAAACAAATATATTTGAATAACAACTCGCTTAGTGTTTTGGCACCTGGACTGTTGGAAGGCTTAGATCAACTGCAAATACTGGACTTGTCAGTGAATGAATTGACTAGTGAATGGGTAAACAGAGACACGTTCTCAGGACTCGTTCGCTTGATAGTGCTAAATTTATCGCACAACAGGATTACAAAAATAGATACTTTGCTGTTTCAAGACTTGAATAATTTACAGTTTTTAAGTTTGGAGTATAATCACGTGGCGCGCGTAGCGGACGGCGCATTTTCTAATTTGAAGAACCTCCATTCGCTTTCTTTGGCGCATAACAACATAATTGAAGTAGACAGCGGGCACTTTTCGAATCTCTACGTTTTAAACCAACTGTTCCTTGACGGCAATAGAATAACGAAGGTTGACTTACGCTCTTTTGAGAATATAACGAAACTACACGACTTGGGTCTTAGTGGAAACCAGTTATCAGAGGTACCGGAAGCGATTAAGACGCTCAGATTTTTGACTTCTCTTGACTTGGGAATGAATAGAATAACTAAAGTCACAACATCACAGTTTGAAGGATTAGACGATTTATACGGTTTGCGTCTTGTTGGAAACAACATTGAAAAAATATCCAAGGATACATTTGCCGCTCTACCATCGCTTCAAATACTAAATTTAGCTTCAAACAACATAGATCAAATAGATGATGGAGCTTTCGGTTCAAACCAACAGCTAAAAGCAATAGGACTGGATGGTAATAAACTAGTGGATCTTAAAGGCATATTTACAAACACCCAACCGCTTGTTTGGTTAAATGTGTCAAACAACGAGTTACTTTGGTTTGATTACAGCCATATACCGACAAACTTAGAATGGTTGGATATGCATGAGAATAAAATTGACAAGCTTGAAGATACTTATGGATTGAAGGAATCGTGCTCAGTAAAAATGCTCGATGTAAGTTACAACAAACTCCGAAGCATTGATGAGCTGTCATTTCCAAGTAGTATAGAGACGGTCGTGTTGAATAATAACAACATTGATAAGATCAGTCCTGGTACGTTCCTGCAAAAATACAACCTCAACAAAGTAATACTTTATGAAAACAAAATACGGACATTAGAACTAGGCGCCTTTGCCATATCAGCTGTTCCTGATGACAAAGATCTACCGGAGTTTTATATTAGCGAAAATCCATTTGTGTGTGACTGTACAATGGAATGGTTGCAGACAATTAACCAATTAACCGACCCTAGGCAGCGACCCAGAGTAATGGATTTAGAAAGTGTAAGGTGCTCTTTAACACATTCACGAACCAGATCGGAAATGCTGTTACTCGAAGTAAAATCTTCTGAATTTTTGTGCGAGTACGAATCACATTGTTTCGCTGTGTGCCATTGTTGTGACTTTGACGCCTGTGATTGTAAGATGACTTGTCCAGATAAATGTTCGTGTTATCACGATCAAACCTGGACCACCACTAACGTGGTCGATTGTTCGAACGCTGACTACGATCACGTGCCGGACCGAATACCGATGGACGCGACCGAAATATACTTGGATGGTAACGATTTGAAAGAGTTAGGAAATCACGTTTTCATTGGCAAAAAAAAGTTACAAGTGTTGTATCTAAATAACAGCAACATCAACACAATACAAAATAGAACATTTAACGGGATTGAGTCATTGAGGATTCTTCACTTGGAAAACAATAAATTAGAAATCTTAAGAAACACACAATTCACTAGATTGCCTAATTTGAATGAGCTCTATCTTAGTGATAATAAGATTAAGGTTATAGAGAATGATACATTCAATTATTTGCCTTCTATAGAGTTCTTGGGTCTTGACAATAATGGTTACGTTGATTACATGCCATGGAGGGTCATTACAGACAGCGATCCCCGCACTCGCGTCTCAGTAGATGGGAATAACTGGATATGCGATTGTAAAGAGGTAAATCAACTGAATCAGTGGCTGATAAAAAAGTCAAAAGATACCGAGACTATGATGTGTTACTTTGCTCATGGACAACCGATGAATAAAACTATAGCGACCGTAGCGAAGGAATGTAAAGCGGAGACTACTACCGAGGAGACCGGCACCGAGACTCTAAAGCGATTATTCATCGAATCGAATGTCGGCGTCGAAAATTACATTCCATATATCGCAGCGGTGCTGATAATAGCAATTATACTCTTACTAATGTGCGCTTTGCTGTTCATGTTTCGAGAAGATTTTAAATTATGGATGCACTCGAGGTACGGTGTGAGAGTATTCACCTCGACTCCAAAAGATATGAATGACAACAAAAACAAACGATTTGACGCTTTTTTCGTGTACAATCCAAGGGACGAGGACTTCGTGACTCGCGCTGTCAGCTCAGAGCTGGAAAATATGGGACACACATTATGTTTGCAACATAGAGACTTGCCATTGGTTGAAAGACGTTCGGGTGACAGTTTAGTGAGTGCGTCTGAATGTTCCAAAAGACTAATAATAGTGCTATCAATAACTTTCTTACAACAAGAGTGGTACTCGCCGGAATCTAACGCGGCTTTACAGAGTGCAATCAATTCAGTGAACGTTAGGCATAGACGTCAAAAGATAATATTCCTCGTGACGACAGACTTGAGTGCCATAAATATCGATCCGGACCTAAAAGTGTTGCTCAAAACGTGTACTGTGATCGTGTGGGGTGAGAGGAACTGTTGGGAGAAGCTAAATTTTCGGTTACCGGATGTGGACGTGACATTGCCCAATCGGACGCTTCATAATGCGAATAATTTGAAAAGTAGTAATAGGGAGGCGTTCGGTCGGCACGGTAACATGAGGTACACGGCGCCGCCGACGTCTCACGACCCTTGGTATAAGTACGGGATGAATCCGCCGGTTCTGATGATGTCGAGTCCTATGCACTCGACGAGCGCGAGCGCAGAGGTGTCCGCGCGGAGTACGGAGGACGAGACTTGCTCGGTAGCGAGTAGCGAGGGCCGGCCCGACGACCGGCTCCCGCATCACCATAGCTACGTCTCCATAGACAATCATCAGTGCGAGGAGAGGCCCCTCAGGCCCGCGCAACAAATCCCAATGTCTGCCACCACGCATCCTAGAAAAACTTACTTTGTCTAACCGCGTCCACAAGCACCGATTAGCAGCGCCCAATATCAAAACTAATTTCTCGGGCGCACTTATCGGCTCATGTAGACCCATCGAGCGATCATTGTGATGTATGTAAATAAAAATGTATAAAAAATATAGGTTTAATTAATGAACTGGCACATATACAGGACGCTATTGTTTTAGGCTTATCTTTGTTGGTGCTGTAATGTTAAATTATAAATACGCAGCAGTAATTTGTTTTTATTTAATTATGCCAGTATTGTGGAAACAATTTTTGTAAGGAATGTTGTACTATAAGTACTGTTTAAGATTAATCTGAACATAGTTGTTTTTTGTACCTGTTTAAATAGCATTCACTGTCAGTTTTCCTGTAGTAGGTATTTGAATGAAGTTGTGTACCCATACATTCCTTTTCGCATACGTAGGCTGTATTTTACTAAGTATACAGTAAATGAGTACATGCAACTGGTACTCTAAGGTTCCTGAATAATTTAAGTCCTGACAAACTGAATTATTTGTGATAATGTTAGGTACTTATGTTGAATTTATTATTTGAAGTGAGAACTGTGTGAAGTTAGGTTTTGTACATAATTATCGTGTAATCAAAGGTATCGCAGAACTGAAATGTACCCTAGTCAATTGTAAATAGCTAAACGTAAGTAATATAAGTATAAGTTAATAATTTTGTGATGTAATTTTTAGTTAGGATATAAAATTTTCGTATTTATTACGCTTCCAAACGCAGAGTATGAATAAAATAATATTTTTATCTACTAAACTGTATTTTAATTGGAATTATTATGCCCATCACAAACTGTACACTACATTGTTTCAATTCAATACTAATGACTCAATTATATCAAGTATCACGCAAGAATGTTCTATTTGAAGGCAATTTGGTGCCATAGATGGAATATACATACACAAATGTTGTAAATTGTGACGGTCTGTGCTATTCGTCAAAGGTGTCAATGGGTAAACCAACGTATTTAAATTGGTGAGTCTATTATAGTTCATACGCCCAGATAAAGACAGCTGCAGCACGCGTCAACTCGTGTCGACTGTTTACTTCAGTTATAAGTACGCTCTAATAGGCATGCCTCGTTTCCAAATATTATTTCTCACAGCCTTTACTTAAAGAGTTCACAGAACTAAGTGGTAAAATACGTACACGTTAGATATGTAGAAAACTACTCTTTGATATCCAATCGATCTGACAACGAATGTTTCACAAAACGCATATCTAGAATCGGGACAGGTGATCGAATAGGGGCAAACGTCAAAAGTTTTTCATTGACATAATCAATTTACCGAAGTGCTTTGTTCGCCCATCCGCGGTCGAATGTATAAATATTTATTTTATCTAAATTGATCGAAGCGGATAAGATCACGCCCGAGCCTGTACGATTTTAATTTAAAAGCCGCCGCGACAGTGCGCCCGCGCCGATTGCCCGCTGCGAAACTATAAATCATCTGCCGAGCCGGCCGGTGATGAATAAACAGCATTTTAATTGACTTTTGATTGCACTGTGATGTCACTTTATTGTTAAGTAGCCAGTATGTAAGCAAGTGGAGCAATCGATTACACGTTGCGTTCGTAACACATGTCGGCACTTGAGATACTTACCAAATAATGTTCAGCCCGATAAAGATTACTGTGATTTGAAGCGTCCAATAGCTGTGTTGGTGATTGACATCAAAGTAAGTATATTTTAATTTTGCTCTCCTCCTGTGGTTCTTTATCGAGTAGGTATACTTTTCCGGCCTTCCTCTAGTAAGACAACAATCCAATCTAATATATATCTTTCTCATAAGATAGCCCCCAAGTTGTGACGGAATTATACCGTCATTATAAATCAATTTTGTTCCTAGGATGTAAAATGACTTAAGACGATACAAGAAAAAAATGAATTTTAGTTTCGGGGTGTGGCTAGCGTCGCGTGAGCTGCCGAAGGATATATCCCTCTCGCTTAGCTAGGACAGAACAGCTATGGAGTAGACTATAGTATAGTTATTTTTTGAAGGAACAATATTGTTTAATTCGTACAATTAAAATAATATGTCCCAGTGCACCTTTTAAAATAGATGAAATGGATGAAAATATTCAAATATATTTTTTTCGTTTTATATGGGATTTTTATGTCGAGTGTATTTGAAAAAAATAATTTAATTTATATGTTGTTTTTATTGCTGAAGACAAAGTAAGTCAAAAGAAGACAAACGATACCTACAATATGCTGATAGATACGTATAACAATATTTCGATCGTATAATAGCCTATAACCACGACGATCCAGACGCGTCCAACGATATCTCATTAGTCAAATTATTATGATAAAAATAGTTTGGACGTTATACGGGAGCAGATGAACATACATACATATCGGTCAAAATCATAACCCTCCGCCCACCGTAGTCGGGTAAAAATGTACATACTCTGTGTCAGTGACTGACTGCCGGATATGAGTATCTTTTTCATGTTTCGTAGGCAAAGGAATACTTTGGTACTTAACTTCGATGCCGATCATGAAGTCATCAGCGGTGTCATAATATTTATTTTTACCATATTTAATTTATTTTTTAATTTAATTTTCAGTTTTTATTAATTTTATTGATTTAACCATGCATTTATTTTTTGTTTATCTTTTTATCTTTATTTTTTTATCTATCAAAATCACCCTTAGACTGGTTACCGCCACAGGTGACAAGAGGGCTGGCTCTTTCCTTGCTCAAAAAATTCGCTTGACAACAGGAACAACTTGAATACAGGGAGGACATGCAGCCAGTATCCCACGCGGACGGTATTTGTTTAATTAGGGGTAGGTTTTTATTTTATTGTATTTTATTTTAACATAAACATGAAAAATAAAAAATATTTTTTTATTTTTTTTTATTTAATTTTACTTTTATTTATTGTTTTATATTTATTGTGAAATTATAATAATTTTAATAATCAATATTGGACTATGTCTGAAACAAATACATTGAATTGAATAATTTAAATACAAAAATTATCACATTAACTCGTTAAATCACAGTTTACACCCGCTAGAACGAAAAAGATCCTAACATGGTAGGTAGGACCTGAGGGTTGGCCAGTTAATTACTTAAAATACACTATATTTATTTCAAGAAAACATTCATAAGATCTGAAGGCGTCGGACTCGCACATAAAGGGTTCCGTACCACCGTAGAATAAACACATCAAAAATATCAAGTTTGAGACTTGATATTTATTTTTAAATGTTATTATATTTTTAGTATTTGTTCTGCACCGGCAACAGAAATACACATTCAGTGAAAATTTCAACTCTCTACCTGTTACGGTTCGTGAGATACAGCCCGCGCTGACAGACGGACAGACAGACAGACGGACAGCGTAGGCCTAGTAATAGGGTCCCGTTAGCACCCTTTGGAACCCTAAAAAGTAGCCTATGTTCTCCGCCAAGACCCAGTCTATCTCCATACCAAAATTCATCAACATTGGTTCAGCGGTTTAGCCGTGAAAAGGTAACAGACAGAGTTACTTTCGTTTATAATATAATAGATTGAATAGGACGGACAAACATTTTCCTATCCATATCTGTAATGTTATTTTTTACGATAATTTATTGATGTATGATATATTTATTACTTGCCCATCCATACCTACAACAAACGCAATAAAGCGACTCCATTGTTTTGACAAGCAATGTATTCCCACTGTCAGCCCAAGACCATGCTGCAAGTATATAACAGTAAGCGAAATAGGGAGTTTTTACAGAAATGACACGAATAACTATGAAATGACAAGAGATGACACAAAATGACAAGAGATGACACAAAATGACAAGAGATGAAAAGAAATTACACAAGACAAGGAAAAGCAAACGAAAATCACGCTGCAGTGCAGGTCGTAGGTTCGATTCCTGCCCAGGACATGCATTTGTGTGCATGAACATGTCCGCATGTCCCGAGTCTAGGTGTAATTAAGTGTATATTTAGTTTGTATTTACAAACAAAAAGTAGTATATGTAGTAATATCAGTTATCTGGTTTCCATAGTACAAGCTCTACTTAGTTTGGGATCAGGTAGTCATGTGTAAAAGAATTTCCAAGGATATTTATTTATTTATCATAGGCGTCGGCGGACTGTAAATACTGTACTGTACCTGTAATGTGGCACGACCGTAATATTTTTTCGTAATATTTTTTAAAAAATCCTTCACAGGTCCGACGTCGAACAAGTCCGAGCGGACACTGACAATACAAAGTTAGAGAGAGACATGGTTAGTTCAAGTACTTAAAATGTGAGATGGCGATATTGTGCGCGCGCTCGGAAATAAACAACGTAAGCGCCAAACCACATTTACTTGAATTAAAAAAAAACTACTTCATGAATTAAAATATGGTTGAAGGGTAGTTTAGATATCATTATTTGCTATGTTTTAGAAATAATTTCGTGATCTAAATCGTAAAAACATCGTAGTAGCAAGGAAAATTGTAAATAATTAGAGCTCATTTCATAAATTTTTTTTATCGAGAAAATTTCATCAAATCGTGATTTGGATTTAAAGATACTCAAGATAATATAGTCAAAAATCATACATCTAAATATAAGATTCCTAGTCCACATACTTACTTAAAGAAAAAGTAGAATAGAAAATCAACCAAATTTCGAACCCTCCTCTTAAAATCTCTATAAATGTAGCGGTAAGTAAATGTATTAATTACTTTAAAGTCTGCTTTGTGTGGAGAACTGAAAGTTATGGATACAACCCGCTAAGGTCGCTGTTCAGTTTGTCATACAAAATGACAAATACGCAGACTGTAAATAAAAGACTAGTTAACAGAGAAAAATAACACTCGGTACACTACTGAAGGAAAATATTTACGCCAATAAGGGCTGAAGGGGATGATGCTCTGGAATTAAATCTTTTTTATTTGCTCTAAGTCCCATGATAATATCTTTAGGTAAACGAATATAATATTTTAACTGATATGATAATATTACTTATGTATGAGTATTCATATCTGTTGCTATGATTTTTATGGACCACTATCACTATGGATGGATAATTGTATTTACACAAATGTTATTCATACCAATATTTGTTCTATGAAATTTATTTACTGAATATTAGATGAGGAATCAGAATGATATCGAAGATTTACTTTATACATTTTATTATTGTGATAGCTTTATTTATCTTATGAACACACAACAAATATTATTAATTGAATTATTCACGTCGGTAACATTACACTATAGAAATTCAAACGTCGAATCTTAAGGATTTAAATGGGGGGTATCTAAGCGTCTCATGTCCACAGCACACAGGCCATCTATTCCAGCATCAACAGTGCGACGGCGACCACTCATCACCCTTTTCCTCGTGCAATACGATATCCGATCGTTTATTGTCCATGAACTATTCCAAACCTGTTCCAAATGGATCTAAGCCATCTTGAACTTAGGTGGGAAATATTCGAAGCCGAGGTGACAATTGATTATGTTCCCTGTAAAGACAAAAAGTGGAATCGTTCGATTAGTTATGTCGTCGGAGCGTAGGCCGAGTGGAAACAATAGATTGGTTCTGGTTTATGATTCTATAAACGTTTATGTTCCTATAAACGACCTTTTAGCTTTTGGTGGAGTCGAGATTGTGATGTTATCTGTCCCCGGACAGGTTTATTACGAAAGTGTTGATGACAGTTCTTTTGAAAATAGGTGCGTCTTCAAGGATCGAGCAGTCAGATGTTCAGACGGTCAGACGTTAAAAATAATAGCCCGGGCGTGCCCCTCAGCACATGTGGACGCGTCTGTTGGTGTAATAAATTAAATATTGTCTTTCGCGAGTGGTGAGAAATTTGTTTATTTATCAGGACATATCCGTAAGAGCGATGCTCTGATGGATATCGTTTGATTTATTTTTTATTTCCTACACCAACATATTATTTGCCTTTAAATTTTGAGCCTCTCAATTTCGATGTACGTGGGTGGGTAAATGTAGATTGTCCCCTATTAACTACAACTTAAATGTATCGTATCCTCATTAAATGATACTTCTATAACCGTAATCGTGACCGCCCATAGCTATCCAAAATCGTAAATATCTCGAGCCCAACTAATGAAATGTTTAAAGAAATATTTAGACCCGTGAGTTTCGCGTAGGATGTTGGGATGTCATAATAAAACCATTCGTTTATACTTTTATAGCTTTATTTATAAAAACAAATAAAATCGACATACGGAATATGTTAATGTTGATAATGTTAGTGACATTGAATTTTCGTAAGACAATAATTGGGGTGTATATCTTCGTCTCTACGTGGCACTCAATTAACTTTCTTTTGTCCAGAGCTAAACTACTCTTTAACAGTCTTGATACTTGTCTTTAACATAATGCGAGTATCTATATTAAAACTGCCTAAAAACCAGCTGGTTTAGTAATAAACGTACCTTATAGATCAATAATAACACCAGTTATCAATAGTTGGCAATGCTCAAGAACCCGTGTTGGTAATAATTAGGACTGCAGCTGCTTCCGTCGGTGGGTGGAGTCGCAGGTTTTTTAAATGAATGTTCCTCTGTTATTGGTAGACGCAAAGGAAGGAATTACAAATTTAAATTCGCTAAGGGAATAGTCCGTGACAGTGTTGAAAGCGAAGAATGTTACGCATATGTTGCTGTTTTAAATTAGGCCTTTGTTTTTTTAGTAAGCACAAAATTAAATTATGTTTCGTGTATTTTGCTGCCTAGCTGTATTATAAAATTAACTTTATTAGGAAATACACATGCTTGTTAATTTTTTGTCATGCTTTGATGCTATTAATTATACATGTACGCCCAAATTTATAGAGATTTTAAGCCAGTTTACAATGCTTGTACAAAGCAATTCTAGAAACAAAAGTGTAATTCTATTAGTCCTATAAATTTGGGAGTTAATGTCTTCATCGTCCAAACAGGTTCACGGCTAACAGAAACACAAAATCAATATTGATTTTCACCATTAAAGCTGCCAGCCTTATTTTATTCTCGTAATCGCAGGTAATTTGCAAATGATAAGAAATTATTTGCAACAAAAACTCACGTATGCGGTAATCGCTGATAACGTCACCCACCAAAGCCTTACTCCAATGAAAATCCAAATTGTGTTAATGAAACTATGTAACACGAAATGTAAATTTATTTATTTATGTAAAACACCATAACGTTAATTGGGTGGCTTGCAAGATGGGAGTCAGATAAAATTTTTAATTTTAATTATTATCATTGACCGAGGGCGGGCGTGTAACCCCTAATTTCTATTTTTGATATACGTTTGCGTTTTAGGTCGGGAACATCTGTAGGCTATTAGTTATATAAAGCCAGGGTATTAACTTGGAAGTTTTTTCCTTTAAAGCGGTAAGGAACTTGAAGGAATGCGTGATTTAGTGGATAAGAGTTAGTACGGGATTGTGATTTGCGCAGATAATTCTCCGGACGTGCTATAGACGGATGCTTTGAGATAACGAGCAAACACGAGGTTTAATAAATGCTTCTGTGTAGTACATAATGAGACACAATCTAGCGAGCGCGCATTTATCTGCAAACTCCTCTAACCTAGTATTTACTCAGTGCAAACCTGACAAGGTAGTTGATAATTGAATACCGATCAGCACTGCCGACAACCTAACGTCTTCTTCTTTAATCGATCAACTATCGTATAAACATCCTTCTGGACTATTCCTAGGTATCGTAAACTCTATAATATTAACTAGAGGTAGAGCTCTACTTCTCAGATTTTTAAGTAAGTTAAACAATATTTTGTACTAGTAAACGAAAATGGTTCGAGATCTTTTTCAAAACAGCGCGCGGGTAGCAAAACTTGGCATATGGTAGAGGGTTGCACTTGTCACAAAAAATAATAAGTGGATGTAATTGAATATGCTGATTAGGGTACCGAGAGTCGCGGGCGCACAATACCTAGTTCGTTAAAATCGACCCCGAAGAGATAATATTTATTGGGATACGAAAAGCTGTAGAGTAGCACAATTGTACCTAGGTAGATTAGTTTCAAAAAGTTTATTTTGTTCGTGCTTTTGTTGTTTAGGTGGAGTAGTGATACGAGCAAGTTTTATAAACTATTCATGAATATTCCATTCTTAGTACTATTTGTGATATTTTAACTAACGTCCTGCAGATTCTACAGCAGAATTATGCAGATTCTGGATTTGAAGCATAACATATTTTTTTAATATTCATAAAACATCATAACAATTAATTGAAAGCAAATGCCTCTATTGGATAAAAACCTTTGGATAAGAGTGATAAAGGTCAACATTCATCACGTCTTAGTTTTGTTGTCACAACCAGCTCCACAGAATTCCTTGTTCCATGTACCCCGAGTCGGTCGTCTGCCGCGCGGACTCCCTTTACGTTTCGCCGCCACAATGCTCCAGCGGTATTCTAGCTTTTTTATTTCGGTCACGGGTGCCTGAATTACGTAATTAGCGGTAGCTTATTGGAACTTCGGGGGCGTCCTGTCGCTTTCAAATGTGATTAAGTGCTGTGCAGAATAATAAAGTAGTGAAATTTATGGAGCTGTCTATAAATTAATCTAATAATATGTGTTGACCTGTTAAGTGAATTAATTTAGTGTTGTGCGTATAAGTATATTGTTGGTTGTGTTTCAGTTAGGTAGTTAATTGGATGAGCGATCAAATGTTTTGTGTTTCAGCGAATTTAGTTATTGTTTTCCGATATTGCAGTATGATTTTGTAATATCAGGACATACATATCACAATAACAGCGTGTACCTATTGGGTCAAAAAATAACCATCACGAAATACACCCGGCTGCATAAATAAATATCGCCAGACAAACTCACCAACTGTATGGTCCCAAACTAAGCAAAGCTTGTATGGTACTATGGGTACCATATAATGGACTGGGGGCGATCCCAGATCAAGGCAAATTACGAAAAGACAGTTTCCGAAATTTGCCTCTGGCGAGAATCGAACCAGCAATCACCCGATGCAGTGAGTCGAGCGGCCTAACTCGAACCACTGCGCCAAGCAGTCGTCATAATTAGGTATCTTACTTGCATATGGCTAGAGAAGGGTTCTAGAGTGTGCCAATGCTAGTGTATATTACACAAATGTCACAACGTAATTTCGCGCACTTGTTTGTTATTGTTAATAAAAAATTCAATTAATAACAAGTGGTCACAAGTGCGACCTCTATCATTCATTTTATTGTATTCCGAACCCTCAAACGTGCATTCAAACGGACCCCTATAAATAAAATGCACATTTGGTGTAGGACTCGACACAAAAGATTAAAAAACGGGATCGCATAAAAAACATCAGCGGTTATCTATTAGTATCTAGTTAGAGTTACGTGTACAGATGTTACTTAAATAATAATCCTCAGTTGTGGCGGGCCGACACGAATGCGGGGTGACGTGAGCTAAAAAAAATATTTTCTTTTACCTGAAAGATAAGTTGAAGATGGTTAGCGATTTGTTCCGTTACACAAATGTGTATAGTACCTATAAAAATAGACGAATGTTTTTTTAAAAGATATCGTCTTAAGTTAGGCCGTAGCCGTTATGTGATGCGGTTCCCGCCATATGTTTATAGAGCTTCCATCGTTGTCGCATGGTGATCGCCTTACCAGTGTGGCACCCGCCTTACTCTTAAAACAAGGACTGTATTTTCCTCGACATGCCATATGAATCTCTGAGTGCGTGCAAAGTTTACACCAATGCTCACTGAAATATCTCAAGTTTCTTGCAACTTAAGAACATTCTTTCCCAGATTAAAATACAATCACGCAATAAAGAACATGCTACATTCTCAGATAGTTGTCCGTGTCTAGCATGGACTAACACATCTATGTTATAAATTCATGCAACACAAACGCAGCAACAGCTGGTGTTTATATTCGAAATTCAATACACTCCCTATAGCATACGAGTATAATAAATACGTATACAAGGTAGTCATGTTTCAATGGAAGAATTGCAAACATAATGCATGCGGTTCCCTCACAAGCGATGCCCACAGATCAGTCAGTGGCAACAAGTTCGAAATTATTTCCTGTTTCGAGACACGCCCATCTGCTACACAGAACAAATCGCTCAAGAAAATATCGCATTACAGTTTGTAAACTGAATGCGCGGATGTTGAATCTTTGGGAGATTTCTCGCTGTCTTTTTTTGCTTTTTTGGAGCGCATTACAAGATATTAAATGACTGCGGCTGAGGCCAATTAATGAATTGCACAATGGCGTACGATGGGCGTAGCACAGTTCCGACCGGAAAGGTTCGATCGAGATGCACAATCGAGCGAAATATGACACCGTGTGAGGAGCGAACCACCTGTGCCTGTAGTATACCCCACGATAGACGAAGGTGATGCGAAAGTGAATATTCACAAATTCGCATTGCATTAAATAGCTACAATTCAACGTTTGAATAAACCTGTTGCTTGTAACCGGTAACCTTGTGGAGGCTCTATTTCAAGGAAAGTGAGCATCGAGTTTAAATCTCAGCGGGAATAAATAATTTGTCGCGGTGTTTAGGACACAGTAGGTGGCGTCTATCTAATTAGTGGGACAGGTACTGAGGTGATTTATGGAGACCGTGGGCGTATAATGATCTGTGCCCGAAGTTTGTTTCTTCTCGTAAGCAAACTGTATACTTTATAGTCTGCTATTTGTCCGCTTTGTATGGAGAATTGAACGTTTTGGATACCGTCGTCCGTAAGCGGCACTATTCAATTTGCCATACTAAATTACAAATGTGCAGACTATGAAGTAAACAGCATTTGAGAAAAATTACACTCAGGGCCCAGGCTGGCGCTTGCGACATGGACAGATCTGTAAAGTGGGAAATAAAAGTGTTATTAATATTCATAATAATGAACACTTTACAAACATTGGGCAAATCCCAATTGGCCCAAATAGCCACACCTACATACCTTAACTGTATTCATGATATTGTTTTTATCAGTATATGATATAATTAGGCATGGGAAGTTAATGTTTATAGAATCATAATTGCCGACTGTACACAAATTCAATTACCTACATGAAGGTAATTTATATCCAGATTTCACCAAAGGCATCAATGCAATAGGAAGCTGGAAGAAACAGATGTTTGAGAGATGCATAAAATATTTTTATGTTAACTCTCCCCAGAGGGGAGACTTGTTGCAATGGAGTAATAGATACACTAGGGAGATGATGGTTTCATTTTCCGACTAAGTGTACTGATAAATAAATAATTATAACATCTCTACGATAACACAGTAGAAAATATAAAACAAAAAGTTACCTGTTTTCCTGCAAACCCGTAACTCATAGCCCCAAATTTTGTATAGAAAAGTTATGATAGACTAAATAGACTTATACTGGCATTACAAATCACATAATTTTGTTCCTAGACATGCTTTGTTAATCTACTGTAAACTCACAAGAATCTCTATAAATGTAGGGAATATTATCTAATTGGGTTGTAAGTGTAACTGGGTTAAAGTACTGGTTACAACTGTGTTTAAACACGAACCTTTCAGTTTTCAGCTGACCATTTTGTGTGAGGAGGGAGCGCGAGAGGGCGCTTCTCCCTTTGCGTTGTGAATATAAAAAGCAAAGTAGGTATGTTAATAATATGTTTTTACAAAAAAAATGAGGTTATTGGAACATAGAGTCTATAAATACGTTTCAAATAGAAGTGCACAAATGTATGATGCATTATTATTTAATGTTAACCTATTCTAGTGAGACGTTTTTATAAGTACTCAACTTTTTCCCTTGCCACATGTTACAAGAGCATAAAATAAGTACGGCTAGGATTGTTATAAAAGTTTGCTCATGTGCATACTTCTTTAATTATTACTCAATTAGTCCACGAATTAATTGCTACAAGAAAATGGATATGTCACTTGATTACTCTACATCGGGTAAGTTTATTGCTTTCTTTGTAATCGGGTAAGTTTATGTTTAAATTTATTTCACGCTGGAGACTGCCACATTTTTATTGAGCGAAGAAACAAAACGAGACATCGATGTTCGATATAGGTAATGGACATACTTACAAACTACCAAAGCGATTATTATGGCAACGATACGATTTAAAATCGATTACGTATCGAATAAGGCAATTACAAATTAATAATTCTTATTGCAACGTCGAACAAAATAAAAGTGCTAGTAGTGCCGTGCCAATTCCCTGCCTGATTGTGGATAGCAATTTATATCTGGGATGACATTTAATATCGGAGTGATAAATTTTAAATATAGTGCGCTTGCGCTGCCTTGTGGGGGGTTAAGCGAACGATTGTGCGGCGCGCCTCCCCGGCAATATATTATACTTTAATAGCTACCCTTAAAAGAACATATTTTAATTACCCAATCTTTAACCCAGATGATAGGAAGTCTATGAGACGATATATTGTTTGCAATCCCAGAAACAATAGGATTGCAAGGAAATTGATCGTGTTTTGTTTTTTAATAATGTCGGGAAAGCAAAATACCTCTAAAAGATTACAAATCTCCCATGATTTAAGACACTTTAAAATACAGTTGACGCTTTTATGTTTATAAGCAACACTTTTGGTTTTAATTTAATATTTTAACGACGTATTCTGTTTTATAATGCAGATTGTTCACAACTTTATGACTGTTTGGGCGTTTATCGAATGCGTGCTTGTTGGTGTGAGGTAAATATGAATACTGTTGCATTGAATAAGATTATTGTTATGCTCGCATTAAGCTGTTGTTGAATGAACACAAGATATTAAAATCATAATGACTTGTTAAGACGAAATTCATTAAAATTCACTACGGGTAACCGCTATATACAGTGAGGTCTAACTAACATTAAAACAGGATTTGGTTGACAAGTGTCAGAATAATAATGGTTAGTTTTTTAATTATTCAACGTTAAATTTTATACTTTTTAATTTGTTCTAAGCCAATAAATATTTGGATATCACTGCGATCGTAAAAGTCGTCTTTAGTGGCTACACGTTACGGATACATCTCGCATTTGCATTTTTATTTATAGGCGTGTCCATAAATAATAAAGTCGCCGAATTGGGAACATTTCTTGAGTTACAGTCGTATAATCTTATTAAATAACAACATTAATCCTGCAGCTCCGCCTATCATTTGCGGTTGCCGTTCGAGCTAATGTAATGAAGATAGCAATTATGCTATTTGGATTCGGAGAATAAAATTATACTTCTAGATATTTGTTTCAATTGATTTATTGGGTATGCGGAATTTTACCATTTAATAATAACTAAGGCGGTAAGAAAACTTACGGTTCACCTGATGTTAAGCAGTTGCCTATAGATGCTTGCAAATCCAAGGCATCGCTTGCACGTTTCCGAACTGAAACATACCTACCTACATACATCTCTTCAGAGGGACATAAAAAAATTATGGACTCAACATTTCTGTTATCGAGATTCATGAGATTTAAGCGGTTTATTCTATCTTCTAGCGATATTTTTAATATTTTTTACGGTTTATGAAATTCTTTTTAATAAGAAACTTTAATATAATCCGTTCCAGAGGGCCTACTCTTTTACAAACGAAAACGAAATTTCGGACGAGATTCGCGTATTTCCTACTACGTTTCTCATTGATTCCGACATTCCTTACGAACGAAAATTGTTTGACGTCTTCGTCGTCGTCGAATCTAAACGTCAAACAACTGTCGTTCGAAAAAAAATCGGAATCAATGAGAAACGTAGTAGGAAATACGCGAATTTCGTCCGCAATTTCGTTTTCGTTTGTAAAAGAGTAGGCCCTCTGGGTGGTTCTCCGACCACATTGAACGTACGTTCAGCAATGTTGATGTACTCTAATGATGATCACGATGTTCCAACGGCGCAGGATCAATTACCCTATTACACATACTTAGATGAACTACACTTACTATAACTCACCATCAATGTTAATTGTTAGGCTACTAACAAATGTCCCTATACGTATGGATTGCGCCGAATTGCACGAATCAAAGATTTAGTAAAGCAGAATCTACTGTCAATGGCAGGGGTTCCTAAACTTTAAAGATAACGGAACACCAACCAAATACCTTTTATTTTATGGAACCCCATATCAAATGATTACAAATCAACACTGAAATTTATATCAGAACATTTTTTTAAGAAATCTGTAATATAATTAAAACACATTATTCTTAACTTAAAGTTATAATGTGAAGAATGAAAGTGTTTAACTATTTTATGAATAATTGTTTTATAGTTCGGTATTATGTCCGACAATTGTATGCGTATATCTGGGGTTGCATCCAATCTTGACCAGTATTTGTTTTTTGTATAAACGTAGCTGAAAAGCCTGTTTCACAACGATACGTTGTAACGAATGGGAGCAATGTTAAGATAGCCTTTATGGCTATTTCAGGGTATTCGTTCCTAACACCAACCCAAAACTATTTCAAAATGATAATAATTGTAACCGTGGTATTATTTAATAGCTAATAATAAATAATTTTGGCGGAACCCCGATGACCATTCTACGGAACCCCTAGGTTCCGCGGAACCCAGTTTGGGAATCCCTGGTCTATGGCATGAATAAATTTTGTTCAAAACAACCGACTTTTATGACAACTGATGATAAGCAGCTACATTAGTTAACGTGTTTACCAGTATCCACTAGACTCTTTCGAAAACCCATTTGCATCTATGGTCCGAATAGATATGTATATACAATACCGGAAATTAATTCGATTATAATTATGTACCATGAGCATCATCTATTAAGATCGTGATAAATAACATGTGAACCGTTTAAGAGGAGGGTTCGAAATTTGGTTGATTTTCTATTCTACTTTTTCTTTAAGTAAGTATGTGGACTAGGAATCTTATATTTAGATGTATGATTTTTGACTATATTATCTTGAGTATCTTTAAATCCAAATCACGATTTGATGAAATTTTCTCGATAAAAAAAATTTATGAAATGAGCTCTAATTATTTACAATTTTCCTTGCTACCACGATGTTTTTACGATTTAGATCACGAAATTATTTCTAAAACATAGCAAATAATGATATCTAAACTACCCTTCAACCATATTTTAATTCATGAAGTAGTTTTTTTTTAATTCAAGTAAATGTGGTTTGGCGCTTACGTTGTTTATTTCCGAGCGCGCGCACAATATCGCCATCTCACATTTTAAGTACTTGAACTAACCATGTCTCTCTCTAACTTTGTATTGTCAGTGTCCGCTCGGACTTGTTCGACGTCGGACCTGTGAAGGATTTTTTAAAAAATATTACGAAAAAATATTACGGTCGTGCCACATTACAGGTACAGTACAGTATTTACAGTCCGCCGACGCCTATGATAAATAAATAAATATCCTTGGAAATTCTTTTACACATGACTACCTGATCCCAAACTAAGCAGAGCTTGTACTATGGAAACCAGATAACTGATATTACTACATATACTACTTTTTGTTTGTAAATACAAACTAAATATACACTTAATTACACCTAGACTCGGGACATGCGGACATGTTCATGCACACAAATGCATGTCCTGGGCAGGAATCGAACCTACGACCTGCACTGCAGCGTGATTTTCGTTTGCTTTTCCTTGTCTTGTGTAATTTCTTTTCATCTCTTGTCATTTTGTGTCATCTCTTGTCATTTCATAGTTATTCGTGTCATTTCTGTAAAAACTCCCTATTTCGCTTACTGTTATATACTTGCAGCATGGTCTTGGGCCGACAGTGGGAATACATTGCTTGTCAAAACAATGGAGTCGCTTTATTGCGTTTGTTGTAGGTATGGATGGGCAAGTAATAAATATATCATACATCAATAAATTATCGTAAAAAATAACATTACAGATATGGATAGGAAAATGTTTGTCCGTCCTATTCAATCTATTATATTATAAACGAAAGTAACTCTGTCTGTTACCTTTTCACGGCTAAACCGCTGAACCAATGTTGATGAATTTTGGTATGGAGATAGACTGGGTCTTGGCGGAGAACATAGGCTACTTTTTAGGGTTCCAAAGGGTGCTAACGGGACCCTATTACTAGGCCTACGCTGTCCGTCTGTCAGCGCGGGCTGTATCTCACGAACCGTAACAGGTAGAGAGTTGAAATTTTCACTGAATGTGTATTTCTGTTGCCGGTGCAGAACAAATACTAAAAATATAATAACATTTAAAAATAAATATCAAGTCTCAAACTTGATATTTTTGATGTGTTTATTCTACGGTGGTACGGAACCCTTTATGTGCGAGTCCGACGCCTTCAGATCTTATGAATGTTTTCTTGAAATAAATATAGTGTATTTTAAGTAATTAACTGGCCAACCCTCAGGTCCTACCTACCATGTTAGGATCTTTTTCGTTCTAGCGGGTGTAAACCGTGATTTAACGAGTTAATGTGATAATTTTTGTATTTAAATTATTCAATTCAATGTATTTGTTTCAGACATAGTCCAATATTGATTATTAAAATTATTATAATTTCACAATAAATATAAAACAATAAATAAAAGTAAAATTAAATTAAAAAAAATAATTTTATTTTTTTATTTTTCATGTTTTATCATTAAAATACAATATAATATAACATAAATTAAAATAAAATACAATAAAATAAAAACCTACCCCTAATTAAACAAATACCGTCCGCGTGGGATACTGGCTGCATGTCCTCCCTGTATTCAAGCTGTTCCTGTTGTCAAGCGAATTTTTTGAGCAAGGAAAGAGCCAGCCCTCTTGTCACCTGTGGCGGTAACCAGTCTAAGGGTGATTTTGATAGATAAAAAAATAAAGATAAAAAGATAAACAATAAATAAATGCATGGTTAAATCAATAAAATTAATAAAAACTGAAAATTAAATTAAAAAATAAATTAAATATGGTAAAAATAAATATTATGACACCGCTGATGACTTCATGATCGGCATCGAAGTTAAGTACCAAAGTATTCCTTTGCCTACGAAACATGAAAAAGATACTCATATCCGGCAGTCAGTCACTGACACAGAGTATGTACATTTTTACCCGACTACGGTGGGCGGAGGGTTATGATTTTGACCGATATGTATGTATGTTCATCTGCTCCCGTATAACGTCCAAACTATTTTTATCATAATAATTTGACTAATGAGATATCGTTGGACGCGTCTGGATCGTCCGCTGGTTATAGGCTATTATACGATCGAAATATTGTTATACGTATCTATCAGCATATTGTAGGTATCGTTTGTCTTCTTTTGACTTACTTTGTCTTCAGCAATAAAAACAACATAGAAATTAAATTATTTTTTTCAAATACACTCGACATAAAAATCCCATATAAAACGAAAAAAATATATTTGAATATTTTCATCCATTTCATCTATTTTAAAAGGTGCACTGGGACATATTATTTTAATTGTACGAATTAAACAATATTGTTCCTTCAAAAAATAACTATACTATAGTCTACTCCATAGCTGTTCTGTCCTAGCTAAGCGAGAGGGATATATCCTTCGGCAGCTCACGCGACGCTAGCCACACCCCGAAACTAAAATTAATTTTTTTCTTGTATCGTCTTAAGGGGATATAAAGAGCTGTATCAAAACACCGTTTTGTACCCGAGTGCTGCGTTCGCGCAGAGATAACTCCGGCGCGGACGCGATAAAACGGTGCTCGCGAGTTTAGTGCGCAGTTCTGATCGACCGAAACGGACGGCCGTGCGAACAAATGGTGCTTGCAAATATTAAATACTAGCTTTTGCCCGCGACTTCATCCGCGCATAATAAAAAAAAAGTAGCCTATGTGCTATTCCAGACTATAATCTATCTCTGTGCCAAATTACATCCAGATCCGTTCAGCCATTCTGGCGTGATTGAGTAACAAACATCCATCCATCCATCTATTCATCCATCTAAACTTTCACATTTATAATATTAGTGGGACTTATTTGGTGGTATAGTCAAGCTGTTGCTCATATGAGCTGGCTCGGCCGTGGTAGTACAACCCCGTTACAGAAGATCGATGTAAAGTAGCTATTAGAGCTGCATTACATGCCTTGAAAGAGAAAGCCGGAAGCTAAACCCCCCTCCCTTCCCCCTCCCTATTGTATATCGCTTCCCTTCAGGTTGGCAACGTATAGATACGAAATCATAAATCTTTAAATAATTGGTGTGAGGACATTACTGTATTTGTACAGTAGAACCATATAGCGTACGAATTGAAGGCCTTATAGAAAACGGTATTTACCGCACATCTGGAAACGAATACCTACAAGGAAAATACAAGCTCGTCTTAAAATGCACGTTGCATCTTAATTGATTACATTTTTGCCCGTAAAAATTATTAAAAATATTCGTTGCAGGGGCGCACGCGTCGGTTCCCGCGCTCGCTCAAAGCGCCCGCCATGTTTGCATTTCGATCCGCAAGGAACCTGTGTTTAAGTTGACTCGGGAATTATATCGGAGCGATTAGTGTAATAACTGGTTGGTTCGTGAGGCTTTTTCTTGTATCAGTGTATGCGCTTTCACTCGACATCCCCGCGTTGCATCGGCCATTTCGATTGTTCGAATCGAGCGCATTGTTTTCCGCGCTATAAAATTTGCTCGCTTATTTTATGATTGCCTTTATTCTGTCTTGTCGGCGCAATTAATTCCGAGTTTTACTTTTTATATTCCGAACACCCGCGCGGCAAAGTTTAATTGTAATTAACTGAAAACAAAAAACGATTGCAATTAATTAAATGCGCATTTCTCTTGTTGATCCGATAAAGCTCATTTGTTTCCGTTATCGATAAATTTTGGTCGGCTTAAAAAACTAAACGGCCGATTGGAAACGACTGAAATGATAATGCATCGCAATATCATTAAGTTGGAAGATTGCACGGTGGGTTATTTATGTACACGACTCAGGTCGGCCGGGCCGGTGGTGTGCGCCTACCTTTACATAAATTGTTGCGCTTGAGTCGCGAACGAAATTCAGGACGTAAATTGATCGCCTGCTTCGGGAACATGTCGTGTTAGTGGTCCGCAGTGGGTGCAGCAATGTAGTAGTGTGGCCCACATTGTCTCGTAAGGGGATAAATATTGATTGTACCGCAAAGAGGCGCTTGTAATTGCGTGTGCGGGCGAACGGAGCGTTTTATAAAACTCGTTGGAAACCGCACGGAATGTAAACCAGAATGCTCCAGGACATTAATGTGTATTTATTGAGAGCGCCGAGTAATGTTTTTATCGGTTGCGTTAGGGCTGAACGTAGCGATTCGCCCGGATATGCGTTAGTACCGATGTCCTTTTGTTATTTAAGACATCGTTATTTTATTGCGACATTTTGCGACCGTCGTCCATTGGTTTGACTATAAATTGTTTAAGTAGGTAAATAGTGGAGGATTGCCATATACGTGCACCTACTTAGTTACGTTAATGGCTCTGTAACATAATTATTTGGACTAAAACTAACGGTGTTATTATTAAAAAGTTTAACACAAGTCTTGTCAAGATTTACAAAGAAAATTTGACTAGACACGCGTTCAAAACGATATTGACTTTTTTTTAATAACATCGAAAATCTTAAATCTTTTTTTACATAGATAACACATTCGGTAAACTTCTTAAAGTTCGGTATAGTGAATAGTTATCATTTCAAAAATAATCGAAACTTATTGACAGCATATTTCTTCTATAAATCTTGCTTCAAGTGCAGTTATCTTACCACTATATTCTGCTGATCACCGAAGACCAACGGCTAATCTCTTCAGCAAACATCACGTAGTTTATTTCTAACGGATGCTAAGTTGGCACTTACGCTTTGCGAGATTGAAATGTGAGCAATTACGATGGCAAGCAGCTGCCGCAAACTCGCGTACGATTAGTGCCTCGAGGATATTAAAAAGGCAATAAGTAGAGTGAGTAGAGCTGTTACCGCCTTCAAAAGTTCTATGTAAATTGTATGCTGTTGATCTGTTGTACTGCGAATTGTGTCAGCATAGCAAGCTATCAAACGGGCGTAATTAATGTTATAAGGAATTTTAATGCTTAGAACAAAATGCTTAGAATCGCAGGGCAGTGTTGCTGAACTCAATCCACTGTGTTCCATAATGTAACCAATAATTATATCTAGAACTTTTGAAGCCCATGGATGTATGTGTCTATCTATACTACATTTGTATGTGCTGTTCTTTTCTTTAAAATGTGCTGTGCTGATTAAATATATTTCATTTTTTTCATGTACTGCCTGCTGTTTATGGGACCATTCCCAACATAAGCTGTGCTATTTTAATTACGACTTGTTAATAATAAAAAGAGCCCAGCTTATTTTAGAGATGTTACCTTTAGATGTGCAGATGATCGTACTAATGGAAACCCTCTCTTGATTTGTCTTTTCTACTGGCATCTGTCAGGCTTTGACAGTTGCATCGAAGTACTCTGTGAAAGTTAATTTTAAGAACAAAAACAGCTTTTAAAATTACATGTTTCATGGTAGTTATTTCTGTGTGTGAGGTGATAGAGCGTCTTTTGTTTTTGCTCTCGCGTCACCCAAGCGCTTGCGTTTATTTTTGGACAATTTGTCACTGCTTGGAATAAAACATTCTGACATAATCAATTTGTGAGACAAATTTTTTCAAATCCAAATTTATAAATGGCTGGGCGTGTAATATTGTTGTTATAATATTTCTGAAGTACCTACATGGCGTTATGCCAGCATAGTCGCCAAAGAACCGTTTGATTTTCTATAGGGTGCCTAGATAAGTGGATTCATCTACAAGCGTTTCTTCAAATCGTTATGCTTCAATGTATGGGAATGACATAAGTCATCGCCATAAGCAATAACGATTTATGTGGAGGAATCCACCTGTCTAGGCTCTATGGTATAATTTAATCTTTAATCAAAAAATCTGAACATTTATCATTTCATAAGAAAGAACAATTCTATATTGTTTCAAGCCTACATGTTACACAAAAAATAAATAACATTCTACAAGTTCCATACTTTCTTTCACAAATACAATGACACACCAAACTGACCGAACCGTTGCACGAAAACCTTCAAATACCCACAACAAACGAATTGAAATTTGGTTCCCAATCCCTAAAAGATAGAGTCTAAAACCCACTGCAGATACATTCAAGACTGAAGGGTTATTGCATAACAATGCTCGTCTATAAATCTGAGAAGACGACTAACCGCTGCTAACTGCCATCGATTGTCTGAATTAAATCAAGTGGGCACATCGGATGACTCCGACTGTTCGTCCGTCTGCCACCGGTAAGGCCAGTTCACATAAGACATCGTACGAACAATTACCGTGTACGTGCATTCGACATGCGAATTTCCGTGGGTAAATATTAATACACCGTGTTGGGAACAGGTATGTTATGATAAGTAGGTACGGCTTTACATCGTACCAGGTTTTGGGTATTTAAAAAAAGAAATGGTTACTTAATGTTGGTTCTTCTTTTTATTTGTGTTCCTTCGCTGTTTGTATTGATAATGAGTGCACTCGAGTTATGGCGAACGATTTGGCGAAAATATTTAAACGTTAAAGTTCAGTTATTAATAAGTACCCAAAAACATTGTCTATTCGTAAAATAGATTAGATAGTTACCAATGAAGCCTATCCCTTATATTTAAACATAAGGGTGTCTATCTCAATTATCTCCTAATTGATCTCGAAAGCCAACTGATCAACACAATCAAAATTCATTTAAGTATATTTTTCTGTCAATTCATTTGAAATATTGCCTTTGATACGGTACGTAGAGACGTCTAAATTAATTTAAGTCTAGAAATAGCTCGATTCGCCGCCGGCTGTATCAATACAAAAAGTTTGCCGTCTGTCTCAATCATAAACCAATTTTAGGCTATTAGTGTTTGTTTAATTGATAGAAACTATACGATGATCTAGACGAGCCAGTCATTAGATCATATTTGGCCAAATGCGTGGGTTGAATCTCATGAAAAATATTTTTATGACAGACAACTAAAAATATAATAAAAATAATTAAAAACCTCGATATTTAAATATGCTAATAGTTCCATCGAAAATAATATTGAAAAAACAAAAGATAATTTTGCGGAAAATAAAATGTGTTTATTAAGCCATTTTGCAGAAAAAATGGGCCATTAACGATTGTGGTTTATTAGATTTTTATAATTACTTCACATAATATTTTAAATATATTATTATACTAAGATTACTAATAAATAAAACACTGACAACATTTTACGACGAAAGCTACTCAAAATATCCGTGTGAAATTATCAAATAGGTACCATAGGCGGCACTTACCTATCTATCTACTAAGTTTTTTGAGATAGCTATGCTATGCACTGATAATAAAACCTTGTCCACACCTTGCCATCGTTAATAATGTCTTGTAATAAGTATTTTCATAAGAAATCCTAGAATATGCAACAACTGTAGAGCATTAAACACGTAGCGTTTACGGGGAATTCGTTCGCTTATGTTACAAGCCTGATTATGTCGGAATTCGATACTGCATCGTCCTTATATAGAAGTTCATGAGAATTGAACAGTGAATTAAAAAGTGTGAAGCAAGCGAGTATCATTACTTTACCTACCTATTAAGATTTTGCTTGACGTACGTTTACTACCGATATCTATTCTATTACAACTTCATCGATTGTAATTTTGCGCAGCAATTGCTACTATGTCACTGAGATAGCTGTTAATATTAGTCACCCAAGTCGGACTTCTCACGATTCAATTGGTCTTGTTTTATCAGTAGGAGCAGTCAAGAGGCTCCGAAATTAGCGTGGTAGAACCAATGAAATTTGATGAAGGCAATTACGTATGACTTAAGGATGAATTGCTCTGTGAATTCGGTCCTCTCAAAGTTCGAGGATTAATGGTGCTGATTATTTTGGTACACGAACTCAATTTGGCTTAACCGTGTTTCATTCTTGTAACGCTTGAGCAAGACGGATATTTTTGATGTGTCAAATTTAGTTTAGTCGTATTTTACGACGGCAGAATTGCAACTAAAGTGGATGGATATAGTCAATGTTGCTAATTTCGTTACCCGCAATTTAAGACTAAAATAATTAATTTGGAGCAAGTAAAATACTGCCATCTTGTTCATTATTGGTCATAAGTACGACCACGAAAAGGACGGCTATACGTTCAATTTAGTGTAGTTTGTAGACCAACAGAACCAATTACCAATCTTTCCGAACAATGAAAATTACAGGAATTGCAGTAATCGTATGCACTTTTTCACTAAGTAGAAAGGTACAATATACACACAAGTCAAATTGTCGAAAGTACCAAGACAAGTTGTCGTAATGCCCGTCCAGTAATTGTGGCAGGAAGTGATTATTTTGCTATTCAAAGGTGTCTTACAAGCAGTTTTAAATCCATTACCCAGTGGATGTCACACGGCAATTTTCCATTCGGTGCTTCCCTCGAATTTGCCCACACGCAGTGGAGTCACAATCGGCCGGCTAATAACTATGATCTAAAATAGTCGAGCGGGCGTCAGTGAAAATTATGATTAATATCTGTTTAGGTAACGGTGTATGGGAGATGCCATAGTGATGGGAATCTCTTGACTGTGAACGAATGTTTGCCTTTGAAGTGAGCGTGACCGAGGAATTTTGTATAGCGATAAAGAATCATTATCTACAAACGTCAATTTTGCTGATGTTTTTGGTGATTTCAAATAAAATTAAGGATATTTATATATTTTCTATCAATTAAGAGGTAAATGAAAAGGCATAGGAAATAATAATTATACCCCATATCCTTAAATTAATAATCATTCCTCGCGTCTTTTTGCGGAGATCAATCATTAATCTAGGTATGCTAATATTTATTATGTCTTTATAGTGTAATGTATGTAAATTATATAGGTTGTGTTTACGTTCTCACATTCTAAACAGAAGTCTGTGCGCTATAGAATACGTATTGGTTAATTCAATCAATATTACGAAGAAGCGAAGCCATCGGAACCGCTATTTTTATAGCCTCAGTCTACATTTCACAAGCTCGCTCATTGTCTAGCGTGCAGTTATGTCTATTCAATTCGGAACATTTAAAGGGCGTCAATTAGTTGATTCGCCGGTTGTCTAGCTTCTTATATCTGTACAGTGCAACCAAGTTATTGGTTCGGGTGGCCAAAACTGGAACTAACATTCTCACTATAGAAATTGTATTGTGTTTGACAGTTTGCAAAGTCAGTAGCGACATGAGCGTTGCAGGTGATAAGTTGGGCGCTCTGTAATAACGCTTTCACACGTTCTTGCAATTTCTTTGTTCCATCAAATTCCAAAGTTTTAATAGCAATAAAAGAGATTTGTAATGGGTTACCGGCATTCGTTGTTCATCGCGTCACGGTTTATCGCGTCTATAATTTACTTGTTTTAAATGTTTCCCGTAGAATTGCCGCCGTATTAAAAAAATCAAGAAAACTTACGTTTAATTGAATGGCTTTTATGTGTAGTTAAGTTATAAGATTAATATTTTGTATTTCGCCTATTATAGGCATCAGTAGTTAAAGATATCCCATTGCTAGAAATAAGAGTTGAAGTTACGACCAACTTATTTTTGACCTTATAGTTTTTTACTGAAGAAATTTTTTAAATAAAATAAAACATATTTGTTATTCAAAGACATTACCAAGAAAGGGGGAGATATGGTACTGTCCAAATTAGTTCGTCCTACTAAACGACTTAATCGCTCGCGGAAAATAATGCTGGAAACATGTCGGTATTGTCCATGTGGATCATCTTCTGGTGTACGCATCAAAATGCCTTCTATGTATTTCATAAGGTACTTGCGAGTGCGATAACAGATATTGTGTAAAATTCGCAGCATGTTCAGTAACTGAGTACCATATCTGCTAAAACAATACATCAATGTTGTTATTCAAATACTTCTCTGTATTATATTTATACACTACAAAACACGTGCAAGATTACCTTATCTACAGTTCTACGACCTAAATCATTTGACAATAGATAGATTATGATGGATTCGAGATCTGAAATACGGCCGATCCAACTCTCCTATCTTGTTTATGCTAATGCACAACAACAGTCCATAAATCCGAAACCTAACGCTGTTAGTAATGGTGTTTACTGATTCCGTGTGTAGTCGAACTGCTCAACACGTTTCCCTGCATTGGAAACGTTAATCAAGCCTAAGACACGAACTTTACGCAGTTACAAGATTCTATTGGATGTAACATAGCTCGCTAGGCGGCCTGACAGCCCTTTAATAATAGTCCTCGCGAGGAAGATTATCTGTGCTCCGCAGGGCCCTGAGCGGTGGCCAGCGGGTCTGGTACTCCTGTCCGGCGTCATTATGCAATTGAAAGTTAGTGAATTATTACGCACGATAATAATCTTCATAAATAAATAAATGGAGCGCGCTGGGCGGTAGGGGATTACGCTGTTCTCCCGAGGAATACCTTTATTGACGCTGCTGTTGGGATTTTACTATGGCTTTGAGTGGTGCCGGCTTTACTTTGTATCTGAGCGGTACAAATGCAGTCGAATCGCTGTAATTAACTAAGCGCCAGTACAGCTGTGCGATACGCCTAAGTCAAAGCTATAAGCTATTATTAAAATTCAAATAGTACCTGCAGGCATAGGTATAGGAAACTTGCCACCCAGTACCTACCGAAAAACCTCTTAGTTCTAAAACACGAATGTTTATATGAGGAAGAATTAATTCTTATGAACTGGTAAAACTTTTTGGAAGAAAACTGAGGGCTTGAGGTTTTCATTGTTGGGTGACGCTATTGTAAAAAACCTAGTTCACATGAGTAAGCGGGAATTCGCTGGATGCGGGCAGCGCAAGGTCATTGTGGCAAATCTTGGGGGAGGCCTGTGTCCAGCAGTCGACGTCTTTCGGCTTAGATGATGATGATGACATGAGTAAATAATTAAAGTGGAGATGTCATTTTACGGGCCTATTTCAGAATCGTCAGTTAACTTATCCACCACCAAGCTATGGATTTGTTACAGATATTCTATGGAAAATCGGTCGAAACGCCACATTTACTTGGTGGATGAGAGTTATCCGACTATTCTGAAAAAGGCCCTAAGTACCTATAAAATGAAACCTAATTTGATAGTAAATTAGAGTTCCAAGCTGATTGCTCAGTCATAAACTGACCTGTTCCGATGCCACCTCGCGGAAGTTACGGCATATGAGGATAATTCTAAATCCGTATTTATTTTCCGCTGAGTGCTTATTTTAAATGCCCCTTTATTGTGTTCAAAGGAAACGATTTATTGTCTAGGTGTTCACTTTATTTAATTGGTG
Organism: Drymonia ruficornis; assembly: GCA_947859195.1. NCBI lineage: Eukaryota > Metazoa > Arthropoda > Insecta > Lepidoptera > Notodontidae > Drymonia > Drymonia ruficornis. The sequence continues at coordinate 8,923,446 of OX401915.1, read as the reverse complement.
CTGAAGACTTCGCAATTACTTTTATGTTATTTTTAGTATCGCTTGCTTTTCTGTGTTGAGTATTCCAAGCTTACCTAATAATTTTTCCTCGGAATTTTTAGAAAAGGCTTCTTACTATGATTGGACTTTGGGACTGGAGACAAGGAAGAAGTATCAAAAAATATTAAAGGACAATGGTGTTCATTTTGTTGCTACCTACACGAACTAAACTTAACTAATCCCAGGGTATTGCCACCCCAGCCTTATGATAACATCGATCTATGTTACTCATAATTAATAAGCAAGATAGAAAAAAAAGTTGTGTTTTTATTTTATAGTATTTTTTAGCTAACATAATTAGCACCAAATTAAATATATATACTTCTTTCATTCAATTTCATACAATACGAACTAAAGTTATATACCAATACATCATACAAACAAGACCGTTGTGACGTCAAAGCCAATGCCGACAGCCGATAAAATCGATAGTTTACTGCAAATAAATATCCCCATATCACGGCAAGAGACAATAATTTCCGATATCAATTCCTAAAGGGTTTCCTGGGCTTCATCGCCGACCGATCAATTATTCCATATATACAGACAGTGCTGGCTTTGGGAGCAGCCGGGTCGGAGAACAGGGGCCCATGCCTCAAGACAATGGTGCTGATTCTTAGACTGTAAACTCAGGTTTTATAGAATTTTCCGAATTGTTTCATTTGTAGCTGTCACTTTCTTCAATAAATAATATGAAGCAGAGTTTAGTGGCGATCGTTTTATACACAGTCATACAATAAGAGTTTATAATTTTTTTACTAATCCGGAGATTATAGAACCTGCCTAAATAAAGGTCTTTTATAAAATGTTGAATATGTTCAATATTTTTGGTTCAATATTAGACGTAGGAATAAACACGACGCAACTATAAATGTTCTTACATAATAATGAGGTCCAAGGTATTACAAGGCAGCGAACCTTGACGGGACCTGACGGGGCCACCTCGCCCGGGGCCCACACTGAACCTAAGTCCATCTCTGCATATAGTTAGGTCTGGAAAGGCATTGGGAATTGTGGTCCGTACACCGAGGCCGTTCTAATTGAATTTATGCAGGATTGCGGCCGCCCCGCGACGAAATGGTTTATTGCTAATTGATTGAATATTGGAACTATGGGGTATGTTCCGTTATATTGTTGCCTATGAAATATGCATTAGTATAAAACATATCATTTATTAAAGCTCCAGTTCGTTCTGAATTCGTAGATTTTACTAATAAATAGAGCATTGACAAGTTGTGAAAAATGTTGTTGCAAGTCTTTGCAAATTCAGGCTGCTGGTTCTAAAGACTGCTGGTAGCTCGTCATCGGTAAAGCAATAAATATTTGTCCTTTCATTATTAAACTGCATATGATTTTAGGGGTAAGCAAAGCAATAGCAAAGCAATAGGTAGTAAAGAAATTGAAAATTGGGTTATCCGTTGTCTACCTTCTAAAGATACAAAGTTTCAGTACAATTCTCATTGTTATTTTATTTATAGTAACATTTTCGTTACCTCAAAGAGATTCTGTATCATTCCACAAATTCTATTTTCCTTTTATCTGATAGGAATCTCGATTGTACGGTACGGAAACTGACTGCGTTATCTGATCTATACATATCTGTTTATCAAAGGAATAAAACAGAGCATATCATATAATGCATCGATATGACGTACTGCATACTATCCGTATAAAATGTCTACTATCGCGAAATAAGATCTTTCGGTTTCAAGGTAAGCCGTAATTTAATTAATTACGGTGAAAGAAAAACAAAACTTAATTACAAAAATTAATATTTACTATGTTATAAAACTGAGTGGAGCTCGCGATAAACAAAACAAAATCAGCATCAATAAGATCAATGCGGTCGTGCGCACGCTGTTATAAAAACTTTAAAGTTAATTACTAATCACTACAAAGCAAACATTCAATTTACAAGGCGGGTTAATTGCGTTGGCCCGTAAGACGCTTCGTAAAAAGTAAGCTAAAAACACTATCTTAACTTATTTCTTAATTATAGACCAATTCATGGCGGCGACGCAGGCTACGTGCCGGAGAAGAGATGACGGATCGTGGTACGCTATCACAACTCACTCGCCCGTATCCCAACGCGTGTGAGTCCATTTTTGGTCAGATGGTAAAGCAGCTAAATATTAGTAGTCTCGGCAAATGGTATCTCCAATAATTACACGGTTTGGATAAAGGTTATCAGCCTCTTAATAACATGTATATGTTCTTTATCTGTCCAAGATCTGCGCTAATTTTATTTCTATTAAATTGATTGTTATTGCTAAGGATAACATGCAATTAAGAACGTAGAATAAAAATTGAGAAGCAATAATTTTAAGTCATACATTTTAAACGAATGTAGCTCATGAAGAAATGTATAGTTAGAACTTGGTAATACGTATAGGTTATCTTAAAGAAGTACTGCTGAAAGCTTATAAAGTAGGCTACTTTAGGGATGGTGTTTAAAATATGGGAGAGCTGAAGGTAAATCCCCATTGTTACGATAGCCTAGGGTTGTGCGACAAATGGAACGGCTGCTAGTCCTCAGACGGTTAAGCCCAAGCGTTCTAATTTGAAAAAGCCAGACATATAAATTTTGCTCTAATCCTACAATTGTGTGTGAGAGGAAAATTGGACGCAATTTCGTACGCACTCGTTTGCCCTTTAGGCTGCAAATCGTCACTGTTTATAGCGTAATGAGTGTAGGGTGACACGAAAAAGGCCATTCCAAATACATAAATGTTCAGCACAGACATTAATAGGTAGGCACGGTAGCAATTGTCGGCCTTCACGCCTCCACTGGAACAACGCAATATTCTCGTAACGCGTATTATAATGATGAGCTCTTTCAGCTCTTTGCAATTTGATACACTTTTACATCCGCGGCTCAACTTGAGAGCGAATGTGTTTCACACTTTCGAATATGTACACAAATCGGAATATTACTCTTCGTCGACTTATTCTAAAAATCAAAAGTTTATTTTTCCAGATTCAGCATTCATTTAAACATCCACAAAGAACTATTCTCCTGTCTCGCAGAGATGAGCAAAGGTACACGATAAAGTTGTACAGCGGGTCGTTTAGAAAATTGCCAGTATAACTAGCTCACTAAGCCCTTATTAAAGTGGAGTTGTTTTAATTTTATACGAGAGGCTTTGTGGCGTGTTTATCCTTTATCTCTGAGCCCATTTGTCCCCGTGAAATCCCAGTGAGTGACAAACAATACGGGACTAGGGACATAATGTTGTGCCCCGGCTCTGGCCCGACACGGTCTCTTGTGTTCTCGTCTGCCGACTGCTACGCATAGCTGCTGCGATCCGGTTAGCTGGTTAGCTCGGCCGTAAAAGGTCTCTGGCGAATATAATGGATTGTAATTGTGTTCTCATAAGCGGTGCACCATGTCGCTTGTTCGATTCCGCATGTGACCACGATTGAGTCAGCGATACACAAGCGATGCTGGTAATTGACGTTTACTATATTCTTGCTCATTGTTGTCGGATGAAATGGTGTCAAAGCTCGTTTCGGAATGTGGGAGGCGTTGATCTCAACAACGCATATTTTTTGCCTTCCATCATTCTACCTATATTCCTAGAGTTAATTGGGAGTAGGTGTTCCGCAGACATTGGATAATTAGTTTTGATAGAAATTAATGGTTGTTTAAATTGGTTAGTAATGAATCTACTAGTACGTGCAGATTTTTTAGGTGATGCAGCAAACGCTATCGCAACAACTCCTCTCGTATATTACTCTTTCGATCTCAAAATAAAGGATGCATCAAATTGCCTCTCGGTTGGTATCCTCTTGCATCTAATCTTCCTATTCCTACAAATATCCGTCTATTTTTATCTTAATAACTTCTAAAAAACCTATGAACACGATACAGTTACACTCGGCTGCGAGCGTTGCGTGTCTGGGATCGATTTACATGTTTTTTTGACAACTTCTAATACTGGGTTTGCTACTGTCTTGTTACTTGTGGCGGGACTTTTTTGTGCTTAATAAGACTCTAAGTAGTTATGCCCGTGATGAAAGATGCCTTGACATTAGAAGTAATTTTGTTATGGATATGATAAACAATGAGGCTATAATTTGTTTCCATTTTAAATTTATGGGTATCATTATCATCAGGGTTCCTCATTTTACTATTGAATACCCTCATACATACATGGACAGAGGATCTATAATTAACATTCTTCCATAATCTCCTACTTCTGGTCTTCTTTATTCGTAGCTCATAGAAACTAGGACAATATAATTGTCACAGGTGAATTTAGTCCTTGATTTGTATTCAGAGCCCTACATTTCTCAGAAGAGCCTCAAGGCGTGTGAGCCAAACATACACTTATTTCATAACCAACCATGCTAGCTGACTTCTACTTAGCGACACTAGATCGCCAGCACAAAGGCATGGTTCTCAGAATCTCGACATAAGGCGTATGGGAAAATGTCACACTTATTGCAGAGGCACATCGGCGCTCATTGTAACTTAATCCTATTGTCACCTTCTACTTGGTGTTGGTGAGCTTAGTGGATGAGATTCACTTACTTTTACACAGTATATACTAAATTGGTTTGTACTGTCAAGTTCAATTTGAAGATGCTCCAATCACTTGGATTCACAATGCATTTACCTACGATTTGTTTTGACAACAATAAATAGAGACAAGGTTTGTTTTTAGTGTAAATAACGGGAAAGATAGAAATCACCCTATCATATGAAGGGGTAAGTTTTCGGCTGTCGGTCTTTTGACGACTTTTGCCACAGAGGCTAAAAAATGAAAATCATCTTAACTTATTAGAAGTTCGTTCACATGACCCGAAGTTCATTCAAGCGTTAATTGAATTAAATGGAGATCATTGTGGGGGTAAAGCAGAACGACTAGAACGAAGGCTGGCACGCAGCGATTTGTCATGGAGGACTATCGTGGACGATCCCATGACTTTAGTGTTGCCAGACCAAGGCTCTAAGTCACTTAGCCACTGCTATACCCGACCCTCCGATTTAACGGCCGATCGGCCTCTGATTGTTCGGTCAGAATCAACTGATCAATTAGAGGGTCGATTACTATAGCAGCTCAATGGCAATGGCAGTTTAATGGCTAAGCGACTTAGGGCCCCGTGTAGTATTTCATACATATTTTCAGCATTTATGGCTGTAACTCGCCTTTGAATAGTCCAATAGTTTGAAGGAATTGTGTGTTTTTATATTGACGACTATGAAGTACCTATGTTGGTGAGCTTTTAATTTCAGATCGGATTTCCTTATAAGTTTATGTCCACTAAGAATGATCCACAAAAATCAGGTGACATGGCAACACTAGAGTCGGACGTTGCAGCGACCGCGACGGGCGCACTTCCGCCCGCCATTCACTAATCGATCGAGTATCGAATATCACCCACCATTCATCACGAAATCGATCGAAGAACCAAACGTTGGAATATCGATTTCACGGCCACGTTCCCCGACTTTGTTGTGTTATCACCGTTAAGTTTCGTTTCGTTTAACAGACGTGTATGATTTTTTTATTTGTCTATCTATAAGATTATTTGTTTGCTATTTTTAGTCAGAAACGCAAAGCGCCCAATTAAAATGTGAGTAGAGCGTTCAACAGTCAAGAGCGCGGCGGCTACATATTTTTTATTCACTCATTTTATTTGTACACGGGAACGCGGCCCGTCTAAATGAATAAAATTGATTGCTTATACAAACTGTGCGCCCAAATACTCGGCCATCACAATAAATAAGGGCTTTTGGAGAAAAAAAAGAGTAGAGAACGTGGACGGCCTGGAGGTGGCGGGTGCGGCGCGCGGGCAGTGGGCACGGAGGCGGCCTGGCTGCGCCGACCTTGGCGCGCTCCGTAAGACAAGTCGATTTTGTTATTTGTTTATACACAACACTACCTGTTCCCGACGCCGCCCGCGCCGCGCGCCGCTGCGCCGCCGACCGGGGAGGTGCGGTGCGTGCACGCACACGGCCGCGCGCCCGCCTCGCATCGATGTCGAATCGCTCAGGTATTTTACGGCGATTTCTGTAATGAATATCGATTTATTGTGGCCACAGAATGCCGCTCAAAAATTGACTTTATAGATAAAACATACGAGCGATTACAATCAGTTTTATTGAAACGAGACACGCAGTACGTAGCGAGTGCTATACACCAATTATAAATAAAACCGTAACGGAATTTATATTCGACATCGTTCGATTTAAGACAAATATTTATTGTTTCTTCAGTAAAACGGCGCGGGATCGCGATATGTCGATCGAGATAAATCGTTGTGCAATGTCGTCGCCGTAATAGTCGTATGAGATATGACAATCTCGTAATAGGAAAATGTAACTAGATCCGAGCGAGCAGTTTGAGAGACGCGGAAGCCGCTTGCATCAAAACGCCATAAAAATATTTCACCGCGGGCATCGCGGCTACCTGATAAGGATACGCCGTCATTTGTAGTAGCCTCTCGATCCTGACCGCGGCGGAGCTCGCTACACAATTTATGTGTAAACCACTGTCAGTATTATCTACTTAATGTGTCTCGAAACACGTCGCTTAGATAGAAACTTCTCCGTCTAAAAGAACGCCGAGTTTTTTTCGTCGATCCTTTCATTCGAAACTCGATCGCGCCATATTCGGATAAAGCCCTCATAATATATCGATCGATCGCGACAAAAACAATCCGAGATGCTGTACAGAAATTCGGTGTGTGACGTGACAGTATAATTGACAAAAAAGTGCTCGATAATAAATGGCATCCAGAGGGGCCGAGCCTTTTTTGTCTTCATAAATATAGCCCAATAGGAGTGCTTCGTGACCTCTGTTTAAAATCACTGTTGCGATTACGTCCAGTGATTTAGATGGCCATTACTGGGTCGCCTCCACAGATGGGCCGTTGAATTACAGTCTTCCTGTTCGCTTTGTTGGTTTTGTACCGACGCTCTACAATAATTATGAGATCATGTTTCATAGTTATCCATTGATTTAGAACTGTTCGAAGTCTCAATTATGAATCATCGATTATCGTACGTCGGGTGAGTTATGTGAGACAGTCCTCTATCATCATGGCTTTCCTTAGATTCCGGTTTATTAACCTCGCATACTTAGTTACTTTAATGTTTTTGTGTAGAGTAGACCTAGAGGTAGCTATGCAAACTTTTTGGAATAGTGATTTCAATAGTTTACTTTCTACATTTTGTAAGAGGAGAATTTAAATTTAAAATTCCATGAAGAAGTTTCAATATCCCCGGGGCTGAAATTCTTAGCTCACAAACACCAGGGATTGTATGCAGTGAGTGTACAAGTACACAAGTGTAGCGGCCGCGTGACCGGTCCGACACGACCGAGATGCGTCTGCACCTATCTTCTCCACCGCTGTTCTCACGACAAATTTTGACATTTCACTGAACAAATATAGAAGCCATTTTGCATTGGAATGCGAAACATGCTAATAATGCGAATACACACATAATATGTACACACATATTCAATGGTACACACTTGACAAAAAGTTACTCGAAATTTTAAAATTTATTCTAATTTTGTAGAGAAAAAAATTCAAGTGTCATAATGTTTTATCACTGTCGCGGATCAGTGTATCGTCTTGATACGAGCCGGTCATAAAACTGACCAGAAAAAGCCCGCAGCAGATAATGCGGCTACCGGCGAACGCTCTATCCATTTTTCCAGTTTGACCCGTGAGCTGTTGAGTCTATACCAGAACTCAATCAATGCCCATGAAATTTACAAGGCAGATAAAATTTAATTTAATGTTTTATCGAGAGGTGTGCATCGGCGTCGGTGTGTGCGTGCGTGTCCGTACACAGTAATTATGCGGCGGATCGGCGGCGCGGGCGCAGCGCCGGTGGTCCGGCCGGGGCCCCCTCCCTCGCTGCTATAGAAAAGCTCTACACCTGGGAACTCACGGCCGGACATTAGTGTGCTATAATGTTAGTATTGGCTTTCAACTCAGAAACAACGGATTTATCGTATTTCAAAATAGTTTGTTGGTGGTAGAGCGAAGCTGTAGCCAATTGACTGCAACTCATATATATGGGCTGGCTCGACCTGGGTAGTACCATCCTCTCCCAGAAGATCGGCGTAAAGCAGCTATAACAGCTGCGTTTCGTACGATGAGTGAGAGAACCGGAAGCCGAACTCCCCTTCCCCTACCTCTGTCCCACTGCTCTGCAGGTCGGCAACATGCGAGCGGTGCCTTTGACATTGCAAGCATCTATAGGCTACGGAAATTGCTTAACATCAGGCGGGCCGTACGCTTGTTTGCCACCTGAGTAAAATAGAAAAAGCACATAAGTAGCTGAATATGAAGTTGATTTAATATTTTTGGTGTGACCTCTTTCGATCAGGGAAAGTGTGAGAATTGTTCAAGCATCTTCGAGTGAAGAGCGTCCACGTCTTCGGCGACCGTCCTTTTGTCTGCTTTTATTTGCCTGTCACTCAAAGCGCCTGCCTCGGACGTGTGCTTTAAGCGCACGACAATGTACTCATTGTCGGAGGCTTAAGCGACCTTTACAAGAGTAAATTTCGTTGTCATGCATAAAACCATGTGTTTATATGGAACGCCGGAGCAGTGACGCATTGTTGTCGAACTAGTCCGCGTTAACAATTAACTTTGCGATTTTATTGTTTGTGCAATAAACTCAAAGCTACATATTGAAAACATTCATCTTCGTACCGGATATTCCTTACGAGCTCGTCCCTGTATTCTCATATAAAGCCATTAATAGCCAATTTATTGGTTTAAAGAAATCGGTTCTGCGCTGTCAGATCGCAAGATATACAAGGTTATAAAAATCTGTCTGCGAATCAAGGGATCAAGAATAATTATGCGATTAATAAAGATACCTTTTCTCTGTTGGTCGATAAACTGAGACAGTTAAAAGCAAATTATGTCTTGCCATGTTCGGTAATTGTTTTATTGTAAACACAATTCGTAACATGGCGTAAACGTTTATAGCTTTGATATACAGGGGGTTTACTTTGAAAAACGAAACGAAAGCTTCGGCTGACGGATCGGGCGAACGGATCCGAAGGACGGATTCGATAATCGTGATTTGACGTTTCTTCTTTCGTGGATCCTACTCTGAAAGTTATTTGACATTTACGATTTCAGCGTTTGACATGGTTTTGATCGTAAGAAACGTCGGAAATCACGATTATCGAATCCGTACTTTGGATACGTAACACTTTCGGAGTAGGAAATCGCCCGATCCGTCAGCCGAAGCTTTCGTTTTGTTCATCAAAGTAACCCCCCTGGTTCCTGTTGGTGGATTTTCTCGCGGTTTTGGATAAAAATACTCTGAAATACCTATTTTTTTATTAACAAACCTGGGGTGTCGAGAATTTGTGGACGAAGTAATTGTTTATATTATTAATTTGGTGCGGTTTTATGTGGTTCTACAATCCAGAAGTTTGAAACTTTAAACAGTCAAACATCGTTTTATATCAGCGTAGAAAGAAAAGTGAATGGAGCAGTGTATTCTAAAGATAATCATGTCCAATTCATCAATCTGAACTGAATAGGCTATGTCCAAATGCTAGGCCAAAGGACATGTCGTAACAACCGAATTACTCCTTGGTTATTGACTTTACTACGAGCATGTTGATGTTAATTATCAAACAATCCCTGCTGTTATTTCGCCGGATAAGCTTGTGAAGAAACTTTGCAATAATTTTAATTGGAGCAAGAATTTCAACACGCTATGAAGTTTTATATCAAGTGCCTCTATCTGTGAAACAAGATTGAAATAATTTGTATCAAAGAAAGTGTTTCATAAAGACATACGCTTACCTATATCGATTACCGAACTAATTTTCCAACCATCCAACGTAGACCTAATTAATCTCCCTATATCCTGGTGTATTATCTAACAATAGATTATCTATCGTATAACTTGTCTTGTACTTGTCTATACTTGATCAATGTTCACGTATATGCATTCCTTCTATGTTTGTCTGAAATATGCGATAATCTTGAGCAACTTACGTATTATAATGTTCCACCAACCACAGTGAGTGGGTGATAAAACGAAGGTGTGAAACTAATAAGTCATAATCACATGAATAGCCGGTATTTTTGTGTTAGCTTAGTCAGTTTATTTACTCACCTATTTAGTTTCATATCTTACTTCCTTTAACATTGTTATTCATAGTATGCTTATATTTTTAGATAGGTTCTTATAATATTTGTATCATTTAATTATTTTTTTGTGGATATTTTGCGGTTGTCCTTCTTGTTATACTGGGCTCTTCGGCGAAATATAGGTACGAAAGTGCATTGACGGGAAATTGTGTGAAGTAAAATAAATCATAAAAGGTCCCCAATCACAAAATGGTTAAGGCATACCAATCAATGCAGATACCCAAACAAAGAAAGCGCGGCGTGCAATTTGCAGTACCTACCTATAAATTATTTGCTAGAATCTTGCGCAAGAGCAATTAGCAAAACGCACCTTTTAAATAGTCGTTCCCAGTATTAGAATTTATTTGCGACAGTAAAATTACAGTAAAATAATCCTTTAATGGGCTGACCATTTTTATTACGGCACCATACTCGAAATTTTTGGGTTCGCACGGCTCCAAACGGCACTTTTGTCTCCATTGTTTTTGTATTTGCAACTCTTTTCGCAAACCCTTCGGTACCGTTCGTTTTAGTTCCGCAAATAGTTAACCCTCATAAAAAGTCGGCGCCTATGTTTTTAAAAATTGCATTGTACTAAAGAAAGTCTCGACAATTGTTAAAAAGTAAATATTGGCGAAGGAAGACTATAATAATTGTCGAACTTTCTATCGTAAAATATTACTGTGTTTGTATTTGCCGACAACAGGGTAATCAAAAACTTGTCCTATAGATATTTTTTCAGAAAGTTGTAGTTTGTTTTCGCCGCTGTTGTTTTGTTATTGCTATTTTGTTTTCGGCTGGATAATTAATAACATAGGTTGACCAGCACACACATATTATTTGGATGTGATTTCATATTTGACAACCGCTTGGCACAGTCGAGCGTAGGTCGCTCGGTTCCCTACATCGGATGGTTGCAGGTTCCATTCTCGCCGGAAGCAAATTTCGGAAACAGCTTTTTCGGAATTTACCCAGGTCTGGGTGTCACTCGGTCCTATTTAACATCAATATAAATTAAACACAGAACAATAGCATAAAGTATTAACGTCACAATATTCAAATTGCGGTCTCCAACCGCATTCGTATCGATGGCGATCAAGAATGTGGTATCTAAGATACATCGATAAGACTCTATGGGCTCGCGACCGTCTCAGTACATTCATTGTGAATTGACAAGGTCTAGAACAGGGGTGTTAGGTCGGTCCTACGTAACTTACGTCTGGAACAAGCTCAGATCAGAAGATTAGATGCACATCGCCCCTATACTTCTTGTTTTAGAACAGGTTAGCGATACGGCACGGTTCAAAGTGATATATTTCAATGTTGAAACAACTGAAAATGGTTGCTTTAGTGTGGTTTAGGGATTTAAGTGATGTATGTGAAACATATGTGAGGAAAATAAACTAATCTTTGGTGATAAAGAAAGAAGAAAAAAACTAATGTAGACGTTAATTCTCATGTCTTAAGAAAATGTACGATATTGGTGTTGATTCTGTTGGTACACAACTCAACTTGAACTATATTGTCATCCTTCTCTTGATCGTCGTCATCGTCATCCTTCATCCACAGAAATTGTGACGAACATAAGCACCACTGTGTTTATTTTAAATGTTTCTATTATCTTCCCATAATCTATAGTTCAGTGAGTTCTACCTTCTTTAGGTTTTCCTCTCATGATACAGTCAAGATCCTCTATGACCGTCGTGAGCTCTCCCGAGCGCGTGACTCCTGTGAACAGAATACAGATCGTATAGTTAGTGCCTCATCTCACTCCTAAGGATTCCCCGTTTTCAGCACGTAACCAAACATTACGGTTCACAAGAAAAATAAAAGCGACTCCGAAGCGTATTATCATAAAGATGTTTTCCAAATATTTCCGAGGTTTGCTCTCGCTGTTGACTTTCAACGCTTCATTAAGTTTATACCAAGCCAGTGTTTGAGTATGACGACAATTCTTCTGTACACAGTCGATTTTGTACGGATAAGTTAAGACATACAGTATTTCTGTTTGATTATCGAAACGAACTTTAGATTTATTTATCAAGTGATTTGAGTTGAATATCCGATGTCTTCATTGAAACCAAAGTTTTTTCTATTAAAGAGAAAATATACTACTATCACGTCTGTAATTCTCAAAGGGGGTAGGTACAATGGCAGTGCAGTGCACTGAAATTTCGCCAATATTGTTTTCGGTCCCAATGTAGTAGGAGAGAGCCCATTGTCAATATACCGGGCACATTCCTCCTCATATTTTTTTTTCATTTTATTCAGCAGCAATAAACAATGGTATCATGAAACAGTAATCAACTTTTCATTTCTGCAACATTCTCGTGCATCAAAATCACAGAACTAATTACCGCACGGCACGCATTAGCATTTCACGGTGGAACACGTCAAGTGGCAGGTCGCAAGCTACAATTACGCAAACAATATAATAGCCCTGTGTCAGCCGGGTCTGATGTCCATGCATTTACCGCCACGTATCGAAGAAAAGAAATGTCGAGTCCTCTGTCTTGCGATTATCGTGTCGGAACTGCTCGGAGCTATGCTCGGCAGAGCGGGACGCGCAAACTATAAAACATTCTACACGGAGAAGACAGTAACAGCCATCATACTTCATGTATCTCAAAAGTGCGTCTTAGGTAGCAGCATCGATGTACTTAATGTGTTGAACTAACTGAATATCTGTTTAGTATGATGAATGGTTGTGTTTGTAGTCACGAGTTGGTCTTTCTATGTTTGCTTTGTGAGAAATATGATCTAGATGGAGATTTATTATACCTTGTCGTTAAAACAGGTTTTTAACAATCAAGACAAAATGGGTAGGATTTTGTGTAGTTTTTCATACAAAAAAATGTTCCCACTTGAATTTACTCTAACATTGTTTCTGTTAGCGTTAGCAGAAATGAATCATGCCATGAATGACAGCCGCAGAGATGAATGGCGTGCAGTCTAGTCACACCAAATTTAGTTATTCTTAAGGCCACGTCTCAAACAGGTTTTATTATCATTTCCAAGAGGCCGACCGTGTATCCTCTCTTCGAGTGCCTTTTTTCTAAATTTTAGCGTATCACGAAGACAAATCTCGCAACGGATCCTAGAGCCCGCTCACACCGGCTTCTTTATCCTTACCACAAAGGACGTAATAACCATATCAAACAGCGTGTCCCTTTGCCGTGTTGCATACATATCGTCGGGTACGAGGGAGGCGACGCCTTTATTCTGTATAGCTTTTGCCCGCGACTTCGTCCGCGCAGGATATAAATTTAAAAAAATCCGTTTCCGTATCCCGTATCCCGTATCCCGTATCCCGTATCCCGTATCCCGTATCCCGTATCCCGTATCCCGTATCCCGTATCCCGTATCCCGTATCCCGTATCCCGTATCCCGTATCCCGTATCCCGTATCCCGTATCCCGTATCCCGTATCCCGTATCCCGTATCCCGTATCCCGTATCCCGTATCCCGTAACCCGTATCCCGTATCCCGTGTCCCGTGTCCCGTATCCCGTATCCAGTAACCCGTATCCGTATCACGCATCCCACATCCCGTATCTCGTATCCCGTATCCCGCATCCCGTAACCCGTAACCCGTATCCCGTATCACGTATCCCACATCCCGTATCCCGTATCCCGTATCCCGTATCCCGCATCCCACATCCCGTATCCCGTATCCCGTAACACGTAACCCGTATCCTGTATCACGTATCCCAAATCCCGTATCCCATATCGCGTATCCCGTATCCCATACCCGTATAATTTTCAAAAAGGCATTTTTTTTTTAAAGACATCTAATCATCAATTTTCATAATTCTAACTACAAAAATTACGAACTTCCATACAAACTTTCATCCCCTATTTTAACCCCTTAGGCTTTAAATTTTCAAAAAAGCTGAAATTATTATTTTTAATACGTAAAAAGAAACCTAAACACAAATTTTCATTATGCTAACCTCAGAAATGACGAACTTACATACAAACTTTCGTCCCCTATTTTACCCCCTTTGGGGTTGAATTTTCAAAAATGCAGCAATTCAAGTTTTTTATTTTTAAAAAGGAACCTAAACAACAATTTTTATAATTCTAACTTCAAAAATGACGAACATCTATACAAACTTCCCAACTAACTTTCATCCCCTATTTTACCACCTTAGGGGTAGAATATTCAAAAACGCCGAAAACCATATTTTTTATTTTTAAAAAGACACCTCAACACAAATTTTCATAATTCTAACTTGAAAAATGACGAACTTGCATACAAACTTTCATCCCCTATTTAACCCCCTTAGGGGTTGAATTTTCCAAAATCGCTTCTTATTGCTTGCCTACGTCACAAAATATATCTATTATCCAAATTTCATGTCTCTAACTTTAGTAGTTTCGGCTCGGCGTTGATGAGTCAGTCAGTCAGTCAGTCAGTCAGTCAGTCAGTCAGCATTTCCCTCTTTATATATTAGTATAGATTAAAATGAGTAAAGAAATGCGTTTTGTTTCCGTCGCGGCGAGGCTTCCATACCTAATGCTTTAAAGAGTATGGCTCGTGAATACCTGACGCGGTCCCAAATAGGAACGAACGAGATTCAGTGTGACTACACCCTTACGTCGCCGTAATTGGGATATATGTAGCTTTTTATCTGTTTACATTCCCTTGCCTTTGGTACCTGTGCACGCGGAATCTTTATCGGAAAGATAATCTAATCGTAACAGAAATGTTTTACAAATTAGTCAACTCATATACTAGGATTTCTTTATCAATTCTGTATCAGGCCGTAAAGTTAATGGGTTTCTATGAAAGGCTCATTATATCTGTGTTGATAATATTTATACATGACGTGGATGCAGGTAGACGTCACCGAGTTCGTGCTCCGGTTCGGCGTAGCTACGTGAGGGGCATGAGAACCATTCAGAACGACCCCGCACATAATTTTAGTGGTCTCGTCCTTTGTACCTTCTCGTCATTGTTATTAAAGTAATCACGGCCGCCCTCCATCATGGTCCAATCGAAACATTATGGGATATAAACAAAAGAAAGCAAGAGGAATTCAATGAAAAGCCATTATGTCGCCGCGGAGGGCACTTCATCGGTCTACGTTTGTTGTCTCAATATTTTTCTTGCGGGATGGAGTTGACGCGTCATTCTCTCGCGTTCGTTCAAAAACGCCGCGTGGAATTTTGAAGGGCCCTCGATAATGGCCGATATTTACGGCCCTTAGATAATGTTATTTAAGCGATGGGACTGAATTATGGTAAATAAAACATGAATAATTGTCGCGTTGTCGTCCAGGGAGAGTCCCTAATGAACTATTGATTGGTGGCTTCTTATTAGAAAGTCTCTCGACTTTCAGACCAATATGCATTGGCTGGCCATATGACCCATTGATTGTTAATTCTCGACGCCCTATTCCATTTAAATAAAAGCAAAAACCTGGTGAAATAATTCTAGTAATTGTGAAACAACAGTAACAAAGAAAGGTGGTGGTGGTGGTTTTGAAGGTGGTAGAGCCAAGCTGTAGCCAATTGACTGCAGCTCATAAACGGGCTGGCTCGACCGGGGTAGTACCACCCTCTCATAGAAGATCGGCGTAAAGCAGCTATTACAGCTGCGTTTCGTACGATGAGTGAGAGAGCCGTAAGCCCACCCCCCCTCCCCCTCCCTCCATCCCACTCCACTTCAGGTCGGCAATGTGCGAGCAATACCTTTGGTATTGTAAGCATCTATAGGCTACGGTAACTGCTTAACATCAGGCGGCCCGTACGCTTTTTTGCCACCGCAGTCCTTAAAAAAAAAAAAAAAAAACAAATAACGTCATATATAAAATGGTCAATGTTATACATATTATAGTCATGAACTTAAGAATTTTATATACAAAACATAGAAACAACGTAATAGAAAGATTGATGATGATGATGCATTGATGCATTTGCATTGATGTATTATTTTAGCAGATATGGTACCTCCCAACATTGCAAGCACTAGACTTGTGCTGAGCATACCACTACATGCAGTGAAATTCACATATCTGTTATCGTACTCGCAATTTGACAATCGCCTTAAAGGCATTTTGGACTCAGTTTTGTAGGACATACTATTTTGTACAGTCACATGTTTCCTTCTTTCTTGGTCACGTCTTTGAGGATCTGAATTTATTTTACTTTTTAAACCGGCAATCGATTGAAATCAATGGGATTAAAGGACGTTATGTGACACATTATTGTGATGGAGAGGCGGATGGTGTTCTGTTAATGCGTTCATATTAGTCGGGCCTTTTGAATTCCCATGCGTAGAGTCCGCCTGTAGGATTAACTTGAAATGTTTTATCCTTTCTGTTATTGGGGACATATCATGTCCATAATTCTATTGTTCATGGTTATAAACCTACATTAAGTCCCTTGTGAATATCCACATCTATCCAAACAACACAGAAAAATGTCGTCATTTTATTAAATGCATGTGGTGTGTGTGAGAAATATGTTTATACCTATTTAAATATATTTGTTCTTCATACTGAATATTTTTATTCGCACCGAATGAGATCATGCTAAAACCACAAGTTTGCTAATTTATGTAACAAAAATTTAAATTATTTCCTTATGCCGAGCAAAATGTAGCTTAATTAAAAATTTATGTGATTACATGCGTACACAAACAATAAAATATATTTTTATACTTATCTCTAACCGTGATAATAGGTAATTTACTAAGATCGACTCGATTATCTAGATTTTACGGCGGACTATTTTAAACATTTAAAATTATTCTAAATTCCGTCTATAAAGAATAATAGCGCAATAAAATGTTAAGTATATTCACAGACGCAGCTCGGATTTAAATGGAATGATCATGTTTAGAAACTCATAAGAATATTGTGCTCGACAAAAATGCTTCTCGTTCTTGCGCATAAGGAATGCTTTGAGGCAACTATAGTCGTAAATTGGAACGTAGCAATCTCAGATTGTATCTTTTGTGGGCAATTTAGGCTTTAGACGAATGCTTTATTGCCTTTAGTGGAAAGCCGAAACTAAATGAATGGCTCCGAGAATTTTACGAAACACGAAATGTATCGGACTTTTTTAGTGGGAGAATTCCTACGACGAATGTCAAAGGCCAGTAACTATTCCGATGCATTTAAATGAGTGTACACGTGTTCCAACAGTAGCTAGAGTGATAGTAAATATTGAGATATCTCAAACGGCTCCGCAGTTAATAGTTTAGTGAGTCATCTGTCATTGCGAAAGCTCGTCAAGGGTTGGAGTTAACAAAGACATTGTAGTTAAAGATCTGCCACTATTTATGTTATTGTTTACGGTCTACGCGACAACCCTTTGTTTTGTGGGACAATGAAGTTTTAACTGGCGAATGTTTATAGCCGTGGATTGCGAATTGCCGCCACGAATGGATGTCTCAGCGGATTCGAAAAACTCCATTGTTGAATAATAGACTTCAGTCCCGTTAGTTTTATGTTATTGCGTGATTTATGATCGAGTTACCGAGATGTGAATATTATGGGTTTTTTATTGGTGTCGTTTAGACGTCTTGCGAGTTAAAAATATAGGCCGTTAGACTATTTGAGTAGATATAAATGGAGATAGCTTTCACATAAAAAAGACATCAGATACTTTAATGATTTTCTCAACTTTCGTTAGGAGGTGTGACAATTTTAATTATGTAACCTGGAAATTAACAACCTACGATTTTTGTAGCACTTAGCGTAGTACCTCAGACTTAATATTATAAGATGTATTTTTTTAAGTTTGTATGTAGAGGAAAATCTCTGGATCTATTGATTCGATTCTAAAAAATATTTTACTAATAGAAAGCTACACTTTCAGTGAATGACATAAGCTATATGTATATGGAAGTACCACGCGCTTATTAATAAAATGATGAATGATTTATACTTATCCATTTATTTTTGCTTATCTGTAGTTTTCCATGTCCGTTGTTTTTGTTCATCAACAAATGTTTATTTGCCCATCATATCCCCAATGGCGTGAGCATCTCATCTCCATACCGCAGCCTGTCTCACGATATCTTACGCTTTAATCAAAACATGTCAAATTGTACAGCGTTAGTTCACAGATAGATCTCACAGACAGATGAAACATTATTTGTAGCAGTGTTTTATACATGCTAAGACAGACGGTTCATTGGAACATAATGGAACATTCTGTTGTCTATTGACCCTAATCTATGACATTGGAAATAGATTAAAATCCTACAACCCAGAATTAAAATCCTTTCGCATTATAAATACGAAAGTGTGTTTGTTTGTAAGTTTGACACATTACACGGAAACTGGTGGTAGAACCAAGTTGTAGCCAATTGACTGCAGCTCATATATGGGCTAGCTCGACCGGGTTAGTACCACCCTCTCACAGAAGATATCATAAAGTAGTTATTACAGCTGTGTTTCGTATGGTGAGTGTGCCGGAAGCCCAACCGAACACCACCTAAAGGTAATCAGATTTCGGAAGACGCGAAATCCGTCAATTTAGACTTGGCCAGAAGCTTGATGGACTATAGCAAATCTAGAGTTTACTTGTGTACTGAGGTACCAGCAGAGGGACATTAAAAGGTTTTATGTAGAGCATTGTTTATAGTCTAGGAACGCACACGGATAGACGGTCCACCTGATGGTAAGTGGCAACCGTCGTTCAAGACATCTGCAACTTAAGGGAACAGAACGCGGTGCCGACATTTTAGGGACCTGTAAACATGCCTTTTAAAAAACCCAGTGTTTTGTTAATTGCCCACCAGCAATACATACTCTCAGAAAATCTATAAGCGTAATGTCTCGTCACTGTAATCAAATAACCAGTTCTTTATAGAACTTTATTGTTAAAGCAACTAATTCATAAAAACGTCCCCGAGTTAGGTCTTATATCATTATAATTATATCCTCGGACCTGTGTTATAGTTTATCTTGAAAGCACTCCGGGCAACGTATCCATTTTCTTATAAACTGTACAATGTAACCGCAGAATCGCCTAAAGCTACTAAATGCTACTATAGACATAAAATATAATGCTTTTTGTGTCTTTACTACGCGATTTTATATATCCTAACATCACCTTTAAATATATCCGTCTAAAGTTTGAAATGTCTCGCAGCTAATCTGGGATACTACGTACAATTTGTTAGGGCGAGTTTACATAGGACCCGAAGTGCAACGTCGGGACAAACATTAAGCTTTGTGCTGCTCATGGAAAGGGTAAATATTGACCCTTTACTTCGGAGAAAAATGCGTTTAGACAACAGGAGAACCGCTGTGTACAGTTTTCGTTATTGGAATTAGGCTCGGGTGCCCGTCAATGCCCCGGGCTATTGTTGCCTTCTATTATAGTCGTTTGGATTTGAGGTTTGATAGATGCCGACAAAGGCACGGCGTTACAGAATTGATCGTGCATTAATTATAGAAGCAATAAAAATTGGGCGATATTTGTTTTGAACGGTAGTCGCGAAATTGCGGCTAAAGCTTTTGGGACTATTTCTAAAAGGTTGAAGTTGTTCGGTATCAAATGTAAATAATACTATAATTTTCTACCTGGTGTTAGGTAGGTACATATAGTAGTTTATACAGGTAAATTTTATAACCAGTGCGCATTTTTTATATGTATAAATAAATAATATCTTGAGCCATTCTATCATTTTTGAAAAAAGGAAACTACATTTTTCGAGTAAGTAAAATAAATTCGCATCTAGCGTAGTAAACATATTGCGTAAACGATAAATTTAAACAAAAATTTAATAAGCGTTTCTTAAATTTCGTTTGTATAATGGCCGGCGAGGACGGCAGGGCATGGCATTTAATTTTTATCAATCGATATTAATACTTATCCAATCGAAATAAGGTTCTCCAGCGGGTGCACCGAGAAAATACTCCGCGATACTCCGAGGTCGATCACCGAGTATTGAAATATATACCTTATTTCGATTGGATAAGTATTAAATTCCATTGATAAAAATTAAAATGCCATTCCACGCCGTTCTCACTGTGCGCCGGCCATAACATATCAAAATTTGTGTACGGGTTATTGTTTCCTGTAAACCTATAGCGCTATTGTGTGTAGCTGTTTTACTATTTCCTCCAACTACTGTCCCACTCTTTACCATTATCAGTTATGCGGTTTCACTTTACGGACTAAACCGTTTTTTACTACTCGCAATTTTCCGTCATCATCTCAGAATGAAAAGAAACAAAGTTGCATCTTCCTGAATCAAATGGATGTCTTTCGTAATGGGAGTGAGGCCACAGAATACTAGAAGATTGATATTATAACTGCTTTCTAGCCGCTCTAAGTGCTTCAGTATCTATCTACAAATGGTTGAGTACTTGATAGGTAACTGTCAAGGTTGGCAGTTTAAGTAGGAAACAAGCGCACCTACAACCATACGCGTAGTTACAATCAGCGCGATAAAAGACGCTGAATATTCTTTTCAAATCGTTTGCACTCTTTTTTTTGCAACAAATCTATTATGTTTCATGTTCCTCATGTTTAGTTTTGACAAAAGTTCGCCAACGTTTGTAAAATGAAGCATACTTATTACCGATTTCAAAAATCAGCGAGTTATGATGTTATAATTGTACATTGTATGACCCCAAATATCCATCTATGGAGCTTATTAAACCTTCGTTATCTCATTTAGTAAGGCCGTCTCCGACCTACTACACAATAAATAAATATGCTATGTAGATTTAACATGTTACCTGGCTTGGTACCTGGGGTGTTACTCCGAAATACGTCGCTGACGGATCGTCCGAAGTACGGATTCGATTTACGATCAAAACAATGTCAAATCGTAGAGAAAAACGAAAGAAGAAATGTCAAATCACGACAATCCGTCAGCCGAAACGTTAGGTTCGTATTTCGGAGTAGGCCAGCTGGTTACATGTTACCGTGTAATTCATCATCAATGTTGTTCAAGCACGAGTAAGCAATAACATTGTTTTAAACAGCAACAAATCGAAGGAGACAGCGCCCTAAGGGCAACTAACCTGCGCTTGATTGTTTTCGCATACGAACCCTAGATGAACAGATAGGTGAGGGAAATGGAATGTTCAAGCGACTTGCATACGCATGCTAAATGGTTGAATTGTTTCCTACGTGTAGGGTGACCAGATCAGCAGTTTAACACGGATAACACGGTAAACAGAAAGTAAGCCACATATGTTATTTTTAAGGAGAGCTTTTTATATTTGTAATTTATTTATTTAATCTAGCATGTACAGGAATGTGATCCATCAACTTATAATCTCAATGTTTCTAGATTTTTTTATGTACCTAAGTATGTTCACACACTAACCTAAATAAAAGCTAGCTATATTTAATTAAGCTTTTAAGTACCGATTCATTTTGCATCTAACCACTTCTTCAAATCTAGGAATGTCCGCAAATTCTTGCTCTATTTATACACCCTAACAACACAAGGAGTCGGCATCAATATCGGAGTCATAAAGCTGGTTCGCCTCACTTTTAGAGGTATAAAAGCCGGCATCCATTCACACCGCCGTCCTAAAATATTTATCATCTACTGGCATTCAATGATACGACATTAGACACCTATGTGCCGGGAGCCGCTACCTACATGTTCATTATAATGCCGATGGCAGGAATGGTGCGACAACTCTGAATAGATCACAACATGTTAACGGAAGTGTATTTATTTTCATTATTTTATTTCAATCTTTCGTACTGGAAGAGGCTATGGTAGACTATGGCAGAAATATTTATATACTTATATACCACGAATATAAAGCTTTGCTAGCTAGCTACACAAAGTTGATACAGATTTAGACCATTTGATTTTGATATATGTGAAGTAGTCCCATATAAATGGATAGATACCAAGGTAGTGTGTGTTAGTTTGCAACGCCTAAAAAGATTATAGACGATAGTGAAGTGGGTGTATCTGGGCAGTTACGCCCAAAATTAATTGCCAATAGATGTGTCCATATAGCGCGCATGCCTCACCCGAGCACTCATATTATGACATTACGTCTATGCGTTCCGACGTCAAAAGTGAGTGCTCGCGCGAGGCATGCGCCTGATGAAGACGCCGCCAATGTTTTATATGTGTTACATTATAAAACAATACGTAAGTACTTTCCTGTGTGCAATAAGTAAGAACATTTCGAAATTGGCAATCAAAACAAACAAGGCATCTCAAAACCTAGATTGGAAATGGTAGAATACAGCCTGCATAAATTATGTTAAGGACTAGTCGGGAGATATAATCATAGTGTTATTTTCCGTCATATATAATTTAGCATATCCAAGAGCGATGATACGAGAAGTGGCAAATTACCTATATTAGTTACAGTCATCCTGTCTGTCGCATTCACATACACGTGTGTATTAATAACATGTTTTTTATACCTCAATTCCAAGTATACATTTTAAAAGAATCTTCTAATAAATATCAAATTTCTGAGCGTCACTAGTCCATTTTATAAAGTGGCACGATATATTCGTTTGGTTTTATTTGTTACATTTACATATATTATTATTTTTCATTTAAAATACTAAACTAGTTTAGCACGCGGGTATATTCAAAACTATTATATGATTCGTAGGATGATGAAAATATTAAAATTTAATATTAGCCCTTCTTCCTGGTCTTTCGGAGTCAGCTTCCCTAATAATGTATGTTTACCATCACACCATGGATTTCAGCCGCCTGACAAAGCTTCTATCTTTATCTCTATGACGTGTATTAATTGTGCGATCATTATGGAAGTTAATATAAAAACATAATTAAGAATTTTATACACATGCTATTATGAGACGATTAAAGTCATTTTAGTGCCTGCGAGTAGATTAGACCGTAACATAAATTTCCAAATCACAAACAGACAATTTAATTTTATAATCATGGACAACAATTTAACTGATATGAAATTGATAAGCATCATAAAAGTCAGAGTTACGCCTTTGGGCGATATTAAAGGAAACACCTCATTAAATATCAAGAATGAAGTTGTAAAATTAATGTATTGTATTTATAAATATTATTTTGCGTTAATATGAGAGCCAACTGTCTGTTATTATATGACGTGTTATATAACGGTATCTATTATCGGCAAGGCCCGTTGAATATTTATTACCATATCAACTTTCTTTTAGTTAATAGAATCGAATTAAGTTACGGAACTAACGTTGGCTATAACGAACGTTGGAACGTTGAAGTCTTTTCTTCGAGAGTATGAAATCTGATTTGATATGAATTATTACAAGAATGTTTCTATGATATTCTTTAAGGCGAAGATACCTTACGTTTAAGAAATGTTTTTGCACACTTTGTAACACCTAAACTGTATGAAGTAAGTAGGTACTTTAACTTGAAAATTAATAATTATGTTTTTTTTTATTAGATATTTATTATTGATGGCCATCTCAATATCTTAAATATATACTTATTGGGTGTATCTAGTAGTGATGTATCTATTATTAATGATAGTATAAGATATGATCGTTAGGACGTTCAAGAGCTTCGTTTGATATTTCATTTCTGGCGGTATCCTGTTAGTAGTTTATGGGAGAGTTATTAGCACAGGTTTACCTATTGTTGCTAACGGGACTTTACAGTTGTTGTAGGGTATGATTACATTATCCTTAGGAATATAATGGGATTTTTAACACAATGTTAAGGGCGGTAGAAAAGCGGCATTAAGGTTGGCACTCATCTATCAACTCGACACCCGACCAGCACCGCCTCGTCGTCGGTCGGCGTTCACTAACTGAACCGGAAATAAGTGGACCACGCGCTGACCACGCGGCGTTCACTCGTTGACCTCGCGCGATCCACTGGTTGATCACGTGACGTTTATGGTGTAAAAGCAGCGTCCGCCCGCGGACCACCTGTCGACAACGAGTGGACGCCGAGCGGCGAGGCGGTGCTGGTCGGGTGCCGAGTTAATAGATGAGTGCCGACCTTTACTACTCTCCCGGCACAACTTAACAACAATAGATATTTATTTTCGGACGCGCGTTAAGAATTCGTTTAAAAACGTTCTTATTTTAGTTTTAGATACAAACAGACGATTCCGCGACGCTCGATTCAATCCGTCGGGCTATATGTTAGGGCCGGGGCTCACTTTGAAGATAAATTTACAAATGGCAGCGGCGCCGCGCGGTGACAGCGCGCATGCGCCGCGCAGACGCATTGTCGCAGCTGCGGCTGGGTCGTTAGCGACTAAATATAATACGGATATTGCTCGGTATCCCTTTGATATCAAGATATCATGTTAATTTGGATGATCCGGGATAGGAAAACAATAAACTAAATATAAGTGTAAGGTGCTTTGTTTTGATGGCACCAATTTTTGAGGTTTTAGAATTTCGTAGAAACGTTTGTTTTAACAAGTCACGAAATGATTATGTGATAATCTGCAAGAAATATTTATATTAATTTTACCAAAGTAGTTTAAATGAATAGAATAGGCATTACGACACTACATTTCCTTACAAGTTTGTTTATATATCGTAATTACCTTCATTTTAAAGACCCTGGACGGCAATCAGTGGTTGTAATGTTAAATGGGGTCTATTCAAAAATACTTCTTTCTAAATATATGAAAAGTCATACCTGTCGACACAGCACTGACTGGGTTTTTAAATGAGACGACACGACTCACCCCGTTCGCACTCTCGTATCTGTCATTGTATTCGGTGCTCGAGTTGCCCAGGGAGGTATCAAAATTGGACCATGTTTTTTTTATAATCTGTTTATTTAGTACAGTTAGAAGTATTTAGTTAGTAGTAGTAATATACAACTATAAGTTTTAACAATATCAATAAGCCGAACGTTACAAAGAACTTCATTTAAGAAGCTCTCATTCCCTGTTAGTGAATTGATCGATTAGTGAGTGTATATTGTGTCGTTTGATGATGTAGATATAGAACGCATCAAATCAGATGTTCTTTACGCGACTGCCTCTACCATAGTGCTGACACATTGACTATTATTCTCATGAATAAAAAGTGAGTTGACCGTTCCAGTTGACATTCGGGAGCTGGTATAATAAGCAGGAATTTACATTTCATCGGTTCATACGTGCACACTGTTGTTTTTAGTATTTTGAATTTCAAATTAAACCCCACCTCAGTGTTGGCGACGACAACAACATTATCTGGAAATTATTTTTCATGTCGAAGTTTAAATTAAAAAGTTGACGGGTAAAATAATGGTTACGCAACCTTAAAATTCGACATTATAACGAGAAAAGTGGCCGCGTTCTACGCTCATTAATTACATACTCATTTATGCATGTAGAGTCGAGCTTGAAGAGCCACCCGCGCCATCGTCGCCGCACTTTAATGAATTTTTAACAAAAACTTAATTAAAAATCGTATCTCGCGTGTTCGAAGGAAATGAACTCATTCTTCGGAGTCGCTGACTGACGGACGGAGTGACGGCCCCGTCATTATGACGAGCGCCCAATGTTACTCGACCCCCGCTGCCCCTTGGTGCATACCCATAAAATTATAACCGCGGGCGGATTTAACGTGCAGTCAAAGGTCAACTAGCATTGGCGTTGTTGTGTGTTTTCGAAATTTTGTAGTTGACGATGTATGCGGTAAATGTTTATTACGCATTTAATTATTAATTATTACCGGCTCGTGCAACGTTGATTTCGGCCGATCGGTAATAATTGATTGTTTATTAATAAGGTACGCGGTGCATTTAAAAATTCAGTAGAGTTTTTAAATTACCAATGATTTATTTACTCCTATTCAGGAGTACGAAGGTAAAAGACAAAAAACATCGAGGCTTCGCTTTCCGATACCAATACGACGAAGTAAATAGAAACTCATACTCGGAATACAAGTTTGATAATTCAAATATTCTATTGTATTCGAATCATATCGGATACATCGATTCGAGGGGCTTGTAAACATTTTTTCACGTCCAGTCTAGGTGGCAAAAAGTGTAAAAAGGCTCGCATGTAGGTATGAAGACGCTGGCTTCAACAAAACCAACACGGGGCGGCCACAAATTGGCGGTTCAGCGAGACGGGCACGTCGTGACTGTGCCGGCGCACCGCGCGCCGCGGGCGCAGCCGACTACGGGCTTAGACCACGAGCGGAGCGGATAGCGACAACTATACATGATAGCGGTATTTTGACAGCATTCTTCCCTAGATATTACAATGTTTATTCAAAAGTTTACTTAATAGGAAAAAAAATATGTCGCATGATTAGCCCAGAGTGACATGGACATTGACATTAGCTGTCACTTCACTTGTCACCACAAATGTTAGCGAGGTCGGAAAGTGAGAGACTGTCCGAACTGTCAAATATCAATGTTACTTTATTACAACTTGGCGCCGCCCTGGTCTCAAGAACAATCCTGGATTAGGGCTTCCATTGCACATATTTTTGAGAAAGTAACTTTAATTATAGTCATCACTGAGTCCATTAGTGGATTGATAAATCGTTATTATTGGTCAGATTCCGATTGATCTGAAGTAGTAATATAATAGTCCAACTATCAGTTTACTAAATAAAAAGTAACGAAGAAGCGTTTATCTCGCTTCTGAACGCGAGCTGTCTTAACAGCCGCAACAACAAACGAGCACCCTTACGAGTCCACTACGATTATTTGCTCAGTAATGGTAGAAATCCATTAAACAAGCTCCTTTTAGTGATTGAACAAGTACAAAGACAGCTAAGTAGAATGCATTTTTGAATTGCATCCAGCCAATTTACTGACACTAAATTGCACGGCATGGAAATGTAAAACTATTTTTGGTTCTCGGATCGCGAAATTAATTTGAGTACGGAATTATACTTAATTTGCTGAGGAATATTATTTTACTCGGTTCATTATCGTGAGAAAATGTAATGAGGTATTTCGAGGGATGGCCGGTAGTTACTCGCTAAAGGAAAATATAAATCTATGTGCAAGTACTGTACCACATTTTGTTGTGTATGTATTCGCCATACTTTTTGGTGATATTTATTTACAAATGACGACTTAAACTGAAATTAAAAACTAGATTTTCTTACTTATCATCCGCGAGCGCGCGCGAACCTTACATTTATAACATAAGTTTACACATCGATGTAATATGCAAGGCCGTTTAAGTTTATACATATGATCGTACAAATATGAATGTAAGAAAATAACAGAATATATTGAGATAAAAGCACTTCTCATTTCATCTCCCATAGAACATTGCCTTTGATAAGTTGTACAGAGAGCAGAAAAAAATGTAGAGTTGGTGTTACGTGTAATATTTTTGATATCCCAAGAGCCTACATAAATCCTATGTTACACTGACAGTAACCATCATAGATAGTAGTAATTTTAACGGCCGTTTTACACACGGGAAGCCTTCTTGACCCCACAAAGTCTTGTAATATAGTAAAATTTATTATCGATGAAAAAATTTTTACGGGAACCGTGTGACATTCTGGCTTTATTTCGCAAGAAGCTTCGATAATTTAGTGGGCCATTAGAAATATAAGGAGATAAAACGTTCGTCTACTCGCGGTCATGTGTCGTGCAGGTACTTAAATACTATTATTTATGGGAGAGCGTGAACGTTTTTGTTGTAAACTGAGATGAAGTAATAAATGTGAGTGAGTCAGACAGGAAAAGGGCAGAATTGTTTGTCATTATGGAGGAATCGATAGACTCGTACTTATTGTATATGTAACTATATAGTAAACACGTCTTATTTATTTACTGGATTGAGAAATGTCAGCTACAAAGCCGCCTTTATCTTTATCAAAGAATTTTAGGGCGTTATAATTTTTGTTTATACAGATTCACCGGACGAGATACAGAGCGACGAATCTCTGACTGTTAAGTACAACTTATTAAAGTCCAACCTAGGCTTGGAAAGTTGCCACATTGGAGGTCGCTAGGGGAACTAGCGAGTTGATCTGAATTGAGTCCAATTGCTACTGTCATTTACCCATTGTTTGAAATGATGTAAAATTTTAGTAACCAACTCGGAAAATAATTCACATTTCTGTCTCACACATACTGTATATCCCACATACACGTCCCATATAGTTTTTAGGTCAGGAATTCAAGCCAAGCGTTAATGAGCCAGTCAGGACACTCGTTGTTCTTCGGGTGAGAAAAGCGTGAGCGCCAGATATAGGACATTTGTTTGACTAGTTTGTACGGGATGGATTACGGGGTACGGTTACACCTTTTCAAATTCTATGCCGTTTAATATCCCCTTGTAGACTCGTTTAAAAAGTCCATGTGAAATAAATAAGAATGCTTTGAGTTCAAAACCACTTGTGGCTGCTAGTTAAAATATTTTAACCAAGAATCTACACATAAATAATATAATAGTCGTCTCGCATCAAGTAAGCTGTATTATTTTAGTGTAGAATATTATACATTAAAATATAATATTAAGACTAGGTTTAGAATCTGTTTTCCTAGTGTGTCAGATCAGTGACGGATATGTATATGCAATAAATAATTGGCTTGTTGATAAACCGATGTTCTGTTCCGTCGTAATCAAAACTATAACATCATTAACTATGTCTACAAACCACGAAGTCTTAAGCATGTTCATACCCAATACTAAACTCTGCATACATCGCGTAAACTGTTCTAATGTAACTTAATTACGAGTAAGACAGCGAGCAATGTTATCTACATCGAAAAAGCTCTTCGCACGACCATCGACGAACTTAATTTACATACATCGAACATAAATTCTCGTTTGTAAGAACACACTGGCACTTTTATTGTGCAGTCTTCGTTGGAAGCAAAAAAACTGACAGTTTTTTTAACAGACCACCATAACATGACGACCTTTGATCGCGTCTATTCAAATATTAATTCTTCGCATGTTGTGGCAGTGAGCTAATCGGTTTTTATTGGTCACGGCGTGTGTATCGTGAGCTTTTTATGTGGGAGGTATTGGTTCGGTAATTTGACGAGTATGGGTATGCACGGAACAAGTATTGGATGGGTATCTGATTTGCTTATAGTTTCGAAAGGGTTTATGTGGCAGCCTTGAGTGTGGGATTCTATAGTTATGATTTATGCTTGCATTCTTTCTTGCGAATCTGGGAACGGCATCACTTATTTTTTTACTTTTGCGCGGAAATTGTGGACAGGTTGAAGTAATGAGTATGAATTATTATATGCTGAGAAAAACATTAATTAAATACGAGGCTTATTTTGAAATGTGTACATTTATAATTGCTTTTATTTTATTTGGTTTTGGCCATGCAAAAAAATCTAACATGCTACTAGTTTTGACTCTATTCCTGACCCTTTGGCTCGTATCACAGTCACGTAGCTTTTGAATATATCCATGGGAGAAAGGCCTATTTCTTCTTATTTGTGGTAAACAATGTATGTCCAAAACATTCTTGCTTCCAGTTTCCGTTCTCCTTACATTCACATCCTGACAGCATAGAATGTATGTACCAAAATTACATCAACAATTCGTTGTTGCGGCCGCTTGCGCTTATTTTACGAGTGATCATCAAAAACGTTGTAAAATTGATTTACAACGAGTCCAGAATCATTGCAACGTCAAAATTTGAATGGGAAAGCTAAAATCGTACGATATTCAATGACCATTCATTCATTTGTTAATTTTGTTCGCCGCAATAATAATTTAGTGGCTGTAAATATTAAGGTCATAAAACAGTCCCGAGTGCTCTTAATATTTAAGCTCCCGTTATTTCGAGTGTCATTCAAGGGATTTTTATGTGTGGCTTACATGGTATGTTTGCAGGATGTTATGACAAAGTCCATCCCATGAAAAATTATAATTTGAGGCGGCTGCGTCATCAGAAGCTTACTTTTAAAATTATTTT
Organism: Drymonia ruficornis; assembly: GCA_947859195.1. Taxonomy (NCBI): domain Eukaryota; kingdom Metazoa; phylum Arthropoda; class Insecta; order Lepidoptera; family Notodontidae; genus Drymonia; species Drymonia ruficornis. The sequence continues at coordinate 8,893,478 of OX401915.1, read as the reverse complement.
TCATGTTCATGATTTTGAATCGTGGGCAACGGGGCTAATTAGGCACACTTAAATTAATGTAGTTATTCATAATAGTAATTATGTAAGTGTACTTGTTTGTTGTTTTAAAATAATGAAAAAAAATTACGTCCATTGTATTGTAATCAACACATAAGGGAGTGGGTAACATAGTGTATATTTCTTCGAAATGTACATATGAATGTAATACGGTGCGTTGCAAATCGTTTATGTTGTCTCTTGTCACGTCTGTTGTCTTGTGATCGTCTGTTCAGACTTATGTCCGTATAAATACTGGCCGATCTGTTGTCTTCGTCCGTGCACTGGGCTATATAGCTTTTATTATTTGCCATACGCTATGTGAGGATGCGTCGTTACACGATATCATCAAGTAGCCTACTGAGAACACCTACAGACAACTACCGATCAACAATTTACATATTGTTATGGCACACGAGTCAATGTAAAAATTATCTCCACAACAGAAGCTATAGACTTTGCAGATATAAAAATATGATGTACCAATCAAAGGGTGTTCCTACTGTCTATGGTACCAATTATTATACAACACCACAGAAAATTTCGATGAATTAATAATAATAATATCCTGGGACATTTTTGTACACACGGTTACCTGATCCCAAACTTAGCAGAGCTTGTACTATGGAAACCAGATAACTGATATTACTACATATACTACATTTTTATTTGTAAATACATACTTAATATACATATACACCAAAACTCTGGACATACAGACATGTTTATGCACACAAATGCATGTCCCGGGTAGGAATCGAACCTACGACCTGCAGCGTGAAAGGCGCCTCCGCGCCAACCACGCTAACGGGCCCGTCAAAATTGCATAGTAATTTATTTTCAACTAATTAGTTTTGCACCAGTATAATATAGCCGACCATGCTATTATTTGAATGTTATATACCTACATAATTAGTAGGTACTCTTAATCGCAACAACATTATTACTGTCACGACAATCGTTTGTCGCTACTGAATGGGAACTTAAACTTCTCCCACGTGCAGTTTCCAAAGTCTTCACACTTATCAAGCGAATGGTCTGCAATGAAAAGATTTTGTCTCGACGATTTCAGATTTAAGTGAAACTTGTCGCTTGTTGCCGACGGCATGTAGGTGTATATTGTATTAAGATCCTTGCAGCGATGTCTGTATATTAAAAAAAAACTTTACGTGCATAACCAGCAACGTCTTTGCTACGAACGGGAGTATTTTCAATGCAATTAAATTTTGTAGACGAACTGTCAACAAAAAAATATCGTCACATTGACATACCAATTGTATGGTCCCAAGCTAAACAACGCCTGCACTCAATGGACTGGCCTATTACGTAACTTTTTCAACAATGTTTCAATTGGTTTCGTTCATCCCGAGTTGCTTTCTCAATTGAAAGTGATTGAAATCGGGATGGGTGTGGAGTTAAATCTTCCCGATTTCAATCAATTTTAAGCGGCAATGAGGTTGAACGAAAGCAATTGAAACATTGCTGAAAGGTTACATTATAGCCCAGGGCAGATTACGAAAAGGCCGTTTCCATTGCTACTGGCCGTTGCCGATGTAGTGAACATTGGGTGGTTATGGGACTTGCGGGTTCGATTCCAAGTCGCCTACGCTCTAACCACTGTACAAACGATCGCCAATTATATTCATTGATCAAAAAATGATCAGCATATGTTTCTGTTTTACATTATTTTACATTTACATTAGTCAGCGCATTATAAATAAACGTTAGCTCCAAATGTTATGTTATGATTGGACGCAGTTCAGTTGCAGTAACCTTATCAATGTCAAACCGGAGCTCACCTAAACTATACTTAAATAACAAAAATGTCGTAACTGTAGGCGGAAAGTCAAATACAAAAGGAGGTTTGTACCATACTAGGCAATAAAAAAATTCAACATGCATTCGTGTAGCCAGCTAAAAAGCCGTTTACATAAGACGATCATCACTCATGCTATAATAGTGTATTCATGTAAATAGTCCCTCATTATACCTCCATTCTATTTGCGTTTAGTACAGAAGCGCCGACAAAATAATTATAAAAAAAATCGTATTTCATAACCAAGCTTTGATTATTATTATTGACTTTTGAAATGAATTTCATTCACACATTCGATTAGGAATATACTGATATTAAAAGGTGTTTTGATGTTGACATCTCCGTATTAAATCGATTCTCGGATGACAAATATACCTGAACTCCAAATTCAAATTGAAAAAAATCGATTTCAATCAACTAATGAGTGAAGTAGATGATGTTCCTACCTATGTTCTGATGACAAGATCACCAAACAAAACACATACAACTTAGTCGCAGTTAGAGGATTAGGAGGAGGATAGATACGAGTAAGTACCTCAACCAATACCACCCAATTGCACTCTGCCTATCAGTTTTAACGTTCTCAAATAACATTTAAACTTAGAAGAACAAGGTAAATGGACCTAAAATGGTCGTAATGATTTAATACGTTTTTTAATTTAAATGCAGGCAGTCGTAAAACCAACCAGCTCATACAAATTTCGGTTCCATTTAGTTTACGATCAGGATAACGTACATTTTAAAAACCTTAAACAGTTTTTTAAGTACACAGTCAATTAAAGGGAAAGCTGTGCGGTAAACCTACATCGACGTAAACTATCCTTATCTTATCACGAACAAGGAGTTATAACGATGCACTTAACATTAGAATGTATGATTTTATGAATACAACTATAAAAGTAGTAATGATATTACAGTTATTATACAAACAAGACGTTTCGGGCAATAACTGTATGAATGGCCACTTGGCTGCCTTAAAAGATGTGGGTTTAATTGATGGTAATAAAGTTCATGTTAGGTAAATATTACAGGTTGAAAGTGCTTGCGTTTGTGAGAGCCTGATTCTTTTAAAAACGGAGTAGGTATACCTTGTGTTGCAAAAGACTCGAGTTCTTTAGCCTCATTTTTAGGGCTCGAGCCTTTTTAAGAAACCTCGAAGGCTAAAGAACTAATTCAGCCCCGAGTCTTCGAGGCGAAGAGGAGGCTCTCGGAAATAAAGCCTTTATTTCGAAGCTCTTTCTAAAAAGGCTTGGAGCCCTTTTTGATTTTAGCCCTTTGTAACCATTCTTGACTTTAGTTGAATATGCACGACTATTCCAACTATTGTTGACCACTATTGACCATTCTTGACTATTTTGACCGTTGATGACTATTTCGACTATTTTTGACTACTTTTGAGTATTTTTTACTATCTTTGACTATCTTTGACTATTTTTGTCAATTTTTGTCAATTTTTGTCAATTTTTGTCAATTTTTGAAAATTTTTGAAAATTTTTGAAAATTTTTGACAATTTTCGACTATTTTTGAATACATTTGTCTATTTTTGAAAAAATTTGAAGATTTAGTAGATTTTTGTCAGTTTTTGTCAATTATTGTCGATTTTTGACGATTTTACCAATTTTATCAATTTTTGAAAATTTTTGACTATATTTGACTATTTTTGATTATTTTTCACCATTGTTGACTATTTCTATTATTTTTGACTATATTTGAATTTGTTTGTCTATTTTTGATAATTTTTGACTATTTTTAACTATTTTCGACTGTTTTGGACTGTTTTTGACTGTTTTTGACTATATTTGACTATTTTTGATTATTTTTGACCATTGTTGACTATTTCAACTATTTTTAGCTATTGTTGACTATTTTTGACCATTGTTGACTATTTTGGACCATTGTTGAATAATCTTGACGTATTTTGACCATTTTTGAAAATGTTGTCTATTTTTGACAATATTTGACCATTGTTGACTATATTTAGCTATTGTTGACTATTTTTGACCATTGTTGGGTCAATGTGTATCCTTAGGGGCGCTATTAGGTTTAGGTTTAGGTTTAGGTCTAGGTTTAGGTTTGAGTATGCGGGTGGGGAAAAGGAAACGAGTCTACTTTGACCTCGAATGACCTTTGACCTTGAACCCCGAATGACCTTTGACCTCAAGTAAACTTTGACATCGAATGTCAATTGACCTCGAATGAACTAAGCATTTGACCTTGACCTTGAATGACCTTTGATCCCAAGGTCATGGATCAAGACCATGAGGTTTTTAAAAATAACTGTAATGGGTACTATTTGGCTCTGGCGCTTCGCCGGCCGCTACCGCGGCACGCTCACTTCGCTCGCTCGGCTCGCGCGTTGTGGTCACTGTTCTAACCTAACCTAACCGAACGTTTCCAAGCATTTAGCAAGGTAAGAAGGCCAAGGTCAAAGTCAAAGTCAAAGTCAAATATCAAGTTCATTCGAGGTCAAATGACATTCGATATCAAAGGTTACTTGAGGTCAAAGGATATTCGGAGTTAAAGGTCAAAGGTCATTCAAGGTCAAAGTCGACCCGTGTTCTTTTCCCCACCCTTATACTCAAACCTAAACCTGGACCTAAACCTAAACCTAAACCTAAACCTAAACCTAAACCTAACTGTGCCCCTAAGGCTACACTCCAACCCATTGTTGACTATATTTAGCTATTGTTGACTATTTTTGACCATTGTTGACTATTTTTGGCCATTGTTGACTATTTTTGACGTATTATGACAATTTTTGATGAATTTTGACTATTATTTGCGATTTTTGACTAGTTTTGACCATTGTTGACTATGCTTGACCATTGCTGACTGTTTTGAAAATTTTTGACTATTTTCTACTATTTTTGACAATTTTTGAATACATTTGTCTATTTTTGACAACTTTTGACTATTTTTGTCAGTTTTTGTAAATTTTTGTAAATTTTTGACAATTTTTGACAATTTTATCAATTTTTGACTATTTTTGTCAATTTGTGACTATATTTGACTATTTTAGACAATTGTTGACTATTTCGATTATTTTTGACTATATTTGAATATGTTTGTCTATTTTTGACTGTTTTGGACTGTTTTTGACTATATTTGACTATTTTTTGATTATTTTTGACCATTGTTGACTATTTCAACTATTTTTAGCTATTGTTGACTATTTTTGACCATTGTTGACTATTTTTGACCATTGTTGACTATTTTGGACCATTGTTGAATATATTTAGCTATTGTTGACTATTTTTGACCATTGTTGACTATACTTAGCTATTGTTGACTATTTTTGACCATTGTTGACTATTTTTGGCCATTGTTGACTATTTTTGACGTATTATGACAATTTTTGATGAATTTTGACTATTTTTTGGCGATTTTTGACTATTTTGACCATTGTTGACTATTTCGACTATTCTTGACCATTGTTGACTGTTTGAATATTTTTGACGTATTTTGACAATTTTTGACTATTTTTGTCAATTTTTGACTATTGTTGACTATACTTAGCTATTGTTGACTATTTATTACCATTGTTGACTATATTTAGCTAATGTTGACTATTTTTGACCATTGTTGACTATTTTTGGCCATTGTTGACTATTTTTGACCATTGTTGACTATTTCGACTATTCTTGACCATTGTTGACTGTTTTGAATATTTTTGACTATTTTGGACAATTTTTGACTGTTTTAGAATATTTTTGCCGAATTTTGACGAATTTTGGTCAAAAATAATCAACAATGGTCAAAAATAGTCAGAAATAATCAAAAATCGACAAAATTCGGTAGTAATATTCAAAAACAGTCAACAATAGTCAACGACGGTCAAGAATAGTCGAAATAGTCAAGAATAGTCAAAAATAGTCAAAATTCGTCAAAAATACGTCAAAAATTGTCAACAATGGCGAAAAATAGTCAACAATGGTCAAAAATTGTCAAAAATTGCCAAAAATTGTCAAAAATAGTCAAAAAATTTCAAAAAATTTCAAAAATAGTCAAAAATAGTCAAAAATAGTCAAAAATAGTCAAAAATAGTCAAAAATAGCTAAAAATAGCTAAAAATAGTCAAAAATAGTCAACGATGGTCAAGAATAGTCGAAATAGTCAAAAATAGTCAAAATTCGTCAAAAATACGTCAAAAATTGTCAACAATGGCGAAAAATAGTCAACAATAGTCAACAATGGTCAAAAATTGTCAAAAATTGCCAAAAATTGTCAAAAATAGTCAAAAAATTTACAAAATTTCAAAAATATTCAAAAACAGTCAACAATAGTCAACGATGGTCAAGAATAGTCGAAATAGTCAAGAATAGTAAAAAATAGTCAAAATTCGTCAAAAATACGTCAAAAATTGTCAACAATGGCGAAAAATAGTCAACAATAGTCAACAATGGTCAAAAATTGTCAAAAATTGCCAAAAATTGTCAAAAATAGTCAAAAAATTTCAAAAAATTTCAAAAATAGTCAAAAATAGTCAAAAATAGTCAAAAATAGTCAAAAATAGTCAAAAATAGTCAAAAATAGTCAAAAATAGTCAAAAATAGTCAAAAATAGTCAAAAATAGTCAAAAATAGTCAAAAATAGTCAAAAATAGTCAAAAATAGCTAAAAATAGCTAAAAATAGTCACGAATAGTCAAAAATAGTCAAAAATAGTCAAAAACAGTCAAAAATAGTTAAAAATAGTCAAATATAGTCAAAAATAGTCAAAAATAGTCAAAATGGTCAAAAAAAGTCAAGAATAGTCAACAATGGTCCAAAATAGTCAACAATGGTCAAAAATAGCCAACAATTGCTAAAAATAGTCAACAATGGTCAAACACAGTCAAAAAAAGGTCAAAAAAATTCAAAAATTAAGGTCAAAAATTGTCAAAATTCGGCAAAAATATTCAAAATCGGCAAAAATATTCAAAATCAGTCAACAATAGTCAACAATGGTAAAGGATAGTCAAAATTCGGCAAAAATATTCAAAAACAGTCAACAATAGTCAACAATGGTCAAAAATAGCTAAAAATAGTCAACAATGGCCAAAAATAGTCAGAAAGAGTCAAAAATAGTCAAAATTTGTCAAAAATAGTCAAAAATAGTCAAAAATATTCAAAAATAGGCAAAAATAGTCACAAATAGTCAAAAATCGCCAAAAAATCGTCAAAGATAGTCATAAATGGTCAAAATACGTCAAAAATAGTCAACAATGGCCAAATTAGTCAACAATGGTCAAAAATAGTCAACAATAGCTAAAAATAGTCAACAATGGTCAAAAATAGTCAACAATAGCTAAAAATAGTCAACAATGGTCAAAAATAGTCAACAATAGCTAAAAATAGTCAACAATGGTCGAAAATTGTCAACAATGGCCAAAAATAGTCAACAATAGTAAAAATTTTCAAAAATTGTCAAAAATAGCCTAAAATAGTCAAAAATCGCCAAAAATTCGTCAAAGATAGTCATAAATGGTCAAAATACGTCAAAAATAGTCAACAATGGCCAAAAATAGTCAAAAATAGTCAAAAATAGTCAATAATGGTTAAAAATAGTCAAAATTCGGCAAAAGTATTCAAAATCAGTCAACAATAGTCAACAATGGTCAAGGATAGTCAAAACTCGGCAAAAATATTCAAAAACAGTCAACAATAGTCAACAATGGTCAAGAATAGTCGAAATAGTCAACAATAGTCAACAATGGTCAAAAATAGTCAAAAATAGTCAAAAATAGTAAAAAATAGTCAAAATTAGTCAAAAATAGTCAAAAATGGTTAAAAATAGTCAAAATTCGGCAAAAGTATTCAAAATCAGTCAACAATAGTCAAAAATGGTCAAGGATAGTCAAAACTCGGCAAAAATATTCAAAAACAGTCAACAATGGTCAAGAATAGTCGAAATAGTCAACAATAGTCAACAATGGTCAAAAATAGACAACAATGGTCAAAAATGGTCAACAATAGTCATAATGGTCAAGAATAGATAATATTAGTCAAGAATAGTCAAGAATAGTCAAGAATAGTCAAGAATAGTCGAGAATAGTCGAGAATAGTCAAGATAGTCAAGAATAGTCAAGAATAGTCAAGAGTAGTCAAGAATAGTCAAGAATAGTCAAGAATAGTCAAGAATAGTCAAGAATAGTCAAGAATAGTCAAGAATAGTCAAGAATAGTCAAGAATAGTCAAGAATAGTCAAGAATAGTCAAGAATAGTCAAGAATAGTCAAGAATAGTCAAGAATAGTCAAGAATAGTCAAGAATAGTCGAGAATAGTCAAGAATAATCAAGAATAGTCAGGATAGTCAAAAAAGTCAAGAATAGTCAGGAATACAATAGACTAGCCAGGAATAGTCAGCTATAAGGCGACTCCTTCTTATACTTGCGAAGACTTAGAAAGCTCACAACAACGGAGCTCTAAAAGAACTCCGAGCCCAAAAAGGGCTCGAGGTTTATTTAAAACTCGAGTCCTTTTTTAGCCTTGAAATATTCGGAGTCGTTTTTCTTCAACGAGCCCCATAGAAAAGCTCGAGCCTCTTTGAGAGGGCTAAAAGAACTCGAGTCTTTTGCAACACTAGGTATACCTCCTTTAAAAATATATTATTAATTATTCATTTCTCACGCTTTTATTCCTTGCTTCGAAAGGTCTCCAGAATAAGGTCTTAGTAAGGTTTTACGTAAAACTGCAATCCGACGTGCAGATGACCAAATTTTATACATAAATCATGTAAATTTGAGATTAGTGCCATTTTTATTGTCAGTAAAATAAACTCGTGACTATTTAAATTAATAACAGACATTACAAGATAGCCTCAAGATAGCCGATAGATATGGAAATTTAATGTTGAATAACATTAAGCAGAATGTTAAAATTAACTTATTTCTTAGCGAGCATTTTATCTTGTTCGATTTCGTTTGATGAAACACAGCCCTTCCACGTCTGTCGAAACATAATTTTGAAATGAAACTCGTGTCGTTAATACATCACTCTTGGACAATAACACGGCTCTGGTGCAGTGCGGGCGAAATTACATGCGGCCATGCGGCTGATATTGACCGGCGCAAATAAATATTTTCAACTGACGTTTGGATTGAAGTTTTTTTTTGTCTTTTCGTAACTAAAGACAAAGGCAATATCCGCCCACGGAGCCGGACGAAGGGCACCGAAATTATTACCTATGGACCGTGTTCACTTTCCAAGGCATTCCACGACTAATGATTTCGAGAGATACCCTCCCCTTGAATGTAAAACGACCCCGCCCCTCGAATGAATTGAAACACTGGCTGGGGATTTTTTTATTTATATTTATTAATTGTTGTTTTTCGACGGTTGGTGGCCGAATGGGGCAAAAACTCTTTTTCTATTTTTAAAATCGAATGGGAGCTTTAGTTGAGTTATGGCCGCGGGAAATTGCCTCCTACGAAAGTTTGGATTTTGAAGTACAGATTAAATGAGTTTATCTCGTTGAGTTTTTTTTTTATTATAAATTAATTGTAGGAGCTAAATTGTAATCTTATGTTTCAGATAAGTCGTATCACTTAATTTTAATGATCACAATAAGCAGGTTTCTAACAAAGATGATATGGTAATAGAGGCCTTTGAAGTCACTCGACATGTTTTGACATTTCGCGGTCTCGTTACATCTAAATCTTGGCTGAACTTGTCAGACACCCACACGGCGCATGATCGTATTATGGCAGACGTTGTCTGGCGCTAAGCATTATTTATGGACTTAATGCTGTTATATTTTAGTGTTATCGTAATAATAAAGAAGGTGGTCTGAGGATTACTAAAAACTTATTAATTTAAGTGTTCAATGGTTAGCCACATCTCACGATACACATGAAATGGTAGCGAGATTATTTTTAAGCATAATTAGAACCTAATACGTAAATTTTAAGAGCTATTAATATTATTATAGCATCTCATAAATATTCAAAAGTCGGGAATATGGTTGTATTCTAAATTCATTAAATAAAATGCCAAAAGTCAAGGACGGTTGTTAATCTGATTTCTGATACTTGTATATCGTAGGTAGACCTAACTCTAGAGGCTATCTTATGAAGCAAAATAAAACTGCGCTTATGTTGAGCAGTGTTGGTTTAACGGTTGCCTCGGATGATATGTAAGGTCCGCATACTCATACTAGGATATCGCGGTTTAATATGGTATTTATATCCCCCTCGCATTGAGTAGAGGCCCGTGCCTATCAGTGGGACATTTATGACTATAAGAATAGTGAATAGTAGAATATTTGAAATGTATGTAGACGTAAACATCACGTAAAGCTTAACTTAGTATTTACATCTACATACATACATACATCTACATACATTTTAACTCTATTCCCATTCAAGGACTCTAGTACAGGATTAGCACACGGAGGGGACTCCTTAGAGTCTACTACGGACTGCCCAAAGTTACGCTAATTTCACGTGTTAATAAGCACATCGATGCGTAAGAATCTGAAAGCAATCAGATTCCTTCAACCCAGTGTACCGATTAACTAAGATATTTACGTTAACGTTACGTAACGTTGATTTATTAAAGCACCTTAAGTCGTGACTCGCTAGATGCGCTTCCGTAATGAAATATACTATACAAGTGATTCATAAGGTCCTATGTTCTTGTTTAGTCATATCTAGTGATGCATCAGGCTTGAAGGATTTTTTTCTCACGACTTATAAGGACTTTTGCCGGCTAGACGACTATGGCAGATAGACTACGATTGGATTACTCACTCTATTTCTATAATACTCTTTTATTTTGGTATGTATTATCTAATTAATTATAGAGCTAACAAATATGTATTTGAGATATCTCCCTCACTTTTGAAACAGGTAACTAAAGGTCACATGCGATGGAAGGAAGCGATGCAGTTTTCCTATGGCATTTTGTAAATGACAGGAAATCCTAAATCGATAGTGGGCACAACTATTTGTCGGGAAATCGTTAATTTTAATTATCCAGTTCATAATATTATAAATTCCATGTTCGGACTATTTTAATTATGTTCCTTAAATGATTTTATCTTGTTTCATTTATTGATATCAATCTTATGAGGTATGGAGAGGCTTCCTCCACATTTTTATTATTTTATTTGTAAATTGCGTGACGAAATGTGATTGAGGACCAGTGGGTTATATTGATGATTAGAAATAAGGATGATCGTGCGTACTGATTGGCGAATGCGCGGATCAAGCGCAGTTACTGCAACTTGTTGCTGTAACTGCTCGCAGCGACTTCAGCGAGCGATACGCACCTTCGTGGCGTATTCGCCAATCTGTACGCACCCTTATACTTTATTTATAATAATGTAGGGGAATGAAGTTAGGTGAGAATCATAATAATTAAGTGTACTCAATTAAGTATAATAATTTAATAATAAACTTTATAGTAAAATATTTTAGAAATAGATATAGGTTTACCTAAATATTTAAAATATTCGTGCGTTACACTCGATATTACCAATTACGTACAAACATAAATGACACTTAGTAGGGTGTGCGTCCATCGATGTGGCAAAGGTCGCGTCGCATTTGATGCCGACATAAGGCATCTCGTATACACTTCACTTCAAAAAAGTCGATGATTTTGCCAACAACTGAGTTTGGAGTTAGTCGGGATAGGTAAGGCACGCTAGCTCAGTGGCAGGGAACAGATGTGGCATACAAGTCATCAGCTTCGTCTAGCAGGAGCGAGCGGCACGCCTAGCCCGGGCAATCAGTTTTGACGTCTGAACGCATAGGTAGTAATGACAGATATTGGCTCCCGTACCCCATGTTGCCGCGCTCGGGCCTCCAATTTCTGACATTACTACCAGCAACACACGAACAACAACAACAATAAGCAACAAGCCATTAAGTATTAGGTGGATACTTTTATGAAGTATAACAAGATTATGTGAGTTCATAAACCTATATTTTTTGTGTGTTTGTTTCGCGATTTTAACCTCACCAGTGAGCAAGTATTGTTTGTCACTGGCGGTGTATCGTTTGCGATCGGCCTTACATCACATTACACAATGAACGAAGTTCACGCCTCGAACTATGTAACATGAAAGTTCATCACGACGTTACTCAATACACATCAACTGCAGACGACCTTATGGACTTTTGATAGGCTTGAGAAAAATCTGTACGCGTAATTTTGAAATGCATTGCATGGGTTCGTCATATCATCCCACTGTAATCTAATACCGCGGGATGAAATGACGAAATTAAAAAAAAGTATTTTTGAATCGTCGTTTCAACTCTTGGGGTTAAAATTGCGAAATTGAATAGACAGGTACCCGTACAAGAGATTCCGAGAACTCATTCTATTGACCCATTGTTAGTCTGGGCTCCGTAAGTATATACCTTGCCAGCTGATTTAGTGTCTGGGTTAATCTACATTACAAATACATCTTATGTAAATAGGTTTGATGTAGGTAAGTCTGAGTTAGTTTGATGCAAAGGCTTTCGGTATCCAGAGGACGAGACAAAATCGATTTATCTCGCGTTTTGTCTGGTTACGTTCGGCTGTGCTGCCAGTGCTGTTCACATTCTTTATAATGTAGCGATTGCAAGAGGAAAGAACGCACTGAACGCAGAATGCTGAAAGTTCTCTATCTGTCTAGACTCTAATGAAGAGAAATTCCAATATTCAAATGTAATGGTAATGCTAATCTTATTTATATTGCCTTGTCAAGGAAAGCCTCTAAACACCTATATTTCTTTGTGTTTAGAGACCATCAATATTACTAACGGTTTCTGACTGTTGATGTGGGTACGACACATCGAAAACGATCCTTAAACTGTCTTCTATCAGTTTATGGGTCACGTGGCTATCAATAGCCCCTTGAGAAATAAAGCTCCAAGTCATGAATTTGTTTGTTCCATGCTAAAACCAAGTTCACGTAATTTTCATAGTGCAAGTGCCACGTAACTTAATTTTATACAATTTTTAAAGACACTGCGTCGTTGTATGATACAAATGCATTGTATAAAAATATTTTTTTACAGTTTCATAGGAAAATGAACGTAGCTTAACGTAAATTACGGCACTCACTTTGACCGGCGTAAAAATACTGATTCGTCTTCTAAATATACTTAGGTACGTATAGTAGGTACACCACTTGTTATTTCACTTATCTAAATTCTCATCTATATAACCAATTAATCTTTATATCTTCTAAAAACAATAATGTATTTAATACACCTACTATTTATCTACGAAACTAATTTGACACGTAATATTTTATCAACATCATTTTTTAACATAAAAAATCAATTGTTTCAACACTATCTAATAATTATCAACATCCGAACCTTATTAATTCAATTTGTATTTGTATGGATAGGGCACACTGACATCGCGTATGTGTGGTCTAACGGATGTAATACTTAGATGTGAGATAACGTCGCAGTAAAAAATACAACACGCCGCTACAGTCAGCGTTAAACAATAGTCCTGGATCGCGGTGATTATAATTATTTTAATTTGAATTCGCGTGATATAATCGCGGATGAATAGCAAGATGTCAATAACCGGCTAACAATGTAGCTCTAGGTGCACTAAATGTCGGACTAATACATTTTCGTACTAGTTTTATAAGTGCCTTGTACTTTCAACTATTCTTAATATTCGAAGGAGGTTATTAGGGCTGAGTCCACCAAGACACTAACCGACTGTTCTGCAGTAAACGGACTGTCACCGGTAAAACCTGGTGATCCTGGCTCTTAGAAATTGGTCAGATCAGAGAGTTTATCCGTCACCTGAGTTGGCACTAGATAGAGTCAGGTCAGGCCATTTGCGATCAAACTCTACACTTCATGTAAAGTAATCAATTAACGAATTACTGCTGCAAGTTGTCTACTTGTCAAAGTGTTCACTTATCAAGATATTTTCTTAATGCAAATCTGGTTGATTCAATAGGTTTAATAATGTTTTTATAATTAAACTTTGAGACTAGTTAGAGCGATACAAAAGTATCAGTATATCGATCGATCGATACTTGATGGATCAGTGATCGTAATTATTTAGATTTGTATTCCGCCGATGTAATTAATGACCTGTTTTCGCGGCCAGCGTCCGGTTATATTAATCGCACGTAATCGCGATGGCCACACGTAAATGTGTTAAAGTGATTAATGTGCACCGAATCAAATTTGATTATCTGAAAGTGCTTTATGCCGCTCTGTGGTTGCACCAAACACAGAGTGTTGCAAAACCACGCAGTTCATTCAGCCGTGTCGTTAATAATGATGTTGTGTCGATAGATTTTTATTAACATTTGACCGTGGTACGAATATCTCAAAAAGCTTTTGTAAACTTTTCAGCCTCACACCTAAAAATTTAAAGTTCGTGAGAGAACGCTTACTGTATTCCTTTTATTTCGTTTGTGAACGACCTCACTGCCTTTTTAAATGATGTTCTTAGAGTTAAACTAAGTTAAACAAATAAACATTCTGATTCTGAACAGCAAATGACTGGCCAGCCTACAAATATACCATACAGTCACATTCGTTAGGTACCAATAGACATCCACAACCAAATATACGTAGTTCCTAGAGTTATCTAATTAAATGTCGTGTTGTTAAAAAAGTAATTAACAATCAAATGTGATAAGGAAATTCGACTCGTGAGATAAATTCTAGTTCCAAGATTTTTATCGATCGATACGTAATAAGAAGGTACGGAATAATGCTTCACTGAACTTGAAAATACCGGATTAACGTAGCGTGGTTCCTTTTATGAACTCTGTAATATCAACATCGTATAAATGTATGTGCATTCAAAATCTCCATGCTTTTATGATATTGCGAAAACCATAAAAAAGTGTGAATTTATTAAACGCTCATCTGTTTTACAACAATATTACCTTTTTCATTACACCTATAGTATTTAATGTCACATAAATGTATCGGTTTTAAAACTCAATTTTGTTGTAAAAATAAACGCGACTGCGTTTGAGATAAAATAAGTTAATATAGAGCCGTGAATGCGTATTGCAAAATAAAAGAAAATAAACAGGTACTACAGCATTTGTGAGACAAGACGTGCTTTTCAATTATTAATGAGAACTTTGTAGTACAAGTGTGACGAATAAATCTTTAAATCTTGACGAGACATGTTATATCATCATCTCCAACGCGAATTTAAATTTATGTATGTAGCTGCCACACAAGCCCACAGCACGAGCACGACTGAAAAAACTCTCGATTAAAACTATTAATCAATATATCTAACCAATGATAAAAGGCGATATCGTCGTTCCGCGAAAGCGATAGCCAATCAAAATAAAGTTATTATCCTTCTGATTAATTTAAATCTTGTTCTATAAACATTAATAAACATTTTATTTGGTCATTATGTGAGTAACAGCGTATGGAATAACCGGTCGGAGCTAGTAGGCCCGCTCACTCGCACACGTGTAATTTGGACGGAAACGTTGGAAAAAAGTTAATAATTATATAGGAGTGTGGAGAAATAATAACGGCTCATTACTATCATTTACTGTGGAGGAGCGGGCCGGTGTCCAGTCGACCTTCGGCTAATGAGCGCGACCTTTGGGCATAGGGTGGACCTACTCCCTGAAACTATTCATATAATTATGAACATAGAGCCGGCTTGTATTTAATTAGAATAATAGAGCCGGCTTGTTAATTTGCCACGAGTTTTTTAAGCGTCACACGATTTATGCATTCATAATTTTATGAAACTAAACACAATTTACATAAAACACAAAAACGGACTCCAAAAAATCCAAGAGAAATAATTAATTAATGGTCTTATTTGAAGTCGGTGAAAATCTGTCTTCAGATTAAGTTATATGAAAACATACATGCGTGAAAAAGACAAAAATACGGCTTCAAGTAGTAAAAAAGTCCTATTGTTTATCCAATTGATTACCGTTCCTTTTAGAAGCCGGTTAGTAATATACTTAGTTATTTTCTTTTCCGCATTGAAAATTCTGTAATCTTTTAATTTCTTGATACGTAACTATTTGATGTTTGCATCACCACAAAACCGAAGCTATAATAAACTTCTTCAAAGCTTCTTACAAAAGCTCCAATCCGGTTTCCGAACAGGATAGTGGTGTACAAAAAATCGCCCCTATCTCTCAGTTCATTGCGTACCACATGCAACATGTATAATAATGCCTCTAATTGAAGCAAATCCGATTCAAGTAGCTAACCGACGCAGAAACTCCTTTTCCGCTCGAGGGCACCATAAAAAAGGCCGCATCCCCGAAATTGTAATCGTATTTCTATTCCGACCAAACAAACTAATAAGGAATACTTCGCTCACCAAACACTACGGTACAAGGAAGAAAAGCAAACATTTTTTTCCCGTAGGTATAGACAAAACAACATATGGATGTCGTCATATTTCTTGTACCTTATTATAATCGGCGTCAGGTATTATCTATTGTTGCGTGTTTTTTTTCGGAAATACAAATAGTTTAAAATTCGATCGCTACCTGCGCTCGAGTGCGGATTTTCGGAATTTCGTTTTTAGAAAAAAATTAATGCTCACCGCAAACATTGTTTTTGTGCCGCTTTGAATTTTAATGCGTCTGTTCCAGAGATAGACAACATTTTATTAGTTGAGAATGTAGCGTGTGTGATCCCAGTTGCAACAGTTTATTAAAGCTCTCCACTTTACGTCAAACTGAATGTAGTTATTACAAGTAATTTACGAGAACTCGATACGGAAACTTGAACGAAGATATAAATAAATATATAATAAGGTCAATAAAACCCCAATCTGTACTCAAATGATAGCCAACGATCTCTAAATTATTCATAGCTGCTATTATTCGTAAATTGTTTTTAATTACGAATCTGATCGTTCGAATAAAAAGTGGTAAAAGTGGTTTGTGATCCCTGATCCCACGCCGCAGAGAATTAGAAAAGTAACAAAAATTAAATGTTGCAGATCCCCACTGTGTACGGCGCATGCATCAATAAGAGCATATTTTTTTGGATCGCGTTTCATTGCTGGTTTAAATCCAAAGTGTGTTTTGGTAACTTTTAGCTAACATGAAATGAATAACGTTTAAATTGTTATTGCTGATATAAATCTTGTAAGGGCGGGGTGGTGAAGCGACGTCCTACGGCGGCGCCGATACGAATTAATCTTTGTTTATATGATTGTTAAAAAATTAAGTTGATTTTTTGCATTGTTAAGCTTTTTCAGACAGTAATTTATTTATTTTAAACAGCGGTTACATGACGATTCCGAGTTTTAATGAGCTTGAAATTTTTGTGCGGGTTGTCTTTTTGGGGTTTTAAGATTTCATATTTACGATTCTGCAAAGTTTATTGGCAATATTTTAATTCGTTGAAGTACTTATAATTGAAGGTGCGCCGACATATAAAGTGAATATTTATTTTCCTCATATGCGTTACAAAATAAACGTTGTTTACGTCAACGGACGACTGCGAAAATCAGTGGGATGACAGTACAGACGGAATTCCGCATAATAATTGCGAAGGTAGAAGTTAATGGAATAATTATAATTATCTGAAAGGCAAAGGGGCCGCGGCCACCCGCTGCCCGCGCCGACTTCGCCGATTGTTATGCCCAAAAAAGCAATTAAAAAATGAACCAGTAAGAAATTGCTTCGGATTGTGAGAGAAATGACTTCTCTTTTTAATTCCATTCCGATAAGCCGTGCTTTTTTGATGGGCCCCGCTTTTTTATGATTTGTAAATGACATCCACATAGAATAGTTACAGTGTAAACGTAGTGGGAAATTGAAATTGTATTCAATCGATGCGATTTGTGACGCAAAAAATCTATTACGTGCAGTGCCAAAAAATTGTGGCGAGATCAAAGACATTACCAAGAAAGAGGGAGACATGTGACTGTTCAAAATAGTATGTCCTGTTAAACGGAGTCCATGGAAATACTGTTGAAAATATGTTGGTTTTAACAATACGACTCATCAAATTATAATATATATTCTTGTAAATATTCTTGTAAATACCAATCATCAAAATGCCTTGTAAGTTGGTTGTCGGACTGCGAGTGGGATGACAGATGTGTGAATTTCGCTGCATGTAGTGGTAATCTGAGCACAAGTCATAGTGATTGCAATGTTAGGAGGTACCATATCTGCTAAAATACTACATCAATGGACGAGATAGATATTGAAGGAGTTTCGAGGTATGAAGATTAGATTAGGACGGAGCGGGAACGCGATATGATTGTTCAGTTTTTTAGACGCCGACTGTGAAGTTGGACTTTTAGTAACAATTGTTATGCAATACAAATGAAAAGTTTCTATCACAGCTCGGTTATTAGATGTATGTTTTTTGTTTATTTTATACGTGATCGTAACTAGTATAATATTCTATGTAATTTTTGAATGTTATTTTATATATACTGTATGCTGTAGGTAAGTAAGACTATCTGTCCGTGTCCGTGTGCCTTTATAAGGCATTAATTACGTATTTTTTATTTAATTTATTTTGGGTTTATAGCAAACAATATTTTTTTTAAATGTACCTATTTATTAAGCTTTTTCAATTGACACCCAACACGGCTTTAAAAATAATGTTCACGACATTATGTCCTCTAGCGGGGGCCATATTCAATTTAATGTGACGTCACATAGCCTGTAACCAGCGGACGATCAAGACGCTTTCAACGATACCTTAATTGTCAAATCGTAATAAGTAGTTTGGTAGTTATGCGGGAACAGATGACATGCATACATACATACCGGTCAAATCATAACCCTCCGCCGTGGCCGGGTAAAAAAAAACCCAATTTCACGAAAGCTAAGATACTCACAATAAGAACATGTACATCGGCTGTCAGATTCTAAATATGAAAAACAAACACGTGTAATTAGTAAATTCCCAGCGTCGAAAGCGCCTATATCATGTGTAATTGGCCGGGACGCATGTATGGGAAGTGTTTGGGTTATTGCGAGTGAAATTGAGCTGTCAGCCGTGTGTGTATTAACAAATGGGCCTCTATGAATATTAATAAAGCATGTTACATTTAGAGCGTAGACGTTTATTCCGATAATTTGTGGGTATCGATACCCTGGGATGGTTCTCGACTTAATACTCGAGGACAAGATAGAATTAACCGATTTATTGATTTGGGTCATAATTCTCGCTGTGATTTGAATCAAAAACTAGTTTTTATTTTAGAATTTAGTTATCTTAATGGACATTACCTACTGTGTTAAAAATTATATATGTAATTTTACATAAGAACGTGTCTGTATTTGTACAGAAATTACAGAAAATGTATGACTTTGTCCTGAAAATTATGAGAGATTACACAAAATGTATGACTTTGTCCTAAATTATCTGTAATTTCTTATAATTTCTGTAAAATACAGACATGTTCTTTTGTATAATTACATAATTTTTAACAGTGCACATAAAAATAATGTTAGTAAGTACTGAGAGGAACTACTTTGACATTTCTTTTTGATAGAGGATTACCTACTTACGTATATCGATACCTACTAGTAATACGATTTCAAAACTATCGATACTCGATTGTGTCACTTTGAAATCTCTGCACACATAACACACGACTAGCCCGCCGCCTGTCTTCGCCCGGTTCAATAAAGACTTGATGTATTAGCGCGATTAGATAGTCAGTAGTACCGACTGTCGACTACCGATGTTACTGAGATTTTTTTTGTTAGAATAACAGAGATTAACATGTGGTTTGACGACATTTTTAATTATAAATTATTTGTTACGTTCTTGTGTGAGAGGTCAATACTCCTTGTGGAGATTAATTTGTTCCATTCTTTGCATTTTTATGTTGTGTTTTAGATAAATATTTTGTTTGTGTTTTGGGAGAGAGAACACGATATTTTTAAATTACTTTTGGGTATTCGATTTAAGTGGAGGTCGTAATCTATTGGTTCATTGTAGGGAGAATACTGTTTCTATTAAGTAGGTAAATAACAACAAACAAACACCTCAACAGTTTTACTTCACATAGACATTTAATATCCAAATGGAATCAATACGTCCAAATGATTAATAACATGATTCATACGACCGTTATTGTAACGAAAACGAACGTTACGGTTAGATCCCCTTTGATATTGCACTTCGATCCGCTCAGATTTTCTATTTGGTAACTTCCGTTCCAATTGAGTTTTTCGGACACGGTTCATTTCCTCAGATGTGCCTATTAATCGGTCGAGAAAGTTTAATTTCGTACCATGAGAGAAAAAACAAAGAAAGCTATTAAGAAATAGGAATGATTGTACTTTTTTCATGTCGCTAGACAAACACAACTTACCTTACATACCTACCAAAGTCTCATATAGAAATAGCCTTAGGGGTTTGGATGAGTAGTTATCAGGTGAAATGGTATAAAAAATATTGTCATTAGTATTATCGAATTCGCTACTTACAATGCAACATTTTTACAAACTTTTCTTGATAGGTGGCTGTTAGTATTATATGCACTGTTTCCTATGCCATTGGATGTGTACTAATGCAACAAGAAACTTGTGGCAAAAATTCAAAGGCCCGTTACTCAGAAAACATAATAGTTACGTATAGATTGTCTTCACAACTCACAAGGCACCTAAATAAAAGCTACCGTATATGTACCTAAATTATTATTACTAACTATTAGGACAGCCAGTATAAGCTAGACCTATTACATCATATAACATTATACAAGCTTTGTTAATGAAGATTTAGTTTGGATATCGCTACCCTTTCCAGTCGTCGCAGCTGCTACTTCAAAGACGCTTATTTACGATACCAAGACCTAGTAAGGCCTAACTATATCAGTTATAGACGTCGGTTAGGTACCGTTTACATTGAAGAATTAACCTCTTGCCCCGGCATTGTTTCCCTGGCATTTCATATTTGTTCACATATAACCTGGAGGGCTGTATTGTTTAGGTTTAACAGATTCTACGTTGATTAGTCCACGATGTAATAGGTAACTTAGTATCCGAATTCGCGTGTTGGGTAATATTATTTACTTACGATACTTGTACTTACTTACACTAGCATTTCAAATAACTTTTGTTCCTGGGAATGCTTTGTAAAACCATTGTAATCTGGTTAAAAATCTCTATAAATTTGGCAGACAGAAATAGAATTTCCAAAAAGTATTAAGTAGCTATAGCGGTTTATAACATCATAAACAGCTACTTTTAGAAAACTTTAATAGAATACAAACCTACTATTTTGAAAGTCATAATATTTACAATGTGTTACTAAATTCAAAATTATGAAATAAGTATGTGAATTAAAGATTGTTGATTGTTGCTTAAAGATGCTAGTGTTTTATTGAGCACATCTTCATCAATCATTATCATAAGGAGAGTACTTACTATATAGTCACTAGTTAAAAAAAACTAGAATCATATAAAAATAGAGCTATTCAAACAAAAATATAGTTATGCCTTTATTAGTTCCTAACCAAAATATTTACAAGTTCCCGCGGTAGTGTCGCGTTGCTTAACGCAGTTACCATTCCCGGCACGAGTGTAAGTAGATTTACATGTTCCGAGCGCGTGAGCCTATTTTGAATTTTACTCAGATCGCGCTCAGATCGTCTTAAGACTTTTGTCGTTGAAAAACCCTTAATGGTTCGGGGGAAGCAGGTGCGGAATGAAAGAGTTCCGACTAGGCCGTATAGCCACTAAAAATCAACGTTGTACCATCTTCCGCTTTTGGAAGGGTGCTATAGTATCGCACTAGTATACATCGCGGTGGTGGGTTTACCTTAGTATAACTGGGATAACCCTTAATCCACGGTCGTTGCTAGACGTTATATTTTTTAGCGTTTTTTAGTTTGAGACGTCGGTGTCTTTGTTTGGCAATTTGTTTTGCCTACTGAATGTCCCATTGTTGGAAAAAAGCTTCCCCTTTTCGTCTCTTTAGGTCTCTATTTTTAGGTTACTGTGGTCACATTTTATCTGCAAAGGTGTTGAAATCATCGCACCATCTTCACCTAAGCTTGCCACTATGTCGATAACTATAATATTTTTTTATATGACAAACGAGTTTAATGAAATCAAAATATGCAATCATAGCATGCCTTCAAACATGTAGAAACTCTTCTAACTTCGCAAGAAATAACGACGATACTATTTCCAAAGCTCCTTCGAAATCATCACTTTTTACGTTAACCCCATTTCGTTATCAGCGAAAGAAACTGGTTGTAATGACTGCACTTTATCAGTTTTATAGCATGAACTTCTACACAATATATTAAAGTGTTTGATGACCATTAAGCTTTTATCTGCCGCTGAAGATAACTGCATGGCGTGTTTATGTCGCGGCAAGATCGATTGGAGGCCTTCGCCGCAAGGCTCTTGATAAGATAAATATATTGATCGTATAATTATGTTCTCATGCGTAAAAGTTACGGACTGAAGGACAGTAGCGGTGATAGTGTCAGGTTTGACGGCGTCCCTAAAACTTTTGGTGGCATAAGAGAAAATACAGCATATCTACATACCTAATAGGTTAGCAGGACATTTCAATAAAGCCTTGAGGGAAACTTGTGGAACTATGATTATATACTCTAGTTAGAATTTAGCAATAAGAATTTAGAACATTGAGTAGTGAAGTAGGTATAAGGAACATTAGATGACTTATGATGTCTTATAGACTACCTACCTTCTACTAAAAATCCATTATCAAGAATGTTTTTATTCACCCCAGCACTCGTAAAACGATACAAAACGTCGTCGAGATTATATTGAAATCCGCGATTCATCTCCCAACTCGCGTTTTTTCATGCTCATATTGACTACGTGAGGTGCGGCTTCTGAGCGTATCAGAAATCTTATTTTACTTTTGTTATTTGCTAGTGAAAGTATCGAACCATGCTTCTCTCAATTATACGAGATTCTATGGTGTTTTTTTTTTTTTTTTTTTTTTTTATAGCGACAAAAAAGCGTACGGCCCGCCTGATGTTAAGCAGTTACCGTAGCCTATAGATGCTTACAATACCAAAGGTATTGCTCGCACATTGCCGACCTGAAGGGGAGTGGGATGGAGGGAGGGGGAGGGGGGGTGGGCTTACGGCTCTCTCACTCATCGTACGAAACGCAGCTGTAATAGCTGCTTTACGCCGATCTTCTGTGAGAGGGTGGTACTACCCCGGTCGAGCCAGCCCGTTTATGAGCTGCAGTCAATTGGCTACAGCTTGGCTCTACCACCTTCAAAGTGTTTGTTCGAGACAAGAATCGTGTCTGAACGGCCGTGATGGTAAAATTAAATAGAAAGCGCACGTCTACTACTGTTTGTGAACGTATAATTGGTTTTCTTTAATAACTCATTACGCTGATGTCGGTGGTTGTACTTCTTTGAGGAAAGGTTGAGCTTGAGAGTATTAAAAACTGATGAATGTACAATCGCAAAGAAAGGTACGCGAAGGCTGTAGGATGTTCAGTGAGTAATTACGACGTCAGCTGCTGTGTATTTCAGATGAGCGCTTTAAAATATTCGCAGGTGATCGTAAAACTCGTCCGTTTAACTAACGTTATTAAGCAACCATCAGACTTGTCTTGTGCTGTTCAAATTTATGTTCCTGCAAGAATCTAACGCCGTGTTCATGGGTAAATATCCAATGTACTTTACAATAGTTATCTTCTATTTTTGAGGAATGAAAAGATATGATGTTCCATCATAGACAACAGGGCAAGCTAAAATCAACTTTACACAATACTTCAATAGTACATCATTAAACAGCAAAGGGTCATGCATGACTTTTTAAATTTTTACATCTGCCATGGTCTACCATATGTGTTAACGTATTGTCGTTGTAACCACAAACGTAAAAGGTCAACTCAATAAACGCCCGGCACTATCGCAAACATTCGACATTGAATCGATTGTGTTCATTTTGACAGTGAATCAATTTGGAATGCTCCAACTGGCCATTATGGAAACTGGAAATTAAACGGTTTTATTACGATAACTGTAAAATACAAAATCCAATGATGATTGTAGACGAAGCGTTCTCGAAAACAGCAGAAGTGTCTGGTCGATACTAATGTAAAAAATATCGATCGTCGAAGAGATAGCCGTAGCAGTTGTTGAATCGATCGATACAGACATGGCGCTTTGATTACTCGATTCAATTGAACTCGTACGCACTCGGGTCTTTGATGCCACGGACCATGTTGTGGATTGTGGTAATGTTCGATACCTATCTCTGTCCGGTCTGTCGAATCGGCGATCACTCCATGTAACACATTATACATTCATGTTAGGCAATTGATATAACTTGTCGGAATGTGTTGGTGGTTAGTCCGGCTATATGCAGACTTTAATATATAATAATGGTGATCGGAAGTAATCTAATACTTTAAACTTCGATTTTCTTGCTAGGAAATGGTAGCCTGTGTATGTAATAAACTGATTGAATGTAATAATCATTACCGTAGTCGTAAACAAAGTGAGCAATGATCTTTATCTCTATTATTGAATGTGTCTTCATGAGCCGAGCGGCGCGCCCGACTAGGTTTTGATGACTTACCACGTCGACTGATTGCTCGGGCGTGGTTGCTCGGGGCTTGTGGACATTGTCATGTACACATCTTGTGTAGATTATTATGTGTTTTTTTTAATAATCCTGGAAAATCTTGCAGCATTTTGTAGTTCATAATGCACCAACGATCTAATTCATCAACATTTACCAATAATTTTATTTCAAAACTTTTCTTGTTAGCATAAATACATTCACGTCATCCATATGGCGAGGATTCGAAATGTATCTCATTGCGTAATCATATCACGCCTTGTCCGAAATGACCCACCTCTGAAAGACCCTAATAGACCGAACAATGCGTTCCGAATCGAACTTCACCAACAATACCTTTCATTTTGACTGCCCAAATTATCGAAATATAAAAATGTTACTCTCCACTGCTGCTTTTCATTTAACATTTTGGTTATCTACCAAATCGAACATTCGATGGACGAAAAAAGTTTCGAAATGTTCGATTTAGAGAATGTGACTCAGTAAGGCTGCACCTGGTTGATTATTTGGACGTTTTGACAGCTGACCACGCTCGTTACCACTGTCGTCGTGAAAGGCATCGGTAATCTAAATGCAAGGCTAATTGAATACAAAAGAAGCGATAACCATGGAATGCACTTTATAGGCCGAGTTGCTTAACCGAAATGGGCTCAAGTACAAGCAACACTTTATCATCGCGGCTGTTATCATATTTGCGCCTTATTCCATTCTTTTGTTTAGAAAGGTTATCTCTCGACACTACCCACGCATCATCCACACCTACAGTTCTAATAATAAAGATATTGTGTAATGTACTGAAAGGCTTATTGCATTAGGCTTACTTATTATTTTTACTAATAATACAGTAGTATTTTTTACTATGCACTGGTCAGCGATTGATTTCTTTCTCACGTAATGGGGATGTGACGATGAGAGGGAGATGTGGCTCGCAGACTTATTAACAACCTGTTTAATTTCGATTTAAAGTTATACCTCTCCAAAAATTATTGAAATACAGTTGAATTTTTTTAAAGATATTTGAATTAACAATATTGTTTGCTGGTTCACCTTTATAATCCCAATTTTCTGCATCTTATAATCTGTTTTTATGTTAGGATAGTTTTATT
This sequence comes from Drymonia ruficornis, assembly GCA_947859195.1. NCBI lineage: Eukaryota > Metazoa > Arthropoda > Insecta > Lepidoptera > Notodontidae > Drymonia > Drymonia ruficornis. The sequence continues at coordinate 8,868,042 of OX401915.1, read as the reverse complement.
AAATATTGATATTAAGGTGGTAGAGCCAAGCTGTAGCCAATTGACTGCAGCTCATAAACGGGCTGGCTCGACCGGGGTAGTACCACCCTCTCACAGAAGATCGGCGTAAAGCAGCTATTACAGCTGCGTTTCGTACGATGAGTGAGAGAGCCGTAAGCCCACCCCCCCTCCCCCTCCCTCCATCCCACTCCCCTTCAGGTCGGCAATGTGCGAGCAATACCTTTGGTATTGTAAGCATCTATAGGCTACGGTAACTGCTTAACATCAGGCGGGCCGTACGCTTTTTTGCCACCGCAGTCCCATAAAAAAAAAAAAAAAAAAAAAATTGAAATTAAACCCAACTGCAAACCCTAGACATAAATAATAGAGTCCTCACTCCTCATCCTTAAAGCTAATTCACACTGGTATCTCACTGACAAAGCGAACTATGGGATGCCCGAGGCATGCTACAAGACTCCTGTCTCCTGCAGTTAATGACGTCATTAAATATGAACTGAGGTGTACCGGGCCTTTTGTAAGGCGAGCCTACACCTCCGCATATGAGCTGGGGTGGGTCTGTATGTTCACGCCTTTAGGGACAAGATGAGACGCAGCTTGGCTATGTTGTGTCAGCATTTCTGAACCTTTTTTCATGGTAAGTGGTCCCATTAAGCTACTGTAAAGAGCCATTCAAGTTAAGTTAATACGTTTCAAACATTCAGATATACCAATAAACCGAGCCCAGCATTGGGTTCTAGTATGAGTTGTGTTAGCGAAAACGATTTCCAATCGATTTAGAATCTTTTAACGGATCGTAGAAAGTGGAAAGAAGTAGTCTCTGCCTACCCCTACGGGAAACAGGCGTGATTATATGTATGTATGTTAGAATCTTTTCATAAATTCAGCCCTTGTTAAATCGTGAGACGTTATCAATTAAATAATGAATATAGTTTTCGTACTGACATCATTTTTGTGGGCCATCATTGTTGTTGGTCCACAAACTATGTGTTGAAGTATGTACTTTTTAGTACCTATGAACCAAAATAATGTTAAGGGTCTTACTGTCTTGCGAGAGTGTTAATCCGACTGTCTTACGACTTCGGATTGCTGATGGTTGCCGTTAATGATGCCGATGCCGCTGTGTCCGCCCCCGCGCATTTCCTCCTTCTCGTATATGTTGGTAGGTTCCTAACAGTCACTTTCTAGATGAATCAATCCTTAAACTAATAGGATATTAAAGTTAAGAAGACCGTTATGTAAACAATTAAGACGGTATTTGTAGCGATCTCATAAACAGTAAGTAATGCGTAAGCGGGGTCAGCACTGAAAATAGAGCCAGCACTACAAACCATTTGTCAAAGAAAGAAAAGGCCCATCTCAACTACCAACACATGACTGTATCATTTACTATTCAAGCTTCAAGCTTACTTCATTCCGATTCTCACTTCTATGTTGACTTTAAATTTTAAAGAATCGTTTACTCTATTGGCTCCAAATTGTAAAGACGATTTCATAATAGCTAAACAATTGTTAGGCCACCTGTCACTTCAACGTGATAAGTATCTAACAAAGCTTCCATTCATTTTGTAGTCATTTAGCACGTTTAACGACAGCACTTGTTTCAAAAACGTTGGTAAGAAAACGACATAATAGTAGAGTAACGTAGAAATTCAGAATTTATGTACCGTAACTACATGACTCGCAGAAGGCATTACGTGTTGGTAAATTATGAGTAATGTATACAGAAATTATAGTATAAATATTGTAATTTGTGTACATTGTTTGTAGTGGAAAAATGTAAATTATATTATAGACAAACATTTTGAACAATTACAATGCAAGCTTATTAGTTAAATAGTTCACGTAGGTGGTTGTATTTAAGGTAATACAGAAAAGAAGCATTAAGAACAAGCTATCTTCTTTTTAAACTCATATCTATTCAATTCGTTCCTTTTTTATTTTATTTTTATAGGACTGCGGTGGCAAAAAAGCGTACAGCCCGCCTGATGTTAAGCAGTAACCGTAGCCTATAGATGCTTACAATACCATAGGCACTGCTCGCACATTGCCGACCTGAAGGGGAATGGGATGGAGGGAGCGTACGAAACGCAGCTGTAATAGCTGCTTTACGGCGATCTTCTCTCTCAATCTCTTCCATAGCAATCCTTTGCGGTCTTGTGCTTCCGCGTCCAGGAATTTTATGCCACTTCGTTGTCAGTAGATCTCACTGATACTTTGCCTACTCTTCTGCATCCAATACGAGGTCTCTATTCGAACACTTTCTTTGTGCAATCTAATTCGCATCACATAGCATTTCAACCGCCGCCACCAAAAAGAAGGAGCAACGTTTTTATTAAGTCATACATTAAGTAAACTGTGAATTGCGTCAATCGGTCTGCTGTCGGAAACTAGCACTTCACTGTTCATGTACGAACTAGCAAGTGATAAGATACCCACATTGTAATGAAACAATGATTCGTTTTTGGGTTCGGTGTACTTGCGTTATCGCTTCCTCCGTCGAACACTTGCCCCATTGAGGAGAGATTAGTTAATGATTCATTACGCTTCTTACCTAAGTTCCCAAACTTTCCCTAGATAAGGGCGGAACACACAACGGTAATGTTTCCGTAAGCGAATTTGGGGAATCTTTTAGTAGCACTCTGGGTCACGTAGTGGGATGACTTTTTAATGAATTTCTTTGTGTAGGTAAAACAATGCAATATGTTTTGCTTCATTAGGCCGTAACATTAACATTCGTTAAAGTGGCAGCACTATTGTTTCAAAAGGAAATGTGATATCATTGTCGATTATTTTTGCTAACTGGCAACAAAAAATATTTGGGAAAAAAATCTAATGTTTTGAAACACGAAGTGTGCGTGCTGTACTGTGTACTTTAAAGCTTGCTTCGATTAGTCGCAGTTGTTTTTTATAAACGTTATTTTTTGCTATAAATATAAACAATATGAACAGCATTCTTACCGTTTATTATCTACGAATAATATGTCTAAGTAGGTACCTATATAATTTCCTTGGTAACCTCATATTTTGTGCTTCATATATCAAGCGTATCATTTTGATCGTCTATAATCTGCTATTCACAGGCAAAGATCTATCATCGAGGACCATAGTTGTATACTTAACACCCGTGGGAAACTAGACAGAGAATTCAAGAAATAATACAATATTCCACAATACTCGTAGAAGCGCTTACGAAGCATAACGTAGCTACATTATTATTCGTATAAACACGAATTCTATCGTCAAATCAGGACTGAATTAAATTTGACACATTTTAAAAACATAGCATTAACAGAATCAGAACCATAGACATAGGTATAAAGATTTTCATTGAATACATAATTCTGATAGTTTTACACAAAAAGACGAAAACTGTTATAGAAGTACATTAGGGGCCATCCATTAATTACGTCATACGTAAAGGGGGGGAGGGGGTTGACGAAATGTGACATTGTGTGACAAGGGGGAGGGAGGGGTCCTAAGTTTTGTGACGTCACCTTTAAAAATCTAATATATCTAATTATTAAAACCGAAATTTGAATTTTTAACGAAAAATTTTGAAAATTTATTAAATTTATTAAAAATATGTGACGTCACACAGGGAGGGGGGGTCTCGCAAATGTGACCAGCTGTGACTAGGGGGGGAGGGGTCTAAAAATCATGAAATTCGTGTGACGTAATTAATGGATGGCCCCTTACATTGCTTCTTTAGTTCCGAAAATATCCAAGCGATAAAAGCCGCGGGCAATGCTTGTGTAGATAAAATAAAGGGTATGTTAGTCATCGTGAGCCAGGGGTCATTCGAGTGGCCTCATGTCAGTAGGCATTACAAATTCGGATGGTTGTGTTGCCCGCACGAGTGTCAATCACTCCTCACATCAATAGCGGCTAATGATTTTTATTAAATTGACGTATTTCTTTGGTGCGAACAAAAAATACAACAATAATTGATGACTCCTTTTTTGTTGTTACTTAATTGATATCAGACATCTTTGGAATACGTCATGCGATGTAATAAGCTACAAAGAAGGTAAAATGAGATATCTTTATGTGTATTGCAGGACAAAGGATTGTTATTCGTGTACATTCATGATTCGCAGTACAGATTGGAACAAAGTTTGTGCACTTTGAGTGTTATTATCCTTTTGAAGAGTAATTTCTGCAATCGTAAGATGAACCCACTAGTCGTTTGGTACCTAAACTTTCCAATATAAGCTGAACTCTCTTTAATATTGACAACCGTAATAAAGACAGCTCAGCTATTGTCCGAAATGATATGTTTTTAAATGTTTAAGGAACTTTTTGGCTAAACCACTCAAAGTAAAGAAGAGCTATCAAATACCTACTCTTTACATACATAAGCCATGATATTTACTGCACGCAAACAAAAGCTTTCTTACAACAATGATACGCATGATTGTAAAGCAACATTAGCATGACTGTGTACAGTGTTTTGTATAGAACAATAAAATATACTTTATTACGCTGAGAATATCAAAACATTGGAAGATTTCCATACAATCGGTTCATAATACGAGAGCTTCTGCTAACAAGTATACAATATCGTAACTTTTAAATTGCAGAGTGGGTATGTATTGTGTATGTATTTTGTTATGACCCTTTATTTCAGAGGAATATAAGGCTTATTACACACGAGACAGTGACCATCACCCTTGCTTCCATTTAATCACCATCAAACTCATTGCCACGCGTAACCAGTTACAACTTATGAACTCTATACTATACGTTCCTTAACTTTGCAATGACTGATTTTATGATAGCCACAGAAGTCATCATAAAATCAAAGTCGATAGACCAAAGAATAGGGACGAAATCTATAAGATTAACGAAAAATCGCATCAAATTGTGATCCGCAAGTGTCACTTGTTACTGTGGTCGCTTGTGGCTGTTGTCGCTTCGGCCTGTGGTCGCTTGTGACTATATAGATTTGACCGCGTGCGGGTGGCCTATGCGTTGTAATTTAGTGTCCATAGATCTACGCAGCATTATCTAATCTCAGTTTTATTGATGTATCTCCACATTCGGTACCGGCGGTGTGTGTCGTGGGAATCTCTGCCAATTATCCAATTTCCAATGTACTATTATGTTTGATCGTTACAGTCTTTCAACGGTTATATTGTTCGCATAAAGGTTGGAGCATATTGGCTAGTTTATTTCGACCTTTTATTTTGACTAGAACAATAGTTAAGGTATAACTGGTAAGATAGTTGTTTTAATTGAGTCAAGGCTGATATTTTTAACTTGGTAATGTCTTTGTTTTTTTTTAATTGCTAATGAAAATGGTGAGTCCAGTTTTTACATGCAGTCGAGGTCACTGGTGACCGCGAACAATTAATGTCGTATTGTGTCTGCCACACAGCGGGCATTGTATCCATTGCAATAATATTGCTGTTCTGTACCAAACTTTATAACTAGCCAACGCCAAACACAATGCTTATCAAGGCAGCCAATTTTCGCGTTCCGCCATCTATCATCGCATGCGCTTGAGTTCGAAACTTCGCTTCAAGTGTTTTAGATAATGATGGCCATCTTAAACACTTGAGCGGATCGCGTCAGTGGAAATTATGATTAATATCGTGCTAGTTAACGGCGAGGGCACGACGGCCGCGGCGCGGACGGACTGTTGGTTGCGAGCCACGGACGTCCGTAACTCCGGCTCACTCCGGCGCATCATTTGTTTGCTCACAGACCGGTCCACGTCGCTACTGCTTCAAATTCATAATTTTTCAATGAGCCTTTTTTGTTGCCCGTTCCGTCTCGCTGACAACTGCGCTTATGGTTCTCTAGATAAGATCGCCTTGTGCGCCATTAGCCAAAGTGATTGACGTTGTTAGTTTGTTGTCAGTAATTTTGTTTGAAATTTAGAGCGGCGAACGTGCCTTTTTTGTGCGATGTGTGTAGAGAGTCGTGTTGACATGGGGGCTAGCCATTGCGCGATCGTCGATAATGCGCGATTTCGAAATTAAATAAATTGAAATCTTCGGACATAATAACATAGTGAGATGTATAAATGATAAAGCAATAGAAGAGTGCTGTGTTCAGTTCATTTGATTTCATAAGCTATGAACGTGAGACGTCCGTCATACATGCAAGTTTCGTTACATAAAAGTTCAAAGAGCTTTTATATATTCTTATTGTAGTAGATACCTAAACCTAATATCTTAACCTACGTTCTAAGTTTCCAACGGACAAATTCAAGGATTGACTGAACATGATAGGTATCTCACGTAACGTAACATAAAATATGGACGTGAATGTTTTCTCAAAACATACGCAAAGTCAACACTGTCTCAAAACGAGTCGTCCAACCACAAAATCATCATAAATTAATGGGACAATTAACCCAACGGTGTCTAGGCGATAAATAACGAAACCGTCAAGCTAAACAATGAGTCAGAGTAATTATACGGACGACACCGGTTGCATAACGGTGGGGCCGGTATCTGTCGAATTGTGAAACAATACTGGGTCTGGACAACGGGTAGGTCGTGACTTAGTATCATGTGGTACAAATTGTAGTACATTGCGGGTCAGTGTGGGCATGTTTCTTTTTTAATCAAGCAATGACGATAAACTATGTCTACACTAACACATCTTAACAAATGTTAAAAAAGTATATCTAACTGTATTGTCATCCTTCTCATTGCCGTAACGAAGAAGCAAAACTGAAATATTTCATGATCCGAATAACGAAATTTGTAAAATAAAACGAAAACAAAGCTACCACAAAATACTTCAGTAGGTAACTATAAAAATGTATGTACCACAAGCATATTTGTCCAGCTGGCTAAAGGAGGAACAAAAATTTTGAATAGAGAACTGTCATATTTTGACAATCTTGCATCGACACTAGCGACGCTCTCAGTGGGCTTGTTGACAAGTCTATGGCAAAAAGTTTGCTATAGATTAGAGTACAACTAGACTGCAACTATAGTCTGATTTTTAATTAGACGAAGCAAACTGACAGCTATAAATGTCACTATTCTATGAATTTGAACCTTATTTGTTCTATTTATATCGATAAGTGACATTAGCACCTGTCAGTTTACTTCGTCTAATTAAAAATCAGACTATATATGAGGTTCATGCTAGACTGTAGTATAATTTTTTGTCTCTCCCCTCGTGTCCCGTAGCTAAAGCTAAAGTTGGTCAAACTGCAGCGGAGTGATAACACGGCGCCGCTAATCCCACAGACGACCGAGCTCTCCAAATCTATTCGATACAAGTCCATATTACCGAGGTGCTAGAAGTGACTACAAGTAAAATAAATAATGTTAAATATCAAAGCCGAAGCCAGAAAGTTATTTGATAGATTTTCTCTTTACTAAAAGTGCTAATCTAGCTTAGGGGTGTTACTGGAGCAGACATACAAGGCAAGCATTTTGGGTGATTAACAGTGATTTTTTAAGAATTAGTTCTATTTGAACTTGATTAATATTTTTTTCTTTCGGAGGACAAAACAATATAAATAAGCACACGGAATGACAAAGATTATTCGTAACTAAGTCTTATTACCACATCTAGAATTTAGACAGCACAAAGTTCAACAGTCTTTGTTGGATTGAACACTGAGTTGCATAATCCTCAATGCGTTCGTCGTCATTCACGCACGAATCCTGGATTTGACCACGTAATCGAGTCTACTCTCGGTTTTGTTGTGTTATTTTGGGAAATAGTTACAACAATTTAGAAATTAGACCAAATGTTGTTATTCAGCCAAAAAAAATTGAATAGAGCATGAAAAACACATAGCGTAGAGAAAAATATCCAATGCGAAGTAACCTTAGGGCCTTATTCCACTAGCGGTTTGTGGCGATCGATGAATCGGTTCGCAGCGATCGCCGAGCGTGTGCGCGGCGATATCGCCGCAGGAACGCAACGTGATCGCTGCGCAGTTCGTCGAGTGCGCGCGTCAGTTTCTGTCCAAATTTCGCCCCGCCGCCGCCGCCGTGAGCCCGCTTGCAAACCGCTAGTGAGATAAGGATAAATTTATTTCTTAAATCGATATAAGTTACGATGAAATCGGTATTCAATTTCTACTGCCTGTCTGTTTTCGCTATCATATTAACTACGGTAATAACAATTAGCAAGCCAACCCATAAAGAAAATAAGCAAATGAAGTCGTTAGAATGTCCCTTTCAAGTTATTGGATAAGTTTATCGATTTTATTGAATAATTTTGTCGTTTAATTGGACTTTCTGAACCCGTTCTTATCTCTCATCAAGCATAAAGTTTACATTTAAACATACTATATTATTATTATACCTACTGAAAAAAACCTGTTACGTTAACACATTATCATCTAATGATTGATCATTATTTAATATCAGTGAATGAAGTTCTATTTCCTTAGTAATTGACTACATCCTCAACATAACTAGGTTTTTATATTTAGCTATATAGATAAATTGTTTTATATTTGTATTGTTACGAAAATTGTCTGCATCTTAGTCATTTTAATAACTTTTTCATTAGTGAAAAAGGCAATAAAATAAATTGTGATTTTAAAACATTGGAAATTAAAAATAATAAACAGGATATAAAAACACAGTGTTTATCTACAGTCAGAATTATATTCAACTTTTTACAACGAATGTTATTTAAAAATCACCAAAAACGGAATAGACCTCAGCCATTCGTTATAAAATGCCATGTTTTACGACTTTTTAAAATTCGTCATAAAATTATAGATTCCTCGATAATAAAATCAATCGCTAATTCATCATTCTTCATAGCGTGTTATTTCTTTGATGTTTTAAACAAAAAATTCCAAAGTAAACTAGTTTCCAGAACCGATAATTTGTGAAGCGCGCGACACCCATTTTGGGCAGTTGTTACTTTTTCTATACACCCAAGATACTGTATCGTTATGTTGTTTATTTTGTACCATGTTAGGGACCCTAATTTACCACATGGTGCTCTCGTTCGACAAAAAAAAATAATATCCACATGATTTGACGTAATTTGTATCGTGTTATGACGAAAGGTTCGTGTGTTTAAGAGTAATTTCTCCCCGAGCCGTTATTAACCGGTAACCGACTTTTTTATTTTCCCCAAGAAAAAAGTTAACGAGTATTATACATGATGCACGATGTTACATTTTTGTAGTTAATGAACTAAAAAAATGCTATCCGACATCGAAAAAATAGGGGAGTGTTTCCGATGTTCATTATAAGGAACACCGAGTCTTACCGACATTGTCCTGTTTAGCTAGAACCATTGATGGATTATTTTAGCAGATATGGTACTTTCTAACATCGCAATCACAAACTTGTGCTCAGCTCAACACTACATTCGGCGAAATTCACACATTTATCGCACTCGCAATTCGACAATCAACTTATTACAGTAGCGGCACCTTATGATGGCCGTTTTGACATGTAGAGGGGGGAAGAGGATTAACTTTATTTCAACGGAATAAGATTCATTTTTTGACATTCCTAAATTTTAAAACTGTCGTTCTTAATCCGTTATAATAAGGTTAATTTTTTACCTCCCCCCACATGTCAAAACGGCCATCATAGCGTGCAGCTACTGTAAATACATAAGAGGATATTATTCACTAGAAGATGAGCCGTACTGGCAATACCGACATATTTTCACCATCATTTTTCGCGAGTGACTGAGTCGTATGTTTCTATGGACTTCGTTTAGACAAACTATTTTGGACAGTCAAGTGACTCCCTATTTCTTGGTAATGTCTTTGGATAGAACCGAGTTACCGGTTCAAGTCAAACGAATATAATATTTAATGCTCGTTCGTTTCATATTAAAATACATTTCGATTTGAAAAGCAGCGACTGTCGTAACTATTGCGCAAACCAACACAAAAATATTAAATTGTTAATCCGAATTAAATTTCTAAAATATTTGCTTAAAATTTATTTATATTCAAACGAGAATATTCTTTATAGCTCGTATCTCAATATACGAAAATCGTATTCTTAAAGTCGGCATTTATAAACGATCGAACGCTAATCGATTGTGAATAGGAATTGCTCTGAGATGTAAGATGTAATATTTGGACGGATGGATTAAAGTATACATAAATTCCATAATTTATGTAGTCCCCTTTATAGTTGCTTAGCGAATGTTTTGAATATTGATTTCTATCACCAATTTTTCTTCATTAATGGCTACTGAGGCGTCGGTTAGAAGTTATGACGTATATTGGTAATAATTTTAATAGTGTGGAATGCGTGTTGAGCGAATACAAACAACCTATTTTAAGTTTTCTATGTTGATGGCATTCTGGGAAGTACGGTAGCGACGGCCTCTTCATTATGAGGAATTAAGATGATAATTAGGCAGTAAGGACAGATTCCGTCGCCCGTGTTTAGTTTTTTAAGTACATAACTACCTATTTTTACTCATCTGTATATCTTATAAAATATACATTATTTCTTAGCTTTAAATACTATTATATTTTTAAATTGACTAATTGCACTACATTTTTTAAGTAGTGAAGTGAATCGTTGTATTCAAACCTGTGTTATTACAAACATTATTTGTCGCAATTTTTGTTAAAACAAATACGCTAAGCTATTTAAAGACAAAGTAGCTAGAGTTACAGGTGTCGTAAATTTCAGACTGCCATACATAAACATACGTGTTTACACCGGCCATTGTGGGGTCAAAGTTAATTTATTTCCCCGAGCGTAGAGGAAAGTAACTAACGAAGCGCATTCTGTATTCATTTTAAGATATTGTCACTTGTTGGAACATGTGTGAGCTTAACGTATGCACGTAAAGTAACGAACTTGTTGCTTCGTTGCTCCTGAAACTAGTGATGTGAGATTTTCGTTTTCAGAACGACTGGACATTAGTATCGGATCTGTATCTACTCCAATCGGTATATTTGATCGACTTTTGAATTTCATAACCTGTGTACTATATTCGACTCTGACGTAGTTGTAATAAGTACGTACGTAGTAAGTAAAGTACGTTGTACTAAGTAGTACAAACTTGCAGTATTTTGTAAGTTTGGTGACTGTTGCATATTATTGTATTCGTTTTATTTATGTAATCGTCTTATTCGAGTTGTACGAGACAGTATGCGCGGTGGCACGGTACATCACTATGTAAAAAAATCTCGTAAATGTAGTGCGTTATAATAAAGATGTCAGTGTTAAGATTTAGGTAGTCAGCCATCCATCTGGCCGAGCGGACAGCTAATTCAAGAAGTTTATTCTCACGTGGTAAATAAATACGCTGAATACTGCACTCACTGTTACTCCATTTATCATTCGCAAAATATGTGTTTATTTATTAGAAACATCAGTCGTCGAATATTTATGAAAGTATGTACTTACTTATAAATAATTCTATGATTGAGTAAAGATGTCATATCAATACCAATATCATACATGAAAAAATGCCTTATCTACCTTTATTAATTTCTGATAATTTTCAACTGAACTTACAGGTTTTTTTTTTTATAATTGATTTGTAGAGCACTGAGCAGTTTCATGAATCATAAGCTACGTCCAGAAGTGTCACATGCCGCGCGAGGAAAATTTTCCTCGCGGTGTTTGACTTGCCTCACGTGAGGCAAATGCGCGCCCTGCCTCACCTGAGCACTCACATTTGCGTCGCCTAGTTTGGCAGTCGTGAGACAGAACGATGTCAAACGTGTCAAACTGATTGATCGGGTATACCTTTCCCTGTCTAGAGTGTCAGTTGCCTCGCCATTTGCCTCGCGCGGCATGCGACTGAGGCAAACGTCGTGCTTCGCGAGGCATGTGGGTGAGCAGCCTCGCGCGGCATGTGACACTTCTGGACGTAGCTATTCTATAGAATTTATTTTGTAACTCGAAGACGTTCTGATTCATTTTATTTTTATGTTTTGTGGTGGTTTTACGCAATTATTTATGGGCGGAAAAGTATCATTTATTAAATTTGGATTATAACTATGGGAAGTTGGTGACAATTTTATTATTTATGACCGAAATATTTTTCCACCTTCCCCTTTTTTTAACACCTTCCCAGGAAAATGGCTCATTTTCACAATCTAATATCTTGACGATGTCAGTAACTATTTTAGCTTGACGCTGTCTAACTTTGTTTAAAATATGGGATACATTATCATATTTTAACAGCAAAATGTGTTAGTAAAAATAATCACCTACATATTTTTTTGTCCTATTAACAAATGACGTACACTACCGTACCATATCTCACTTTTTGCTCACTAACATTACACAGTTGATTAAATCGAGCGACTAATTCAACAAGACAACGTGATATCCGGATTATTTTGATAAGAAATTATAAAAAATGTGTCGTAAGCAAAGGCGGGCGTTGCACATTTCTTTGTTTATTGTTGAATAGTCATTATATGTAAATAGTCAAGTCGTGATGATGGCTCGGCAGATAGTGACGAGGCATGTTTCGCAACCACACGGAATGATAATTGTTCAAAGCTCGGCAACCGTGTGGGTGCTGCGCCGGCGCACCTGTCCGCCATCTTTCTCGGTAAGACGTAAAACTAGAGATCTCCCTTAACAGATATAAGTAGATTTAATATTTCATAAACGTGACGGTTGTAGACATGCTCCCATGAATGTTGAGTTTTTATGGTTTTAAGTGGAGGGCTATCGTCGAGTGTCTCTTTTTAAATTTGATGTAAGTACGTTGTACTATAAATTACGTCTTATTAGGTACTATCAGACATTACTGCCATTAGGTTCATTTTCGTGTGGCAATACTTAACTCTAGCGCCACTTGCTTGCCACTGTCCTGCACCGGTGCCGTTCAAACGAAAATGTTTTTAAGTAGGCAGGAAATATTAAAAAGATCTGGGAATGATAAGTTCAACGCGGTGGTCCAATATGGTACCTTCGATGGTATGCGCTCGGCTCACTGTACCGGGTTCGCTTGTCATCAATACACGCTACTTTGATATTGGCAGTGTTGAAGCATGAACATCCCTAACTAGTTTTAGTTTTTATCCACATCCCTAGTACTGTCAAAAATTAATAATCTATATCCTCTATGATCAAACTTCGAAAAAGCAAACTGCACTATCGCACTGTAACTATGAAAAAACCATTATAAATCTGAAAACTGAAGAAATATTCGTTTCATTGGACACACTCACACAAGGCAGAAATAACAATAATCCTGAAAGAAGATACAACATTTCATGCAAGATCCTTCATGTTGGCGACCGAAGCACAAGACTACTGTGCGGGCAGCGCAGTACGTGACCTGTAAAGATTTGGAATCCAGGGCCTGGCAGCAAGCAGACTCAACAAACGAAGTTAAGTGCCCGTTCCTTATCCTATCCAACCTATTTTCTATCCAATTTCACTGTATAGCTTTGTCTGTGTGAGCACGTTGTTGGTTCAATTTATAGGTTACATAACCTGTAAACTTGCATCCATGATACACTGTATATTGGGACTCGGTCATCAAATTCACTGTAATCGACTGTATTTCCACTAAATTCATAAGCATAAGCTGTTCTGCAAATATTTCCGGCTAATTTCCTGGAAATACTACCTACGCACTGTACTTGCAATTTAAGCTGTAATAACAAGTACGTACTAACAAAAAACCTGTATAACGATTAACCTGCAAAAACAACGCAATTTAGTAAATATTTATGGACTTTTCCCTGTCTCATGTGGAATAGGTACCGCCTAGCATATTTGCATTGCCTCCGTGTGTGCACGTACGCATTCCCTTCATTTGCACGCTTGCTTTGCGGGGTGTAAACACGCATTTTGCAACCATTTCCAGCCCGGGAGGCACCCAGCGTGGCGTAAGGTACCTAGCTACCCACTCCTGCGCTGTCGTCAGTCAGCCAGCCGGCAAGCGCAGCAGGCGCAGCGTGAGCACGCGCATCTAGCAGCACACTCGTGGACTTAGCGGCTTCCAAGGTTTGAGCGGACTGTGCAGGTATTCAACATTTTCATTAATTTGTTATCGAGTGCCTAATTTTCTGCGATGACTGACACAGAGTTAAAAGAGCTACGAGGTAAAAGGGGGTCCATAAAGGGTAGATTAACTAATTTTAAGAATTACCTTACTGATTTGAAGTTATGTAAAGATATTTCTAAGCAACAATTTAACGAGTTAAAAGTAAGATTGAGTAAAATTGAGATTTTATTCAACGAGTATGATACGATTCAATTAGAAATAGAAACAAAGCAGCTGAAGACTGAATCTACCATTGGTGACGGATCCGCTGATGAATGTGTTGATAGTTCAGATCGGAATAGCACTGAAAGTATATTTTATTTTGTTATAAGCTCTGCGCAAGAGTTAATTGAAGCGCATGAAAGTAAATTTGCCAAAGGAAGTCACTCAGTTGATGGTGAAAGCTGTGATGGGTCTCAATCATCAACTCAGTGCTGCAATGTAAAGGGAACATCGGTCAAGTTACCCATTATTAAACTACCAACTTTCGATGGCAATTATAACAAATGGCTCGAGTTCCGTGACAACTTCAATTCATTAATTCACAATAATGCAAATTTAAATGATATCAGTAAATTCCAGTATCTAAAAGGATCCTTGACAAGTCAAGCGGCCTCAGTCATTGAATCACTAGAAATTTCTTCGAAGAATTATGCCGTTGCATGGAAGTTGATATGTGATCGCTATAATAATAAACGTCAGTTGATTCACAACCATTTGAAATCATTGTTTAATGTACCTACCGAGAAAGAATCTGAAAAAACTTTAAGATTGTTTATTGATCACATATCAAAGCACCTCAGAGCCCTAAACAGCTTAGAGGAGAAAACGGACAACTGGGACACACTGATTATTTTTATGTTCAGCCAAAAATTAGACAATATGACAAGTACCAAATGGGAGGAACATAGAAATAGTCTAGCAGTCAGCCCCAAATTGAATGATTTTTATTGTTTCTTAAGAAGCAGGGCCAATGTATTAGAGATGGTCGGTGTAGACAACAGCGACAAACCATGTAAACAAAATGAAAAGTCAAACAAGTCTATTGATAAGCAACAAAAAGCGTTTGTAGCTGCTGCCTGCAATGACGATTCAAACGGTAAAAAACCATCTCGGTCGTGTCCAATTTGTGGTGATGAGCATTTGATTTATTATTGTGAGAAGTTTAACAGCATGTCAATTGAAGATAGAAATGGAGAAATATCAAAACTAAAATTATGTATTAATTGTCTCCGTGGTGGGCATTTTGCTCATCAATGCAAAACGGGTCCATGCAAGATCTGCAAACGGAAGCATAATTCCTTGCTGCATAGAAGCAATCCTGCTCCAGCAAAGAATGTAGAAAACGAATCTAATACAAATTCCGTCTGTAATCCAATTGCACTATCATCCAGTATTGAAAACCAAGTGTTACTATCCACTTCAATTGTAAAAGTAATTATGAATGAACAATGTTACAAGGTACGATGCCTGCTCGATTGTGGCAGCCAGTCATCATTTATCACAGAATCACTGAAAAGTAAATTAGGTATTGAGAGCCAAGCTATTAAATCTGTATCTGTAACTGGCATCAATAATATGACATTTGCTGCTCTACAGTGCTGCAATCTAACAATTCAATCGTATACAAGTGGTTACTGTAAGAATGTAAAAGCATATGTTATTCCTAAGATAACTAGCAACCTACCTAGTTCTAGAATTGATGTACAATCTCTAAACATACCAAAGAATATCACACTAGCAGATCCGACATTCTATGAACCATCGCAAATTGATCTGTTGCTGGGAGCGGATATCTTTTGGGATGTGATCTGCCCTGATGACCAACTCAAATTGGGAAAGCATAAACCTGTACTACAAAATTCCAAATTTGGTTGGTTGGTAGTAGGACCAATGATGTGTCCTAGTAATGTAACAGAGAACAAAGTACATTGTAATTTCAGTCAAGCGATCCGGACGCAGCTGAGGCAGTTCTGGGAGCTAGAGGAGCTGCCGGACAAGCCGCAGCCCACGGTAGAAGAGCAAGCCTGCGAAGACCACTTCGTGCAACACACGCGTCGCATGGAAGATGGTCGATTTTGCGTCACGTTGCCTTTACGCGACAGCCCTGCATTATTAGGCAATTCGTATCCTAGAGCTAAGCATTGTTTTGATGCACTGGAAAAACGATTCAACAGGCAACCTGACCTAAAATCGCAATATGTCGATTTTATTAATGAATATGCATACCTAGGGCATTTAACGGAAATCGAGCAACCTAAGACTGTCAACCTATTACCACATCACCCGGTTCTGAGGGAACAGAGTGAGACGACAAAATGTCGAGTAGTTTTTAATGCATCGGCTAAGACAGACTCAGGGCTCTCCTTAAATGACCTGCTCATGGTGGGACCCACTGTGCAAGACGACATTTTCTCTATATTACTTAGATTTCGACAGCATTCGTATATTTTCACTGGTGATATAGAGAAAATGTACCGTCAAATTTTAGTAGAAGAATCACAACGATATTTACAAGTTATTTTGTGGCGTGAGAATGAGGGAGAGCCGATGAAGTACCTGCAACTAAATTCTGTAACCTACGGAACCTCATCGGCGCCGTTCCTTAGTACTCGATGCTTAGTTGAGCTTGGTCGAGCGTGTGAAGATCCGTTGATAAAGGAAATCATGCTACATGACTGGTACGTCGATGACGTCATAACCGGATGTTCTGAAGAATCATTGCTCTTTGAAATCTATCAACGTATCATTCACATACTCGAGCCAGCCTGTTTCAATCTCAGGAAGGTTAAAAGTAATTCAAAACTATTTCTAAACTGTATATCAAATGTAAATGGAGGTGAACAGGAAAATTTCAAAGTGATTACATCCCAGAGTCATGCATTAGGTGTAGAATGGAACCCTAATACTGATAATATTTTAATTGTATCATCTAAACTACCAGACTGTAATGAAGATACACCGTACACGAAGCGTTCCATTCTATCCCTGACTTCTAGCTTCTTTGATCCACTGGGTTTGCTGAGTTGCTGTATAATTGTCTGTAAGATGGTATTACAAATGCTGTGGTCACAGAAGATAGGATGGGATGATGAAATTTCAAACGAAATTAGTAATTTATGGAAAAAGTTTATTGATAATGTCCACTATTTTCAAACGGTAGACATACCTCGTAACGCCGTCTGCTGTAATCCTGTAACAATAGAATTGCATTCGTTTTCTGATGCCAGTATGAAGGCATATGCTGGTTGTGTTTATGTAAGGTCCACTGACGCTTTAGGCAACTGTACTGTACGACTTTTATGTGCTAAAGCGAAAGTGGCGCCACTGAAGACTACAACCATACCAAGATTGGAGCTCTGTGGATCTCTTTTAGTCGCGAGGCTCTGTAATAAAGCTACGAAATCGCTACGATGTGACATTTCTAGTAGAGTATTTTGGTCAGACTCCAAGATTGTATTGGGTTGGTTGTCAACGCCTTCACACAAGTTACAAGTGTTCGTAGCACATCGAGTCGTTTCTGTAAATGAATTATGTAATGATAGCAAATGGCTGTATGTCCCTACCTCTCAAAACCCAGCTGACCTGGCATCTCGTGGGATTTATCCACACGAGCTAAGATCTCAGTCACTCTGGTGGGAGGGACCTACATTCATACGCGAGGGAGAGGAACATTGGCCAAGCCAAGGTTCTAATATGACGGATGCAACATTACCGGAAGTACGTGCAAACACAACTTGTGTTGACATGTCGCAGTCAATTATTGATTTTAGTAAATATTCAAGTTTCCAAAAATTACGCCGTATTGTTGCATACATCATTCGTTTCTGTAATAACACCAAAAATGTACACAATCAAAATAAGCAAAGTTTAACTGTAGAGGAATTAGCATTATCAGAAGAGAAATTAGCTTATCTATCACAACTAGAAAGTTTCCCTGACTATAACAAACAATGTAAAGCTGTACCACTGTTAAACTTGACTCCATTTGTAGATGAGCAGGGATTGATAAGGGTTGGAGGCAGGCTAGACAACTCT
Source organism: Drymonia ruficornis (assembly GCA_947859195.1). NCBI lineage: Eukaryota > Metazoa > Arthropoda > Insecta > Lepidoptera > Notodontidae > Drymonia > Drymonia ruficornis. The sequence continues at coordinate 8,850,063 of OX401915.1, read as the reverse complement.
AATTTTGAATATGGTAAAAAGCATCCAATCGTTATCAATTCCAATCATCAATTTACTAAGCTACTATTTAAGTACTATCATATAAAGTATATGCATGCAGGTCCACAACTACTGCTCTCGCTCATTCGAGAAAAATACTGGCCTATTAAGGGTAGAACGCTAGCTAGAAAAGTGTATAGAAACTGTATATTATGTACTAGAGCGAAAGGAGTAGTTGCGAAGCAAATAATGGGAAACTTACCATCGGCGAGACTCAGTCCTGGTAATCCGTTCGAGGTCGTCGGTGCTGATTTTGCCGGGCCCTTTCTCATCAATAATAAGAAGGGACGCGGCTCTAGACTAGTAAAATGCTACCTATGTGTATTTGTATGCTTCAAGGTAAAAGCTGTGCATTTTGAATTAGTAGGTGATATGAGTACGGAAGCTTTTATCTTGGCAATTCGAAGGTTCATTAGCAGGCGCGGTAAGCCTCGTGAAATCTGGTGCGATAATGGTTCGAATTTCGTGGGCGCCAGCCGCGAAATTGGAGTCTTTATTAACGCTCATGGTAATTGTGTGTCAGAACAATTTGTAGAAGAAGGCATTAAGTTTAAATTCTTACCTGCATATTCCCCAAACTTTGGAGGTCTGCACGAGGCAGCTGTAAAGTCTGCAAAGTATCATGTGAAACGGGTCTTGGGTGATGCACACCTTACGTACGAAGAGCTAGCAACGTTGTTCGCTCAGATTGAAGCTATACTTAACTCACGACCCCTTTCTCCTCTGTCTTCCAATCCTCACGATCTGTCCCCTCTCACCCCAGGGCACTTCCTCATTGGACGAGAGTTGACGTCGCTGCCAGCGCCAGACCTACAAGACGCCAATACCAATCGCCTTCACCGATACGCAAAGATTGAACAAGCCAGGCAACACTTCTGGACGAGGTGGAGCCGCGAATATGTATGCGAGCTGCAACAGCGGACCAAGTGGCAGAAGCGCCAACCAGATATCAAACCTGGTCAGTTGGTACTTATCAAGCAAGAAATGACGCCGCCGTTGAAGTGGCCTATGGGAAGGATAACCCAAGTTTATCCAGGCTCCGACGGCGCGTGCAGAGTTGCAGACATCGAGACAACGAAAGGAGTTCTACGACGAGCAGTGAACCGCATTTGCCCACTGCTAGATGATGAAGAAGAGAACGCTTGAAAGAAGCTTTCAAGGCGGGGGAGATTGTTGAAGCATGAACATCCCTAACTAGTTTTAGTTTTTATCCACATCCCTAGTACTGTCAAAAATTAATAATCTATATCCTCTATGATCAAACTTCGAAAAAGCAAACTGCACTATCGCACTGTAACTATGAAAAAACCATTATAAATCTGAAAACTGAAGAAATATTCGTTTCATTGGACACACTCACACAAGGCAGAAATAACAATAATCCTGAAAGAAGATACAACATTTCATGCAAGATCCTTCAGGCAGTACAAACGTTGCTTAGTTTGGGACTATACTAGTGTCTGCAAATATTTATTCCTGAAATAAAAAGAGGATAGACACTTTAGAAATGTGATGCTAGAGAAGAACGCTTGGGATATCCTGGACTCAATTCAGAACTAACAAGTATATTCTCGAGGATCTTTGCATCAAGCCGCGTCTATCATCGTACAGGGCCGAATTCTCACCTTCTTCGAGCACGTATCGAGGCGTGGGGTTGTCTCCATAGAGGGACTCGTGGTGCAGAGGAATGTCGAAAGCAAAAGAGCACACGCCAAGTTAGGGCTGCAATTGGCGGCCCCTTCTATGGATGTACCAGAAGAGCAGCAGTGTGCGAGGAGTGGCAACGAGTTGTCAAGCATGCCATTAACGCCTAAGTGATGACCACGGCTACTCTGCTAAGACTATAACGACGGAGCTGAAGAATATGTATTTAGTTATTAAATCTGCAATCTTGGAATATTCATTGTGTAATCTGGATATTATGAATGCTTGAAAAAGCTCCAGATGACCCATTAATAAGTTCAAAGGCAGTTAATTTAAAAGTTGGCGCAAACTTGATATTGCCCCGGGAGTTGGCGTGCCTCCGATTCGGGCAGGTGGCGGCTCTATTTGGCTCCTTGCTATACGGCGATTTGGCTGCAACGACAGGATAGCAGTATTTTGGCAAAGAACTCTTATAGTTCCTTGATTATTACCTCAGAGATTAGACAGTGCATAATTCGTGCCAGATAAAAGAACTGGAACTGCAGAAACAGAAGATGGTTCTACTGGACAAATTATTCCACGAGTTTTTCTATTGACCGGTTGACACGTGGCAAGTTGACAAGTAATCTTCTTATATTGTGCTAGTGGCTAAGTGTTAGAGTTGTTCAAGCCGCCTGGCCTCTTTAACATTAGTGAGGTCATTCGCTAATTTGCAATACATACGTTGGATATAAGGGGTCAAAATCTTTTCATATACAATTCATTTTCTAAGATGTCGAATAGCACCATAAAATTAACAAAACCAGTGGAAATTTTAAGCGTAGGTACAGGACTTGTACCTTAGTATCTATAGAACAAGAGTAATCTTAAATTACATGCGGTTGACTCCCGTCGTCTTGTAATTACGATAACAAGTTAAACAAACGAGGATTTAATCTCTACAATAATTATCTCAGTATAAATAGCGACGTCATTATTCAGTTGTCGCCCACTCGGCGACGTTGTCGACCGATAATCTTGCTCTACATGTGCTAATTAAAGGCATTCCCTTACACAATGATCCCGGCTGTCCGTTGAACTAACATGAAGGGCGGGGCACGCAGGCCTTTCTTTCCAATTCATGACTGACTACCAATACTACCACGTTGTAAACGAGGCTTAAGTCTCTGCAATGTGTATTCTGCTTTATCGCATTCTTGAAAAACATCGACTATTTCGAATTTAGAATATTCCAATGCTGTTGGTACACGGCGGGCGCATTTACATTCGGGAATGTATTAAGTAATGTAATGTGCATTTATTTGTGGGATCACAATGCGGACCGGACCTGTAACTCGGTGGCGATTCAGTGATCGTCGCGTGATAATCGCGATCACGGGCTTCTGACATTTCTTTTATTTTATCGCGGACTCTTGCGCCGAGATAAAACGGCAATAAATAATCCTGGTAAGACATCGCCGCTACGTGTGCACGGTTGCGCTTTTCATTTGTAATACGCGTAATTATGGTTTAATACAGCCCTGTGATTTACTAACCACTCACTAAGCATTCTTACAACCATGGGTTCAACGTAGATACATCTGTGCGATGACAATTTTGACAACACTCTCTAGTTCTTAGATGTTAAAATATTGAATCACTCCCCAGGATTGGTGTAGCGGGAACCTTAAGGCTGGACCCGCACTGGTAAGGCGGCGCGAGGCAGCAGCCATCAACCCTTGTAAACATATGGCGGTAGCCGCATCACATACCTTAGCAAAAAATTGTACAGGAATCGCCATCGCGTCGCAATGGCCTAAGGGCGAGGCCCCACTAGCGCGTTGCGCTGCGTCGTCGCAACGGATCAAAGGGTCGACGGGCGAGAGACGAAGCAGGGGAGGGTGATGCGCCAGTACAAAATCTTGCGACGACGCAACGCAACGCGCTAGTAGGGCCTCGCCCTAACCGGTGCGGCTACGGCTTTGTAGGGTCGAGAAATAATTTATATCTCTATATTCATTCGACACTCATAAAATTTAACATAGTTGTATAAATACTAAATACGCATTTTTAACTCGCTTTTATCTGGAGTTACATTGAATTATCTTTCAATCTCAAGCAAATCGGCATAAATATATGCCTTAGGTGTTTGCGACAACGTGTTTTGAGAAATCTTTTTGACACAAAATATCGATAACACAATATCTTTGTATACAAAACAAAATAGGACATTATGCGCGACGCATCTTCTCCGTCGCGCCTTATTCCTGAGAATCTTCGGACGGGGCCTCGAAAAAAGCGGATGGATTATTATTTATGCTGTTTCGCTATGTGTGCAGTGAATATAAATCTGGCTTAATTTGTACAATTCCTAATTTTGCTTTTAGACCTTTCAGTAAATCGTCTGCGATGGTTTCTTTGATATAGAGTTTGCAATAGTCGTTAGCAATTCCGATACGCCAATAAGTTTTGCTTGGTTAGTTGCATAGCTTATTTTATTACTGTAGGACTATCTAATAATATCCAATTGACAAAAGGAAGAAATAAAATATAATTAACTGATAAAACTCTGTATGCATTTTTTTATTAACCTATTTCATCCCACTACTGGGCAAAGGTCTCTCCAATCCGCCTCCATCTCTGTCCTCGGCAACTTTTTGCCAGTCCTTCTCGAAGGCATCAGGATCGTCATGCCTTTGCTTTAGGCCGTTTTCCATCTTCTGGAACTACGAGTACCGAGTAAAATGTTTGCCCACTTGATTCTTTCTGCTTATATGACCCTTCCATCCCCTTTGAGTTGGGCTGGTTGCAATTCGAATTTCAAAGTCAAAGTCTCCGCTAACCTCCGCTATCGCATCTCGAGTCTAGAGGCCTCTACTATCGCGGTCCCTATTCCCATCACGTGTTTCCTACGGGATGTGTTACTGATAGGCGCGCGATACACGAATTGAACGAGTCTGAGCCTTCCATACCACATCTAACTGTATTTACGGTACCGAATATGCATCATTGTATTTTTACGTCCTATTGGTATGCGGACTATGTCCTAGAACGACATCTGTTTCTTTGGAACTTTTAAATTGTGGGGGAGACAAAGTGGTTTTTCTTTTGAGCGCCAGGGTTGGTCGTGGTGTGGGGTTATTTGATTTCGCATCGTTGTTAGCGGTATTTTGGTACGAAGTGCATGTTTACTAGACGTATTTGTGATTGGTTTTTGTTTGGAATTTTGATAACGTCACTATAATTAAACACATAAGTTTTCAGCACAGATGAAAACCAGTTAGTTTTCCAACTGCCTCAGAAGGAGAGTTTTGTTTTTGAGTGTATTATTATTATGTTTGGTGGTGGTCGGCTGTTACAATACTTTAATAAGCTTGTAAAGCTTGTTTTTCTCTTTTTTTACACTGGCGGGTTTTTATGCCAGTATTAAATATTGGATAACATAGGTAGTACCTGTTCCTAAATCACGATAAAAAATTACATTAATTAACAACTCCTTGCGGAGCTCCCACCGTTTATCTCAACATCGCTATACCATTTTTTGTCACAATTTAAAGTCGATCAACATAATTATTTGACATCGCATTAATTGAACATTCATAATCGCAGTCATGCTACCGAAATAACCAATAACCACGCCGGCGTCCGTGACGAATAGATTGTGTACTGTCAATCAATTCGGAATTGTCGCATATAATCTGGTTGGAACAACATCGTCTAAGACAGGGATGGCAAACTTTTTACTTGCGCGTGCTAAAAAAGTTTAAGACACTGTGATCACAAGACCTTGAAAATTGGTAAACTGTTACAGTAAGCGACAAAAAAATAATGAAAAATCGTTATTAATATTTTGAATATTTAAATGCCAAGTTCGTTACTTTTAACGTTGACGGTAGTTAGATACTAATAGTAACTTCAACTATTTTATGGTAGATCTAGCTGATAAATTAAGTTAAAAAAACACATTTGACCTGGAATGGAATGAGGCCATTAGCAAAAAAATTTAGCTTTTTTAAGAAGAGTAGGGTAAACTGTAGCTCTCTATCTTTCTTTACCAATTATTAGTAGCTTCTGAAAAAATCTAAAAGGATCAACTTCAATTGGACATGGTATTTTCAGAAATATTCCTAGTATTTATAAAAAATAGTATGGACAAATTGTTGTGATTGTTTATTTGTTTCAGTTGCCAACCCTGTGCTAAGCCAGTGGTTCGGCGCCTTTGACGGTCATTACAATCTTCTTAGTACTGCGCACAGATCGGATTAAACTAAAAGGCTGTTATGTAGACACGGCCTAACGTGATTCCTTGTCAATTCCGATCGAAGAAAGCTTATACGTGTCGGAGAAATTATTTTAATTGCGATAATAGTATTAGTGGTTTTATTAAAATGTCGCTTCGTGCAAGTGTCTCTTATGTACTAAGCTCGTGAGAAGGTATTTTTGTACTAGTGATTTCACGGTAATTTGTGACATTGATTAGATGCGCGATGCTCTGTGGGGCTATTACGTAACTTTTTCGTCCCATGTTGCTTTGTCAATTCAAATTGAAATCGGGAAGAGTGAAGTCCAGCCCCCTAGACAAGTGGCATGAACGCTAATCGAATAGACTTCACAATGTATGGAAATGTCAACCGTCGCTATGTAGATCAAAAACAAGTTGCTATGTAGATCACGTGACTTATGTCATTTCCATACATGAAGCGTAGCGATTTGAAGGAACGCTTGTAGACGTCAGCCACTTGCCTAGCCCTTCAGACTCGTTCCAATTTCCATCAATTTCAATTGACAAAGCCACGTGGGTTGAACGAAAAAATTTGGTGCGGCCAGATGCCTCGCATGCCTCGCCCGATTACTCATGATATGCCATTATGTCTATGTGTTCCGACATCAAAACTGAGTGCTCGGTCGCGGCTGGCATGTAGACGCAGCTATTGAAACCTGAACGAAAAAGTTACGTGAAAGACGTGAAGATGTTTGTAGTGAGTCAATTCCTCGGGCCAAAGAACCACGGGACTGTCGATATTCATGAGCCGAGCGGCGCGCCCAAGGTAGAAGACATACCTATAGTAACGTCATTATTTAATTGTTTAGCCGCCCTTCTTCGGGGTTCGTGGCCAATAGGTAGGCGACACACTAGTGAGCTACAGAAAACGGTTATGTTATAAAACAATGTAACGATTTTATGATAAGTGCGTCTTCCACCCGATATTAAAGACACTAGTAAAGGTGTAGTCAGGAAGATATGACTACTTACTTATTGATACTTGAAAAAGCCATTAGAAGTAAGTTGATTCGTAAAATATGTATTTTAAAGAGGTTTACTTACATAAGACTTAGTCGATCTGTCTGAGCTCCATTCACTTTGAGGAACTAAAATTCAACCCTATAAGTATGAAAATGGAGTTGAAAATTGAAAGTTTAAACGTAAAGACAGTTTCTCTTAAGTTTGCATAAGTAATATTTTAGCTAAGCGCATCCTATCAACTTTCATTACATACGTTATTAAATTGTACAGTTATTTGTTGTATACTTAAGAGTAATAAATTCCAGTCTCCGCCTTGCTGGTGTTAGCTCCTTAATTGACTGCACAGTACCTACCTTATTAAGCCAGTATTATTAAGTTAGTCTTAAATATTGTTTGCTGCAGCAGGCTTCGTATTAGTATTTGTTTATAAAAAAAATATTTATTTAAATGTTGCTCATAATATATCAAAGTTTTGTAGAATAACGTAAGTCAAGCAAAGTGAAGCCAGGTGACTAGGGATGGAGCTTGTATATGACAAAACTTGAACGTAGCTGAATGTCAATATGGATACAATTTCTAACCAATAGGATTGCTTCATTTCCTCACCTTCACAACAAGTATTCCAATTTCAAAATTTTAATACATGTAATTTCAAATAACCCATCATCCAAACCCTGAAGTTTGTCTTTTGAGATACCCTGTATTCTAAATCATTTTATGGCCATACATTAAATAATTTTTTTGTTCATTAGTCCACGTAGGTACCTACGTGGCAGTTATATTAATATGCAAGTTTTGCACCTTTAGAACTACTAAAACTGAAACAAATTGTCATCCCAAAATGCTTTCTTTTGACCACTGTCCCACTTTCTTAATACTCTAAGAAGCAAACACAATAAATATCAAAACACGATTTTGAATATTAATTCAAAATATTTGAGTCACAATGACAACGGTTTCGTTAACCTTTAAGTTAAGCGGCTTTTGACGTTAAATTACGTTTTGGGAATATACAGGCTGTTGAATGGAATCGTTTGTTTTCTATTGTAAAGGAAAATTATGAAGCGAAGAAATAACAGAAGACTTCATGTGAACTGTGTCACTATTATACTTATTCATAATATCTGTGATGGGAGCGGGATGGGACATGCTTACATTGCCTGACTTTAACGTAACGCTTAGTATTAGTAAATGAGATTTTATTAATCATTGCAATCACTACAATACTTGACGACATAGGTACAAGCCAGACTAAATTGAATTTCTAAAAGGTTTTGTTCGATAATAATGAATCAAACTGAAAAGTATAAGTAACTGACATAGGTTCTTGTAATTCACACTCACTCGGGAATTTGTGCATTATTATCTACAGGAGTTGAATCTTTGAGAGTCAAGGTTATCAGGATCGGAATTATATTACGGATAAAATTTCCTTAAGCGCATGTGTGTAATGTATTTCCTGCAATAAGTATACGGTAAGTTGCCTGACTACTTGAAAATTGATATTTAAATTGCATTTGGCTTGAATCGCAGGATAATTTTTAACGGCTGTCTTCTATAGGGTCGAGGGCGTAACTTCATCGATGCCTATTAAACTGGTCAAGTAATTTTTTGTTTTTTTGCGAGTTATACGGGTCTGTTCAGGTTTTGAATTCACTATATACTTATTTAAAATATTTATCCTTGGATGTGTTTGTGTCTGGTAAAATGACACTTGCGTCTTCCATTGATTCCTGCGGTCATTCCATTCATACTCTCCGGTCTCCAATCTCATTATTCTCCTTCGAACACTTTTCCTTTATTAGTTTATCTGCTACTATAAACATATTTTTAGCACGATCCTTTTACTTTTGAGTGTTTAAAATAAAATATTACTGAATTTTCTAGTTAGAATTTTAGAATTTGCTATCTGTTGCACCATTCTTTATTGCCTTCATACATATATCTACTTGAAGACCTTATATAATAACTATAATTCGTTCTGTTTTTTTTAATTATTAAAAATCCATACCCTGTATATCAGCTGGTGTCTATAGTGCCGACCAGTAGGAATTCAAGATGCTATCTTGGTACCGGGAGCTTAGAGTTTTATGTGACTTATGGTGCAATAAATAAAATGTACCGTTGTTGTGGCACCTACATACGTCATCGGCGCTATGTAACGATAGCGGTGAACTTCTTTTGTCCCTTAATGATGGTAAATTAGATTCGGTTGATCTGATATGGAGATAATTGGGAGCGTAGGAATAGCTGTGTTTTGTCAGTAATTTTCTTGTATATGTTAGTAAGTGCTTGAGTACCTACCAAGTTAAGTAGTTTACTGCCTTTAACTCAAATGCTTAGTTAGACTAATACGTTAAATATTTTCCAGTTGGTATTGTTAGTAGACAATCATCTAGAATTCAACAACATCACTAATGCATGGAGAACTAACTAAATCGTTACCGTCCCAAAATAAATAACACTCTAAAATTTTGCGTTCCTGTAAAATATAATTTTGATGATGTTTAAATCTTCACTGATATAGTTAGTAATATTATACGAAGTATTTTAATTCAAGAAACACTTATAAAATAAACATGATACCCGAAGAGTTACCGTGAAACCGAGTAGACAGTCCCATGGTCCCATGGTCCCGAACGTTTAAAGACGACAGATGAGATGTCAGCAGAAAATTGGATTTCGTAAAATAAATATGTCGCATTCACTTTGAATTAAGACCAGCCTATAAAAAATGAACTCGAATGCAATGTACATAAGGATGAGTTTCAATCGACCGATATATTCAAAGGAGATTTGACGGAAAGTTAATTTTAAGTGTGACTTTTGCGCTCACAAAAGATATTTGTCCACTACGGAGGTGTTGCGTTTTTTTTCAAAAAAGTTATTTATTCTTCCTTTCGAGGCGTGCGGATTAATTTCGCAACAGCTGAGAGCCATAAGTCCACCTCGTTACATATTTGAATGACACTTTTTTTAATTTAAACGTGGCATCGCCAAATTGAGACGAAAGCTCTTAATCCTTTTGTCTCCCTTTGTTCAAACGTTAATCCTGTAAACCTGTGCTTTTGATGTGTCGCTCCCATTGTAGTCAAGTTTTGCTGTTAATTGTTCCTAATTCCATGTCTTTATCCACCACATTCACTCTTAACTCACTTTTGCTTTTACTTAATCTGCTTGCTTTTGGATGACGTGATATTATATTCTGAATAACTTTCTTGTTTTTTTAATTACCTGGGAAGGCACACTGACAGACGGTCCACCTGATGGTAAGTGAAGACTGCCACCCAGGACATCTGCAACGCGAAGCAGACGCGGCGCTGACCTTTTAGGGACCTGTAAACATGCCCATTTGGTGCGTCCATATGCCTCGCATGCCTCGCCCGAACACTCGTGTTATGACATTATGTCAGTGTGTTCCCACGTCAAAATTGACTGCTCGGGCGCGGCATGTGTTTAATGTAGATGCAGCCATTGAAGAACCTAAAATTCTCAAGTTTGTTATTTTCTATTATGGAGAATATAAAGTAGTTTCGTTGTCATTTCGATATTCGGTCCATGAATTTCACTCAAATTACACCGGCTGAAGCTAATTAAGTTTGTTTTACGACTATTAAGGTAATTAAGAGAGGGCAGGCTAATATAATTATTTATGTAGGTAAATAATTAAGATGGTTCATGGCCCATATAGTTTGAAATGTTAATTTGTTTGAGTCGTATTTTACGATGGTTTAAAATGTATAAGAAGCTTGTCACATGACGGTATTATAAGCGGCTCAAGGTGTGGTCTGAATTTCGCACGGCTTTGATGATGGCTCGAAACGTTTTAGTGTCCGCTATCGGCTTTCGTAGATATCCGCTAAGTGACCCGAAGAATGCACACTGAGCTAATAAAACTGGATCTTACGAAACCGAAGCTTTTAATACGGAAATAATGTTGAGCGCCCACGCTCACGACTCGCCATCCTAAAAGACGGATACCCTTGTAAACTTTTTAATATGAAAGCGATTAATATGTCTAATATTTTAGCCTTTGTCTATTATGATTTACATTTCCTCGTTTTTATCGTTGTTTGTGTGCAATATTCTGACTTTAATCCGCTGATATATCGCCGCCTGAGTTTCCAGTCTCAGACGACAAGAAGTGAGACGGAGCACGTTGAACTACTGAGTTGTCCAGATGCTGCGCATGCCTCGCTCGAGCACTAGTGTTATGTAATTATGTCTATGCGTTCCGACGTCGAAACTGCTCCCCTAGACAAGTGGCATGAACGCTATTCGAATAGAATAGAATAGATTTCACAATGTATGGAAATGACATTACAAGTCGCTATGTAGATCACGTGACTTATGTCATTTTCATACATGAAGCGTAGCGATTTGAAGGAACGCTTGTAGACGTTATCCACTTGTCTAAAGAGGCTGGAGTGCTCGGGCGCGGCATACGCCAGATTAAAACGCACCCAGTGAAGCCAAGAAAAAGTAATACCATATAGAATCAATCCAGGAGGTATCCTTTTTAGATTTTCTAATTTCTGTACGCGAACCGCAAACTTAAAAAAAAAAAAAACATCCATAAATGTAAAAAAGTATACTGGATTGGCATTACTTCTTTGGATTCATTAGTAGTTCTAGGCGCTCCGTCTATTGTATATTTTTTTCGTCTGAATTTACAGTGTTACTGCGGATGTTTTGAAACCGTTAACTGTATAGCTTTTCCGAATCATTAACAAACAAAGAAATTATTTTGAGTATGTTTTTTACACGAATAAAAGTAAATCATCGCTGTGGCGCATCCTTAATCGTTTCAGAATTCATTCGTTAACGTTGTGAAATTGTCTTTTTATTAAGGTAGTGATTTATTTGACAGGCTGTACACTTGTACAGCGACTCTGTCGAAGAGACCAATAAATGTATCGGTCCCGACCCTTGTTTAAAAAGGTGTACACTCCATAAAATGAATATTACAAGTATCAGAATTGACAATACGAAGAGAACTTAATATGGCACAAACTTACGTATTTTATTATTTGTTTAACTTGGTTTTTTCCTGCCCACTGACGCTGGTAATATCTTATGTATTAATAATATTTAAATGATATCTGTTAGGTATGTAAAAAAGGACTATAATAAATTTAGGAAATTATGCACCATGCAAATTAATTGTGAGGAATTTACACACAGCGGGCTGTCTTTAGGATGTTGAAAATGATCGAACTTACTCATGCATTTTATTTTATGAATCTGGTCGTGTACCGACAAAGAGCTTAGAATAATTGTCTGTTTAAATTAAATATTTATTTAATTGCTGTAAACTATACCTCAACAGAAATTACACCCATTTCTGTTGAGGTATAGTTTGCTGGTCCTAGAAAAAATGAAAGCATCTACAATCTCTGCTGAGTACCGTGTTATCATAAGTTACATATGTCGCACACGTTTAAAACTATCACCGCATAGATCCGCACGGTTTCATGTGAACCGTTGAACAACAGTCGGCCGCGGCGGTGGCGTTTCCGCTTCCTTCCACCGAGCCGCCGCAGAGTTCCGTCTATGACCGTGTGGTGCATGTTGATGCGGTTCAACGTGATATTCTAATCTAGATAATGTATTATTAGCTTTGGCGGTCAGTTTAATGTTTGGCACTGTAGCTTACCTATTCAAAATTAACATTAAAGCCGTGGCCGCACCGGTAAGGGCCACCGCAGACCTGCTACTTTTTGCATCGGCGCGGCGGCGATCGGCGGTTTTGCGACTGCATCGCGTTCTGGCGACTCTCTGCGGTCGGACGCAGCGACTGCTCCGATGCTAAAAGCGACTAAATCGCCGATCGCCGATGCAAAATGTAGCAAGTTTGCGTGTCCCTAAGGGCCTCCGCAGACTAGCTACTTTTAGCATCGGCGATCGGCGATTTTGATGCTGCGTCTCGCTCGTTCGCGCTCGAAGAAACGCGACGCAGCATCGATACGTCACAAAATCGCCGGTCGCCGATGCTAAAAGTAGCTAGTCTGCGGAGTCCCTAAGGTGATTGCGACGCAACGGCAATTTCTGAACTTTTCGCTTATGTGATGCAGCCACCGCTATATATTTATAGGCATTTGTTCGCTGTAGCGTTGCCGTTGCATTGCGGTCGCTTTACCAGTACAGACACGACCTAAGGTTCCAACCGACTGGTACCTACCATACAATGGCCTCAAGTCCTGAAAAGTAACGCCGACTTATTTCGTACCTGTGAATGAGTATGAGGTCGCTAACTATGAATTAGATTCTAATAATGTAATGGAGTGGTACATTCTAATAGCACTAATTACAATCAGAATGTGAATAACAACAGCTGCTCGATAACATGCCAATGAAATCGAGATCTTGGGGCCACTTTCGCTGACCTTGAGAGCAGGAGATTATTGTTTGAGGTTGTATATTATGCGTTGTGCAACCACATTCAATGAACAATCATAACTATGCTTGTGCAATATATCAGAGAGTATTAGTACACCATCCACTGGTAACGTTTGGAAACGTGTTTGTAGCGGTTTTATTTATAAAGTTCTGAATAGGGCAATTTTTTTTTTAAATAAATGTTGCCATACTATCACACCAAGTGTATGGCCTCAAACTCGGCAACAATTGTATTATGGCTACCGTACATTGACCGACTGGGGCGATCCTAGTAGCAGACTAGAAGCAAATTATGAAAAGACCGTTTCCGTAATTTACCTCTGGCGGGAATCGAACCTGCGACCACCCGATGCAGTGACCCAGCGGTATAATAAGTTCGATCCATTGCGCCAACCGGTCATATTAATTTACGGTGTCTTTATTGATGAGGTTCTCAATATGGCTCATGATTTTTATATACATGAACATAATATGAGTATCAAAATACAATTAAAATTTAAAAACCCTTTTGCAAATTAATTGACTACTTTATTGATTACCGGTGTTCGATGAATTTTTAAATGCAATAGCAGTCTGTAAAAGGAGATGAGCAGATTGCTATAACAATAAATTGCACGTTTTTAATTAATCCTGAATGCGGTTAAAATAACAATTTAAAGTATATATAAACACAGTCATGTTTAATAGTAACGGAGTATTGAATTAATACGAGTGAACGTTTTCTGACACATCAACATCAAATAATAATGACGAAAAAATTACAAACTACAGTAACATTTTACTTTATTCTGTAGTGGTTAAGAGTAGGCACTTAATTGATTTAGTGGCTCGGGGTCTATAAACGGTACGCCAGCGGCTATCATAATGTTTAAGTAACCACTATTCGACTGTATAACAAATAAATTTATTATGATTCGAAAGCGCGCCCGCGCAGTTGCGATTAATCCGCGCCGTAATTACAGGCGTGTTTGTTAACAACCTTTAATTGTGGAATCAAATCGTGATGCAGCAATGCAATAGCAAATGTCGGATTTATAAAATGTTACATAATAATATCGTTCAGTGATGTAATAATTACATTTATGATCATATTAAAACTAGTACCTACCAGTTAAAACATTTGTATGTTCCTATTATTACAGAGACTACGTTCATCGTCTCAACTCTCCCATTATAAGATGTATTCATACATGGTATAATATTCAAATAGAATGTTTGTAAATAAAGTACACAAATTAAACCTTCTTTTGGTCGTAAAGTATGAGTATGGGCCACCGCAGACTTGCTACTTTTAGTATCGGCGATCGGCGATTTTGATGCTGCGTCTCGCTCGTTCGCGCTCGAAGAAACGCGACGCGATACGTCACAAAATCGCCGGTCGCCGATGCTAAAAGTAGCAAGTCTGCGGAGGCCCTATGATAGAGATATTTTTAGTGTATTTTCTACAATCATGTAATTGCAATCAATATGCATAGTCTGTGTTAGCTACAAGTGATACCAAATTCTTCAAAACATACATATTTTCAGAACTTATAAATACCAACTCTACTTTAATTTCAGTACCGATTAAAGCCACATTTCTTCGTCCATGTATCACTGGGTGACAGTCCACGGAATCGACATAATTAAGTGTCTTCAAAGTGAGTTGATGTCGGTGTGCGCACGGACGAGTGAACTGTCCGGAACGATTTGGCTGATGAGACGGAAATACCGGGACAGAGGAATAGGACGAAAGAGTGTTAAATACTGCACGAGGGGGCGAATGTTACTCTCTTTTGCGGGTGCAGTTGTTTGTGGTTTTGTTGGATGCAAATTACAATTTGAGGTAAGGGTACGTAGTCCAATAACACGAGTTGTTCACAAGCTGTAAAACATAGTTCATAGAAACTAAAAACCGAACACCGCGAAATGTGATACGTGATGGAAAGCCAATGCCTCGCAATGTGATATAATAAGAAAAGAGGTAGATAGGTTACCTAGAAGACAAAAAGTGTTTGAGTTACAAATGGCACGAATACCACGCCAACATACATGCGGTCATCGACGGCGGACTGAAGTACATTGCTTTCTTTCATATAATTTTATATTAACTACGTGTTAAAATCAACAATGGACGTAATAACATGCAAAAACAACACTGTCAACGCTTCCATCAGTGACGCGAGAACACAGGTTTGCCAATTAGCGTAGTTTTTATGTGCCATTTACGGAGCGCGTAACCTATCTAAATTTTTATTTAATATCATTGCTTATTCATATTTCTTCGTAAGTAGGTAAGATAATGCATATTGCACATGCATACACAATAAACCGTCTCGCCTTTAAAGGGCTATTTGTCTCTTTCCAAATTGTAGCAACATTTCACGGCGATGTACTCACATTTTATCTTGGCTGTGTTTTTCTATTTTCCTCACTTGATGTATGGGACGCATTTCCGCACTTTCGAATAACACTCGAGTATTCCCTTTTATGTGCGCACGGCTTTAAAAATGTATTTGCAGATAGGGTGGGCTTTGGCGATACGAAGATGTGTTAAGGAATTATTCAAGGACTAGTGTTTGGAACTTTGGGCTGTAGGTGTTTGTTTGTGGGTAGATATTTTTCCGATACTAAAAAATTGAAGTTCGGAAGATCTAGGTATATGTTAGGCAAAGAGTCCACTATAACCAAAATTAATGGTGACCGGCGGTGTACAATCCGTTCTGTTCCGTCAAAACCACAGAGTAAAGACTAAAGAAAGAGGTGCCCTTATTAGATATTTGTATGAAATAAAACGTGATCATTGTTTTTTCATTTTCATTATACTATTTACCGGTAAACAGTTGAACTACTCGCTTCGTTTTATGTCGATGTTAGTACTAGGCCGACCACTCGGCCGACTTGCTTAGGGCCAGTCACCTTAGTAACTGGTCCATGGTCAAAACTGACTGCTCAACCGTGGCTCGGCTTGTGGCTGACGTCTAAAAGCGTTCCATTAAATCGCTACGCTTCATGTATGGAAATGACATACCTAAGTCACGAGATCTACATAGCAACTTGTTGTTGATCTACATAGCGACGTTTGACATTTCCATACATTGTGAAGTCTATTCTATTCGATTAGCGTTCATGCCACTTGTCTAGGGGGGCTGATAAGAATGAGTGAGCGCATGGTTTTATTTCTCGATAGCGATACGATAACGTAAGGATATAATAATTCTCGAGAGACTAATTAGCCTTTAGAATAACTTTTGATGATGATTACTTCAAATACTCAATTTTTACTATCCTAACCGACATACTTTTAAGTAATACCAGGGGGCTTACCACAAACTCTTATCGCGATTCAATTACAGGAACGCTTTAACGTTTCAGCGACTTTTTGTGCAATGACGTACCTTATTGTCATGACAATAAGAAACGTCATTGCACAAATGGCCGCTGAAACGTTTAAACAAAACTGCTATGACAGGTGGTGGTAAGCCCCCAGAATTGAGTTATTAAACGCATTCATTCCCATGTATTACGAGTATAGCGGTTCCTCATAAGTAGGTATATTGAACCGGAAAACATACTGATTATCAAAAACACAGCGTTTAAACTCCATAAAACCCAGTTGCTTACAGTTAGGCAATTAACGGGTATAGCTAGTAAGAGTTGTATCATCAAATCAAATACGCCACACATCATATCTAGTGGACCTTACAGCTTATCAGTACAAGATCTCGCGCGCACGACCACACGCGCCGAGATGTTTTTGCGCCTACTAATTGTAATCGACTGTAGTAATGAACCGGGTATCGTATGCAGCAAAAAGTAAGTGTGTATGGTCTGTTAAAAAATATTGATTTTAATGATGTAATTGCAATCTTATTGGATACAAGTACACAAGCCGCGAGCTCGCACCCGAGCCATAAGCGCTGGTAGCATAGCCGGCTGTGACAAGACAAAGCAAGAGATAAATCGATTTTGTCTCATTCTCTCCTATGCAACAAGCACAACACCACCGACAAGGTTCACCATCTGTCACGTTGGGTTCTGACTATCTGGTGAAACGTGGGCTTTGAGTTGACTTAATACCTTCACAATGTGGTGGTGGCCACTCAAGCAAGAATGGGGATAAAAGTCGTGACGTTATATTTATTTTATTTTTCTCCCCTATGCATTTTTGGTTCTCATTGGTTTTCATTCTGTTAAAACTAAACTAAATGAATACCGCCCTTGTCAAGTCCGCAATAGTAAGAAAGCAATATTTTGGGAGTAAGCTGTAAATTTATAAACAACATAATACGCACCATGAGATGCGTCCACATGTGCCGGACGGCGCGGTCAAGCGATCAGTTTTGACGGCGAACCACGTAACCATAACACGTCATGACTGATTGCGCGGGGCTTGAAGACGCAGCTATTTGACTTTAAATTATATTCCACTTGGATCTCAGTACATCCCTGTAATAATGACCCAAGGACCACAAACAAGTACTAAATTAGCTCTTTAATATATTACAATTGCTGTTCTTAAAGTGCATTTGAATAGTTCTGATACTGATCAGTGCATTTCATCAGCGCCATTATCTGGCTAACTAGGAAGAGATCGCATTGGTTGATCTATCTCCGCTCGCATGCCAATTAGCCAATTAGAGAGCGCTACAACGCCAGCGAGGTAAGATAAGGGCACGTCTTCGTGATCTCACCTTAGAACATTCCTTAGAATTAAAAGAAAACCCTTCTAATGTAGAGTTTGTTGATAGTTTAAAAGCTGAAATCTATAAGCACAGTATAAGTGATGTGAATTTCTGAAACTTTAAAATGTTATCTTGTTAGAAGTTGGGCGATCTTAGAAGTTTTTAATAAGAATTTCTTAAGCCGTAAGGCGAAATGAGAAAATTTGGTTTCAATCCATTTGCATCGTTACTAGTGAATTCTACATTTTAATAGACACAGACAAATTTTCTTACGACCTAATTAGAACATGAAGTGCCGAATCTTAAAAAGTGACCCAGAAGTAGATAATATTTTTTTCACGACTTTTTTTCTGAATGATTAGGGTTTTTTATTCCGTCGGTTTTAAAAGTCGTCTGTTTAATTTGTAAACTTTTAAAAAAGTTTTATATAAGGAACTTTTTTTGATTATCAGGTCGATCCAAAGAACGGTTATCTATAAATATTTGATTATAGACATAGTTATTACTAAATCATCTTAAATTAGCGACGCCATGGGTGTTTTGTTTTCATTAATCCAAGTCTGGGAGCGCGATTGCCAGTTCAAAGGCCAGAGAGACCATTTGTTCTATGTATGCGAGGTCCGAGGCTTAATTTTCGAATTAATATGCAGCTTATGAAAGGTTCTATTAGATAAGTGTCACTTGACAAATAGGTTACAAAGTAGTGTGCTTATTTTTGTATACCATTTACGGGTTGTTGTTCTAGCTGGGAGATTGGTAGGAGGGCGATTCTGTGACATTCTTGTTTTTAATATTCTTTTTTGTATAAGTAGTTTATTTATTGTGTTGCAGGATAAATCTAATGGGAGTGTTGTAATTTCGGTTAGAAATAATCCAACCAGATTCCCATAGTATTTTTCGAAAAATATACAGAGTAGTCTTGTACTCAACAAGTAAATAGCGGCGTCCACAAGTGCCGTGCGGAGTGCACGGGCAATAAACTGTAAACTGTAAAATGCAATAAAATGTAAACTGGCTAAAAATCTGTATAAATATGGGGGTAAGTACATATTTTTACGTTAGTGTATTTTTTTCTTTAGGTAGTATTTCGGACATAGTGTAGTTATATCAGAATGAAGCATAGACCTCCTAGTAGGAAAGAAAGTTTCATAGCTCGAGCTTAATTTGGCGAGTAATTAGATGTCACAGAGAGATCGTGAGGAGAGAACGACATACTATAGTGGACTCGACCATCCGTGAACGTATAAAGTTATGTCGTAACACAGACAGAAGGTTAGAAGGTTAATTTTGCGTACATTGGTGCTGTGTCAAAAGCCAAATCTTGTTTTACTAACACGGTTATTGATTGTCAGATTATATTTACGAGAATTTATCTGCTTTAGAATTTTGTTTACATATTAAATATTAGGTAATTTTAAGCTCAGGAAGTGGTCATTTATAAACTCACTAATGAAATTTTATGATATACCTATTTTCTACTTCCAAATATTAATGACGGCGAAAAATGTCGCAGGCTAGCACTACGTAGGCGTGGACGTTGTAGTGACATTGACAAAAGTAAAGTGTCAGGCTAGTCCAATCAAGTGACGACATCCGGTGAGCTGAACTTGGATTGCCCTCACTGAATTATGAAAAAGAAGTATGCTACTACTCAATAAAAAAAGATTCCTATTTAAAATGTACCCTACTGGCCAATATAAATGTTACATTTTTGGTGTATTAAACTTCTTTATTCTTTCCTGGATTGTGGATGAATTTGGACTACTTTCAATAATGGTTCATAAGCTGTTCAATAAGATGTCAGTTTAATTTGGAAGTGATTTGTAGGTGACAACTTTTGGTGTCCGCGGTGTCACTGACTGCATAGATAATGTACAGTCACCAAAAAAAAAAAATTAAGGTTCAGGGATGCAAAGGATTTTAACATAAAATTATTATATTTTATTGTTAATCATTTCAGCTTGCTATATTTAATTTTGCTTCATAAAATCGTTAAAAATAGTTTATAATCCGTAAACGTTTTATGTTTATGAAGCTATTTTCTGGGCTAGAACATAAGTTGAAGATTTAAACTAGTATATGGCAGACTATATGGTAGACAAAGGACAACAAACTTTTTCTTTTCATAGTCGCAAAAATTCTAAATTCACTTTTTACGTTGTCTGTACGTATGCTAACAGTATTTCTAATAACATCATTTATTCCTATGAATTTTTTAACATTAAACTTTAAAAAATAATGTTAATAGTGCCTACTTCCTCCGCTGTACGCAGTTTTTGCCGTTTGATTGGGCATATAATGATTGAACCTACAGTTATAGGCAATGACACTTCGTTTCCTGCACTGACTTGATAAATAATAGATATCCATATCGAAAATGAGTACATAATCATACGTATTAAGTACATAGGGTTTTTGTAAAATTAGTTTTATGTAACTTATTGCAACTCATATTTAAATTGGAGATGCATATACTGTGTCCACTTTTCGTTCTCTTTTGGATTTTGCGCTAAGATTTTTTTTAAGTAAAAGCTCACAGCATGGTAATTTTTAGTAATAGGCTTACCTCTATCAAAATGAAAATGTTGGTATATACTTACACAACAGTGCGTCTCTACCTGTATTATTGGAGAATACAGGTAGAGATAGTTTTGCTGCTCTATGTACTTCAATAGACTCGCATACCTTCTCACAATACGAGATAAATTAATATAATATTTTGTTGTATTAAAAGATGTTTACAAGAATTCCTAAACAATCACATTATTTGCTCAAAATATCTCTATTATCCCTTACACTACATCGATTAATCTCTATCCTTCTAACTATCCAAAACGCGTCATCGTCTTATATTTGTCGAAACAAACAAAATGATATCCTCATTTATTGCGTTCCAATATTTTCCCGGAAAAATCTCTTCTCTCATTTCCGTATTGGGCGAACTACAGGGTGTGTGGGGGTGTATCAAAGAGCCAAATCCCGCGTTAACGAAGGTCCGCACTGTAATCCCGGCCATCCCGGGACAAGCCCGACACAATTAACAAGCTCTAGCATGTATATTAGTCGTTAGTAAGCGAATTAAAATAACGTGAACGTAGAGGATTTGCACGTAATGCAATGCTAATAAGTGTTTAAAACCTGGTTTTGTTTTAAAGCCACTTTTATAGGGTTGAATTATATTGTTCTGTAGCATGGTAGAGTTTATTTTTCTCTAGACCGCAACATGCGGTTCTTCAAAGGGCATGTTTACAGGTCCTTAAGATCCTTAAGATTTCCAGCGGTTTCCAGTTACTATTAGGTAGACCGTATCTCAGTGTGCCATCCTCGGCAATAAAAAAATCTTGAATAAATACTATCCCATCCCATCCCACTAATATTATAAATGTGAAAGTTTGGTTGGATGTATGGATGGATGGATGTTTGTTACTCAATCACGCCACAACGGTTGAACGGATCTGGATGAAATTTGGCACAGAGATAGATTATAGTCTGGAATAGCACATACACTACGTTTTTTAAAATTATGCGCGGACGAAGTTGCGGGCGGAAGCTAGTATTACATATTTTAGCCCCTCTACATACATTATGTTAGCACGTTACAATAAAACAAACTTAGTTATCGGCGACATTGAAATATCGCATGGCTTACACGATAATAGACCATTTAATTCACCATGAAGTTATTGCAGTCGAGCGTACGTCGCAACATGGTTAAGCGACATAAACTTGTAAGAGTCCTGTTGCATTGTTAGTATAAATTATCGAATATGTCTCCGAACGACCAAAGTAACGTGTATAAAACTTCATTTGAATAACTCACTCGACAACATGCGATGCAGCCATGCCATGCCTTACCTATTCAAAGAGGCGGTGCCATATTTCGTATGGAACAAATGCAACCGGTTGTTACGGCGTTGTTAAAAGATAAGTATACCTTCATATTTATAGAAATTTCAAATCTTTCTACAAATTATTTCTTAATACAAAAGTGCTTTGTGATGCCATTGTAAATCGATTGTAACTTTATTTATATTTAAGGAATAATATCCTATCGTAATTTCAAAACATTAATCTAGTTTAACAAACATAAATGTAACCCTCTGACGTTAATTTAAAGCAAACATACCTATTATAAAATTAGTATTTAAAGTCAGTAGTTGGAATGCAGATAAACTCCGAAAGCTGAGAGCTAACAACCACAAAACAATTTCCACGCGACCATCGCATCCGAAAGTTACAAAATACATTCTTTGTTCCGTCGGCTACCTTTAAACATTTTTATCCCATTGTGAAGTCCTGTTAATGCAGATAGGTAAATTGTATGACAAACATTTAATGAGGTGTTTCATGCATATAAAGAGACAAGGGGCCTGTTTTATTCTTTATATTTTATATTGATATATCCAGTAATAGCTCGCGAGGATTGTTTATAAATTATCTTGATATGAATGGGTTATTTGTTGCTTTTTAACCGTTGGTTACGCGGTTGCTTTCAAACGTTTGTAGTTATAATGTATCCGGTCTTTCTCTTTGAATAACTAATGCGTACGTGATCAACATTTTGAGACGATTTTTACTTGTGTAGCTACTGCAGTTGGAGTTTGAAGGGTTTCATTTCGAAGATACTTAAATGTATATGGGCTGTTAAATAAATTACTACATTGGGTTAGTGATGTACTTACAAGACGTGAAAATGATAATGTATCAAATGATATAGAAAACAATTGATGAGGTACTTCATAATATGAACCACAGTGTTAATCCATAAGCAAACAATATTGCCGTCTATAATACACCCTTATTCACCGCGCCTGTTTCCTGGGAACCGGCTTAAGAATTTCAAATTAGCCTCAGATTATTAAATATAGATTGTTCCGCTCACCGTTGCGAGTTTCGGTATTCGAATGTGGATTTTCTTAAATAAATCATGTTCCAATTCTCTGCAGAGATTACATTGTATTTGCGTAGTGGCTTGTCAGTAGTAGAGCCAAGCTGTGGCGAAATTCGGAACGGTATTTAAAGTTCATAATTATCTTGTATCAGATCTGGTTGGATGCTTTGGTAGGGTTAAGCGTGCCCGGAAAATATGTCAAAGTACTTACTAAGCATAGTTCTACAGTAGTCTTTAACACTCCATAGCTTTGGAATTGACGAATCCTTGTAATAATTGCTTTCGTACAAAAAACTTATTTGAAGTCAAAACTTCACTTGATATACATAATTGAAATATATACATAAACAATGGAGATAAAAAAAAGCATTTAATTAACTCAAAGCTAAATAACAAATATTTAAAGATAATGGCTCACAAACTACCAGACACGTTGTCTTTCTACACGGTAGCTTTTACAGCTCATTGTTGATCATCGCAACATTTCATAAAACGGTTTGTAAAGGCATACGACTTATCTGTTACCGTCTCGGTACAAAACGACGCCATTCTTTTGGACAATAATCGTTTTTTAAAAAGAATCCGGCGGATGATGACTAAGTTTGCATTTATTTGTTGGAAATGTTTCAGCTTCGCTATTTACTCGAACGAATGCGGTCGATTACCCAGTCACGTGCAGAAAACAACGAGTAACAATGTCAGATAAGGCGATGGTTTAAGAATGCTGCTTGCGGGAAGTGTTTTAAATAAAAACGGACTCAACTTTGACGTGGCGAGTAAGTTTTGTCTAGCATAAACCATTTCCATATTTCCAGGTACTCAGGTTGACCTAACTAGTTGATAAGCAGACCAAACAACCAATTGCAGAAAACCAATAAATTGATATAGACACCCGAGTGTATATAAACGATGTTCCAATCGTATATGGAGTTACGTCTTCTGGAAAGAGTATACCGTACACAACAACATCTGAATATTATTAAAAAAAAAAACTCGAACATAACTTCAAGTACAACTCACGTCATGTAAGTAGTTACTTAAGAAAACACATCTTATGTACAAAAATGTGATTTGAATACTAAATAAAGTAAATCCTCTTATGAAAATGTAGCTTATTATTGTATGCAAAGTTCAGTTTAAATTAATGTGATAACGAGCAAGTTGTTTGTGCGCTCAGTTACGAAAACAAAAGCTGCTAACTTACGAACTTTAACCTTGTTAAAATATTTAAATCTGCTTAAAATAAAAAGCATTATAAAAGAAAACTAATGTGTGTATGTTAGGACGCGTGTCTTTGGTTTGCACTGACGATACATTAATACAACAAAAACATATTGTTGTCTCAACGTTTTCTTGTCATAAAATAGAGACAGCAAAATTATCATCATCATCATCATCTGCCTTACCTTTTCCTATCCGGGGTCGGCGCAGTATGTCTCTCTTACATAAATCGCGCTTTGCTTCATACTTACATCCATTGCAACCCCATTCATGTCACTTTTTATACAATCCATCCGTCTTTGTATCCTTCCACATTCACATTCATCACTCGTTTAGTTGTATGCTTTTCATCTCTTCTCAGCCCATGCACACAACACATGCCCAAACCATCCAACCTCCTACTTTTTACTTAATCTGTTACAGGCGCTAGAGCCAGCAACATATTTCAGAGCCAAGTTTTGGTCAGTGTAAACCCAGGGTAAAAATGGTTTGGAACATAATCATGTCTATCTTCTCCATTTACACAAACACGCATCACTCTCGTCTGTTACAACAGGAAGAACCGTCATGTCAAAGCTTTATACATATTCGAGAACATCGACACGGTAAAATAAAATAATTAGACGAACAAAAAAGCTAATTAGCATTAATATATTCCGGCCACGGTGACTGAGACGGCACTGAGAGGACTCTCTTAAAAAACGACCCATCCAAAGTTATAATAGTGGTCCTACATACCTTGAATATGAAATAGCAACTAAAATCGGGTACAGTTCGGGGCTAACAGAATAAGATGATAGACAGCCGTGTCTAATAACTAATTTATAGCCTTATTATCATTGTTTTCTATTACGGAACAATAAAAACCAATTTTGTTTTGAGAGATGAGTAATTGTTTGGATTAGTTACGATGCTGGAGTGTGCCTAGGAATTTTTGGGAATTATTTTAGGCACGTATATCATTGTTCATGTTTATTTATTTCGCATTCCATAGCCTACCTATCATATAGTAAAAATAAGGTTTTATATAATATATTTTTATATTAATGGGAAGCTGTATAGGTAGGTTTCTCAGCATCAATTAGTAGGTATAAGCAAAATTTTATAAAGCCGGAAACCCACCGCGGTGCTCGGAGAGGCTACGCACACGGCCACGGCTACGTTTTGCAAGAAAATGTATGGATGACGTAATTTCGTACGTAGCCTCTCCGTGCGCCGCGGTGGACACGGTGACATACATTTTCGTGCAAAGCGAAGCTTGACCTACGTGCGTAACGTGTGCGTGGCCTCTCCGTGTGCCGCGGTGGGCTTCCGGCTTAAATATCAATGAGTTGAGTCTCTTCATTGTCAAAATGCGATATTACTTGCAGCGCCATCTAGTATATTATTTCATGGCTGCTATTCACAAACCTCGTAAGTAATAATTCATCTGTTCGTCCGGGTTCGTTTGTGATATATCATGATTATTGGGTCTAATAAGGCGTGTTCTTATTAGTATATTCAATTTCTATTTGAAATGAGCAGTTTGCTATGTCATGGGCATATATCATACCTACATATTGTGTTCGTGAATTTTATTAGTCAAAAGCCGATTAAAAGATCCGCCATGTTCACAACAAATCAGTTACCATAAACAATTTAACGCCTTTAACAATCTGCGATCAGATAAGCGGCGAATCTTTTTACCAGACAGACAATATAATTCTTGATAGTGCGTGTGAACCGGTCTCCGAACAATGCTAGGCACACAAGACGAGTCCACAACTATGCAATATTAACTAAAATTCCACACAATCGGAGAGCGCGAAACTTTAATACCGTCCATAATTAATACAAAATAAAATAAAAAAGTATTAAATGCCCATAAATTAAGCGAAGCGGAAAGGGTCCGACGAGGGACCTTTTAAGAAACCTGTACACTCGAATTCCATTCCGAGGGCCATAGTTAAAATGCTCAAAGCATAGCTATTCATTAGTGGGTGCGAGAATGGGAATTCTTCAGGCACTCTGAATATTCCATTGGCCGCGGCGTGTATTGTCTCTTAGAAAAATGCCTTCGTCCTTTGCGTCGGTGCTAAATTATGTCAGCGCGATGTTCGCTACACCGCGGCGACGGGCGGCGGCGGGAGCCCGAAAATCCTAGTTCATTATCTAGCGTTCCTTTAAATTTATTGCTTAAGGAAACAATATTATACACTACATTTATTTCGTTGGTAAAAATGCCCGATAGATCGTCGCGTTATGCAATGTTCGGATCATGGACCAATTACTAAAGCCCAGTCCCCAGTCTAAGCAACTCGGCCAAGTGGTCGGCCGAGTACTAACATCGACATAAAACGAAGCGAGTAGTTCAGCTATTTACCGGTAGATAGATGCCACGCATCCCGAGAAAATGACCACGAGTTGTTTCATAGAGATATCTACTAAGAACGTCTCTTCTAATTAAAATCTCTATGGTTCGGATAATCGGCAACTTTGAACGGGTTATCGAATTATAATATCTGACCGTGCTTTGAAGGGCATTTCAAGCTGGTAGTCCGATTGTCATTCCAACACCTATGACATGCAGTAGGTACGAAGCCTAAAAAAAAACTAACAAAAAATTATATTAAATCTGCCGATAGTCCCACTAGTTGGGTCTCAGAGGGCATTTCGTTCCGTATAAATTTCGCGGTTATTAACCAAAATCCGGGTAGGCTGAAAACCAATCCCATCTAATGGGATAGGTACATCTAGGAAGAGGAGTAGATATTTATTTAGCAGTATACTTATTATGGTTATTAGGAAGATAATTCTCATAACAACAACCGTGTTTCCAAAACACCATTCATCCTAATTAAAACAATTTAAACTTAATTTCGGCTCGACCGTGTCTCAGCAACACAGGCCTGAATTAAAACGACACGCGAACCATTAAGACCGTGTAAAATTATTCAGTGTCCTGTCGAAAGAGTACCACAAAGTTTGCACTTTGCATATTTAAAGAAACACCCGCCTTATCTGGCTCATCGCCGATTCAGTTCACAGATACTCTCAGGAGAAAAACGGAGCGAACTAAAGGCCAGGATTCTTATGGAGCGATGCTCGCATTAGGACAAAATTAAGTGCGGTTATGTGTACAGCTGTCACATTAAAATACCATCGGCTACTTCACACCGCTTTTGTGGAGGAAAAAATAAAAGCTCGCAAGCTATTGCCTGTACAATTATTCGACCAATCCTTTTGCCTTTACTTTGTACTCAGTGTTTATAGACCTGTAGTTAATTTACGATAATCGCGATTAATAAAATTGTTGTAGGTTTGTTTCTTGGATTCTTTTTTTGCAGGTGCGTAGTAGTAAGCGATTACGGTCGTGCCTGCACCGGTAAGGCGATTGCGACGCGACAGCGATTTCTATATACATTTGCGGTTATATGATACGGCCACCGTCATACAGGGGTTTGATTGCAGTACCGTGTGATAGTGCGGCCCGGCCTAAGGGGAAATTATTAAGGTGGTAGAGCCAAACTCTAGCCTGTAGACTTTAGACTGCAGTTCACATATGGGCTGGCTCGACTAGCGTAGTACCGATTTCTCACAGAAGATCGACGTAAGAGTAGGAGAGAACCCACATTTCCTCCTATCACTGTCCCACTCCTCTTCTTACTTTGGTATTGCAATCATCTATATAGACTACGGTAACTGCGTAACCTCAAGTGGGCCATATGTTTGTTTGTCGCATTCGTGAAATACAATATATTTATTATTGGTGGTCTATCACAAGTTGAAACGGAATCAGAATGTTTATCGAACGATTCATTATAACATAACAAGTAAGTACCCAAAAAATAACAAAAGTTTAAGCTACCCACACCCTCAGGGTTCTCCCAACCAAAACAATTGTGCAACCAGTTTCCAGCCACGGCAGTGACTCAACCGTGTAAGAAGTCATTTCCGTATCGAGTTGATTCGTCTCGAGCATTCAGATCAATTATAAAATAGGAACGGCTCAGTGACGGTGACGGGACGAGAAGGAATCCCGAGGGAAGGTCGTGCGACACCGGGTTACGCTTTTTAGAAAAAAGTTGGATGGTCAAGGTATATTCCGACAAGAGAATTGGATAGGAACCTGTTTTTTTTGTGACAGTGGCTCGTTGATTGATGATGGTGACCGTACTATAGCGTAATTTGTTCCAAGGTGTACTTTGATAACTAGTTCATTGAGCAAAAATTTATTTAAAAGCTTTAGCAGATATAATAAGCGGTCATCTTTGTCAAGTTCACAAGCGTAACATTTCCATACCCTATACATATTGATGGTTAAAATCCATTAAGTATACGAATACGAATATGAAGTAAAATATCAATTAAATACAGATATGAAAATATTTACTCGTTACTTTAAAAATACAAGTGATCTTTTAAACCTGCCGCTAGATATAACTAAAATGTTAAATACTTTTAATGTAAACCCTTTTGACATTTGCGAAAACAAAAAGTCCTTAAGAAGATAATTTGAAGACCTTATCTTCAATATTTATAAGAGCTGATAAGCAAATTGTCAATTCAATGTATCAGAATAAACATACAACATAATTAACGTGATCGCTTAATTATCATATAAATGTTGTTCCGATAGCCATACTATCGCATTATCTGGGCGAAGTAGCCAAGTGGCTTATCCAAGTAAAGATTATACGGCTCGGTTGACAGGAGATACACGAACCGACTAGCGACTGTGCAATCTGCAGATAAACATGATAAAAGAAAAAGTTGCAAAAGAAACTTTGTGAGACGTTGAAACACAGGCCGATAAGACAAGATTACACTATGTCCGGAGGATAGAAAAGATGGCACTTACATTCACAATAGGGGATAATTCCCATATCGAATTTAGAATATTTTTTATAATAACTCATAAGTAGGTACCATTTTTTTTTTTCAAAAATAATAATTACAAAGATATTAGGTACTAGCTTTGCCCCGCGACTTCGTCCGCGTAAAATTTAAATGTAAAAAAATCGGACCTCTGATACCGGATCCCGGACCCCGTATCTCGGATCCCGTTTCCCGTTTTTACCGGATCCTGGATCCCGTTTGCTGGATCCCGTATCCCATTTGCCGGATCCCGTATCCCGGATATCCCGGATCTCATATCCCGGATCCCGGATCCCGTATTCCGTGTCCCGCATAAAAAGAAACCTCCACATGAATTTTCATCACCCTAACTTCAAAAATTACGATTTTCCATAAAAAATGTCATCCCCTATTTTTTGAATTCGTAATATCTTTTGAATGGAATGTCCGATTTAAATAATTTAAAAAGTAATCTACAGGTTTTAAAATAGTCTCAAATACGAAATGATTTATTTGGATAAGGATTAATACTAAGGTATGGATAACATGGTCTGATTTTGGTCGGCATTTCTATCAACTTTTAAAATGTAAAATAGTTGTTATAGGAACGTAACTACAATAGTTGGACATATGGTATCCCGAAGTTTTTTGTAGATATTGATATGTTCTTTAATATTGTAGTACATTTTTTTTTCTATCATCAATAGTTTCCGTAGCGCGTGCGATGAAAGACATCATATGGAATTTTTTTTTACACCTTTGGTTACATTATTGTAGTTTTAGTAGGGATCCCTATTTTTTTCTAGTAATAAATATAGCCCATGTTACTCAGGGATAATGTAGCATTCTAATGGTGAAAGAATTTTTGAAATCGGTCCAGTAGTTTTTGAGTTTACTCATTACAAACATCCATACAAACATACAAAAATACAAATCTTCTCTCTTTATAATATTATTATATATTATTAATATTAATATATTAATAATAATAAGTGTAGAGTGTAGATTAATATTTGCTAATAATACTCACTATCTAATATCTGCGGTATGTTAAGTTTTAAGAAAACATAGGAATAGAAGTGAATACGGAATTTAAGTCATACTTAAGTGCATACCTATTATACTCATAATTGGTTTACCGCTTAATATCGTTGGTAAATGAAACCAGATTTGTTTTCGTATAAAGTTTAATGATATAATTTTATTTGGGAACACTAACAAGGCTCGTGCTGATTTCGACACGCAAATAACATTTTGCACGGCCAATCCTAGTTTCGGAACCAATTAAATGATTGCAAGCTTAAACTAACCTGACACGGTCGTTAATATAGCAAAAGCGATAGTTCTATATACTTAAGAAAATAAAGATACAATTAAAAATAGAACAAAAATAAATTGTGATAAAATACGCAGAATAGCTAGATATTTTTTTATTAAAAAATACCAGATAATTGAATATAGAATGGTCATACGTACCTAATTATACAAACAAATAAAATTGATGTGTATTTTTGTAATGTCAAAATAACAGCTTTTTACTAAATGCATACGAAGTATATACGGTGCTAATATAAAAAAATGTCTGTCTGCCTGTTTCTGCCAGCTAATTTCCGAAAAGGCTGGACTGATTTCGACGGGACTTTTTCTACTTTACTTTTGACTTGCAGATGGCTATTGTTATAAGGAGTAACTTAGGCTACTTTTACATTAACAAACACTTTTTGTTCAATTCCAAGTCGCGGGCACAGCTAGTAAATAATAAGATACCTAATAGAGCAAAGCACGTCTTTGCATCCTCCATGAAAAAAAAAACAATCTTAATTACAAATAATCTGTAGGGCCGGGCCGAGCAAACAACCAGGCTGGTAATACGACCACACGTCCGCGAGATGGCAGCCCGTCGAGACAGCTACTGTCAGTGGATCGCGAATTAATTACACTGCCGTTATGCAATAGAGCAAATAAAACGTGTGTGTGTGTAGACCCTAGAGCGTACTTATACGATACACTACATTAGCTATGATTTTCATTTTATGGAGACTGGGCTGCTATTTAAATCTAGATACGACAAAAAATATCGGTTTCGTTCGCGCTTCGAATTACGAATTTTGACTTATTTGTGTAGTAAATAACTGTCAAAATAATAAACAGGCAGTGGGACAGAGGGAGGGGAAGAGGGGAATTTCCGGCTGTCACTCATCGTAGGAAACGCAGCTGTAATACCCACTTTACGTCGATCTTCTGTGAGAGGGTGGTACTACCCCGGTCGAGCCAACCCATAATTTGAGCTGCAGTCAATTGACTGCAGCTTGGCTCTACCATCAATAAATTACTATTGTTGTCATATCATCGCATAACATCTAGGTATAGTTCGCGACAGGTCGAGATGACATTCGGGTTATGAGCTTTTTGCAGAATAAAATCCGAATCAAAATTAACAGGACCCGATAAACAATTAAAATCGCCTACAAAATTATTAAATTAAATGATTCTGTTGCGTTGCGGGTCCTGGTAATTTTGATTCGGATTTTATTCTGCAAAAAGCTCATAACCAGAATGCTCGAATGTCATCTCGACCTGTCGCGGACTATACTTACTTTTATAAAAAATAAAGAAATTTTCATTTCTAGTCAAAATTATGGTCAATCTACACGTTTACTAAATTGTTTTAGGACAGGTTTCTGAGCTCGGAGATTGATTGCAATTAAAATATTAATATTTTACTTACTCTTACACGAGAGTCGTCTAGTAAACATGTCGTAGAACAGGAATCCGTTGGATACTTGTCTAGTAGCTCGATTATTTTTCTTAATCTGGCACATGACGGTGTGGATTATCGCGACACGGTATTTGGCGAGTGCAAAAAACGACTGGTCATTATTCATAACGTTTATTCCTTTCAATACTCGGTCCGTATTTTGTTCATTTCAACGCAAAAAGTGAATTTGAATAGATTTTTTTCTGCAACTGTGTATTTAATTGATTGTTTGCGCTCAGAAATGTTTCCCAGAATTTCGATCAGCTCGCCGTTTTGTTACTTGGATATTAATGATTCGTTTTCAATTTGTTGTATTGTATGACTATTCTTCACTCAGGTGGCAAGCAAGCGTACGGCCCGCCTGATGTTAAGCAGCTACCGTAGCCTATAGATGCTTGCAAAGGCATCGTTTCCACGTTGCCGACCTGAAGGCGAGTGGGACAGAGGACGGGTTTGGGCTTCCGGCTCTCTAAGTCATCGAACGAAATGCAGTTGTAATGGCTACTTTACGCCCATTGTCTGTGAGAGGGTGGTACTACCCCGGTCGAGCCAGCTCGTATATGAACTGTAGTCAATTGGTCGTCAAACTTATCTGGCCCGCTGAGAGCGTCGCTAGTGTCGATACAAGACTGTCAAAATATGACAGTTCTCTATTCAAAATTTTAGTTCATCTTTTGGCCACCGCGCCAGATCAGTTTGTGGCGCTGTATGCTTCTTTAGTCGTATCTAATGAGCACTTTGTTTTTACTCAGCGTGATCGTCTATTTTTATCGAAAGTTTTTTCATCAGTTGAGCTTTATTGATTTTTTGCTACCAGAATTCCATCACTCCAATACGTTCCGTCATAACTCACGATAAAGAAGCCGTCTATTGTCTTTGTTATTTTTACATTACGCTGTGTTCACATGTTTTGTTTTTAAGAATGCTTATTCATCGTTCAATGTATATTTTTTATTTTTTACTAGCTGTGCCTGCGACTTCGTACACGTGGATTTTAATAAAAAAAAATATTAAAATAAAATTATCTTAAGTTACTCTTTATAACATCAGCTATCTGGCAGTGAAAATCCCGCCAAAACCAGTCCAGTCGTTTCGGAGATTGGGCGGAACAAAGAGACAAACAGCAAGACAACAATTTTAAAAGTTGTCTTTTGTTTTTATTACCATGTATACTTTCATATGCATTGAGTCAAAAGCTGTTATTTTGACATTAGTACAAATAGACACTTCCATTTTATTTATTTGTACAGACACTCACAGACTAAAAATAATACTTGTGACGGTATCTGATGCTAGATCCATTATTTTTTATATTATTTGAGGGTTCCGTACCCAAAGGGTGCCAACGGGACCCTATTACTAAGCCTACGCTGTCCGTCCATCTGTCCGTCTGTCCGTCTGTCCGTCTGTCCGTCTGTCCGTCTGTCCGTCCGTCTGTCTGTCTGTCTGTCAGCGAGCTATATCTCACGAACCGTAATAGGTAGAGACTTGAAATTTTCACAGAATGTGTATTTCTGTTGCAACAACAAACACAAATACAAAAAATAAAATAAAAACCATACAAAAAACTTGATATTTTTGTCTTTTTTATTCTATGGTGGTACGGAACCCTTTATGTGCGAGTCCGACACGCACTTGCCCGGTTTTTTTTTATAAATCGAATCAACAATTTTCGACTTACCGACAGAGCGGTCCATTTAGAAAACCTCAATTCCACTATGTGGTTTACCGCTACCTAAATAGTGGTATCAATCATAATTTTCATTGGCGAGATTCGCTCGAGTATTTGGGATGATTGTTATTAGCCAGCTTTGAGTTATGAACATCGGTAGTGAGGTTGATGAGTACCGCTTAATGGAATTTTAAGAGGCAATTTGATTAATTCCGTACGTGCAAATTTTGGATCTCATATTAGAATTAACTGTATTTCTGTTGTTATCTATAAAATTAAAGTGTAAATGTAACGTCACGACTTTTATCCCCATTCGGGGGTAGTCAGAGGCTTGAGTGGCCATACACCACCACATTGTGGAGATATTAAGCCAACTCAAAGCCCACGTTTCACCAGATAGTCAGAATCCAACGTGACAGGTGGTGAACCTTGTCGCCGTGTATACAGGAACTGACTATTACCTAATCCCGAGGGATAGGTAAAATTAAAGTGTCTGTCTCTAATGTCAAAATAACAGCTTTTTACTAAATGCATATTAAAGTACGGTACTAAGATATCACAATATTTTTTGTTATCGGCAGTCTGTCTGTTTGTTCTGGCTAATCTCCGAAATTGCTGGACCGATTTTGACGGGACTTTCACTGGAAGATGGCTGATATTATAAGGAGTAATTTAGGGTACTTTTATTTCAACAAACATGAATAAACATTTTTTGTTCAATTTCACGTGTAAGTTACGGGCACAGCTAGTACCCACTCTGTAATTCGAAAGTCGATGGTTTAAATTTACTTACCAGTAAATGTTTCATGCACGTAGCAAGTCTTTGGCACGTAGTACGTATTATTTTCATCAGTACCTACTTATTATTAGACGAAAGGACGCAAAATTTTTACAAATTAGGTACTGATCAAAATGCACACTACTATGTTGTATGAGTAAAGGTCATTAAAACATTTTATTAAGTACTTACAATGCACTGGAAATAAATTATCACAATCGATGTGAATAATATATCCAATAAATCCTGTTAATAAGGAAGCAATTCCTTTGCACCTCAATGAATTATGGACTGAAGCTTAAGTAGCAATTATTTTTAAGCCCCCCGCCTGCGCACATTGACTTTATAAATCTACAATATGTTTGTCTTGCGAGGATTTAATGTCCATTTCCATACCGTTTACAATCAATAATGATCCATAAAAAGCGTACACGCAGTCTCCCGCGCATGCTTTTATTGGTTGGTAGTACAAAAGGTTTATTGAGCGTAATATTTTCGATCCTATTAATAATTTTACTGAGATGGGAAGGCACAATGCAGTGGATAATGTACATAATGGTTTGTTATATTTTACTCGCTGTGTCGGCGACTTCGTTAAAGTGGAATTTAGCAAAAAAAAATGGAAATGTTTTCTAAAATAAAAGTAGCCTTAGATACTCATTATAACATCAGCTATCTGCCAGTGACAGTTCCGTCAAATTGGTTCAGCCGTTTCGGAGATTAGCTGGAACAAACATACCGACAGAAATAAAAATGTTATAAGTACCATAACTTTCACATGCATTTAGTAAAACACTGTTATGTTGACATTACAAACAGACACTTCAATTTTATTTATTTGTATAGATAGTTTTATTTGCAAATTAATTGGTACTTTATGAACTTCATAACTTAGGTATTTAAAGGCGTAAAGGACAAGCGAGTCGGTTTAAATTACGATATATTTTCCAGGTTTAAAATTGTCTATATTTTCCCAATATCGTAATAAATAAAGCACTGCAGTCAATTTCAAAGCAATATTAACCAAACCTAAAATTCTAAAATGAATACCAAATATTTATACCAGAATAATTTATTGACATATGAGTGGAATAAAATGTCAGTCGTCTAAAATTTGTCCGATACGTCAATTCGTATTTATGTTGGTAAGTGATATAAAGCGCAGTGCCTATTGAATTAACCCGTCATCCAGTTCAGACGTTATCACTACGCGACATCGGTAGCCGACAACTCACTGTCGTTTGCGTTTTATTTTACGCGTCTGATAGTGTTGCCAACTAGGCTAAAGCAAATAATAATAAATATGGCTAGACAAACACACCAACTGTATGGTCCCAAACTAAGCAAAGCTTGTACTATGGACACCATACAATGGATTAGGGGCGATCCCAGCGCCAAATAAGATTCGCTACATGGAAGATTCAAAAGTCGCTAAGTGGTAAAATTGACGAATTACAAACCCTTTCGCGTTCGCTCTCCGACTTGAGATCGAAAAATCCACTATCTTAGCATTGAAGTTAAGATAAAATTATTTTTGTGTATTGGTAATTTCTTACAGAAATAATCTAAATTAATAAGCTGCCTGAATTTTCGCTAAATTATTAATCGCTGAATGAAAATTAAATATCGGTTTTGATGTCAAAAAGTCGCATGATCTAGTGACCATAATAGAGAGTAGTATATTTACTGCGTTTTTCTACTACGCAGTTAAGTTGCTCGTTAAAAAGTCGCTAAGGTGGCAACACTAGCGTCTGCCGTGCGCTTGCACATCAAACGGTAAGAATACAACCTTGGGATCCATGGTATGCTATTTCGAATGAACCCGTTATTTCTGTGTAGGTAGAGTAGGTATTTTAATGTTAAGATAGGTTTCCATATAATTTCCTACTTCCTAGTAATCTATTTTTAAAGTATCCTGCGCTGTTGCTATAGGATTTTGATTTTTGATTGATTTTTTAGAGAGCCTGTATGTCAAGTAACAATAGAGTGTTTTTACGAATCGTGTCAAAAATAAACTACTACCAATGTTTTGCATGTCTTAAAATTATCAATAGGTTTCACAAAAACTACATCGTGCAAACAGAGCAATTGAAACGCAACAAAAACAGGAAGCAATGATTACCACGGATTAAGTATTGATCGAGTAATGGTACAAGAAGAAAAAGTTTTATTTTGTAGACCGCTTGGCACAGTCGTTCGAGTTCGGTTCGGCTCACTGCATCGGGTGGTTGCGGGTTCAAATCCCGCCCGAAGCAAATTTCGAAATCTCCCTTTTCGTAATTTGCTCTAGTCTGAGTGTCACTGGGATCGCCCCCAGTCCATTGTACGGTACCCATAAAACAAGCGTTGCTTAGTTTGGGCCATACAGTTGGTTTGTAAGCCTGATTTATTATTATTATTAATTTGCCCGCTGTCCCGCGGCAAAATGCGTGTCAGTTTATACGAGATATGATTTAATAACACTATACTGAGCCTACCAATTGCGAATACTATTGCTTTACACGTGGGTGGCGTTATACACATTTATATTAAAATATTTAATTTGCTCCGGGCATCGCCGGCTATCTAATTAAGTGCGATATACACTGAAAATGCTATTAAATTGTCAAACGGCAAATAAATAGCAATAATAGTAAATTAATCGGCAACATCCCGCCGTAGACCGATGCTATCATTACCTGTAAAATATAGTTCTAAATTAATTTTGTACACTCCCGTCCTCATATCGTTTCAATTTTTGAATCTTAATTAACGCTGCTCTGAGCTGACAAAAAAATAATTAGCTATGCTCAATGATCTCCGTTCTATCATTAAGAGCTAATAAAACATTGATTTAAGCTCTCTATATTTTTTGTTTAATCTACAAAGAAATTTATATGCGTTTTTTCTTTTGTCCGGCCGTAACCCGGTCGTAAATAAGGATCAACTTTGTTTAAGGGATTTTGGTTTGGGGAAGGTAGCAGTGCTTTAGTCGAATTTACCTTATGAGGGTTTGTTTTATTAGAGGTTTAAGGTCGGACTAGACCTAATGAACAAACCTCAAAATATACTTTCGCACTCCAGTCTAGGTATCAACTACACTTCTGAAGAAAAAAGGTGCTTATAGTTTATCCGTGCATCAGAACCCCCACAAGTTTATACGTATATTATATTCCAAAATTGGGTAACAATTTCGATTCCGAACCTACAATGTGACAGTTTCTTAAACGATTTCTTTTGTGCCTCAATAAAAATGACACTCGAAGAAGGTACACAGTCTGTAAAATGTATAAAGTTGGACAATAACGTACAAGCGCAACGATAATCGCGTCGATTCAGTCTAAAATCGGTGGATACTCGAGCTTTTATTATTCTATTGCTTTTGATCGAAGGATACAAGGTTGTACGTTTTGTGACCGTTTGAGTTCGATGCGTGTTCGTATTTTATGGGGCATAAATATCTGTGGATGGCCGTCGGAGCGCGCCGGCGGCGGCGCGGGCGCAGCCGCGGGCGGCCGAACCGGTCGTAATTTTTTATTCTCAGTGAACAATTTCGGTAAATTTGTTTGCATGTACCGGGTTTTGTTTGAGCATTAGCGTCGGCCGAGATATGGATGCGTACTTAAATAACAAATAATTGCGAGCGTTTGAGTGCATCAGTCATTATATGAAAAGTTTTTTATGAGTTTCACCTTTTGCAATATATTGTCACATTTGTAGTTTTTAGCTGTAAGATTACAAAAGCAGTTTATTGGAAGAGTTGGTCACCAATATGTGGACAAGCCTACAATTAGCGGAAATGCTCCACTTCTTAGTTCCAGCCGTAAACCTATACCTCTAGAGAAAACGTGAAAGAAATATTTTTTAGAAATCTAACTCTACTCAGACGAAGTAGAGACAAAAACTAGTAACGACGTCACCATAATGTGCAAAAAAATGTATCGATACATACCTATTAAAAAAAAAAGGATGTAGCGATTATTTACTTTAAAAAAACACACACACCATTTGACTTTTTCGATGGCCATCATAATCAGACGATTCAAAAGTTCCCGTTAAACCACTAACGATTTTTCTAAGCCCTTTAAAGGTCTTAGTTCATTTCCTGAGTATCATAGTATCGATTCCTTTCCGATACAAGCGTAGGTAAGTATAAAACGATGCATTGTAAGAGTATCCCACGCATCTTTATGCGGGCTAATGTAATCAGATAGAGTTTAAGAATTAGCCATCCATCATTGACGATAATGATATTTGACAAGCTCTTATGATGGTGCTCTTGATAAATTTTATAAATACCACTCGTTTGATTGATACGATGCGATGCCAAATTCGTATGCAAAGTTGTGTAAGATCCGGTGAGTGTAGTGTATTTGAAGGTATACAAGTGGTTGACAAACAATACATGTATTAGTTATGTACAACTTGTTGTATTTGTACTTAAACTCTGTTCAATAGTTTTTTAATAAAACATACTTTTAATGTAGATATCATATTACTCTACGATCTACATCCTGTCGAGGTTTTCTCAAGAGACGACAACGTGATGGTTTTTGAGGAAAGGTGTTAAAAGGTTTTATAGGATCGGCAACGTGCGAGTGCTGCCTAGATTTTTGTTAGTGCCGATTAGTATTACTTATACTCAATCATTAATATTCATTCCACATATGAGCACTTAGATAACATCGCAATACAAAAAAAATACACATTAATTATGTCACTATGGCTACAGGATGTCGTTGCGAAGAAAAACCATGGGAAATATAACTGGAGCCAGTTATTATCGCTGACCGGCTGACCGTTAAATACTGCATTAGGAAAAAACGCTTTGGCAGATTAGGATGATGAGAAAAGTAGAATATGAATCAGGCGGTGTTCTGCAACAGGTCGGGACCAGGGAGTAAGCTTGCCTTGCGGCTTAGAATTTCTTATAATACCTTAATTTTTGTAATTCAAGACTCAAGAAATTCTTACAGTCCTCTAAAACAGTCTAAAAGGTATGTCTACATTTTATAAAACTGATAGACTGGACCTATAAAATCAGTATGTGTTCACCGTTCGTGCATTATATCCATTAACCGTAAGAAGGGCAATCGTGAACTATGTTGTTAAAGAAATTATAACCATTACACTGTAGAAACAATTTGAAACAATCACGGACGATTCGGGACGTGAAAGTAAATATTTTGATTGTGGTAAATCGATGTAGGCATGTTATTTTAATGGTAGCACCAATTGTTAACGGTCAAGAGGTCAATGAGTATCATAACTATTCGTAACGTTTCGAGTATCTGGAGATCAAGCTGCTCAGTTGTAAATACTCATGAGAACAACGTAATATTCTTAGCCTTTTGTACATACGTGAATCTGACGTTATTGGCTAACAGGTTCTTTAACACTGTCCAAACTGGTTCAAATGGATTATTTACACTATAGGCGTTCAGACGATAATATTGACTTCATTCAGCTAGTTTTATGGCTAGCATTCTTTTGCAGACTGATGCACATTGAGTCATTATTAAATTCGGACATTCTAAAGTTCCATAATCTTGCTAGATTGTCCATTTGATACGGAGCGCTATCCATCCCATCGACCTCATATAGGTACCGTAGTCGTCTATTATAGGGCGACCGCACACATACTCACATATTCACATACCACATTAGGTAAATAGACCTTCTGTAAATCCACGACCATTTATTTAACGATCGATCTGTGTCGGGGTGTGTGTGTCAGGATTTGTCGTGACCTAATCTGGACCAATTAGCATTCAATACCCTGCGCCCGCGTACGTTTTAGTAGACAGAAAAGTTTGCATTGCGTCTTCAAGAGGCGAGCGGCGCAACCGAGCAGTCAGTTTTGACGTCAGAACGCATAGGCATAATATTGGCTCGGGCGCGGCAGCTCAGGTCACGTGTATGCACCCAATGGCGGCGTCTTCATCAGGCGCATGCCTCGCGCGAGCACTCATTTTTGACGTCGGAACGCATAGACGTAATGTCATAATATGAGTGCTCGGGTGAGGCATGTGCGCCATATGGACACATCTAATGGCGGCGTCTTCATCACGCGCATGCCTCGCGCGAGC
Source organism: Drymonia ruficornis (assembly GCA_947859195.1). Taxonomy (NCBI): domain Eukaryota; kingdom Metazoa; phylum Arthropoda; class Insecta; order Lepidoptera; family Notodontidae; genus Drymonia; species Drymonia ruficornis. The sequence goes on along the minus strand of OX401915.1, from coordinate 8,809,869 downwards.
ACTCACTTTTGACGTCGGAACGCATAGACGTAATGTCCTAATATGAGTGCTCGGGTGAGGCATGCGCGCCATATGGACACATCTAATGAATAGGTATTGGGTGTATACGGAGTATGAGGTAGATGATCCATTCTATATCTTAGAGTAGATCCATAGCGACGTGCGTGAGTGACTGAGGGTCACTTCATGTTCGTATGACGTGTAAAAATAGTCACTAATCAAGGCATACGTTATGTTGCGACGCGAGTCTATCGGCATTGTGTTTACATCGGGGACTCGTGATCTTAGATTTGAACGCCCCACTTCCGCCGATGGAATGCGCCATTGATGCCGTGGATGTAAGAATTTTGGAGTTGTTGAGAAGTATTCTTGGATTACAGTTTTACGCCTGAATACTGAAATGCTACTCTTTTTATGTCCCACTTACATTGACAAACGTTAAATTTTTCTACCTCAGTGGCAAAAGTGGAACAAAAAAAATCATATTTAGAAAATATATCATGTCTTGACAACCTTGTATCGACTCTTGTAGGACCATTGTGAGACTGTACCTCTTGCTGTACCTACTCTATGTTTTCTCTTTCATTTTGGTTTCTAACGAAGATTTTTCTAGATTAAAACCTATTCATTAAACTAGGCCTAGATCTTCATTAAATTATGAGTATACGAATAGCGTAATTTTACAGTTACTGATCAACATTATTATTTTTACCGTGTTTTCGAATGTCATAAAGCACATTAATATCCAGTAATCACCACTAATGTTACATTAGGTTGCGTGCTACTATTTCTATATCCGTGTACGCACCGCCGGATCCAATCAAATTGATACGGTACATATTTCACAACACATTTGTCAAGAGCACTGACTCTTTGTAATTACTCATCTCGTCCGGCAAATTGATATTACAACCGGTAATATTATTAGAAAGTGGACTTTTTAACGTTAAGGGCGCGGTTACAACGCACGATTGTGAACCCGTGTTACGTTATTCAACTACGCAGTTTACGTAAACTAGTATTTATTGTTCTAGCGTATAAACAATACAATTATTTATTTTATTTCTTTTTTGCATCTATAGGCAACGCTTATTTGCCACCTTAGTCTCATAAAAAAATATATTGTACGTAGTTAATAATGTCACCCTTGCTTTAGGTGACAGAGCTGATAGACATAATCTCACGACCTTGATTTATATTTTACTGCTTAAGTATACATGGTAATTATAATTAATTTAATTATTTTACCATTTATTTAGGTATATAATAATTAACATTTATTTCCAATTTCACAGCTATGCACACGGGAGCAATTCGGATGCTGTTGGAACCGCAGTCCGTGCCGGCCACCGGACAGTGTAGACGCGCTCGAGTGACCTACAAAGTGATGGAGAACATTCACATGGACTGATACGAATCTATTATAAATATAATATGACAATGGTGTATTAACAATGAGGTGGATGAGACGAGGCGGTGCCGATAACGATCGGAACCGTTCATTCATCATTTTGTTACCGAAACGGTGGGAGTAAAAATATTAGTTTGATAAACAAACTCCTTGATGCTATCGATAATGTTTAAACTATTAATAGGTTATGGCGTGGCCGTGGAGATAAAAGGCTCTCGTGATGTACACCTACATTCTTAAGTTGGTACTTTGGAAAGATTAAAATAAACTAAGCTTGGAGGTTTACGTTTCGTAATATTTTTAATCGTAAGTTCCTAATGAAACCCGATTGTGACGCCTAAGGTTGTTATTTTGTAGCTATAAATAATTTAAAAAACAAAGAAAGACGACAAAAAATTAGGCAACAACGTACACTTGACACATTTTAACCCTTCGCCCATCCGTTTCCTAACGCACTAAACTTGTAAGGGCGTAAAAAATGAACATCGAAATCTTCTATTATGTAACCCTATCGTTGCTGGGATCATCGAAGCTTGCCCTTAAGCAAACTGACTATTCATTAAGGGCCGTTTGATTGATGCGACCGATTATAAAGTTAAGTGAGCTCCACACGGACGCGCGTTTTTCGTTCACACGTTATTTGTCAATATAAACGTGATAATCAATAAATGACATTTTTGTGCAATGAGCGCGTTTTTAAAGGATAAATATTTTTGTTGATATTTCACTTAATAACTGATGCGACGCCATCATTCAATTATTTATTTGTTTTGTTTTACTCTTTTGTTTTGTTTTGTATTGGTTTTATTTTTATTTACACTAACATGTTTGTTCTTATTATTGTAATGTTATCTTTTAATTAGCACTTAATAAACCTGTGTCTATTATGGATCTGTACTAGTGAAGAACTTATCAATCGCAGGAATTTTCAAACATGTCTGTGAATGACTTTACAAAGTTATAGTTCATCGCTGTGCCTTTTCTTATAGGGTTGCAACAGTAATTAGCTCGTTATATAGACATCAATTCAATAGAAAAACAAAACAATGATGAAACGGTTTTGATTTGTGCAGGTGAATACCTCAGCTGCCAGTAAATTACCGTCTTTTGATAATAATTTGACTTGACGGATCCTTATTAATGACCTGAAATGGAACTATGGAAGATTTGAATAACAATGTGTTTAAAACACATAAGTAATCTTGTAAATATACCGAATATTTTCGTTTGAACTTAAATGGTACTTTTTATCGATTTTATTTTTATTATTACAAATTTTAAAACGTGTTTTTGTGGTATATTGTTAGGGCTATATTTCAATCAACAAACGTTCTAGATTCAAACCTTCATCCCGAACATTTCATGACCGGAAATGTTAACCTTATAGGACATCCTTATGATCGATCATAAATTATGATTTCAAGCCAATGAACGGCGTCCATTGAAAGGCGTCCATCAATGATTTCCGACCGCAACGAACTTTCCGTGTCCGATATATTTTAGTGTGGACATCCATTCATCTTTAGGGAATGCAGAGAGCTGATTCGTGGCCAGCGTGGGAGCAACGTCACTATAAACCACGATTGTGGAACACCAAACGAACCAACCGCCACGATTGAATATGCTAAGTTGTACTATTTTGATGTATTTTATCGATGCACTGAAAACGGTAGCCATATAGTATCGTTATCTTTAAAGATGGCATAAGCTACTTATAAAGCTAGTGGGTGGTCGTGATTATTTGATTTGTGTGGCGTTTGGTACATAACATGTGTTTATTGGCGACCGCTTCGCGTAGTGGTTTGTGCATTGGCAACTCGGCGCACTGCATCGGGTGGTTACCGGTTCAATTCCCGCTAGAGGCAAATTTCGCAAACTGCACTGGTTTCTGCCCTGGTCTGGGTGTCATTGGAATCGCCTCCAGTCCATTTTATGGTAGCCATAGTACAAGCGTTGCTTAGTTTGGGACCACACAGTTGGTGTGTAGGTCTGGCGATATTATTATTATTTATGATGGCGCTTATCGAAAGATATCAACAGATTTTTTCTGAATGGTTTGTTATTAGGAGCTTAGTAAGAGTAAAAGTGTGCCAAATAATTTATAACACAGTAGTTTTTTACCATGTTCATTCCTTAATAGTGTTGCTATACATATAAGGTGGTAAGGTTCCTTCGGGAAATATAGGTGCAATAGTACTTTCCAAACCCAACAACTCACCACTGGAAGTGACCACATCGTGTTTTTACTATTGACACTTCACCCAATAAAAGCGTCCCTATAAACGCGACCCCCGGGGCCCATACACCACCGCACCCGCCGAATGATGATACTATAATATGCATAGACCCCCCATTTTATCTTTGCTTTACTACGAAAAATGCAGTAAATACTGGTAAGACGCACTCGAGTTCTAGAGTCGGAAGATTCTGTACTCCGATTCGTTTTACGTTTACATGAATAATATATCGTGTTTGCAGTCCAGGGTAGGATTTATGAAGGGTGGCCAAGGGTTTTAATCTTGTGGAACGACCATAACAAGACGTATGGCCAAATTACTGAATCCGTTATGAGGTAAGTGTAGCGATTTAATGGTTCCTTGAATAGGATTACCCTTTTAATATTTTAATTTAATATATCAAATGGGTGGGATTAGGAGACGAGATTTATGGGTGATTTTGGGTTTTCATTAGCTTACCTGATGATAAATTTAATAGTACAGTCAACTCTACTATTAGACCTTTTACCTACATTCATAACGAATGCCCTAACATGCATGCTCTAGGCAACTATGCAAAGCTACCGTTGTTGGGAAAGTTTTAACTTATTTAACAATCTGTATTTAAAATAAATTGAAGTCACATAATAAAACACTAAAATACTAATAAAACATATTAATTAATTCTTGTCGCGACTTTAATATTTTTAGCAAATACCCCAAACATTTCACACCGACACGTTTGAGGATTATCATAATTTTATTGCCGAAACATACTAAAATTATGTCGCCTAAGATGTTTTTATATGACCATACGTATGCTAAAAGTTTATGATTGAATTTATGACGATAATCTAAGAGAATTTGGTTGGAATATGCAATTTATATGCTGCAGTGTGATAAAAGGTAAAAATTACTTTGAGAATATTATTAGCACCTTGAACGATACTGCGAATTTTAGTATTACTAAAATATTAATTGGTTCATATTACAAGTTTATTAAGTAAAAGAAAGAAGTTCAGTAGTGCGAAAGCCTGTACAGTGTACACTATGGATAAAATAGTATCATATTTTCAAAATAGACTTGGCTGGATTTAGATCTGGGTCTCGATCTGTAACGATGCCGAAAGAGGGTAAAAACAAAGGCTTAGTGATAGTACATAAATGAGGCTACGAAAAAATACTTATTAAATAATATTTTCAATACCACATTTTACATACTATTTGTTAACTATTTAGAACATTATTTATGTTCTAGATGTCTAAATATTATGAATAATGATAGGAGGAACGATAGTAATCTCAGTCTGTAAACATCCCATTTATTTCACTAAACTACGATAAACTTTGAAAATATTCGAACGTAATGAATAAAACTAAGCCACACGTCTATCAAGATTAACGTCATTCAAAGCAGATTTATAGGAACGGAGAAACATATTTTTGAACCTGTCAGTATTCATATGATAAAAAGCATTTTACATTTTCTAGGCGCGTGAGTCTATACGTTAAATGCGCTAATTTCGTCAAAGATGTTAGATAAAATTCTCTATACTCTAGCAAACAGAAAATATTTTTTGAATTATTTGATTCTTCCTTTTGTACAGCCAACTGCATGTGTATGGTAACATGGTATGGTAACATGTATGGTAACATTTCCAACATAAACTAAGGGCTTCTTTACTATCTCAGCGTATGTTAAAAATGTCGACTGTACGAGGAAAGCCGTTATACAAAAACATAACCTTCCTTCCGGGACAGTCGGGTAAAACACAGTATAAGATAATTTTTATTTCAGCATGCTCTACATAAGCTCTACTTATCAATACGTTTACCTAAGAATCTGCCTAGGTAGCAATTTAAGTAGGAAGCAATACAAATAGATATAAATTCGGATATAAAAAACATACAAACTGTTATAGTCTCTACCTCTCTACAACCGTACTTAAATCATCGGCGTAGCTACGCTGCGGGCAGCAACAAGATGGGTGCCGGCTGTGGATTCTCTCCCGGCGTGTACTAATCGCACCAATTTGCTTTCTCACAGAGTCATGACGTCATGATCTTGGCGCTCGTGACGTGAATTCGCGACGAGTCCCCGTACTAAGTGGATGTATTAATTGTGTCTGTTAATGTAGAGACATCAATTATAGTCGCTTCTTTAACTCATGACTATATTTTCTGAATCTCTTGAATTTATTATGGTTTTCTTTATCTCGGAAGATGATTTTAGTAGTCAAATACGATAACATTTTCTATGGAAATGTAAAATGTAAATGTAACGTCACGACTTTTATCCCCATTCGGGGGTAGTCAGAGGCTTGAGTGACCATACACCACCACATTGTGGAGGCATTAACCAACTCAAAGCCCACGTTTCACCAGATAGTCAGAACCCAAAGTGACAGGTGGTGAACCGTGTCGCCGTGTATACAGGAACTGACTATTACCTAATCCCGAGGGATAGGTAGGTTTCCTCACGATGTTTTCCCTCACCGTCAGCGAACTGTAAATTATGCACATAGATGAAAATTCATCCATTGGTGCATGGAAATCTACATAGAGTTATATAACATGCTCTACGACGTATTTGCTTATGAGGTTGGAAAGCAAGCTTTAGTAGCACGAATTCGACTCTAGCACTCGTAAGGTGTGCACTGTCTGTATGCAAATGTATAAATAAACCTATAATAGGTATACCCTACATAACATTGGTATTTAAAAAAAAATTGTTGCGTGACACTACGACAAAAGTGTCCCACGGAACCAGCTATAAGAAATAAAGTAATCGAAAGCTCATATCTGTTTAATCACTACACTATGAATTACACCTTTTTTGATACTTAGAAACTTTCCTGAATACCTGCCCCATAGATTTAAAAAGAGTTTCGCACGCGCGCTTTAACTAGCTACCGCCGTAATAACAACGATCATTTTAAAAATTGAGGCAACTTATTACCGTCGCAACATGCTACGCCGACTTCAGTATAGTATCAATTGCCGGATTTTATTAGAACACATGCTCCATCTAGTTACAGCGCCGTCGCGGAAAACAAAATTAATCTATGACCTGCACATTAATGGTGGGGAACTTGGAAATTACAACACATTACGATACCATCACAGCTATACTTGTGTAAATACCAATAAAAGAACATTATAATTACGATAACATCTCGGCATCCACGTAGGCTCTAATATCGGCGCGGGCGCAGTCTGTGAAACAATGTCCACCGACGCTCGCGCTCTGCCCACGCGCAAGTCACGCCCCTAACAGATCCCACATTATTGTTTTTGTACATGTATCGACAATATCTCACCATCGATGTATTGAAGAATGCCCAAATTGATAGCCATCGGAAACTGTTAGAGGTTATATTATTAGGAAGATACATGATACGTGAGGGATTTAACATTGTACGCCTAATGGCCACGGACATTCGAATTGATTCCATTGTTTGAAATAAACATTGGTCTCGATGCCTGAGAATTCAATGGTAACGTTACCTACTTTTAAAGTCACAGTATTTTTTGTGTACAACTAAGGCGCTAAACTAGCGTGCGGTCTGCGTGATGTTACCCTAGCATATAGCATATAGATGCTTTCAATACCAAAGGCATAGCTCGCACGTTGCCGATCTGAAAGGAGTGGGACAGAGGAAGGAGTTAGGAGGGGGGTTGAGCTTTCGGCTCTCTCAAACATTGTACGAAACGCAGCTAAAAATAGCTACTTTACGCTGTTCTTCTGTGAGAGGTGGTACTACCCTGGTCGAGCCAGCCCGTGTCTCAATATCATGGTAGATTCTAATATTTCTGTTTAGCGTAACGTGCTCATTGAATTGAAGACAGAAAACATGAGTCCTCGGTTTCGTAAACAGAAGGAATTCGAAATAGTAAGTAGGTTTATAAAATACAGAATTAATATCACATCATTTCGTATTCGACTCCTGCGCAAAAAGGTTCCAATTATGCGTAAACACAGCGTCCACTTAAAGTCGAGCATTGGTTACGTTCTTTAGCGTAATAAATTGACTACAAAAATCTTCGACAGGCCCAAAAAATGTATTTACAATGTCCAGTGAAAAACTATGGAAAGCGCATTGGCGTTCTTGCGCGTTTGATGTTTTAAAATCTCGTCCCTAACATCAAACACAGGTAACTCCATACGTCATTGTGTCAAGCAGAATCGATGCATAATGCATTGTTTCCATTACACTACGAGTTTTAACATAAACTCAATGTTAAAGTTCCTTCCATGAATAAAATACATTTTTTTTGTCGTCAGGTGACTCTGAGCCGAGGTTGAAGCATGTAGAAATGGAACACTGAAGGGTCTACTTTTTGTTTCTTGGCGGTTGATAACAACGACCATTTTTATACAATACGCACAATGATGAGCTGTATAGTAAACAAAAGTTTTTACATACTTAGGTAGAATATAGTTATTGAGTCAAAATATTCTTGGTATCGGTTTCTAAGTTCAAATATTCAAAAGATCAATAATATTTTATCAGCTGTTCAGATATTTTACCATTTCAAGTTATCTCGTCTCTATTTGAGTGCGTTTTCATTTTCACGCCGAACGATGATAGTGTGTACGAAGCAAACATCAAAAATAAGGTTCATTTTGTTAGCGACATTCCACCGTCATCGGCAGCTAACTGTATTGAACATTCACTGCTCTGTTTACAAATACAAACCTGCTTCAAAGTACGCATCTTATACAAATACACTGTGATTTGCTATTCCGTACCGTTGGTTGTTCGTGTCTAATATTTGTGTTTGTCGCCCAAGACAAACTGAACGTGGCTCGTGTCTTGTTCTCGGTCATATCCGTACCATAAACCGACGCATGTTATTAACGTACAAGACGTATAATAAACTATACAATGTTATTAACTATTGTGAAGACCCAAGAACTTTAATTTAGCGACGTAAAGAATTTAAACTTCAACCTTATCTGCTTTTAAATTACTTGGAACATCGATGGTTTTCCAATGTTTGTTGAACCCAGTAATAGAAAGGGAAAGCTCTTCAAGCGAGTTAAGACCACCGACGCTGAAACTAGATTTTCCGCAACATCATAATTATCGCCGCCCGCTTCACTCCCGAGGTAACCAGCGAACTACGCATAATAAATTACACGTCCCTTGATTATACCCCTGACATTTCAATTTGATAGTTTCCCATTGGTTTCTTATCACTTTTTAGTATTATTGATCGATTTGTGGGGCATATCGTTGCGATCTCGTGGGTATAAATTGCTGGGCAGTGCCGTCGGTCCGGCTCGATTCTGCATTGTCAAAGGAAGTGCATCGGTTATTGTTCCCGCCGCTTTACGCTTTATCTGGGCCGCTCGATCGTCGAGGACTACAATTTATCTCGCCCTCTAGTTGATCGTATTATTCTACTATCGAAAATTGTTATGCGAAATTGACTTATCATTAGCGATTTTTGAAATTGATGGTGAGAATAGAAGTAGTTCATGTCTTTGATAAAGCTGAAAAGGATAGTCATGTTACATTCCCCATCGATGAGACCATTGTGATCTAAGACATTCCGTGATTTATTTATACAAGCGAAAGTAAATTACAATACAAATAAACAAAGTTAAGGCAAATGAAACCATTTCCTGATTCATGCTAAAGTAACTTAATTTTTAAATCGATAATATCCTCAATTAGTTGCGTTAGCCTTTCATTGGGCTTCCGAGAAGATTATCGTGTCTTATTTTAAATTCAATATTGATTGAAGTCACCAATCGTGTTTAAGAGATGTAGGCAGATTATATTTCTATCTGTTTATTCTCATGACTTCAAACAAGTACCGTTTGATAAAAATCAGAACGCTGATATCTTATTCATAAATCCATTGCACTCGATTGTGCGCATGTCATATTGAGTGACGCCCGATCAACATAATCGGTTTACAAGCTTCCTGTCCCAATTGTTATTCTAATATCCATTGTACTACCAGTTATTAATGTCCCATACGAGACGCGAACCGTCACGGACAATTTATTTATAAGACAGAAGCAAAATAATGAAGACTAGTGGTCTCTAGCCAACGATACCGGGGTAAAGTTCAGGCATTCATTAAGGTTTCCATTAAGGCCACGACAGTATAAGATGCCAAGTTTGGCATTTTGTGTGTCTCCAGGCGAATCATTGCGGAGTCACGTAAGATGGAACATACGAATTCACTCTGATGATGAAATTAGGAGACTCTTGGAGTGTTGTTTAGTCGTAAAGTAGCAAAGTTTAACGATAGTAATAAACTTGTAAAAGAACATTGGTAAGAGTTACTTAGTCTTCTAAGTAGTTTTATGTTGGGCTATGATCATTGCCAAACGTTCCGCAAAACTTGATAAAAATGACTATAGTCTGATTTTTAATTAGACGAAGTAAACTGACAGGGTGCTAATGTCACTTTTCGATATAAATAGAACACATAAGGTTCAAATTCATAGATCAGTGTTATTTATAGCTGTCAGTTTGCTTCGTCTAATTAAAAATCAGACTATAGTTGATCATGATATTATACCACCTCCTGACAAATTAAAAAACCTTAAGATGAAATGAATAATAATATTTTATTTTATTTCGTTACACTACTTGATTGTTTGAACTACAGAGTAAAGACTAAAGAAAGAGGTGCCCTTATTAGATATTTGTATGAAAAAAAACGTGGTCATTGTTTTTTCATTTTCATTTTACTATTTACCGGTAAATAGTTGAACTACTCGCTTCGTTTTATGTCGATGTTAGTACTATGCCGACCACTCGGCCGACTTGCTTAGGGCCAGTCCCCTTAGTAACTGGTCCATGGTTTGAACCAACTCCATTTCTATAGTTCGACGGGCCCGTTGGCGTGGTTGGCGTGATGGCGCCATTCACGCTGCAGGTCGTAGGTTCGATTCCTACCCGGGACATGCATTTGTGTGCATGAACATGTCTGTATGTCCCGAGTCTGGGTGTATATGTATATTAAGTATGTATTTACAAATAAAAAAAGTAGTATATGTAGTATATCAGTTATCTGATTTCCATGGTACAAGCTCTGCTTAGTTTGGAATCAGGTAGCCGTGTGTAAACAATGTCCCAGGATATTATTATTATAGTTACCTTAGCTAGTGCGTGAGTGAACATTACTGATAGGTATACTTATTATAGTAAACTTCAATCAATGCGCATAAATCAAGAAGAAGGCACATAAAAACAGAAAAGGTATAAACTACAATTATGCATATTGACTTTCACGAAAACATCAGAGCCACGTAAATATCTATTTGAATTATATGTTTCCGCCCGGACCACACGCGATTTAAATAATTTGGCAGTTTGTCGATGCCAGATATGATTCCATGTTGACTTGCACCTACTCTAATGGTCGCTGATAGCCATAATGTAACCGAACACGAGATACTAGAGATTACTTTTTATTTGCGGTGGCGATCAAGAATTTTTATAATGATTAATGACGACCATTATAACTGTTGATTTGTTTTGATCGCTGCTATTTAGTTTTATTGCGGTGGTATTAACGCACGGTTAATTAAAACCTTTCTATGTAGGTAGAACTTGCTTCTATGCGTTTGAGGGAATCTCTAATGATCCTCCAGGGATGCCGGGAGTAACAACCCCTATTTCATTTATGATTTATGATACTTCCCGATCACCTATAACTTGTAAAACCGATTTATAATCCTAGTGATTTATTGACATGGTAAAACTGTATGCCTTCAGTGTCTTGTTTATGACGCTTTCTTTTTATTCTTTTATTGCTGCTGTTCTCACTAAAGGGATGTTTCTTGACTTCGTTGGTGTCTATAATATTTAATCATAATTATACACTTTCAGCAACTTTCCTAAAGTTTGGACCGTTGATTTAACATGGGTATAATAAAGATAGTGTATGCATTCGACCAGTTACGGAACATCCGCACCCGAGAAATCAATATGTCTACATGGTCAGACGTCAAAATTAATTTCTCGGGCGCGCTGCTCGGTACATATGAACGCACCTAATAATGTTCGTAATTCCAACACCATGAAACCTCAGTCCCATCATTCCTTTATTGATAAATATTTCAAATTAACTACCTGCTCAGAATAAACGGCTTCAACATGATACCCAATTGCAGATTCAGGAGATTGCTGTCATGAGGTCCCATTGAGAGCGCTGTTTAACCTGCGCAGGGTATTATTAACCGTTCATTGCTGTGGATTTATTCCGTCGCCGGCGTCACGGACGGTTCTCGTACGCAATTATCCGACTTGCGATCTCCCCATTGTTGTCGAAATTTAAAACAAATTTCCTGTACAACGGGGGGTCGCGTTTTTCTGCCCTGCCAAATTGGATAAGCACTGTAATTACTCGTTTAAGTTCCGAACGTTGGATCCTGGGATTGTGGGTGTCGCTCGGTTTGTGTACTTTGGACGAGTTTATGAGGTGGAACGCATTCTTCATGAGGTAGGGGTCGGGAATTTGAATACAGATCTCATCTTCATTCAGAGAGCAGCTCGTTTTGGTTGGAGAAAATATCGGTCTTTGTCTAATTACGTGCGTCTACATGAGCCGAGCGGAACATCTGTTTTCACGTCGGACCACTTACACATAAAGTTAAGTGTGTAAGGCCATTAAGTGTAAAGAATGTTTGTGATAAAACTTACATATTTAACGAAGACATTTAATAAACTGTCCATAAAATCATTAATTCAACAAAATGTGCATCGCAAGTATTCCTCCCGCGCACGTGGAAGTTGTGGAATGATCTCTCACTCGAAGTCTTTCCTTTGCACTACAACATGTTTTTTCATCACTGATACGCGGAAAGTAGGTCGAAAGGTGCCTGAAGAGCCGACAGAAGGTGATACTTTTCTGATCGGGCAAAATCGTTGACAGAACGGGCTCAATCGTATATCCAGAAAACGATTGGGCCCGTTCTGTCAAAGATTCTGTCAAATTATAAAAAAAAAACGAGTTTCTATTGAACTATGTTCCAACCAAAGAGAATTTAATAGTTCCAACCTTCTTACATCCACTCAATTACAGCGCGATGTAAAATTGAAATAACATAAAGTTAAGTATTAATTAAAGAATATATTTTTTTAAATGATGTTATTATAATTTACTTTCAACTATTTCTTAAAATAACATACATTTGGGCAAAATTGTTACAATTTTTCCCTGAATCAATCACAAATCGTTCCTGCTCCGAATCTATAATCACAGACTAAAACCTTTTATAATGTTTGAAAAAGTACTGGCCTCTAAAATAAAACAAAGTGACAGCGTCAAAATATCAAAAAGCAAAATGCGCAATCTACGTCAGTATACATGTGTTTGTATGTGTAAATGTTCACTATTTTTTTCTTTAGCTACTAAATTATTTTATTATTACTTTCCTTGTATACGTGATGAAAAGCACAGTGTTAATCTCGGGTTAAAGTAACTTATTATTGGTCCCTCGAACTATTAGCGCCCTCGCTACGCTCGGGCGCTAAACCCCGTCTCGGCACCAATTAATAAGTTACTTTTCCCCTCGGATAACAATGTACTATTACAGGTCCCTAAAAGGTCGGCGCCGCGTCTGCTCCCCTTAAGTTGCAGATGTCCTGGGCGGCGGCTTCCACTTACCATCAGGCGGACCGTCTGCTAGTGTGTCATCCTTGGCTATAAAAAAACTATTTTAAATCTAACTTTATTGCAGTATGCGATCGCTACTATTACGTTCTCAAGCTGGAGACTTCGCATATAATCGATATTTACCCTAGAAACACCAAAAATATCTCGAGCGCATTAGCCGGTGGTCCGAAGTGCTAAAACAATGAAGACGAGGTGGGATTATCGGCAGGACCGAGAGCATGTTCTTGTGCCGAATGACGTCACGCGACTGATGCGGTCGCTTCCTCGCAATGATTAATTGTTCGTAAATATTCAGCTTCGTGTTTATCTTAATCTGGGCCTCACAATAAAACCATTATAACTAATGGTTTTCAATCTTGCAAATATTTATCGCCGGACTATCGCGTTCGTTATTTGTTCGAAGGTTGTTGGAATAAAGTCGTTAATGGCGTGTCATAAAGTGCTAAAGGCAGGTTGGACGTTGCGAAAATTATGAAGTCGTCTCAAACTTTTTGGCTTCTTGCGATGTGTTCTCGTTAAAATAATCCACGGCAGAGCTTTTTTAGACGATGGCAAACAAGCGTTAAGCAGTTACTGTAGAATGATCTGCCTATAGGTGCTTGCTTGAATACCGAAGGGACCTAGTTACGCGTGACCGTGACGTGGCGTAGACCTCCTTCAATTTATATCTTTGCTCTATGATAATAACTTAAAATCTAGGGACTAGAATTCAAATTTGTTTCATAGGCGTATAATAGTCTCGACAACGAGAAGGGAGTCTTTAATAAAGTCCACTAACTACAGGAGCTATGTTGCAAAAGTCACGATCAATCTGCCTTCCTTTATTTTTTGAAAAACAAAAAAAAAGAATATTTTTATAATCTTAAGAACATCAGTAAATCACACTCGTTGGGTATCGCTTATACAATTCCATAACACCCTCCGTTTACATTTTGACAGATGAGATGTCAGCAGAAAATTGGATTTCACAAAATAAACATTTCTACTACTTTGGATTGCATCGATGTACTTTTCTAAAGTAAACTTTAAGTTGCCGTATCATAGCTCATTTTCGAGTGTGAGTTTGGCTCTCAAGAGGCCGTGGCAGGATTTCGAGCGGTGTTTCCTTTGTAACTGTTCCGGTCAAAAGACCTCGGCAACACACTAACAGCTGTTGGCCGAATAAGGCGAGCCGTATTTGCTTAAGGCAGATTGACGTATTCCATTCATATGCAAAATGCCCCGAGATAGCATCTTGATGGCGATTTGATGAGTTTATTAAATTGCAAATTATTTTTAGTTTGACTTTGGAAATGAGATTTGGCAAATTTATGGTTTCTAATAAAAGGATTTCGATTAGAATTGAGAAGATTATGATGATCCTTTATAAATATTGGGTGGGTAATAGCTACCTATTTTAAACGGCCACACAGTATTTCGATGGGTTAGGTAATAATCGAAAAGATTTTTTTTTGCCAATTCACTAATATACATGTGTAGACTCTAGGAAAAATGTAGAGTACCTAACTATTGTTTTACTGAAGACTAAAAACCTTCTCTACAATTGTGTACTAAGTACTGTCGAATAACAATAAGAAGTCAGTACACGAAGAAAAGTCTATTAAAACCAACAAGGTTTTCCGGGCTTCCACTATCAAAATATACGCTATTATAAAATTAATTTTAAAATACACCTCACGTTCCACCTGTCACAATTGACGTGGATTCCTCACGTGACACGCCGCCTCGGGAAGTCAACGTCATTCCACAGTGACGTGCATCGACGTCCGACCGGTCACGTCAAGCGGACACGGCGACGGGTGTCTGAATGTTGGACAATAGCGGCCCGTGACGTCATAGTATCTATTCACAATTTGACAGGTAGGTAGGTAGGTTTGAATTTTGACCTGTCAAAATTCACCATTCGTAACTGCTATTAGTATTAAAGATAAGTGCGAGAGTATGAAAATTATCATTGGGTGCGTCCACATCAGGCGCATGCCGCACCCGAGCACTCAGGTTTGACGTCGGACACATAGACATACACGCAGTCCTGTACCAGTTACCAGTTACCTCTTTGGGTACCAAGGCGTTATGGTATTAACCTTATTTTTTACATATTTTAGTAGCACATAAAGATATAACTACTCATTCAAATGTAATCAAACCGTTTTTATAGCTAACAATAAGTGTATAACTACATATTACTTATTAAGTAGGTATAATGTTATCCAAATTCTTGCCAAACACATTCTCATTTTATAGACGACATTTGATATCGCCGTTCAAATAAGCGAATACATTGTATACAACGGCGAGTATATATAGATTTTTATAGTCTATAAATAGGCACAATTTTTTTTACGACTCTATAACTAAGACCAAATTATGCTAAGGTCAAACTCAAGAGAGAAATGTAGATAATCTACACGTTACGACATATCACAAAACTATTGGTGTTAACCATGGAGCTTTATCACAAAAAACAATGTTATCATTTAAGTTGGTATTACACTACCCGATAATTGAGTCCCTAAATCCTATTACAGTATTATTATTTACAGTTCGCTGACGGTGAGGGAAAACATCGTGAGGAAACCTACCTATCCCTCGGGATTAGGTAATAGTCAGTTCCTGTATACACGGCGACAAGGTTCACCACCTGTCACGTTGGGTTCTGACTATCTGGTGTAACGTGGGCTTTGAGTTGGTTAATACCTCCACAATGTGGCGGTGTATGGCCACTCAAGCCTCTGACTACCCCCGAATGGGGATAAAAGTCGTGACGTTACATTTTTTTTTTTTAAATCCTATTACACCTCCCTAATTTAGGATAAGGGTTCCTAAACATCGGATGGTGTGCGAGAATACCAGGATTTACTACTATCTGCATTCGTTCCTTTGATTACTAGCGTTCTATTGCCATTGCGTAACCAAATGTTTGGATTCCGATAGATACCTAGTAAATTTTCAAGTACTGCCCATGAATCATCGATACGTTAAACTCAGAAATAAGAATGCACAACACAACTCAATTTCAAAGCCCCTATCTCCACTCCCATATGTGACACACAAACCACTAATAGAGAGATGGCCATCTATTCGTGTATAATGGTGGCCACCACGCAATTTGTCTCGACCAACGCCATAAATTGATTACGCACAGCATGGCTCCTATCTAGGCTGTGTATTTATGAATCGTTTTGATAATGTAACTCACCTACGTCGATGTCAAACACGATGTAATGGGACGGTAGCTTATGTAAGTACCTCTTTATGACATAACATTCGGAATTACCCGAATGCACCTTACTAGGACTTTGGTCGCGTAAACTGAATTCGTTTTGTAATTGACGTGCTCATAGCTGCATTCACTCATCGGTAAACGATCGGAGGTTAAGCAACGCTGGGCAGAGATAGGTGATTCAGTGACATTTGAACAGTGGCCCGATTCACGTAACCAAAACCGTAACGATGTCTCAGCGATATAGTCGTTGATAGACTTTTTGTAATACGAAAAGGCTATCAACGACTATATCGCTGAGACATCGTTACGGTTTTGGTTACGTGAATCGGGCTACTGAGCGTCTTCGTGTTTCGGAGGGTACGTAAAAAGTCGGTCTCGGTTGTTGTCATCTAGGCAGCAATCGTTAAGCCATGTCAGAGGCTTTCAGGCGGCTTAAACAACTCTGACACTAGGTTGGCCTCTAACCATACGACAAAAAGAATAAGACTGGTATTACAGATCGCTTTGGATCACTCTATAAATTTAGGAGTATAATTGTAAAAGTTTTGAATGGTATGTAGAAATAAAACCGTGAAGCGAAGACACACCTAATAGCGACATTGTAAGAATAGTTGAGGCTATAATTACGGATTTTTTATTCTATTTCACTTAAATTGTATTGATTCGGAGCTTATAAGACGCTGAAGGCCAATTCAAAGGTCGTCCCAGATCCATTTGCATTTTTAATTACTGACAGAATGGACTCTATACGGCGACTGTAAATAAATGGAACTTAAAAGGCGCGCTATCAATATTCATGAGAAATTACTAAAAGTATTTAGAGCTAGTTAGGACTTAATAAAACTGAACTGACAGTTATATCACTTTTGTTAGTAGGCCGCTCGGCTCACTACATTGGGTGGTTGCGGGTTCAATTCCCGCCAGAGGCAAATTTAGGAAACGGCCTTCTCGTAATTTACCCTGGTCTGGGTGTCACTGGGATCGCCCGCAGTCCATTTTATATTAGCCATAGTACAAGCGTTGCTTAGTTTGGGACCATACAGTTGGTGTGTTGGTCTGGCGATTTTTTTTTTGTTATAATAAGTTTTTTTTTTTTATTGGACTGTGGTGGCAAAAAAGCGTACGGTCCGCCTGATGTTAAGCAGTTACCGTAGCCTATAGATGCTTACAATACTAAAGGCATTGCTCGCACATTGCCGACTTGAAGGGGAGTGGGATGGAGGGAGGGGGAGGGGGGTGGGCTTACGGCTCTCTCACTCATCGTACGATACGCAGCTGTAATAGCTGCTTTACGCCGATCTTCTGTGAGAGGGTGGTACTACCCCGGTCGAGCCAGCCCGTTTATGAGTTGCAGTCAATTGACTACAGCTTGGCTCTACCACCTTTATATTATCCTACCTATTATTTACCTTTTTATTAGCAAAACCAATAAATAGAGACGACAATACATGTTTCATTGCGCGCGCAGTAATGCATATTTTTTCTTACGGTTTTATAAGATACCTTTGAATTAGAATCCTTGGTTTACACTGATCAAAACTTTATAATTTATTTTTTTCATAAAATTGAGTAAAATAAAGGTAATAGTTATGCTGCATGTTCTTGAACTAAGGATAGTACCAAATTGAGCTTAGACTAATGTTTCAGATTCTAGTTGGGCGAATCGACTCTACCAACATCTATTAACGCATGAATATCATCAATTAATTAAACATTGAATAGGTAATGTAACGACCCAAACCACCTAACTAAGCCCTAGCCTATTCTACCTAAATAAAACCTGCCTATACCTATAAATTGGCCAAATAATCGTCATCGTCTAGTGGTTTTTAAGACCCCTACGTTATGCTCGTTTGTACCCAAGAACTTTTAGAGAAAGATTGGATTTTCTACTACCTAACTACATATAGACCCTATATCAGATATCTAACTGACTACTAGTAAATGAATGCTTCTTCCAAAATGGTTCTATAAGAATACCTTACACTATAACGTCCTACAATTATACTTACCTTGTGAAGTAAGGAAACAAACATTTCTAAAGGTAACTTATTATAATCTTACCTCAGCAAATAACCTAATGAAAAGCGGCAAGATGTAACGCTCCACCACCGCGCTACATTGTGAGATACGTCACCCATACGATAATCCCCCCACCGCTTGTCAACGCAGTGTTTTATTGAGTGGATGCATTGACTCCTGAAAATTTAGCTTCTACTCCTAGGAAGCTTGAAGAGCTTAATAATCTTCCCATAAAGAAATAAGCAACCTTGCCAGTTCTCACTAAACACTTTTACTCATTCCAGCAATCTGAACTCTTGGACAAGTCAAGACCCGTAGATCTCAACGTGTTCCAATAGTGACTGCAGTTCAAAGGAAGATTATTGTTTGATTAGTTGAAATATATGATGTTAGCCAAATAGTAGCTAGTTTTAATTACTTTAAATAAACGGAATGTTTAGAAACACATAGTTATGCTACCACCAGCTCGGAAACCGATCCTTTTAAGAAGAGCTGGCGAGAAACTTAAAGGACTTTCAAACCAAAGCAATCGTTGATTTCCTCACACAAACTCCAACACTAGTTTAGCACTGAACACATTATTTACTAGCTAAAATTCACTAGATTCGTGAATAGCGTTCCTGCTAAAGCTCTAAACTGCCTAACATCACTCGGTACCGAGAATTATTAGCAAGAACTTCCTAATCGCTGCAGCGAAAGTTCCACCCAAAAGCCTCGTAATTCCCTTGTCCCACCTCCTATCAACTCCCCTGTCATTCCCTATGTCAATCAAAACTATTTGAATTTAAATAATTATTATTTTTAATATTTGTGAAGGTGACGGACGCTCTGATGCAAAGCGTACCGTTACAGTAAGTTAAATCTACCAAAAAATTACCTAATTTGCATTTAAATAACTCACTAATTACACCTCACTTTGACAATTAAACACAAATTATTCGATATCATCCACCTCTACAAACCGCTGTTTGGGAATCCCATTTGTTGTTTACCACACTCTAAAACGTAATTGCATTTCATTAAAATTCTTGTCACCCTTTCGGAGGGAGCGTTCAATTCAATTAAACTTGCTTATTTCTGGAGTGAAGCGGTTATTTTGAATGTTTCAAATAAAGGAGAATGGGCATGAAAGGGTATTGGCCAATTGGTGTAGTCGGCGTTTTATTTGTGTTTACGTGTGTGATGTTATCTGTGGTCTGTTAGCCTATACGGGCGCCCGCCCTTTTATTAAACGCCGAACGGCTGACAGAGGAAACTGTCGACTTGTCAGTTGCTTAATTTTGTGTATTGAAGGGCAATGATAAAAGGGTCAATTTTATTTCGTATATGGGTAACAATGTTTGTTTTGACTTCGGCTAAATAATATGCGTAACTGGCGGTTGGAGCTTTAATTTACGTACATACATATACTCACGCCTTATCCCATGGGGGTAGGCAGATAGTATATTGCCACACGCAACGATCCTGATTAGAGAATACAATCCCGGGATCCCGGGATCCCGGCCGTTTTCTGACCCCGAAAATCCCGGAACTATACTTGGCTAATCTCGGGATTTTCGGGATTGCCACAAACAGGTCTAGTTTAGTATTAGACGTGAAATGAGCCTGTTTGAAAATGGAGGAGTTCGTGGATCACTTAGAAACAGCATATACGTATCTATTTGTCTATTCCTTCAACCAGTGTAGAACCTGAGCGAGCGTTCTCAGCTGCTGCTTATGTTGGCGATAAACTACGAAGCAGGCTTGGAAGTGAAACATTGGATGCTTTGATATTTCTGCGATTGTATTTTGGAAATTCTAAATAGGTTTTTTGTTTTGTCTTGTTTATTTCTTACAAAAGTATGGTTTTGGTATTGTCTTTTTTGTTTTCTTACTATTATTGTGATTTGTTGTGTGCAACAATATTAAAATAATTTTTAACCAAATTGCTCAAGTTTTTTTTTACTTGAGCCCAATTGGAAACCACATAGTCTTATCCAGGGATAGTCCCGGGATTCCGGGATTACGCAAAAAAATCCAGTTATCCCGGGATTGAAAAACATGCTCGGGATTGTATTCTCTAATCCTGACACACCTCTTTTGCTTCATCCACATTCATACATCTCATACACTGTCGTCAGTTTAGGGTGCTGCGGACTTGACCTATTTATTATATTTTGTCTACCAATTTCTGCATCACTGGAGCCAAAACTAGCTGAAGAAATTACCGTTCTATAGGCTCTATAGCTTCTCCTATTCTATTAGCATACGAGGGGTGTGTATTTAATGTAAACAGGACAAGAATCTGAATATTATATAATGCGCTCGTGTTAGTCTCAATATCTTTGCTGGATAAGTTTATTAAATTGCCCTCGATGGGTGGAATTTCATGCCGATGGTTTTTGGGGACGAAATAATGGTGGACCCATGTCATAATGTTAGCGTCAACTATGACTATTTCTGTAACCGAGCCGTTTCACATCAAAATGCAGTTTTATGTTAGGTTGGCAACGAATATCGTATGAGTTTTAAGGAATGGAAAAAAATAATATAGTAGCTTCAATAATATTACAGTTTCCCTATTTTGCGTGGAATCCACCTGATTTACCGTGTATTTGTTTTGTGAGATGAAACCTTAGGAGTACTCTAGTGTTGTGTCCGTGCCAGAAAACCTAAGGACCCAGCCATACCTCCCGAGGAATGCGTCTACGTCATCGTGCCGGTAATGTACACAGTTGTTTGTGTACAAGATTCAGCCCGGCATAACCTTACCTACCTAATCAGGGCCCAGCATTTTTCCCGCGACAGTATGAATTATTACAACATGTATAAATACACACTTTTACGTATGTATACGTCATGAGGTCGGTGACCCCCGAACAACATAATAGCCGCTCACGTCACTCCGCTGTCTCTGTGCCGTCATTGCACCGAGAGAAGTTAATTTTCTCCTGCACTTAATTTATTTATTAAAAAAACGGCGAAATTAATTTGTTTACTGAGAATGGGTTCCGTTGACTGGTTTTTTTACAGGAGTTTATTTCTAAGTAAATTGCATCGTTCGTCATAATGTTCTTTCAGGAATCAACTGATATGCGTGAAAGTAGCGCGTTGAATTTCTTTCTGTGTGAACTTTACTTTATGTACCAAATACTAATTGGCGGCGTCATCATCAGGCGCATGCCTCGCGCGAGCACTCACTTTTGACGTCGGAACGCATAGACGTAATGTCATAATATGAGTGCTCGGGTGAGGCATGCGCGCCATATGGACACATCTATTCATACGTGAGAATAACAAAAAGCTTGCGTTATTATCTCATAATCAATACTCTATTTTAGAAAGTTAATTCTAATCCTTCATGTCAAGATCAAAACGAGTTGTATTGGTAGATAGGCACTTAATCAAAAGTAATAATTTAATCCGTTCCTATAAACAGTGTCCATTATTCCTAGTTATATATAGAAAAGGTTGGGACAAAATAAAATAAATAAAATAATCAATTGAACTCAAAGAACCCTAACGCTCAAAGACCTCCAGGCTAAGCTTTCGTGCGCGCATCAAACTTTGTTTATCTTTAATTAGTTCAAAATAGCTGATTCACTCAAGATGCAGCCGTCCACCTACGCTGCGACGATTGTTCATTGCTGTGTTTATCGTAAACACTGGCGACACGAATGAATGGTGAGTGTTTAAAGTGCCTTTATTGTCCAGGAAGTAACGGGTGCCTTTTGTCGAGGTGAAATTTGTGTGATGATAAATTGTAGGACTAGTTGTACCACAAGTTGTGATACTTACATGACCGGCCAACCAGGCCCGTGAAAAGGTTTTCAAAATAGTTTCCGGCTTTCTCAATAGAGCAACAGGTATGTAGGCCCAATGCAACTGACATCTCCTATGACTAAAGTTTAACATAACATTGTGGTTGCTAGCGAATCACATTCATATGTAAATGGGTTGGTACTGTACTTAAGTCTCTCGGGATGAGTGCATTGTTTGTTAGTATCTACATTAATACAATGTCAGAACATTATTGTCGCAAAGCGCAGGAATTTTCATGGAACAACATTAGTAATGTAATGTAATGTAACGTCACGACTTTTATCCCCATTCGGGGGTAGTCAGAGGCTTGAGTGGCCATACACCACCACATTGTGGAGGTATTAACCAACATTAGTAGGTACCTATCTGTTTTGACCTTCATAATGTGAATAAACACTCACCTAAAAAAACGTTAATAAAATAGTAGGAAGGGTTTGATTAGCGAGGTAGATTGAGAAAAAAGGGTGACCTTTGCATATTGACTGGAATGTTGTATATAAATCCCTGAGGAAATTTCGACACACCAAAAATATGTTTATTCAATTCTGGGTGGGTATAGGGGTGGAATGGCGGTTATGAATAGTTAAACAATATCGTGTAGTGCCAGCACCTTGAAGAAATATTTTGGTTTACCTTGGTGAATTTGATGAAGCCAATCTTCACTTTGGAATATAAAACACAGTACCATAACGTATAGTCCCTAAGAATAGATCCTCTAGCGAGAGATTTTTTTTTGATAATTACAACTTCGTACGTAGCACCCTCAACCGACCGACGGCAGTGCATAAGAAAATGTATGAATGTGGAAGAAGCAAAAGAGGTGTCTCAGGATCGTAGCATGTAGCAATTAGTAGTTTCTGCCTACCTCTATATGCTACAGGCTTCAGTATATGTTGATACAACTTCGTTAGAT
Source organism: Drymonia ruficornis (assembly GCA_947859195.1). Lineage (NCBI taxonomy): Eukaryota > Metazoa > Arthropoda > Insecta > Lepidoptera > Notodontidae > Drymonia > Drymonia ruficornis. The sequence goes on along the minus strand of OX401915.1, from coordinate 8,786,632 downwards.
ATTTGTAAAAAAAAAAAAGTGACATATCGTTAAATCTTTACAAATTTTATTATAAACCTTCTGTTATCTAATGATACTAGTTTACAAACACTTTAACTAAAATCAAGACTTGAACACAGTATGACATTCTGTCAGTATTATTAGACTTCTAAAACTCCAGGCCTCCCAGCGAATTCTAACCACCTACCAGCATACCTTAGGCACAATACACATTGTCAACGCATATAAAACTTACACTGTTGCTTTTATATCGCCATTGTGTTGCACCCCTTGCAGTTTCTTTAGCGTTTTCACGGCGTATTCCGTATTTTATTATTCATGTAACAACTGCCTTATGCACAGTCCTGTGATGTTAATAATTGAAGACATCCGTGACGCAACGCGGTAACATTACAGGGAAGATGGAGACTCTGTCGTGTTTATAACTATAATTTATTTCTACCATAAACTATTTATGACTGCTTGTTTACTTTCTCTAGCAGCTTTTTGCGTTGGTTACGTACAAAGTAAATATTAAATTGAAAAAAATTGCAACATATATAGATTTACAAAAGTTTTTCGCGCGCGCTTCGCGGAAACTGAAAATAATCTATGGCAAAATAAATATCTCTAGACTAGCCCACCAACGGTACGGTTCCTGACTAAGCAACGTTTGTACTATGGGTACCGCTCAATGGACTGGGGGTGATCCTAGTGTCCAGGGCAAATTTCGAAAAGGCCTTTTCTAACATTTTCACCCAGTGGCAATCGAACCTGAAATCATCCCATGCAGTGAGCCGAGCGGTCTACGCTCGTACGAGTACACCAAGTGGTCGTCAAGAAACAAAACATAATTATAATTTTTTGGTCGTAGATATTTAGCAGTAGTATTTTATTAAAATAATCATTTATTTTTCCATTGCAAAGTATTTTATGTAGGTAACTATGATAACGTACATATGTATTTATATTATTATGTATGTTTTATATCACAAAGTATCAAATTTAAATAATAAACTGTGATCCAGTCGTGCGCGTGATTGAAGTAACTCTACACCGAAGCTCTTAAGTGTATTGAATAAAGAAAAGCCCATTCCGTCGCGGCGATATCAACGGCCGCGTATTTATTGCTTATTGTTCCCGACCGATATTATACTTAGCACCGCATAAAACATTTATTTGAGTAATGTTCTGATATTCAATAAAGGTCATGATGGAGTTAATAAAATATACTTTAAAATACAATGTGGGCGGCTGTATTTTATAATGATGGAAACTAAAGTACAGGCTACGTAATGTAGACTTATTAGAATGTTACAAAAAATACTATGAAAGTTATGTAATTTTTCATAATACACCGTCTTATAATGTGGGCGTACAGAAACATCAAGAACTGAGTTTACGACATACTAACGGACTGCCACAGTACATCAAACAAAATGTTACTCTAACGGTCCTTTACTGTGTTGGTGAATTTGGCCCTAAGTATTAGATCTACAGATTAGTACTGGACGGAAAACACATTAAAAATTAAAACTAAATAACTTAAAAATATAAACTAGATCAGTAGCCTCTTGATTCCAGCCACTAGCTAAATTCCTCGAGCTCCTATCATATTAGGTACCAATAATAAAATATGATTTATATTCCTTCTGCAAACAAACTCATGTCATCCACATTGCATTAGAATTACAAATTCACCTCTAATTGGGTGTTATGCGGTCAGTTAAATATTTATCTACCACATTTATCTTATAAATTTAATGCTACCTATATTTTATTAGTTTTTTACGTAATAAAACCGGTTTATTTCGCAAAATATTAGTTGTAGAGTTGAAATACGTAAGAATTTGGATAGATAACGATCTAAAGATATAGATAGCCAAGTTTGGTCGGCAATCATTTGGTGGAAGATTAATTATAATAATATTTCAATAAGACTCTCAACGCTATATCGAAATGTTTATTCGATTTTAAAATATATTGATTGTTTTATCAAAATTATTTCCATAAAACATTGGAGCGCTAGCAGAAAAAATAATTTATTAGATACTATAATAAGCAAATGTTAGCTTAGAATGTTTCATTTGTCAAACAAAGCCTGTATACATAAAAACATGGGTGCATGCTGTCCATCAAATATGTCAATTCTAGGACAAGAATTAGTGAAGAAACAAGATATGTGACAATCCAACTCGTCATATTATAAGCTACAAAAATCAAATATATTAAGCCTCGATGTTAATGACTCCAGGCAATAATACCAAGGCTACAACGCCATTAGATTTGAATACTAACAATAAAATGCGTATAATCTTGTTATTTATGAGAAAAACCAGACTAATCTTGACCAAGACCTTAACGATTAAAGGTGAACGGTTTGGCTTCTGTACCGATGTGGTCGTCGTATTAATATTACTAACACCCATTCAGATGTCATTTAAAATTCGTTATATGATAAAAATACATGAATTTATCGAGCAGGATAGCTAGCTACTGAATTAGCTTTAACGATATTACGTAACGCGATGAACTTCGCGTGACTAAAATGGAGTAGACCTATAACATTTTTCTTCGGTAAGTGAATATACCTAATAAAAATTCACAGTAAACAACGCTACTACTGCGGCGTATAAAATGCAAAGTAATGGAGCCTCGAAGTAGGGTATCGCCGCTTAACAGGTCTAGAAGTTTTCCTTTATCCGTTACACCCTTATTCCATTTTCGTGGAGGAAACGCTGAAGTTTTTCTTTCAAGCAAAAAAGGTTAATGTCATTGTGTCGTATTCATAATTAGACCACACGCGATCGCGCAAGGAGCCACAAGAATTTAAATTCCTGCCGTTCGGGGAAAAACTTCATGCCGCCGTTAATACTTTCTACGTTTCGTTTTAACAAAAAAATGTCTTTGAACTGTACGCTATGCGCTGGATTTTGTTCGTGGAAGAGTCTCAGGGCACGCGAAGCAAACCATAGCAATTTACGATGTGTTACATAAAGCTCACGTTCCTAAATTTATCTACTTGGGTGGCCCAGTTTGATAAACCATTAGGTTTTTGTGGGGGTTTAATGATGAGTCTTAAAAGAGTAGTCCTGGTGGTTTGTTTGTTTTAGCAGTTGTGGAGCAAGACGTAAGCCACGCGGCAGAACGTGATGCGATTTAAGTGGTTCTGATAATGGACGCCACTAAACTTCTAAGTGGACAATTGTTGACCACTTTTCAATGGTGTTAAAGCGGCAAGAAGTACCTTTTGTTTACACATCGAGGAACTAAAATTGTTTCTAGAATGTCACATTTTAGCACACATTGGTTACATTTTATTTATTTACCAGGGGGCTTACCATGACCTCTCATCGCGTTTCAATTATAGGAACGTTTTAACGTTTCAGTGACTTTTTGTGCAATGACGTACCTTATTGTCATGACAATAAGAAACGTCATTGCACAAATGGCCGCTGAAACGTTAAAACAAAACTGCTATAAGAGGTGGTGGTAGGGCCCCAGATAACTTTTATGAATTGCTTAAGGTAAGCACTCACCTAATAAACCAATAAGACAATCACATTCTGAGGCCTTAATTTCCCGTTGAGAACATAGTAATACAAGTTGCTTACTAGCACATAGTGTTTTGTAAATTTAATGTAGCTACTTTATGTTAGACTCCCCATTTCCCCAAGATGTAACATGAACCAATAAAACTCCTTATAAGACACTCGCGTCCAAGTGTCAGACATAGAATGTACAAGTGTCTGCGAGTGCAGCATTCACGTCTAGCAGTCTCACGAGTGTCTGCAACGCAGCCGGCGCGACGGCATGTTCGCGAGTGCATTCTTTGGTTTCAACGACATATCGGCTTTAGAGTCCCCGACATATGGTATGTGGTGATTGATCGTGATCTAAGACAACCCTGTGGGTGCTGCCATAGAGTAAGGATAAATGCAGACGTATGACGACAGAGAAATCGCGCGGTGGGTGCGGGGCTGTGGGTGTGCGTCGGTAATATTGGACGGTCCCATATTAGGTACTGAGGACCAATATATACCTATATTGGGCCTCAGTACCTAATATCAGGCCCTGTCGCCCTGAATCAACTGTGTGATTGCTATGTCATCGTACCTCTGTATTTATCATTACTCTATGGTGTTACTATGTTTCGTGTCTGATTGTTTGAAGAGATTTGTTGAATTTTGCTTATATTTTTCTCTGTATGTGAGCTCTATGTTTTGCTGTTAGATTTTTGAGTTTGAAGCTATAACTTACCTGCTTTGTAATGATTATCTATACAGCATTCTATTTATGTTCAGTTATAGGCTGAAAATATTGAAATTAATTTACTAGGTCGTGATGAGTTTCCATATTTGAGGTTACATTTTATTATATGTGTAAATAGAAGGATACAAAAAGTAAGCTAAAAAATATTTCAATTGGTTTCATAGGCCCACACAAAAAATCTAAAAAAATCAAGTAGTGTATTTTAACAGCATGTTCACTCATCTAGAAACCGTTTAGTGGTATTTTCACACCTAACTTAGTTACACAAAAAAACAAAATGGCATGTCATTGTAACCTACCCACTCGCAGAATTCCTACCTTTTTTACAGTCCTCGTGTAAAACTACAGCAAAGAGCTGGAATTTAAAAACAGATCACAATGTTGGAGTGGAACGTTCTTGTGCCAGCCAGTGCACTTGCGGTAACAGCTTTACAGGCGATTGCGGTACTAATGTTGGTAGAAAGTATCCTTGTTGCATATGTTGCATGTGAATTGGCACGCCAGAACTGTTGCAGGTTCCATTATGATTGCATCAGCGCTTTATATATTATTATCTTCTTCTACTTAATAAAGAAAAATTCGCTGACTGATAGACAATACACAGCCTAAGCCGGTGACGAACCCAACGGCCACGAAGGTGAATAAGAAGAAAATATTTTAGAAAATTCATCCTACCCATGGGGGATACAATAGGGGGTGAAAGTTTGTAGAGAAGTCCATAATTTTTGAAAGTAAACTACTGCAACTAACTCTAGTCTTTACTTTCAGAGACTTGAAAAAACACTGAAATCAGGAACAAAAAGAGCTAACCAATCAAAATAAATGACACTAATCAAATTATTTCTTGCATTTCAATTCTGGTAAATTTCCATTTTAAAGGTCTCTGAGAAGGGAATTAATTACTTTAGGATATCTTCCACTGTGATGGATGCAGTGCTGTGAACTATAAAGCTGCTCTTATCGTTATAGAGACGGCTCTACTGTTATCTGGGCTTAAAGCATTCCAACTAAGTTTACTGCCTTGATTTGAAGTTAGCTTTTGTAAGTAGTTTTATGTAGGGTCCATAAACATAGACTTTTGAGAATGTACCGTGTCTTTAATATATGGGGGTATCCGTTTCCACAAATGGTTATACTTCAATGTATGAGAATAACATAAGTCACGTGATCTATTACTCAGCATTAACGATTTGTAGAAATGCCTGTAGACGAATCTACTTGTCTGGGCCCCCATGGATACAAATTAGGATACGTAAAAAACATTTTTAATACAGATTTCAGATACATGCACAAATTTAAATCCAAACATGTTACGACTGTCCAAACAAGGACAAACCCCAAAAAATCCAATACGAAAACGAAACAACGCGAATGTTTAATCCACGACATGCACCAAAGTGCCCTCGTTTAAATTTAAATTGCAGTGCGTTCAAAAACCGCAATAAAATAGTTCTATTTGACAGCGCTACACGCAACTTTACTTACCTGCGCGGGAGTGCCGTGTCGACGCCGCGAACCATCCGCGGCATTCGGCGGTCCGACCGAATATTCGCTTGAAGTATTTTTTACCCTTTAAAACTAATTTCCAAGAACTAACACTGTTCAGATCAAATAAATCCTGCTGAAAAAATAAGAGACATTACATTTTTGCATTGTTGGAAATGCTCGGATTTTATAAATGGATATTTTATGGAAACCTTCTGCAGTCAATCCTTCATTAGAATCTTTGCGGTATAAGTACGTCAGTAAAATTCCAATGCTCGGTAAAAGTCTCATATCATTCCTTCCGTAAGTAGTTAACCAACTAGGTTCAGATTTGTATGCTTAGTAAGAACTAAGAACCTAATACACATTATTTAAAAAAAAAAAATTTCGCCATATTACAAGATACAAGCAGTGGTAGCCGATTGGTTAAGCACGCGTCTTGCGGGCTCAAGGTCCTGGGTTCAAACCCTGGCTCACACCTCTGGATTTTTCGAAATCTATGTGTGAATCATAACTTTAATATGATTATCACTTGCTTACGGTGAAGGAAAACATCGTGAGGAAACCTGCATGTCTTTAGACATGTGAAATCCACCAACCCGCACTGGGCCAGCGTGGTGGATTATGGCCTGAATCCCCCTCGCATTGAGGGGAGGCCCGTGCCCAGCAGTGGGACGATAAAAGGGCTAAATTATTATTATTTATTATATTATTACAAGATAAAAACCGAAATTCCAAAAAGAGCTCACATTCACCACAACATCATGTCGTTGTCACACAGTAATGGCATCATTCAACAAGGATATACGGAGTATACGGAAGCGCACACGTAGTTCCTCGTAACCCAGTTTTTTCGTAAAATCGTAAAAAGAGCAATCAATCACTGGTGTTCCTCCATCACTGAGTCATAGGGTACCGTATCAGTGCAGCTTTCAAAATCCTTTAAGATTAGGTTTATTTATTCACACCGTAGCGTAACTTCTTATATTAGGTGCAGTATACACCGTGTTTATGTTCATTTGCTTTAACTTCGACATAGTGCTTGGAACATTAACATAAACTTATCCCTTAAACCGTTTTACGATATAAAAAAAAAATTGTAAGTATTTTTTTGTTTTTTTTTATTTTTTTAATAAAATAAGTAACAAAAATAACAAATTAGTATTGCCAATTTGACGTGACACATGCGAGAAAAGTAAAAACAACATCAAAACGAACTCATTTTTTAAACCTTGTCGTACATAAGGAACATTGAAAACTCTTTACTTACGAACGAGACGAAAATAGTATTTGGTTATGAATTAAGAAGATTTTACACTAGTTTAACTTAGATTAGTGATTAAATTTATATTCTAAATAATTTGAAAACGGTACGAGTTAGGCACTTAGTTTCTTTGAGAAATTAACTCAATAAAACGTAAGGAATTTACGTTTAAAGTTAAAGCAGATGAACATGAACACGGTGTATAAACCAGATTCTGATTAAAATACAGCTAGTAAATATGTTTATTATAAGAGTTTCTGAAGCTCTCTGCTTTATACTATACTATACTAAAATCTATCCAACAAGTTTAGCCACATAATAGTAATAGGCACAAAGTGGGATCTCTTTACGCAACTAACAAGGCCACATGACGTGTGATGATCCAATCGAGCAAACCCTGCCATTCAGAACCTGATGCGAAGACCTAAAGTGATGTACCATAGTTCAGTGCCACGTACTGTAATGTGGATTAGATTACCAACCGCGCACGTGCACGCTGTGGAATGATCTCCCTCGTGAAGTCTTTCCTTTGCCCTTTACAAATCCCTAAAAGGTCGGCACCGCGTTCGTTCCCTTAAATTGCAGATGTCCTGGGTGTCGGCGGTTTCTTCTTATCATCAGATGTACCATATGTCCTTGCTAGAAAAATTACCTCGTTTGGATTAATTTATATTAGTTATGTCAACAAATGTCTTCTGTACAAGATCTTGAAAACAAATTCTAAGATTTCTGCGACGACCACCAACCAAGGCTCCACAAATACGCTCATTACCGTACTAAGCATGTATCTCTCTAATTACCTCCGCTTCTCTCCGTTCATGTTATGTTTAATTGTTAACTGGAAGTTTGTCATTACCGTAATTGCTGTTGTCATTGTAATTCTTTAATGATTTAATTTCGAAAATCATGAGAATCGCAAAGTGAATCCTTTTAGCATCAAGATTGTTTAATTGAGTAATTTGAAGAGAAATACGATTTTCCTCAAGAACCTATATTCTATTGCGTGTTGAACTCGTCTAACAATAATATACTTACTGGATTAAATTTTCTCTAAGTTTAATATACCTACCCTGTTTTGGAACATTTTCATAAAATAATTTAGAAAAAGTGTTCTAGGGTCCATCCAATATGGGTCATTGGAGCCATCCAATGAAAGGTTTTTTTTTTAATATCCGTTATTTTCAACATAACTGTACTACTAGATATTATGTAAATAGATATATACTTTGATCTTTATTTATAAGATGTTTTACTCTCTCTAGGTTACGCTGCGTTGTGAGTTCGTTATTTATATCCGGAAGCAAATCCGGATCCTAGGAGTATTTGGCAGAGTGCGCCGTGACGCCCCGCTGTCGCGCGCCATTTTGTTCCTCCATATACAGCATTTTGCACTCCGTGATCCAACCGATGCTCGTAGATTAACTGCAAAGAATAAAACTCTAAAGTCATTAGTATTTTAGATAAGCTTTAGACGATGCTTTTGAAGATTTTGTTCTAACTAAATTATTACCGGATGTGAATCATCACATGACATACATAGGTTGCCGTCTATTCCCTATTATCAAACTGATGGTAACCTATCTTCTATTACAGCACTAGAATACTAAAGCTGGTATATTGAGTTCGCTGTCGCTAAGATGCGTGTGTATTAGAAAAACACATGATTTGTTAACTACAAATAACACAACTGTTTTATAAACAAACAGTACGTTTTATAAGACAAATAAGATAATATCTATAAGTATTTAGATCGAATGGAAAAGGATAGGAAGCAATCGGTTACAAATTGATATAAATCGTCTCGGCTCGATCCATCTTCTTTAAGTCCGTCGACCGTACGTGGGTAATGGTCGAGTGACATCCATCTTTATCCACCGAATAAATATTCAAATGAGCTGTTTTCGAAACATTTTAGGATTTCTTAGTTGGTACCACGACCAGTAGCGGCTATTAATTTACATAAGGCCTTGCGTACACGGTCCGGTAGCCACGGGCGGCTTAGTAATCACTTTATTGTGGAACACCTTATATATATACGTCTTGACAGAAACCACTTAACTTTTGAAAACGTAAAAAGATTTAAAAGTTTAGTTTCACAAAAAATATTTGCCATAGAATTTGAACCCTTATCCTTCTTGCTAAATTTTAACCTGTAGTATGCAAAATACTGATGTAATTTAAGAGAAATAGATAATTAAAGCTTTACCGCCAAAATAGACAATTTTAGCTAGTTTACAATGGTTATACAAAGCATTTCTAGGAACAAAAGTGATTAGTATTGCCAGTGATAGTGCATCATAACTTTCTATAAAATTGGGGGTTAGAGTATTTACTGTATTTATCGGTCATAAGCTGTGTAATTTCGGCAACCACTTGTGGCGTCAGGAGCCCGTATGCGGGTAGCTTTATTGTGGATTTTAATATTATGTTGATCTCCTTTTAATAGGCTAGACACCGAGCCCACAGTAGGTATGTGACTAATGTCTATTTTATCACGGTAGGTGTAAATTTAATATTCAAATTGGTCCCTCTTATATTCAATATCGAAAACATCTGATAGCGAGATTAGATAAAAATTCAATGATAATATCTTAATGCCGTAGAGGTGCTTATACATAGTTTTGCTAGTTTTAATAACAGCAATCGCGAAATTATGATGATAATTTCGCAAAAAGACTGTATAATCCATGATTTTATGTTGTTAATTAAAAAGATTATACTGATTAAGTTAGATTTCTGGTCGATAATAAAAATAGCAGCATCTGTTTCAAGCTATTTAGTCATAAAATGTGTTACCGTCTTATTCATACAAATTTGAATCCAGTTACATCTCCTTTACACAGCGTTTGTAAAACGAAGACGTAAATTCGTTATTCATAGAGCCTAAACTACATTTTATCTTATCTGTGGCTTGGTTGCAAGTAGCCCAGATTTACAATAGCCTGGGGGCATCTTTAATCCTTGTGTAAGCTGCCGTAGACAAAGAAGTTCGTGAATAAGGTACATATTTAGTACTTCGTTGTTTTTAAATGCAACATTCTTTATCCACGGCTGATTCACTCTGAAGCTTGGGGATAACTAATTACCTAAAACAATTACTTCGCCACAATAAACGACACTTTATTGCTTTAATAAACGTATTTAATTTAATAAAAGTTAGGTTAGGTACAAGTAATTACAATACCATACAATTAATTGGTTTATCACATATTTTTGGCCATGTTTCCTTCTTCCTTCTATTTAAATAAAGATAACCATCTGTTTTTTTATTTCGATATATTTCATATGTTGCTGCACGAAATTCAATTGCAGTCTGAAATATAAAAACATTATTCTCATTGACGTTTTATCCACAATAATAGCCAAGCCTTAGATTATATATTAGTCGAGCGCACGTCACTGAGCCAAGCTAATTGAAAACAAGACAGAAATATTTTATTTAGGAAAACTAAAAGTAAATAGAAACACCAATTTGTTGATAACAACAGCTGTTCCCGCTGAGAAGCAAACCAGCGAAATACTCACTCACCTTTTCATCATCTAGCCTGTTATGATCACATAAAATGTGATCCATCGATCCATCATATAACATGTGTGATCTAAATATAGATTATTTCCATTTAGGTACATTTTATTTTCTCACTCGGAAAACAATCAAAATTATTGTTCCGATATTCCCTCCTTGATAATTGTCTACGCGCGCGTTTTTTTTTAATCAAAGTCAGTCATAGATAATATCCGGCTAAATTAAAACAACCCAGCCGCAGCCGTGCATATTACATACATAGCACATGTTGTAATTTGGTAGGATAGTAAGAAAATGCGACGTTGCCAAACTTACGCCATGACAAACGTGCTTTAACTAAAGTTGACATTTCTTGGTTCTATGAATGACGTAATTTTAAAACAGGTTGCAGAGCCTAAAATGCGTATTAGCTAAAAGGCGTTTGAAATGTGTTTTAATAAATTTCTATGAATAAGACGGTTAATCTGTAGTCCCTTTTATATGCTGATTGGGTAACTTTGACATTATAAATGTAGAGTTGAAAAACATTTTCGTCACTTGACTATTTACGCATTTGTGATTTTTTCAAGGCCGCTGCTGGTATAAAAATAAAGCTTCACAAAGAATAGTATTATTATGTGGGAATCTATAGTGCATCCTCAATAAAATATTTTCTCTTTACGTACTCTACATAGAGTCAATATTTTTATTTTTCAAGCATGCATGTGCAACTTATAGCTTTATGTTCCACCATGGAAAACCCAATTTGCTCATCGAATTACGAATTTCGAAACCGTCAAATCGTGACCATTAATATACCTCATATTTCGTAACATCATTGTATGAGTACAATCACAGCTTCATTTATCACCGTGTAGCATTAATCAAATGTACAAATTCACTTATTGTACGCGTCATCGCTTGTTCTCAGTTTTGCAACTTTGTGTCGATGGCACGGGTAGTGAATCCTCAAGGACTCTATCTAGATAGAGATAAATCTCCTCCACGAGTTGCCGGTTGGTGTATTTATAGAGACGATATAATTAGCATTCGTTATGCCAAGTATAGTATTATCTCATTAAAAGAGTACAAATTAAACTAAGTACCAACCTATTTTATTATATAAATGAAAATGATGTGCTAATTATCAGATCGAATTGCGTCTATTTAAAAAACGAATACCGGACGAGATGATAGACGCATTAGTGTTAATGGGTGGAAATTCGCCCTTTTTTGAGCACAACAAAACCTGACTTCGGGTTCTTTGCGTTATTAAAATATATAAATTAATATTCTATTTCATTTAATTATCATAATTTATATCTCAGCTAGTTTGTCACGTAGGACACCTACTATATCTCGTACTTAATCGGCCATTCGTTAAATATTCACCATAATTAATTACATTAAACTTGATCGTAAATGATTTAAATTATTGCATTTTTATCTTGTTTTACCGGCGTTGTCTGTTTTAATTATGTGGTCTGTGGTCTTTATGCCAGTTTTACGACGCGTTTTACTGGTGCGTATAATTGTTATTTTAATTAGGGTAGGTACTCAATTTGCCTGTAATTTACCATTGTTATTTTAATGGTAAATGTAAGAAAATGTTATAAAGTTGCTATTTTACTAGCTGATCTGGCGAACTTCGTGCTGCCTCAGAATCAAAAAATGTGTTAACTTATTAGCTGAAAATTTATTACAAAATAAATAAATCCTCAAAATGAATTAAGTTCAATAAATGTACAAATATGAAAATGTCCTTATCGCATCGTCCACATCAAACCACGTCAAATGGCAGTTATAGATTTCCAAAATATCGAAATAACTTTTTGAGTTTTTACGGCCCCCGAATAGCAGTTTTGGCCGAAAAATTTAAACTCTTAGAAACTATTTTAAATGTGATTATCTTATCACCCACATCAAACTACGTCCAATGGCGGTTGAAGTTTTCCGAAATATCGAAATGATTTTTTGAGTTTTTTAAGCTAAAAACAAACGACTACTTAGTTACTACTACTAACTGACTTATTGGTTTTTATTAGTTGTAACTCAAGAAAACTTTTCCCTATTTGAATCTTAATCCATATTAATATATACGTTCGTTTAAATAACTTTATCACACCGTTCCTTAACCTGTCATTCAAGTGTTGGAACAACGCATAATTAAATATTTGTGTGAGTTTATTTAACACGATCAAAATAAACAGTTAAGGCTGTTTAATACCGGATTATCTCTTGTTTCTGTCAAGGAGTTAACGGAGGGATCAAGCTTTATCAACGCTTGCATGTGGTTTGGTAGTATTCAAGTTATTATTAATATTAGAATTATTGCATATCCTATAACGCTATCCTCAATTGAAGTGCACGTTCTAGCCGAGGACAGTTTAATACAACAAAGCACAAAAAAAAATGTTTTTTCAGCGTACTTGTAAACCGTACTTTATTAAAAGCGTTCGTTTTTATAGAGACCTTATTTTCTCGTAATACGTTAACGAAACTGCCTTCCTTATCGTGATTGTAATATCGGAGCATTTCCCTTAGGCTGGTTACTCACGGTCAAGCAAAAACCATGTAAATAATAATAAAATTCTACGTAACAACAGATGCGCTTTTGTATTGTAGTGTTTTTATAAGCTGCATATTATATGTGGCAATGCGCACTAATTAATAAATATGTAAATTCAAGATATTTTTGGTGTGATCTAGTTCAGAGTTGTATTTGATCATGTGTCTCCAGCTTTACAACGTTTATCATACATTGTTCGCTCACGCTTTTCGAACAGCAAATTGTCAATAGTTAAGTAAATACGTAATTTAACAAATCAGATATTAAGTGCAGTCGGCTCCGTGAAGTTTAATCTTGGTCGGATCAAATTAAATTGTGCCGGTCAGTTAAGGGCACAAAGTAAAGACTAAAGAAAGAGGTGCCCTTATTAGATATATGTATGAAAAAAAACGTGGTCATTGTTTTTTCATTTTCATTGTTCTATCTACTGGTAAATAGTTGAACTACTCGCTTCGTTTTATGTCGATGTTACTACTAGGCCGACCACTCGGCCGACTTGCTTAGGGCCAGTCCCCTTAGTAATTGGTCCATGGTTAAGGGTAAGCATACAGCATTTTGACTTGCACGTAGGTATTTGTACGCTTTATATGGGGAATTTAACGTTTTAGATACTGTCTAAAAGGTGAGCTATACGATTTGCCATGCAAAATGAAAAATACGCAGACTTTGAAGTATTCAGTATGCACACTTGTCCTACACATTGTTATACACATTAGAGTATCCTACTCGGCACTATATCGATTTGATTGAAATCGATTCCAACCTATAAATTTACACTTTATCAGTTATCGATTCCCAATAACAAATCGACAGCAATTAGAAACCAATTATTGTGGTTGCCATACACCGTGATTATGCAAATTCGTTCTTTGATTGCATGAGAAACTAATTTCACACGCACATAGGCATTGACGTGATAAATGTTGCAATTTGTGCATGGCATTCTTCGTTTAATCAAATAAATTAAAAGGCGAAATAGTAAGGGATTTATATGGTATGGTTATGGAAAGGCAGACAAAGGTCACATGGCTAAATCTAATGCTGTGACAGATATAATTACGAGCCATATTTTGATTAATTCCGCGGTGGGTATTTTTTTCCATAAAATGTTCACTTTAACCTTTTAAATAACAACACATTAAATATTTTTTTTAAACTCGTAACGGTTATTACGTTGCCTTCCACATTTTTCCGTTACCTAAAATTATTAACTACATAATAATTATTGTTATCATGAACACTGAAATAATAAGTATTTTACCAATTAATTGTTAAAAATTGCAAGAAAATAAATCGAAGACTATTTGTAATACTTGGGGCCTGTTTCAGAATCGTTAGAAAACTTTTGTCCACCATATAAATATGGCGTTTTGACAGATATTCAAACTGTCAAACGCCACCTTTGTTCGGTGGATAAAAGTTATTTAACGGTTCTGAAACAGGCCCCCAACCTACAAAGGGCGTAAAGCCCGCCACCCACGTGCGTCAGTCGGCAGTCGCTGCGATTTGTCAGTTGTCGTCGTCGCAAGCACGCGTCTCTGACTAATTGGCGTTATAAATCGACACGCTGTGTAATCAACGCGATGCAAGTGTTGAATGGTGAGCGGGGTTGGCTGTCGGCGAGTACTATTGTTCGTATTGCCGTTACTTGAATGGGTATGATTATATTTTAGTATTGGAACTTTTTTTAGACATAACTTCCTATTAATTTTTATTAGTGTTAGCTCTTTGTAGCTTTCTTTATAACATGTTCGCCATGACTGCATTTTACACAGTAGTTAACTAGAAAATACATTGCCTTTTACCTGGATGTATATAGGTAAGGTAATTTATACCTAGTTTTGCTGGCCACTACCATTTTGTCAGATTTCATTATATGCATTCGTATTTGACTAATTGACATCTGTGTGCAATCAGCTTTATATCGCTAATGAAGGTAATCAAATATTTAATTCAAAACTAAATCGTTTTCAGTAGCATATTTTTGACTTATAACTTCAAAAGTTAATGTCCAAAAATACTTGTAGACTGTTCATTTGCAACGAAATGAAAAATATCATACGCGAATTCATATTGGGAATGGGACTCGTTTGAACTAATTATATCGTGTTAACACATGGTGTTAACTGTACAGGTGGCGAGTATTGATTAATACCGCCATTGCCGTTTTTATCAGAGTGATATTAATATGCTATATTAAGAGCTCAATGCATTGCGAATATCAAGATTGTAAATTGACAATGTGTTGTTAACGGTATATTTTTGTTGAAACTTAACATATGAAATAAAGTGCATTTTATACAAATGCATAGTACAGCGTCTCTGTGGGATGTGTTGGACATAATTTAATCTAAAATCGTGATGGAGGGAAAAGGTATCAAATTGGTACGTTCAGATACCTCACATGGACACCGCGCCCGAGCACTCATGTTATGACATTATGGTGACGCGTTGTGACGTCATATCTGAGTGCTCGGATGCGGCATACGCCTGATGTAGACGCACCCATTAATGTTCAAGCAAAACCGCATACCAAATGTAGTGCACCTATAAATGTCAGTCACAAACGGATTATTGCAAGCGCTCAGGCGGACGGCTCTGAGCGATGATCGGCCGAGACACAAAGGCATGCGAAATTAGTATTTGTCGTTCATTAATAAACGTATAGAGCACGCAATAACCCTTGCACCATAGATTAGCGCTCACGTCTGTAACGTCATGGAAATGTTGAATAATACCCTTGATAAGTCTACAGTATATTCACAGTATCCAGCAGTTTAGTTTCACATCGGGCTATAGAAAGAGATATCAGTTTTGTAGAGCGTCATCTCAGTCCCTCTCAGATAACGTTTAATAAAGCCGAAGACAGCCGATGCCGATACTCTAAATACTTACTTTTAAAAGTTTGTGGTGGTCCAGAACTAAGCAACCTTTGTATCGTGGTGACTGTTTGGGTCTATTCTGGGTGTTACTGTGACCGCCAGTAACACCTAGACTAGGTTTTATTAATTATTAATAAATTTAAATAAAGGAAGCTCTATCCTATGCTGAAAATAAATTACCCCCAAATTTATAGAAAGTTATGATGGAGTTACACTGGGTTTACAAAACACTTTTGTTTGTAAGACCATTGTAGACTGGCTAAAATATCTATAAATATTGGGGTCACTCTTTAACTAAAGGCGGCCAAGCCAAATACATACATTCCAAATTACCACAACATATAAAAAGAAACTGAAATCCCAAAGTACCGTATCTTGCTCTCCCTAGAGCTAACGAATGTCCATACAAGAGGTTTTCTTGTAAATAACAAAGAATGAGGTAATGCGATCGGACGGGAGCACAGTCCTTTGCGGGGACAGTTCGTGCGTAACAACCACTTCTGTGCCAACTAAAATGTAGTGCTGTCCCACTCACACGATTCTATTGGGAATACTAAAGGCTATTCTGAATATGAGAAAACGATATCGCATTTAGATCTGCGGGGCTAGAAGCGCCACATAGCAATCTTGCAAAAGCAATTAATTTTTCTGATTTTCTAGCAGAATCCTTAGTGATTCCGCTAAATTTCCGTACAATAATCACGAATACCATAAAATGCTATATTATTACATAGGTAAAATGTCCAGGCTGTATTGCCGTCTTCATGGTATAAAAAAATTATAAAAAATATAATAATTCAGCGAGATAGCATCTTCAAAGATCTGCCCCCCTAGACAAGTGGCATGAACGCTAATCGAATATAATAGAATAGACTTCACAATGTATGGAAATGTTAAACGTCGCTATGTAGATGAACAACAAGTTGCTATGTAGATCACGTGACTTATGTCATTTCCATACACGAAGCGTAGCGATTTGAAGGAATGCTTGTAGACGTCAGCCACTTGTCTAGCCCTTCTGATACTCATAATATTAGGTAGTAAAACCTTTTTACGGGAAGTTGGACTGCAATTAAAGAAAGTCTTGAAACCAATTTCCACCCAATTAGACACACTCATTACTTCCATGATTCTTTCCTAGAACCGATACCTAGAATAGTGATATATCATTGCAATTAGAAAATATGTTTTTCATCACACCCATTCGAAAAACGTCAATTGCCTTTCAAGGCTAGCGGGAGTTTTTGTTTCTCCTTCCTGATTGGTGGAAAAACACTCCAGCGCGGCCGGCACAGTGAGGAGCCGGACCTGCCGGCGCGCCCGGCTCCTCACTCGACTCTACAGAAATGTTTTGTCATCACACCCATGTAATGGCAACGCGCGCTGTAAAAATACGGTCATGTACATTTTTCTTTTAATTTATTTTGTCTCGGTTTAGTAAGTTTAAGTTATTGGAAATAATAATTAAAAATGAGTTCGAGTAATGATAGTGATGATATATTATTTGTGTTTGGATACATAATATATTATGAGAGTTTGGAGTAGGTAGAGGTACACGTAGCTTTTTATTTTTCTCATTGGTAGTGATGAAAAATAGTATGTATCACTCGGGGCCATAATATTTTGTCCTCGGGCGGCGTATATTGAATTCCTCGCAAAGCTCAGGATTCTACTTTAGAATCCTTCGCTTTCCTCTGAATTCAAAAAACGCCCTCGTGGAACAAAATATCTCTTTGCCCCTTGTAACACAAATAACTATTTCATCACACCCATTCGAAAAACGTCAATTGCCTTTTAAGGCTAGCGGGAGCAAAATTCTATTTTGCTCCCATGGGAGTTTTTGTTTCTCCTTCCTGATGGGTCAGCGTTCATGATTCTGAATTGAATGTGAAAAAAAAATCGAACGCTAAATGTATGAAGAAGTTACTGGCCGGTTAGGTTTACGCGGCAACCAAAGAGAATGTATTGGCAACGCGCGCTGAAAAAAATTTGTCATGTAGGTAATTTATTTTGTCTCGGTTTAATAAATTTAAGTTACTGCAAATTATAATGAAAAATGAGTTCGAGTAATGATGCCATGATGTGATGATATATTATTTGATTGGATACTACATAATATTATGAGAGTTTCGAGTAGGTAACGTACACGTAGCTTTTTCTTTTTCTCATAGGTAGTGATGTATCACTCAGGGCCAAAATATTTTGTCCTCGGGCGGCGTATATTGAATTTCTCGCAAAGCTCAGGATTCTACTTTAGAATCTAAATAAAAATAGCGCCCTCATGGAACAAAATATCGCTTCGGCCCTATGTAACACAAATAACTATTGATAAACAATAGCAATAGCAGTTGCAGTTCCGAAGTTATTAGTGTTGAAATGAATTTTCCTAGTACACAGGTAATAATTTTACCGTTTTCAATATAACTTTATACCTATCGCGATTTTACTTAATAAGTGCCAATAAAGTGGTCGGCTTTTAATATCGGTAGGTTATATCGTAGTAGATTGTTAGCTAGAAATTGTTAGTTCTGAAACTTTTGAAGTAGCTACCCACTTCCGACTAAGTATTTTCTGAACATGAAGTTGTAGTTGAAGTGGTCCTAAAGTTACAGAAATTCACTATCGATTTACAAAGCGTCTTTGTTCTGAAAAATGGTTTATAAAGCAATTTTAAATTGATTACAAATTTAAATCTGGGGGCTTGTTTTTGTATCGTTTATAAGATACCTAATGCTTCATCTGAAAAGTACTGGTCATTTATAAAACGCATTTAGGTAGGTTCATACACACTGGATAAAGCACTTTAATGACAAAGAATCATCAGGTACTTTACTGTACCTCAAAGACTCTAGTGTACAACAAAAATGTTGCTATTACATAGTTCTTTACAGAATAGGTCCACAATATAACAGTGGTTTCCTAGAAGGGGTTAGGGGGTTTTTACATCGTCGTGTGGAAAGTTGCATACATTTGGAGACAAGCAAAGTGGCTTCGCGTGTTCCAAGCACGTGACTCAATTCGAACGACTCTCGACAGTGAGAATAATACCCTTAAATATGGTTGCAGTAATGTGTCACGTATGACCTTTGCCTTAATTTTCAAGTTTAATTGCTCTATTGGGAAGAAATAGTTCGTTTAAATTGTAGACTGGTTGTCTTTCCAACTTGCAACTTAATGTCTCATTTCTGCCTACCCCTTCGGGAAATACGGCAGACAAGTAAACTTTCTTAATGGTAACAGGTACTTAAAAAGAACATATTATATAATCTTCAGACAACTCTTAAGGTGCCATTCGGAAGGACGCGGCAGACAGCAGACGGCAGTGTCAGACGGGCGATGACATATGCCGCGACGGCATTATCATAGTAATGACGTCTGCTGTCTGCCACATCCATCCGAATGGCACCTTTACCCACCAAATAAAAGTGGCGTTTTGACAGATATTCTATAGAAGAACTGTCAAAACGCCATAATATTTATTTGGTGGATAAGAGTTATCTGACAATTCTGAAACAGGCCCTTAGCAGAGTATACAGTATCTTTATTTGTTCTATGTAAAATTGAACAGTATTCTCTACTCCGAATTGTCGTTAATAATTCGTAGAACCATCTGAGCACACAGCCTAAAAGTAAAAATCAACATTTAACTTCGAGTAACTAGCGGCTATGACCACGCATATTGATCGGTCTACACTCGAACAAGACCCTTTCTATTAAATAAACACGCACTGTATTAAAATATAGTAAACATATTATAAGAATAAAGTAACATATTTTAATGTGTTGAAAACTGGTGAAGTAGATTAATTCTTAATTACCATTATTTTTAATGATATTATTTACCGATAGTACCTACTAGTCGAGTGACTAGCAGAGTTGGACAAAAATTTACTGCAAGCGCCCAGATTATTTGGGACCACCCAGGGAGTGAAAAAAACGCCTGCATACAGATATTATTGATATCACTGTAATTACTTTAGTTTTAATTCTATTTTACTAGTACAATTTTCTTCAGTAATTTGAGGCGTTCAGATGCCTGATGACATTATGTCTATGCGTTCCGACGCTAAAATCCTCGATGTCAAATGCTCGGGCGAGGCATGCGCCTGAGGTAGACGCAACGACGTAACCACTGAGACGTTTAAGTCTTTCTGTTGGGTTTTTGAGTGTGAAATAGTGAGAAGAGTCCAAGGAAGTTTTAAGTCTCTAACACCTGGAATGCGGACTTGGCAGCAAAAGTGAAGCCGACAGCGAGATACCATACTGAACGTTGTTTCCTTTGCCAACAAGAGTGACCATAATATTTTGAAATTTTGAGAACGTCCCCATGGACATCTAGTGAAAACGTGCTTTTGTTCCGAGATTGTTATGATAGGAAAATAATAAAATAAGGAAAGGGATGTTTATTTTCTTAAGAACATGAGTAGGTACAATAAATTAGTCTGCGGTGGCCAAACCACACGAGTGCCTGTCTGTATCTTGGCAACCTAAATGAAGTTACAAAATAGTATTTAAGATCGTAGATTTTGCCACTTTGTAATATAAAGTAACATGACACTTCACACGCTTGGACGTTGTCTAGGCTCTCCATATCTATGGTTTTTCCAATACTTATCTTTCCTATACTTACTCTTTTTCTATGCTATAAAAGGTACCTACTACTGTTAACATGTTATGTTTGATTTGGGCTGTGCAAGTTGTGACAGACGGACATAGAGACAGATAGACGGACAACAAAGTTATCATATTAGGGTTTAGTTTTTTTCCTTATTAGGTACGGTACCCTAAGAATATCTAACTAATTAGACCATAAGACAAAATTAAAGGACAATGGGCAAAACTGTATGGGACTTGGTCCAAATATCCACCACTGACGAGACCTACGTAACCCGATAGACCACTAAATACTGAGTAACTTTTACAAAGACAGTTCAACAAAATAAGCTGTAAGTAAAAAAATACGGGTAGTTTAAAAAAAAATATGATTTCACCATTAGTATTATGTTTATAAATTTTTTTCGAAAGGCAACAATATAAATACTCTTACTAACATTTAATAAAAATAAAATAAGCTGTCAGAAAGCAAAAAATGCCGTGAAAAGTTTTTATTATTATTTTTGTTACCTGATGAAAAGTGAACAACAAGCGCTTCTATAAAATAAATAAGCAGGTACCTTCTATGCGTTACCTTACTTTTTCACTTATCATCAGGTAACAAAAATAATAATAAAATATGTTTCACGGCATTTTTTGCTTTCTGACAGCTTATTTTATTTTTATTTAATGTTAGAAAGTGTATTTATATTGTTGCCTTTCGAAAAAAATGTATAAGACATAACACTGGTGGTGCGTTCCAATCACTGTTAATTTTGTTATTTTCGTTATTTTTGTCCACAAATCACGTTCCACTCGCACCAACTTGTACTGAAAGTTATCATTATTATCGTTTTTAACACTTTTTGTGGACGAAAATAACAAAAATTACGGTGAATGGAACGCAGCATAAGTGTGAAATAAAAAAATTAAAATATTTTTTTAAACTACAATTTTTTTTTTACTGACAGCCTATTTTGTTGAACTGGCTTTGCAAAAGTTACTCAGTATGTAGTGGTCTATCGAGTGACGTAGGTCTCGGAAGTGGTGGACATTTGGACCATTTTTGCCCATTGTCCTTTGTGCTAACGAAAAGGAACAGTGAGGGCAGGGCATTTTCCTTTAAAACTCGTTGTGTTAAATTAGGGACATAATCTGTCGGCTTAAAATGCTTGCTGTATATGACGGAATTTTGGGTAATTTTTCTGTAGCCAATAGGTATTTGTTGTAACCAATTTACACGCCTGGGATCTGTAAAAGATAAAATTGTTTTTTTGTTTTTTATTGCTTAGGAGTAATCGGGAAGTGTAAAGTCAAAAGTCGTCCCAATTGCAAACAATTTCAATCGACAAACCATCGGTCTCGGCCTTTATTTTATATTGTCCATCAAGGGTTGCAATGCTGACCGCGCTGTGGAGGCCTGGAGCTGCGCTGCGCCGCGCTTTCGGCCATCAACAACGCGCCCAGCAACACACTCATTACAGACCGTGGCAGTAATGTACTATTAAAAAGTAACAAAAGGGTAAAGGAAAGGGGCCCCGAGAATTACATTGCCTGAAATGGTTAATCTGGCCCTAGACGTGCGCGTTCCTCGAGCGTGTGAACGACGCGAACGCCGTGTGCGAGCCCGGCGAGCCGTGACAACGCGGCGTGAGCGTCGCGTTTTACCAGCGTGTGGTATGTCGCGCGCTGCAAATGCGACCGACTTCAAAAAGTAGCGATGTAGTCGTGCGGCAACGAAAAGCGCGACTTTATCGCTGCAAACAGTTCCCGTGGACGATATTCCTCAGTTAACACAGACACATAATAAGATTTATATTATAGTCCTTTTTACTAGAGAAATTTGTGTCACCCGAACATCTAAAATGTACTTAACGTGGAAAACATAGTTACCCACTTACCTATGTTAAGATAATCCTTAATTCGGATAATATTCGCTTTTACACCCTTCCATTACGCATATTCTACCCATTTTTATGAGAAAATTCAGCACAATCCTCTAGATTTAAAATTAGCTGAAAATGTCGTGTGTCACGCAAATTGACGTTCTGTGTTTCAAGTTTTTAATTTTATTTCTGCTACGATTCCTATAGACATCACGGAACTGACAATTACAAGCGAATTATTAAAGAAGGTAAGTACTTATTTCCAGATATTTATTTATATTTGAAATTTTAATCTTAGGATATTCTTATACTTTACCATAGGTATTTCATTAATCGACTTTATTGTTTATTATTCTTAACATGAAAATGTACCAAGTTTAAGGTGATCGAATAAATATTAACTGGCAACACAAGGGATGAAAGGTTGTACTATTAGAAAGGGAAAGAAGGCGCAGTTATAGGTATCTGGCTCGGACCGGTTTTTATAATGCGTGCATCGTGGGCGTTAAGTCCGTCACATAAGGATTATTTTTGATTAAATGAATGGAAAATAAAGTTTGTAGTCCACAGTCATGTTCAATGGTATTACGTCGATGGAAGAGTCATGTACATTTCATCACCCAGATTAACGTCAAAAAAATAATGCTTATGTCTATAACATACTTTTTAAAAGTCGCCGCTTTAATTTTCTTTATAAACTACAATAACAATGAACTTAGTACAGTGTTATCTAACTTTATCTAGCGTTATATCGCTTAATCCCCGTGCGAGGCGAGCTTATTTAAGTAAAGCGCTTATTAACATTAAAACAATTGAGTCTGGTGCAAGTTAAGAAGTTTAGAAGCGTAAAGTTGAATATTTTACAATGTTTTTATTTCTTGATAGTTTTCTATTTGGTAATAGAAATGAAATAAATTCGTAGCAATGAGGGTACGTCAGATTTTTTTTTATCTTGTACGTTATAATTGATACCTTGCTAGCTTGGCTGCAGTGGTTTGACCGTAGGCCCTTCCATTCGACCGTATTTAGGGCGCATTCGCGTGGATTTTGTTCCCAAAAAAGCGTTACATTACTGTCTAACTTAATGTGGTGGTGTATGGCCACTCAAGCCTCTGACTACCCCCGAATGGGGATAAAAGTCGTGACGCTACATACATACACTAACTTAATTTATAGGCCTAATTTATGTCATTAAATATTATACCCAAGTCGTCTATAAATGTTTCCAAAATCAAGACGTTCCTTCACACACGTCATTACTTAGTCGAAATAGGAAACTTCACTCGCATTACCAAATGTAAATGCGGGCTCTATCTAAGACAGGGGCTAGTCATCAAGGGAGATATTTACTATACACGAAACTACGGGCAGTGATGCCAACCTCTGTAATTGTTTTCCCCTAAATAGTAATAAAGTCCCTAAATTATATTTTATAGTGCCTAAGACATTTGTAGCCTAAAGCGTTCATAAAATAAAACTCCTATTATGTTTGTATTTTTTTTTATAAAAAAATATAAGACGAGTGAGCGAGCTTTTAGTAGTTCATACATTCAGTTTGTCGGTCAGTAGAAGAGAAAGAGAAGAGTCAGTCTATCGCAAATAAAACTATTCTCTGCTGTTAGACATCTGTCAGTCAGCTCTAAAAGCGAGAAGAGATATTGTATTTTTTTGTGGATTTTTATGCTCATGGCACGTCTATGCTATAAGCAATATCAGTATCTTTGAAGTCCACAAAAAATCGGATCCTAAAAAGTCCCCATGGATAAAATAATTCCCCAAATTTAGGGACAAAATCCCTAAGTTGTCAACAGTGTTCACGGGTACGGCGGTGGGCGTCATCGAGATAAGGCACTGATATAGTCTAATTAACTGGCACTACATTAAGGCTTATTAAGGTGTGATTCGGATGTGAAAAGTATCGGATCAGACTACTGATATCAAAACATTGATATCTGTGGTCACATCGCGGCACAGAGGCGGTGATTCAAATGTGTTCTAAGTCTTTAATTGAGAACCCTTTATTTTTAATTAATAGATTAAAGTTGGAAACCATTTATTTGAAATAAAGTTAAAGAGAAAGGCATGATACTTTATTGAGTTGAAAATGTTTCATTAAGAGGAAATTACTTTATTAATATTATAGTAAGGTTCACAGATTAGCTTAGAAGTAAGACTCTACAATCCACGTACTTGTTACACGTTGATTCAGTAACAAGAACACAAGTTGCAATAATAAAATAACACCAAAAGTAATCCTGATATGTGTTTGTTATCGGTTATTTGGCCAGTTTATTATTTTCACGGACGTTATCAAATTGCATACATTATATTTTTACATTAGGTTATAGGTATACAAACCAAGTACCCTACCTAATTACTAGTCTCTACATTAGTTTATGTTTGATATCTGAAACTGGCAAAATGATTAGGTGTGAAAACTTATCGTTTCCACCCTGTATACAATCATTATCTACAGGAAAATTACAGGCATAAATAATTTAACCAAAGAATTTTGAAGTCAAAGCCCTTCTAATACCTTAAAATAAATCGAGTCATTGCGGAACTAACAGAAGCCTTCAACAGCGCAATTACGTACAGTGACGGACTACACACGAACTATGAAAGTGCCCACTTTGTAAAGTGCAAACCGGACTAAAGTAGTCGCATATAGGACGGTGTGTTATTAACGAATCAGTTTGAAACTTGGTATTTCTTTGTACTCATATCATTGATTTTTGTTGAAAGAATTTTGACCGTGCAGCGGACCGTTTCTTTCTGTGTACCGGATGAAATGCATCGGGTCCAAATGCGCATGATCGGTCATTTTGGGTTTTGTAATGATTGATTTGAGAGTTGGACGATCATTATACTTTAATCGCTTTCATCCCTCTCGCGTTGAGCGGAGGCCCGTGCCCATGAGTGGGACGTTAAAAGGGCTAATATTATTAGCCTTATGGAGGTAGCATTTCTGTAAATTTAGGTTCATGAAAAATTAAAATTCTACATAACTAGCAGTCCTTACCTACGCCGTTCAAGTTATGAAATACCCCAGACATTATTGTTTGCTAGTTCCTAGCCTACAGCATGTGACTTTTTCCATCAAACAATACAAAATTCGCATCGACAATCGAAATGTTCATATTCAGTCACGCGTTGCATATTCCTAGAGCTACGAATGCCAGAATAACCGCCCATCTAACGCTGTAAGCGGTGATTTGCAAACGTCTCGAGCTATGTGAGGGCGTGTGGGGGCATGTAATCACAGGCAGGCACTGCCGTGCAAGATTACCCTCAAATGGATGTGGAAAATCGTCAGCTGGCCTATGTCCGCTGTTCTGTAATTGGATCGTTAAACTTTAATGTCTTTATTTCTGTGCTTTATCGATTGATTTGGATGTTTTTATTAAATTGCCTAGAAGTCGTCGGTTGATAGGGGACATGTACATGCAAAGGCCGTTTTTCCACCAGTCGGCACGGCACCGGCACACCGGCGCAATCCTCATTGGTCAGTAACCAGTTGTCATTGGTTACTGACCAATGAAAACACCGCAAATAGCTGTCACCGTGCCGGTGCCGGTGCCGTGCCGGCCAGTGGAAAATCGCGCAAAGGCTGTGTTCTATTCCGACTTTGGTTGTCTTGAAAATAACTTCGCCTTTATAGCTTTTACGTATTTGATGTGATATACCTACATATCATCTTCATAATCTATATTCAATCTGATATTCCATAATATGGTGACAAATAATAAAGTTCTATTATAATCGCTTTAACTATCGATTTAACTAAATATCGCTTTAACTACCCGTCTCTACTGTTCGTTTAGTGCAATCGTAATTCAATCCAAGCAAATTAGTACACAAACTCATTTACAGAGATCACGGTGCAAATCTGCGCTCACGTACCGACTCTTTCAACAAAGCGAACAATTCCCAGGAACAAACTAACGAAGCCAGTTAGCATAACAATATTCGTGTCTCCGTCGTATACACCGGCGAGTATACCAGATTGTTCTTAAATAACTACGTGGCTTTTATGTAAATATACCCTTTCTGCCTCAGGGTGTGTGCTGATATTAAAAACCTTTTGTTGAGTTCGCGAACCGTCCGGCAATCTTGTCTCGTGCTATGACGTCACGGCTTTTGTCAAGGCCTTGACGTTGATGCACATTCTATTATGCTTTTCAAAATGAAAATACCTCTTTAAAATGAAAATGAATCATGTACGAAAGATTAAAATTTTGCACATACACCCAAGACCTAAAATGTTGATATCCTTTTTGTTCATGTTTAGGATTTCAATCGTATGACAGACGAATAAGATTAGAAATTGAATATGTTTATTCAAAGTTAAAATTCTTTGCAAAATGATGATTGTCTTCCATAAAAATGCAGTAAACATTCTAGACCCCCATTCCACGTTATATTGTTAAACAGCAAGTCTATTACGTGCTAGAATGAAATTTACTATCAACGCCATTAAAATCTTTGACATCGTGCCTCATAAAACTGAAACTTTATACCGTCATACAATATTAAAAGGACATTCAGATATTAAATAAACAAAGCAAGAAAACAGTACGCTGGGACTTAATTTACATTTTGTATATTTAGTAGACGGACTCCGTCATTTAACCAATGACTCGAGAAGACAATATTGACAAAAGACTTTTGCTCAGTAATGCAGAAAATATGCAAAACGAAATGCGGCGGGCTACCAATTTCATACTTGTGTGGTCCGCTACCGAAACAAATATTTCCATATTGAATGTAGAAAGAGGCCAGAGTTAATGAAGTGCTCGGTAATGAGCTCCAAGTGGTTATTTAAAATCTTAAACCTCGTCTTTGACTGGGTTATATATTAAAATACCTAAAAATCTTTGACTTAATGATAAAATATCGCGGACGAAATACTACGGTTACTGCTGGCCTACTCCGAAATACGAACCTAACGTTTCGGCTGACGGATTGTCGTGATTTGACATTTCTTCTTTCGTTTTTCTCTACGATTTGACATTGTTTTGATCGTAAATCGAATCCGTACTTCGGACGATCCGTCAGCGACGTATTTCGGAGTAACCCCCCTGGTTGTTGACTATGTTTCATAACCTCTAATGGTTAATTAAACTAATTTCAGCCCCTAATGTTTGTTGATCAAATGGAAATGCTTAATCGTTAGTTAAGTCTCAGAATTTAATGGATATTTCGTTAATAAACTTAAGGTTTTCTGATATGTAATGTAACCCTGACTATCGATTTATTGAAGGCTATCACTTTACAGCTCTCATCGGTATTTGGAAATTTATATTCGACATTACCGTCGCTTTTGTCGGTTGGGAAAGCAAACAATTTGCAGCAATTTGTTTACTGATGCTAATTTTAAAATTAACTTCGTGAAATACAACAAACGTGCCTTGGAGTCGGACCACCGTGGAGCCGCTTAACGCCGGCGCGCTGCACGCGCAGCCCTATTCATTATACAGTATAACATACACTTGCAAACGGATATTCTTGAAATTCAGTCGAAGTTTCTTGTGCGTTTCCTCTCATAACTGCGACTTCGCTATCACGATTGAATTTTAATAGAGTTTCCTGATGTTATTTGAGCAATTTGGGAATAACATAGACCGTCTTACTTTATTT
Source organism: Drymonia ruficornis (assembly GCA_947859195.1). Taxonomy (NCBI): domain Eukaryota; kingdom Metazoa; phylum Arthropoda; class Insecta; order Lepidoptera; family Notodontidae; genus Drymonia; species Drymonia ruficornis. The sequence continues at coordinate 8,758,557 of OX401915.1, read as the reverse complement.
TAGTTATCTCGTTTATTATTCATCTTTCGAATTCTTTCTGAATATATATTATTTTCTGAGCAACTTTAGCCGGGTCTTTATTATAGTTAAATATAATAACGTACTTTGTTCTACGTTCAAGTTATTCGCGTTGATATTATCTGCGTCTAAAGCTGGAATCTTAATGTACAGTATATTTAACTTCAGAGTCACGTTCTTGAAGCTTTTGTACGTCTATTTTAATTTTAGTATCATGAGTGAAATATCTTGCAGATTTGCGGTTTTTCACGTAAACATGAATGAAGGTTATTGGCATGAGCTCATTATTTAAAAAAAAAATCTATACACCTATGTGTATAATATTTTTTTTGTATAATTTTCACAAAGCTCTTATAAATTATACATGAAAGCTCAGAAATTATACGTATTTAAATCAGTAAAAAAATTCGGCGTCATATTTTTTTATCGTATTAAAGTGGCAAACAAGCGGACGACCCGCCTGGTGCTAAGCAGTTACCGTAGCCTGTAAATGCTTGCAACACCAAAGGCATCGCTCGCACATTGGCGACTTGAAGGGGAGTGGGACAGAGGGAAGGGAAATAGGGTGGGCTAGCGGCTCTCCCACTCATCGTACGATCGTACATCGTACGCAGCCGCCGATCTTCTGTAAGAGGGTGGTACGACTCCGGTTGAGCCAGCCAATATGTGAGCTGCAGTCATTGTATGTAGTACCTGTAATAATGAAAATAATAACCAAATGCAACAAAACCAGTATAATGAACAGTGTATTGATCACCAAAGGTGCAATTGAGCCTGCAACATTGTTGCTACTGACCCAAGATTAAGAAATCATCCGCAATAATCCGCCTTATAATCTTCACATAATTGCAGTATTTGTAGGCAAAGCGTAATTTTGCCAGTGCATTTGTTTACAAGAATGTTATTTAATTTCGGGAAATGTTTATTTTGTTAATACCATACCATCATACGTTTTTTGTTGTTTGAGTATATCTTCGAACCATGCCCGGAACTCTTGTGGGAGAAGTTGGGTTGTGTGATTCTTACCCAATAAAACAACCCGGTGACCATGTCAGTACTTCGGAGGGGCTCGAGATTTTCATTCGCAGGCACTTGACTCTTTTTTTATGTAAGGTTTATTTTTGCCATAATACGTACTCACTCAGAAAAAATATTACGCAAGTTTTTTTGATTATTTATCACACATCCAACAATTTTATTAATCAACTCTCTCTAGCTCTCACTAAATCCTTAACCCGTCTTTAGAATTTCCTTCCCGTAATATCTTCACCTATAATACCGAACATAATAAACCTTTCAAAAAGATTATACCCTCAGAGTCTAACGCTCAATTTTCCGTCACAAACTGTTCACTTGTATACATCGACTAGTAATCCTCCATTACCGGCACCACGAACTAACCAGCCTTTGGTCTCCGTACTAGGCATAACTAACATCTAAATAATTCCGAAAAATGTTGCGAGCTGGGAGCGGAGCCAAAACCATTGTTAATAAATAATGACAATAAATAATAATAGATTTAATTAATAATAGTGAAATTAATAATACTAACAAATGATGACCGCTTGGTGCAGTGTTTTGAGCGAAAGCCACTCAGCTTACTGTATCGGTTGCGCAAATTTCAGAAACGGCCTTTTTGTAATTTGGTCTGGTCTGGATGTCACTGGGATTGCCTCCAGTCCATTCTATAGGTAACCATAGTACAAGCGTTGCTTAATTTGGGACAGTTGGTGTGTTAGAGTGGCGATATTTATTTATTTAAATTAAGTATAGTGGATTAGACGAACGTAAATCTTTTACATCTTACTAAGCGCATGCGTTTCGGGAACTTTTGTCCTAGAGTGCGGCGTCCAACGGTGGTAGGTCCATGACCGGACCGGTCACAGTACACCGCCTCAATGTACACGGAAGCTCAATTTAATTACATCCCACCGTTATAACGACAGTGGTCCACTCTCATCGTCTGTTATCGTATTAATCATTGACCAGCTTGATTTATGTGATAATTCTATGGGATATTATTCTTGGTGTTATTAAGACGATGCGTTTGATATTGAGTTTGCAAAAGATATGTCATAAGCTAGAATGATATATTTCTAAGTAACTGTAGCAGTATTCGCGATGTTATGTTTATTAGGTGGATATGAATGATAAGATTCTGACACTAAGAAGAGCTGACAAGAAACTCAGCAATTTACTCTTTTCAATAGAAAAATTATATTAAATAAAGTAACGTATTGTGAGCAGTCAACATTGTCACTAAAAATAATACACTAGTCATTTAATATTATCAAAGTAAGCTTCATTTGGATTATGGCATGTAAATAGAATACTAGCTTAGTGAGCTAACCACACCTACTCCCAATTAACTTAAAGGCGGAAACCCACCGCGGCGCACGGAGAGGCCACAAATGTGGGTCAAGCTTCGCTTTGCAAGAAAATGTATGTAACCGTGTCCACCGCGGCGCACGGAGAGGCTACACACGAAATGACGTCTTACATACATTTTCTTGCAAAGCGAAGCGTGGCCTGAGTGCGTGGCCTCTCCGTGCGTCGCGGTGGGTTTCCACCTTTTTTATATGCAAAATAATTGATTTAGTGGGATGCCTTCCGTGCTTATGAAAATTTAAATGAGCAGAATGATACAGAAGAATTTTGTCAAGAGGAAAATGGGCGGACCAGTCCTCACAAGCTGGGCTTGAACCCGAGCAAGAGTAGCGTCGCTTTACACCGCAAACAGGGACATTAGAGTGAGCATGACCAATGTATCAGTGCAGCAACACAGATTAGCAAAGCTACTTAGCTTTGCAGTTGCAGTTTCAAATATTCTATTGAAATCCAGCAACAACGATAATAGTATTCCATAACACGCCTTCACAATTTCCCATTTCCGTTGAGCAGATCAATTAGCAATAAAGCATTAACAGGCACCAGTGGGCTTTGCTCGGATTCAATTAAAATTAACTGACGTACAGCGGTCTCCTAAAGGGGCGCTTTATTTACTGCGTATCAATGAAGAATTATCGCTTCGTGGCGACATTAATGTGACGCAATGGTCTTGTTAACCCTTTACGTTCGATTCGAAGAATTAACGGGACGATTAATACGGGGACGGATGTTTACATTTTAGGTATTTTAATCAACTGTTAAAATACAGGTTGATTCAGGAGTGCGGTATAATACTTGGGGGTTTCGATGATTATCGAAAATAGAATGGAGTACGTGTACTTATACACTTTTTATTGAAATTCGAACACTTTTCTCATACTTTTTCCAAGCCAATAAAAAAATCTAATTATTAGATTTTTAACACCATATTTACTTAATAAATACACTGTGTAATAATCGTTAGCGTTCCATCCAGTACAAAAGTAGTGTTATCTAATATTTATCTAATGAGAATTCGATCTTTATAATGTAATCTACCAATGCCGTCTCAAAACATTGTAAGTTGTTTGACGAAGGGTATATGAATGGTATTTACCACGATGTAACATGTTATATGTACAAGTACCATCAACCATTCATATACCGTTCCTGTTTTACAACTGGGGGCTTACCACGAACTCTTATTGCGATTCAATTACAGGAATGTTTTAACGATTCAGCGTCTTTTTGTGCAATGACGTACCTTATTGTAATGACAATAAGAAACATCATTGCACAAATGGCCGCTGAAACGTTAAAACAAAACTGCTATAAGAGGTGGTGGTAAGCCCCCTGTTCTTACAACAATGCAAATTGTTTTGTTTCTGCCGCTGCTACAGCGTGTGATTAAAAAATAAAAGATGCTATCAGTAATTATATCACTAAAATGCAAGTGTCGTAAATGAGTTTTATTTCGAACTAGCTGTGCCCGCGACTCCGTCCGCGTCCAGTCGGTGAAGCCCTTAAATATAATTTTGTCTATCGTCTAATCTGTATTACGTCAGTCTGCATCAGTCTGAGTTCGTCTGTCCGTGGCTGTCTATCTGTACCAGTCTATACCAGTAAGGTGGTAGAGTCTGACCAGTAAGGTGGAGATCGGCATTCAAGTAGCTAATTTACCTTCGTTTCGTATGATGAGGGAGAGAGCCGGAAGCGCAACCCAGCCACCTCCCCGTCCCCTCCCACTAACCCCACTCCCCTTCAGGTTGGAAACGTGCTACCGATGCCTTTGGTTGCAAGCATCTATTGGGAACGGTAACTGCTTAACAACAGGTGGGCCGTACGCTCGCCTGGCGCCTTAGTTGTATAACAAAAGTTTGACTTTATTTGTCTGTGTGTATCAGTTTAGCTGTAAGTATCTGTCTGTCTGAATCGGTCTGTCTGTAATCTATCGGTAGGTGAGTATCTCTGTCTGTACCAGTCTATCTGTATCCGTCTATCTATATCTGTAGTTACTCACAGTATCACGACTGAGCGGTTGGACTCCAGAGCTCAATGTTTAAGTTTGTACTTGATACCCATGTCCCTTATTTAAAATGAGTGAGTGCTCCAGACTCACGGCTTAGGTAAGAGTCACTGCGCAACATCGTGCTTAAAAAGTTAGAGTCCGGAGTTTATCGTCTAAGTCAATAGTCAAAGCGTTTATTATGTTTAGGCCTAGGAGGGCACTTACAAGTAGTCATTTTACATGTTTTCCTTAAATTCTAGCGCCGGATCGGAAACGCGACCTCGCCTGAGAAGTTTCTACTTGATACCCACATTGCTAATTCAAAGTTAGCAGGTCCTCCAGATTTATGGTTTAAGCAGGCAGTTACCCAGCAGCATCATTCCTGAGGGGTTGGAGTTCAGAGTTCAATGTCTGTGTTTCTATTACTACTTAATTCAAAATCAGCAGGTCCTCTAGACTTACTTCTTAGGTATAGGTAGCTTCCCTACGGCATTAGTACTGTGGAGATGAATTCCAGAGTTAACGTCTAAGATTCCGCGTGGTACAAAGACCCGCTTAATGTTTTTTATACGTAATTAGGAATAAAAAAACTTAATTTCTTGAAGCAAGGAAGATATTAAATTTTGACATGTGGTGCAAGGCAGGTATTGTCTGATTTTACGTATAGCGACATCTAGTTAAGAAAAACGAAACTTAAGATGGTAGAACGCAGCAATAAAATATTTATTATTATTATTAAAATTAAGATTATGTATTCCAAATAGTGTCGGATCACACACAACGTAGGGCTCCGTAGGGCTCCACTCTAAATAGACGTATTTCAATAACTAAAACTTATTGTTGGCTAGAATTTCCGTGTGGTCATAAAAATTTACAATCTAATATTTTATAAAAAAATATCCTAGATGTTAAGTTGGACTATTAGTCATATCCATGCCAAATTTCATTGAAATCAATCCACTGGATTCGAAGTTGTGCGTGTTCGAATATTTAGGTAGTTTTTGAATGTTTTGTGGCAACCCTAAACTTTACCGAAAAAAAAAATATGCTAGATGTTAAGTTAGACTATTAGTCATATCCATGCCAAATTTCATTGAAATTAATCCGGTGGATTCAAAGTTGTGCTCTTTCAAACATTTAGAATTTTTAAGTAGTTTTTTGAATTTTCTGTGGCAACCCTAAACATTTTCGAAAAAAAAAGTATCCTAGATGTTAAGTTAGACTATTAGTCATATCCATGCTAAATTTCATTGAAATCCATCCGGTGGATTCGAAGTTGTGCTCTTTCGAAAATCTGAGCAAACATACAAACATACAAACATACCCACAGACAAAAATTCTAAAAATGATAAAAATGAATTCTGCTGTTCAATCTAAGTCCCCCCCACTATTTTTTTTCCAAATATTTCGAATGTACAGACGCGACCAATTTTACATTCTTATTATATGTATAGAAGATTATATTGGAGGGAAATAAAAACAGTTTTCGCTGTAGGTCATAACGATTTATTATCAATTAAAACGGCTTGAAAGTTCGCATGAGTTAATAAATGTTTATTGAGTGATATTTTTTTGTTTTTTATTTTTATTTGTGAGTTTTGTTGTTCTATCAAAAACACTTTTAATTAAAATAATAATAATACATGATGTACCTATTACAAAGTAGAATAGAAACAGCTGAATATAGGAATAATATATTTCAAAGGGTCTCTCACAGGAGATCGGCGTAAAGTAGCTATTATAGCTGAGTTTCGTACGAAGAGTGAGAGAGCCGGAAGCCCAACTCTCCTCTCCCTTCGTCCCACTCCCCTTCAGGTCGGCAACATGCGAGCAATGCCTTTGGTATTGCAAGCATCTTAGCGCCGCCATACACGGACTGCTTGTAGCGGTCGAAACGGACAGCTACAAGCAGTTGTCAAGCAGTTTTCAAGCAGTCGGCGGGCTGACGGCGGGCTGTCGATGCGGTCGACTGCTTGAAAACTGCTTGTAGCTGTCCGTTCCGACAGCTACAAGCAGTCCGTGTATGGCGGCGCTTAAGGTTACGGTAACTGCTTAACATCAGGCGGACCGTACGCTTGCTTGCCACGTCATTCCTATAAAAAAATGTTTTCATACGCTCATGTACGTGTATTACGTATAATTACATCAATATCGGCCCATTAAAAATGCTATCCTTATGAATTTCGAACACCTGTCTTCATAATAATTTATGAAGATTATTATCGTGCGTAATAATTCAGTAAGTTTCAATTGAGCGTTAAGCCCGGCCACGCCACTATCGATGTTGGTTTAATACATCCTAACTAAATTCAACCTAATCTTGCACATGATAAAGTACAAAATACTTGTAAGAATCACGATACCAAAAGTAATTGAAATCTGTAAGTCATGCTAAAATTCATTACTGAAGCTTTAAAGATCTAATAAGTCCAGTCAAGGGAGATAATATAAGGAGATATGGTCGTAAAGATGCTTAGAATTTGTTTTGTCGGGACTAAAAGTTTACTTTAATTAAAAATGATGGTTTAGATTTAAGAATTTATTTATGTTTTTTTCTAACAACAAAAAAAAACATTCTCTGTGTTCGTTGTTTTGTGCATATTTTGGCAGCAACCTCTATTAATAATTAAACAAAAATTGCCAAGCAATACAAAGGTAATTAGTAAATTAACATTGTACATGACAACATAAATTAAAGTCTTGCTACAAAGGAATGTATATCTAATTAGTTTTTAACAAATGCATCAGACTGTTCAAACCATACACCATGTATAATTAATTTTCTAGTAACATATTAATACGAATAACATCTCTACATACACTGTACTGAACAGCTTAACAGCCTCCTGGGCGTATAACTCGTTACAGGTAATACCGCCCCTCTGAGAATCATTACGACCTGTATGTTTGTTTTGCACTGTGCCTCGGAAACTGGCGATTAAAGCGAAACACCAGATAACGTACGTAAACGTTGAAGGGATGCAACTGCATTATACTTATTAGCGAAATGGATCTCGATAAAGAATAATTGTGGGATCGAAATTGTACCAGTTATGTATAATTTGGGCTGTTTTACTTGATAGTGAGTGATCGGTTATGTATGTATGTATTAAAATCGATTTTGTAAGGGCCTATGCACACGTCAACGTTTTCACGCGCCGTTAACGTCGCGCAATCCAGAATGGCTAGACAAGTGGCATGAATGCTAATCGAATAGAATAGAATAAACTTCACAATGTATAGAAATGGCAAACGACGCTATGTAGATCAACAACAAGTTGATATGTAGATCACGTGACTTATGTCATTTCCGTACATGAAGCGTAGCGATTTGAACGAACGCTTGTAGACGTCAGCCACTTGTCTAGCCCTTCAGGCAATAAAATCGCGCTGCAAATGTTATCAAACTCAGAGTATTTTTTTCAAGTTTTGTAGCGCAGGCGCGTTAAAAAAAATCGTTATTAAATTTCGTTATGTGAAAAGGCCCTAAGATGTGGGTCTCGTACGTTTAAATTTATAATGAAAAAGCATATATCGTTTTCCAGATTTAAACAAAAAAATAATTCTCTATTGATTCTGAGTAGAAAAACGGTTGTTATATTATGACCATATTCAAAACCAACTGAGTTACGTAGGCATGAACATTTGCATACAACAAAAACTACAATTTAATTGATCTGTCATGTTGGTACCTACTGTGTCGACAACTCGCTTCTAACTAAAAATGCTATTGATAAAAAATTACAACTTTTTATTGAATAATTCAAAACGTGTACGTATTTCGTAAAACGTTTAAAAAATAATTCCATTTGTGTTCGATTGTATTCTCTCGTTCATTTGTTGGTTTTTCAAATTTAATTGGTATTATGTGTCAATGATCTCTAGTATCGTGCGCTACTAAAAAGCTGTAGTATACTAGGGTTGCCACTTTAACTCAAGCGTCAGTATTTTGGTCTAACCGAATTGAATGTGTAATTCTTTCTTCTTGCTTGACGCGTTAGGCAGCTCAGGCCATTACCAGTTTATTACTTCATTAGGAATAGACAACTACTAAGGCATATTGTCATTTTTTTAAAATGTAATTCGTTAATATGGACACTTACCTACAAATAAAGTAACTACGTACTTAATAATGTTTTCATGTTCTCAAAATATTTTTATTTTAGCCAAGACAAACAGTAATTTCCAAAAGACATGTCAAGAAGAAATACCATTTCTTGATGTATAATGTCTTGATGAATCATGTTACTACTACTGACAGCCCTAAGCTAACATCACTAACAAGTAACCTCAATTAACATTACAAGAAATTCGTTAAGCGTCCATTCATCAAACTTGATTGGCAGCCCTCAGACATGACAAGCCACAGTGTAGCTACTGGCGAAATTGCAGCGTCTCAATTACACCGTGGGTGCCTTTTGTACAAGTACCTACTACCGCGCTTCCGATATTAATTTTAATGAATAGATGAATCGGTAACTTTTTGAACTGTGTAGTTTTCTTTGTGTGAAGGTTGAAAATGCATTTTGTATTGATGTTCCATAGCTCTATAACTCAACTAGTTGTCATGAGAGAAAAGACCGTGAAGTTAAAGTGGGAGTGAGCCGGCCATGTGGCCCGCATGAGCCCTCAAAGGTCAACAAAGACAACAAAGAGGTTGACCAAGAAAGAGGTGGCGAGATGAGTTGAACTCCTTTGCGGAAAAATCGTGTTAGGAAATAGCTCAAGAGATGTGTGGAGAAGTCAAGGGGAGACCATATCCCAGAAAGGGTTGACGAGAATTGACGGCTATTAAAAAAAAGTTGATACAGTGTGATTATGTTGCCGTCTCCGTGTTGTCATCAAGTTTATCGTATGGTTAGTCTAAACGACTGCTAACCATACGACAAACTGTACAGTAAATTCTACGACCGCAAATATATTTTTTTGTGTCTCGTATTCATAAAATAATCATTTGCTGTACCTTATTACAAAACGTTTAGTACAAGCTACTATGGGCACTAAACAAACCATTTATTTTCGCCAAATTTTCTTTCAGTGTTTTTTTTATACGACTGCGGTGGCAAAAAGCGTACGGCCCGCCTGATGTTAAGCAGTTACCAGTTGTTGTTACGCAGTGTGTAAGAGGAAGAAGACAATACATGACAGGTAGGTAATTAACTATTATAATACTAAAATTATGATTTTAGTACTATACACAAAGTAATTTAAAAATGTTACTATCCTTAAAAATACTGTAGCCATTAAATCTAACAATTAATAATCACACGAATGAAAGCTAGGATTTATGGGCGTTCTTGTTACAACAAGAAATCAGTTCGTTATTATGGCCCCTGGGTCCGGCTCTGGAATTTCCTCTCAGCCATTTATGGAGCGATGACAGCGAGGGAATATCGTTTATGAAAATTCCTATTTGCATATTTAGTTTTATTTTATTTACTCTTTTTATAAACAGTTCAATAAATAAATATCGCCAGACTTACACAACAACTGTGGTCCCAAACTAAGCAACGCTTGTACTATGGCTATCATACAATGAACTGGGGGCGATCTCAGTAACACCCAGACCTGGACAAATTACGAACAGGCCGTTTCCAAAACTTGCATCTGGCGGGAATCGAACCTGCAACCACCCGATGCAGTGAGCCGAGCGGCCAACGCTTAAACCTCTGCGCCAAGCGGTCGCCAAGTTAAAGTAAAGGTGCGTTTCGTACGATGAATGAAAGAGCCGAAAGCCCCCTCCCTTTGACCCACTTCCCTTCAGGTGGGCAACCTGCGAGCAATACCTTTAGTATTGCAAGCGTCTATAGGCTTCGGTAACTGCTTAACATCAGGCCGGCTGTACGCTTGTATGCTACTTTAGTCACATGAGAAAAAAAAACAAACCTAATTGCTCGGGCACGCTGCTCGGTACATATAGACGCAACTAATAAAGTATACATTATTAAGTTCCACGTTACCCTTCCGTCCCTTGTTTTCATCCGTTTCAGATATGCATCAAAAATATCATTGCAAACATTTTCTCATACCAAATCTCAAGGGGCAACGAGCGTACATTTTTATTGGAACTTTTAGCATATTTCAGAAGCAATATGAAGATTTCGTCCGCCCCCACTCGCTCCGCTGTTGTATAAATAGGCCTTTATCCTCTTTATATCGAGCACTATCATAAAAGTGTCACAGGGCTGCCGCAAACGAGAATTTACTGCTGCATCGTGCAAATGAACCGGCGATGATATAAATCGACGGAAGATTCGATATTGACAAGATAACCCTGATAATTCACGAAATTGTATGTATTGTAAACAGGGCTATGTTTTGTAGAATTAGTAATAATGCCTTATACAGTCTGATACCTATCCTTTTTTTAATGTGGTTTTTCTAAGGTGGCAAACAATCGTACGGGCCGCCTGATGTTTAGCAGTTACCGTAGTTTATACAGGGTGAATTTGAAATCATGGGCATCCTTTTAAATGGTGATTCAGAATACTTAGAGAATATTAATCAACTAATCAATTGATAAAAATTTATTGCTCGGGTAAGGAATAACAGTTAACGGGTTTGATTATTTGCTTACTCGAGCAATATTTCTCATCAATATAAATTTTTATTTATTTTCCCAAAATATTCTGAATCATGTCATAGTTTAAAAGGATACCCATGATTTCAATTTCACCATGTAGATGCTTGCAATACCATAGGCATCACTCACACGTGACTCCTGCAGGGGAGTGGGACAGAAGGAGGCAAAGGGGGGGTGGGTTTATTCTTCCAGCTCTCTTACTCGTACGAAATACACTACTACTTTATGCCGATCATCTGTGAGAAGGTGGTTCTACCCCAGTCGAGCCAGCCCATAGGTATATGAGCTGCAGTCAGTTAGAACTGGTATACCTACAAGTAAATTATAGGCTGAAATAACAGGCTATTTTAAATCGCAAAATCCACGCGGTCAGGACTGTATGCTATTTAATAATAAGTATTTAGCGTTTTTCGACAAAACAAAACACATTTGTTTTGAAACGGTTTCTAATTCCACGTTTAAATATCGTTTTGCATTACGTTTCTTGAACAAAACTTCTACAAACAATCGAATGTTTAATATCGTTTCACAAACAATCGCTAAAATAAGAACGTTTGCATCAAATTGAACGCAGTATACAGACCACACACGACAAGGCTCACTTTGTTTCGCTTATACAAACACGGTAACCGCCAGCTGTAATTTTAATGATCGTTTATAGCGTAGGGTTCCACCGACAGGCGCGGAAAATACGCGCGTATATAACGCTTTGGCCTCGTTGCCAAATTTAACAAAAAGCTTTATTTACTTGCGCACTAAGTACTTCTTGGTGCGCCCAGGCAATCAGTTTTGACGACGGAACGCATAGACATAATGCCATAAAATGATTGCTCGGGCGCGCCGCTTGCCACTTTTAGATATACCATGTGCCGCTCTACGAAGACGTCTTGATACGTGCCTGTGAAAATACGCAAAATGCAGTTTTTTTGCAACTATAAAATTATTTTAAATATACACTGATTTAGTTTTTAATAACCCCACAGACAGTTTTATGTTTTTTATAAAATAAGTCCAGCACAAAAGTAATAAATACAGTTTTTACTTTGGCAAAGAAGCCGCGTATTTTTCGCGAGTATTTTACGCGCATGGTAGTTCCTTTATTGCGCTCAGCACTGCACTCAAACATGCAATATATTCATAATATAAATACTGATCAGTTACAATTATGCTTTAACATAATATTGCTGTGCGTAATTGTATGCAGTGAGCGTAATAATTTTGTAATAAAGTTTCATTTTATGATGGGTTTCATTATCTTTGTAACACTAGTTCTTGCCTACGGGGTTATGTTTATTAGTTATTAAATTATGATAAAGCTATTATTTTAGGCGATAATTATTAATAGGTACCTATTGTAACTTGGTAAGTCGCACCTCATGCGCATCTTTAAGGAACTTTACGGCAAATATTTTTAAATGCTACTCAAACTACTGCTCTTATGGAGCTGTTTTCGAGTAAGTAAGTAAGTAATCATTTATTTGTCGAACATAGGTAAAAAAAATTGGTGTTACAAAGATTAAATTACATGTTTCACTATGATTTGCCTTTTGGCGTACAAATATGGTATTTAATTAATTCGAGTGCTCATTATTACGTTTACCTAAGTTGTATTATATTATGTATCGTTAAGTATACATTGAATTAAGGCCAGTTAGTCTGCACCACTAAACATAAGACATTCCTTTTGCATATTAGACATTTTGAGAGCTTGACATTGTGCGTTTGTCATCGTGCGTAGTTATCCGGCGTTTTACACAAAACTTACAGTCCATTGACAATTTGCGTGTTTGACATTCTGCGTATGATTCTTGCACTATACGCAATTCGATAATGACGTCAGACGGCGACCAGACAAACCTAATATCTATGTATGTACGAAACCTATGAATATACGAAATTAAATTTATGGATCGTACACTTCGACAAAACATTGTAAGAAAGAATACGTGAAGTTGTTTTACATCTAACTAGTCATTATGGAGGGAACACGTATTACATTTAATTTGCATTCATGGTCCTGATAAATTACTATAATTTTTGCTACACACACACACACTAGCCTACGATTTAAAAAAAATAACAGCTGATGTTAACGGCGACTTTGAACCCACGTTGAGTGTCTTAAAACTTGTAGTTATTATTTAGGGCCATTAGACCCTGTCCTTTTCGTGAAATGCTTGGGCTTTTATTAGATGTGTCCATAAGGCGCGCATGCCTCACCCGAGCACTCATATTATGACATTACGTCTATGCGTTCCGACGTCAAAACTGAGTGCTCGCGCGAGGCATGCGCCTGATGAAGACGCCGCCATTTATTAGTATTTTTTTATAAATTCTATATTGGTGGTAGAGCTAAGCTGTATTCAATCGACTGCAGCTCATATACGGGCTGGCTCGAGCGGGGTAGTATCACCCTCTCACAGAAGTCAAAGATCGGCACAGAAGATCGGCGTAAAGTAGCTATTACAGCTGCGTTAAATACGATGAGTGAGAGAACCGGAAGCTCAACTTATCCCCCCTTCGTCCTCTCCCTTCGTTCCACTCCCCTTCAGGTCGGCAACGTGCGAGCAAAGCCTTTGGTATTGCGGACATCTATAAGCTACGGTAACTGTTTAGCATCAGGCGAGCGGTACGCTTGTTTGCCACCTCAGTCCCATAAAAAAATAATGTTTTTTTTGTAACTTATTGTAGGTTAGATTTATTTTAAAAATGTTCCTACGTTCCCTTTCTGTCTTAAAAAGGGTCTGCCCTATCTTAGCGTCTTACCGCTTTAATAGATCCAAATAACACGAGTGATTCGGGTCCAAAGCTAAAGCCTAGAGTTTCGCGTACCCTTGTTAATTTAATTTGTACATACCATCTGTCGGGCAGTTTCTGAAGGGCCTATCCAATTACAAGTGCCGTATGTAAAATGCCTTTGGATTAAGTCCGTTCGGAAATGCACTTGAGGCATTAAAAAGACAGAGAAGTTTAAATAAACGAATGGAATTCTCTGACTTCAAACATTTGGATGTTTGACTTGTTTTGTTTTTGGGTGACTGTTTTTGAAAAAAGTTTGGCTGCCCGTTTTGGGAATAATTTTGAGTTCAACTTAAACCGAGGATTTGACATTGAACCATGAACAAAAAGGGAGAGATAATTATTTGAACTAAACCTATGCCAAAACTAATAGTCAAGAATCTATTGATTTTTGGAAAGGTTTGTTTAATAACATTTTATTGTTAGTTTATAATATTCCAAAATTATTTGGATTTTATGGTTTCTTTGGTTTTACTTTTTACAGAAACAAGAAATCACGTTGTCGTTGGTAATTTTGAGTATCTATAACAAATGTATCCTCGTTTTTCTTTACCGTAAACTTACGTTTATCACGGCTAACGAGAAGTGATACGAAATAGTAATAATGACCGTGTTCAGGTCGGTCACCGCCAAACTCGCTAACATTCAGATGTGTTAAAAACAACAAATTTTATAGAATAATCAATTATTTTCGTTTCGGTTCTTGTTCGCCGTGGTAAAGTTAGGATCGCCTGCCATCATTGTGACAGCCTTAAGATCATTCCCAAACCTCTCCGAAATTGAAATAATCGGGGACCACCTTAAAACCAACATTGAAGAAACAATTTTTATTTTGTCGAGACACAGTAATTGCGCGCGATTCCAAGCTCTGACACAAATTGCCGGCAATTGCACCTGGCAGCGCCGGCGCAGGCTGCGTGAGCTATTTACATTGCACACGAAATAAAAATAAATAATTAATAAAGTCGTTGGCTATGTTGGATGAGTTATTTAAAATCACCTGAGAACGGGATGCACGGAATGAATCTCACGTGTTCTTTAATCTTGTTTTTTGTTGTAAAGCTTCAAGCATCATCCCCCAATATCCCCCCCTCATTATCCCAGCACCCCCCCCCCCCTTCTCCTCCCTCCTTCCCACTCCCCTTCAGGTCGGTCGGTATAGTGCGAGCAATTCCTTTAATATTGCAAGCATCTACAGGCTACTGCTTAACATCAGGCGAGCCGTACGCTTGTTTGCTACCTCAGTCTTATAAACAAAAAACTTTTCTACTAGGAGAATAGATAGAATTTAGTCCACCAAAAGTTTTCACAATACATATTTCAAAAATATCTTTCAATATTTCAACTTTACCAATAAAATTATAGCTTGTACCTAGCTGAAAACATTTATTATATTTATTTTTTCTAGACAAAAAACAGTAACCATTCTGTAAAGTAAACGCGTGATATATGGGTGTACATTATCTTTATTAATGTTGTGTAAGAAATACTTTTACTGCACTAAATACTTGTATCAAATATGCAAACATGACGCCTTTAGCCACTCTGAGCTTAAAACGTTTGTCAGAAGTTTTTATTTATCCCTAAAGTTACTTTTCACTCGTAAGTGAGGTTGTAAAAACTTCATAAGAAATATGCGTTTACGAAAGCATTTTTAACATCACCGTAGTTAAAATTTTATGGTGTTTTAAATTCTTTTTGACAGCAAATCTATGTATTTACTTCGAGAATTACATGTTTAAAATATTTAACGACACACAATGACCAATAACGTTTAGATACATTGAAATTGCTTTTACAAAACCTTTACGAGTTTAAAGTGTCGAGAAACAGTAATTATAGTTTTCTTTGCTAGTAAATAAATATTTAAAATCAAATTTAATATTATTGGCTCTATCTTAGTGGACTTTAAGTTTCATTTAGAACTGTTCAGCTGTTTATCCATTATTTTCAGTCATATTAACACAGAAAAAGGAAAAGATACTATTGCAATTTTATTACTTGTAGTAAGGATAAAGATGAGCGCTACCCACAGAGTAAAGACTAAAGAAAGAGGTGCCCTTATTAGATATATGTATGAAAAAAAAAACGTGGTCATTGTTTTTTCATTTTCATTGTTCTATCTACCGGTAAATAGTTGAACTACTCGCTTCGGTTTATGTCGATGTTAGTACTAGGCCGACCACTCGGCCGAGTTGCTTAGGGCCAGTCCCCTTAGTAATTGGTCCATGGCGCTACCTAAGTAAATCCATATCTATAATACATTTTTAAGACTCTACTCTAACAGTTTCTTTAACACGGATGAGTTTTTTTTTATTTCCTAGGAAAGCACATGGACAGACATCTGATGCCGAGTGGAAACCACCGCCCAGGACATTTGCTTCTTAAAGCATCCAATCTTTCAAACACCTGTAAACATGCCCTTTAAAGAAACCCCATCTTGTAGTGCGAAGGAAATACTTTAGGCGAGAGATCATTCCATATCTTGCACGTGCGCGGTAGGATGGCTAGCGAAAGTCAGTCAAAAGTAAGTAGGACTTATGTTAATTAGATCGATTCATTCAAAATATGTCGTTCACAATGCATGAACGTATTATCGTAAAGCAATGACAGCGGGACGTTTTATTAATGAAACTGTTAGAATGTAACATAAAATTTTATTGTGCATTATATTCAACGTAATGAGATAAAACTATATTTTTCTCACGACACAAACCACAGTTCGGTTTTATGTGAGTGTAAATAATTTACTATCCGAAAATATTCGTGTATATTTTTTAAATTAAGAACTATGTCAAGAGGTTATGTCATTAATTTTGTTGCGATTAAATTGTCAATACCGATATATAGGCAGGTATAAAATATCTTACCTCCAGCACGAACGTAAATACATACTGGACTGTTCACTACTGCACAAAAAACGAGCCGAGCGAGAGGCCCTAGTTGGGACCGTGTCCCTCTCTTTTCGAGTTGCCATGCCAAAATAATATCATCGTTGGGTAGTGATTGTTATTTTTAAATCAAGAAAATAAATTAATTCAGTATTTACCGTGACTATTGTCAATATGATAAAACAATAGTCAGGATAAATAATAAATTAATTTATTTGCTTGATTTAAAAACTAACAATCACTACCCAACGATAATATTATTTTGTCATGGCAACTCGAAATGAGAGGGACACGGTCCCAACTAGGGCCTCTCGCTCGGCTCGTTTTTCTGTCTAAGAATTGTCTAGGTATAATAGACCTTAAGGCAGCAGAATAAAGTTAAATTTCTTCTTAACCAAAAACTCAACTTGTCTGTCCTCTATTAAAAGATCCTTGACCTCCAGTCATTAGTAGCGCCACAAAATTATCTGTCCCGGTGGCCAAAAATGGTACAAAATTTTTAAATAGAGAAACGTCATATTGTGATAGTCTTTTATCGACAGTAGCGACGAACTTTTACTTTGCCAGTTACTTGCAATGAAGAATCTGTTTATTCTGTGATCTAGCCGTTAGTTACACAGAAGTAAAAAAAAACACCTTGCTGATTGTTTCTTGTCTGCAATTAAAACAAAAGAAGCATGAAAATAATAAGCACTAAAAACGTACAAAAATTCCTTACATAGAGCAATTATAGAGCAATTTTGCCGACGGCCTATTTGTTTTAATGTCAGTAAGTAATTAAGTTGCCCGGCCTATAATTTCAAGTAAATGCTCGGTATTGAACGTAGAATTAAATGTCTAGATTTTTTTAAACGACCATTAAATAATTTCATTTGACATTGTTGTAAAGGTGATGATAAACTGTGTAGTAGTAAACGACCAAAACTGCTCGTGTAGTGTAATAAGGCAATGATAAAATAAGAAAAGTGGTAGATAGGCTACCTACACTACAAAAAATGTTTATAAATTGCACGAATGCCGCGCGCATACGAACTAAAGTTAATTGCTTGGTTTTATGTAATATTATATTAACCACGTGTTCAATTCAACAATATAGGTAATAACGTGCAAAAATAACAATGTCAACGCGAGATAACGCAAGACTGAGCTTAGGTTTGCCACTTAGCAAAGTGTTCATGTGCCACTTACGAGTGCGTATAACCTATCTAACTTTTTTTACCGGCTTAAAAAAAGGAGGAGGTTCTAAATTTGGACCGTATGTATTTATTGAATATCTTTGTAATGAGGCGCTCGTGTCATTATATTTTATCCCGACATTCATTTTGAATAATTCCGTCTTGGATGTTTAAAACCTTTTATCAACGTACACGGTAGTAATTTAAAATTAATCGGTGTTTCGAAAATACTTAAAAATAATGTTCCATAAATATTTTGAGGTGAATCTCTGTTGATTGCGTTCGCTTTCAAATAACCTGTTTCAATGCTAATGTAAATTTATTGGTAGTTTGAAACAATATTTACATTTGTGGCGTTTTCATATAAGCGTAAATGTTTCAGTGTTGGCTGTGTGTAATAAAACACGACAGCATCTTTATTAAGTCGGTCCCGGTTGTTGTCTTCTAGGCAGCAGTCGTTAAGCCTTGTCAGAGGCCTTCGGAGGGCTTGAACAACTTTGACAATACGTTGGCCACTAACCATACGACAGGAAGAAAAAAGAAGCATCTTTATTCAAGAAAAGTTTCAAATAATTCTAAACCAAGCGACGCTTAAATGATATTTATGTAGCCATTGACAAGCATTATTTAATTATTTAAGTATGTGTAAACTGGGAGTAGGCATGGCATGCACAGCTTTCTAGGCTATATTTTGTTTCAATACCTAATTTCTGTATTTTCCTATTCACAATGTTGTAATGCCTGCCTGCTCACATAGCGTTGCTGTTTGAAAATGTATACAATTATTCTTTTGAAAAGAGTTACCATTGAGTTTCTTGCCGGCTCTTCTCAATGGAAGCAACATTACGAACCGGTGGTAACGCTAAAATATTGTTTATTTTTGACTATTTATAAATGCTTTATTGAGCTTACATGAATAAAAAACTTTTGATTTGATTAACTTAAGAATCAAGGCGACCGTTCATAATCCGGGCATATTACAAGAATATATTATGAGACTACTGTTTTTGAAATTTACAATAACACCAGCAACTTAATGGCTATAGGTCTAGGTACATGCCGCGCCCGAGCACTCAGTTTTGACGTCGGAACGCATAGACATGAGTGCTCGCGCGAAGCATGCCCGGCATTTCGACCCACCAAGTCGTTTATGCATTTTGACAAATTGCGTCTTTATCCTTTGCAATTTTGAGCTTGCATTTTGCGTATTTGACGTTCTGCGTATGATTAATTAAAACGACACTGCAAATTATATATAAATTTTTCAATTCCACAAAAATTGCATCGGTAATTTAAAAACAAGATACAATAATTGCTGTTTCTCCCTTAATACCAGCGCCGGGTCACCGCATCTTGTTTGACGTCGGCCCATCATCTCGCGACCGCACCATTACCGCGGCTAACCGCATCCATCCCGCGGTCTTGTTACCGGCGACAATTTGCTTTACTTGTTTTTTTTTTGAGTTACATTGGTAGCGTATGATTTAATAATTTTCCGAGACAAATTGAAAGTTTATGGCAATATAAAATACCAATGGCCATACTGGCGGTAAAAATGCGGCCGAATCGTCTTTCGTCATTGGGCCGCATAAACTTCTGTCACGCGCACTGTCAACCTTTTCGTCAACGGCGCAAGACTGAGCTTGGGTTGGCCAATTAGGTATTAGCTTAGTTTTAACGTACTAATTTCGGAACGCTTATAAGTATCTATAGTTATTATATTTCATCAAAGGAGAACGTTAACAAATTTTCTAAAATAGCATCTGCTATTTTAATAGCATCTTTCCAATGAAAATTGTGCATCTTGTATTTTATAGGTTTTTGGTATATTCCTCCATTTGAAATAGCAGTATTCCTTGACAAATGTAATCGTACAAACATATTGGGAGCTTCCATTCGACTGGTCGCGTATCCCACTACGCTGTCACGGGAGCGAACTCACCATATTCATAAGCAGAATCATCAAAGACCATACGATGTGTTGACGGAGAATTCTTAAGGGAGGATAAGTAATATTAACTCAAGTAAAGTTAAAGTTATGATTGGCTTTAAAAAAACAGTAAATTCAATGGTTGAGCTTATAGGAGTCCGAAAGGTAATATCTAGTGCACGGGAATAATTAACGAGACCAGGAAATTACTTAAACAGTCTGACAATGTTGTTAATAATTATTTCCTAACATCCAACTCTGCTTTTTATCAGTAATGTAAGCTGTTGTTCTACTTCAAATATTTGTAGGTGCTCGGTTTTTTATCAACCCAATTCGTCCCACTGCTGGACAAAAATATTTTCCACTATTTCCATGTCGATTTCGATCCTTTGCTACATGACTTAAAAACATGTACCCACCTACTCAAAAGTAGTCTTTATTTGATTTTGACTTCGTGCTGCACCCTTTTATGTTTTATCCAACACTAAAAATCCTAGAAAGACACACCCGATGCGTCTGCCGGCTGTGACATATTGCCAGTGGAATCGTCGCGACAGTCTGTCCGCCGCTTTATTTATAACGTGCAAACGTACCGTTTGATAGAACGAATTAAAATAGCTGAGTGCCACTACCAAAGGATCCGTGACATATACACATATCGATTTGTCTGTCAGCTGCTATTAATTTTATAATTTATTTTCGGAAATAGCTTCATTAAAGTGCTTTGAAAGTGGAGCTGTGATGTGAAATTGAGCTGTGCTGTGCTGAGCTTTGGTAAGCTGAACGAGTAAAGTGGTCTTCTCTACTTCCTATGATAACGCGCCCTTCGTATGATCGCCAGTCAACATGAACTGAGCTCTTCTTGGTACATTTTATTAAGAGAGTTCAACTTATGTTGAAAAAGATACCACAGACGTACATGCAACTGTAAGTAGAGCAAGTTTCTTCGCAATGTCAGTCAAGCTATGACTACTATACTGTGTTTAATATTGAGTCTAGTTAGCATTAACATAACACCATACGATCATAGTATAGCATATTACTTGGATGGTGAGAGAGACATTTACGAGGGAAGTGAGACACAGCACAGCTTTCATAGTCTCATCTTTAAAGTGACTATATTTTATAGTAGTTAGAGTATTAATGGCTCACTCTACTGAAGTTTTTGGTTGAAGAAACCATTAGTGTAATGGTTATGGATGTCACGATGTGGTTAATTATAAACGAAGGATGGGCCCGAAGATCCAAATATTGACTTGGGAAAATAGATTGTTTCAATTGATAAGTATTTAGTATATTGTGTTTTGGATGTCATTTGTTTTGATAACCGTATTCAAAGATTTTATACAGGATGTCCCACGACTTTGCTACATGGAGGGAAATTACGATGTCGATCACTATAGGAGCTCAATGGCAATGGCTAAGTGACTTAGAGCCCACATTTCTTGAGCGCGGCACCACTCGTCTCTAATAAACGCATTTAGCGACTGACCTGTTACTGAGCACAATTCATATCATCAAATATTACACATCTCAGAGGAACTAGAATTAAGTTAATTAATCAATCAATCGGGAAGCATTGTTCGCGGGTTTTGTTCAGTCACAAAGGACCTTACATAATGCTCAGTATTGTTCTAAGTTGAACCAATGAACTTCCACCTAAAACTCATCGTGTTACTTTGTATGCAGTTTTGAACGGAAATGTAGGTTGGTATTGAATTTTAAATTACAAATGGGGTCTTAATTTATGCATTTTGGAACTGACAAAATGACAATTAGGTACTTGTCTTAAGATGAAACGTGAGAGGAAAATCCAACATATCATAAAGCTATTTGCTATTTAGTAACTAAATTAATGAACAAAATTTTATTAATTTCCAATGACATGCATAATGATAAGAAAGTTCTTTTCAATACCACTATATTTATATGACCTTTCATTTTTTTAAGGAAAGTAATATTCAGTACTACCTAATTACCTTGAAACTCAAAATTATTCAACATAAAAATTGCCACAAAAATAATGCATGCACCAATGTGCACCATGATTATAATTTCGCATGCTTATTGGATATAAAGGATACGGAATTGAAATGCCACCTACCTCATAACAACATCCAGATATGTTATTATTTCCATTGCTGATTAAATGCTATAAAACTTTACGAGGGCTATACACACAGTGGACCGTAAAGCAACCGTTAAAGGATCATGCACACTGCGTACTTTGCGTACTGTTTGGAGTCACGACTGTTATTGCGGTGCGATGACTTTTATATACCGTATTGTAGTTTATTCCTTGTTTTATGTTGTATTCTGAACTACGAATTGGTCTATCGGGGAAATAGACAACCAATGCACCTGGTAGGTTGTATTTTATTGGTGATGGAGCCAAGCAGTAGCCAATTGACTACCAGGAAGAAAGTCCAACCTCCCCCCGCGCTCCTCCATTTATCCCACTCCCGAGAGATGCCTTTGGTATTGCAAGCATCTATAGGCTATGGTAACTGCTTAACATTTGCCACCTTAGTGACATAAAACAAACTAGTAATATGATATCGTAACTTCACAGTCATCATGTGTCCACTGTTTGACATAGGCCTCCAAGGTTATCCTCATCTTTATAAAAAAAAATGCCTTATAATAACCATCACGTTTTTCTTAATCTTTAAATTTGCATACCACACTTACGGCCCATTGAATTGGATTCGTTGGGAGAGGTGCGATGGTGCAATTACGCAAATCGTATAATAGTACTGCTGGCAGGTAACTATGAATGAACTGAATTCATTAACGGTGAGAACCGGCAGAATGCGTGTTTCATCACCATTCATCTGATACGTAAAGCGTGTTTATTCGATAGTTTAAAAAACAGCTTTGATTTTAAGAATTTGACTAAAATGTACGGTGTCAGTATTATTTTTGAATCGAATTCTGATCGATTTGGCTGCGTCTACGTCTGGCGCATGCGGCACGCGAGAGCATTCAGTTTTGATGTCGGAATGCATAGACATACATGAGTATTCAAGCGAGGTATGCGAGGTATGTGGACGCACCAAATATTTTTTTAAACTGATTTTTAAGTAATAAAAAAACATTACCCCATAAACCGATGTGCCTTCACAAGGCCTGATCCTCTAGCCAAGGCTTCGTCAACAAGCGTTGCTACAAAACGCTACGCTCCATCTATGGAAATGACATAAGTCGATACTTATCGAATTGTAATGTCATTTCCATACATTTAAGCGTAGCGATTTGTAGAAACGCTCGTAGACGAAGCAGCTTGGCTAGGGGGGCTGAGTAGCCACACCCCATCAGTCAGTTATTATGACTTTACGTCTACGTGGTCAGACGTCAAAACTAATAATAGCTTGAGCGCGCCGCTCGGCCCATAATGACGCGCCTAATAACTTTTCAAATACAGTATTTTTATTCGTTTAATCCTAAGCAACTTAAATAATTTTTTTCAAGTTAAAGGTTCATTTTTTACCTACTGCTTTAAAAAGTTTTTGTCAAGGAAACCGATCACCTTTAACCCGCGTCATACTAACGATGTCTGCTTGCCTACTTGTGAGCGAAGTCTGGCAAAGTAGTCACAAATTAATTACCTCATCCAACATGCATGACAATCTAATAGTGGTGATCTAGCTGCGACCCGCTTTCTGCTTTCTCTGGCACGAAGTCCTGACTTAGGTCGCTGTTGAGCCACGAAAAGTACTAATACTGATGTCACTGTAAAAAAAATCTTTTCCCTGCAGTCGTTCAAAAGTTCTAGATGTTTGATCGATTGTCTCCGCTAATATTACGAGGGTTGATAATTTACAAAACAATATTATTCCATTTAGACTGGAATTATTAATTATCAGTAAACCTAGTCTACGGATTAACTAGAGTTTGTTTTAACTTATTATTATTTTATTTTCCCAAAGGTAATTAATTAGAAACAGTAGCAACAATTAGTGCCTAGCATCCGTCTATCATTTGTTTTTTTCCCTTATTCTTCTTCCTTTTCAAATATGGACCCACCCGTTAATAAGTATATCGCCAGGGTCAAGTAACAAATAGCATCATACATACAACGTCACGACTTTTATCCCCATTCGGGGGTAGTCAGAGGTTTGAGTGGCCATCCACCACCACATTGTGGAGGTATTAAGCCAACTCAAAGCCCACGTTTCACCAGATAGTCAGAACCCAACGTGACAGGTGGTGAACCTTGTCGCCGTGTATACAGGAACTGACTATTACCTAATCCCGAGGGATAGGTAGGTTTCCTCACGATGTTTTCCCTCACAATTATGCACATAGATGAAAATTCATCCATTGGTGCATGCCCCACCGGGGATCGAACCTGGGACCTTCTGATTGCTAGCCCAACCTGTTCACCCCTAGGCTACAGTCAAATAGCATCAACAAAGACAAATACGACAATCCACCGTGGAAAACCAAAATAAAACCTGCAATGAAATATACGTTATACACGTTCGTTCAACTCATCAGCTGTCTACCACACAGTTCTAAAAACGCAATTTTCGTGGTCCCATTGCGAGGTCGTGAGCTGAACTTAATTGGACCCAGGCCGGGTGACACGGAAAGGAGATGCATCGCCCGACTACGGACGCATAAATTCAGCTCTGAGAACCGCACCCTACGGCACATTGTCTTGTAATAACGCATCCATATTTCATTGTCGATGCTTTATTAAAGTAAATCATACAGTGTGTATTGCCGTCATTAATACTGACATGGAACATGAATGTGGCAAAAAATCTACTAATTTTAAAAAGAAGAGAGATATAATTCACACTTTTCAATTAAACAATAATTATCAAAATAACGCTGTATATTAGGAATAAATTTAGTAACGACGAGAAGTAAATATTGAAAGCCAACAATGTACTCCTCTCATAAAAAGTGCACAATAAGCCAAAAAAGCGACAATAGACAGATAGTGGCTAGTAAACGAGAAAGAACGCGAGCTGTTGACACATTTGAAGATAATGCGCGCATGCCGTCCCACTGACAGGAGCTACGGTCAAGTTATAAGCGATAGGAGATTTTACGAAGGCATTCCATAGGATTTACATATTTTAGAGAACTCTGTCCACTACTATGAGTTGCTTAAGCTAAGGTAAATAGTTGTTTCTTACGTACTTATACCTACAATTATCGTTTGGTTAACTCCGGAGAACGCCTAATTCCGTTAGAACCATTTGATATAGGAGTTCCCCAGGGCTCAATTTTTGGGCCCAAATTTTTCATTCCCACATACCTACTTCTGTCTTCAAGCAGGTTTGATGCCTTAGTTATTCATTAAAATATTTCGCCGCTCATTTCTCGCTGCTTCCACCTCTAACTCATGAATACGGAGCGGGCGGCGCCGCGTAACGAGTGCGCATTTACATTTCATCTGGTACAAATGATTCGGTACGTTGCACAGGTTGTATAGAGCCGCGGCCACAATGCCGGCACGCGAGTGCACATCAAAGATGCAGTATGCAGTTGCATCTATTTCAATAAGTTTTCGGTGCATTTTTCGCCTCTGTATAAATAAAGTAATAATGAATAATGAAGAGTGAATGAGTGTGTGTGAGTGAGTGAGTGAATGTAGTAATGAAGAGGGCAAAGTTAACAAAATATGTATATAAAAGAAAGCTTAAGGCTGGACGCATAGTAGTTTTAAAATTAGTCACAATAAGTAACGGAAGAAATAAACCATTAAAACTATTGGTCCATTAAAAGTTACAGGTGACTTAGTAAAATTAACAAGATACAAAAAGCAGACTTAACGACAGCCTTCCAAGGCCAGAGTAGGCCAAGGATGAAGACGATCATAATAATTGTGAGCTTTAAATACATAATCACCGTAAAAACCATTAAATTCCGCCTGCAAAAGCCTCCGCTCATTATGGACATTTAGGTCACCACGCCCACACTTGAATAGTGCAAGCATCTGCACTGGCAGATTTCACTTGTCTTTCAAAAACTGGTTGGTTCTTCTTCGGCTCACCATAACTGTAAACAAGTCGATCAACTAACTGACAATTTTCATGTTTTTTGAGCACAACTTTCATAACGTAATGCCTCTGCCAATTCATCAGTTCTCTATGCTACATGCACTTATCTTCTTAACATTTATATGCTCGGCGTTGCGTGCTTGACACGATTCAGTTTCTTACAATCATAATTCGAGTACTTTTTGTACTACCAAATCTACCTGCTTGTTTAACGTGAGGTGTCGAAAACGGAAGCTTAGTAGGTGTTATGACCTACAGGAAGGGCTTTCGACATGCAAACTCATGATTATTCATTTTGTTCTTTTTCTTGACTGACACGTTGAATTTTTAAACATTTCATGATTTGTTTTCCGTTTTTGTTTGTTCCTGTTCTGTTGACTTTCCAAAATCTTTCGGACTTAAGAAAACCCTTTTTAAACTACCTTATTTATACTTAATAATTTTCATGCGTATTTGGTCCATCACAATTTCTTCTATTATCTTTTATACTTTTGACAGAATTGTCGAGCTTTTCAAGTTAGGGTTGGTGGTCAGTTTGAAAATGTAGTACATTACAGTGAACAAATCAGTGCCGATCCCTACGCAGAAAAATCTATAAAATGTGTATTGTTGTTAGTGCTATCACAAATATTTGTAGTCTGAACGGGTGCTAACTGTAAAGAAGATAAACTTTAGAAGCCTTAAAAACCATGAACAAACCTTTAGACAGGTCAATGGATGGTCACACGTGAACTAGCCGCTAATCTATCGAGTGCAAGCAAAAAACACAAAATGGCAACTGCATAAAGATATCCGCGTAACAAAGTGAGGGCGAGACTACTCTTAAATAAAATAAGGCAGTTATGTAAATGACTAGCTCGGTCCCCTTGGTGCACTGGATACAAAAAAGCTTTTGTTCCTAGGTTAGGGTAGTAACGTGGTGATGGTGGATAAGCGGAAAAATGTACTCGAGATCTTTTGGGTAGCCGATCACCTTCTATCAGTGAAATACAACTCATACAAAAGTAATAAGAACGTAGCGTTTCTTATGTTCCTATTAGGTTTTTGGAAAACTGTTTGGAATTTACCGACCTCTTGTAAAATAACATCGGCAGTGGATTAAACTGATATAATGTGAATGTAGCTTTGGCTGCTTCAGCTCAAGAGATAGCCAATGTACTTCAGAGGTAGTTAGGAGGAGTGCAAATTTTAGCTCAAAAAAAGTTCAACTTAGTTAAATACTAGAAGAGAAGATATCAGAGAAGGATTAATTTGCTGAGAACGTTAATTTCGTTGGCAACAAAACCGCTTCCGCCTATTACCGTAACTCTAGTCGAATCAAAGTGTGGAGTAACACAATCCGACCAGCACTGCCCGCGAACTGATTACAATGCCACGTCCCGGAGCCCTATGACAGTCTAATCACGGTGTGTCAAGGGACTTATTACTTTCCGCTTCTATGGCCACCGTTTACGCTATGCAGCCACGTTAAAATGCTAATTACTGGGTGTAAGACGAGGGTAAAATGATACGGAGGTGTGAATAAGATTCTTTGCTTGAGAAAATACCGTCGCAAATATACAGTTCATATTGTTTTTAAAATAAAAATGAAGCCTTCATTCAGTAAAATTCTCTATCTACAATATTTAAGGTACTTCCCCTCCATGTGGCAAAGTTTTGGGACACCCTGTATATGAGTCAGTTTTCGTAATAGAAAGTACTCGTACGAGTAACGAGCGCTCATACTTCTTCTGTGCGTATATGTCCTCTTTCACACAATTTCATATCAGTCTGCAGGTACTGACCAGCCACCAAGGTATTTATAAGAACAACAGTATTGGAATACAAACGTCATCTGTGGATTTACTTTGAAGACATATTTACTATTTTATTACTAATCTTCATCATGATAATAAAATACAACCTTATTAACAAATTGCATACCAGTTACCATCAAGGAAATGAACAATAGTAAAGACGATTCGCTGTAAAGGTAATGTATTACAAGTGAGCAGTTGATTGCCAATGTTAACGTTTGTCTCTTTACTCGTAAACTGCACGAGTGGCTCCGTTTAACTACACTTCCCGTTAAGCCTGAGATTGAGATGCAAACTCAACTCAGTAGCGTATTGTGTAGGATTAGAAGTACCCATTATTACCTATTAATGAAATTAAGTCTCATAGTGAATGAATTTATGTATGTTGATGACATTATTATAGGTATTTTTTTTTAAATGTGACTGAGGTGGGAAGCATGTGTACGACCCGCCTGATGTTAAACAGTCACCGTAGCACGTTGCCGACATGAAGGCGAGACAGACAGAGGCAGGGGAGGGGGATGGGGATGGGGTATCGTCCAGCCCCAAGCAGCCGCGCCTGAACAATCAGATATGACGTTATGTCTACGTAGTCAGACGTCAAAACTGATTGCTTGGGCGTGCCCCACTCGGCTCATGTAGAGGCATCTAATAGCTCATTTTAAACTATGAATCCTAATTCAAAACAGATGAACTGCTACGGCTGAATATAAGGACACAAATATATTCCTGTGATTCAGTTCAAATTATCCCCCTAACAAATATTTCTATGCAACCCATGCAATTGCAAACCTAATTCTGATTACAGATAAAACTAACCCAATCTTCTCACAGGTATCTTACTCGATTTCAGTCAGATATACAACCACTAACACTAGTAGGTACAATGCTAGTACACATTCGAACACAACGAGCTCATTTCTCGGTACTACGAGGTATAGAGCTAATCCTAGTTAATTAGAGGCTATTGTCATTGGACCTTCTATTGGACTTCTGACGGAATATTAGAGTGGCGACAGCGTTATTCGCTTTGTCTAATGGTAGAGCGTTATTGGCTAGAGCTAGGTATAATTGTGTTTTAGTTTTGGGCAATTTGGATTTCTAGTTTCCTATTGTATCAGTCTATCTTGCCAATTTGTCTACAAGCGCTTCTATACGCTATGTATGGGATTGACACCACTAGACCCTGAGGGTTATTTTTCTCGTAAGCTAACTGTTTACTTTATAGTCTGTCAATTTGTCATTTGCTATGGCAAATTGAACAGCGCCCCTAGCGGACGGTATCCATAACTTTTAATTATCCGTACAGCACCATTCATACATAAAGTATACCTACAGTTGGCTTACGAGGAAAAATACACTACAGACACTGGAAAAAATACTTCAGAGATAAAAACCAATCAGGTCAATAGGAACAACACGGGCTCTAACGACTGTAATCCAGATCCGGCCCTTTGTCCTGGGCCTGTCAAATTAACGAACGCGTTGGGCCCAAATGTCGTTAATGTGCCTTATATCCTAGCTGAATTACGTATAATATTGGCTTTCGGATTTGTCCTCGAGTTCGTGTCGTAATTGTAGTTTCTAGGTCTCTAATTAATGTAGCCCACTGGACTGTTGGCCGAATACTCAAAGGCTACATAAATATTTAAGTCCCACTCAGAAGTTTGAGACGAAGTTAACTGTCATTTTTTGTATGGCGTTAGCTCTCAAATTTAAGTTGCGTACGAGTATTCGGCCGTGTGATTCATAAATACACTTTTTTATGTTACTAAGATGATAAACAAGCGCACGTCCCTCCTAATGTTAATCAGTTACCGTAGCCTATAGATGCTTGCAATACCAAAGGCATTTCTCGCACGTTGCCGCAACCTGAAGGAGAGTGGGCCAATTAATTCATAGTCTTGTTGCACCATAATTTAATTAAAATTCCAGATATTAAATAGGTAACAATATAGATAGATAGATAGATAACACTTTATTAATCCACCACTAGAAAAATAAAAATTTATAAATAATTACACAATTTACACAGAAACTGGAAAATGGGCGGCCTTATCACTAATAGTGATCTCTACCAGGCAACCTTTGGATGGAGAGGATCTAAAGAAAAAATAATACGGGGGTGTACTTACATAAATTACCACTTATACATACACATAAATTACATTACATAAACAAGAAAATATTACATAGACTGATATACTTATACCTACTACATAATGGCTAAATTAATATAACAGCACGTAATAGCATGGGAATAGGCAAAATAAATACATAAATAAATTTAAGAAGCAGTACTAATTGAGAAAGAAAGAATTTCTTTACCCGGTCTTTGAAAATGTGTAAGGAGGGGGCCGAGTCTGACAGAGACCTACATACGAAAGCATCTGAACTTTTGATTTGGTGCGTCCACATGCCTCGCATGCTTCGCCCGAGCATTCATGTTATGACATTATATCTATGCGTTTCGCCATCAAAACTGAGTGCTCGGTCGCAGCATGCGCCTAATGTAGACACAGCCGGGTATATCCTATACTTCAGATTTGAAATTAAGTAATCCCAAAATGTAGCACTAAATGCTATTGTCGGGCTAACGATATAATAACTTTTTCTGTTAGTATTGTCAATTAGCGGCTCGGTATCGCATTCCTCGGGTGTGTAGCCGGTTCGATTCCAGACAAAACACTTTTGTTGCTAATGCGATTGTGTTGATAAATATTTATGAGTCTGGCTCGCGAGATTTGTCGGGTTTTGGTTTGTGGTAAAAAGGAAGTGCATTTCTTTTTGTTTCGGTAACTTTTTGCAAAGAATGTCTGGGACAACTAGATAACATTTGCTTATATTCTACCTCTAGGTAAAGTATTATCTGCAGGGCTAAAAATACCCAAAGCAATTGTTCTGAAAAAACAATTCACTTTTCAAAAATCCATTTTCTAGCAGAATCCTTAGGCTGATGGCATATCAGAAAAAATTATAGCTTTTGCAGAATTGCTATGCGGACATTTTAGCCCCGCCGAGGCAAAAAAATATAGGTATTACATTTCTATTTTGTAATTAAATGTATTTAATTTTTAGGGTTCCGTACCCAAAGGGTGCCAACGGGACCCTATTACTAAGCCTACGCTGTCCGTCTGTCTGTCTGTCTGTCTGTCTGTCTGTCTGTCTGTCTGTCTGTCCGTCCGTCTGTCTGTCAGCGGGCTGTATCTAACAAACGGTAATAGCTAGAGACATGAAATTTTCACAGAATGTGTATTTCTGTTGCCGCTACAACAACAAATACTAAAAATAAAATAAAACTTAAAAATAAAGGGGGTCCACATACAATAAACTCGATATTTTTGACGTTTTTATTTATAACTCATAAATTAAACAATATATAAAGAGAAAACTAACATTTTAACCATGAGTGATCATTATGACAGCTTTTACATAAATTGTTGACAAAAAAAAGAAATGTAAAACTACATTTTTGACCCATAAATAAGTTTTAAATTAATAGTACCACTCACAGTAGCGCCATCTAACATTGTTATGATATCATTGGCATTACAGTGTCATAAGTAATAAAGTAATTCGATTGCAATATCAGGGATCATTGTAGCCGTATGGTTACGGCGTTGGTTCTACGTGTAAGTGGGTAGTAGGTTCAAATCTTGCTATGAGTTGTTTTTTTTTCTTTTTTTTTTGTCACCCACAGCTTAAATTAAAATAATGTTAACACTAAACTGATTTGTGCAAATACATTGTTTACGTACGTAAACATATTTGTAAATCAAGTTTCAAATGCATTCGGAGTTTCAAGTACAGAGTATTAGAACTATAGATGGCGTTGTAATAATTTTTCACAGAATGTGTATTTATTTATTTGTGTACTTTATGTAATGACCTATTATTGCAGGTGTGTACTAACAATTATGGGACTGAGGTGGCAAAGAGTAAATAATTGTTGCTATAACAAAAAATAATATAAAATAAGAACCTCATAATATATAAAATAATAGTACCGCTACGCACCACTAGATGACGCTAGATGAGCTCCTAGATCGCGCTATGGTTTCGTTCTATAGCAATATAGTCACAACCAAAATTCGCCTGCTATTGACAAGTTTTGCGTGATCTATAGGTTTCGATCGATTGGAAATTATTGTTTTGCTTTCAGTCTATAAACTAAATTTGACAACAGAACAGAATTCTAAGAAGTTTTACTAATTAATATAACGATTTTTTTGATGCAATGAATAGTGTCATATTTGATAGCAGAACACACTCCCGTTGCCTCCGACTATAGTGTGCGGGGTTTTGAATGTAGATTTACTGGAAACTAATGAGAATGCACCTTTAAAAAAATATTTTGACCATATTGGTTTAAATTCAAAACTTCCTCGTGTTGTTACCACAACGGGTTATACTCAAATAGATAATGTGTTTATCAATATTGACTTGAATGCTGGCACATACTGTGCACTCTTTAGTTACCATAGCCCTTTATGGATACAATTTCGAATTGAGCAATAGATTTTATCAAAACTATCCGAAAAGTCAGAATAAAATTTCACAGATAATGTATTTCTGTTGCCGCTGTAACAACAAATACTAAAACAGAATAAAAAATATTTAAGTGGGGTTCCCATACGACAGACATGATTGCCGTTTTTATACAATGGTACGGAACCCTTCGTGCGCGAGTCCGACTCGCACTTGGCCGGTTTTTAAATTCAATAACCTACTTAGGTACTTACATTTATAATGTATATTTACAAACATATTTACATTGGATACCTATTTTAATATACATATTTAAATTTTTAAAGGATATGCCATAAGCGGAATATAATTATCGGAACGAACTGTCAAATAAAACATTTTTATTGCGGTTCATTAGTGAATAAACAATGAAGACAGATATCAACCATCACGCCGGTTTTAAGCAACGACTTATTTATGATAATTCAAAAATGTATGTGAGAAACGAACAAAAACTAATAAGACAAAGTTATCAGTCA
The DNA here is from genome assembly GCA_947859195.1 of Drymonia ruficornis. NCBI lineage: Eukaryota > Metazoa > Arthropoda > Insecta > Lepidoptera > Notodontidae > Drymonia > Drymonia ruficornis. The sequence continues at coordinate 8,725,967 of OX401915.1, read as the reverse complement.
ATTAATCTATAAATAAATAACCGATTGAGGTGTCATGCTTGCCGTAAAAGTGATTTTAGATACTGGTAGAGCCAAAGTAGAGCTTATTTGACGTCTGTATGAGTTGTTAGCAGTGAAACTTAAATTTGAAATCGCAATTCAGTGTTAAAAGCGAAATAAAGACAATATTTTGTTAATTATATTTAATTTTTAAGCCTGAATAGCTACGTCCAGATGTGTCACATGCCGCGCGAGGCAAATTGCCTCACGAAGTTTGACTTGCCTCGCGCTAGGCAAATGCGCGTCCTGCCTCACCTGAGCGCTGTCATTTGCCTCACCTAGTTTGGCATAGTCATAAGACAGAACGATGTCAAACGTGTCAAACTGATTGCTCGGCTATACCTTTCTCTGTCTAAAGTGTCAGTTGCCTCGCCAATGGCGGCGTCTTCATCAGGCGCATGCCTCGCGCGAGCACTCACTTTTGACGTCGGAACGCATAGACGTAATGTCATAATATGAGTGCTCGGGTGAGGCATGCGCGCCATATGGACACATCTATTTGCCTCGCGCGGCATGCGACTGAGACAAACGTCGTGCTTCGCGAGGCATGTGGGTGAGCAGCCTCGCGCGACATGTGTATGTTGTAGACACGTCTAATTGCGATTTTAAATTTGTTAATTTCTTTTATTACATTTTTTAAAATCTGAATTGCGATTTTCTACGATTCAAAGATTAAGAAGAATTAGCTTGTGGAGAAGACCTTCACCTATTAATGGAATGTATTCGAAATAAAAAAAATACGCTATATTTTTTGTGTATTCCACATTATTTTAATGTTTTGTATCTCAAAAGAAACTTGTGCGCAAGTCCTACTAACGCCATCTTGCGTGGTTAGTCTGAACATTATTTCACTAGAGTGAGCGCTAGATGGCTGTACGAGACGTGATTTTTTTATTTATTTTTACCTATACAATATTTTTTATTTATTAACTTTTGAATACCGATGGTAGTTTAATTTTAATGTAACAGGGTGCGAGGGTAATGCCATTATACCCGCGCACAATGCCTTTTAATGCATACGGGACTCGATTCACCCACCCTGGTCTCTCTGGTCGTTGCGAAACCAAGGGTCTCTAATATTATCCTCGCGAATTCTTCATTGTAAATCGCAAATTCTTGGCGGTCGGCGTATTGTCGGCCCGAGAATGCTAATTTTTTTTCTAATAATTTAAGCTAATCTAAGCCTTTTCTCCGTATAAATTGGCGAACTTTCTACTTTGTTTCAAATAAAGAGCAGGTTTCCTTACGATTTTTTAATTATAATTTTGATATAGGTACCTACACATCATCACAAATTAATTGGATACCAAGTGACGGACGCTGCAGCCGAGGCAGACCCAAGAGGAGACCGCGGGATGATTTGGTCACCTTTGCGGGAGATAATTGGTCTGTGACCGCTCAAGATAGTGCTTTGTGGAGAGGTCAAGGAGAGGCCTTTGCTTACTAGTGGGACACAAAAATAGGCGAATAAAAAAACATAGACTCGATTTTTAACAGTTACCTACCTACCTATCCCGAGGTTATTCACTACGACTTTGTCTAACAAGAAAAACTAGTACGTGATAAAACATCCTTTGACCGCAAATTGCTAGCCCTAGACCCATAATACGCTGTAAATCACCATTTACTGTCGTATCGCACTTATCAAGTCGTTCCGATACTAACCATGTTTACTAGGCTTCTGTCTTAGGTATGTATTCAGGCACTAACAAAGTTAGGTTATTTCACGAGTTATCTTATGGGGAAATAGTGAACCTTAAAGATACATGAAATGAATCACATAATATTTTTGTGTGTCTATTGTGGTGGTAGATACTTATAGCTTTTATTTTACTATCGCCTAACTAACACACGAACTGTATGGTCTCAAACTAAGAAACGCTAGACTATGGGTACCGTTCAATGGACTGGGGGCGATCCCAGTGACACCCTTTTATAATAACTTTTCGCCAGTACATTGTGCTTATTCTGACAACTAGCACAAGACAATCTCATATAAATTCTTTCATCTCCATAACACCGCAATAAATAATGGTAATTGGTAGAATTATGTCTCCCACATGTTAGAACATAATTATAACAGCACCACCCAAGTCATACACACCGTATTCGTAATAATCTAAATTAACCAATCAGCTTCCACGTTCTAACTATATCTCACTTGCTATAATGGGACATTCCTAATTTAAAAACATTTATAGTCCTCAAAGAACCCTCTTTAAAAATAACTGTCAAACAGTAGGAACTCTTAACTCTTAAGGTCTATTATAAATCGGGCAATTAACCATCCTAAAGCGTCTACATGGAGTTATGTCTCGTTTCCTTGACTTTTAAACAAGATGTCTTGAAAAACAATTATAGAGAGGGACCCACCACTCACCCTCGGAATTGTTAACCTCCAATATTATAAACCAAATGAATTGATCGATAATAGAAGAAGCCAACAAGACCTAACTCCCTGTCAGTCGAGAGTATGTCTGTCATGAGTCATGGACCCTAACAATTAGCAATTCTCCGCAGACAAATCGAATCCTAAATAAATTCGACACGTGTTTCGCCTCTAAACGAGGCATCCTCAGGAAAGCTGGACTGCAACTGAGCAACTCAGTTGCAACTCAGTTGCAGTCCAGCTTTCCTGAGGATGCCTCGTTTAGAGGCGAAACACGTGGGCTCAGTTGCAGTCCAGCTTTCCTGAGGATGCCTCGTTTAGAGGCGAAACACGTGTTGGCTCAGTTGCAGTCCAGCTTTCCTGAGGATGCCTCGTTTAGAGGCGAAACACGTGTCGAATTTATTTAGGATTCGATTTGTCTGCGGAGAATTGCTAATTGTTAGGGTCCATGACTCATGACAGACATACTCTCGACTGACAGGGAGTTAGGTCTTGTTGGCTTCTTCTATTATCGATCAATTCATTTGGTTTATAATATTGGAGGTTAACAATTCCGAGGGTGAGTGGTGGGTCCCTCTCTATAATTGTTTAACAATGGATTTCCGCAAAGTTACGCCTGATTCCATCAATTAAGATGTCTTGAATTAAAAATGTGGTCAGGGAGTTTTAAAACGGCCACGACGGGTGTCGTTTAGATTAATTACCCTTGACTAAGTAACTGTATTAATTACGTTCTTTACCTAGCTACATAAGGATGGGCAATGCCCTTTTCCAGTTCGTACCTATACCTAATTCACAATCCACAATTAGTTGAATCCTGGAAAAATAAGCCTGCAGAGCTCTCAGCTCATGATGTTCCTAAGTTAAAAGGCTTTAATCATACAAGATAAAGATCACCAATATTAAAATAACCATAACCAAAAATAAAATATGCAGAGAAATTAAATATTCACTTTCCAAGTAAATTCGTATTTCAATAACTAAGATCTCTCTGTAATAAGCTGTCTATACACTTTACTACGTAACTCTCCCTGCTTTTACGATTATTCAAATGACATAACTGACTAAAAATTGTGTGAAAGTCATAAAAAAGTATGAGAAGCGCGGGTGGAACACCTAATATGTGGATAGATATCATCTGTAATAAAGTTTAAGACAATAAAATCGTGTCGCCAGTTTTATTCGTTTGCCCTGTACCTGTAGATTATACAGGCGATAGTCCGTGCTTGTAAACTTCGAACATGGTATTCCTTGTAGTGATGTGAGAAATGTAATCTGATGCCTGTTGTACGACACATGTGGAATCGTACACAAACTCTCTAATAAAAACTTCGTGCTAGTAAAAGTATTTATTTCTGAAAAGCATCTGAGATTCGTAAGACAAACCTTGCAAGGCTTGAGAGAAACATTGCCAATCCTTGAGACGCAAGAGTCTCACGAGGTTAGTCCTGTTAATGAAAAATTACAAGACCAAGACCAGCAGATCGATTGCGTAACTCTATTGAAACTCAGTATCAATCATTCACTGTTTGAAACTGAAATACATCTCTATCGACAAATTGTGATTGCGTAACTTCACGGAAAACGAGTTACGTCATCGCTATTTCATAGAAAATAAATGAATCGATAGATATATTAAATATCAAACACTGTTTCAGTTGCAACTCACGTAATTATAAATTTTAGTTGTCAAAGGGGCAATCGCAAAATCGGCGAATTTTATGTTTCAGTCAAAAAATTATTGCAACTCAAGTTAGACAATTGCCCTGCTGGTCGCATGCTGGGATTAATGGATCACAGTTGGTTAGCTTGAGTCTATGGGTATTATTATGATTGGCATATTTTCCTATTTCCAGGCTTCCAAAATAAATTCATATCTCGATAAAAACTTGAACCAACATAAGTATTCTTGAAGTTTATTTGTCTCAGTACTGATGGTAACGTCTGCAAAGATTTATTTTCGTATCTTAACTCACAATAACTTTCAGTGTAAATATCTTACGTTTTTCTCACTTTGACACTCAAACAAATTTTATCGCGTGAAATAAAAACACTACAAAACGTTAGGAAACTTTTGTTGGTTATGGAGCGACGAAATTATGTAACGGGCGCATAAAAAATATTATTGTTCTGTTTGTGGTGAAAATACGTCGTGAATCATTTCTATTGCTTATTTTATAACACAGTCGATGTAGAGGTTGAAAGATGATCCGAGCAGAATTTATTTTGAGTAGTTGCTCAATTTTATATCTAGTTTTGTTGAGGTAAATATAGAAAGAAAATAAATAATAAATATCGCAAGACTTACACACCAACTGTATGGTCCCAAACTAAGCAATGCTTGTACTATAGCTACCATACAATGGACTGGGGGCGATACCAGTGACACCTAGTACAGGGAAAATTACGAAAAGGCCGTTCTAGAAATTTGCCTCTGGCGGGAATCGAACCCGCAACCACCCGCTGCAGTAAGCCAAACAGCCTACGCTCAAACCACTGCACCAAGCGGTCATCGTTGTAGTTAGACGTATATTCCTTTAGTTCGGTTAATTTTAGTCAAAGCTGCACTAATCGCATGACAACAAGCTCTACTAAACAACTAATCCACTTCAGACTATTTATCCCCTGGGATTTAGTATGACCTACACACACGAGGCTTCATCCATTAATCCATATTGCGAGCCTTTTAATCGCAACAGGGTACCGACGCTAAATACATTACCCTCTCGTTCTGTAATTATTTGGCCTCCCCTGTACCTATCAGCGTCATATTCGTATGGGATCTTGAATAATGGGCTCTATGCACGTCGATGGGATTACCTGCTTCAATCGAGCTAAGCCTGAAAGTTAACTGAAAGGTTACTGCAGTCCAGCAGGGTAGCCGGTGTTTGGAGTGCGAGATTTAGCTGTAGCAAATATAGATCAATAGTAGTTGATCGATCGTGGAGAGTTAAAACTAACGATTCTATAACGGGAGATTAAATTCTCTCCCCTTGCGGCCCTCAGTAATAAAACATATTTTTTTGAAGTGAAAACTTCTTTAGTGGCATTGTGCACTTTTCTTGGGATGGGTAAAAAATATTAAACTCGCGTCAGGATACGTGACCTGATCGAAAAGTCGTAAGACGGAGTGTGTGTGTGTTTGTATTACATATAAATTGTCATGTTTGTGTACGATAGCGCAATAAATGAATATTGTATTTAACCACATAAATGATAGTACTGTTATACTGATAAATAAAGCAATTCGTGCAAAATTATTCCCTCACCATTCCAAAATATTTAAAATTGCACAATGTTAATGTTCAAGTTTTCACTTCTGCCGGCACTCCCGGAGTACAACCCATTGTTTTTAATTCAGGTAGGTACTTAGGACCCTAATGGACAAGTGGCACGGCAAACCGCAACATTTAGCAATTATTGGGAGCACAATTGGAACTGACAAATTAATAGACAGCGTTCAACTCGATGGCAACTACTAATCAACACTTCAACTGTGTAATGGTGTGAACGTTTGATCGGTGGCTGTCTGAAATTCTGAACGATTAAAGGAATACTGTCAAAAACAGTTTGTAAATAGATGTGTCCATATGGCGCGCATGCCTCACCCGAGCACTCATATTATGACATTACGTCTATGCGTTCCGACGTCAAAAGTGAGTGCTCGCGCGAGGCATGCGCCTGATGAAGACGCCGTCAATAGTGCAGGATTTTTTTAGCAGTTATAGTATTCTAAAAAAACTAACGGGTTGCACTCCGGGGGTGCCGGCAGAAGTGAAAACTTCAACATTAACGTTGTGCATTTTAAATATTTTGGAATGGTTAGGGAATAATTTCACACGAATTGCTTTATTTATCAGTATAAATATTTAATGTACGTATTAACGTACGTTAAATACATTCTTGATAAGTAAATACATCATGTTGATTTATTATTTAGTAAGACAATAAAATAATCCTCATAGATTATTCAATATAAGCGGCTGGGGTAATTTAAGATGGAGTTTACTTCTCCCCTACATCGTGCAGATTTTTGGCCAAATCTATTTCCAATTGATATTTGATTTGCCCTCATTATTGCGTTATAGAAACGGAGGGGTGGTCAGCAACCGTGTTGGAGCCCTTTTTATTTTTATCTAATGACGGATTATGGTTATTGTATTTGATTTGATTGGATTTAATATCATATGATGTTCCATGTTTAGTTTGTGTATGTAGTTCCAATTGAAATTGAATGTTTTTTTATGACAGAATGATATTATAGGGTTTTTACATAGTGGACTTCCTAGTCCTGGGGGGTTACTCCGAAATACGTCGCTGACGGATCGTCCGAAGTACGGATTCGATTTACGATCAAAACAATGTCAAATCGTAGAGAAAAACGAAAGAAGAAATGTCAAATCACGACAATCCGTCAGCCGAAACGTTAGGTTCGTATTTCGGAGTAGGCCAGCTGACACTAGGATTCTCTCTGTCGTGTGGGCGAGTATTGTCAGTGTAACATATCAAGCATCCTTAACTACTTCCTTGGGCGGGCCCGTTGGCGTGGTTAGCTAAGATTCGGCCTTTCACGCTGCAGGTCGTAGGTTCGATTCCTACCCGGGACATGCATTTGTGTGCATGAACATGTCTGTATGACTCGAGTCTGCGTGTAATTATGTATATTAAGTATGTATTTACAAACAAAAAGTAGTATATGTAGTACTATCAGTTATCTGGTTTCCATAGTACAAGCTGCTTTGCTTAGTTTGGGATCAGGTAGCCGTGTGTAAAAGAATGTCCCAGGATATTATTATTACAAAACTGTGAAACATTACAAAAAGAAATGTAAAATTAAAGCAGCAATCAATGGTGGTCTGCTTTATGATCCATCATATTATTGTAATAAAATACCCGGCTACACACTACAAACACATTGTGCTCGCATCTAGTATTTGTAATATTTACTAACACTACGATTATCATTATATTCACTGTATCATATCATAACACATATTCAAAGGCTATATTCGCTTATTAATACGGGTCATGTGGCATCGTGTGCCAAGTTGGAATATCTCCAAGTGGTCTCTCTATCGAATTTGGCAAGAATCCTGATAGGGGCAGATGTCATAGGCACCTGAAAGTTTCACACAAATATGCAGATATTCTGGCTACCGTCTTGATGGTTTGTTTATATGAAACTGGTGACTAGTCCTGGACTTAATATTAACCTGAACTAAATTGGCGTATAATGAATCTAAATCTAATCTTAAGTTCTGCTTCGTGGACATATACATAGCTTACCTTTATAAAATTAAAATATTTGAACTTAACATTTACTAACTACTGGGTGTAAAATATTTATAAGGAAAGAAATTCTCATTAGGGAAGTTATATAAAAAAACCTTTTTTCCTTTTAGACAAAAACACCCAGCAATATATGTAACTACATAAATATTTACTCCTTAAGTAAAGTTCGCCATCTCGTGTCGTAAAGAACATTATATAATTTGCATAAGAAGTTTGAATGGGCAGGGATGAAAGCCTGGGGCCGCGTCTGGCATATGAATTTGTTTTTTTTAGGGTGTGTACACAAGACCCGAGGCGCCGCGCTGAGCCAACAGTTATGACATTATGTCTACGCATTCAGACGTCATAACGGACTGCTTGGGCACGCCGCACGCCTCTTGTAAACGCAGCCAATATTGACTCTCTCAGCATGACACCCTTTGCAAGAAGCTTTGGTTATTAGTGAAACTCATGAACGTAATAATACTTTCTTTGGTGAAACTATAGTCGTCAACTTATGTAGCTTTCAAATTAAAGTTTGTTTTGAAAGTGATGTGTTCAGAATATTTTTATCAAGATTTTTAACATTTTCAATGTACATACATATTTTGTTTCGACATGTCTGTAATTTAATCAAAGCTGTTTATTTAAACTGATCTTATAAAAATCCTTTGAAGTTACCTTTAAAAAATATAGGACTTTATATATTTAAAGATGTATTTACATTCAGCTAGCATAGTACATAATAATATACATTTCAGTGCTATCGATGTTTATGGCAGCAACAATAAACTTAACCCCATGCACGTCCAACCGGAACCAAATAATCAAACGGGGAATAAAACGGCAGTGTTTTTGAATGTTATGACGTCATCCGGCGGCGCCGAGCCTACAATTTAACGCGTCATTCCACTGACGATCACGACTTCCATAAACAACGTTTAGATGTTCAGTGTAAACATGTCTCAAGAGAATTTAATGTTTTGTAGCTAGATTAGAATAGTTCAATTGAGGGAATAGAAATGTAGTATACAAAACTATTTGTATCTCATTCCATGTGCTAGGATTTACACGTGCAAGAAAGAATGAAAGATCAAATCATCGAAAGTAATCAGCACCATGTGTCTTACCTTTTCCCACTATCTGGGGTCAGTTCAGTGTGTTATTCTTTCATTCAACGCACTTTGCCATCATACTTACATTTACTCCAACCTCATTCATATCACTCTTTATCAATCCATCCATGTTTTTTTTTGTATCTTCCTCTCGCTTTCTACCTATCCACATTCGTATTCGTCACTAGTTTAATCACATGCTTTTCATCTCATCTCATCACATGCCCAAACCATTTCAACCTACTCCTATAATTCACTGAAAATGTAAAATTCGTCACCCAAGCAAAATTATGCTAAGTTCAAAATTAATAATAGATCGGGAATGAAATGCTGTTAGGACAGATTGGAGATAAGAATTCAATTTATGCTTTTTGAGCTAGCCCTCTGTTACCGCCTCTGTTTTAAATCAAAAGCTCCCCAAACGAGTATTCGATTCTAGATTCACTGATCGCAATCGTAAAGCAATCCCGCCCGCAGATATTATTGAGGGAAGTGATAAAAATCTATCAAAACAAATAAATTATTACTCTGTTATGGGGAAACGATCAAATAGTGATTTATTGCAGAAGGGTTTTATGGGAGCCCGCCAAGTTGGGCTTATTTGCGTGGGAGAGATGTTGATAATTTACAAGCTTTACGTAAATAAGTAGTAAAGCAAGTCTACCATTGTTGAATTATTAAGAATGACAAATCAATTATAATAAGTTTTAAATTACAATAAACCACTGAGCATTACCGGTATAATAGAAAACTTTATGTAAGTATCAGTCGTCGAATCTTGAAATCCAGATTTAAATGATAATCTTGTCAACAATGTCCATTTCGTACCAAGTATTCTAGGCACACTACTCAGAATACATTACATCATTCAACATTCTCAGTTATCCAAACACTTGGATTTCCTTCACAAATTCAAGCGGCAGTTACATAAACTAACACAAAAAGGCTTTCCTCCAAGCGATCTGATATCACCATTGTTTCGGGTCAGGTTGCTTAGCGTACTGGCTAGTATTAAACTGTACTAGAATTATGAGTTCTGTAGGAAATAGCTATTATACCTTTTTATTTTGTGGGATAACTTATTTTTGGTGGTGAATCATCACAACGACTGGTCATAGAGATGAAAGTTAAGAGACATTTAATTCCTTAAGGAATCGAATACTGCAGGGAAGACAAAAATATTGTAGCAGGTGTATAGGTATTATATGGGTCTCCTTTGCTTATGTCGTAGTCATATACTAAACAGTAAAGTAGAGACTTAGTCATTCCTCTAATGAGTAATTCAGGTAGTAACAAGACTAAGGCTTATAGAGATACATCTATTGACTCAAGTTGATTTTGGAGGAAAGAAATAGGTTCCTTGATTTTGGAGTAATACTAAACATGCTTCCGTGCTATTTCGTGCAAGCATTCGCAGAATAGTTGCATGTTGGCCATACAAACTCCCACACGGATCCTAACTGACAGTTACTTTCAAAACAATTACGCTTCCACTTCTTGGAACGTGGTACACTGGACTATAACTAGGCGAATGCTTGGAAATGTTATTTTAACATGACTGTTTAATGATGTGTGAATATATATATATTTAATTAGTCCCTGGAGAGGTTCTGGATACACAATTTTATTATGAATATTTTTAGTTTACTTTTATTGTAATTCTTTTGAATATAATACTTAATTGGTTAATTATACTATCATTAACAGCGAACGTTAGATGTGTAATTTTTATCTTTTAACTATTATTTTTACAAAGTGGTTGTTTATCGTATACCATCATATTTTTTCAGCCATTTCACATAGTCTTATATCAGTAAGCCCGTAAATCGACACGTTTACGCAGAATGGCTCAAGATTAATCACCTTACATGTTACCTGAATAATAAAACAATGTGTCACATAACTGCAGCGAAACACGTTCGTTCTATCAAGACAGACATCAACACGATCCAGTGATTTGCATATAATGACTACTTAAAAAGCAACTAACATGAATTGTATAGCAGTTAGTGTATGAGCTGTCGACACTTTATCTTTAATTACTTTATTGCATGGGGATGCTTCATGAATGATTAAATATGAATAATTTAAATAGACTCCTGGGTTATGTAGGTGGTCCTTACAGTCAAGTCTCTTCTTTTCTTCCTAACTTTGTCACAGTTTGTATTGGGTCAAATGGTAATCTACCTTGATTTAGCTACTTATCGATATTACGCGGAGTGACTCTTATCTGAGACTTTACAAGTGGATTCATTAACAGTTAGTGAAATCATCCGTAGCTAAAATCATGGACCAGTTACTAAGGGACTGGCCCTAAGCAAGTCGGCCGAGTGGTCGGCCTAGTACTAACATCGACATAAAACGAAGCGAGTAGTTCAACTATTTACCGGTAAATAGTAAAATGAAAATGAAAAAACAATGACCACGTTTTGTTTCATACAAATATCTAATAAGGGCACCTCTTTCTTTAGTCTTTACTCTGTGGCTAAAATAAATCAAAGCATTTTAAAATACTCAAAATATCAAATATTGTCTAAACTTTTTTTTAAGTTTTCCTGAAGTTCTATGGCTTCATTCTAAACTATATTCCTATCCATACTAAGCATTACGCAATTCTTAGATAAAATGTAATCAATTACGAATTCCTTTAAATAAACTTAGTACCAATTTATCTGTTTGCTGGCTAACATCAATCTAAGCGAACTCATACAGGTCATTCTCCAGCCAGCTCTCCTTAGCTTTACAACATTAATCCATTGGCCGCGAGGCGTTTTGATCCCGTCATAGGCTTCAAAGACACGGATGCAGTACATTGTAGGATTTCAACTGTTTAGTACGGTTGCGCTTGTAAGCTCGGATTAACCCGACGTGTCATGCCGCAGCTACATGGTAGTAACTAATTGGAGTGGTCCGGCTAATGCATTGTCGAATGTTCATGAGAGTTTCTGGCCGTTCAGTTAAGTATGGAAGTAATGAGTGTGGTCGAACTAGTGTACCTATAAAGGTATGGTTCATAGGCTGTTGGAACAGAAAATATAAAAAAGCCGGCAAAATGCGCGTCGGACTCGCACATAAAAGGTTCCGTACCACCATAGAATAAAAACGTCAAAAATTTCAAGTTTCTTGCATGGGGACCCATTAATTTAAATTGTATTTTATTTTTAGGATTTGTTGTTGTACTGGCAACAGAAATACATATTGTGTGAAAATGTCAACCCTCTACCCATTTCGGTTCGTGAGATACAGCCCGCTGACAGAAGGACGGACGGACGGACGGACAGTGGAGGCTTAGTAATAGGGTTCCGTTGGCATCCTTTGAGTACGGAACCCTAAAAACAAATAGGTAATACAGAGAAAAGAGTTTACTCGTAAATTGTATTTCGCCTACCTACACAAAATCCTGCGTTTTAACAAAAACAAGAACCTCAGTCCTATAGAACATGTTCACACCCACACCAGCTTTCTGCCCCGTCCTTCCTACGTCGTGTGACGTGTATTGTTCCTCCAACCTCTCAAGGTTATAAATGAGGTGATAAATGAGGATATTCGCACTCGGAAGGAGATTGACGCGGTTCGGGGCGTTCGAACGCGTTTACTGTCGTGTTGACAACCGCTGATCTGATAATGGATGACGGTGGAATTTTTCCTGTTATTGTGCTATTTTTGGGATTTTCGAGAAGTATATATACCTACTTTATGACTATCCAAAATTACTCTGTTAATATTAGCCAATTGACGATAAATTTTGATGGCATAAACTAGGCAGATCAACGTAGGTGAGCGATATGCAAGGATTTTTGAAAATTGAAAATAGATTTTTGAGGTGAGGAATAAGAAAATTGGTGTTTAGGCTTATATACGGAGTGGTAACGATATAACGACAATAATTGAAACCACATACTGTGTATCATGTTTTTCTAAAACGAACAAGCCTCACCTTTTAGTCTTATTAGTATCGAGACTCCAGATCGAGACTAATTCCACCAATTAACAAGTCTATTTCAGATTTGTGCTTCTAAGTATTCAAAAAACTTGAATTTCTACAAAGCTTTAGTAGCGCTGCAGCAGTAAATAATGTTATTGTTCTAATACGTATTTGGCCATTTGAACATCAATTGTGTATGGAAAGCATTGTTATTTTCGACCAACAATCGAATCAAAATCCAATTCACCGAATGTATTGTTATTTGCAATGAATTTTCAAATAAGCCTCGTTATTGCTGTTTTGAATTGGAAAATTATAATTTTAATTGCTTGCAGCGAATTATCGGAGGTCACTACAAATATTAATGGAGAATGCTTTAATAAGACTTATTTAGATATAACCTGAAAACTGAAAACTTAACACCCTTTCACAAAAGACCGGCGTAAAGTAACTATTTTGGCTGTGTCTCGTACAATGAGTAAGAGAGCTAGATGCCCAACCTTCCTATTTATTAGACGATGCATTATTGTGCTGTATTAGGTACATATAGCCTAATTCTGGTACATATAAAACTAATTTCAAGGCCAGAAATAATAATTCAAAGAAGCATCGCTTTCTAGTGATCATTTCGTCAAGGCGTTTAGCAGACGGCGCCAGGCGTCACCAAATGAAATATTACTTAATTAGCGTTAACAAGTTGACTCGATTTACATTTGCAACCTCTCTTATTTTAAAGCAATAAAGTCCAATGTTGTTCAAGTCAACCAATTAAGTAATTGGTATCTGTTCGTTATGTGATATGCACGTGTTTATATCAACCGAGGAGAATGGAGGTGCAATCAACATTCCCTGATTCCTTTTCCTTGCTTAAACATAAATTTTGCAATAAATAAAATTAACCTTTTGCTGCTAAGTTTACTACATAGTAAAAACCTCATAGGTAGAAGTAATGTGTCTATTGAGAGATCTTTGTTTTAAAAAAATACTATCAATTTGCGCTGAACACATGACTAGTAATTAGTTTCGGTGGTCTTTAAGTTTTTTGTATGCTATATGGTGGTAAACAAGCGAACGGCCCGGCCGATGTCAAGCAGTCACCTAGCCTATAGATGCTTGTAATACCAAAGGCATCGCTCGCACGTCGCCGACCTGAAGGGGAGCGGAACAGAGGAGGGGAAAGGGGAGGTGGCCTCCACCTCCCGCACTCCGCGTATAAAATAAAGCTGTATAGCTACTCTACGCTGATCTCCTGCGAGAAGGTGGTACTACCCTGTCGAGCCAGGCCATTATATGAGTTGCAGTCAATTGGCTACAGCTTGACTCAACCACCAATAAAGTAGGTACTAAGTAATATTTGTGCTTAAAGTAGCCCAACGTCAACCAATGTTAACACAAGTATCTTTGAGCCAGACTGTAGTATTCCTGATAGACACTGAATTCTAGACCTCAATCTAATGAATTGCGTTGAATCGACCTTTGTTAATCTGTCTGCATGATCTAGGTATTTAATATAGTACAAAGCACAGGAATTTCCTATAAACCGAATGTGGCGGTTAGAACCAGCTCAAGCGACGTTTAAACGAAGGCAAAATTCCATCTATCGATAGCGTTCCGGTCCGTTGCGATACCGTATGCGGACTTAATGCAATCATCTCAGCTAGTGATCCGGAACCGTAAATGTTTATGCAGAGTTTATGCAGAGCCACGGGCGAGTGCAGAGTTGACTGTCCAAATAACGGTCGGTAATGTGTTTGCATGTGTAATTTCATGTTTGGTTCCCTATAAAATAAACTTGTTGGAATAATAGTGTGGAACTAAACTTTCTGTGTACCTATCTAATTTGTTTTTCGGGGTTGGTTCAGTAATTGGATGTGGGCTAACGACATACTTTTAGTTTGTATATCCTAAAACAACTAAATGAAACATTTACTCCTATTTTTGTTAAAGACTCCAACGGGTTTAACACTTCATAAATTGATCGTTAGTCTATAAAATTGTGGATTTATTTTTATGCTATGTTATCCTTTATAACATATCATGACGAAAATATTACAGATTGAAATTCAAATCTCGAGACTATATTTAACTCCACTAGCTATCTAATAAAGTTTCTATATACCTATATGAAATACAAACTTAACCCTATATACTGAACTGTCTAAAATATGGTAGTCCCATTAAACAATGAACGCTTCGATCGCTCCGAATTTCGTAATATCAATATTTTCTCAGCAATTATCCCCAGTTTTCCGAACTAATTCATATGCTAATGACGAAAGAGAGAAGGGTAAAAGCAATAATTGAATGAGCCGCCCATATTATATGTATTCGTTTCGAAAATGGTTTTATTACGCAGATAACACGCGCTGCAATGGAAATATATTATCTTGTTTGAGAATTGTGCCTTTCATGTGATTATAAAGGAACGGATAAAACGGCCTCTGATGTGTACTCTGTAATATAACATGTTGGAACGATGTTATGAATACGAATATTTTCCACATAAAAAACACGAGCTCTTAAAAGGTCCTTTGTATGTTTTCTGCGATTACAATTTATTTTTGTAAGTGGATTGAATCCTTTGAGTCCGAATGTTTCTTAACTCAATTGTACTACAGAAAGTTTTTTTTTATGAAAAGTTATAAAAAAATCTGTGAGTGCGAGCAAATGTCTTATGACATTTGCTAAAGTTTTGTTACTTAAAGTAGAAATATTTTAAATCAAACTAATAAATAAAAGCTTTTAAAATAAAACAAAACGTTTTAAGTCTAGAAACTTATATGGAGGCTATATCATTAGAGCAAGGCTAGAACTAGCAGTGAGTCATGACATACAAATTGTAACAAACAATTGAACGGTAAATGGTGAAGACTGGAAATAAAAACTAAAGAAGATATCGAGTGCTCTAGAGATCATTATCGAGGAAGACGCGTACCCTACTAAGAATCTGTTTAAAGAAATGTGTTATTTAAAGAAATAGGTACTATAATAGATAGATTTGACAGTAAGTAGTTATTAACTGCCACAATGATCTCACAGCACATTTCAAATTTTCTACTGGTCACGGACGAAACGGACAAACACGGGTGCGTTACCAACATTAAATTTAAATTATTACTACATATAAATCTTAACTATGTAAATCCATGGACCAGTTACTAAGGGGACTGGCCCTAAGCAAGTCGGCCGAGTGGTCGGCCTAGTACTAACATCGACATAAAACGAAGCGAGTAGTTCAACTATTTACCGGTAAATAGTAAAATGAAAATGAAAAAACAATGACCACGTTTTGTTTCATACAAATATCTAATAAGGGCACCTCTTTCTTTAGTCTTTACTCTGTGTGTAAATCTAACGACTTGTTTGACTTTTCAATACAACAAGCTGCTAGCTTACTACCGTAGCAGTCACCGTAATCTTGTAAACATATCTCATTTTACTTGCAAAATTACGTTGTAACCGGCAACACATAGTAAAGGCTATGAAAAGAGCGAGTTAAGGCCTTTGACGACAAACTGCACTCGGGGCTACAATCGATAGACAATGGATTGTTTGGCTTTTGTTCGCAAATCGTAAAGCGCTCTAGACTATCTTAGAAGTTCTTTGAAAACGTTTCTTACTCGTCGAAATGTATTGTCAAGTTTTGTTTTACGTCTTCATGTCAGCGACTTTGTACGGCTTCCTAAGTAATTTTGTTTTAGTTTGGCTTGCTGCTAAGTTAACTAGTTGTAAGCTCTATCTTTGGAACCGATCTTTGCTGAATAAGATCGACTTTTGTCATGTTCAATATGTGTCTTATTTGATCATATTGTCATCAAATAGGATTCGGATAACACTCAATGTCACAATATGTTTAAACTGTCGTAGTACCTACACAGTTTAAACGCAGTTATTTAATTATACAAGCACGATCATACTTAACTGTCTTCTATGCAAAATAAGCCAGTCATGCGTAAACAATCGCGTATCTGCCTACCCCCTGCCAATTCCAATGAGACAACTCTCAGGAGGAATAAAATAGCCTCATTTGCGACACCAATGCAATCCGTTTAATTCGTTACGCGGCAACCCCCTACGATAAAGATCGAAGCGTTCGGGATTAAAAGAAAATTAGACGTTCAGGGAGTGATGTCAAACCCCATGAAACGATAGCTTGTGCAAAGATAGAAATTATAAATTAGACTACTTTATGTGTAAAGTTTTAGAGGTGAAATTGCAATTGGAGACGTACAATGATAACTTTGCAAGTTATCACCACAGACAGTCTGGTACTGGATCCAGCCCCTCAAGAATTTATTCCACGTTTGGGGCGTTCCTTTGGTAACGGCTGCTGATTGTGTGGCTTAATTAAACTGCATTATACTCGCTCTGTGCAATTTTGCGAGACCAGGACACACTTACAATGAGGTCTGGCTGAGATATTGAGTGCATCTTTCTTTTTATTTGCTTCGATCAAGGACTGATTGAGAGAAACAAGAAAATCGATTTACAAATCTAATTTTGATTGCTATGCTTCGTCTTGGTCGTATCCTCATGAATTAGGTACGTGATTTTGTTGTATAGTCTGTGCCACCATCTCTCTTCAGCCCCTCGAGACCAGTGGCTGACGTCTACAAGCGTTCCTTCAAATCGCTACGCTTCATGTATGGAAATGACATAAGTCACGTGATCTACATAGCGACTTATAATGTCATTTCCGTGCATTGTGAAGTCTATTCTATTCGATTAGCGTTCATGCCACTTGTCTAGGGGGCTGATCTGTCTACGATCTCTTGTTTGCGATAGATTAATAAAGTTAAAGATAATTTACATCTTTACCACCAAGAAAAACACTAAAGATGGTATGCAAGAAAATAACAATCTTAACGTAATAAAAAAGTTATCTCCAAAAGATAAAGCTTTATGATCAGCGCATTCAAATTTTTCAAATTTAATATTCATGTATCAAACATTTAAATTTGAAAGTCAAATAAAAGGTGATGGCACGCGACCGTCACTCGAGTATAATTGTCGGCAAACATTACCGATTGCTCTACAAATATTTGGATATGCGTTTAGTAAGAAAAAGTCACGTCTCATAAAAATCTTTCGAAATATTAAATCGAATTTGGGAGACTTTTCAAGTCTTAAAAATACCAGTCTAAAATGGTCAGATAAATTTAACAAAATTTTTATTACACGAAAAAAGCTATCGGTTAAACCATCGATCACTATTGATACGGATGTAGGTGCTAAAACGCTAAGAAAAATGAATGTTAAGACGATACAAGAAAAAAATGAATTTTAGTTTCGGGGTGTGGCTAGCGTCGCGTGAGCTGCCGATGGATATATCCCTCTCGCTTAGCTAGGACAGAACAGCTATGGAGTAGACTATAGTATAGTTATTTTTTGAAGGAACAATATTGTTTAATTCGTACAATTAAAATAATATGTCCCAGTGCACCTTTTAAAATAGATGAAATGGATGAAAATATTCAAATATTTTTTTTTCGTTTTATATGGGATTTCTATGTTGTTTTTATTGCTGAAGACAAATTAAGTCAAAAGAAGACAAACGATACCTACAATATGCTGATAGATACGTATAACAATATTTCGATCGTATAATAGCCTATAACCAGCGGACGATCCAGACGCGTCCAACGATATCTCATTAGTCAAATTATTATGATATAAAAATAGTTTGGACGTTATACGGGAGCAGATGAACATACATACATATCGGTCAAAATCATAACCCTCCGCCCACCGTAGTCGGGTAAAAATGTACATACTCTGTGTCAGTGACTGACTGCCGGATAAGAGTATCTTTTTCATGTTTCGTAGGCAAAGGAATACTTTGGTACTTAACTTCGATGCCGATCATGAAGTCATCAGCGGTGTCATAATATTTTTTTTTACCATATTTAATTTATTTTTTAATTTAATTTTCAGTTTTTATTAATTTTATTGATTTAACCATGCATTTATTTTTTGTTTATCTTTTTATCTTTATTTTTTTATCTATCAAAATCACCCTTAGACTGGTTACCGCCACAGGTGACAAGAGGGCTGGGTCTTTCCTTGCTCAAAAAATTCGCTTGACAACAGGAACAGCTTGAATACAGGGAGGACATGCAGCCAGTATCCCACGCGGACGGTATTTGTTTAATTAGGGGTAGGTTTTTATTTTATTGTATTTTATTTTAATTTATGTTATTATTATATTGTATTTTAATGATAAAACATGAAAAATAATTTTTTTTTTTTTTTTTAATTTAATTTAACTTTTATTTATTGTTTTATATTTATTGTGAAATTATAATAATTTTAATAATCAATATTGGACTATGTCTGAAACAAATACATTGAATTGAATAATTTAAATACAAAAATTATCACATTAACTCGTTAAATCACGGTTTACACCCGCTAGAACGAAAAAGATCCTAACATGGTAGGTAGGACCTGAGGGTTGGCCAGTTAATTACTTAAAATACACTATATTTATTTCAAGAAAACATTCATAAGATCTGAAGGCGTCGGACTCGCACATAAAGGGTTCCGTACCACCGTAGAATAAACACATCAAAAATATCAAGTTTGAGACTTGATATTTATTTTTAAATGTTATTATATTTTTAGTATTTGTTCTGCACCGGCAACAGAAATACACATTCAGTGAAAATTTCAACTCTCTACCTGTTACGGTTCGTGAGATACAGCCCGCGCTGACAGACGGACAGACAGACAGACGGACAGCGTAGGCCTAGTAATAGGGTCCCGTTAGCACCCTTTGGAACCCTAAAAAGTAGCCTATGTTCTCCGCCAAGACCCAGTCTATCTCCATACCAAAATTCATCAACATTGGTTCAGCGGTTTAGCCGTGAAAAGGTAACAGACAGAGTTACTTTCGTTTATAATATAATAGATTGAATAGGACGGACAAACATTTTCCTATCCATATCTGTAATGTTATTTTTACGATAATTTATTGATGTATGATATATTTATTACTTGCCCATCCATACCTACAACAAACGCAATAAAGCGACTCCATTGTTTTGACAAGCAATGTATTCCCACTGTCGGCCCAAGACCATGCTGCAAGTATATAACAGTAAGCGAAATAGGGAGTATTTACAGAAATGACACGAATAACTACGAAATGACAAGAGATGACACAAAATGACAAGAGATGAAAAGAAATTACACAAGACAAGGAAAAGCAAACGAAAATCACGCTGCAGTGCAGGTCGTAGGTTCGATTCCTGCCCAGGACATGCATTTGTGTGCATGAACATGTCCGCATGTCCCGAGTCTAGGTGTAATTAAGTGTATATTTAGTTTGTATTTACAAACAAAAAGTAGTATATGTAGTAATATCAGTTATCTGGTTTCCATAGTACAAGCTGTGCTTAGTTTGGGATCAGGTAGTCATGTGTAAAAGAATTTCCAAGGATATTTATTTATTTTTCATAGGCGTCGGCGGACTGTAAATACTGTACTGTACCTGTAATGTGGCACGACCGTAATATTTTTTCGTAATATTTTTTAAAAAATCCTTCACAGGTCCGACGTCGAACAAGTCCGGGCGGACACTGACAATACAAAGTTAGAGAGAGACATGGTTAGTTCAAGTACTTAAAATGTGAGATGGCGATATTGTGCGCGTGCTCGGAAATAAACAACGTAAGCGCCAAACCACATTTTCTTGAATTAAAAAAAAACTACTTCATGAATTAAAATATGGTTGAAGGGTAGTTTAGATATCATTATTTGCTATGTTTTAGAAATAATTTCGTGATCTAAATCGTAAAAACATCGTGGTAGCAAGGAAAATTGTAAATAATTAGAGCTCATTTCATAATTTTTTTTTATCGAGAAAATTTCATCAAATCGTGATTTGGATTTAAAGATACTCAAGATAATATAGTCAAAAATCATACATCTAAACATAAGATTCCTAGTCCACATACTTACTTAAAGAAAAAGTAGAATAGCAAAATCAACCAAATTTCGAACCCTCGTCTTAAAGAATGTTATTCTTCAAACTTACAACACGTATTCCCGAATCGCACATGATTGACACTACCCTCTTCAAAGCTCTACAAACTACCCCACAAAAATTCCCATAAAGACGCCGTGAGTGTGCAACTATGCGATATTGATATAACCTTTGCTAAACATGATTGATAGTGCTGTTGAATAGAGTTTTATCGGGATCATCTACAACATGCTTACAACGGATTTCGTTGGGATATTAGAAAATTTGTATGGTACGCAAAATGGAAAACGAGATTTTCACAAGCTAGATAGATAATAATGCCAATTTTAGCATTCATCGAGCATAAAATAGCTACGCCGAATCCGGTTTAAAATGATTTATGTTTGTCGAACAAACTACATAGCGCCCTCAGAGGAAAAAGGATATTGTTTGAACACAAATGTTTATACAAAAGAAAGACATAAAAAGGACACAGACTTGAAAGTCAATATGAAACATAAGTGCAACAAGCTTAGAGTGCCATTGAAGAAGTCGCGACTGTTGACACTAAGAGCACTGTGATGATAGCTCATTATACCATCCCACGCCTGCGCTGACGCACCCGCAAATGTTTAATTTACACTCGGGAACAGAACGAACCTACAAATCAATGATGTTATGCAATAGCTCTTTACGAAATTGATTTTATTCTTAAAAGCATTTGAGTTTGCATTACGTTTTTATTACACAAAAGGATAGCATAATAAGATTTTAAAAGAGAATATATCTTTCGAAATGGGCGAAAAATGTAACGGTCGATTCATTTCCTTGAAAATAAAATTATGTCAACAAAAAAAATAACTGTACAAGGTATTTTAAGCTACGTTAATACTCCATTTATATCGCTTCTGTTCAACGTTAGATTAACAAATATGGACAATAAATTACCCGAGGAAACAATTAAGATAAGTAATTTCGTACAAAACTGGACACTATGAATCACTTAAAATTCATAATGTACTCCCGAATGTGGGCTATATTAATGGTAATCTTGCTTTTATCTTGACACAGATACCTCTCGGTTTTAACCTGGGGGTCTACTGTAGTATTTTATGACTTAAAGTTAGAAAAAACTCTCAGTTATGAGACTTCGAGAAATGTATTCATTTATAAATGGATGTACCTATTTCATTTCGCAAATATTTTCTATACCAGCTATTTAAATAGGTAAATTTCCTTCTTTTAAGCATATTCACGTTTTAGATAATTGATGCATTAAATTGTATTCCTCCATAACTGAGACCTACACTAATTTGTGCTTAAATTAATATTGATGAACAACCCAAGGTATATTATGAAATAAAGCGAATACCTGATTCGATATTTTTCAATTTATTTTTTCTTTTTATAATAAAATTTCGCTCGCCTCTTCACGAAATGAGAGTAGATCTCCAAATATTTCCCTCCGTCAGTACAGTTTCATGATAAGCGCTATCTTAATGACCTCGTAATATGCTTAACAAACTTATGGTGGATTTTAATAATGTCTTTATCGGTCACAAAGCACTCCTTTCTTACTGTTTTGTAGGCGACTTACCGTTTTATAGCTGTTTTGGGAGCAGTTTGTTTTATCCGTCAATCTGCTGTGTAGGCACTAGACGTTTTTGTTGGCTGGTTGGTAGGATGACAATTTAGCTTTTAATATAATATGGCAGTTAAATTTAATAGGCGGAAAATAAGGTCCGGTAAAGGTCATAAATAATTAAAATAGTAGGTAGGTCGGTATAAAAGTGCAAGGTATCAATTACCCAGATAGTCTTTATACAGGATTTCTCACCATATTACTCTCTCTCTCTACGACTTATAAACTTAAAATTCCAAAGAAATCTATAAAATACCTTTTCAAATTATTTCTAAAATGGTGATTCAAATAGGAATTTAAATGGATTTCCTCGCGAGGTCTTATTAGTCATCCAAATTCGAAGAAACAAGAAGTAATTTGTACACGACGTGCGAAAACACGTTTCTTTTTTTAAATCCAATAAATTTATCAAAATACCAATAAAATAGCGTTAATGGTAATGAACATGGTGTCACATTAACACGACCACAGCCAGTCGTAAAATCAGATTTCGTAACCGCAGTTTGATGGCGTTCAAACTGAATCATACGTATGTGGGTATTTTTTAACAATACATTGAACATTAATTAGTTTTTTATTCGTGCAAAAAATATAAAGGCATTAATGGTGTAAGTACATGATGAATTTTATAATAATATATAACTTCTACCTGCGACTCAATCCGCGTTCATTCAAATCCATTCAGCCGTTTTTACGTGTATGCAAACTTTCACATATATATTATTAGGAATTCTACTAAATATTTACTTTTACGTATTTACTTCTCGTTAATAGTTTTAGAATCAGTCAATATTTGTAGATCCCACTAAAATAGGCTTGCTTCAAGGGTGTTTATAATTTACAAAAGGTTTTTAAGGGTACCTTGTTTCACTTTTAAGCACTGTCCACTTCTGTTTTGATGTTTGGAAATAAAAAATAGTATGATCATAAACTGAATGTTGAATCCATAGGTCTCCCAGAAAGGGTGACCACAAGAACGCACACATCACGCCTAGTTAGTCACAGCTCTTTATTCAATACCAATCGTGTTGCGGTGAGACCCACGTTGACGATAGGGCTGTGAAATGTTATTTTCGAAAATAAATATCGCCAGACTTACACACTAACTGTAAGGCCCCAAACTAAGCAACGTTTGTACTATGGCTACCGTACAATGGATTGGAGGCGATCCCAGTGACACACACAGACCAGAGAAAATTACAAAAAGGCTGTTTCAAAATTTGCCTCTGGCGGGAATCGAACCTGCAACCACCCAATGCAGTAATCCGAGCGGCCTACGCTTGAATCACTGCGTCAAGATGTCGTCAAATTATTGTCAATATTATCGATACAAAACTTAAGCCATTCATAGTGGTATTCTAGCTTGGTAGAGTACTAAATTCTAGTTTGATTTTATAGTAATTCAATTATTGAATGCTAGTGCTTACAATGCAATCTTTCAGTCACACAATTCACGCTGCGATATTTTCTTCCATAAAAAATATGTTCCGTTTCCTTGTGGCAACCCTATAGAATTTTGTCGGCACTTATAGTATTTGCCTATTTTTTTTTTGCGAAGCTAATTTATATTGGTTGTGTGACGGATTCTGCGAATGGAATATTTTTTTGTGTTTTGATAACCATCAAGCTTGTTTAATGCGTTGGTTTATGCCATGTGCTTGCGGATCAACACGTTTGAGATTTCAAAGGGCTGTTACCTTTGTTCTATTGTTAGTTTTAATTCGATTTAGTTTTTTTAAACCCACAATAAAATAAATCAATATCACCAGATATGTAGTACGGTTATGTAGTACCTATAGATATATTTATTGGTCGTAGAGTCAAGCCAATTGACTGCAGCTCATATATGGGCTGGCTCGACTAGGGTATTACCACTTTCTTTCAGAAGATCGGCGTAAAGTAACTATACAGTTGCGTTTTGTACGATGACTGAGAGAGCGGTAACGTGCGAGCGTTGCCTTTGCTATTGCAAGCATTTATAGGCTAAGTTGCTCGATGGGCTAAGGTAACTGCTTAATATCAGGCTGGCCGCACGCTTGTTTGCCATCTTAGTGACATATTAAAGTATTATAATATAAAAAAATAAGTTACCACTATTTTGGCTAAACTCGGAAGATACATACCTAGGTATCTAGGTCTTGATTTCGAGACTACTAATAAGAGAGCCGTACATGTTTATTTGTTAATAAACTGGTTATTAGGCATGGTTATTTTTAGGGCATCTTTACAGGTCTTTAAAAGGTCGGCGCCGCGTCTGCTCCCCTGAAGTTGCATTGTCCTAGGCGGCGACTTCCATTTACCATCAGGTGGACCGTCTGCCAGTGTGCCTTGGCTATAAAAAAAAGCTATACGATATTTTCCTTCATCGGTGAACCTTTGAGCGCACCGCGATCCACAACAATTTCTTCAAAATCAAACCATGTCGATTTAATCGATTAACACATACCTCATGTCATTTCCACTTAACTAACGGAACACCACAGACCGATATACGCCCATTACAGTCCAATTTGACGTCGTCAGCAAGTTGGAAACTGTACGTAATTACAAACCAATCAAATTCTATAACAAACCGGCTCCGATCGCCCCTCGTTATCCTATACCAATAATTTATTACGACAGGTCAATATTTCAAACTAGTCGTGCCACGCGACTTCGTGTAGCGGTTTGTATGTTTTAAGTTTTTATATGGGTCTCTATAGGTACTACTATGAATAGCAAGGAGCGTTTCTTTGGCTATAAAAATATATTTTTTTGTTTTATTTATTTACTTTATCTAACTTAGGTGGAAAACGAGCGTAAAGCCTGTAAAGCAGTTATCGTATCCTATAGATAGCTAGAAAAACGAAAGACATTCGCACATTGCCGACCTGAAAGGTAGGGGGACAGAGGTAGGGAAAGGTTGAGGGGGTGATGTTGGGCTTCCAGCTCTAGCTACAGCTTGGCTCTACCACCGTTAAAATAAAATGTAATCCGTTGTTTTAACAAAACTTAAACTGTGCCATTCTAAATGTTGCAATTGTTTCAATTTACAATACTACTTCTTATAATAGTAAAATAATCCTACTATTGCATTTGCATCAAATATTGAATTTACGACAAAATCTGTCGCGAACATTACATGTTTGGTGAACACTAGCTTGCTATTGCACAGAGAACCCATAAAAATACTTTAGCCATTTGTCATCTTCCATGTTCATTATAAATTGGAAAACAAAACACTATCGCCGAATATATTATTAACATTTCAAATCGGATTTATAGTGTTTGTTCGATAATAAATATAGGAACTTGTTAACATGTTCGCGTGTAGCCCCCCTGTAGGAATAATTACACGAGCCAAAATTTTTGCCCGAGGTGACCACCCGCCGGTCCGAGTCAGTTTTGGTTTAACATGAAGTCATTATTTAAATATTTATTTGGTTACGTATTCATCTGGACAAAATTTATTAGGTAAGGCATATTTTATTTTTGTCGTTTTAATAAATGTTTTATTGTATAATTTTTTGCTCATTATAAGTAACAGGGCTGCTATTACAAATCCGGAAGCAATAATCCGTGTTGAACGGATTTCGCATTTTGAATTTTGACACATTTCCGAAGTAGAAAATTAGTGTCAAAATCACGAACGAACGAAACATGGTCCGGGTAAAAGGCCCCCTGTGTCCAATATTTTTTATTTAGGTACTTAATAATAACTGGTTTTTTTTTCATGGAAATAAGAAAAGACATGATGAGACAAGTCTTAATTTCACAATGTCAGAGCTCCAATCGGGACCAACACGTAATATGAAAAATTTCTCCAAGCTTTTAAAAAAGTTACACACACCATGCCGCCATCTATTGAATGCTTGTTATACTACGTGCACCCACAACCAACAAAAAATCCACACGGTCTTCCGTGTTCGTGCCGTAGAAATGCATACGAAAGGGCCAAGTTACTTTTCTTATTGGAGTGAGCTCTTTTAGTAAACAACGTTAGAATAGGGAATATTTTCATATCGTATTTAGTTTGCAAAATATATATAGTCTTATATTAATTAACTCATAAGTAGGTCCCAATTCTTTTTTGACATTATTGTGAATTAAATAATATAACGTCAAATAATAAACATAATAATAATTTTTCAAAACTAATGCCAAGGATATTAGCTATTAATATTTGCTGATTCTACCCACTAAATTATCTATTATTTCTTAGTACATAATTACTAATCAGCATAAATTTTAGTGTGACTTTATATTTAAGTAAGTCTTACCTCTTTACATTGTGCAAATGTGTATCTGTTTAGGTGTATGTGTTAACGACAAAAATTACTTACTTACTCGCATAAACACCAAATCTTATTTAGCACAAACTTACGTCAACTGCAAATTAATATCACCCACTGGCAAGTACGTGCGAAGAGCGGAGTTTGTATTAAATTATCTCAAATAGCACCAAAGTGACCCAAAGAATAATTTACTAGAGGCTCCCTGCTAATGAAGACTAGTGCCCTCAAGGCGACTGTTTGCTAAACTTGCACCATTAAGATATTATAACCTTGAGTTTTGCTCACGACATTCCGAATGCTAAGGAGCTCGGGGACCCGAAGATATAAAAGGAGCAATGGGAAATAACAGCTTTGATGACAGGGTACTGTTGAAGTTTAAATTTTTGTTTTTTATTTACATTTGCATTGACACAGCGTTTATACTTACTACCTATGTTGTTATCTTTCTGTTTTGACAAACCAAAATAAAGGCAGAAACCTAAATGTGTGTTGATGTTTCGCGACTACAAACGAAAGGGTTATCTTTAAATAAATAAATGATTTATTTCTTCTAAACATGGTTTCAGGGCTTACAAGGGCTCAAAACGGTATCTTTACGCAATTGTTGATTAATCCGTTGGCTCATTTGCTTTATAAAATTATACCACATTAAACTTCAGACCTTCTGGAATAAAATGTACCTTTTTGTAGAAAAGAAGTTAAAAATATGTTGTTTTCAACCTTTATTGTAAATTCTCTACACAACGGCTCATGATAGACTATGTGATATCTATACCAAAATAATGCTTAGTACCTTTTAAACAAAATGTATTTGACAGATTTTAGTTAAATGGCGGCGTCTTCATCAGGCGCATGCCTCGCGCGAGCACTCAGTTTTGACGTCGGAACGCATAGACGTACTGTCATAATATGAGTGCTCGGGTGAGGCAAGCGCGTCATATGGACACATCTATTGGTGCGTCCAGCCAGATGCCTCGCATACTTCATACGAGCTCTCATTTTATGACATTATGTCTATTTATGTGTTCCGACGTCAAAACTCAGTGCTCGAGTGCTTTCATTCGACTAAAATTTCGTAACCACCAATTATAAAGTGGTTATCGTGACAAATGCCATAAATTCATCTTTATCAGCTCCGAAAGACCGGCGCCTACAATAAATCAATTGAGTTATCTATTACCGATAGAAAATAATTAGAAGTTGTTTAATTATTCTGCGGGGCTAGCACCGCTTACCAAGACTTTTTTCACGCGGGAGTCGACAGAATTTGTTGACCCGTCACTTTAGTCTTAAGTGCTAGCATGGTTGCCACGAGAGACTCATTTCACGTCGTGACACAGTCCAAGATTGTTTCAAGACAACGACTACAGATAACATATTATCTATCGCTCCTTGGTTCATTTTGTTCATTCATTGTCGCTCTTTGCTCCATATAATAAGGAGGTTGTATTTAGTTAGCTCACTGGCCGAATACAATCTTTGATTTTTATTGCTATTAAAAGAAAATAATGAAGTAATAGCCTGACAGAGAAGTTGTCATTAAAGACAACCGTGATAGTAAATATAAATAAGATAAATATTATTGTTAGATTTTTATTGTTATTATAACTATCTAACCGATAGGGAGCCCAAAAAACTGTAAGTAAGTACCTATTCGTTCATAGATTTACGCTGGCTAGGGGCCGTTGAATCCGTACGCATGCTTTATTATGTTAATCTATTTTTTCAGTGCACAAATCAAAATCTTAGTTGATTAATGTCCTCCAATAAAACTTTCGCCAATGGCGAGTATACTGAAGAATTGCAAACGAATTGGGAAGCTTTGCGGGCTACTACGGTAACACGGTCCAGGCAAACCGGTGGAACAGTAGAAGCAGGCAAGTACATACATACAGCCTCTAAATACAAACGTGCGTACAAAAGTTGCATGGGTACCTATTTTTCTATATATTTATGAAAAATCTAAATGTTATATTGGATATTGAACTGTCTATTATTACAGACATGGCGGGACATAAAGCGGAAGGCGAGGAAAGAGAATGCCGACGCCAATACAAGCCGGGCCAAGATGGGCAACACAGTAGATGTTTTCATTGTGTCTGATACCACATTAACTAGATGTTGAACACTGCCTGCTGTGTTAGGTGATGATTAAGATGTGGTTTATCTTATGAAATCAAAGTATATTGTTCTGTACATGGTTGATACAATTTTCAAATTTGTGGACTGGCATAGTGATCTAAGTGATTTGTTTTCGAAAAACTAGGAATATTCGCTTTATGAAATAAAATATATTGATAAACCTTGTTCCTTTTTTTATTTAAAACTCATCACCTACGAGCAGAGTCACAGCGAGTCGAATTGGAGCGCCGATTGTAATGCACTACACAAATAGGTAGCCATATCCTTGCTTATGTTAAATCCTTCTAATATTATAAATGCGAAAGTGTATGTGAATGTTTGTTAGCACGTATCTCCATAACTACTAAACCGATTTTGATGAAATTTGAAACGTAGATAGTGTAAGCTCTGAAATAACACATAGGCTAATCCAATTCCACGCGGGCGAATCCGCGGGAACAACTATAGCTTAATAAATTTAGTGTTTGGTAGCTCAAAGGTATTATTGGCGTCCCTATATGCCGCCTCAGAAGTTTTTGACCAAAATAATATTACTGTAGGCTTGCATATTTCTAACTTAGAATATAAAATAGTCTTTCTTTATATAAAGTATGTCTCACAAATTTTGTCACTACCTCTCTTCGACTGTGAAACAATATTCTTTGGTGAGTTGTCAAATCAGTATCATTGTGGAATTTTTGTGCAAGTCGTGCTAGCACTTAAGAGAACGTAGTTTTATCTATACGTCAAACGAGTTTTCTGACATCTCTTGGTTTTTTCACGGCGCGCCATGCTAGCCCATAAGACAACACGGTTATGTCACGCCTAGAGCCCGCGGGGAGGTGTCAAAAACTCTTGTCGTGCACCGCTGTGCTAAGACCGCTGGGTCTGTCATCCACTGTCGGAGATAAGCGTTGATCGATTCATAATATTTAGATTATATTTAATGTAAGCGATTATTACTGTATTAGATTTTAAATTAAGGAGATTAATTTAAATATTATTTATGGTAAGCTTATAATAGAGTCTGATATATATTTGTAAATTGAGAAAGGGTAATAAATCAGTAATGAAATGTAAGCTGCATCCTTTGTCTCTCCAAAAATGTTTAAGTTTAACAAAAATGCTTATTAAACAAAATCAAGTGAATTAGTTTAAGAAATAATTTAATTCTTGTATATGCTATTTTCATTACTGGATGGCATGTGCAAATTATAAACAAGGGAAATCCTAAATTTTAAACTGAAATTAATGTTATTTTCTTTATCAAATGTGTACCACCCTAAAGTCCATTCCAAACCCCTAACAACATTACATCCACTATCGTATTACTTTATTCCCTTGACCGAATCTGAAGGTTTACAATTACGGAAGTCCCAAAAAGGGTCAGCACAATCCCTCTAGCATTTCGACACCAAACAAGAAGCTTAGTTCTAATTTACTATCCCATCGAGTCCATTCCGCCCCTTGCGTCCACTTGATCATCCGCGAATTGTTCAGAGTTTCATTACAAAGCAACGCTTAGGTAAAGGAGTTATTTGATATGTCTAATCCGAAATTGATGCTGTAATGGAATTCTTAGTTTACGTAAGATAGTTTGATTAGACTCGATACGTTCTAAATAACATAAGAGCTTGTACCGTTGGTTGTAACGATTCAAGTTTAGCTTAAGAGCTTGCTGAATATAGGTAAGTTTAGATGCCTTAGAATTTTGGTAAACAAACAATGTAGACTAGGACAGCAGAAACCAATCACACGTATAGGTCTGTATTAATTCGGTTGAAGCAAATGTATAAATATAAATAATATACATTTATAGTGATTTTCGCCAGTTTACACTGGTTTTACATTTCTAGGAACAAATTTGTAATGCCTGTGCAAGTCCATTAAAAGTTTCTATAAATTTGTGAGTAAACCTTTATAAGAATAGTGTCTTTATTGCAACTTAAGTTAACACTTTGCTTGGTTAAGTAAATGTGATTATACGTACTAAATTGTGTCTGGCTCTAGTAGATATATTATATAGTAGGTACTCCAATTGCAACATAGTCACATTTCAGAATAGATAATTTAATTAATAATGTAGATCTCACCTACTATGGAATTACTCACTAAGTACAAAATTTGTTAATTGGCTTTATATTAGGTACGTTATACACACTACCCTCAAAATGAGTTGGACTAAAAACATTAATTCGCAAAATATATTTGTCACACCCTTTTAACCTCACAAGATAACAGACGTAACTGCACGTTCACCAGACTCTGCCAATTAAACTGGTATGTACTTTTAATTACAAAAGCAAATGTCCGGCAAATAGGTCGACAGTTCAAACAGCCCTGCCATTAGCCCGCAATCACGAATAGGGTAATCGCGTTAATTAATGCCGTCCGTCATTTTGCTGCCACGTATTTTCCTGGAGATAGGCTTTGTTTGGTGTTTAAATATGTAAGGATTGTTACGGCGAATTCACACACTATAGGATTTTCCATACCATCTTTCATCCCCTGATTGTCCCCCTAAAGGGATAAATACCTAAAAGACGCTGATAGAAATGAATGAATGATGATGATGATGATCAATGATTAAATAGAAGCCTAAACACATTGATTTATTATTTTAGCAGATATGGTACCTGTTAACATTGCCATCACCAGCCTTGTGCTCAGCGCAACAACATTCAATTCACTTATCTGTTACTGAACTCGTAATTCGACAATGTACTAGGCAATTCGTGCGGGTTCCAAGACAACTTAGCTTTTCCCCGGGACCCGTCGAGGGTCAAACCTTGGCGTCATCGTTGGACACCATTGTCGATCCTGGCTTACAGGAGTATCAGTGGTGGGAGTGTGTGGCGGGACTAGTAGTCCCAATAAAAAAAAACTTTAAAGGCATTTTGATTTGAATTTCTATGTTCAGCAATGACGAACTTCCATAAAAATTTTCATCCCCAATTAATCCCTTTAGGGTATACATTTTCAACAATACTTTCTTCCTACGTTTCATAAAGCACTCCTACGGAATATTCCATGCTTCTAGAGCCACCGGTTTAGGCCGTGCGTTGTCTATCTGTCAGTGAGTAATAATAATAATAATATATCCTGGGACATTTTTTACACACGGCTACCTGATCCCAAACTAAGCAGAGCTTGTACTATGGAAACCAGATAACTGATATTACTACATATACTACTTTTTTATTTGTAAATACATATTTAATATACATATACACCCAGACTCCGGACATACAGACATGTTCATGCACACAAATGCATGTCCCGGGTAGGAATCGAACCTATGACCTGCAGCGTGAAAGGCGCCATTACGCCAACCACGCCAACGGGCCCGTCAAAGTTAAAAAAATAGTTCTGGGCTTGTAGTTCTTGCTTCTTAAAAGGTGATTCTAGATAAAAGGTACATGATTTTGTTAATAGTTGCATAACAATGTAAACTTTTTATTGTTTGTCAACAATCAAGGGCCATTAATGTCGATAGTTAAGAATATTTACATCAGTTTTATTGCTGATCAAAGGTTATCCTATAAAAAATATCGACTAGTTCCTATTCATTGACTACACTCGTGACAATTGACAACTGAAAGTAGACCAAAGCAATTATAGACGAAACGAATGGATTGAAATGATTCATTCCTGACTTGAATACCTAGGGCTAGAGACAATACATTACTGCGTAGAACCAAGCTGTAGCCAATTGGCTGCAGCTCATATTATATGGGTTGGCGCGACCAGGGTAGTACCACTCTTACACAGAAGATCGGCGTGATGCAGCTATTACAGCTGCGTTTTGTACGATGAGTGATAGAGCAGGAAGCCCAACCCTGTCCCAACATCCCTTCCTCTCCCTCTGTCCCACTTCCCTTCAGGTCGTCAACGTGCAAGCGATGCATTTGGTATTGCAAGCATCTTTACGGTACTACTACGGTAACTGCTTAACATCAGACAGGCCGTACAAATTCACTTGTCTAAGCAATGAAAAAATTAGATCTATTCTCCAATGAAGAGCTTCAACGCCACACAGATTTATTACTTTAGCACTCAAAAGCAAAATAGGTCCCCCGGGATTGTTTTTAGCGCATTGTTGACGGAGCGCATTATTATAACAAACAAAAGAAATACCCATAACACCTATAATAATAACTCTTTACGAGCCCGCGCTCAGGTTACAAATTCAATTTCTTTCTTTAGTTGCGACATGCTCTCTCGGGCGTCGTATAAACTTTACCGCACACTTTTAAAATCAACCGCCAACTTTCTTGTTCGTATCAACTCTTAGAGGAAATTGAAACAGTTTATTCATGCGAGGTTATTTTAGTATCGCCGTTCTTGCATGCACAATGTCGGATACTTTCGTACTATGTTTACTCGGTGAAATTTCTAAGCTCTTGTGCGTTTGATACTGTAAAAACGTAAGCCTAAACTTTGTGCTCTTTGATTCATAACATCTGTCGGTTACACGATTCTTGACTATGATATAATAGTAATAAAAATAATACCACCAATCTTATCTCTAGGGGCCTCTACGCGTTGGACCCATGTCCCCACGCAAGCCTTCCAAAGGTCCGGGTATAGCCCGAGTGGATTAAAAGAGAAACATAATAATAATATCCTGGGACATTTTTTACACACGGCTACCTGATCATAAACTAAGCAGAGCTTGTACTATGGAAACCAGATAACTGATATTACTACAAATACTACTTTTTTATTTGTAAATACATACTTAATATACATATACACCCAGACTCAAGACATACAGACATGTTCATGCACACAAATGCATGTCCCGGGTAGGAATCGAACCTACGACCTGCAGCGTGAAAGGCGCCTCCGCAACCACGCTAACGGGCTATCTTAATAAAGTTTGGCATTAATAAATTACAAGTGTGTGTGATCCTTGCGAGTGTGTAAGGATCGAAGCAAGTGGAAAGAAGTGGTCTCTGCCTACCCCTCCGAGAAACAGGCGTGATTATATGTATTGTATTAATAAATTCATCAACACCATTTTTGGATGAAATGATCTCAGTACTTATGACTCATGCACATCTAATCCCTTTACCAGCAAATGCAACCTCATTGCAATGTTATTTCAAACGTATTTGTTGAAACACGTCCCCGTATTAATGGTCCTGAGAAAACACGAGTGAGATCGAATGCAATCACATGAACCAATCTGGATTAGCCGAGGAAACGGCAAATGAATTCTGAGACTTTGTTGTTAGACACATATCCTGCGCCCAGTCAGTAGGATAACTTATCACGCTTTAAATAAATACAGGACTAACGAAGTGCCGAAGGAAAGTTAAAAGCGTCTGGTAAGGAAGGAGTTGGTCCCCTACCACAAATTGTGGAGTATTGTGAAGCAAAATTAACTTGTCAGCTGAAATTATAGTTCTCGATTACATTTCTGGTTATACAGTGGTTTCGTAGACTCCTCAGGGGCTAAAAACGCCACATAGTAATTCCGCAAAATAAAATAGTCACACATTTTACGCATTTCGTGACCATTTTACGGAATTTAGCGAAATTTCTATGCTTTGCTAGAAAATCAGAAAAATATATTGCTTTCGCAGAGTTGCTATATGGCGTTTTAGCCCCCCTGAACTCACTTTACTATGCTTTTCGTTTGCATTTTTAAATTGCAAATTATCGTTTTGGCGGTTTACCTATTCCAATTTATTTCGCTATCAAGTCCGTGTATCGGGCAATATTTCGCCGTTTATGCATAAAAGCTGCCGTTAACAAAATTTAATTGGTTCTCAGTGTGCAAACATTAAATACGGTAAAAATGAAACGCTCCTGTGAATACGTTTGCGACGGTCCATGGTAGGGGCGCTGAATTTATTAATGTTAACGAACCTCTCGCCACGCCATTAAATCATATCTGACCGAGCGACTAAAAATGTTACTCCTTGCGACAAAATGGCTATTTTTGGAGTCAGTTTCATTTTCTCTATAGATTGCTGCAGCGAAGTAGAAAGATCTCATTTTTTTATGTTGCTAACGAAGACATTAGAGTGGAATTTAATTTGGTACCGACATATATAAATATCATGTTTGTAGATATGTCACTAACTACAAAGTGAAATCCGTAAGTTTTAGAACAAGTAGCGAAATAATACAATTTGGAATTGTTTGCTATGTAGAAGATAATATTACTCCTAAGTAAAGTTGCGAGGATTTTTTGATAATTTAAGAAAGTTTAGGAAAAACTAAACTGACTATAATGATTAATTAATCCATTAAATATCAAAAATGGACTATATGAGTAACCGTACAAAAATACCAATCATGTTCTACTTCAAACCCAAACCGGTGCTTGTTTCAGCATTTGTAACGCCCACCGCCATTAGCGTTAGTTGTCATGTATTAATGACGATTTCGTTGCGACCCCACTTCCGACGAAATGTTTACAGTGATTTAATTAAAATTTCCCGGCGATGATGTAGAGTGCCATTTGTTTTATGACATCATCTATATTCTGTCTCGTTATTTTTAGCTCGTTGATGCTTAGAAAATGCAATCTCCGTATATTTATGTTTTACTTTGTGAGTTATTTTGATATTGAGCTCGTTCACAGAATAATAAAATGCTCGTTCGTAAATCATGATAAGTAGGGTTAAAGCTATTTGAATTATGTTGTTATGCCTACTCAATCATGAATCTCAAACTACATTTCTTTTATAAGAAAGTCTAAGTGATCTTATAAGTCAATGAAATTATTATTTTCCTAGAATCCTCATCATCCCAACGATCTCGTTATCATAAGCTTTAGGTGCTTAGGGGCCATCCATTAATTACGTCACACGTAAAGGGGGGAGGGGGTAGACGAAATGTGACATTGTGTGACAAGGGGGTGGGAGGGGTCCTAAGTTTTGTGACGTCACATTTAAAAATCTGATATATAAAATCTATGGATGTGAGATATGGTATCTAAGTATTAAAACCGAAATTTGAATTTTTAGCGAAATTTTCGAAAATTATAAAAAATATGTGACGTCACACAGGGAGCGGGGGAGTCTCGCAAATTTGACCAGCTGTGACAAGGGGGTGGGTAGGGGTCTAAAAATCATGAAATTCGTGTGACGTAATTAATGGATGGCCCCTTAGTTTGGGACCATGTAATTCATATATTTTTCTAGCTTCATTAACATTTGTTAAGAAACAGAAAACTGTAATAATCTGACCAATTTTTTGAATGTGATAAAAATTCGAGATTCAAGATATTGCTTATCTATACTGTTTAGTTATCTATATTGACCAGATACGAAAGTTACCGTTCAACAAAGTGGTAAAATATCATGCATATTTAATTTTACGTAGGAGGCTCGACACAGAACATGGTCACAACACGCCGAACTTGCTAATCGGCTGTGTTGATGCTATAAAATTTTTGTCAGTTACATATAAACGGGATTCAATAATCTTGTTTTTGGTATCAGAGATTTCGTCATGAAAATTTCATTAAAAACTTTTGTCTTACTTGTGGAACCCAGGTATTAAATTAGGAGCCTATTGGTAATCCAGACCCCAGAGTTATATTATCAGCTAAAACAAATATCAGATTTTTCTAATCTGTAACGACTCATACATGTTGTAATGATAAACGAAATGTATCTTCTGAAGCACAAAAGAGGTCAATTAAAGTTATAATTCGGCATCACCATCCTTAATTACAGCTTCCGCCTCTTAAAACAAGGGTTCTGCATCAGTACTTTTCTTGAAAACAAGTTAGTATTCTGGATGCGATGACACTTATGAATGCAGACAGCTAGCCAGTTTGCCTAAATTATATTAGAATGGTATTCTCACGCTGCGTGTTCTTAACAACACTGTGGTTTTTTCATTCGTTTCATCTACACTCAATTCTTTTTATTTTATATCTGTGAGCAAATAAATTTAACTTCACAGTCCAGGAATCTCATTGCAGCCACGATGTAGGCTCGCCTAATTGAATATAGCTCGAATTTCATCTTTAACAAGTGTGACAGGACCAACAAGAATTGACTTCGCACGCATTGTTGCAAGGAATCTTCGGGTCAACTCATTTGACTTCCATCTACTTTCTCTTTTCATCTTATTCATTTCACATTGCTCTGTTTCGGTTGGACATCTGTTACAATGAATATGTGATTGCAAATTGTGAACATTACGTAAGCTTTCTGTTACGGATTTTATATCGTGTTACAAGCGATTTATGAGGTCGTTAATAATTAAAGGAATATATCTGAAATGTTTCTACAAATATCAGATCTTAACTGGTTGACCTATTATGTGGGTATTTATTTTCATAAATTCTGAAATTATTGTTGAAATTACAGCTACAATAACCAACATTCAAAATATCCCATACGATCTTTGAAGTGTTATGCCAACAATCAGAGCAGCCTTGACACACTTTGGTATATTATTCCATGTTTCTCAATGCTTTACTTTAATTATTTACTTTAGAATTGGAAGATCTCGTGTCAATAATCATTATACTTGATGTTTCTGATTCGCTATTATTATACTCGTTAGTGCCTCGATTGATGGTTGATTTCTTCATTGGTCATTTCGTTATGAAATCACCTCAGTATATTATTACAGTGCGTAACTTCTTGTAATAGTTGAGTATCGTTGAAAAAAATTGATTAGGTTGTCACCATACGTTCACATAACGTAAGAAATAAAAATAATATCAGTAAATTTGAGTTAAATGCCCACTTGGCCCAGTGGTTCGAGCGTAGGCCGCTTAGTTCACTACATCGGGTGGTTGCGGGTTCGATTCCCGCCAGAGGCAAATTTCGGAAACGGGATTTTCGTAATTTGCCTTGATCTGTACGGTACCCATAATACAAGCGTTGCATAGTTTGGGCTATACAGTTGATGTCTAAGGCGATATGTATTTATTTATTTCAGTCAGCCTGTTTATAAACTGTACTTACATACTGTAAAGGGTGATAAATTTAAGTTTTATTACATAGGTCGCTTTTAAATATGAACACAGTTATGACCTGTCAATATTAATTCAACGGTCAATGACACTTGCTGGCGAATCGTCAAGCAATATAAACCTTCTATAGAAATACGTACACTGGTGTCAGCTTCAAGTACTGTACAGTCAGCAATATAAGTCAATGAACATTCTCATATTTTCAAATCAGTAATACTCTTTATATTCCAAAGTTTGGTGAACATTGTCATAACCAAACATTAGCGAAATTAAGAAAAATAATGGATTTGATGCAAAACAAAAGTGTAGAAGCGATTTGAAAATCTGAGAATGTGGAGCGACTTAGGTTGCTTACTGTACCAACTATAACATCAATAATAACAACGGACAATGCAGCAACATTCCCAAGTCAACCATAACGCACGCGTCAGATTCTCGTCCGCATAAAATTTAATCAGGCCATCGACCTTTACGATGTCAAAGAAGTACATGATTTGGGAAAACGGTCCGCTTATCGTTCTGATGGCAGATATAAACCAAAGATGATATCAACTCGTTGCCTAACATTTTACTGCTTAATTAATGTTTAGTGTGGTATAAACAGGCGGCGTTGTTGACAATCGGTATGATACGGCGAATCTGTGGTGCAACTCGAACCAGCGCGGGCGCATCGTAAAGCTAATCATAGGGGCATTGATGCATTATTTTGCCAGATATGGTACCTTCTAACATCATTAATAGCAATCACACAACACGTGCTCAGCACACCACTTCATGCAGCGAAATTCACATATCTGTTATCGTACATGCAATTCGACAATTCCATTATTAAATTATTCACCGGAAGATGAGTCATATTGGCAATACCGACATGCTTACAAGACTTACTACGTTATTTTCCGCGAGAGACTGATTCGTACTGTGTTTAGTAAGACAAACTATTTTGTTTAGTATCTCATAGTAGCTCCCTCTTATTGGTAAAGTCTTTGCATAGGGACTATAAATTTAATAGTATAAGTAATAAAACCAACTATAAAATTTCAATGCGCCGTGCCACGAACGGATTTGACTCAATGAGATCTGAATCGCTTACAATTGAATTCATCGCACCAACAGTACCGTGAAAAATCGGTCAGATTGCTGTTACAAAAGCTTAAACTCGATACTGATGTGTGTGACGTGTACACATGCATAGTTACATATAAACGTATCGTATGTTATGCAAGTGCCTTGAATACATTTTATACTGTTTTGGTTGTTTGTGTTACTAAGGCGGCAAGCAAGCTGCGGCCTGTCTGATGTTAAGGAGTTCCCGTAGTCTATTAATTGCTTGTAATACCAAAAGTATCTCGCACGTTGCCGACCTGAAGGGGAGTGGAATAGAGGGAAGAGATGGGGGATGTAATTTACGTCGATCTTCTGTGAAGGGGGGGGGGCGGGGGTTTCTTTGCCGGTCGAGCCAGCACATGTGTGAGCTGCAGTCAATTGGCTACAGTTTGGCTCACGAATGAGAAAATATTGACGTAAAATACATCCTATTGAAGGTTTTTTAAACAAGTTGCAGTAACATAAACAAATAATAAATTTGATTATATTTAAATAAAAAGTGGTCGCAAAAACGATACTGCGAGCATCCGTTAGTCGGTCGCAAATTGCGATAATCACTGTACAAAGAAAGCTCCCATCGGAGTTGATTCCGAAACTCATTTGCGGTATATGTTTTTGATCTCGTCTCCGCACTCGTCTGATGGGATGACCAATAATGTGCGCGCTTTATGGACAGACTTTATTAATATCTACCCTTGTATTCATACGTTAACTTAATGTTGTTGCTTTTGAGCGACTATTGAGCTTTGAAATGCAAGTATTACTAACTATTACTTAAAAATAATAATAATTTAGCCCTTTTAACGTCCCACTGCTGGGCACGGGCCTCCCCTTAATGCGAGGGGGATTGAGGCCATAATCCACCACGCTGGCCCAGTGCGGGTTGGTGGATTTCACATGTCTAAAGACATGCAGGTTTCCTCACGATGTTTTCCTTCACCGTAAGCAAGTGATTATCATATTAAAGTTATTATTCACACATAATTGTCCGTGTTATTGTCCGTGTGGTGCCGGCTTAGAATAGCACCAACCCATCTCATCCTGTGGGTGTCGTAAGAGGCGACTAAGGGATTCACCGGAGGATGGGCAGCAGCGTCCTCCGTGTACATATTATATCTACTGCGATCGCCAACCCGTCTGCCAAGCGTGGCGATTATGGCAAAACCCCCCAAATGAAAGTCACAACAAAGAATCGGCCCCCAGTCCCCGGCAGCCTCGCTAGTCCTGGCCATGGTAGCGGCTATGGTAACGGCGGGGCAGGGGGTGCTAAGAATCTCCGGCAGGATGGCTACCATAAAAACCGACTATTGGACCTGGCAACATATAACACGCGCACACTGCGGACCGACGAGAAGATCGCTGAGCTTGAGGAACAATTGAGCAGGGTACGATGGGACATCGTAGGATTATCTGAAGTCCGAAGAGAGGGGGAGGACTCGATAATTCTGAAATCCGGCAACCTGCTCTTTTTCCGGGAGGGCGACCAGCAGTCCCAGGGTGGTGTCGGGTTTATCGTCCACAAGTCACTCGTGAACAACGTGGTGAAGATCGAGAGTGTGTCGACTAGGGTGGCGTATCTTGTTCTCCGAATAACCAAACGTTATTCGTTA
This sequence comes from Drymonia ruficornis, assembly GCA_947859195.1. NCBI lineage: Eukaryota > Metazoa > Arthropoda > Insecta > Lepidoptera > Notodontidae > Drymonia > Drymonia ruficornis. The sequence goes on along the minus strand of OX401915.1, from coordinate 8,685,555 downwards.
AAAGTAGTTCAGGTGTACGCTCCGACATCGGCACATTCCGACGACGAGGTGGAAACTATGTATGAGGATATCTCTAGAGCCATGCATAGTTCCAAAACTCACTTTACCGTTGTCATGGGTGACTTCAACGCGAAACTGGGCAAACGAGACGGTGATGAGCTGCGAGTGGGGCAATTTGGAGTTGGACGGCGTAACCACCGGGGCCACCTACTGGCAGGCTTCATGGAGAAGGAGGGACTCTATATGATGAACTCCTTCTTCAGGAAGCGTGAGCACAGGAAGTGGACCTGGATGAGCCCCGACGGTGCAACTAAAAACGAGATAGACTTCATCATGTCGACGAAGAAGCAAGTATTCAATGATGTCTCTGTGATCAACGCGGTCAAAACCGGTAGTGATCACCGACTGGTAAGAGGCACATTGAATCTCAACATAAAGCTTGAAAGGTTTCGACTGATGAAGTCTACGCTCCGACCAGCACCAAACCAGATCCAAAACCCCGAGAGCTTTCAGCTCGAACTTCAAAACCGATTCGATGTCCTAGGGAGTAGCGTGGACGATTGTAACGACGGGTTCGTGGAAACTGTCCATCCGATCGGGTCAAAGTACTGCAAGGCCCGCCGTACAAACAGAACCAAAAAAATCTCGGATCACACCTCTAAGCTCATGGAGGAAAGGAGTGAAATGGTACTGCAGTCTTCAGATGACGCGTCTAAATACCGGCAGCTCAATAGACAGATCTCGAAGTCCTTGACACGTGACTTCCGCCAATTTAATACCGAGCGTATTAAAGAAGCTATCGAGCGGAACAGAGGCTCCAAAGTGTTCGCTAGAGATCTGTCTATTGGGCAAAGCCAGCTAACGAAACTGAAAACCGATGGCGGCAGTATCGTTTCATCCAAACCAGAGCTTTTGAGAGAGATCGAGAAGTTCTATGGACAGTTATACACGTCAATACGGACACCCGTTACAAACCTGGCGAACGACCCAAGAGCTAGGTTAACCCGACACTATACCGAAGACATCCCGGACGTCAGCTTGTACGAGATTAGTATGGCTCTTAAACAGCTTAAAAACAACAAGGCACCGGGTGATGATGGAATAACGGCTGAGCTCCTGAAGGCGGGTGGAAAACCGGTCCTTAAGGCCCTTCAGAAGCTGTTCGGTTCCGTCATACTCGAGGGCAAAACGCCGCAGGCATGGAACAGAGGTGTGGTGGTTCTTTTCTTCAAAAAGGGCGATAACGCTCTGCTGAAGAATTATAGACCCATCTCACTTCTGAGCCATGTCTACAAGCTGTTTTCGAGGGTCATAACGAACCGTCTCGCACGCAAGTTTGACGACTTCCAGCCTCCCGAACAAGCCGGTTTCCGTAAAGGCTTTAGTACCGTAGACCACATACATACGCTGCGACAGGTTATACAGAAGACCGAGGAGTATAACCTCCCCCTTTGCTTAGCGTTTGTGGATTACGAGAAAGCCTTTGATTCGGTCGAGACCTGGGCTGTATTGCGGTCTCTCCAGCGATGCCAAGTCGATTACCGGTACATCGAAGTGCTGAAGTGTTTGTACGAAAACGCCACTATGTCAGTCCGTTTACAGGACCAGAACTCGAAACCTATTCGGTTGCAGCGAGGTGTGAGACAGGGAGACGTTATCTCTCCGAAACTGTTCACCGCTGCACTGGAAGACGTTTTCAAGATTCTGGACTGGAATGGGCTGGGCATAAACATAAACGGCGAGTACATCACTCACCTTCGGTTTGCCGACGACATAGTGGTCATGGCTGAGACTATCGAAGACCTTAATACGATGCTTGATGGCCTCAGTAGAGCCTCCGAACGAGTTGGTCTTAAAATGAACATGGGCAAAACGAAGATCATGTCGAATTGCCGTGTTGTACCTGCTCCCGTGAAGATCGGAGACTCTACACTCGAAGTTGTCGACGATTATGTCTACCTGGGACAAACCATCCAGTTAGGTAGGTCCAACTTCGAGAAAGAGGTCAATCGACGAATCCGACTCGGCTGGGCAGCGTTCGGAAAGCTACGCAATATCTTCTCGTCCCAAATACCGCAGTGTCTCAAGACGAAAGTCTTCGACCAGTGTGTGTTGCCAGTGATGACCTATGGCACTGAGACATGGCCGCTTACAATGGGCCTCATAAGAAGGCTCAAGGTCACCCAAAGGGCAATGGAGAGGGCTATGCTCGGAGTTTCCCTGCGAGATCAAATCAGGAATGAGGAGATACGCAGAAGGACCAAGGTAACTGACATAGCCCGTAGGATTGCAAAACTTAAGTGGCAGTGGGCAGGGCACATTGCCCGTAGAACGGATGGCCGATGGGGCCGAAAAGTTCTCGAGTGGCGGCCGCGCACCGGAAAGCGTAGCGTGGGTAGGCCTCCCACAAGGTGGACCGACGACCTGGTGAAGGTCGCGGGAATCCGCTGGATGCGGGCAGCGCAAGACCGGTCATTGTGGCGAACCTTGGGGGAGGCCTATGTCCAGCAGTGGACGTCTTTCGGCTGAGATGATGATGATGATTCACACATAGATTTCAAAAATCCAGAGGTGTGAGCCAGGGTTTGAACCCATGACCTTAAGCCCGCAAGACGCGTGCTTAACCAATCGGCTACCACTGCTTTTTTTTTTTTTACTTATCATTAACTATTACTTTAACTATTACTTTTATTTTATGGATAATGGTGGTAGGTACACATTCATGACTTCACTAATTGTATTGCCATCCTTTTCATGATCGTAAAGTATGAGCAAGACAGAAATACTTTTTAATGCGTCAAAATTAATTTAGAAGTATTTTGTATTTGTAATGTTTATGGCGCTTGAATTTTTTTTTTCAAGTACTATGAATAGATTGAAATAATATTCTCATACTTGTTTTTTGGTACAGTTTCTTCATTGTTAGGCAACGATGTTAGGCTATCCTATTGTACCTATTACTAGTAGGTAGTCTCGTCAGTCCCACCAATATAACTAAATGCGACTTACATCAATAGGTATAGTCTGATTTTTAATTAGACGAAGCAAACTGACAGCTATAAATGTCACTGTTCTATGAATTGGAACCTTATTTGTTCTATTTATATCGAAAAGTGGCATTAGCACCTGTCAGTTTACTTCGTCTAATTAAAAATCAGACTATAGAAGTGTTTGTGATGACAATAAAAACAACTTAGAAGATTTAAATTACCAGGGAATTGGTAAGTTCCGAACTCATTATTCGAACGATCGTTTTGTCGCCCTACGTCTCATTACAAGGCGCTCAAGCGCATAATTCTGCGGTTGCCACCAAACGAGAGGAGTTCGCGGGCTGCGGTCAGCAGCCACGCGCTCAAGCCACTGCCTTTGACGCTTCTGTACCTATACAGCAAAAAAATATTATTTTAATGAAGCTATTATTTCACTGGAATGTACTTTTAGAAATAATGAGATTGATTGAGATGAATTACAAATATTGGTCGTGACATTAATATAGCGTAAATTAAGCATTCTTGCTTGCCAAAATAACTGCAAACTGCCTTTTTTGCAAGTACAGAATGTGGGATCAACAGACTAGCTTCTTTGCGCTGTCTTTGTCACTCAACATTATCATCGTGGGAGTAATCATTTCGAGTATAAGGTGCGGTATGAAGTTTAGCTTCATGACGGCTTGTATGGTCAGATTAGAATTTATTATTTTTCCGTAAACAAATGTGACTTCTACCAATAGATCACGAGATCATCGGTCATTGTTTTGTCACACGCTCAAACTGTCACCCAGCTCGAGTCACCATCGACTCATGTTAAGTCTATCGAGTATGAAATCCGATAGTTTACGTTCTCGACTAACCAGCTTATGGGAGCCGACGGCGTAAACGGTAGCCGGGATCGTGTGACAGTGGCGCCCCCCGTCGAGTTCTCGATTTATTTTCTCGATATTAAAATTACATTTTCCGAGATTTCGATGACGTGGAATGTATTTATTCTCATTTGTAGCAGCGGGGGATTGCACTGTACGTGTAAAAATATAAATGAAGTGAGAATATTGTATTACTAAGTATCGTGTTTTGTTAAAATTAAATCGATCCTGTAACATTTGACACCTTGTTCGTCTAATATATTTAACTGCTTCGTTGGAGACGGGACCTCCCGAACGATTAATTTTGGCTTGTGACTTTTTTGCGGCGCGTCAGTTTGAATTTGTGTCAACACATATCAGGCACGTAATATAAAATGAAACTTAGAATTAATCAACATGGTTTTATAAAAGCACCAAGCAGTATCACTAACAAGTTTGAAAGAAAATTACTATATTTACAAAGAAACCTCAGTAAAACCAACAAGAACTCGACTAAAGCCGCATGTAAATCTCTGGCCACCGTTATGTTTGCAATCAACAGTTTAAAATAGAGGGCCGCGACCGCAGCCTCTATTTACCCCGGCTTCCTCCAGTTAATGACGTCATAAAAAATAAAACCCCGCCGCTTAGATCCCCGTCAGCCAGAAAAACTGAAGCATTTTTCTCCTTGCGATGCAGTGGCGCGATAAATTACAAATGTCCGCTTATTTTAATAAAAAATCTGATTGCTATATTTTTCTGATAATTTAAAAAATAAACGTGATATTTTCCTGGTGCTTATTTCTGGTAAACATGGTTGATGCAAAGAATTTTAATTCCTCTAAAATGCACGTAATTAATAGTATTGTCTCGAAACAAGTTTGACGTTATACCTACATATAATCAATACAAGCGGAACCAGAAGAATGCAACATCAAATAAAATTTACTCTTTCAATAAAATTATTCGACGTGGAGGTAGACGTTTATCATAATTTGTAGCATATTGAGTAGGTAGAATAAGGGAAAACAGAAATCGGATTTTTAAGCTTTCTTCTAAAAATAATTTCAGTAATATTATATTAAATTGAAACGGGCGTAATACGATTTTTACTGCCACGCTTTGGACGTGCTGTGAATCAGATTATTATAAGCCGTAGTTTTTTTATATATTTGATTACAATATGAATATATAACGTCTTAAGGTCTTTTAAGGATGAAACAATGAATATAACCTTTGAACTTTCTGTTGGGATTATAAGAATAAATTTGTCTTTTAAAGGTATCTTGATTGCCTGTAAGGTTAAAATACAGATACTATAGAGATTTCTATATTTATACCGACTACTTATTAAGTTTCATATAAGTACTCGTTGTTAAATCTAAATCAGAAACACAAAATCCGTCAACTACATTGTTCTGCTTCAGACAGACATACTGACAATCACTTAAATGGCAGTAATTTTTGGGGACAAAATGAGAAAGGGGTCTCCGATATCTTCCGGATGATGCAGTTGCCATAAGTGTATTAGATGTATGTGTCATACGGGATGGAGAATCTTATCTCGAATACTATAGAGAACCTACTAATATGGTGATTGGTTATTTATTTTCCTGAATTAAGAGTTCCTCAATGAAGAATACGAATATGGAAAGTAACAGTGCAAGAAGAATCCCCAAGAAACGATTACTAAATTGTGGTTGAAGTGGACGTGAAAACGACATGAGATGAATGGAAGAAAAAGCCATACTGCGCCGACCCTTAATAATGTAAAATGGTAAGGCAGATGATGCTGATGATAATTTGCAGTTGTACACAATAATGTTACAATATCTTGTGACGTTAAAAAGAGGTAAGTACAATACAAAGATTTAATACATGACAGAGACTTACGAAAACAGAAGAGATCCTATAAGATACACTACAAGATTCTACCAAGATAGCTACAGGAATACATAGATATAGTAATAACCACGTACACAAAATATCCAACAATACAAAATACAGTATCGCCCATCAAACGCATATCTACAATTCTCCCTCGCCTAGCGCATTCGTTCCGGCCGAGCATGACGAAATAACAGCGCACGCTGTCAAGTCCTGGCCACGCGCGCTTTGAGCTCCGCTACAGATTAGTTAGGCTTACCAACTTATTGTTACATCATTTCCAAACAATCACAGACCTTATTCCAAAGCAAGAAGTTATATCTTGAGTGCACATATAAGTATGCATAATTTGGAAGATTTTTGACATAAACAAGTCTAGCTGGTACGGATTTGGGTATGTGAGCAGAGATTTATGATAGAATAATGATTTGGAAATCGATGCAAGAGTGATGAGAAGTTTGTTAAGTTGTTGTCTATGTCAGTAGAGTTCTGTTTAGCTGTATATTTTACTCATCATACGACCTGTAGATACATACTACTACCACATACCTACCAATGTATGTAGGATGGACAATTCATTGAATGTAACCCAGAACTTATAAGGAACACATTGATTATCTTATTAGAAAACAGTAAAATCTTCCAATGTGACAACTCCAACAAGTTTACAGGAGTATTAACAAGAAAAACATATTAGGATACATTTTGCAACAATATTTGTTTGACTGCAAAGCTATGACAATATCTAATTAAGTAATCCTCAAAGAGCGAAAGAGGGTTCAATTAAAGCTTCGCCTTTTGATTTTGGTGCTTATTTATTTTTCGCAGTCCGACCTCTGATGTCCGGAACAGGGGTCGGACCCACAAGACGGGACGCACCATCCGTAGAGCTATTCGATTAGGGTGCAACACAAGGGAGAAAGCTGACGGTGCAAGTAACCTAGACCATCATATATTTACCGTTATAACTGAACCAAAACTCTCTTATGTTACAGAAATTAAAGTCGAAAATGAATTTGTTGGCACGCATGTCAAAGGTGAACTCGATATGTCATTTCATTTCATACACAACAGTCGCAAAATAGATCGGTGACGAGAGTCCCTACACGTACCATTTCGGAAAAATGAAATTGCTATTACGGCTACATTTGGACGCACATTCTACTATATTTAAAGGGCTATTGCTACGTATAGCTACTAGTGTTACTGAAATAGCGGATGACTAAAGCGTGAGAACGTCTATTGTCCTAAAAATGGAACTATGTCATTTGGTATAAACATCGTTGTCTTGGTGGCGTCAAATAACTTTTATAACATAGTTTAAAATTTCATATATGAAGCGAAAACTAGTAATAAGAAACTTTAGCAGTTATTTAGTACACAAATAATATGATATGTATGCAACAATAAATGTTACATAAAAATGTGTATACATATGTTGGGAATAAATTAATATTTATTTATGAATATAAAAATTGCAACGTATAACAAATTGTTAGTTCCTCGGGTGACCGATAGAGCGCAGTAAAATTTGCAGTAAAGTATTTATACTTAGAGACACTACCGACTACCGAGCATAAAACTCAAAGTTAAGCTACCATCAATACACCTTATTCGTTAGGACTAGTCCGTTACTCTCAACATCCAAACATAAGCGTGCTTTCTTAAACTGTATAACGGAAAGCAACAATGTAATCTAATTGGATGTTGATAACCGAGGTTCCTGCGAAAACAGGTTAATAGAGACAATTTGTAGTATTTAATGGTGGCTGCGCATGGGTGCCCTGATCTCGACTTGACAACTAAGCTGTCGTGAGATGGGGGCACTGATGTTTTAACGTATGTCACGATTGTGCTTACTACTTTTTATGGGACAATGAACAAGTTGAATTTATCAGATTTTAAGATGTGTTTATATACCACAGCCAACCAGAATCGATACGAAATGGTAATCATTTTCCAGTTCATCGGTCACCGCCGGGCGCTATTCAGGCAACCATTTTACTTTGTGGTACATTTTCTGGGTTAAAAACAAATAAATATAATAAATTTCGCTAGACTTACATAAAAACTACATGGTTCTAATTGGACTGGGGGCGATCCAAGTGACACACAGGGCAAATCACAGAAAGGTCGTTTCCGAAATTACCCTCTGGCGGGATTCGAACCCGCAACCACCCGATGCAGTGAGCCGATCATTCAACGCTCAAACCACTGCGCCAAGCGGTCGTCAAAAAAGCTATTCATTTTAGTATCGCTTCTAATTGGCCGTGGTATAGCTAATCTTTATCATTAGGATTAAATTAATCTTTGAGTGTAGGTAAGGTAATATATTCAAGTGTACGTAGATGTGCTCTTACGTGGAATACGAATCTCAAAGAATATTAAATAAGTACTTTGTATATAATTTTGTGTTTTCAAGCCAGTTGTACAGATGTGTTCACATGAGTGTACATTTCAATACACTATTATTATCTACCTCCAAAGAGTTGTACAAAGCAAATCCCGCAGTCACATAATAATGAATGAACATTTTATCAGCAAGTTCATCTCTAGCTTCCAAAAAAATGATTTCGTTTGCAACCAATTGAATTGAAATTAAATGTACGGTGCCCCCAAAAAGCTGAACACAGGAGGGAGTGTGGCAGGAAAATAAAGATGGGTGGCCCTTATCTAGATGCAGGAATGAAGAATTGTGGATTGTAATGAGGGGAAGGGTGAATGTGAAAAGGATACCGTACGAGTCGGCTCACTTCAAAATAATTGAAGTTAAATTTGTTCATTTAAATTAGGTATGCCTTAACGATATAAAGGGGAAATGTATATAGTAATATACTTCAAGAACAGAGTTGTAATAATATTTTTAAAATTACTTACTTCTACGCTTATAAAATACATAGAAAATCCAATAATGAGAAAAGGAATGAACTAAATAAAATTATAATGTTTTGTTGAACATTACATGTCACTTACCAAATAAAATAATGCATAGAAAATAATAACGTGGCGTTTAATTCCAATATTTGAAAGCTTTGAAAACTGTTGAAATTGTATCAATTTGGCAATTTAGGTTTAACATGAGAGACCAATTTAAAATGCTTACATTCCACACGTTAACACTATGTGGTCCATTCAATTGAACGACCATAATTTCCCACAGAGCGTGTTAAGCCGTGCTTCGTCCGTTACCGCGTGTTTCAATTGTCCGGTACACGTTCAATTCCAAATTAATGGGCAGGATTAGGGTTTGAGGATGGGATGAGTACTTCACTAATCATCTCTTCAACAGTGCGTGTCTAAATGTAACCAATTACTTTAGCTTTTGTGTAATTAAATTTAGATTTTCTATTCTACACTTATTTGTAACAGTTTATTTTATAAGATTTTCTAGTTCCTAGATAACATTATTAACATTTGCAGTCCTAGCTTTTAATCATTTTTAGAGTCGTTAAAATATTTGGTAGTTTTGCAGAAGTTACATTCTAGCGCAAACAAAAACTTTCTCATTGTTTCTTTGATGACACCAAAGATTGTCATAGCTATTATTTGTATTCCCACGAATGACAACATAAGTGCACCCCGAACACTATTATAGTAGAAAGTCTAACAGAGTCACGTCTGTCTTAGTTTGCATCTCATACTTTCCCACTATCTGGCTTCGTACATCTGCCGTAGGTTACCTGATACGTTGTGCAAAACAAGTCATTAGGTCACCAGAATGCGGTACAATGGAACCGTCTCGCCACAATATCGACAATTCATTCATCGTATTCAATTGTCAGATTTTCTGATATTGTGCTGGGATTTGCACACGTGGAGGCGTGTGATCGTCACAAAAAATGACCCAAAAGAGCAACGCAATGCTGTTGCGTCACTTCACAATAAACTATCCACGTGTAAAGGATTCGCGTGAAATCGACGAAGTGAAAGTTTATGAAATTCTATTTCTCGGTCTATTGTACAAACGAACCCGTCATATGAACTACTTTAAAAATTCTCATGTCAATCATTATCGTGGGAAGCTAACAAAGTTTGTCTATTAGCAGCTTAATTCAACTTCTCACATAAAACTAATTGGGTTAAAAGTAGTGTCCTTGTGGGTCTCACGCAATGTGTGCAGGCAGGTGACAATGCTCGGATTTTTATTCGTCCACCATATGATATGCAAAGCAGACAAAAACCATAATACACCTGTCAGAAGCTGAAACACGATACGGCTACAGATGTCATTGAAAAAGTCTGCGTTTACAAGCTTAAACAGGTTGTTTTTGATGTTACCCACATAAAAACACAGGGTTAATTTTGGTTGGATTTATTATTGTAATTTCGCTTTGGAGAAGAGGTGCTCCAATAAACCCCATTTTAATTTATGTAAATTTTTATTTTTTTAAACAAGTTACAAACAAAATGACCCGAAGCGACAATCCCTTAATGGTTTTGCTCATACATAAATTTGTAGGCCGTGACCGAGCTAAAACAAACTGCTCGCCCTGTAATAATTAATGATCGTCCACATCTATTTTACGGTCGGCAAGTTAAAAAAACGTTATTAACAAATCAGAAAAATGCCCGCCGTCTGACGCACCTGCTTTTACAACCTTTGTTCTATTTTTATTAAAACTTTTGACACGTTCATTTGTCACTATTGGCTACGTACTCAGTTTTAATGTCACTAAGGTAGCAAACAATTGCACGGCCTTACCGTAGCCTATAGATGCTTGCAATACCAAAAGCATTGCTCGCACGTTGCCGACCTTAAGGGCAGTGGGAAAGACGGAGGGGAAGGGTGGGTTAGACTTCCGGCTCTGTCTCATCATACGAAACGCAGCTGCTACTTTGCGCCGATCTTCTGTGAGAGGGTGATACTACCTCGGTCGAGTCAGTCCGTATATTGGCTCTACTAACAATTTGGACCAACAATATAAATATAAAAACTTAAGCCATAAAAAGTGGTATCACAATTTAACCAGATTCTATTCGAAATTATTTAATTAAAATTCCTTTAAATGCTTAACAAGCAACACTTATTTTAAATTGTCTGACTGGAACCCTTTCTATAAAGTCATTGTAGTGGGCGTGGGCTCCAATGATTTAAACAAAGCTCTTACTTGCGATGACTTAGCATTATTTGTGATAAATTCTCTGTGGCTTTATTTACTTAGATAAACGTTTGTTTTCATTTATTCGGTTCAAGTTAAAAAACTGCGGGTTCAAACAATAAAACATTTAATAAGTCTCAATGTTATACCAACAAAAAACCGCTTGGCGCAGTGGTTCGAGCCGCTCGGATCACATCGGGTGTTTGCAGGTTCAATCCCGCCAGAGGAAATTTCTAGAAATGGCCTTTTTGTAATTTTACTCTGGACTGGATGTCACAGGGATCAGTCCTATCCTAGTCCACTGGACAGTATTCATAGTAGGTACAAAAGTTGCTTAGATGCCAGACTAACACACCAATTGTGTGGTTCCTACCACACAATTGGTGTGTTAGTCTGGCAGTATGGGGCCATCCATAAATTACGTCATACGAATTTCATGATTTTTTGACCCCTCCCCCCCTTGTCACAGCTGGGCACATTTGCGAGACCCCCACTCCCTATGTGACGTCACATATTTTTTACAATTTACAAAATTTTCAAAAAATTTCGGTAACAATTCAAATTGCGGTTTTAATAATTAGATATATCCGATTTTTAAATGTGACGTCACAAAACTTAGAACCCCTCCCACCCACCTTGTCACACATTGTTACATTTCGTCGACCCCTCCCCCCCTTTACGTGTGACGTAATTAATGGATGGCACCTATTTACTAAGTTCGATGAATGCATAAATCATTAATGTATTTTATTCATCCATATAACATCTTTCAAATACAATTTTCCCTCCGTCACTCATCTCTAAATCGTTAAACAAACCATTGAAACTCGAAAATTACTTTAACCTCTCTTTGACCTATTTGTACCTGGCCTCTTCAGTTACCAGCCACGCTGTTAAAGGCACTTAGCAAAAAGGATGTGCTTGTAAACTGCGTAGTCTTTTTAATTCATCCGTTTGATCTCCTCTGCTACTGATATCAAAGCAACCCCGAGGGCGATGTTCAGCTAATCTTGTAAAACCTGTGTATTTTTAAGATGCAATTTACAACCCCTGTTTTGGAGTCCTTTAAAATGTAAATTTTTAAGTATCTGCCCTTTATCTTTGCTCCTTTTTATTTTTTTTCGCTTTCATTATTATTTAAGTCGTTTATGAGTATGATTCTCTAATGCTCGAGCTTTTGTATCTTGAGGGAATAATTTTTAAATGAAAATAAATAACAGCTTTTTCTGTGGTACATTTACTTCTGTATATTGTTTCATCCTAAGCATTGTTTCATTTACGCAATTAGTAATTATGAGTTTTTCTAATATTCTTCGTACTTATTTAATTCCTTCTTTATCAAAATAATATAGACGGTAAACAGTAGTCATTCAATTATCAGTAAAATAAACAGTTACTATATATTCGTCTTAAAATATCAGCACTTAAGTGCCGAATTGCCCCAAGATGATATAGGTAATATAGTATTAATGGTTAACCACAATCGATGGATCCCCTGAGACATCCCTATTCCATCCTATTCCTTTATTATAACACTATAATATGTACGGGGGCCGTTTTATTACTATCCTATCTTGAAGGATGGGACCCTTCCGAAGGTGTTGTAGGAAATTTATGAAAAGCCTTTTCGGGAAGCCGATAATATGTCCCCTTGTAAATATTACATTGAGTTTCATGTTCTGGATAAGGTCGGCTTAGCGCCAGTTATTCGACTACTTGTTGGGCGCCAAGGGAAATGTTTATTGCGTATGGAATTTAAGGGTTTTGTGGAAATTATAGTTTGTTGGTACCTTCTATTGAACCTGGATTTGGGAGAAAATAGACTTTGAATGAGAAGGGTTTTTGAAGATAAATCCATTTTGTCTGTGGATCAAAAATGCGATACTTACCTACTTCGTAATTAAACCCAAATGAATCTAGAAAAATCACTATAAACAATCACTATATTTATGTAAGTACACCCCCGTATTCTTTTTTCTTAAGATCCTCTCCATTCAAAGGTTGCCTGGTAGAGATCACTATTAGTGATAAGGCCGCCCATTTTCCACTTTCTGTGTAAATTGTGTAATTATTTATAAATGTTTATTTTTCTAGTGGTGGATTAATAAAGAGTTATCTATCTATCTATCTATAAAATACAATTAATAATGCTAGGTTTTTTGATGCCTTATTTTAACATCAAAGTCTTCATTGAGCTCAGTTTCTGATAACTATTTCAAACATCTCTATAAACCAACTTAAATGAACCCTTCGACTTTGAAGCAATCAAACTTCCAAGCTTCAAGACGACACCTTCACAAAACCTCAAAATACCGAAACTTGTGCTCCAATTCTGAAGACTCAATAGAAATGTCTCGATAGTCGAACCAACAACTGTGTTTATTTGTAAGTCAAACTGCATAACGGTACTCGGGGACGTGGTAAGTGCTACAGCCAACAACATCAATACACTCTTAGTGCGGTGCTGTAGGGAATGCCACCTAGCGCGCTCCAAGTATCGAGTCGTGCTTACACGAAGTTTAGAATCGATTTTAAAATGTTTGTTTATTTATTTATACAGTACTCTACTTGATACAGGACGATTGTTTGACCAATGCGCAATTTTTTTATAAAAGTATTACAATAAATTACCAAAGTTATTGGTACGGTACCGTTATACTTGATGCTTATTTTGTAAACTTTTTTATGGTCACCTGCCAGTTTATCAGCAGTTCGCGCGCTCGATGCGACGCGGCGACGAATGGCGTAAAATGTGTGACTATTTTACAGAAACTTAAGCAGAATTGCCAAGGAATTAGCTAGAAAATCAGAAAAATGAATTGCGTTTGCAGCCCCTCCCGAGCCTATCTTACCGATGTATCAAACATTCAAATCCGTTTAGCTATTATTGCGCCTTGATCAGTCAAGATCACATTCATAATAATAATAATATCCTGGGACATTTTTGTACACACGGTTACCTGATCCCAAACTAAGCAGAGCTTGTACTATGGAAACCAGATAACTGAAATTACTGGATATACTACTTTAAACACTACTATACTACTTTATACTTTCATAATAATTAGGATTTAAATCGTATTCTTATCGGACGACCGATGTAATGCTAAGCAAAATGATATGTCTAATGGAATGTCGACGCTTCATTTAGGATTACAATAACAGGATACTAGCCAACCATATTCCTTTAATATGTTTTTATTTATAACTGCGTAACGATTTGTTTAATTTAAAATCACATTGTTGTATTGTAATTGCAGTGCATATTACCATAAGAATGGGCTTTGAATCGGACGATTTATAAACATTAGGTGGGCATAAATGCGTTGACCTGTGACTGGTAATGTTATTCGCGTTACCAGAGCTATAGAACATTGTGCAATTTGTGAATACCTCTTAGGGTACTTACGTATTATATCAAATTACGGCTATGATCTTGCATATAGGTACTTATTACACTATGCACGCGATGTACAACAACAGAAATAAAAAATAAAAAAGAACATTCAAAAAGTGTAAAAATATAATGCGATTACGTAAGTACCCAAGAAACTGGCCGTATTTTCTCGCTGCCCGTGTGGGAAAATGTTGGGATCTGAAAAATAAAAACAAAATTAATCAACACATTTCATAAGTACACTAGTTATAGGTAGTTTTTTGTTTTTAACAAAAATGGAAAAGTCGGGTTCCACGTATGCAACTGTGCTTCAATACGGACGTACCACGCACAAATGGCAGGTCGACAGATTTATCGTCCGATTCTGTGATGAATCATTTTGTCAACCAACATTTTCGTGTGGCATTGTAGCCAGTCAAATATTTACAGGGAAACGAATAATATAGCTGTCAAAGATTTCATCATGTGGAGATAATAAATTTACTTATTTTATTTCAAATTTTTATTTATTTAATTCTTCGTATAGACTTAGAACGTATAGAGTAAGGAGCTATGCTATCACCATGGGGCATACAACATGTTAAGAAAACCCTGTCCGAGCCGAAACCGGTAATTAGGTTCCCCAATCACATGACCAAATAAAACAAAAAAAATAAATATTCATGATAGTAAGATAGTAAACATATTAATGAACATTTAAAGTGCCATTTTTTTTTGCCTTTTTCCCACCTCATGTAGCTAATTTTTAAAATATGACAACACCGTTACCGGAAGTAATTATGTTAGATCGTGTGGCGGTACCTCTGACCACAAAGTATGTGATGACGTCATACTATGTTTTTTTTTTATCTAAACGGGGTAATTGTTTTCCAAAAAAATATGGGAGGCCTTGCCCAGCAGTGGGAAACATACTATGCTAAAAAAAAATAAAAAAATGTTTTTGACAAAAAAAAAATGAAGAAAAAATTGAAAATTTTTACAAAAATAGAATCTAATCTCGATACCCAACAATACGTTTTCGGGTCGGACAGGGTTTTTTTAACATGTTGTATAATGGGAACCTCACTGTGCGCGGGGTTCTTCCTTATTGTCAATTTATCACTTAAGTTATACCTAACATTAGCAAAAATATAGACTTTCATAAAACAGTTCCTACTTACATAAAAGTCTACCCTTCTTACGACTACGGTGACACCTTAAGAGCAAATTTTATTCGGGATTTGCTTTTTATGTAAATTCTAGCCAGTTCGCTCGAAACGAAAAATGCTGCAAAGTTTGCAGTTTGCACCTACTTGTACCGATCCGACTGCATTTGCTAACTTATTAAAAGTAACTCCACTTTAGAAGTATACTTTAGGGTCCCATTTACATAACGCTGTGAAATTTTTAAAGGAAAAGTTAGTGGGTTTAGTGCTGAGTTAGTTAAATTCAACGTCATTTATTATTTTTATTTTAAGCTGGATATTTTGTTGTCTCTATACAGGTTGTTTCAAAAATCCGAAATAATACAAGGGTCTTGGATGATTTATTCGAAATACGAACACGTTTTCAATAAAAAAAAACGAATATTTGTAGCTTATACATCAGTAAACTACTACTCGTAAATTAACTTTACACTGTTTCCTAGGCCATTGGCCATTGTCCTAAAGCCGCAACACGAAAGCAAAGGCCCGTAACTAAGAAAATATGTTAGTGACGTATGATTTGTCTTCATTAGTCATCTACATTGAACCTTAATTGTTATTTCGGACTTTTGAAAGTACTCATCCTGTGTAGAAAGCTTTGTATTTTTTGTATCAAAACAACCAGATATCTCTTAGAATACATGACGCAAAAGAAGAAAGGACGATGTTTTTTTATAAAAATGTAGTAAAACAACATAATTAGGTACTTATTATAAAATCGGTTAAATCGGTACCAGTGTTACACCGGCCTAAAGTTATATCCATATCAATCAAGTTCTGCTTGAACAGGAACTGCTAAACGTCATGGACTGTCTCCCATTCGTAATACAACACCGACACCGTTAGCTTTGAACTATTGGCGATAATAATTGCACAGTCATGGAGTCTATTCTCTGAGTACTAATATGGGTAGAGTCACCATGGGTCAGGAATAGAATTCAATATTTATTTCCTCCAATAAAATACAGAAATAATGGTTGGTTGTTAAGAAAATTATATTTATGTTTTCTGAAATTAGTAAATTCGAGTTAGTTTTAAGGAAGTTGGTACATACTTTTTTATTTTTTACTGACCGCTGAAAACTGGAAAACTGGAAGGATTGCTAACGGTGCCCAGGGTGTAGGTACTACGAGGATCTAAACCGGCTAAAACCACCATTCTGTGGCATACTTCCGCGAACCCCGGTGCGACTACGGCCCTTACAGCCAAAAACTGCTATTCGGAGACCGAAAAACTCAAAAAGTCATTAAGTTTTTTTGGAAAACTGCAACCACTATTAGAAGAGGTTCTATGTGAGCGATGCGTAAGCACATTAAAAAGAGTTTCTAAAAGTTTTAAAGTTTACGTCAAAAAAGTCTGTCTGCATAATTATAATATCAAATTATCATTTGGTGCGTCTAGGCATTGCATGCTTCGCCTGGACACTCATCTTGTAACATTATGTCTATGCGTTCCGACGTCAAAACTGAGTACTCGGGCGCGGCATGCGCCTGATGTAGACGCACCCTACTATTGCATTAATAGTAAATTAATCTGCTGACCCAGATTTCCCCTAAATTATTAACACATGGTGTCCCTATCAAATGTCATTTACGATTCAGTTCGCAGGTTGTTCTGTACGTGTGTCATTCAGTGGTAATATGACCGCCGATATTACAGACTGGGCCGCCGTCATAGTCTTTACATACAAATGAACTCGCATTCTTAGCTCTACTGCAGTTGTGACGTCATGCTTGAGTAATAATCTTCTGCGCACCCTGGTAGATGACGCAATTGAACATGGGAATTTAATTGTATTATTATTTCTTTTATTTATAAACCAGTAGCTGCGTCTATATCAGGTGCATGCTGATACTCATCCAAATCCCCAAGTATTATTTATCACTTCTGAAGCACCCCGTATATTTATATATCTACTAGCTGTCCCGGCGAACTTCGTGCCGCCTCAGAATTAATGTTGTATTTACTTATTAGCCAAAAAAGAACTAAACCTTCCACCCCGTTCCCCCGTTCGTCGTCTGATCTACTCCTTTCCCGTGTCGCAAATAAAGGGTTCCGTACCACCATCGAATAAAAACGTCAAAAATATCAAGTTTCTTGTATGGGGACCCCCTTTGTTTTGAATTTTTATTTTATTTTTAGTATAATTTGCTGTTGTAGCGGCAACAGAAATACACTTTCGGTGAAAATTTCAACTCACTACCTATTACGGCTCGTGAGATACAGCCCGCTGACAGACGGACGGACAGAGTAGGCTTAGTAATAGAGTCCCACCCCCTTTATTTTTAAATTTTATTTTATTTTTAGTATTTGTTGTTGTAGCGCTAACACGCTACGGATACCGGCTTAGTAATAGAGTCCCGTTGGTACCCTTTGGGTACGAAACCCTAAAAATAGCTAAATTGGTCGAAGAGCTACTGGTCCATGGGAGACATCATGAAGGGCAACCTTCCACTGACACATTGACATGTGTATCCCGCCCGTTCTTACCTACGGCGCCACTGTGGGCTGCAAATCGAGCTTCATAGTACTTTAATTTTTTTTCTCATTTTTTTTTTTTTTTGCTTTTGATAAGCTTCTAATGCCTTCAGCAGTCATATATAAGGAATATAATTTCGTAGGTCTACTAAATTAGATTTAAAAAAAATAAAATTTTGTTTGGCCCAAAAGTAATAAATCCAAATAACTTCAAAACTGCTGTGTTAACCGTTATATCCTTACAGATGGCTGTTCTACCGATTATTTGTAATTTTTTGGCGTATTTTATATAACGGTAACAACTGCGGTTTTTTTTTTAAATAAATACGTTATATAAAAAAAGTTTGAACTCAAATTTGAAAATTTGTTTCTCTGAAATACAGACACTTATCTGCAAAATTTCAAGTTTATAAACCCATTGGTCCGCATGTAAGTACAAATTTTAGAATAAAATATTTAATAAAAAAAACCGCAGTTGTTACCGTTATATAACATACACCAAAAAATTACAAATAATTTGTAGAACAGCCATCTGTAAGGATATAAAGGATATAACACAGCGGGTTTGAAGATACATATTTGGATTTATTACTTTGGAGCCATACAAAATTTTCATTTTTTATTTTATTTATTTAGTATACCTATGAAATTATATTCTTTATATATATTCATGACTTCTGAAGGCATTAGAAGCTTAAGAAAAGCAAAAAAAAAAGCAAAAATTTAAAGTACTATGAAGCTCGATTTTCAGCTCACAGTGCGGCGCCCAGACATGGTCACTAACCGAGGCTCAGAAGTCCAAACTGAAGGTTTGCCAAACAGCAATGGAGCAGCATTTTGGGTGTTAAACACACTGATAGGGTGCGGAACACCCAGCTGCGTTCCATGACCCTTATCGCGGATGTAGGAGCGAAAACAGCTACACTTAAGTGGACCTGGGCGGGTCACCTGAGCCGAATGAGCTCAGAAAGGTAGGCCAAAGCAATCACCGAGTGCGGTCCCAGAGCACGACCGTCGTCGCCGACGTAGACCCAAAAAACAGTGGCGCGGTGACCTCGACGCTCATCTAGACGGGTGGTATGAGAGAGCCTAAGACCGCGATGGATGGAAGAAGATGGGGAGAGACCTTTGCCCAGCACTGTTATGTGCACAACGCAGATATATTTCTTGTGATGAATTGCAGGAATTTATAGTCACCATCCGCCATCTGACACCGGCGTTCATTACGCCATCTATTGAAAGTAATTTGAATCATACGTAAAATAAGAGTTTTTAACGCTTTCCGGGCAATTTTTCCAATTTTTTTAAATGTATGAACCTTCCTAGAACTTCACGGAATAATCCAAAAAAAAAATCATCTAAATTGGTCCAGCCGTTCTCGCGTCAAGTAATGACATGAAATAGGGATTCATTTTTATATATATAGATTAAGTAGATGATGATCTACTGCAAAACAAAAACCCATTGCCAGTCGAATTGATAAAATTTGAAGGTCTTGTGAATTTTATTTCATTTCCTATGAGACTGAGATAAAGGAAAATAAATTGCAGTGTTAAGCTATATTTATTTAGGTTTAATTTGTTTTGCAGCCTTTAAAGAACAACCGCGTTAAAACTTCCTTCCCACTTGACCGCTTCAAAAGGATAGATTTCATGAAGAAAATTAAAAAAGTTAGTTCAAACAAGGGGTGGGGATAAAGTCCTGTGGATACGCTCTGAGCACGTCCATCTCTCGAATATTGTACACAACAATCGACTACTAGGATAGTTAGATATCCATTACCGCGTAACAACAAGACGATGTCATCGTAAAATCAAATTTTGGCGTAGTGTATGTGCTACAAATCGATACGTGCGCACATGATTGTATTGATTCGGGATCATGTTGGCATAGTGTTACCCGCATACATTACTGGGTTTGTAGATAAGTATAAAAAATGATTTCGTGATCCATGATTGATAGTAAAATAAAATAAGTGTTATAGGAACTTATAATGTAATGTAGTTCGATAAGTGATAATCATGGATATTACTGGGACTAGATTCTGAGTCATACAAATGGCTTTTTCAATTGCATGACATCTTGGCCCAGTTGTTTGAGCGTATGTCACTAAACGGGTAGCGGGTTCAATTCCCGTCTGGGAAAATTTTGGAAGAGGCATTTTACCATCATCTGGGTGTTAATGGTCCCGAGATACCCATAGTTCTTACATAAAATCGATGTTTAGTTTGGGACTACACAAGTTTGTGTGATAGTCTGGCGATATTCATTAATTTATAAAGGGTGGTGCCGACATAACGACAATAAATTAAAACACGATCCCTGCTAGTCAATCACAACACATTAAAATTATAAAATTAGGTTTACATCAAAGTCCAAAATTTAAAATTTTCAAAAAAATTAAATGCGTAAATAGTCTAAACGAAACACAACACCCTTTATAAACGTCTATCGACCTCATAGACTGACCTGCAAGTACAAGCAGGGCAACATCGCTTCGGTGTCGGTGTTTTTAGCGGCACCTTTGTAGGCGTAAAGTTAATATAGTCTAAATAAAAAAGCAAACCCGTGGCAATACATTTGAATATAATTTAATAATATTTTATGTGCGAATTACTAATGTGATACCCAGTATGTGGTTTCAATTATTATCATGATGTCGTCACCACCCTGTATAAGGTCTTAATTTAAGAGTGCACGACATTTTGCATGGCGCCTCAGTAAATGCTAAGATGACTTATGCCAAAAAAAATATTAAAAGTTGTTACTTTTAATAAGATTATTACATATACTATGTGGGGAAAACTACACCCGTTTCTTTCCAGTAGACCATTGATTATTATTATTCCAAAAGTAAGTTCTTAGTTACTTTCAATAACACAATTTTCGTCTAAATCCTAACTAGTAGGTAATCGGCAATTTTTCTTAACAAAATCAAAAAAGTAATGTTTTTGTAAGGTTAATCATCTTTAGCATTGACTGAAGCGCCATGAAAAAAATTGTGCACTATTAAATTAAAACCTTATATAAATAGGACATTAACATAGATGCAAATAAGTTTCTACATAATATTTTAGCAACTCCATTCTGTAACTAATTAGAATACAGTAAAGCAAACAATCTAGTTTCAGTTGTATGGGAAACTCTCTCGTGACTGTATCACAGTAGTATGTTACAAAACTATGACACACGGTACAAATTAGATCACTCACACTTTGTTTTAAATATTAGCGAGTGGGCCAGCGAACGGTTTTTCAGTTTCACTTGAAATCGTGGGCTTTGAATAAGTCATAAATAGACTATCACACCAACTGTATGGTCCTAAACTAATGGTATTTTTTAATTTATACTGTCGCTAGAGCGGTATTTTTTCAGAATTGACATGAAAATCCAAATAAGACTAGGGACTTATTGAAGAAGGGTATTAAGTATTCGATTCTCATTTTAAATATGTAAAAAATATTACCTTAATTTTGACCTAATTATCCAATAAAATACGAGTTCATTAAAATTAAATGAACAAAATGAAATATGTAAGGAAAAGGGATTAAGGTAATTTACACAAGTAAATTCCCTTTGATAAGACAGCTTATAGTCACTAGATAGCGTAACACGTTGCATTATTTTTTTTGCAATGTTTTTGTTATTTTTTCTCGGTTATTTATTAGTGTTGTTTTTCATTATTTTTTATTTATGTGTGAGCATGAATTTTCATGGGCTTGTCCCTCGTCTAACCCAACACCCTGTATTAAAAATCTCGATTCCGAACAAACCCATTTCAGGTTTTCAGTTACTTCAAAACAGCTTCAATTACACGTTGTATATGAGAGTATCAGTAAGTAGTACTTAATATCCACTGGAAAACTGACAATCTATTCACGAGTTATACAAGCTCTCAACAATTAACTCTGTATTGTGGACCGTCTCAATGCTTCCTCGCTACTCCGGTACTTCGTTATTAGTTTGCTGGGCAAATAAATACTTAGTTACAGACAATCAGTAGTCTAGTAACTTGTTTAGTACGGGTCCAAGTTTGACGGGGTTGCCGGCATAATTAAACCATTTGCTAGTTACGCTCGTTTGTATTCGAAACTGAGTACTACTTACCTACTTAGGCACTTATTGATTTTGATAGAAGTATGCCGGGGAAGTAGCGACTAGCGACTGTAGCCTAGGGATGAACAGGTTGGGCTAGCAATCAGAAGGTCCCAGGTTCGATCCCCGGTGGGGCATGCACCAATGGATGAATTTTCATGTATGTGCATAATTTACAGTTCACTGACGGTGAGGGAAAACATCGTGAGGAAACCTACCTATCACTCGGGATTAGGTAATAGTCAGTTCCTGTATACACGGCGACAAGGTTCACCACCTGTCACGTTGGTTTCTGACTATCTGGTGAAACGTGGGCTTTGAGTGGGTTAATACCTCCACAATGTTGTGGTGTATGGCCAGTCAAGCCTTTGACTACCCCCGAATGGGGATAAAAGTCGTGACGTTACAGTTATGCCGGGGTATATCACCCTCTCACAGAACATTGGCGTGAAGTAGCTGTATTTTGTACGATGAGTGAGAGAGCCGAAAGCTCAACCCCTCCCTTTACCCTTTTCTCTGTCCTGCTTCCCTTCGGGTTTGCCACTGTATTTTATCAATTATTATTAATTTGTTTCAGGTTAGTAAGAAATTGCATAAAAATTTTATCCTAAAAAAATCTTGAAATTAAATTGACATAAAAAATCATTAGGAAGTTTTGTTCTAGAAGTTCCTTGTTTTATTACAAGCAACTTCGACCCATTTGATCAAATTAAAAATAATATACCATACAGTTTGAACATAACCTGTAATTTATGATACACCTGTGTATTAATGGAAATGGCCTATTTAGATGCGTTATCAAAACACTTTGAGAGTCGGATATAAATGTAGTCACGAACGTTAATGTGAATAAAATTCGAATTAATGACGCGCTCACAACTAGAAGAAACATTTTATTTTGACATTACACCATAAACATAATAACAACACGATTGTTTATTGTGAACACACCTTTAACTCAGCTGCAACAAACGAATTTGAACTTCATTTCGTTGTGATAGAGCTTTGTAAGAAAGTAGAGTCGAAATATAAATTATAGAGCTGAGACTGTGGAAATAGTCGAATAAGCATAAAGGGAGCAATATACATCATTATATTATTAACTTATCTTCTCACCCTTGACAACAACAATGCCTGTTGAAATATTCTGATATCGTTATTTTCGAGAGATTTTACTGCCGTTTGACATGCAATACTTTAATTCAATTCGAGAACTGGGGGCTTATTACGAACCGGTACTATCTGTATCGTTGGTTCGTGATTTTTACAGTAATTTACTGCGGAAAGATATCCAAATTCAAAATTCGAAGCCCGAACGAAACGGATTGCATTCGGTTTGTAATAGAGGCCCATCAGGGGTCTAATACGAGTTCCCGTGAAGCATGATTTGAAAGTATTTTCCAGTTTAAGATAAAATATACAGGCTGGTATTTTTTAAAGATTACTAGCAATTTGAGATTATGAAACTACTAGTAATTCTGTTCGCCCGTTGCGTTCAACTAAACGAAATACTTGTACTAGGCGTAGACTCACTTCAATATATTAATGGATAGAGATCGAACCTGTAACCTCTAAGTTGCGAGGGCAGCCCCTCTAAGTAGTAAGCTAAAGATCAAATCGAATATGGTTTTCATGAGATGTCTTAGCTAAGGTCAACGCTTAGCAGCCAATACGGAAGGTACAGTTAAGGTTCCAAATGCGTATACTACGCGAGTATATTATTATGCTAAAGCTGAAACAAACTTTATTCACTTCACTACTGGGTTCATATTGTAATTAACACGCTCGCGCGTTCAAAATTCTGTAGTATTTTTAAAATGAATCCAGTGCTTGAGTGAATACAGTTTGTTTCAACTTTAGCAAAAAATACACGCGCGTTTTACGCGCCAGTCCGCTAGAACCTTTATTTTCTTAGAAGCGTGAGTATGATTATCTCATCTGATTAGTTTAACGTGAGGGCGTTTTTCCTCATTTCGCAGGCAGTCATTTTGCAAAGTTGGCATCACTGATTTTGAGATAGGTACCATTGTCACGAGTTGAGACGATTAAGGTGTGATTAAATTATGAGAACTCATCACAAGACGTTGACTCTTATAATTTTTTTCTTATTCCAAGTTCTTGGAAAATTGGGCAGTAATTTTAAACATTTTGTAATGTGTTATAACTATAAAATAAAAAACATGATTTATCATTAAAGTTACGTTATCAATTTTTACAGTTGTTATGGAAGAAGACTTAAAAAAAAGGTCGAAATTGACGTTTAGAGCTTTTCAGGCATTAATTGGAAGGTGCTGAAAAGACACGTTGGTAACCAAAAGCGTGCGTGTTTCTCTCGTAATACGGCCAATTTTTACCTACCACCATTCTTTTCAATCAGAATTTTTACTTTTATCATATTATTTGAATTGATGGTAAGGGAAAACAAGAGATATTATAACATGCAACTAAAAAACACAGCAATAGCTTTGGCAACAGTATCACCTATGGGAACTAATATCGAACCGGGAATTATTCGTTCGAGTTTACACAAATCCGTATTTAAACTTTTATACAATCAGAACTCTGCACAGCGCAACTTTTCCGTGCGGAAATTTTAAATATCGAATAACTGGGTTCGAATGCGGAAAGTATAATAAATGCACTTCGAAGTGAAGTGGGCAGTTATGAAAAATTTAATACACCCACTTTGAAGAGTTTCAAAGGACCTCGCCAAATAAACCTCTTACTGAATAGTCGGAGATACGGCCGGATTTGCATAAGATGGCCGGACGGCCGGATCTGAGGGCAGACGCTCGTGTCTTGCATCTAAATAACGTCTTATATTTGCAAATATTGACTCTTGCCCGCACCCTTTCAGGGTTTCAATCCTTATTATCTTAAGATAGTTTAGTGAGTGGCAAGTCGGCTAATGCTGCTGGAACAATAAAGCCTCATTTGTAATCCTAAGTAGTTTTTTTTAATCCGTTTAGGAACAGAACTACTCAAATTATTAAATATTAGGACGATTTGTCCTGTCCTAGATCAAATAGCAGGAATGAGAACTGACTATAGAATGTACCTATCGCATAGGTAGAGCTTTGCAGTACTTATGGTCACAGAAGAAAACATGAAATAATGACAGCTTAGTAAGTAAATCTTTTGCTATACATAGATATATAAAAAGTTCTCTCCTAATAAGTCTCGACTAAGCTCGGCCTTCAGCTTTTTGCATCCAATTTCTGGTACATATTTTCTGAAGGGAAATTTTTCGTCCCTTAACTATCCTGTACTAGATTTAAATTTCTTCAATCTAGATATTACGGACTTCGCTGTATTATGCATGTTCTGGCAATAAAAAAATCAAGGCAGTTAAATTTTACTTTTCCGAATAAATACTTTTTGATACACTCAGTTGTCATGTTAGTAGAACATAAATTATTTTAATGTTCTCTCACGCCCCCGAACAGCCAATAAAACTGAATCATCAATGATTGTAAGCCTACTTGGTATTCAGGGGCCGAAAGCTATAAAGCAAATCATGGCTAATGAATCACGGTACTATATTCACCGTCATTTGTGAACCACTCCTCTTCAGAGAAAAGGGTTTACAAACGTGACGGGTTGAGAATCTTGAGATGTTATCGAATGGAGATTATCATTTCGCGAAATAAGCCGCATAATATTTTTCATTGTTTAAGAAAAAATGCAAGGAATGCCTTTGATAGTACCGCAAAAAGTGCAATGAGAATTTCATTCGCTTGCATGTTTTTTTTTGGCTAGAAAATAAGGTTCTATATTGAACCAAATAATCGCGTCAACTAGCCAACAATGTAACCTTTTCCGGTCTTTATATTCGAACCGGAATTGTTTTGGGAACGTTTTGTTTCAACTGTATGACTCCTACGAATGAATCAAGGTTGTTAAAGGAAAACAGGGGTATGAGTAACGATATAAAATATTCCCACAAAACCACACAAACATGTTGATTTTGCATGATAAAACTTCAAGCGTGATCATGGTGCCACTTGCCAACTTTCGCCCATTTTCAACCGTTTGGTATTTAACTACATTAAAATGCAGTTCATGATCAATTATATTTTTCGTAAATTTATTTATGGCATGATTTTTTCCCACAACATGACTGAATAAAAGACTGAATAAATAATACGGTATTATTTTTAATAAGTACAAAGATTTGATGAAAATAAATGAAATGATTTCTCAAAAGCATGTTTTTGGGCGGAAATATCTAATCATCCTAATTAAAATTAAAGCTTCACTACTGAGCTAATAACAGTTCTTTGTAATATCATTCATGCAACAATGACCACCTTATAAGTCGACATGAGTTGAAATCACAAAAAAGTCTGTATGACAAAACAAACAACCGCAAAAATAGATATTTCTAGTCAGTTTACAATGGCTTTACAAAGCATTTTAGGCACAAAATTGATTTGTAAAGCCAATGGAAGTAAAAAGTTATGATGGACTTTTTACAAAGAGGATAGATTCCAGTGTTTAGTAAAAGGGAAACGATACATCGTTTTGATTATTCAGCTACAAGTATGACTAACTTTACCTGCCGCGCATACTAACTTCAAACACAGATCTATTGTGATGATTGTTAAAGAAACAGAGGTAACATTGTTCGATGTTCCGTCTGTTAGTGGTCGCAGATGTAGGCGTTGGCCAGTTTATAGCCGTGTACAGTCATGTACTTTACCGTGAATGATGACTGACACTCCCACAATGCGTGTTTCGATGGTCGTTGGATCTTGTTTGATTGGTCAGCAACATTTTAGAATTTAGAAACATTTTGATATTCGTTCGTGTTCTTTGCTTTTTTATAATACGCGTCCAAATATCCCACATGCCGCGCGAAGCAACTTTGCCTCGCTTAGTATAGTATGACATAGCGCGCCTGAGCCAAATGCTCGCCCTGCTTCACCCGAGCGCTGTCATTTGCCTCGCCTAGTTGTACCCTGTTTTGAGACAGAATAATGATTTAACTAATTACTTGGCTATATCCTTCTCTGTCTAGACTTCTAGAGTGTAGATTAGCTCGCCCTTGGGCTGACCCAAGCATGTGACTGAGGCTGACGCGCGTGCCGCGCGCGGCATTCGCCTGATAATTATGATGGCTATTGAGATGGTTTTATGCTTTACAAAAAAAAGAATATGGTCAAACAAATGCCAATTATAATCTTAAAATCTACCGGATACAATCATGAACAGCCCTCTTGTTTTAAAACTCGATAAAGATACAATATCAAAAAGGATGTAAGTAAAATAATACCAAGAACCGATAGGACAACACTACCATTAAACCACAATGTCGGTTAAGAAAAAAAAAAGCAACATATCCGTTGTCAGTTGACACGCGCCGCTGTGGCCGGATGGCCGCTGATAGTCCACTGGATTGACAGACCAATCGAGTTTTATAAGTACACTTCGTAACTGATTGAAAAGAAATGATTGAAGGAGAATATTTGTTATGCACGCGGCTTAAGATGAGGGTTCGAAATTTGGTTGATTTTCTATTCTACTTTTTCTTTAAGTAAGTATGTGGACTAGGAATCTTATATTTAGATGTATGATTTTTGACTATATTATCTTGGGTATCTTTAAATCCAAATCACGATTTGACGAAATTTTCTCTATAAAAAAAAATTATGAAATGAGCTCTAATTATTTACAATTTTCCTTGCTACCACGATGTTTTTACGATTTAGATCACGAAATTATTTCTAAAACATAGCAAATAATGATATCTAAACTACCCTTCAACCATATTTTAATTCATGAAGTAGTTTTTTTTTAATTCAAGAAAATGTGGTTTGGCGCTTACGTTGTTTATTTCCGAGCGCGCGCACAATATCGCCATCTCACATTTTAAGTACTTGAACTAACCATGTCTCTCTCTAACTTTGTATTGTCAGTGTCCGCTCGGACTTGTTCGACGTCGGACCTGTGAAGGATTTTTTAAAAAATATTACGAAAAAATATTACGGTCGTGCCACATTACAGGTACAGTACAGTATTTACAGTCCGCCGACGCCTATGATAAATAAATAAATATCCTTGGAAATTCTTTTACACATGACTACCTGATCCCAAACTAAGCAGAGCTTGTACTATGGAAACCAGATAACTGATATTACTACATATACTACTTTTTGTTTGTAAATACAAACGAAATATACACTTAATTACACCTAGACTCGGGACATGCGGACATGTTCATGCACACAACTGCATGTCCTGGGCAGGAATCGAACCTATGACCTGCACTGCAGCGTGATTTTCGTTTGCTTTTCCTTGTCTTGTGTAATTTCTTTTCATCTCTTGTCATTTTGTGTCATCTCTTGTCATTTTGTGTCATCTCTTGTCATTTCATAGTTATTCGTGTCATTTCTGTAAAAACTCCCTATTTCGCTTACTGTTATATACTTGCAGCATGGTCTTGGGCCGACAGTGGGAATACATTGCTTGTCAAAACAATGGAGTCGCTTTATTGCGTTTGTTCTAGGTATGGATGGGCAAGTAATAAATATATCATACATCAATAAATTATCGTAAAAAATAACATTACAGATATGGATAGGAAAATGTTTGTCCGTCCTATTCAATCTATTATATTATAAACGAAAGTAACTCTGTCTGTTACCTTTTCACGGCTTAACCGCTGAACCAATGTTGATGAATTTTGGTATGGAGATAGACTGGGTCTTGGCGGAGAACATAGGCTACTTTTTAGGGTTCCAAAGGGTGCTAACGGGACCCTATTACTAGGCCTACGCTGTCCGTCTGTCTGTCTGTCCGTCTGTCAGCGCGGGCTGTATCTCACGAACCGTAACAGGTAGAGAGTTGAAATTTTCACTGAATGTGTATTTCTGTTGCCGGTGCAGAACAAATACTAAAAATATAATAACATTTAAAAATAAATATCAAGTCTCAAACTTGATATTTTTGATGTGTTTATTCTACGGTGGTACGGAACCCTTTATGTGCGAGTCCGACGCCTTCAGATCTTATGAATGTTTTCTTGAAATAAATATAGTGTATTTTAAGTAATTAACTGGCCAACCCTCAGGTCCTACCTACCATGTTAGGATCTTTTTCGTTCTAGGGGTGTAAACCGTGATTTAACGAGTTAATGTGATAATTTTTGTATTTAAATTATTCAATTCAATGTATTTGTTTCAGACATAGTCCAATATTGATTATTAAAATTATTATAATTTCACAATAAATATAAAACAATAAATAAAAGTAAAATTAAATTTTAAAAAAAAATTATTTTTCATGTTTTATCATTAAAATACAATATAATATAACATAAATTAAAATAAAATACAATAAAATAAAAACCTACCCCTAATTAAACAAATACCGTCCGCGTGGGATACTGGCTGCATGTCCTCCCTGTATTCAAGCTGTTCCTGTTGTCAAGCGAATTTTTTGAGCAAGGAAAGAGCCAGCCCTCTTGTCACCTGTGGCGGTAACCAGTCTAAGGGTGATTTTGATAGATAAAAAAATAAAGATAAAAAGATAAACAAAAAATAAATGCATGGTTAAATCAATAAAATTAATAAAAACTGAAAATTAAATTAAAAAATAAATGAAATATGGTAAAAAAAAATATTATGACACCGCTGATGACTTCATGATCGGCATCGAAGTTAAGTACCAAAGTATTCCTTTGCCTACGAAACATGAAAAAGATACTCATATCCGGCAGTCAGTCACTGACACAGAGTATGTACATTTTTACCCGACTACGGTGGGCGGAGGGTTATGATTTTGACCGATATGTATGTATGTTCATCTGCTCCCGTATAACGTCCAAACTATTTTTATATCATAATAATTTGACTAATGAGATATCGTTGGACGCGTCTGGATCGTCCGCTGGTTATAGGCTATTATACGATCGAAATATTGTTATACGTATCTATCAGCATATTGTAGGTATCGTTTGTCTTCTTTTGACTTACTTTGTCTTCAGCAATAAAAACAACATAGAAATTAAATTATTTTTTTCATATACACTTGACATAAAAATCCCTTATAAAACGAAAAAAATATATTTGAATATTTTCATCCATTTCATCTATTTTAAAAGGTGCACTGGGACATATTATTTTAATTGTACGAATTAAACAATATTGTTCCTTCAAAAAATAACTATACTATAGTCTACTCCATAGCTGTTCTGTCCTAGCTAAGCGAGAGGGATATATCCTTCGGCAGCTCACGCGACGCTAGCCACACCCCGAAACTAAAATTCATTTTTTCCTTGTATCGTCTTAACATTGAACTTTGAAGTAGTGTGTATAAGACATTGTTTTCATGGTAATTTCTTTGGTAGATTTTCTTTGGTTAGATCAGATTTCAACACATATCAAAATAGTAATTCTAACTTATGAAAGGTATACCTAATTATTTTTTTCAACCAGATCAACCAGTGTATCGCAGTTACATGGATGGATGGATGGATGGTTGTTATATGAGTCATGAAAAAGCAAAAAAATATCATAAGGTCACACATAAAGAAAGTTTTCAGTGAACCTTTGTATCATGAGGCCAAAGAGTATCACGGGTTGATACTCATGATACGTTTTGGCCTACGAATATGGGGGACATGTAATATGATAAAGGTTTATTACCCTGCATTGAAGTGTTGCTTGAAATTAAAATTAGATCGAAATGGCTATGATGGTATTGTTCAACTAACTCCTCATACTTAGATTTTACTTTTAAAAATGAAATTCTGGACGATTTTTTTCAATTTAAAACAATGTCACTGACCAAATTTGAAATCTAAAAGAATTAATTCGATCTCTAACATTGGAAAAGAACTAAATTTAAACTCTAACAGAATTTGTTCATTTTCAAACACAATAAATAGAGTCAAGGGCGACTTGATAGTCCTATTACAATTTTGCATACAAAAAGCACATCCTACCATCTTTTCCCTATAGAGGTGAGCATTGCTAACTTTTTGCCTTTGAGCGGGTTTTACGACTCTGAGTCCGACTGTTATGGGTAGTGTGGGATCCACAATTTGCGACGCCATATATTCCGTTCATAGCCTTTGCCTTTTAAACAAATCCTGTTTTATAGGATTCACCTTTTAAATAACTTGTTGATTGGTTAATAATGTCTTTTGTGTTTATAGAGCTATTTAATTATGTGCCTCTAATTTATGACCAAGTGGCGAAGTGAATGTTTAAATAAACACTGCTTGATTCGACTTATAATTAGAACTTTTTCAGAAAGAGTAGCATGAAAGGTTATGAGTATAAAAATAGCAGTTACATTTTACGTCATGTAATTTTAATTGTAAGTGAAGTAATTTCATTTTACCAATTAGGTTTGTAAATAGTTGCATATCCCTGTTGTTTCCACTGTTTTATTCTCAAAACGTAAGCAAAACTTCAGACGTTCAGTGAATATCCTCACACATTGCTAACGTACGGCAGGATGTTAGAGCAAGCAGTATTTACCTGATATCTTATTCCATCGTAATTACATTGACTTTCATAAAAAGTGGTCAATCACGTGACTAGATGATCCTGTTCTTTAGACCTAGCGGTTTTCGTTCCCCGCCATTGGCCACCAAGATGCGATCGCCGGGAGACCACCGTGTTTGAAAAGCGGTTCCAAATTACTTTAGTTTCAATTCGATGCATATTTTACTGATATCAAAGCGTGTAAGCTTGGAGTTTATATGCATTGTTTATTTATGAGAATATTCATTGTAATTTTATGTCAGTTTATGAGTTTTTTTATATAACACGCCCAAGGTTAAGCTGTTACCGTAGTCTATAGATGCTTGCAATACCGGAGGCATTGCTTGTTAGATGGTTTGGTGAGAGGGAGCTACTACCTCGATCTAGTCAATCCGTATATGATCTGCAATCAACAGGCTACAGCATTGCTCTAATCTCTTTAATCCGTGTTTTGCAGTTCCACGACTATTTTTTTATTATAATATTGTTTCACAGAAAAGTATGGTACCTAATACACCCTAGTTAACAAGCACGGGTTTGTAGTTGATAACTAACTTAGTAAAGCTACTTAATCTCATATTCTATTTACAACGGTATTTGCGCTGTGCATTAACGGCGTTGTTCCCTTAATAACCCCATCATGAGCAGTAATACCAGACTTTGACTACCTTGTTAATTTGTTTGTAAAAATGATCTCTTAAGTTCTCACTTGGTCAAACATTTGTGTATCGTCCTTCATCTCTTTCCTTTTAGTCCAAAGTGATAGAGAAGGATGCAGGAACCCACAGCGTGGTGATAAATCAAACATTTTGAGCGGAAGTTTGTTCACAAATCCCGTTCGACTGGTCTCTAATTAACATAAAAACAAAGCTAGAAAATCATTCAACGATTTCTCCCAACATTCTCTGGTGTCCAACCACCCAGCTATTTGATATCTGTCTCATCTAGCTCTAATCCTATAAATGACATCAGATAAGATAGAGGCTATGTTGGCTCAGTGTATTTTATGTACGGAATTAAAAACACGAATTAATGTATACCGTCTTTCGATTTAGACATTACATAAATAGGTATGTATTTTACATTTGATTCAATAAAGTCATTGAAGTGTAGACTGTGTTTTGTTTTTAGTGGTAGAGCCAAGCTGTAGCCAATTGACTGCAGCTCATATATGGGCTGGCTCGACCGGGGTACTACCACCCTCTCTCAGAAGATCGGCGTAAAGTAGCTATTATAGCTGCGTTTCGTACGATGAGTGAGAGATCCAGAAGCCCACCCCCCTCTCCCCTTCCCCTCCCTCTGTCCCAATCCCCTTCATGTCGGCAACGTGCGAGCGATGGCTTTGGTATTGGATGGCTTTTGTATTATTATTTTTGGTATTGCAAGCATCTATAGGCTACGGTAACTGGCGAATAATTAGGCGGCCCGTACGGTTGTTTGCCATTAAGGTGGCAAAGATATCAGCCCGTTGAAATTATACTTAATTTTGCGTAATTGGCACATTGGTACTTCTATTTAGTCAAAAATGATCAAGTTACTAGAGTAACTTGATCATTTATGACCATGAGTGATCCAATTATCAAATAACTTACATAATGTAATAGTTGTGATTGAATTGACGCATATGCAATCCAAGTAAATGGAGACGTTGCGTTCGTATTTAGTTACAGTAGTTTATTTCTGAAAGTGTTTTGTAACTTAATTCACGCTTCATGAGTTTTATTATCGTTATTTTTTATTATTTGTACCTACAAAATAATGACGTTCTTATGAGAATTTAATTTTAAAAAGATGCAGATATTAAAAATAAAATTGAGTCCAAGCCTAGAAAAAGTTAGGCAAATAGATTAAAATAATAAAAATGTTTTGGAAAGTCGGAAACTCTGTAATCGACTTTTTTTTCTTTTGAACGAAATGAGGGACTATCCCGCTATCCGCTCCGCTCATGAACGAATCGTCACCTAAACATTATCATAGCCTATCGGAGTCATCTCGGGCGACAATATACGATCAGTGACATCGGCCCGAATCTCAGTCACGGATCACTTTGAGTCGCACCGAACGAGGGTATTAGACGATCTTATGTTTATAGCCAAGGGCCAACGAGTATTGGAGAAATTGGTATAAGTAATAATAATCGTTAAGTCTTACGATACTCGAGAGGATTGAATTGTTTTTATTATAAAAAAGGTTTAACTCTAAGGATTATGCCTGTTAGATTGGACTGCCGCTGGGTGAAGTATTTCGAGCGTAGGCCGCTCGGCTCACTGCATCGGGTGGTAGCGGGTTCGATTCCCGCCAATCAAATCATTTAAACGTTGGCAATGGCGACTGTCAATTGAACGGAAAATAGATGTTTAAGGCGTCATTACAAAAAAATTAACCTCGTTTGAACGTGTGTTTAGTCAAATTTCCTTTCTTAATTTCGACTTAACTCGTGTTTTTTACCCGACTACGGCGGAGGGTTATGATTTTGACCGGTATGTATGTATGTATGTATGTATGTATTTATGTATGTATGTATGTGCGTCTGTGCCCACCTAACTTCCAAATTACTTGTCGTAATTTGACAAATGAGGTATCGTTAAAAGCGGCTTAATGGCGCGCTGGTTATAGGCTCTGTGACGTCACATAAAATTGCATATGGCGCCCTCTAGAGGACATAATGTCATGATCTAAAAAAAAACATTTTTTAATAAAACCGTGTGGGGTATCAAATGAAAGAACTTGATGAGCACATTTCAAAAATATATATATTGTTACCTATAACTCCAAAATAATTAAATAAAAAGTAAGTTTAAAAACTAAAACCCGACTACTGAAAAATCGCGCTCTAAAAAGTATGAAACAAGAAAATATTCTCATCTAGAGGATAGCCGTGGTCCGTGTTCATATGCCATTTGGCCCTAAAGGACCTACACGGACCATGGCTATCCTCTAGATGAGAATATTTTCTTGTTTCATACTTTTTAGAGCGCGATTTTTCAGTAGTCGGGTTTTAGTTTTTAAACTTACTTTTTTCTCGTTTATATTCTTTTGTTCCTAATAACACTGTATATCTCGTAAAAGTTAAGTGTACCGTAATATATCCTATGGCTTTAGCGACCTCCATTCAGTCAAAAGTCCGATCGATGCCGAAGCAAAAAGTTGGATCTGCAATATCGCATAGATGAAAAAGTAATAATTCACAGAAATGATAATATTAACACGATCATTAATCACGATTTAAAGTTTGTATGCAAACTTTATTTTAAAGATAACTAGTTTTAATTTTTACTCACAAGATATGACCACTTCATCTTTATTATTTTCTTGAAGTTCTGAATAAAAATTTATATACCATCAATAAAATAGTGATAGACACTATTTAGCTTTACTTAGGTAGGTAGTACCTTAGATATGTTTTGTATGATCAAACTGTTCGCTTACATAACCTCATATATGATTTATAAAGTAGTTAATAATACTGTTTTTGGTAAATTATGAACGCCTTATTATCGCATCTATGTTATTTAATTCTTCTTTGCCATTTCACAACCCTCGTCCACACAGCTGGCGCCACAGTCAGCAGATCGGCAAATAAACTGTTTGCTCTTATATTAAATTAGTTTCAGGACAGCTTATTGTTTGAGTTTTTGTTAATTAATTGATATGTCAAAAGCTGTTATTAAATATATCAAATTTGCACTTACGATACTTTACTTGTGCTTTTGAAAGGGCACACTAATGTATCAGCAACTATTTGCATGACTAATGGTAGATAGATGTTTTATAAGTCATCGAAAATTTTATAAGGCCTAGGTTCTTAGGACCCCCATACGCTGGACGGACCAAATACGCACGGCAATGAACACCTCAGTATCCGAAGCGATCCATACCGCTGAAGACAGAACGACGTGGCGCAAAATCGTGCAGAAAAGAGAGCTTCACAGTGGTCACGGCCAGTCTCGATTCGACTTTGCATTGAGGATACACGACGCAAGGAGGAGGTTCTTAGGATAACATTATAGATTGATACAATATTATAATACCTAAAATCTTTTTAGATTCTGAATTTCATAAACATGTTTCTCATGATGCGGGAAAATATAGATTTCAATTACAACCTCAGATTTGACATGGTTTGAATTGCCGTTCCAATTTCAAGTCATTTTAATTAGTTCTAAGGTTTAAAATAAATAAATACATATTGCCAGAATATCACACCAATTGCATGGTCCCAAACTAAGCATAGCCTGCACTATGCATGGCTACCATACAATGGACTGGGGGCGATCCCAGTGCCACCAAGACCGAGGTAAATTACAAAAAAAGAAAACGAAATTTGCCTCTGGCGGGAATCGAATCCGCAACAACCCGATGACCTAGTGCACCAAGTATTGGTCGTCGTATAATGATTTCATTCCATGTCTCCGAACAAAAAAAACCGTTATCCGAGGGAAACGGACATTATTGTCTAAGCTGACGCGTTACTCAGTCGCTTTATTTGCAAACCTTTTAGCCCTCCCTTCGGTTGGGTAAAGTTAGAGTAAACAATATTTGCTGCCCTTAGTGAACCCGTGTGTTAGCCCGAGAACTAACAGTTGTTGAATTTCCGCGTTTACTAAAAATAGTTTGCCTCTATATCAACGTGTGGACGACCGCTTGGCGAAGTGGTTTGAGCGTTGGCCGCTCGGGTCACTGCATCGGGTGGTTGCTGGTTCGAATCCAGCCATAGGCGAATTTCTGAAACGGCCTTTTCGTAATTTGCCCGGGTATTTACCCAGTCCATTGTATGGTAACCATAGTACAAGCGTTGCTTAGTTTGGGACCATACAGTAACCCCCAAATTCATAGAGATTTTAGACAGATTACAATGATTTTGAAAAGAATTTTTAGGAACAAATGTGATTTGTAATTCCATTGCGAATTTGGGGGTTAATGTCTTGCGATATTTATTTTTATGGTCAGAAAAGTTTTATTTTGTTGTTCTATCCGTTACATTCACTTATTCTTCGAACAGGTATGCATAATTAATAACCCGTGTCATGTTGGTCATACACCATATTTTGGTTGCACTCTGCGTCTGATAGGAGCTTAACTTCGTGGAAGAAAGGCCTTAGAACGTTCACATCAAAGTCACACATACCTACCTAAATGACTACACTTAATTGGTTAAATGTGAAAGCACCTATCTAAGCTCAAAATTCCAAGTACCTAGTTTATCTCTCCAATTGTTTTAAGTCCTCTTAACCTGTTTTCGAACATAAGATACCACTCAATCTTCACGAGGAAGTAAACAAACGGATGTTGAATGGAGCTGTTTTTTCTCGAACGTGATAGGTCAAGCTTTTACCATTAGTTGTATAAATTATTGGAGTAAATGTTAGTCTGGATCATGAATAAAGATAAGTACTTACTATTATTTGCATAAGTAACTAACTACATCGAAAGGTAATGAAACAATAAGTAAGTATATTATTTGCTACATTTGCTATAGGTCCCAAATGGCGTAAGAGTTAAGTATTGATGCGATTACGAGATCGGAAACTGTATAGTACCAACATATAAAAGACAAACTCCTTTTATACTTACACTGTATCTTCAACTTTTGCTGTATTTGAATATATTTCAAAGGTGAAATAGCGTTCATAATCTTTAGCAGTGGATATTTTTTCGTACAATAGATTATTACTGTATTGTTATTTCTGTAAATAATAGAATGTTCAATAGAAAGTTCAACGAACATTATCCACCCCTTTCTTTCTAACGTAAAAATTCTCACTGCCTAGATTCAAAATTTATAATAATTGGCAATAATAGATGTAAAAAGTGTGACGAATTGACATGAGAGTTATTTATTGAAAGTTAATTCCGTACCGTGATGGAGCGATTGATAAAAAATATTTAGTATTTTTTAAACGTTTCATTGAGGTATTGAAATAAAGTACCCTCATGATAGAGCATTGAATGTTATTGTGATTTTTGTGAATTATGATTCTGTTAATCTACTTTTATTACACGTTAAAAGTGCTAAGAGCATTTACAAAAACCGAAACCAATGGTAGGTACTTGAAATTGTTTATTGTATCCTAAATGTCACATAAAACTAACTATACCAACCTTTTTCTATAAAGCGTACCAAACGACAATCTATGTACTACTGGATTTAAGGTTGAACATATTCAATTTATCACCATAGCTCGTTTGACTCAGTATTCAAAAGATAAACCTTGCAAGTTCTCAAGTCAAACCTCAATGCAATTAAATCGATGCTGAATCGCACCATTAGCGTATTCCCATCCCTTTTTCCGATATCGCATGATCTAATTAATTAATACCGGTTTTGTCTTCACTCCAAATGCTGTCATTCGAAGATTGGCGTTCGTCCGAACATCTCTCGCCCACACATCTCGTAATTAAGCTCGAATCAACCAAACCTACTTAATGCAGTTGATAAACAGCTGTTCTTATTTGCATTTAAAATCGATATACTGCTGCCGTTTAAGCGTTAGCTCCGTCCCTTGATTGACTTGACGTTTACTATTTTTATCAGTCGTTTAACGGCTGTTGCTATAAATCGTAGCATTTTTATCGATGTAGAATTGATTATTCTATCGCTCAATTAAATCGTATATTGAGTGTTGAAATGTGTTTTATAGGTTTTGGTCTTGTATACGAGGCCTGGCCTATCTGCTACTGAAATTATTCATATTGAAATAATTTTATCAGTTTATGTTAATGACTTTTTTTCCCGATAATATTTAATTATTTCTTTAGCCTATTTTGTTTCCCACAGTTAGACAAAGTCCTCCCCTTTTTTCCTCCACGCGTCCCTCTCTTGGGCTTGTTGTAACCACAGTTACAACGATATTTAATTATATTTTTTTGTTTCCTAAATTTATATTAATTTTTGACTTTTTTATGGTACTGAGGTGGCAAACAAGCGTACGGCCCGCCTGATGCTAAGCAGTTTAACCGAATCCTATAGATGCTTGCAATACTAAATGATACGTGCATTGCATTTAGTTTTGCGTTGCAGCTCTGAAGGAGAGTGACTTTAATTTATTTTTCATTGTATTGATCTTTTTTGCTTTTAATTGGGTGAGATTCACTCAGCATTATTTTATCTACTTTACATAACAAAGTAAATAATATGTCGTATCATTTCATAACTGTACCAGTACCCCTTCGTTCAATGAATCACAACAATCTACTCTGATTATTAAAAACTCTCATAGTCATCCACACACGTCCCGTATTCGGGTGCGATTTGTTCCGGAGCGTGGAGAATGCGCTTGCGCGGCGTTCGCTGTCGTCGCCTGTGCTTGCGCAATGAGTGACGCCGCCTCATTAGGCCGGAACAAACTTATGTAGCTGGCAATGTATGTGAACTTGGATGATATTGTTTGTAGTGGAAATGTTGACTAGTTTTTCTGGTTTTCAAGTATCACATTTTTAGAATAGAAGTACCTAAAAAGTTAGAAACTTGTTTACAAATTAACGCTGCGTAAGTACGAGATATTTTTTACTTTTTAATTTAACGTTATTTTTTTATGTAGACTATCTAGATTTAATCATTTTTTTACCTACTTGGATTTAGTTTTGTGTCTATTTTAGTTTATCAGTGACATAAGGTTTGTATTTAGCTATCTAAAATAATATAATATTATCTACTAGAATTAATTCCATTCATTAAACAATTAAATATATCTTTTCAGTAATTAACTTTGTTATACAATATTAAAAAATTACAAGTCAAAGTTCTTAGTTTTCGTAGTGACCCCAGCCCCACAGCATTGACCCGATTTGGTATACTCTCAGATAATACAGCTCACAGAGAGCAGGATGTGAGTATGTTCGCAAGTATGAAATTTGTGAAAAGCGACAATGGATCGCGCTATTGTTGGCCCATTTGATTTGACGGCCTCGTGCCTGGAAGGAAATGAATCGAGGGAAATAAGTACGACAATTTGTTTTATGCTAAAAGCAAATGTGTGGAAAATTAGCCAAGGTTTTAGCAGTAAAAGGGTTTTAAGAGGTCAATTTTAAGAAAATATGAAAAAGTTTAAGTTACGCGTTACGTTAGGTATATTCACGCGCTAAGATCGAAAACGTTAGATTGTTACCGTATTTGAATGCGATAAAAATTTATGGATATAACGATGTCGTCTTTAACGTATGCTTAGTTTACCAGCTTATAATTCCAGAGAGTAGAGATACTTAAGACTCGTTTACACTTTAATAATTCGCTATCCTACATCATATATTAATTTGCTCTTCTAAAATATAAGCTAAAGTTCAATATGTTATTGGTATTTAGAATCGAACTAGAATATATTTGTTCGTAAAAGTCAGTTACAAACGCCTTCTAATTGAATAGGACGGAACAGGAATCAAAGGGAATGATTGCGTTCCCCTACAATTTCAAGGGGAAGTTGCCGAGGGTAGGACGCGATGCGTGGACAAAATTCTTTTAGGGAATCCTAACATAGAGTTAAGAAACGAAGTACAAGAAATACATCCCAAAATATCAGTGGCCGCGTCTACGTTTGGCGCATGCCGCGCCCGAGCACTCAGTTTTGACGGCGGAACGCATAGACATAATGTCATGCGAGGCATGCGAGGCATCTGGACGCACCATTTCAAAGAACAACTGAGCTCTACATATTTTTAACAGCAATGTTCATCGTTTTGATATTGCATCAAACATTTTGCAAGTTTTCTCACAGCAATACGTTCCGGTTGACCTTTTTGTAACAACTTATTGTATACAAAACTATAAAAATGTAGAACGCAAAATGTCCGTTGCATCACATATAGACGCTAAATTTAAAATTTATATGGTCATTAGTAGAGTCATAAAAATATAATGATAAATGCAACTCTATCAAAGACATCTGATTCTGAAAATGATTGGTGTCATATAAATTAAAGTCGTAGGTGCCTATTCTAAATGAAACCAGATTCGTAGCTCCCATACATTTTAAAGCGACATCGTGGGTGAGATTCCGTTGCAGTAATGTCATTGCTAAGATTGTGGGTAAAATTGCTCCGTGTAATTTGTCCATGGGGTGAAGCAGATCCATCTTGTAGTGTCAGGGTGCAGGGGCTTGCGGTGTGTGGTCGTTAATAAGTTAGGCCGTTGCAGGATTTGTGGTTATTGGTCAGAAAGCTATTGGTGTTTAGTACGATTCCTATAGCCAGCCAATAAATATAGCTCTACAGAAAACAAAAGAACGCCATAAAGTAATAAGTAATTTTATAAAAAAAAAATATATTTTGTTTTGTTCTTTTGTTTTCACTTTTTTATAAGTACTACATTGTGATTAGATGCGTCGACCAGCACTAAGCATCCGCGTCCGAAGAATAAGTTATGACGACGGTCATGACGACTTGGTCAGACGTCACAACTGATTGCTGGGGCGCGTCGCTCGACGCTTGAGGACGCGTCTATTAGAGACTACTGAATACATAAATAACTCCGTCGCAGTCATTCCTATTATCAGTGAATTAAAACTTATATTTACTTCTACACAGTACATAACTATTCTTAACTGTACAGCGGCAGTAACAAAAGAATTAACCGATTCCATTCTATCATTCAATAAACAGAAATGCATTTTAAATACATACAATGAAGCTTACATTAATCTTCATTTTCAGTTACCGATCATAGAAGTGAGCGATAAAAATATTCGATTATAACCTAAACAGGGGAGAGGGAATGAGCAAGAGCATAGTTACATTTCATCTTTATCTCCACATGTGTAGGAAGGGTTGTTACGTACAGAAATGGAAGCCACTTCAAAGGCGCACCGCCGAACCGCCGACAAAGTAAACACTTATTTTATACATCGCCGTTTTTTATGGGAGCGCCGCTTTCTGATCTCCATCGAGTTTACTAATACGAAACAAACTTTTAGTACTCTAGTCATACTTCATACTAATAAAAGGTAGTTTGTTTGTAGAAGGTAATCTTTGAAACTACTGATCCGATTCTGAAAATGATTTCACTGATAGAAAGCTATATTATCTTCGAAAAACACGGGCATAGCCGTGGTCCGTAGACATATGCTACTTTGTCCTAAAGGACCTAAACGGAACATGGCTATCCTCTAGATAAGAATAATTTCTTGTTTCATACTTTTTAGATCGTTCTTCTTGTTTCATAGTTTACATAAATAGACATGTTCAGGATATGAAAGTAAAGTGAATTAGTGGATAGCAAGACCAATGCCCCTTTGTCGCCAACTTTCAAAACTGAAATAGTATGTTTTCTACAACTTAGTTGCAATAAAATATACTCTATTTATGCCGGGCACATAAGAAATTGCCAATAAAACCGACATTAACCCGAATACGGGCAACGCAATCGTATTCACACAACTTGCGATGTTTAATACTGAACGCTATTATTATGTCAAAAAGACATTTAATAGACCTAAAACGTCCATAAAATAGTGTATCGAATGCAACACACGGCTTTTTTGCACCAATCGACGTGCCCACACGTGTATTAAAGGTCCCTTAAATATTCTGATCCATTGTAGTTGTGCGCAAATGGACATTCAACTTTTTACTGCGACACCAAACAATGCTTATTTTCAAGTGTTATAAGAAACGGTCGGTTTATTTAGCCATTGTTGGTGAACCATTTATCTCTTTAATTTATGGGGTAGCGTCGCGAATCGCGGACATATTTGTGTAGAGACGGCTCACGCCG
Source organism: Drymonia ruficornis (assembly GCA_947859195.1). NCBI lineage: Eukaryota > Metazoa > Arthropoda > Insecta > Lepidoptera > Notodontidae > Drymonia > Drymonia ruficornis. The sequence goes on along the minus strand of OX401915.1, from coordinate 8,643,378 downwards.
TGTACGCATTGTCATCTGTAGGTAGCACTGTTGGTTGCACGGTGTAAAATGTTACTAACTTGAGTTGTGCCGTTTTTCAATTATTTTTTTCTATTTGAAAATAATTAGTGTCCACGATTTTACTTATACCTATAGGTACACAGAATAGCTAGTATCTAAGTTTATTTAGATAGAAGTATATATTAACATATGTAATATTTACAAATTAACAAAGATACATTCAAAATGTCATATGAATAAAATAATTTGCATTTAATTCGATATAAGCATTGTTCAGTTACCCGAATAATTTGTTTTGTAAATTATCAAACATAGTATATTTACGCGTCTGTTAATGAAAGTAAGCAATTTAATTAAGAGAAATAAGTACATTGAGTATCAAATAAAATTTCATGGAAGTTTCGCATTTTAATTTGGGCATTTCTATTTTCAGCACGTTCTACAATTAATAAATATCACATACAATGAATAGGAGCAAAAATTTAAATAAAATTCAAAGAATGCAAGCATGAATGTTTCAATAGTATTACTTTACTACTTACAGGTCTCTTCGCAGCGAGTGTCGTTTTAAAAGTTTTATGCCCTTGACTACCGGCCTCCGAATTCGTCACAGAGCTTTCGTTATTAACCATTGTTTGAGCTTCGTTCTGGCCAAAGTAATTTTCTCTGGTCGAATTGTTGCGGCAATAAAAACATATATCAAGCCGGAGTAGGTGTTAACTGATTTAACAAAGACCACCAGTGCTGTACACGGGCTACTGTTTGTCGACAATTAACCGGACGTGACTCAACTCTTGTGATTCTCAAATTGTCTCATTTTCTGAGTTCTTGTGAGGTTGGCTGTGTTTATTGAACGAAGGTACACGTTGCGCCTACGTCGGGCTAATTGTAATGTTGGTATATCTCGAGATAGTTGGCTTTAGTCCCATTTCCTTGTGTACTATTGGTTTTGTATTTCAAAATATGTAAATAATTTTATGATGATTTTGTTTTCCCAAGATCTTGATGCCAAGTTTTTAGTATTCGTTGACCGTTTCTGTTCCAGGTATCCATTAGGTAAGCAGGAATGTAAATCAAATTAAGCTTAATAGGTTTATTATACGATGTATTGCAAAATAATACAAATTATACAGAAAAACATCTGCCGTAGATTTAACTAAAATTATAACATCTAAGGAGATGTCCTCACACGTCTTACAGCCTGTATAAGGATACAGGCTGTAAGACGGATAGATGGACGGACGAACGGACAAACAGACGGATTGTATTTTATGAGGATTCCTCATAGGGACTGCGGAACCCAAAAAACAACAATCAATGACTTCAGTCGTCCACCGTTTAAAAACAAATCCTATTAATTCTTTAAATACTCGAGGGCTTTACGATCGTTCAGGGTAATTCACCTACTTCCTGACTAGGCATAAAGGCACGCTAATAAAACCGTATGCACTGAACACAAATCTCTGAGCAATTACACCGGTCACGGTTGTATAAGTTTTAATTAATCGGTGAATTACACAAGTATAAGTAGTTTATGTTGGTTATCGGTGTCGACTTGCAGTTGGGTTTGTCGCGTACTGGTTTATGGGTGTGCATTTCCATTGTAGCCGGTTATTATAGGCACGATTAAAAAAAATATTTTTTTATGGTGACTTCATTATTGAAAATTCAATAAACAGATAAAATACGTATACCTACACTACACTTTTTATTAGTGAAATAAAGTCTACCAGTCAGTCCGAATTCATCCGTATATTTAAAACACTTGATTTTTACTTCTTTTAATTACATGTTCCAAGTTTTTTCTTACTTTTATTGTAACACTAGGTACCTCTTTTTACAGATTCATCCTTTCCTTTTACATTACATATCCTTCAAGCACCAAAGGAGCGTAGTTAAAATTAAATGTAATAACACATTCTTCCAAACTATATCAATGAAAGTATCATTCTAAGTTTTAATAATAACATACTGTACTGATACAGTGTCGTGCGTCAAGGTACATTGGAAACGCACTCCCATAGGTCCAGTAACGCAGTGCGTATATGTCGTGGACGGTTACCGCTGATGTCAATGACGTCTTCATTCTCCCGACACAATTCTTATTTCCGCCCGTTTAACACGAATTTTAATTCGTTCTAACATCTAACTGGACTGCGTTTACGTAACTGATCGCTGAGCACTGATAGTGTAGGTATTTTCATGTTTTAATTATTAAAATCTATTAAAGTTTGAGGAAGAGCAAAGTGTGATAGTTAGTCTCTTTAATAAATACAGGGATTTCACAAAATAATGACTTAGCGTGTGTGGTACAAGGGTCGTGAGGGTATGTTCATCAAATATACTTACAAGGTAGAGCCGGGCTGGGCTGGCTTGACGGAGATAGTACCACCATCTCACAGAAAATCAGCGTAAAGTAGCCATTTTAGCTGCGTTCCGTACGGCGATTGAGAGAGCCGGAAGCACAAACCCAAAGGCCATGGTAACTAGGTACTTAACATCAGGCGGGCCGTAAGCCTGTTTGCTGCCTTATTCGTATAAATATTTATTATTCTTATTTTTTTATATAATACTAATAAAAAGGGACTACCTAGTACGTAGAATACAAATATAAAATTAAGCTAGTTAGCGCCGCCATACACGGACTGCTTGTAGCTGTCGGCTAGCTGCTTGGCATAAAGCAGTCGGCGAGTTGTCGGCGGGTGTTCGATGCGGTCGAAAGTAACCAACTGCTCTAGTGCTGTCGGTTCCGACAGCTACAAGCAGTCCGTGTATGGCGGCGCTTAATCTATTTTGAATTTTATTAGAGTAGGTCGAAACTAAGATTTCAATTAGATATGATTAAGTTTATAATATAAGCTAGCACAAATATTTAAGCGTTTAGTTGATCCCAAAATCCGATAATTAAAATTGGTTTATAATTTACGTTTTATCGATATTAATAATATCTGTTTAGAAATAACATCTTAGTGCCTATTATTCGAATTTTCTTTATTAATTTTGCATAGTTTATTCCTGCATAAATAATTTGAAATCATCGTTTATGATAGCTATTATAAATATAAAGGTGCGTCTCCATGAGCCGAACGCAGCCAAGCAATCGGTTTTGACGTCATGTACACATAGGTATTGCTGTGTTCACAAGAGGCGAGAAACGCGCACAAGCAGTCAGTTTTGACGTCGGAACGCATAGAGTTGTCATCACTGATAGCTCAGGTGCATAGCTTTGGGCTTGTGTTCGCAGCCACAATGTCCGACTTTTATTGTCCGATCTTTATACCTACAGCAACGATACTTTAAAGAAATATGTCGTAACTACATAAATAGAGTTAGATTAAATCCCTCCATTTGGATTCAGTATTTTGCAGCGCGATGCAAATTACCCCAACTATTGTGGAGTCGTGACGGCCACTGATTATAATATTCAAATTTCATAATATTTAACTTTTCGCTGCGGCCGCGAGCGCCGTGGGCGTCGCTTTTGTAAGCTGGTGATTTCACGTACCAACATGGGACCAAGGATTGTTCCACGCGATAGGCAAATGGACACCAACTTTATAAAATACACCGATCACAAAAACTTGAGATCATTGTTATACGTTTCTCTAATAACATGAATCTCAAACTTTTTCTGATGTGTGTTTTATTTATTTGTCCTGCCTTGATTGCTTCGAATTCAGCGTCTCTACCACTAGTACAATACTCGACCTAAACAATTATTACTTTACCCAGTGTACGTAATGAAGTAGTTGCTATAATAATAGTCTTTCAATTCTTCAGATAGTCTCTATGCAAAATCTTTTGATATCTAACTAAATCTATTACATCTGACCCTTACCTTTGTAAATTGTCGTTATATATCTGATCATCATTTTAGTAAAAGTTTTAGTAATAATTTTGACTTGTTTTATTACGTTTAGGCGTCTCTTACACGACTGAGTAGCGCCTTCCTGCTATACCACCATTAAAGTACCAATTCATTTCTCCCTAATGTAAATGTTATAGAAAATTTATGTAAATTGATAATATTACATTACGTCTGATAGCAATTTACTGGCTATATAAATATGAATACCGCATACCGAGTAGTTGACATACGCTTACAATATGAATAAGAGACCTTTTGTTGGACTTTAGAAAGTTTCTACTAAATTAATTTTGTTTGTTCGAATGACAATATCAATCATTCGTAAATTGATGTGTCTATATGAAGCAAGCGGCGCACCCAAGCGGTCAGTTTTGGCATCGGAAAGGAACGCGTAGACATAATGTCATAACTGATGGCCCGGACGCATCGCTCGCCACATATAGACGCTCCCATTTGTTCGTTTTTAAATATTGGAACGGATATTCGTAGTAAGAATTCCGATAAATTATATTATGAGTTAGATATACTATAGAGATAACTTTACTTAAGCTAGCTAGCTTAGAAGTTAAACTCAATAGATTTTGATGTGTTACCTACTGTTTCTAAGTAGAAATAACGTTATTGTTTGTTATTATGAGTCAATTACAAATCGTTACAAAGGTCAGAAAGATAATTACAATTATCATCAATAATTAGAGCATATTAGATTAAGCAAATAGCTCCCTATGACATTTACAAACAGATAACCCGACGTATTTAGATGACCTACGGCAATGATGTGATGTACAAGTGTAACATAATATTTGTTCGTAGATTATTCGTTATTATTATAGAGAAATTTGTACGGGAAATATTAGTTTTCCTTGTAGATTGTGTGGACTAATTCTGATTGGTTGCCTCTAAATGTGGCGGGCAGCGCGCTCGGGCAATCAGTTTTGACGTCTGACTACGGAGATTGTCATAAAATGATTGCGCGGGCGCATCGCTCGCCAATTTTGGACGCATCCATCAATTAGGAGAATTATCACTTTTATTAGCTGCTGTTGGCATGTAAGTAACTTGATGATAAATAAATGAAGCAACACAGGATAACAAAACCAATTGAAACATGGTCGAAAAAGTTACGTAAATTACAAATTACCTTTGTAAGATAATGGAGAAATAAAGATTTATGAAAGTTTTCGCGCGCACGCTTTCGCTCTCGCTGAAACTAATAATTAATCTATGCGACCTAAAATTTTAATAATAGTTCAAATACTACGGATCGTTTCCAATACCACAAATAGAGCAAAGCGCGAGATTAAAACCAAACAAATCTATTTTATTAGTTAAGTAAATGAACGGCACCCGTATGACACAGATAGGGCGCGTTAATAAAATCCCCCATCATGCACGCCATTGTCTCTGGGCAGATAAAGCAATTTACTTAATTAAAACATCCACAATAATGTACGGACAGTGTGTTGGGATAAACTATACTGTTATTGAGGCATTTACTATGTCTAACTACGTGTGCTTGTTTTCTTGGTAGGTTATTTCTGTTTTATATCTGTTAGGACGTGACCGCGCCGGTAAGGCGATTGCGACGCGATGGCGATTTCTATACAAATTTTCGCTAATGTGAAGCGGCTTCCGCTTTATGTACCCCATAATGTGGAATATGTGAATAATTATAAATATTGGATAGTAATCAATTAAAACCACTTCGTGTGTAGTATGGTTTTTGCATGGAATGAATCCACAAAAAATAAAGGTAAAACATTTTTATTTTTATAAAAGTTTCCTCAACATTTTTTGCTATATCAAAAATAAATCTTCTAGTAAAATTGCTACTTGCACAGACAAAACAGTGTAGTTACCGATAATGACCAAACCGATACCAATTAGTCGACTCTAAAAGCCTTGGCATTCAATCAGCCTTACAGACTAATCACTGGGTACCCAATCACCCGTCTAATCAGAACTGTTCGTGAATTAACATTTCCGTTATATTAACATTCTGAATCTATAATTGTTGTTTGAAGTAGTGATGCGATGTGAGTCGATTATTGATTCGATTGCAATCGACTATCAAATGGCATTTGAAATAAACTCGTCTAGCGCTGGAGAAGACTGTAGTTTTCTCTTGAACACTAACATCAAGAACTTCAGAATTGATGGTGCTTCGCCACCCATTTCGACTACTACTTTTACTTCCTGTATCTGCTTTAGTAGGTTATATATAGTGAATTCTCTTATGAGTAATCAACAATAACGTAATAATTGAGTAGATTTTATCCCATAACTACTTATGACAGTTTTTTTTATTTTTTTATTTTTTTATTAGCCTATTTTTGTGTCCCATTCCTGAGCAAAGGCCTCTTCTTGAATTCTCCACAAAGCACGATTTTGAGCCGTCACATACCAAGTATCCTGCAAAGGTACCAAATCATCTCGGAATCCTTTTGGGTCTGTCTATGGCGATAAAAAATAATAATTTCATCTCGATGAAGTCAAAAAATAACAACAGATATTCGAGCAGTATGGAGAAATAATAGTGAGCACACATCACTATCCAAGAGGCCGAACCACCGGAGTCGATAATTATAGCTTGAAAGTAGTTAAACAAACATAGCACTAAACGAATTTTTAATAGGCTGCTGTCTAACTTTTTAAATACACATTAGAATAAATTATATACTTGAAGCTCATATACAGAAAGCTAATTACATATATGCTGATGACAGTTCTTAAAACATAAATATTTTGTTCTATTTTCACACAAACAATGAATCTATTTGATGGTTTTTTCGGTTCTTAGAATAAATGCACACATTAGTAAAGGCAACAATTATGTTGCCAAAGGTGTCTGCTAAGGTATAATTTGATACCTCAATCAAAGAAAAATCAATGACTAAATCGCAGTTTTTCATCACCTGACATCTCGTAATAAACAATAGGTCGATGGTTTATTTTTATTTTATCTACACGCAAATAAAATCAATACCTATTACAACCAACGACAAGCGATTTGTCCTTAACAGTTAGCTTTTACTTATTTTTAAATAATAATACCTACGCTTTTCGACACAGAATGAACCAGGAATTTATAAAATGGTCGCCCATTGACGAACTTGGTGGTGACTGCTACAACTCGAATATTATTACCAATTCGTATCTCTTATTTTTGGCTGTGGTATAGTACCTACAAGACGTGGTATTATTAGAATATATTTATGGAATTTTTATCCTTATAACCGAGCAGTTGAACTTTTAAAATATTTCACAATATAATTGTAAGACGTTACAGGGGGGTTACTCCGAAATACGTCGCTGACGGATCGTCCGAAGTACGGATTCGATTTACGATCAAAACAATGTCAAATCGTAGAGAAAAACGAAAGAAGAAATGTCAAATCACGACAATCCGTCAGCCGAAACGTTAGGTTCGTATTTCGGAGTAGGCCAGCAGATCTAATTGTAACCCTGACATTCCTTGAATCATGTGCAGAAAGTCAATAGGCATGATTAAACTCTGTAGACGGTTTATATCAAAAGTTTGGGGTAAACTAACAACTTAACAGAATTCCGTTAATTGGAATTCGATTTGTCCAAATTTAGGGGTGGACTGCGTTATTGGATTCCCTTAACCCGCCCTTTGCGATGTGAGGCTTGAAAAATCAATGGGTTACCCCACACTTGATTAGTCATCCGTAGACATGATTGGATTCAAGAATGTGCTTACGCATACCTTGTCTTGAGGATTTGAATGATAGTGTTGGCATTCTCCTAAATACAGGTTATTAATCTAGCCTAGCTAGGAGGACAGTTACTATACCGCAAAATTGTAGTAATTACTCAGCTTTATACCTACTGCAATTGTAATCTTTGCATGTACTACAAACCATTATTTCGCTCAATAAACTATTTATATTTTTTCTATTGGTATCATTTCAATTATGTTTTTAATCACATTCAAAATATTTTCATTCATGTAAGCTAAATAATGCATTTATAAATTGAAAACATTGCTTTAGTGTGATGCCTTCCGTGCTTTAAAAATGTATATTATTAATACACACCAAAGCCTTTTCAGAGGCCTTCGGGCGGCTTGAACAACTCTGACACCAGATTGGCCACTAACTATACGATAAGAAGTAAGAAGTAAACGATAAGATAAGAATAAGTAAACATTTTTCCTACTGTCTATCTATGTACACTATTGGTAAGATAGATTCATGGCCGATGATTTAAAACTTTGTAAAAAGTTTTCGATAGTGCGTTGCAAAAGTGGAAATTTAATCGTTTTGTTTTTACAACCTCAATTATTTTAATTGCATTTTTTACGAAACATTTCAATAAGTTTTTTTAAGCTATCTATCGGTAGATGCTATCAAATAAAACAAAATAGATCGTCCCACTACAGATCTTGGCCTCCGCTAATGTGCACCGCAAAAAATACCATACGTTACTTTGTAAAACAAACAAACTCTTTCCATTGCTTTAGTACTTAATAGCGGCTGTATAGGCTTTAATGGAGCCTTATTTGTATTTTTATCGGCTCTACACGTATTATTACAAGTCGTAACTGTAAGTAGAACTGCATAGTCATTGCCTAAACGTTGTCCAAGTATGTAATTTTAAAGAGTAAAAACAAACATGTTGGAATTGACGAGAACGTTTAATGAAGATGATGATTTGAATATAAAATTCTGTATGTATAGCTTCGAAGTAAGTAACATGTAACAATAAATAAAAGTTGTCGGCTTTTTCAGAGTAAATGAATTAATTAATTATTTTAATAATAAGCACCATTATGAATAGTGTATTTAAATATCTTAATTGGTGGTTAACGCTTTTAAAACAGATTTTATATCTGTCACTTGCCAGTATAACCATACTACAGACGTATTCCGTCCGTCCCATACTTTATTAATTAGCTAAGTGGCATTATTATTATCGGCACTTAATTAATCGTCAATTTTATAATCAAAATTATTGTCTCTCTCAGCAATAAACCCATCCATAGTTCAGTCATTCCATGTGGCACTCTATTGAATTTAATTGCACCCATTCATATAATTGCTCCATTGGAAGTTGACTTTCACGAAAGCCTGTCGATTCTAATGCGCCCAATAAAGATTGTGTACCGTCTAATTTCACTTAACAATTATTTAACAAGCTTCCAAATCTTAATGACTTGATATTTTTTATTTCTAATTTGGTAATTACGAAACAAGCCTTTTTAAAATACAGGTTTTTCTACCGATAAATGAGCGACCGTTATACGAGTTTTGGTTCTTTAAACGCCGATGTAATTATGTTGTTTTGTTTTATTGTGCGTAATGACGTATTGTTTACAATGTAAAGCTGTATAGATGGCGAGATATAGTTAATGAAGTCCTGCTTTGTAAATAAAAAATATTTAATTAAAAATTATTCGGAAGGGTATACTTAATTATTACTTACGTCTTTTTAAACCTTAGCTGCTGCAGTTAGTTTATTTTGTTATATAATTTAGTTTACCTAAACTTCATATTTCGACGACCGCTTGTCAAAGTGGTTTGAGCGTAGGCCCCTCGGTTTAATGCATCGGGTGGTTGCGGGTTCTATTCCCGCCGCAGACAAATTTATCAGATGGCCTATTCGTAATTTGCCCTGATCTGGGTGACACTGGGATCGCCCCCGGTCCATTGTACGGCGATATTTATTTATAAAAATCGTGGACGTATAGTACGTTTTTTTATACTTGTCCTATTTGTTAAGCAAAGATGGCGTTCAGCGGGGCGATTGCGTAACTTTTTTGTCAATGTTTCAATTGGTTTCGTTCATCCTGTGTCATTTATACACGTAACCATTGAAACATTTACAAAACAGTTACGCAATCGCCCCGCTGGACGCCATCTTTGCTGACCAAATAGGACAAGAATAAAAAAACGTACTATAAATGGTGTCTTTTCTTATTCGCCTATGTTTATAAAGTACTAGCTTTTGCCCGCGACTTCGTCCGCGCAGAATTGAAATTAAAAAAAATCGGACCCCGGATCCCGTATCCCGGACCCGGATTTTGTATCCCGGATCTCGTTACTCAGGTTCCGTTGCCCGGATCCTGGATCCCGTTTTCTGGATCCCGAATCCCGTATACCGAATATCCCGGATCCCGTTCCCAGATTCCGTTAGCTAAATCCCGGATCCCGTATCCCGGATATCACGGATCCCGTATCTCGTATCCCATATCCCGGATCTCGTTTCCTGGATCCCGTATCCCGGAACTCGTTACCCGGATTCCGTATCCCTGATATCACGAATCTCATATCAAATATCCTGAATTTCTTATCCTGGATCTTGTTTCCCGGGTTCCGTATCCCAGATCTCGTTTCCCGGATCCCAGATTCCGTTTGCCGGATCCCGGTTCCGGTACCCCGGATATCACGGGTCCCGTATCCCATATTTCATACCCCAGATTTCCTATCCCGGATCCCGTATCCCGGATCTCATTTTCTTAATCCCGGATCCCGTTTTTTCAGATCCCAGCTTCCGTTTGCCGGATCCCGGATATTTTTTTATTATAGGACTGCGGTGGCAAAAAGCGTACGGCCCGCCTGATGTTAAGCAGTTACCGTAGCCTATAGATGCTTACTATATAAATATTTTCCTTAAAGTATAACCAGATTTTTTTTATTATAGGACTGCGGTTGCAAAAATACGTACGACCCGCCTGACGTTAAGCGGTTACCGTAGCCTATAGATGCTTAGTATATAAATATTCTCCTTAAAGTATCGACCTATATTTTTTTATTATAGGACTGCGGTGGCAAAAAATCGTGCGGCCCGCCTGATGTTAAGCAGTTACCGTAGCCTATAGATGCTTACTATATAAATATTTTCCTTAAAGTATTAACCAGATTTTTTTATTATAGGACTGCGGTTGCAAAAATGCGTACGGCCCGCCTGACGTTAAGCGGTTACCGTAGCCTATAGATGCTTACTATATAAATATTCTCCTTAAAGTATCGACCTATATTTTTTTATTATAGGACTGCGGTGGCAAAAAAGCGTACGGCCCGCCTGATGTTAAGCAGTTACCGTAGCCTATAGATGCTTACTATATAAATATTCTCTTTAAAGTATCAACCTATATTTTTTATTATAGGAATGTGGTGGCAAAAAAGCGTACGGCCCGCCTGATGTTAAGCAGTTACCGTAGCCTATTGATGCTTACTATATATATTTTTTCCTTAAAGCATCAATCTATATTATTTTTATAGGACTGCGGTACCAAAAAAGCGTACGGCCCACCTGATGTTAAGCAGTTACCGTAGCCTATAGATGCTTACTATATAAATATTTTCATTAAAGTATCAACCTGTTTTTTTTGTTATTATAGGACTGGGGTGACAATAAAGCGTACGGCCCGCCCGATGTTAAGCAGTTACCGTATATGATGATAGATGCTTACTATATAAATATTTTCCTTAAAGGATCAACCTACATTTTTTTATAGGACTGCGTTGGCAAAAAAGCTTACGGCCCGCTTGATGTTAAGCAGTGACCGTAGCCTATAGATGCTTACAATACCAAAGGCATTGCTCGCAAATTGCCGACCTGAAGGGGAGTGGGATGGAGCTTTTGGCTCCCTCACTCATCGTACGAAACGCAGCTGTAATAGCTGCTTTACGCCGATCTTCTGTGAGAGGGTGGTACTACCCCGGTCGAGCCAGCCCATATAATATGAGCTGCAGTCAATTGGCTACATAAAAAAAGTTGAAATCCATATTTTTTGATACGTAAAAAGAAACCTAAACTCAATTATTCATTCGTGTTATTTATTTTCCTCGGAAATGACGAATTTCCATATGAAATTTCATCCCCTATTTTACCACCTTAGGAGTTGAATATTAAAAAACGCCGAAATCCATATTTTTTATTTTTAAAAAGTCACCTAAAACCAATTTTCATAATTTTAACTTGAAAAATGACGAACTTGCATACATACAAACTTTCATCCCCTATTTAATCCTCATAGGGGTTGAATTTTAAAAAAACGCCGAAACATTTTTTTTAAAAAGATACCTAAACACAAATTTTCATTATTCTAACCTCAGAAATGACGAACTTCCATACAAACTTTCGTCCCCTATTTTACCCCCTTAGGGGTTGAATTTTCAAACACGCCCAAACCCATATTTTTTTATTTTTAAAAAGACACCTAAACACTAATTTTCATAGTTCTAACTTGAAAAATGACGAATTTGTATACAAACTTTCATCCCCTATTTAATCCCCTTAGGGGTTGAATTTTCAAAAACGCCGAGACCCATAATTTTTTATTTTTAAAAAGACACTTAAACCCCAATTTTCATAATTCTAACTTGAAAAATGACAAACTTGCATACAAACTTTCATCCCCTATTTAATCCCCTTAGGGGTTGAAAGTTCAAAAATGCAGATTTTTTTTATTTATAATACGTAAAAAGAAACCTAAACACAAATTTTCATTATTCTAACCTCAGAAATGACGAACTTCCATACAAACTTTCGTCCCCTATTTTACCCCCTCAGGGGTTGAATTTTCAAAAACGCAGCAATTCAAGTTTTTTATTTATAAAAAGAAACCTATACACCAATTTTCATAATTCTATCATCAAAAATGACGAACATCTATACTCACTTCCCAACTAACTTTCATCCCCTATTTTACCACCTTAGGGGTTGAATTTTTCAAAAAGCTGAAAACCATATTTTTTATTTTTAAAACTTCACCTCCACACCAATTTATATAATTCTAACTTGAAAAATGACGAACTTGCATACAAACTTTCATCCCCTATTTAACCCCCTTAGGGGTTGAATTTTCAAAAATCGCTTCTTATTGCTTGCCTACGTCACAAAATATATCTACTGTCTAAATTTCATGTCTCTAACTTCAGTAGTTTCGGCTCGGCGTTGATGAGTCAGTCAGTCAGTCAGTCAGTCAGTCAGTCAGCATTTCCCTCTTTATATATTAGTATAGATATAGATATAGATATAGATAACGATATTGTTTTTAACTGCGCATAACAAATGCATTACATAAGTAGACTATACTAGATAATAAATAATTTCTCAGCACCATCAGCAACACGTGCAATGAGAAATTGGAGATCTGACGATGTATCCAGTTTCAGTGTGGCCGCAATCACTTCTTAAGAACTGGGTAACTAGCTCATAATAATAATAACTTGAGAAGTTTATTAACTTTCTTTAGTAACACATTAGTGTGTGCGTCCAGATGCTTCGCCCGAGCACTCATGTTTATAACGTTATGTCTATGCGTTCCAACGTAAATCTTAGTGCTTGGGCGCCGCATGCGCCTGAAGACGCAGCCATCGACCAATAGCTTATCGATATTCAAATGACATATTTCAAATATCAAACATTTCGATTAATTTTATTGGTGGTAGAGCCAAGTTGTAGCCAATCGACTGCAGGTAATATACGGGCTGTCTCGACCGGGGTAGTACCACCCTCTCTCAGAAGATCGGCATAAAGCAGCTTTTACAGCTCCGTTTCGTACGATAAGTGAGAGAGCCGGAAGCCTAACCCCCCTTCCTCTCCCTCTGTCTCACTCCCCTCCAGGACAGCACCATGCGAGCGATGCCTTTGGTATTGCAAGCGTCTATAGGTTACGGTAACTACTTAACATCAGACGGGCCGTACGCTTGTTTCCCAATGTACGCTTGTTTGTCATATAAAATAGTAATAATAATACCAGAGTAACATAAATTAGCATCGGTGTGCTGGTATAACAGAGCCCACTGTTCTAGCAAGAAACGGCTTTCTAATTTTAAACAATAACCCAATTCCTCCAGTGGTCACGGGCCCATAAATTAAAATGCACTCAAGCAAAAACAGTCCATATGTCACCGCTTAAAAGCTCTTTCATTTATAAAATAAACAATATTTTGCTACTGTCTCCATTATAATCGAAGGTAAGCAACAGATGGGAACAATACATTCTCAGCTTCTGTAACCCTATTATGTTTTAGCTAAAGAAAAACAAATGGTTGAGTGAAATAGTCTTAACAATGCCTTGGCTGCTGTCCGGTGTTCGTGGAATGGAATAATAAGGGTCTAGTTACGTATTGTCGTTTGCTGAACCAATCAGCTTTACTTCAATTGGTTACCCACTGAGATGGCGTATTCCCGGAAAGTTGCATTTGGTGGATTTGTTGTATGTACGTAGTTTTTGTTTTCAAATTTTATGCAAATTTGTTCCTTTAATTAAATATGCCTTTTGAACACTCGTTTTGGTGTAACTTAAAAACCGATTTTCGCGCACATTTATAATTTATAACATTTTCGCGCACACGCCCTTTTCGGGAAAATACTTAGGCCGATTTAACAAAAAAAAAATAAAAAAAAAACTAAGGCCGCAATCAAGCGTACGTTCCACTCCTCCTGAAGTTAGAAAATAAAATAAATTTGTAGGTTAATAGAAATTATAGAAGCTCACGTGCTTGAAACAACAGTATACAACAACAACAACAGTATAGTAGTAGTAACAAAGACAAGAAACAATTCAAAATTACAAAACCAAGATTTTGCTTGTTACGTGGTCTTTTAAAAATGTAAAAAACATATCCCCTTTTCAATTCTATTTAATTATAGATGAAACTACCATTTCGAATACGTCGGCTAATCACAAACTAGAGCTATTGTATTCACACACAATAAACAAGATACAAAAACATCAGGTATATGCACAATTTATCTTTTATAGTTACAGAATGCGACTCAGTATCCATTACTGTCACAGCAAAATACATCGATATTGCATCCAAAACGCAATCGAATATTTTTGTTCACAATGGTCCGTTGAACAAAAAATTCCGGACAATTGCCTCTGTAACTTGAATACTGATCATTATCTCGTTTTTGAGCGGCTTATCTGTGTCGCCGAAGAGCCGATCGCATACTAATCTGTGTTAATACAGCTGCCTAATAAGTTTCCTCTCAATTACACAGTAGATCCGTAAGTAAAATTGAATATTCAATTCGGTGTCTTATTAAGGAACCAGTATAAATAGTAAACCTTAATGAAAATATGTTGTGTGTTGCACTATGATTGACAAAAAATTTACAATTTTGGAGATCGGTTCTTTCACATAATAAGTGTCTCTCAACTTTGATGGATAGACCACAGGTGGTTGCACAAAAGCGTTATGATTAAAATATCCGATCCTAAGAAAATAAGTCGTCTTGACGAATTAAAAAGGTTATCCTATTTGGTACGTCCTGATACTTCGTATGCCTCGCCCGAGCACTCATGTTATGACATCATGTCTGGCATACGCCTGATATAGACGCAGCTATTAATATGAACAACTGCTATTTTTCTATATCATTTCTTATTGCATGGTAACTTAAAAGGTATAAAAAGATGGGTGCACCGTTTCACAAGGCCAGGGACGTTCATAATTCGCAAATCAATTTTAAATTCCGGACTATTCGAATAATTTTAAATGATACCGTGTCCGCAGCACTTATTGAGCTCGTGGGTGTGATCGATGAAGCGTGACCGCATAAATCGCAGGAGACTATTAAAAGCTGTTGAGGCCGTAGAAACACAGGCATTGTAATCCAATGTCAAAAGCGCGCGTCAATGTAAAGGCCTCCCATCCGTTTTAACGGTAGGTGTGGCAATGCACCATCAAGAAACCGAAATGAAAATCGAATTGATAAATTTCTAACGGACCCTTTGTTAGTTCGCGTGCAAGTTTCACGGTATGTTACGAGACTCGCTCGGGAACTCTGCAGCTGTCAACCAAGTCTCGGTCCGCGACAGCCAGCCTTTGTCCACGAATAGATACGACTTCATATAAATGCAGTTTATGTGAATTTTACAAAAAAAGAATGAACCTCTCGAGAATTAAGTCTCACGAAAAAAATATTCATCTATTGTCGAATTCTACACAATATAGTGTTGGTCGTATCGCTGGCGCATTAAAAAGTATTCATGCGGTATCATTGTGTCCGCCGTTATTGTGTCAAATCGCAAGAATCTTGACACTTTTATGTTTGTCATTTTTCTTCAATCGCACTTCGGTCCACTAAATTTAGTTTCGGTCTTTCCTGTCTTTATGTTCTCGCGTCTTCGTTTCGTAAAACAACAGAAACGGGTTTGACCATTGGTCACAACTCAACAGGCGTTAAAACAATTGCGAAAGTGTTAATGAACTACGAGTGATCATTGCTTCGAGCTCGTTCATGGTGAATCGGCGGCCATTCTTGTTATGCTCGAGGAAATGGAATGCTTTCCATGATAGGCCGTAACGGACCGATGCATTGTCTCAATCAAACGGCAATGAGCATTGAGTACGATGACCGCACTTGCTAAATGATGGGGAACTGTCCTGCTACGCTATGATGCCTATTGGTATGCGTCGCGTGGAGAATCGTCATTCAGTACAGCTGAGAAATAAATTACACAAGATTGATTATATTTGGAAATTTACTAAGGTATTCTTGAACATGCAAACTGGTCACTTCTAGTTATTGATGTTTTGGCAGCCTGTAGCGGGCATTTATAGAATTATTCCGAGACTGGAATAACTATGTTTTTTGCATATAACGAGTTCTTCACAATAAATAATAGCTGGTTTAGCTTTGAAGTTATCTTCTTTTAAATTAAAAAAAAAACGATGTCCAAACAAGGTGTTTGAAATTATTGTTCCGGGTAAATTATTTTTAATCATCTTCTTAAAAAAGTATTCTACGAATAAGGAATTCTTGGTAGGAGCAATAAATCTGTCATAGGCCTTGTTAGAAGCGTGCTTTGATTTCAGAACGATCAAAGGATGGTACGCAGTAAGGAATCTTGGTGTCAACTAATTGGTTTACTTACAGGCGGCTAAAGTAATGTCTAAATATGTCTCTAGACGGGAGCATCTTTCTGCACTTTATTAAGAGCTTTTAGATATCAAAGCAGAGTCTTTCTTAATTGCAGTATGTTTTAATCATTTCTCCACTTTTTAAAAGCACTTGCTTAATTTTTTCACCAGCTAATAAGTGTCGTACCTGTGCTTATTAATTAACAATCTGCTTTATTGGTAAAAATCGCCTGACTTTACAAACTGTCGAACAAATGTATGGTTCCATTCATTATTGTCATTCCCTATACCTACACACATAGGAACATAACGTGTATTTACGGTACAATATTGTACAAAAACTTGTATAATTTGACTAAATTCAAATCACCATGTGACGCAATCTGCGCAATTAATACCCTAAACGCGTAAGCACCGTATTGGTTCCTAGACTCGAGCAGTTGAACAGTTTGAAACTAAGAACATTAATTGAACTCAACTTATTTTGTATTCTATCCGAATAAATACATTTCGCGGTTACGCGTGGAATATTCCTTTTAAAATGTCACGTCACGTCCTCTGGGTACATTCCGACGCTCGCGTTGTGTGAAATTAATAAAGTGTGTGAAAAATATTTTTGGGCATGTGGTTGGTGTGTGGGTGTTATAAAGAGCTTAATTAAGTACGAGGAGGAACTTCAGAAATATAGCTATCGACTGGTAACACTGGTGGACTGGTTAAAATGAGTTTAATAGATAGATGCCTACGTCGCTTTTTAATCACAGACGTTTTAGGCATTTGATCTGGTCTAGAACATCCTCTATTTACAAATATGGAATAGGAGAACTGCATACAAAGAGTTTATGCCTTAAAATAACACCATATTAGGTACTAAAATAAATGCAAAGTTCAACATTACACAAAACCATCTTAGACTGTGGCCCAGATTCCATGATTTGTAAAGAGGTAAGCTAGGGACCATCAAAATGAAATATAATATAGAGTCCAACGGCTCTATTCCCGTTTTAATAACTAAATATCGCCAAACTAACACCAACTGTATAGTTCGAAAATAAACATAGCTTGTACTATGTATAATACAACGGATTGGGGTCAATCCCAGTAAAACTAGCAACCAGGGAAAATTAAGAAAAGCAAGCCGAGCAGTCTATGCTCGGGCCACTGCGCCAAGCGGTCGTCGTAATAACCAGGTACATGCTTTGGAAACTTTTAAATTTCTAGATTTATCAGTACTAGTTAGCTCAGCTCAGTTGCTTCCGTGGTTTCTAAAGTAATAACCATTAAACTGAACGGTGCAGGTCACAATGTAGGTGGGTAAATCTTCACTTGTCCATCTGACTGCGTGCATCAGTTCACATGACTGGATAGGATAGGGAACGGACACGGTAGAATCTGCTGACGGAATATTAGCTGTGTTCAAATTACTGAAACCTTATGCTGATACTTTTCGTCAACTGCTTCAGCAGCTTTTGCCTCGGGTAACTTAATTTATTTGAGTAGGTAGTGTTCCCCATTTAAAGACTTCATAAATTTAAGGCATATTTAAAAGGGTGACATATTACAAGCTACTTCATGAGTGGTGTAAATTTCCTCCAATGCTATTTTTACCCGACTACGGCAGAGCCACAAGGAAGGGATATTCTTTTGATTACATTTCCAAGACAATGAAGTGTTTCTCGAGGACTTACTAGGGGTTAAACCTCGGCGTCATCGATGGACACTACCGTCGAATCTGGCCTACGAATAAGATTGGTGGACTTAATTGGTGACTTAATAAGATTGGTGGTCTTTATTGGTTGGGCTCTCTTTCTCGTTGTATGTAACGCAGCTGTAATACCTAGTCAAACCGGCGCATATATGAGCTGCAGTCAATTGGCTACAACTTGGCTCTACCACTATATAACATAATAAAAGTAATATGGAACGGCTTGTTGATCCGTATTAGGTACCATAAATCGCCCAAACAAACGCTTTATCGCCTTTCCTAGCTCTCTACCGTATACGAACACGCGATCCGCCGGCAGAAGCGAAGGCATCAGGTCAATCCACTTTGTTTTTGCACCGCCCATAAAAACAAATTACCTACGCTTCATTTATCGATCGGAATAACCGCATGCGACTAAGCTAATAAAGGAAGCACGCCAACTGTACTTCAATAGATAATGGCGTATGAACTTTACGACCTCGTTCCTCGTTAGAATTGAGAATGGAATGTGAACTTGAATCATTGCCGGAAATATTGCGGGATACTTATTGGACTAGAAATTAGTAGATACTGGGTAATTACGTTCTATATTATACACAATGTGAAAATGTAACGATACTTACAATTTTTAATAATTACAATTGACGGCTGCTTGACGCAGTGGTTCGAGCGTACGCCCGCGCCGCTCAGCTCACTGCATCTGTTGGTTACTTGAGGGTTCGATTACCGCCAGAGGCAAATTTCGGAAACGGCCTTTTTGTAATTTGCCTTGGTCTGGGTGTCACTGGGATCGCTCCCAGTCCATTGTATGATAGCCATAGTACCAGCGTTGCTTAGCGACATTTATTTATTTATTATTTAGTTTTTTCACTAAGTATAGAGGTTTGGTACTTTGCAATGGCTCGAATTTATACAACAAAGAATTCCACTAGTCATTTGTTTTTATATTTGTGTAGTAAATATAAAAACAAATGAACATGTAAAAAAAATCCGCTCCGTTTTGTTATGACAAAACATTGTAACTTATTTCAAAACAAAAGCAAAATTTTTATGCATCAATTAAAATTGACACCACAATATTGTTACCTAAACATGATACACAAAACCAGTAAAAAGTGTATTTGTTTAACCGTGCCATACATACGAGTAGGTACAAATAACAATGGTCCAGCGTAACAGTCTGTTCATACTGCAACGATCTGAGATTTTGTTATTATGTGATTCATTGTTCTTTATTGTAGAACAATAGCCTACACACATGAATTCAAACAAATGGTAAAAATCGACAACTCCGCATTAAACTCGTAACACGCAATATGCGGTTTTCTATCAAAATCCAGGATACAGAGTACAGACACCGTAAAAGATTGAAGCGTCTACATCAGGCGCATGCCGCGTCCGAGCATTCAGTTTTGACGACATAACGCATATATATAATATCCTAACATGTGTGCTCGGGCGAGGCATGCGAAACATTTCGACGCACCATGACTACATCTACATCAGACATATGCCACACCCGAGTACTGGCTGCGTCTACATCAAGCGCATGCCGCGCCCAAGCATTCAGTTTTGATTTCAAAACACATAGATATAATGTCATAACATGAGAGCTCCCGCGAGCTGCCGCAATGATGCAGTGAACGGACTATACCAAGCTTTGAAAATTTTCCGATTCGTGGGATTACAGCTTCGTATTAACATGTTGGGGTCCAACGCGGACGCGGACGTAGATGACCGCATTTAAATGTGCATACAAAATATCGACGCAGCACTATGCGAATACTGGCCTAACACAACCAACATACACATACACCCACCAACATCACATTGCAATACAAAAACATCCTTATTCTGCCACACATAAGACGATTAGATATCCGAAATCCAAATCGCGAGATTCCAGTTATGTTTGTCAAATCGTACAATGCTGGACAATAACGATGACATGTACTTGAATGCAAAGCAGTTTACATGTCATGGCACTTTAACATGGATACTTTATAGGAAGCAGCGCATGCAAATATGTGCTGTTATCCTAAGTTATCTTTGTTTGCAAATCCTACCGCTGCTCGTGTCTAATTGGGTAGGTGAAAGGAGCCAAAGAGGAAATCTTTGTATTGTTAACCTGAGAGGATTCTCTTTTAACCTCTGCGGTAAAAAGGGCTCAAATTATTTTGCCCTTGTCTGAAGTACAGAGCTATAGATTGTTGGGTGAAAATATTAAAATTTTTTTTTTGTTGTTTAATATACGCTATTGACGAGATAGTTCTTGGCTATGGTTTGAAGGAATCGTTCATGCTATTTTTTTTTCTGGTGATACCTCTAAGCGTAAGCAATTCTCTCATAATATATTTTAATAACACAAAAGTTTACCGAAGAAGCTGATACCCGCTTAATTTATGCGTTATAACCTTGCATACGGACCGACAACCGACTTCCATTAAAGTGGCTATTAGAGAAACAAACAAGGAACACCCTCGCGATAAAATAATTATCGCTTTTATCTGACCGAACCGACATCGAACGAATGCAAACATAATTTAACGAACCAAGTCTTTCACAGAGACCGACAGAGACCGACTTTAAAAAAAAACTAATCTAAAATCGGCCTATCAAAGTGACGTCAGCAAAATTGCCCAAAACCAAAAACATTTCACGTTATTTACACAACAATAGCGTGACGGACTTAAAACAAACTTTCGGACTAATGACGATACTTCTGCCCTATTTTTCGAACGATCATTAAAAAATAAACTCATACACCTGTTTCCCCACCTGCCTTACTGACCGACTATTACAAATAAAAAAACACATAAATTCGTATCGGATCCATGCTAACAATAGACTCATCTTTTTTGGGCCCTTTGGTCTCGTAAATATGTATAAGTGTCTTGCTTTGTGAGAAATTATTCCATGCGATTTCTCATGCAACCAAATTTTGATGCTACGTTTGACAATGCAAGAAATTGATTAAAATTAACATTTCACTAACTCGGTTTAATAAGAACGGTCAATATTGCGTTTCTACAACTAATATAATTGAACTTTAGGGCTAATATATTAATTCATTGAAACAGATTCGTCGACTATAACATTTTGTAAGATATTGTTCTTTAATAATCCTTTGGCAAGTATTGAATTCTACTTCGAATCAATTTTGCTTTATACTACATATTAATGACTTACAAAAATAATTACTAAGTATAGTACTTAAAATTAATGATTACAATATTACTATGCATTTAAATTGTCGGATTTCTCAACCGTAATATTTGTGGATATAAAATAAACAAGGCATCATTATGCTTATAATAAGTAGTTGAGGGTTAATTAAGGCGCATTCAGACCGTTTCGGCCCCGAGGTATCATTTGCTATTGTGATGAGCTCATTGGCTCCTTCGGGGTTCGTATTATTGTACCATTTAATAGCAGAAATGATAAATGTGTCTATCGGGAGAAGGCACCGGCAGATACTTTATTCGGAAAGCTGTTAAAAAAATATTCGACTCAATAAAAACGAAATCGAAAACCATTCGATCCGTTGCCTGAATAAAGTAGAAGCAGTCCTTATTTTCGCAGAATGTAGAGATAGTGAATACTATTTTATTTTATAAATACCTATCATGTGTTTTTGTAGTATCCTCTGAATATAGACACATAGAGATATATGTACCCAGACATTGTTTTCTTTGGTTTTATATAAAAATCTCTAGAAAATATAGAGTAAAGAAATCTTTAGACTTGTATAACGAATTTTGTATAAAATATGGTATTGTCACGCTCTTCTTTGTACCCAGACACTATTTTCTCTGGTTTTATAAAAAAATCTGTAGAAAATATAGAGTAAAGAAATTTTTATACGTGTATAACGACTCTTTTATTAAATATGGTATTGTCACGCTCTTCTTTAATCAATTAAAATCGACCTATACCTACCTATAATAAAATAAATAAAACTGCAAGCCAACAAACAAACCACAACGCTATTGAACTAATGAAACAGACCAAGAAACCATTTTGCCGCGCCGAGCTATTAATTAGACACCTACATCAGGTACAGCCTTACACCGCCGAGGACGGCGTACGCTCTAAAACAATATGGCAGAAACCCACTAATTAAACTGTAGAACAAAGAAACAAAACAAAGTCCTTCATAAAACCTTTTAGAACCCCCACGACGACTAAGCCGGTCCGAATAGGTAGAATAAAAAACTTTACCCGGGTATCATTCGGCGTGCGATCGACTAGGCTCTTACAAAAAGCGCAACCCTTTAAAGGAAGTCATGGTTTAAACGTCTTAAGACCGACATACTTTCCATAAACTTAAGTAAGCTCTTAGCGCGGATGATACGGCTACCTTCTTGTTTAATCCTCTTTTGTAGCGCCGCAACACTCTTTTGTTATTCACCGAGCTCGTAATCCCCCTTCGGACTTTTATAAACAATTGCCGCAAAGAATTTGTTTGGATATAGTGTTTTGTTGAAGACGTAATTTGCTTGTTTGAAAGAAAGCGGCCACTGTTTGTGGATTATCCTTTTTGAGGATTTGTTTGCACGAAAATATTAAATTTATTTTATAATCGTTATGGTCAGCAAAATGTTTGCAAATAACATCAACATTCCATTATTAAATTAGAACTAAAATGTTGTGTAATATATGTTCCTAGATTAAATAAGGATAATTATATTATAAATCGGGTAGTCGCTTTACTAATTATTGTGTCAAAGAAACCGACTAGGTATAAAGCTTTATGTGAATAGTAAAATTTAAAATCATTAGTCTATATTTCGTCAGGTGAACATCTAACTTAGGCCATAATCTAACCCCACATATCTAAGGAAATGGAAGGGTTTTGTAATCCTTAATCAGTGATGTCAATCTTAATGAAATTTATTAAAATGCGTTATTGTTCGAGCAGAAACCTCCTTACATCTGACCTTATTTTAAAATTACACAATGGGTCGGATCCACATGTCCGTTTTTTGTCCCAGTCAAGTGTGTAAAGATCCGACTCGGCCGACATCGAAAGGGTTGGCTCCGTTTTTTAGAAGCGAACGAAAACTATCGTTTCATCGCTTTTTACTATTCTTGTTTTGTTTACTTATCTATGACATCGAAGTGATATTTACATAACCGGTTTTTCTATAGTATTTTTTGGGAGATGAACAGATTGGGCAGAACCAATTTTTAATGTTGATAAAATGTACTCCGTGAAACTGGTTTTGAGCTTTCGTTAGTCAGATCAGAAAGAATTCCCTTTTATAGAATTATTTTTTATGAATTTGTACGTCTAAATGAATGCCAGCGAATGCGATTCCAGTGACCTGCAAATTACGCAGAGGCAGTTTCTTAAATTTGCCTCTGGCGGGAATCAAACCCGCTACTACCCGATGCGGTGTGCCAAGCAGCCTAAGCTCGAACCACTGCGCCAACTGGTCGTCAAAAGTTTTTAATTATTAATCACCGGTTTACCGATTTTCAAAAGTTTCACGCTATGCAAATCCCGCAAAAGAACTCCTTAGAATACTGAGCCATATCGCTTTACAGCCTCTTTATCAAGGCAACGTTCACCATCGTTGTCCGCTCGAATTATACACCGAAGCGCAATCGTTCATTCAAGAGTATTGAATAGTCGTTAAGAGAGCAATGGGCGTGGGCCACAATGCCGCACGTCCCATGCAGGTATACATGTCGGCCATGTCGACCATCGCGGTCGACAATTTCAGATCACTCGCATACGAAAATGCATGTAATATAAATCTTTCCGGTGAACTTCGAACAACCCGACCACTCCCACTCGCCCTGCGGACTCGAATACGAATATTAAATTCCATTCCCGAAGTCTTTATTTAATAAGGAAGCGAGCGATATTAGCTTATATTGCCATCAGTGTTCGACACATTTTACCGCTGAATCGTTTACGGGCTTAGCTTCGTCTGAATGGGCATTAATATTTTTTTAATGCAGGTTCTTTCATTGTGCCTTTGAGGATTTTTTTCCGCGACGTCCATCAATAATATTCGGACATCTGAATGTCTGTTTTAAAGACTATAATATTGATCTGTCTCTGAAATTATCTTGAGTCGCATCTGCATTAAAGTGTTTTGCGAATAAATTAGTCACGCTCTTTATTGATGGTCCATTTTGTTTATTAACCATTAATGTAGAGTAACAAAAAATCGGGTAATGTACTTAATGCTTATGAAAACATTACTTTTGTATTTTGAACTTCATAATGTTTATTTTTTTACTGCCAGTTATGTTATAGTTTTTGTGTTCTAAATTCCAATTTCAAACATCAAGGTTTTCTTTATAACACAAACAACAACCACCAACGTAGATCCACACAATGTTAATGTTGTAACGAATGCACTATTATTAGATAATTTAATAACAGTTACAACAAAGGAAGCGAGCTGTCACTTTGACATGTCGTATCAAATCGCGCCGACATTCAAGTTCAAGATATCGTTGCACCCCCGACCTCGGCACGGACACTCGCGCGTCGCTTTTGGTAACGTCAAAAGTAATGGACAAGAATTTAGAGGGTTACGTAATAAACAACAAAGATGGCTGTCGTGTTTGACAGGCGTTTGATGGGAGCGGTCACGTGTCTTTCATTTTCACATCTTAGAAGATGCCTTTGTTACACATTCAAATGAATGTTTGGAATTTATTACTTGATACTTGAAACTATATGAATATAATCACATTGGTTGTTACTGCAAGCACCCAAAATAATAAATGCTGGTAATCTTTTGTGGGAACTTCAACTTTTTCTTTATTCATTTCTCCGATAAACTTTATAAATTCTAAGTAGTTTTCCCGTTAACACAGTTTCTGTGAGCTCTCCGCTCTAGAACCCAATGCACAACTAGATTTCATAAATCGTGAGCATTTCGCAAATCACAATATCTCTTTGAAAAAGATGACGACTTTTTGCCAAGTAAATACAATGGTAAAACGGACAATGAACGGATAAAATCTTATGGCCATCTTAATTTTACTCTGCTTTCAATATAACGGATATCTTCCTGACGGTATGCTAGCTGTAAACGTAGCAACAAGTCAGTTACTTCCCGATTCTATTTACGGATCTTGCACTGCATCTACACGATCTGTAACCATAAGCAAAGCATACATCGGTAAAGGAGTTTAAAACATTCCAAATTAAACAATACTACTATACCGTCTTTACCAGACTTTCTCATAATATACGGAAGGAAATTTTAGTAAGTACTAAATAATAATCTATCATAAGCGGATCAAGAAGAATACTTAGCATTTTGTTGATACTAAATGCCTAAGAATAAATAGATCTCGAGGCACACCTTCCGCTAGATGGAGCTGGTAGGTGCACGTATAAGGCGACAGAAGCCGGTGGAGGCAAAATTGCCCTCCAGAAGAAGAAATAACGATCGTCACGATCGTCACGATCTTCAGAATTGAGGTGACTGAAAGAAGAAGAATATATAATTTAATTTGCGCTGACGTCTTCATCCGCCCATTCAATCGACAGAAAAGATATAATTTAGGTATCTACACAGAACCTACCTACCTATGATTATTCTTAAATCACAAAAATCAGAAAATATGGAACCGTTTGCTCCCGTGTGTTCTGTAGACAAAGCGCAAGCGACATCGTGACGCGACGAAGACGCCTGTTTGCTCTATTTGTTGAAAGCGTACTGGAAATCTATACTACATAACTGGATCGCGCATTTATTTTAAAGGTATTATGATATTGTACTTTATAGACCTATATACATTACCTACCTACCTGACCTATATAATATACATTAACATAGTTATGTTAATATATTTTTTATTCCGCAAAAAGAAGAAGAAGACTACTTTAGACTAAAAAACGAGGGTGATAGAGAAAGAGTATAGAGTGGGATTTTGTCCTTCTCACTCCCGGTTGCCATGCCTAAACTACCGGTCATCTCAGTGGACATTCTATTAGAAAGGGGTACACTTACACCAGAAGCCTCGGCTCACTTTTTGTACAACAGTATTACAAGTTGTTAGATGTACAGATCCATGAGTTTAGGTGCATTAGCTTGAAGTGGGCGCACTCTGTTCTCACGAACGCCACTCGATTGTTCCTCAACCTCTTAACTATCGGGCTATCGGGCCACGACCCGGTTATACAATAAAAACTCTCGCTCAGGGGGTAAAGATGGGGTTACCTTGATGTGTGTTCGTGAAACATTAATCATGAAAGAAAAATGGTGTGTTGAGATAACTTTACAAAAGGATTTTACTTAATCCTTACTGCGTGAAATACATACATATTTTTAATTACAGTGTATTTTTGAAAACAGAAGATACGTTTTCTGTCCTTGATTATCGTAAGTTTCTAACAACATAAGGAAAATTCGTTAAGTAAAAGTCAAACACAATTTCATCTACAGAATCAATTAGGGTAACCTGCTCTACCTTTGGACGAGATTATTTATTAAATTACACATAAGAAAATGATAGCAAAAACAACCAATAATCAATAGTCGGTAAAAAGCGACGAACGCAGTACGTGGTGTCCATTATAGAGGTTGCGATGTGCGGGGCAAAAGCCGCGATGATTGACAAGTGTAGTCCACCCACAGTGCTGGTGGTCGATGGAATGAACGCCATTTTTTTCCTTTTTTCCACTCCTTTTTGTTTTGTCCAACCTCCACCAGACCTTCAATTTCAAAGCGATTAAGAACTCACTAATTACGGTATTTTTTCATTTGAAGAGAAATTTCGATGCCCTACTTACGTGCTGATTGTGGTCAATGCTATTTTTTAGCTTTGTAGCTATTGAGTTTAATTGTTATCTTTTTAATATTAGGACTAACTACATTCTATCTTATACCTACTCGCTAAACATGGCGTGATCTGTCGTCAGATTTAGAGTCTATCTTATTTTCTCATTAGACGTGAGATTTTCATGACGTCATACTCAAACTCAACTGGTTCCTCCTCCAAATAACTTAATACTGTTATTACTTATACTTGCTAACTTGGATAAAAATTTGTCTAAACGTCTATCAGTCGCAACCGGTCATTATCCGTTCATTGATACCGTTCTATTGAATTTGCACGTAATTGTACGTACAGAATGATTGACCTTAACCATTATTTGCCGTCCATAACGGGGTACCATAATAATAGACGTAACGCTCTTGTTATAGTTACGTGGTCATACTTTTTGTGTCAGATAATTTTCACTCTATTTTTGAAACCCGTTAACAAAACTCACGAATTGATCCGCGTTCTAGTTTTTAACACGCTTTTTGGTGATATTATCAGAATCATTCATTGTGCATCAAACATTTTTTTAAAATTAAATCCATCATCTTAGTGGCTTAAATTTGGAACGTGTGCGATATGGACGAGATAGGAATTGGTCGCGGATGAGACAGAAACTAGATGACTATGCAGTACCTAATTGCGTCTTTTGGAAGGATATTTCAAACTAAGTAGGTATAATATTTATTTAAAATTGGTATCAAATCTATTCAAATAATGTGATGCAATCATTTGGAACGTCTACAACGTGGAATGTTAAACACTGATAATAGATACAATTTTAAACTAAATAATATGTCGAGAAGTTAATGAAGATGATACGCTTGCGCAACTAATAAGCAGGAAAGAATTATAACTCTGCGTTTGCTTCGTGACATGTGCAATTATACGTCGCGTTTACTAAAATTGAGGACTAACTACGAGATTTTGAATTATGACATAATCGCACAAATGTTTGGTAGGTAACCAGTATTCCTATATTAATCCTATGTTAGGTAGCAATATTATTAGTATGCGCAGCATAGTTTCGAGTGGGAAGAAATATATTTGCCATCGATACGAAAGAAAAATAGTATGTATGTACTCACCCACTTCTTTTGTTGTACAATTCAAATACTGTATCTTATCTTAAACCGGTTAATCTTAGCATAAAGTATTTGCAGTTGCTTTTTTGTCTAGAGTTCTTAGTTCTAAATAAACAATGACTTAAAAAAGCTATACGTGACACCCAGATTAGAAAAGACGTGCCAAACTCCAAAACAGGAATCAACCTTGAATCAAATTCCTAGACAATGTACCTTGTTTCTATGGAAATAAATTTTAAAATAGATTGCAGTATTGAAATCAAAATGCATTTTTATTCGAACCAGCCATTTGGCAGTACAATCTTGTCAATAATTTATTTTAACAATAAACAGTTAAAGAAATTGAAATAATAAGTATAGCGGTCGTATAGTCTAAATATTTATTGGTCTAGACAAAACTTTTAACGTCGGCTTTGGGTGATATTTGGATAATCAGAGCAGAGTGAGGTTAAAATGAGCGTAGTTTTTTAGGGGCTCGTAGAACTTTTTGTGTTTTATACATTAAGTTTGAGAAATATAAGAATGTGAAATATATATTCTTCCGTTGCATGAGTTTAAGCATGTCTTGGGCTGACTGCATGAAAAATTTAGTCTTTATTTTTACTTTGGCCATGCATGTGTTTAATATTTGACAATTTATTAGACATTTAATCAAATAGGTCCGAGCACTCATGCTATGACATTATATCTATGGGTTCCAACGACAAACCGAGTGCTCGGGCGCGGCATGCGCCTGATGTAGACGCAGCCAATTAAAATATACTTAGTATCAAATTACCAGAAAAATGATATTAATGTTGCCTTCGATTGTTTTCAAATGAATTGAGTCAAACAAAGCCGATTATCGAATATTATTAGATCACTTCTTTATATGCAACGCTTGTAGATAGAGCACTTTAAATTCTCTCATTATTGTCCGTCAAACATGTTGTTTCAACGTCCACTACTAGGTTGTGTAACTAGATAGCAATGTCGATACACTTTCTGGCCGCCGGCTTTAGTTCAATGTTAACTGATTAACTAGTTATTTTAAAAACGTTCCGAGATAAGGCTTCTGTTTCAAGTCGAGCGGAATTGGGACATTGTAAGCTGATATTAAACTGAGTGCTCGTTAAGATTATTTTAACTGTGGGAGTGTGTGGTGTCAACCGAATGAAAACTAGCGGTTCTTGCAAAATTAAAGGTGTATTCTTATATTAAAATTGTTGCATAGTCTAAAACTAAAAATATTTTGAATTTTGTCGTGGGTTTAGATTGTATTTCGTGGGTGTAAATACCATAGTATTTAATTAATAAAAAAAAAATCGCACTCATTCACTGACTCACTGACAACTGACCGTCTATCGGGGTACCTAAAAGCATGAAATTTTACAAAGGAGTTCCTTATGTAGGATTTTGAAAATTCAAGGGAATGAAAGTTTGTATAAAAGTTCGATATTTTTGAAATATGCACATTGGTTTTGTTTCATTTGTTAGACGGTGAAAACTTTTCATCGACTCCCCAATTGACTGAGAAATCAAGAAATCAGTGCGTCATATTACATTCATTTGCCTACGTAGGCATAATATTAAATGTTTCCGAGGTTTTCATTCAGCCAAATAGAATCATAAACTCTCTGATTTATTTCTGAGTTCGTACGTTACATAGTTTTTATAATGAAGTCATGTAGTTTTACAAGTTTATAATGATCAATTATCCAGTACTAATTACGTATCTCGTTAATTTATCTAAGAAGTTTATTTAGCTATCCGGTTGACCGCGTTTTTGTATTGCACAACTGAATGCCAGTGGTCATATTCTCAAAGATTAAAATTTACTAAAGTAAGGACACATTGGTATAATTACAAACGACTTGAAAAAAATTAAGAGAATTTACAAGTAAAAAAACATTTTTATGCCATGTTTTACTCGTTAATATTTTGGTGCACCTATATGATGCGAGCTACCGCACCCTAGCCATCAGTTATGACATTAAGTCTCTGCGTTCCGACGTCAATATTCTCGGGCGCGCCGCTCGCCTCATATAGACGCACCCAATACAGAATAAGTTGAGCAACGTATTGCGCGGTTCGCGTCATAAGTAACATTTTTTCACTACTGTCGACGTTGTGAATGGCTTTTGTTAATACATCATGAGTTTTAACGTAAATAAGATAAGGATACCGTTTCCCATATTAGCACAGCCATATTTATATGAAAAGAATTTGATAAAAACAAAAACCACGCGTTTATTATGTGTTCATAATCCGTTAGGTGACACGACTTGCATTTTAAACCGCCATAAAAGTAAAAGTTTATTTGAAGATGCGATAGTTAAGATAAGTCGATGCGATCCCATCCGATGGCACCTGCATTTATTTAACGAACGTCATTTAAGATTTCAAATTTATATCTTAAAGCTTTGCTATTATGGTATCTTTTTTAATGTATAGGGGTGTCAAAAGGAATATTTGATGCGGTAATCTGGTATGCCGATGGTAGAACATCAGGGCTGCCTGCATTACACAGTCTGTGATGTGACTATTAAATATCAATATTTTATAAGACGGGGGCGAGTTATTTTAGATGCTTATCGGCGGTATTAACACCTTGTTTGTTTATAGTTGAGGTATTTTTGTTGATAAAAACTCTCCTTTTGAGGTGCAGCATCTGCCCCGGATACTTCATTGTGATAGTAGTGATTGATGGTTAGTATTTGGGAATTAATGAAGGACTGGTTCTTATCATTAATTTATAAATAGTTTTACACCT
Organism: Drymonia ruficornis; assembly: GCA_947859195.1. Taxonomy (NCBI): domain Eukaryota; kingdom Metazoa; phylum Arthropoda; class Insecta; order Lepidoptera; family Notodontidae; genus Drymonia; species Drymonia ruficornis. The sequence continues at coordinate 8,612,318 of OX401915.1, read as the reverse complement.
TTAACTTTAAGATTTTTGAAGCACTCACGTCGACCATCTGTGTCGGTCACGCGGCAGTGAAAAAAACAGAATATACCCATGCCGTAAAAATTTGAGCATTTTCCAGAGACAAATCCACCAGAGACAAATTACGGAAAACGGCCTTTTCGTATTTTGCTCTGGTCTTTGTGGCACTGGCATCGCCCCCAGTCCATTATAACGTACCCATAATACAAACGTTGCTCCATAATACAAGCGTTGCTGAGTTATGGACCAAAACAGTTGATGAGTTAGTCTGGCGTTATAATAAAAGTGTTATTGTAGCATATCAGTGTTCTGTTTGTTCACACCTACTTATAATATTATATAAGTAGGTACACAATGGTGAACAATAATTTCTTTCGTTGTAGCACTATTTACTCTATTATAGAGTATCGACTCTACTGTAAAAAAATAGAAATCAAAACCTACAGAAACCACTTATTCTATCGCAAGAACTACATCACTGACAATGTAAAACTTTACGATTCAAACATGATTCGAAATATAAACACTAGATCTAAATTGCCTCGCATTTATTGGTAACATCGATAGACATGATCGGGCAACGATCAGATAGTATGCGCCCGCGCCGACCTCTAGCTCCACTGCGGAGGTCACGTGGAGTCATGAAATAAGAATTAAGTGAATACTTTCCAACAATACGTTGGGTTCGTGCCTGAGAATTGTGATTGTTTTATACTTGCTATAAAAATGAAGGGCTCAGTGCATCAAGTTTTTACTAAGAAGGTGGTTTAAACGTTTGTTTTCTGGAGTTAATGATGTAAATAAAATGAACGTCGACGAAGATTTTTTTCAGATGGATATGTAACATTGACATAAAAATTGCGAACTTCTTTACCAATAAAACCTGTGTAGTTTTACAAGTTTACTCCCGTCATAAAAAAGAGAATAACTCATTGATTTTATTTCATGATTATTCAAAAATAAATCAAACGTCAGCTTCTAAAAAAATAGGACCCCATGAGACTTTAAAAAAAAACAAAACACAAACGTTTTTGTATAAAAGCAACTTTACTACGCTCAAAAGTGACTATGACGCATCTTTTCTGATCTTTTCCCGCTGCGGTCATCTTCATCTGTCATTTTGAAATTATTAAAAATAAATAATAAAGGCCTGCCGAAGAGATATTCGATGCAATCGTACGGCCAATAGTCCAACTCTTCATAATGTTGGTTTGGGAAAATTGGATCAAACGTTTAGGCCAATGACGAAGGTTCAACTAAAATAAAAAATTGAGCACCCGCCAAGATGATAGCAGTATTATCCTTTTTCTGACAGAAACTTTAGATCGGATCGCATTCACCAAAAGGAGGCATTTTTTAAAAACGAAACGCGCCGTAAAATTGTAAAAGCGAACACTTTTTGTTAGGGCCGTTAAACTATTAAAATATTTCTGTTATTAGGGACAATTTATCGTTGGGTCTCCATTAAAAGGATATTTTATAGTGTAGGTTTTGTGGCGGTTAGTTAAGCCGACTCCAGTAACGAGTTCGAAGGACGAATATATTAAAATGGGCCGACTCGGACGTATTTCATGAACCCATTATGAGTTATTAGTTGGGTTCTAGGATATTACTTCATTATAATACAATTAGCCACCGTTAAATTTATTATTAGTTGACGTAAAATGTTTTGAACAAGAATTTATGTTCGACTGTTATTAGTTCGTTGAATATCGTTACAGAGTACCTACCTACCTATATTTTTATAGCATGTTGTTGTCCACGATATATCTAAATATGAATATACAAATAGAACTTCATTAAATAAATATTTACAGGTTTCAGGCGTACTATTTCTGAAATAAAAATTATTACCAAATATCCTACATTAACTTCCTAACACGTCTCACCCAACAATAGAAAATAATTTGCATAACTCCGCCACCGCACTACTTATAAAACAATAAAAGCTCGGAATGTACATTCACACAGCATTTAAAATCAGCGAGGCTATAAAATCGTTCGGTTTCTTTTAACACCTCACGTTACCGTTTATTATTGAAAGCTAACAATGAGCGTAGGAACAGCTGACGTCGTTAGCTTTGCCTTTCAGCTTGCCGCCTTCGGTGAGCTAAGGAAATTATTTAGTAGCTAAAAACAGAAACACTGGAAATTGTATTCTAAGTTTAAATTTACCCACTTACCCACTGAAAGAAAGAAAATCTTGACTGTTAAAACTGGACTTGACTGTTAAAATTGAATGAGCTAAGAAAAATAAAAGCTAGATTTTTGAGCTAATTGATTATGTTTTGCCTCCATAGATATTACGAATGACTTTAATCCAGAGATCTATGGTTTTATATCTATAGATGCTGGTTGGTCACATTCATTTAATATTATAAAGTACAGAAAAGCGTAGAGAAACCGTTTTTCCGATTGGGATAGCGCCTCATTCATTCTAACTTCCGCATGAGTTCTTACAGCTTATATTAGATGGCGCTGTTTAAAATTGTTGAGATTATAGAGCTGTGTAGAGTTATTGGAGAGATAGAGATGTGATGTAGAGTATTATAAAATTCTAGAAAGACCAAAAACATGTTTGAAACCAGTAATTTGTCGTAAATTGATGAGTTAGAAAAATGTACCTATGGTAAATAATAATCTTAATTATGTTGGTGAGTGTACTTATTTTATTTAGATGTATTAAATCATAGGATAATCTTTTGATCCAGACCTAGGTACTCTTTGTGGAGAAAACTTGGAGCTCAATATTACCTACATAGCGTGAAAATTAAAATTTACTTTCATTATCACCCGTTTGTTTGCAGGAATCACTTTTTAATTTTGAACGAGCACTTCAATTATCTAAGTCATTCATCTCAGTCAGTCTTCATAAGAAAGAACGAGGATATTATTTTGATATTTTCCAGAAAATTTAATTCTCATTTCGCCTTTACTTTAACGTGATGTATAAAGCTTCTTGTTTTTTTTTGTTGTTTAATCACAATTCAGATTAAATAACAAAAAAAAACAAGACTGTACTGTAAGTACTACGATGATTAGACTTTATTTGGATTCCAAACATTTTATGCTATAAAGATGTACCTATTATTTTAGGTATCATATAAAACTAGTATTCTATTTATTGTAATCACGTTGTAAATATCCACACAATAATTACAACATTAAAAAAAAAAAAAAAAAAAAAAAATAATTTTCCATTAGGTATTATTTCCACATAATAATTTCACAATGTTCACAAAACTCATAAAAGCTATCAATTTTAGGTCAGATTTTTTTAACATTCCATATTTCTCAAAGCAGTTTTTTTAAATCTTAAAATTCCTAGAGAAAATATCAATCAAAAGCATCAATTCAAACGTCAGCTCACTCGAATCTTAAACAAACACATTATCAAAATTATTAAGTCATTGTATATGTAAGAAAAGATAGAGCACCCAGCCAGCCGAACAATCCGAGGGAAGGTGTGACTCAGCAATATTGCCTTTTTAAAGTACCATCGATTCAAAGGAACTCGCTAATGGCACCTTGTTTTGTTTGAAATGATGACGTCGTACGTATTTCTATATTTTCTTTTTTATGAAACCGCAAAATTGATTTTTAAGTCGATAGTGAGTCATTGCTACTTTGAAATGAAAATTTTGATTTGTAGCAGATAATTTCGTGGGTGGAGTTTTAATTTATCTGTAGGTACAAATAAAACGGAGCCGATAATGTACAGGAGATTTTTTTTATTAATCGTATAGTTACATGCACCTACCAAGGAATATTTCCAGCATAAGCTGAGCTCTCATTATCACGGGTGGCAATAATAAAGAGAGCTCAGCTTATATTCCCTGAGATGGACAGGCGTCCATAAATAATGTAGAGTCTGGTATGTATATTCCGCTATAATAATTTATGCCCGAATACGGTTTAAAAACAAGTTAAATTCTAGGTACAACAACGGGTCTCTACTATGTCTTGTTCACGCCTTCATATTTGTATGTGAATTCGCTATCTTCCAATTTGCAAAAATGTGGGTAGCCTTAATACCACATCCTGTCTAATATTTACATAGCCTGCATTGGTAAGGAAGGATACTAAATAAGGTGCTATACTTGCACATAGCAATGTTTTCTTTATCTCTATCTACTTTCACTATATCAAATAGCTAACTAATTCTAATACTAACTCAATTTAACATGCTCTCTAGTCTAGTTCACACAAATTTCAACATAGAGAGGTGTACTCACTCGTCTCGTATAGGTATTCTAAAGTCGACGAACTGCCAACATAGCACGTGTTCTCACAAAGAGAGCTTGAACTGTCTGTGGAACCGACCCTGGAGCTTGCAGCATCCGCCCTTTGAAATTACGACTGCTTTCCTGCGATTTATTAATTTTGATGGACATAGATTTATGCCAATCATATGGCAAAGATGCTATTTACAAAAATTACGTTGGGAGTTTTAAGAAATATCTTAGAACAGGAAATAGAAATAATATTCTTCACTTTTAATATTATGTGACGATTCATAAGTTAATATAATTAATTATATAAAAATGCAAAATATAGGTACAAGTGGATTTAACTTTTACTTATATACCACATCAAACTTTGAACTCGTTAAAAATGTAAACCTCCAGTTGGTTAGAACTCATCACTTAACCAATCAACTTTATAACATTTTATTATGTGTAATAACATTACCCTATGAGTACTGTAATAAATAAAGTTTTTATAGCTCGTTAATGATCTTGCGAATGTATGAATAAGACTTTGATATTAAAAAGTTTAAAAATAAAAAAATGTGTTAATAATTGGTGCGTCACTCATGTTATGACATTATGCGTTCCGTCATCAAAATTGTGTGCTCATATGCGGCATGCGCCTTATGTAGACGCAGCAATTAACTAAAATTTAGTCAAAACTAATTAATTTCAGTAACTATTCAGCTCTACGACTCTACAAAGTCATATATTGTCGGTTTGAATCAAACTCTAACGCTTAACCTATTAGGTTTCATTCCATATAATATTTCATCGATAAACTGACAGTAATCCGTACGGTATAATGTTAGATGTTCCGTAAGATTACCTAGGCATGTGCCCTACTTTCATACTGAACATGAAATCTAGGCGCCTTAGTATGGGATTTGAAATTTAGAATACATTTACATTTAGAGTACATTGCATAGTAATAAATTTCAAATAGATTTGTAAAGGTTATGTAGAGGTCTCATATTGGAGTTATTTAGCATCTTTACAACCAAAAACTTTATCATATTATGTTCCCTATTTCATGGATAAATTTCACAGATACTGTCATATATTGCGGCAGAAATTGGCTGCGTCTACAAGAGTCGAGCAGTGCGTACGAGCAAGGTTTTGACGTCTGAATGCGTACATATAATAGCATAGCATGTGTACGCACTCATTGTCTTTATAATAAAAAAAAATCGCCAAACACCTGTATAGTCCCAAGTTAAGCAAAGCTTATACTATGGGTACCGTGCAATGGACTAAGGGCGATCCCAGTGAAACCCAGACCAGGGGCTTACTTTGAAAAACGAAACAAAAGCTTCGGCTGACGGATCGTCCGAAGTACGGATTCGATGATCGTGATTTGACGTTTCGTGGTTCTTTCGTGGATCCTATTCTGAAAGTTATTTGACATTTACGATTTCAGCGTTTGACATGGTTTTGATCGAAAATCTAATCCGTACTTCGGATCCGTAACACTTTCGGAGTAGGAAATCGCCCGATCCGTCAGCCGAAGCTTTCGTTTCGTTTTTCAAAGTAACCACCTTGAGCTAATTACGAAAAGGCCGTTACCAAAATTTGATTCTGGCGGGAATCGAACCCGCAACTATCCGATGCAGTGAGCCGAGCGGCTTGAACCACTTTGGCAAGCGGTCGTCAAATAGAATTAATAAATATATATAATAACCAAAATAAAACACCAATAGCTCCACCAAGAGTAGAAAGAAAAGGCTTGACCCACAAAAATAATTCACACGAATTTGTACAAACACGCCAGAACGGAATGCGCTAAGTTTTATTTTTTAAGGATGGTGAGTTCCATTCACGGGAGATAAGAGTCAGTCATGCTCACTATCCGGGACATTGGGATAATCAAATCGTTCCGTAGCTTCCCAATAAAACTTTTTATACTCATCGTGACAGTATTTTCGTTGTGACTTATCTGAACTTAGTTTCCCATAACCTAATTCGCTTTCTCCTCTAATGACACGTTTTCTTAAAGTTCAAGGTAAAAAAAAATGTAGTATAGTTTATCATGTTGTCTTTACTGAGTAGATTCCGTTATTATGTGTGATTGTTTTCTCATTATTCCAACTATGATCACGAGATTCAGACATTACTCCGTAGTTGATTCATAATTATCTCGCATGGACTGATATGATTTATTAAGCAAATAAACTTAATGACCCTACCTAGAATCTTATCATTTCTCGGCAAAACATGTCCACAGCATTCAACAGTTTAGAAATCAAAGAACCTCTGTTTTAGTTCTTATGTTAACAACAGATACATCTTTGTGTGTTGTGTAAGATAATAAAAAGAAAAAAAAAAGAATTATTGTAATACTGAGTCACTCTTATCAATATTGTCAATGTGTAATTTACGTTAATTAGACAGTAGTTTATTGTGGGACTTATCGCTTCATTAAAATAATTCAATGTGCTTGACTTCCTCAGAATTGTACTCGGGAATAACCAATATAACCAACGATCTCAAGCAGGTTATGGAAGAATATAACCTAGTAACTAAAGCGTAGATATAAAGTGTACATAGGATTCATATTTGAATATCTAACCCCTTCTTTACATAAGACGTTAGCTGGGTTAAACGTCAATCATGTGACAAAATTTAATAGACAAACAAAGCCCGACCCCAATCATCGCTCCACAAACACAACGCCTTATTTGACTTACAATAATTTGGTTAGTACAGACTCACTCCGTGTTCCCATGCTCCCATTACCCATCCTAACAACAGACCGATGCATCGGAATTGGCCAGAAAATCACGATAAGTATCTCCCCGTTGTCACGATCCAATTCCGACCGATACGCTCCCGGTCGAGTTTTGAGTGAGGAGACGTGACCTTTGTACCGATTCGAAGCAGCTCCAAGTGTGAAACGTCATGTATAACCAGCGGGTGGCGTGAGTTGACCAACTGAACAACGAATTTCGTTAAGTACAAAACAGAAATCTTAACCCGCCTTCGGATATCAGACGTCGATCAATGTCACACTGAAACTACGAATCCATCTGATTTGATTGACCCTGAGAACTAAGATTAGTCTGCCTTTATTGTGGACGGACGTGCTGTAAAAAATTGGGAGTTTTATTATTGAAAGAATAGTGCAGATAATGGCGAGACGTGATCAGTTTGATTGATCGATTTGAATAATAATTTGTTTAGCGATGATAAAATGATCGAACATTGAATTTGCACGGTCATCTATTATTCTATTAAATTTTACTGCAAATTATTTGAGTCATTGTGAGCTTACTAATAAATTCTGTTTCTACTTGTTTATTTCAAACTGAACATATCGAATCAGTAGGACTTACGAGATAAACCAATAAGCTATTAAAGTCGAAAGGCAATAGTAAAGGACTTCGGTTTGATATCTGGTCAATTTCTTATCTAGTTTTGGGGACGCATTGGCTATGATAAAGAGAGCCAATGGTGCGTTTAACCGTGAAATCCAAAGATAAGTACGATATCCCCGGATATTGATATCAGGTATCTCCTCGCCAGAAATAGTTTCGGCAACGTATTGGGGATAATAATACGTTGTGATTCTGCTACTGACATATTTCATTTTCAAGGGGATTATAGATAGAGCAAAAATAAAAAGGTAACGGTGGGTAAAATTGCAGGTAATATACGAGTATAAAATATCTATAAACCATAAGACTCGGAAGAGATATTGATTAAATAGAGATTATATTATTTAATAGAATGCTTATTGGTGGTAGAGCCAAGCTGTAGCCAATCAGCTGCAGCTCATATGCGGGCTGGCTTGAACAGGCTATTAAAGCTACGTGCTGCGTTTCGTACGATTAGTGCGAGAGCTGGAAGCCCAACCACCCCGTTTTACCCTCTCTCTGTCCCACTCCTCTTCAGGTCGGCAACATGAGAGCGATGCCTTTGCGGTATTGCAAACATCTATCGTCTACGGTTACTGCTTAAACATCAGTGGGGCCGTATGCTTAATTGCCACCTTAATTAAATAAAAAAATGACTGCTCTAATAAATTTGCAAAAACTTGTTCTGTGCCTCATTCTTATCAACTTACAGCGTGGCAACGACTTCGCGCGAGGGCGACGGGCAGCAGCGTTTTTTGCTAAAATGTTGCATGACGCCACGAGCTGCCGCTGTCAGCGACATGGACCAATTACTAAGGGGACTGGCCCTAAGCAACTCGGCCGAGTGATCGGCCTAGTACTAACATCGACATAAAACGAAGCGAGTAGTTCAACTGTTTACCGGTAGATAGAACAATGAGATGAAAAAACAATGACCACGTTATTTCATACTAATATCTAATAAGGGCACCTCTGTCTTTAGTCTTTACTCTGTGGTCAGCGGCAATGCGCGCGATGCAACATTTTAGCAAAAAACGCTGCCGCCCGTCGCCGTCGACTTGCAATACAACGTATGGCAGATTGAGACCTATACCTACCAACAGTAATTGCTCATTTTCATTTCGCCGATGCTTCAATCACTTGGTGTTCAGCAGATGCCTCGCATGCCTCGCCCGAGCACACCGCATCGACTCATGTTATGACATTATGTCTATGCGTTTCGACGTCAAAACTTTGTGCTTGGGCGCGGCATGCGCCTGATGTAGACGCAGCCTATCACTATCACTTTACTTGATATATCTTAGTCGATCTATACTTGCTAAGATACTAAAATATCGTATACAAAAACGATAGTTACCTGTACGTACACTGAGAAAAAAAATAGGTTAAATGCAAAACCTAATGTGAGGTATTGCACAAAGGTTACTTAAATACTACCTAGTTTAGGTTTTCTGAACCTATTGTAGGTAAATCGTATTTATCTACAATAGGTTACTCCTCACATTAGGTTTTTCATTTAACCCATTTTTTTTCTCAGTGTACGTACAGGTAACTATCGTTTTTGTATACGATATTTTACTATGTAGTTCTACTGATGACATTACAGCACCTGTTTCCTCTGAGTGTTGTCGAGGGATCCCGACTTCAATGAGATAATAACGTATTCAAAGAACGTATGACCGCTCGCTCAATTTTGAACTGACACACTCATAAGCTATTACATTGGGACCGAAATTACATCGGCGAATTGTGGGTGCACTACAGAGTTGGGCAAAAAATGATTACAATTAATTAATTGCAATTGAATTTAATTGCAAAATTAACAATTAATTGTGATTTGTTTGCGATTGACAAAGAAATCACAACAACAACAACAATTAAATTCAATAGCAATTAATTAATTTTAATTATTTTTTGCCAACTCTAACTACAATGCCTAGCTTTTGCGGAGAATACAGGAGTGGTGGTGATGGTGTGTATGTGTTCTTGTGAACTGTGTAAGTAGAAATGCATGGGGTGTGTTGACTTACTATGCTTTATTATTATTATTAATTATATTTATAACTTCCAGCAAGTCTCATTGTTAGGCCGACTGATCGAAATGAATACCTACCTACTTATCGCCATACAAACTAAGCAACGTTTGTACTATGGATACCATACAATGAAGTAGGGGCGATCCCAGTAACACCCAGAACAGGGCAAATTATGGAAAGGACTTTTCCTAAATTTGTGTCTGGCGGGAATCGAACCCGCTATTACCCGATGCGGTGTGCTAAGCAGCCTATGCTCAAACCACCGAGCCGAGCGGTCGTTATGAATGAAATAGCGTGAGTTGGGAATCGAACCCGTGCATCATGACCAAGAAATGTTCAGTTCAAGAGATGTATAGTTCGCTAACTGGTTTTGCTTCATAAATTAAGCAAACAACGTCAGCTGCGACAAGCAGGGTCAAATGCTCCATCAAGAAAAAATTAAAGCCAGCCGACCGGCGGCGAGCGGCGGTCACTTCAAGTATGTCACACCATATGTCGCTTTAAGCTCACTTTAGAAAACTGTTGAAAAAATCAATAACGACTCCTCGGACCGTGTCGGACAGAAGGTCGCATAACTAGCAAGGAATACGGAACGTATTGTAAATCACTTTTATAGCTACCATAGTATCCGTGACGGTTGAAATATGACTTGGGTGTGTTTTTCTACCTGAAAAGGGACCATCATTATGGTTCCCGATGATTGTCGGCGAGCCGAAATTATTTCTCGTCTTTTTTTAACTTAATATTTCGAATTGGAAACAACGAAGTTAACAGTTATGCCGACATTCGGTTTTCACAAAGCATCATAGTTTTTACTATCTCAGTCGGTCTGACAAAAAATGTGCCTTATTCTTCAAACAAACCTCAAGTATTAATAATGGGCAACATTTACAATTAATGATACAAAATGACAGGGTATAAAGCTCTAAGTAAACTTTGTTAAACCTAATTTAATATGAATTATGGAAAGATATATTTCTGTTTCTGATAATTGAAGATAAAATAAACGACCATATATTATTTTGAATGATATTATTTATTTTTAATTTAATATTATGTAACAGTCAAGGATATTATCTTAAATACATACAATATAAACAGCCATTTATACATTTAGTGATATCAATATGCATAAATTGATACATTGTCATCAAAATTTTCGTACAAGTTTAATATCGCTAAATATATAGCATGAATATCTACAAAGTAAACACTATTAAGTCCCTAAATAATGACTAGTATACTATACAATAATTTTATACAATGTTTAGTAATTTCTATCTACAAAATATTTGGTAACAATGAGATATACTATATCAAAATACTCATACTAGGTTCACTCCTGATACTGGCGTTATCTCTTTTATACATAAGTATCAGTCTTAATGGACAACAATATAGCTTTATACAATGAAATACAATAAGGCTTCATACTACTTAGATACATTTAGAATACATTATTTAACAATACAGTCTTTAAATATGACGATGTCCAAACTAGGAAGGAACCGAGTCATTTGGCCAAATTATCTAACCCAATGTTTTTGTTGACTATCACGTTTCAATAAGGCATGGCTAACTTAAAAAGCAGTCTAGCCTACACATGCATTTGGAATGTGAAGTTCCATTAACAACTATCTTTCTCAGATAAGAGTTTTAACAATCTTATCATCTGTGCGCAACTGAGTGAGTTTGTGGCATACAGTCGTGAACAGATGACCGAGGTTGTAAGTAGCCTTGCTCATCGAGCATCGATGGGGAGTGGTGGCCAGGATGTTTACGCAACGTATTAGGGGGCCTGGGCCTACCACCGTACGGCTGTTCGTAATTTTGGGTATCAATCGATATGTAACTATGATGCAAATTTTCCCCATCTTGAATCTGACTCGTCAGTGTTGTATTCGTCAACATTGATGTGTCGTCCTCGATATTGATGCCTATATTAGCGGTAGTGGGCGTTTGCGGTGGGATCGCATCGTATTTATACCAATGCTCCGGCGCAGTAGGCGAGGCCGTATATCTAGAAGGATGTCGCCTCCCATTTGGACACACGCCATGATTGTAATTCATTGTATCTTTGTTCCAATGCAAATTAGAAATGTCTGGCATTACGAATCTAATTTTCTCCCAAAACTTCTTTTCGCCCCACAATAAAACGTTGCAAGTTTTCAAATAGCTTTGGAAATCTAGGTCTAAGTTTAAAGCGCTAACATCTGTTGTTAAAATGAAAACCACTCTGTGTCGCCTTATTGAGGGGTGAATTGAAGTAATAACATGTTTAATGGCTGCTTTAAAACTTGCTTTCGACCATTCATTTTGTAAGAAATTAAACGAAACAAATACAAGGATTCTTTTAGATGATTCAGCAGCATTAGTTATTTGCTCAGACAAGTAATTTTCAGGTGCATGTGGTAAATCTCTGTAATGAAAACACACAGTGTATCCCGAGTGCTCCATTTCTGGTGCTACTACTTTAGATACAAAATCATCGTCTAACAAACTATATACAGCATATCCATCGAACGATCTATCTCTATCAAGTTCACTCTCTTGAATAGAAGCGCTTTTGAACAATCGCACTCCGTATTTGGAGTGCGCCCATAAACGTACATTTTGCCTAAACGAGAACGCTAAGGCACCAAACAATAGAATTAGAATAACACTTATTAAGACTACGGCTAATAGTGGCACAAAGTTCAGTTTTATAGGGCTCACTTCATCGTACTGATATGGTTGGTTTTCAGTAGGTATAGTATTGTCTAAAGCACTTGAATCACGACACTTATCAATCGCATCAAACACAGTGAAGTTTGATAAAAGTCCATTTTCACCAGCACATAACATATCAACGGGATCTTCATAATTTTTCTTGAACCAATTTTGTAGAGCCATAATGTTGTTGCACGTGCAAGTGAACACGTTACCTTGGACATTGACGCTCTCTAAATGTAACACATGCACCAATTTTTTGTCAAGGTCGAGGATCTTGTTGCCTTGAAAGTGCGCAACTCTCATAGAAGACAGGTCCTCAAAAGTTTTGTTTGCAACACTTGTCAAGAGGTTATCATTCAAGTATAACTCTCTCAAGTGTTTTGTTTGCGAGAATTCGCCTCCAGACAGTTCTGTCAGCTGGTTGTTTTCAAGGTGAAGTACATTCAATGAGTGTAGACCATTAAAGGTATCGTTGTCCATAATTGCAATGTTGCTGTTATTCAAGTAAAGTTTGTGCAATTTCTTTTTGCCGATGAATAAGTGGCTACCCAATTCACGAAAATCGTTGCCGTCAAGGTAGAGTTCTGTAGCATCCATAGGTATTTTCTCTGGTACTTCAGTGTATCCCACATTTGAACAATCAATTACATTTGAGTTCCAATTGCTGTCATGGAAACATGAGCACCCTTCAGGGCACGTCATTTTACAATCGCAGGCTTCAAAATCACAGCAAAAACAGCTAGAAGCGCAGTGGGTTTCATAAGAACAAAGAAACTGTGTCTCAGGAACATCCATTAGGTTAGCTTTTCCGCCGTATTTATTATTCACAACTTCGCATGTTACTGTGTCTAAATCCATGAACCTCGGGTATTGCCTCATATGGTTCCAAAGATTTATCTTTTGTAGCCAAATCATGTGACAGTTGCAAACAAATGGATTATTTCCAATAAAGAATTTTGGCAACGATCTGTGCTTCGGAATATGGGGCAGAGTAAACGCCGACAATTCGACGGTTCTCAATTTATTGTCTGTCACGACGATTTTTTCTAAGTTCCTTTTTTGTAAGAACGTACCTGGTTGAATCGTGTGAATTTTGTTGTTATTTAAGAAAAGGACTTCAATAGAATCAGGTATCGACCGTTCATCGACGTTTTCCATAGCATTGTAGCTCACGTCGAGCATTCGAATGTTTTGTTGTACGTTGTGTTCGTTTTCTAGTTTTGTAATATTGTTGCTGTGAATATCCAGCCATTCAAGACTTTCTGGCATATAACTATAGTCGAAATAGATAAGTTTATTGTCCGATATGTTAAGCCAACCGAGGGTATTCAATTTAGTAAAAACACCTCGAATATCGATCAATTTATTTCCATCCAAACGGATAGCTTTTAATGTTGGATTTGATAAAAACGCGTCTTGTTCAATAGTTTCTATTTTGTTAGAAGCCAAATTCAGCACTTGCAATGATGGTAAGGTACTGAATGTATCCTTAGGTATACTAACAATTACATTATCAACAAGTCTCAAGCCGTATAATTCTTCTAAACCTTCAAAAGACGAATTAGTTACTTTAGATATATTGTTCTTTCCAATATCAAGGGATTTCAAAAATCTCAGTTTCTTTATGCCATCAGGAATCGCATTCAAATTATTTCCATTCAAACCAAGGTCTTGTAAATATGTGATGTTCTCAAAACAGCGTTCATGAATTGAAGAAATGTGGTTATTATCTAAATATAACTGACTTAGAACAAACAGATTTGAAAATATTTGTTCATTTAATGTTTTGATCCTGTTATCTGATATAGACAGTTGATGCAAATTCTTAAGCTCGGCAAAAGCTCCGTTACTGATAGTTTCAATAGCGTTGTTGTCTAGATTCAAAACCTGTAAGTTATTCAAGTCATGAAAAGACTTAGGATCCAACCGTGCTAGTAAGTTGTTAGACAAATTCAGTATAACAAGGCGGATAAGTCCTGAAAAAGTATCTCTGTTAACCCAGTCGTTTGTGAGACGGTTTCTTGATAAATCCAATTTCTCGAGCTGATCAAGTCCTTCGAGTAGTCCCGGAGCCAACACGGAAAGCGAATTATTCGCTAATGAGATTTCTTTGATAACTCGTGATGATTGAAATAGTTCGGGAGGGACAGCGACTAACTTATTTCCCGACAAGTTCAGAATTTTTAATGAATTCAATCCGACGAAGGCTCTGTCGCCTATTTCATTAATTAAGTTGTTCTGAATATTCAACACCTCTAAAGATCTCAAGCTGGAAAGGCCATTGTCGGGCAGTCGTAAAATATTGTTGTGGGATAAATCCAGCATTTTCAGTCCAGTGTTGCAAGATTTGCCTGGTGCAATTGGTCCCTTTCCCCAATCAGAGAATCCGATTTCAGATATGTCCTGAATTCTATTATTCGTTAGGTTCAATATTTCTAAACTGAAGAGCGGGCAGAATACTTCAGAAGGCAGCATGTAAATATTATTATCACCTAAGTCTAAAGTCCGAAGCTCCATTAATCCACGAAAACTCTCAGCATGAAATTCCATAGTCATCGCAGGCCAATCCGTGTTGTAGGAACGCAGAGACAAAGTCGTTAAGTCACGGAGCGGAGAAAGAACAGTGGCAGGCACGTAACGGATTTTGCAGTACTCAATGCGCAAGTCCTCAAGTTTCCGCAGCTGGGCCAAAAAACTGCCGGTGTTCATGTGCAATGAACTCTCGAAAAACAATAAATCCGTGCATGTCAGTTTCAACTTGTTGATGTTGTACGCCTGCGCGGTGGTAATGTTTTTAAATAAGAAGTCCACAGAGCCAATCGTTTTGATATTACACGTGAGAAAGTTTGATTCACTCAACTTTGCGTCCGAATAGTCCCAATGACAGCCGGCAGGGGCGGGCGGCGCGGAACGTGCGCGCGCACCGGCCACGAAAACCAAACACATCCAAACTTTTAACGAAACCATTCCGTAAAAGTTCTTGGTCATTTTAACACAATAATATAGTTCATTTGTCACTGATATATCACTGAAAGTACTTGTAAAAAGTTTATGTCACTAAAGAGTCAATGTTATGAAGTTCGTGTTGTTGTGTACACTACGTTTTATAGCGAATGTAAACAGTGAGTGCGCGATCGCGGTAAAACTTTTGACGCAGCCATGCTCCCCTGCGGTCGGGCGGTAACTGACCTACGAAGTTTGAACGAACGAAAGCCGCATGGGTATTGGGGGAAGGGGCAGGCGGGGTGCGGGGGGCGTGGTGGGCCACAATGACGACGACGGGTGGGAGCCGGCACTGCATCAGCTTACAACAGATGGCACGCGTGTTTTTTAACTACTCGAAATATTGGTTATGCAGTAGAAGACTTAGGCCTGCGTGATTCTTTGGATGCACCGCCTCATATTTCATCTCAAAGGAGGTCGTGGGGACATTCGAAACAGTAGCGGTTAAGTTACTTAGTTTAACTAGTTTAGTTACTTGTTCTACAACTTATTTTAAGTTAGCTTAAAACTAACACGTATTTAGTAGTTACCTAGGTATGCAAAAAATAGGACTACAATAAAAGACGATGAGGTGGGCGGACATTTTTACATCAATGCAAAATAAAATGATTGACAGTTTAAAATCGGAAAAGAATACACAAAAGATGTTGCGGTGTTTCAATTTCCTATGGATTTATTTAAGTGATTTAAGAACAGATGTGTTACAACAGGAACTTAAACACAATAGAACGATGACTATTGAAATTTTTCATTACGGTTATTTTCAGTTACATTATAATTCATCATTCATCATTAAGAATACTAGACGCTTAAGTAGAATTTTGTATCAAGATAAAAGACATTATCTATATAAATAAATGAAATTGAAGTATCTGTTTGTAACTTCAAAATAACAGCTTATTACTAAATGCATATGCAATACGGTACTTATAACAAAAAGGATTTTTTAATGTTTTGTCTGTCTGTCTGATTATTCATGCTAATCTTCGAAAGGCCTGGACTTATTTTGACAGGATTTTCACTGGTAGATAGCTGATATTATAAGGAGTAACTTAGGCTACTTTTACTTTAACAAACATTAACAAATTAAAAAAGACAGTATGGGCGTTATATTCACATTTTCAAAACAATTTTGCAGCAGAAACTATTTGAACTATTTTTGTCAAAAAAATAGTCTCTACTGTCTACGTTCTGATAGTTAGAGAAAAAACACGTTCATTCAAGAGAGAGGAACGTCGTGCGTCACCGCTGGTCTAATCGTAGGCCATCGGATGCCATAACACGTGCGTGTCGAATTGTGTCTACCGTGGGAGACGGCTTGAGATCTTTGTGCTTCCAAAGTCCCCACTGACCACGATCCTCTATAAGGCACAGATTAAACTACTGTACTGTAAAACTTACCCCACTGGTGTACACGTAGTAAATTTTGTTCTAATAATCCTGCCCTGTGGCAGTTAGTGTAGGCAGGATAAAGAAACGCAGCGCTGTAAAAGTAGTTAGTATTTTATGAGTCATATCAATTGTGGATTTTTATGATCCTTTACGGACGTCAGCGCCAATAACTGTATAATAGAATTGCTGGGCCTGTTATTAGAGTTAACATTCAGAGAAGAGGAGAATTTAAGTAAGAAATACAGTTTGGTAATATTATCTGTTTTATTAAAGGAATAAACCACGAAGGATTTCTAACGAAATTCAAAGTTTTTTTTTATGATAACTG
Organism: Drymonia ruficornis; assembly: GCA_947859195.1. Taxonomy (NCBI): domain Eukaryota; kingdom Metazoa; phylum Arthropoda; class Insecta; order Lepidoptera; family Notodontidae; genus Drymonia; species Drymonia ruficornis. Next base: position 8,595,238 of record OX401915.1, on the reverse strand, counting down.
AGGCGGCAGTCACGCGTATCGCCCGCCTGGTATTAAACAGTTATCGTAGCCTATAGATGTTTGCAATACCAAACACATTGCTAACACGTTGGCGACCCTAAGAGGAGTGGGATATAGAGTGGGGCAGGTAGAGTTTGGGCTTCTGGCTCTTCCACTCATCGTACGAAACGCAGCCTTAATAGCTACTTTACGCCTATCTTCTGTTAAATGGGTCAACTGGGTCTACCAGCTTTCTAGATTTATTAAACTTCTTCTTCATCGTGTCCTCATGACTGAGGGAGGTGATTTTAGTGTGTACCCTGTTCCAACATCTGTCTCCAGATCTCTCTTTGTTGCGCCGTTCGTATGGTTGTTTGCAAGGAGGCCTGTTGCCTCTTGAGTGGTGTGCGTCCATCGCGTCGGTGAGCGTCCCCTGCCTCTCTTTCTTCGACACAGACGGTTATCAGCCTAGGTAGACTGTCTGGGTCTCGCCTGACTGTGTCCGTATCTAACGTTATGAAACTGTTTAACAAAAAGCTCGAATTCTTACGATTCGAATCAGGATCAATATAAATATCTACTCTATTCAGAAAATAGAATATTGGGTGAAACTTTCTCAGAACGAGGTCTGTCGGACCAAGGTCGTATCAGGACCCGACTATTGATATTCTCCGTCAATATTGATTGTAAATATCTCACGTGCCCGAGACGTGATGGCTCAATATTTACAAGAGGACAGCAAACATAATATTACCACTTATCTTGTAACAACTGACTCCGAAAACACAGCGATCTTCCCTGAGAAACGCACGTTGTAACAAGGTGTATCAGTAGTCTGAAATAAAAAAAACATACGTACATTATACGTTTATTAATAATGTAATTACTTAGTGAAGAAATACTGTAGGTACACATAACAATCATAGTTTCTGAGTTACGCTTGCGACTACTTGTCACAACTTTTGATTAGAACACATTCATTGGCCTATAACACGGTGTAACTTGCATTTATGAAGCGGCTATTGAATATTTAATCAGTAGTTTAAGTAAATATTGCATGGAATGGATTTTCCTGAAAATTGGCTGCAAATAAAAACAGTGTTCGATCGAATTTAGATTTTTTACAATTTAGTTCAATATCCAGTACCCATACAATATTATTTCGGGCTTTTGAAACAGCTTGTACAGAGTCTGTTGACATTGCCCGATATCGATAGTTCAACATGACTTTTATGTGAAAGAATGGCTCCGTTTATCTACTAATATTTATGAGGTTTTCAGTCTAATACAGATTGCCTTTAAATGGGTGCTTCAAAGCTAAGCCACGTGTGGGATTTCATAATAAATTGTCGAACGTTGGATACGATCTTGTCGATTAGTGAACAGGGACAAAGTATGGTAAAAGATACATACGATGAAACAGATGACATTTCACTTTAGGTTCTAACAAAATATATGGCGTTTGTTTATTCAACTGAGGTTAGTAATAACTGGTTAAATTGAGTAACTAATTTTTGGAATGCTGGCTTAAAGTAGAAAGACTAACGTTTATGATCTAGATTTTAGTGATATCAGATTTTAAAACAGTCGCCTACTTTTTAATAGCTTTGCACTAAGCATAATTATAAGCAAAATTCTAAATATTTTTGTTTATTAAGCCAACAAATTGCTTCAGAATTGTCACAATGAATCCTATCTCTATAGAGAAACTGTAAATACTTACAGACATATACTAACTCACGCCTGTATCCAACGGGGCAGGCAGAGACTATTGCTTGCCACATGCTACGATTTTGACACACCTCTTTTGCTTCATTCACATTCATACATCTTCTCATACACTGCCAACGGTTTAGAGTACGGACTTTACTTTTCTGGAAAAGATTGATCACGAATAAAATGTGTTAAATCGCTATTGTCGAGACAACGCCCTTGCTAATAGTTCCATTATTATTTATCAGTCTAGTCCAGATAATCGCTCATTCGATTGCATAGACTGGAACAAAGATAATATAATTGACCACGGAAATGACTCAATTACGTTTCATTGTATTGATAAATCGAACTTTAACTGTATGTTTAACTGTACGAAATAGTAACAATATCTATATCACCGCCAACGAGAAGCGATATGGAAATAAAAATATGGATATTTGTTACATTACCTACCATATATAAGTTGTTTTTTAACATTTCGTGTTCAATTATTTTTAACTAACATTATGCTTTCTGACACAGAATTAACCACGAATTTGTATGGCCGCTCGAATGTTGGCAAGCCCGGCGGTAACCGACTAGAACTTGAAATTTATTACCATTCTAGCTTCTTGTTGGTCATGGTATAGAACATTTTAAATTTACAAATTCAACAAAACGGAAGCACATACAACAAAATTGAAACTACTCTGCGTGAAACGAATGACAATAAAGAAATGGCTGCCAGTAATGGCTTCTGCACAGTATTTAGAACAATTGCATTAGCCGTAACCAGAACATTTTAGAATCTATTCAGAACAAGTTTCGTTCGGGTATTCAAAAAGGAGTGGTAAAAAACAAAAGAACGTCCGCAGACAGAAATTAACAATATGGACCTTTTCTCGGATCTCGAAGCAAAGAGCCTTTGGAAAGTTATGACTGGCAATAAAAGTAGTGCGAGCCTCGTCGCGGTTAGACAAAGAATTCTACCGCAATTAACTCATTGCCCCTATAAATTTCTTTGGGACAAAAGTTTTTAAAACGCCGTATTGGTTGCTTTATGGTTGTCAACACCGCAAATAAATACATCTTGGCCAAAGATCGTAAATCTTTTAAAGCCAAAGTTTGGTCATGTTTGTCCCCGAAAACAGTTATTGTTTTATTCGTACTGTCGTAATTTACTAAAGAAGTAAACCTCAAACTCATAAAATATGGCCGAATCCTACCTAAAAATATTCATATACATTGACATACCATATTAAAGGTTACAAGTAGATGTTTACAATAGCAGAGAAGAAGCGGGAAATACCCGCCCGTTAGCGTGCTTGGCGCGGAGGCGCCTTTCACGCTGCAGGTCGTAGGTTCGATTCCTACCCGGGACATGCATTTGTGTGCGTGAACATGTCTGTATGTCCCGAGTCTGGGTGTATATGTATATTAAGTATGTATTTACAAATAAAAAAATAGTATATGTAGTAGTATCAGTTATCTGGTTTCCATAGTACAAGCTCTGCTTAGTTTGGGATCAGGTAGCCGTGTGTAAAAAATGTCCCAGGATATTATTATTATTATACACTTAATGTTTTTTTAAAATTTCTTATTAACTTTTTTGTACCCCATTTATAGTGTCTCTCACTTTTTCCCCCAACCATAAAATTTAAACTAATATGAAAAATGTAGGTAAATTAATATTTTTAGTTAAGGCCACAGCTTCATACAAATTCCAGCCGTGCCTGTTAATGTGCTTTTTAGTATCTTCTTATTACAAAACCGTTAATGTCACATTTGTGTTTTCGGCTATCAATTTATTGGTCATTCTTCTGAACACTATCTCACAAACTCATGTTTAGATGAAGCGACTTAAAGGCGTGATTGTTATTTGTTAAGTGAGACATTGCATGAGTCGAGAGTTGAACGTTAAGAGATTATCAACGAATTATTGCTCGTGTCCAGATAAAGGTGGTCTTGGTAAACAGGTATTCCCGAGGCACGTTTCGATTCAAATAACCTGCAAGAAAGGGTCCGAAACAGAAAACGCTTTGTGCTAAAAACGTCGACCCCTTATCTCCCTTGGATGGGTCGCGGCCATAGACATAAGAAGGTAACAAACATTGTAATAAAAGTAATAAGTGATATATCATATTTTATAGTTTAGCGTTAATTGTATAGTCGGCTGTTTAAATCCAATTGATATTCATAATATTCTTTATAAAAATAATTAGAAACAATTTTCATATCATAGATGCTTGTAATTAAAATAAAGAATTTAAATAGGATTTAAAAATATACATTAGATAATATTATGATATACGAAGCTTTGGCGGTTTATTTAAATGATAATGATCATTTTAGTAAATTTACATAAGTTAATGATTCGTAATTTCGCAACTTCAAAGATGTAATTCAATTATGAATTTGAATAATATGTTCTTGTTTGCTATTCGTTCTAGAGATGGTACGAAGTGACCAAATCTCCATATTCGTGTCCAGTCTCTCGGATTCATGTCTATCTGCGGCTGCTTCCACAGGCTCAGCACGAAGTCATCATTCATACGAGGAGATATCATCGTCGCTCGTCGTGGCCACGGCTTTCTGCTTGTTAACAATAAAAATGTTATCCGGCGCTTATACAAAATGTATCTCGGGAAAATGCTCAGTCTCGCTCACTTTAGACTTTTTACTTTCTTTACGTTTATTTAAATTGCAATATTATACCTTGCGTTCTCTGTTGTAGGTAGGTTGGTGTTTTTAATAGTTCAAAATTCAAATTGGGAATATAGGGCCGCGTTCAGAGACTACGCACAGAGTGCAACTATTCACTCTGACTCCATTCCGTACTTCAGAGTGACGCGGACGTGTTCAATTGCGATGTCAGAGTAAATAGTTGCACTCAATGCGTAGTCTCTGATTAGATCATGTGATAACATTTTACGTCAACATATTTTTTTCTTAGATTGTTTTTCATTTATTAGAATGCATTAAAATTAATTTAACGAGGTTTAATTAAGAATCACTAATATAAAACCCTATCAAATCGTTTACTTTATTTTAAACAATAGTTAACCTAATCTTCTAATTAAATTACTTAATGGTTAGGTTAGACATTTCCGTGTAATGCGATTAAGCAATCCAATATAGACGAAATAGCACCGAGCACAAATTGCCAATCAATAATGGCCCTAAGGGCCTGTAATTAACGGCTGCATTAGTAGGCTGCATTATGCATGACGCCGAATCTCTGGCGGACCTGTTATCTGTGATGTGTATTTCGCTTACAAACATTAACATAATGACCAGCATTTAACTAATTTTAATTAGACAATGGTGCTTATTATTATGTTGGCTACAAATTAAGGCTTATTTGACACATCTAAAAGTATTTCTGTCCCGTTCATACGCTACGATCATGAGAAGGTTGGCAATATAGATCAGTTTAGTTGTGTGCCAATAAAGGTATTGCCAATACGGCTATCTTCTTGCCATCTTCTCGTGAATAACAGGCATCAAAATGCCTTTAAGTAAAGTTGATAGTCGGAATTGCGAGTGCGATAACAGATGTGTGAAATTCGCTGCAAATAGTGGTGCGCTGAGCACAAGTCTAGTGATTGCAATGTAAGGAGCTACCATCCTATCCTATCCTACTTATAATATTATAAATGCGAAAGTAAGTGTGTGTGAATGTTGTTTCCATGTATCTCTAAAACTACTGAACCGATTTTAATGAAGTTTGAAACGTAGTATAGGCTCTGGAATAAGACAGAGGCTAATCCAATTTCGACCGGGGCAAATCCGCGGGGCACGGCTAGTAGAATAATACATCAATGAACATGACACATTATTTAATTACTTAATGTACTTAAAACATTTCTAACGTAACGGCGAATAGTTTTATCAAGAACACATCGCTCACGTCTCAAACAAAAAGGATCTAATAAGAAACGTGGGCCAGAGTTTTTGTTCATCACTTGAGCCTAGTCAATCTCACAGGACGCGTACAATTATTTTAATCTTATTAAAATCATGTTTCCACTGTTTATTATCATAACGTGGATATGACTTCACGTAAAAATCCAAAAAGATTGCCGTAATCTAATAAAGAAAGTCATGGAACTATACAACTAACAGGGTAGCATACTGTTGCACAGAAGGACAATAAGAGGGAGAAAGTTTCTACTAGGGTGTCCTACTAGGGACGGCACGGCTGGAGCGCACTTTGCGTTCGCCTCTGTCCGGGTGAAGTTGTAGAGGCCACTTTGGCCGACAACATAATGTCATAAAAAAATACTAGGGACGGGGTAGGGAACGGTATTTAGGCATAGCAACTAGGCGAAAGAGACAAACTCCCACCAGGGCTATCTCTCTCGGCTCGTTTTCTATAGAATAGTAAAAGTATAATAGACTAGGCATATCATATTACTTAACCAAAAAATCAAGTGCGCGATCCAGTTACGTATAGAGATCCAGAGTAACAAAAATAAATAACGTAAAAGTTAGTTTTCGTAAATGGTGCCCCAAGGAAAACAACAGCTTCAAGTTTACTCACAAAAAAATGATAAACAGTAGACTAGTCAGGACCCATCACTTTTATAGTCCACAATTTTGTTGCTAGTAAATTATTTAAAAAAATAAACTTAAGTGTTCAACAAAATAATTAAACTGTCAGGAATGATGTTATTTAATAGGCTCGGCAGACCATTTGATGCGAAAGGTATCTAATTATTTTGACAATTTATGATGACAGGCTAATTAATATACAGTATTCAAATATTGATTTTATTGCTCAGTTCAAATTAGTTAATCACCTTCGGCTACGCAATAATGGTTTATTACATGAAATTGGTTTCGGAAGCGAGTAATTTGTAGAATTATTTCCAAAAAAGGTCCATACTCATTAAACGCTTGGGTGATTTTCACCTTATTTTGGCATTGGTTTACATTAATGTGGAATCAATTGTCAAAATACAGGAAAAAAGGAATTAAGTTTAATTATGTTAAAAACATACACAAGGAGTAGGGGTGACTCTGTAATTTTAGACATTAATAATATTTATAACAATAGATTTATATAAGGTTCGCGAACGCGTTTTTACTAACAAACATCATTCCAAAAAATGCGGCACCTTATCGTCGCGATAAGTCAGTTTTATACATTCGTCGCTGTCATATAAAGTACGCCGTCTTCGGCGTCAGTTGCCGCATTTTTTTTAGTGCGCATGCAGTTACTAGTCCATCTAGTTGTGGCGCCTTCACGGAAACCAAAATTAATCTGTTTTTAACTAAGGATTAGAAGTAACAGATTTATTATTAATTTTAAACAATCATAAACTGCATTCTTATTACTTAGGTAGGTTTATGTAAGTATAGTAGCAAATTCAGTGGTAAGAGAAGAAATGCATAAGAAATTCTTTGAGGTTTGTTAATTTTATTTTGTAAATGATAAAAAATATATCATTTATTTGAAGCGTATCCGTACAAATCAAACACAAGAAATGTGTCTGCAGATAAAACAGTAATAATAATCGGACACGTCGCTTGTTAGACAAACACGAGGAGATCCCGCTTGATACCGCGGAACAATACGAGCGTGTGGGTGAGCCAGGGTGCTCGGAAAAAAGCTCATACACGACTTAACTGAACCACAAAAGGATGTGACTAATACAACCCTGCGCTGTACGACAAATTGGTAGTCAGATCGGCCCTTGGAGATTTGAATTTTAAAGACTTAAAATAAGAACTCATAAATCTCATTCAAATTACGACGTTGAAATATACCCTAAACAAACGATGGTTTGATCTGGATTAAAATAACATTAAAAGGTCAAAATTTATTACATACAAAAAAAGAATTGGCTCTAGAATTTTAAATGAATAAAGAAATCAACATACAGCCTTTGGTCACAGTACTTTGGTCTTGAAAACCATAAAGAGAAGAAAATTGGTCATGTGATGCACGGTACCCAATATGAGATTCTCCAACTTATAGTTGAAGAATAGAAGGCCGAAAAAGGCTCGGTGGTAATAGAATATCGTGGTTGTAAAGTTGTGTAAGTGGTTTAACAGTACAACACCACAACTATTCCGAGCGTCAAATCTTAATAGCTCTAATTATTGCCAATATTCGGTAAGAGACGGCACTGTAATAAGAGATAATACAAAAAAAATGACACCAAATAATTACTAACGTTTGCATTCATAGATATAATATTATGTTCACATGACTATGTCATTTCATAAGATGACGACCCACTTGCATGATAAATTGATGAAACCATGACCTAATCAAAACAGAGCATCGTTCATTTGTCTGAGACATTTCTCAGAATCAAGACTACATAGTACATTAGAACTCACAAATAAACATTTTAATACGACTAGTAGAAGAGTTGGAATTATATAACTTCTTTGTAATTTTATTCAATTAGGAAACTATACCTCAGAAAACAGTAGAACAAATTCAGTTAAAGAGGTATCCAATCCAGTACATAGGGAAGGCATGATCTTATTACTTACTTTTACTTAGAGGGTCTGGTAATTATATTACTAAACTTGGCCTAATCCCTTCCGTTACTTAGCTTGTTATTATAGTATCCGATACAATGAACGTACCAAATTGATTAAGTAAAGTTAAGATTTTCTGGTTGTTGGGGGAAAATTACGCCAATATACTTGGGGTGCAAGTACCTATCGGATATATGTATTGGTAATTATCCCAAGGAATTTTGTACCAATTCAAGTTGTATAAGAGAAACCAACATAATAAAATAGCAGGAATCAAATAAACCGCAGTGATTAAGTCCTTGAAAGGAGCAGGGAATTCGGGAGTATTGATATGCAACCGGTTTTAAAACCAGATTACGAAGTCCATTCGAGATCGGTATAAAAAAGAAATTCAACTCGTAGGCATGAGTACGCTATAGTTAAGTAAGTACAACGAAATATAATTGGGGTTATGACTACGAACAATTTTAGAAGCACAAAAACTGTTATCAGTCAAATTCTAATCAAATAGCAACGCCCAAAACAAATCGACAAATTATGAAGAGGCGGTTCTAAAATTACACTAACATAATATGTCGACAAGGTAAGAATTAATCACGGACAAATCACTGGGTACTAGACGTTATGCTAATACGTAGATGGTAGAAGGCTCCACGTAGATTTTTTATATCGTAACTCATTTATTTATGTTTAGTCATCATCGTTTAATATTCAACATACTTGGATGAGATATCGTCTACGATCAATCAAATCTTGTGTTTGGAATCTTGATTCATTTTATGTTCTATTATATTGGATGTAAAGAACACATTTGTCAGTCAAGTTCAAGTTTATAATGTGTAATGGTTTCTTCCGTTGCACTAGTATGATCTATGACTATGAATTTATATTCAAATCTCATCTCCTATTCCATTGAAATAAAGTTTATTTTTGATCAAATTGAAATGTTGTTTTTGCTTTTTAAATATTAGGGCTAGTTTCACAGAGGTTTACTTCGGGGGAGATTTCATTCATTAACCTTATTGTGTTATATATTCAAATAGTGTTTATAAGTGCATTTGTCAAACAATGTATCAAGAATATCAACTATGATCAGTTAGTAATCAATCAAGAGTGTTTATGAACGTTGTGAGTGAATACAATGGTATTGTGTAGTGTGGAGTGTACTCGGTCTGTACGCATTAGCTCGTTAAGATTTCTATAGAGGTTATAACAATATCTGATGTTTGCTTAATTAATTAGCTACACGTAAAGCAATGTGATTGTTTCATCCATAGGTATTTATCTAGGCCATAGAATACAAGTAACTACAACTATCGAACGAGTATGAAAGAGAAATTGCTAATGCTAAAAACATATTGTTGTACTTCTTCTTATCGTATAGTTAGTGGCCAACGTGGTGTAGAGTTGTTCAAGCCATTTGAAAGCCTCTGTCTTGATGACGACAATCGCGCAGGAAAATACTATAATTCTGGATACCTACCAATGAAAGGAAAGCTAGTTACAAAATAATATGAAGTGTGCGTAAAGAACATGTTATTCTAATAATATTATAGGAAATGTGAGAAATATTAATATTACAGTATCAAAAGTAACAATTTACGAACAAGTTATCCAATCAAAACGAATATCACCGACTCTCCACATATTACAGCTCATATTACGTAAACATGTGATTTCTAAGATGTTAATAAACATTTAAAACGTTAAATTGAATACAATTAAGGTTGTTAATATTAATATACACAGACAGGACAGGTTTATCGTGATTTGATTACAACTGAAACGAATCGAATTAACACTTTATTGCCACTAACAATGAAAGTGACGAGCTATGGAACAAGTACTGGAAACATATTGGAATAGAAATAGAAAGTTCATAACGATTGTACATTTCATTTTCGTCCTACTAAACGGGTCTCGCGTGAAAACTTTGCCTGCAGAAAATGAGATTCATCCAATTTTTTATTGTGCCATTCTAACAATAATTTTTTTTTTAATTTAACTTAAATATTGACAAAAATTCAGATAGGTACTTAAAGTTTCAAAAATTTACTAATTGCCTAACTACACACGTACGACGTCATAAGTGGATAAATAGTAAAGTTTATCAATTGATCCAATGTTTTAGAGATCACTCAAACTCAAATCAGTTGTGATAACCATCATTATCACCTTATTGTAAACTGTATCAGCACGGTATACTAACTATGCTGCAAACAATATCAATTTAGACGGCATTGGTCTAGTAGAGTACTATCAATATTGGTAGAGTACTGGATAGTAAAGTAATTGACTCTACTTGTGTACCGCCAGCTTTACCCCCAAATTTTAATTCAATTCATTTGCAATTCTTTATAAATAAGTTTTCCTAACAAGAGTGCTTTGTTATGGCATTGTTAACTGATCATAAGTTTCTATAGATTTGGGTATTAGGATTTTGTGTAATATCTTCCTACTCACTATACTCCTAATATTCTTCCCAAAGGTAGTGAAAATACTTGGCTCTTTGTCAAAGAATGGCCCCTGTGGTCTCCCCAACTTTTCAATTAAACAATTAATCCCCCAATTTCCCAACGCTCTTTTGGCACCTACCCTTCTGACGGATAGTCCTTGACCGAACATAATTGATGGTATCGCCAAACTAAAACGTAGGCATCAATAGATTAATGACCCACAGATAGCTAGGTCGAAACTCCAGACAATGTATCTGGTCACTGGGCCATTAATTATTTGTGGTCACTTAACTTGATCAATACCAATTTGTGTGTTTAGTTCAGTAAAGCCTAGCTAATCTAATAGAGTCTAAAATAATTAAGACATTGATGTTAACGTGACAGTGTCCTGTCCGAATTTTGTAGGTACAAAAATTAATCTTCACTAAGCTAAATGTGTTGCGTCTTTTTCATAGTCGTAATTAATGAGCAGGACAACAATATTTAAGTTAAATTTTAGTTCAGTCGTAATTATGTAGCCAACAGAATTAGCACCATCATTAACAAGATAGGGTTGCCCATACGAAAGTTATGAGGTACGCTATACGGAACATGTTTCTAGTATTTTAATTACTAGAAAAAAATATGCTGCAGAAAATCTGTTTATAAATTAATTATCAAAGCCTACTTGATAGGAAGTTGCAAAACAATGTAGAACATATCCGCTCCGAAATCATTATACAAATACATAAAATCGAATCAAAGCTGTAGAAATCGATAAATGGGTACAGTCAGTATAAAATATGCGTTCAATTACACAGTAAACCGTTGTCGACATGTCCTGTAATGGCCAGTATATACATGTACTGTTGGAGCAGATACGAGTATTTACGATCAGCCCGCCCGTCGATGCACATACGCAGATGCCACACATGTTCTGCCTTAATTCGAATAGATGACGAATAGGGCTGGCACTAAACAGTCAAATGAAATGAAGCGCCATGGTACTAGTTTTGTTCTCTACTTTTCACTAAATTAAATTTGACAGACAATACGATCATTATGATGAAAGATAAGGTTAGGTTAGTAGTTTGTATTCCAAAATTTGTCACATATTTTGTGTTAACGCTCGAAGCTAGTTTACTAGAACAAAAGCTTCTCTCAATTATTATATTTTTAATTTTGAAATAGATACAGCATTTGTGTTATCCAAAGATTTTATCAAAGCCATCTGACTGGATTAGAATTTCACCTTCAATAAGTATGTTGTAGCGACATTGACTTTCTACTGACATTATTATGCCTATCAAGCGACTAATACATTCTAATTTTATTATGACCAATGGTCAGTGTCTCATGTTGGAAAAAATATTTATAATAATTAATTTAAATTTATTTGCTTAATAAAAATAATATAGTTATTCAAAGATCATTCATATACAAAAATCTTAATTCCACAAATTTTAAATCTAGGTCAAACGTCTTTTCTAGCAGGGGCAGCCCTGCCACTAAAATTCATATTAATGCAGGCTAACAAGCACAGACTGGCCATTGGCGATATTGATATAAATTGATTACGAGTTGTCGCGACATTCATTAATATGCTCAGACGCAGACGCAAATACCTTATCTAGCGCTTTCATTGCAGCTATCATTACTGACGGCCGGTTTGTTAATCTTGAGAAGGCCCCTCCAATTGATTTATGATGCAAATACAACGGCGTACATTGTGTAGGAAAGACCTAGTGATTTATAGAAATGTGTCATTTGTTTGTATATTTCATACTTATTCATTTTAAAATTTGTGGAGTATGAGCATCATTTGAACTCTTGCCGTAATTACAGACTAATCCTACGTGTTTTTACCCTTAGATGTTAGTCTACGCATTGCCATCATTATAATGCGAGGTGTATATTCTGTTTGAGGTGTTAATTTTAAGAACTAGCCCGTGTTTTATATATTAGTGCAACGATTAGTGTTACTCGGACTAGAAATAATTAAATATTTAGTGCATTATGATGTGATAATTTATGAAACTTCTAATAGTGCAATGTTATCTTTGACGAATTACCACCTTCACCACCCGACGTTAAGGTACCGTAATCTTTGTTATATTAAAAACTAGTTGCGTCCCTGGTTTAACTTGATTAAATGTTACTAACCAAAGATATTACTAAAAGAGGGAGACACGTGATTGTCTAAAATAGTTTGTCTTACTAAACTGAGTCCATGGACACAGTATGATACAGTCACTCGCGGTGAACAATGTTGAAATACGGCTCATCTTCTGGTGAATAGTGCCTTCTTATGTATTTAATAAGTTAATTGTCGAATTGCGAGTGCGATAACAGTTGGTTAATTTCGCTGCATGTAGTGTGCTGAGCACAAGTTCGTTATTGTGATGTTAGGAGGTACCATATCTACTAAAATAATACATCAATGTTTCTAGCAAGTTTTTTTAGCGACCGAATTTGGTACATAGTACTTATAACAAAAAGATTTTCATTAAACTTTTTGTCTGTCTGTCTGGATGTTTATTCTTGCTAATCTCCGAAACGGTTTGACCGATTTTTACGGGACTTTCACTGGCAGATAGCTGATGTTATAAGGCGTAACTTAGGCTACTTTTATTTTGGAAAAAGTTTTAGGGTTCCGCGCAAAAAAATAAATCATTACATCCCACACGCACGAAGTCACGGGCATAGCTAGTTCCACATACAAACAAACCTACATGTACGCAGTGATAAATAAAACGGGGCTGACTGTACTTACTTTATTACAACATATAAACTGAATTAGGGCCCACCCCGAGTGACAGGGTTACAAATTGTCACCTTTCCCCTCGTAATTTTGAGGAGATTTGACCAAATTGTGTGCGAGGAATACATTTTCTTTGCGAATCCGAAAGGGTGGAGAGGGGCTAAGAGAGCAATTTTTACGAGGTGTATGAGGTTTTATCTTGTTACTAGCTTTTGCCCGCGACTTCGTCCGCGTAGACTTCAAAATAAAATAAAACCGGGCAAGTGACTTAAGACTTTTTAGTACTTTTTAGTGCGCCAGGGTTTTTTAAGTCAGTATTTGCTTTTTTATAAAAATAATTTTATTTCATGATTTTTATTGGAGCCATACAAACTTTATCACGGTACCTAATTCGGTGAATGCGTGTTTTGGTAGGTAGGTATATAGAGCCAAAATCCCAAATCCCCCTCCCCTTCTCCACCCCTTTTCCTCCCCTCTCTTCCTTCTGCTCCGTCCCCCTCCATTTCCCTTTCCCTTTCCCCTCCCCCTTCCACATCCCCATACCTTACGTCTTCCCCTTCCTCCCTCACCTACCCTATGCATACTAAGTTTCAAGTCAATCGGGTACAAACATATTTATCTGCCGTACTTTTCTACCTTTAGTTTCCCCCTTTTGGGTGTTGATTTACGAAATGATTTTTTATAGGATCAAACTGAAGTAGTACCTACCATATTCAGCTTAGCTTATACCCCAATTAATTAAAATGAATAATCATAACCAATCTCGAGATATGGATGACTAAACATTCGCTGACCCCGCTCTCCCCTTTTCCTTCAAAATATTAAAAACGCTGAAACCCCAGTCTGATTATTTAAAATGAACAATCATAACCTGGATGACTAAACATTCGCTGACCCCGCTCTCCCCTTTTCCTTCAAAATATTGAAAACGCCGAAACCCCAGTCTGATTATTTAAAATGAACAATCATAACCAATTTCGAGATATGGATGACTAAACATTCGCTGACCCCGCTCTCCCCTTTTCCTTCAAAATATTAAAGACGCTGAAACCCCAGTCAGATTATTTAAAATGAACAATCATAACCAATTTCGAGATATGGATGACTAAAAATTCGCTGACCCCGCTCTCCCCTTTTCCTTCAAAATATGAAAAACGCCGAAACCCCAGTTTGATTATTTAAAATGAACAATCATAACCAATCTCGAGATATGGATGACTAAACATTCGCTGACCCCGCTCTCCCCTTTTCCTTCAAAATATTAAAAACGCTGAAACCCCAGTCTGATTATTTAAAATGAACAATCATAACCAATTTTGAGATATGGATGACTAATCATGCGCTGACCCCGCTCTCCCCTTTCTCCTCAAAATGATTAAAAATACGGAAACCCCAGTCTGATCAATTCAAATAAGCAATCATAACCAATATCGAGATATGGATGACTTATTAAAACATCCCTTGACCCCGTTTTCCCCTTTCCCGTCAAAATAACAAAACTCGACCACCCCTATACAAACTTTCACTCCACATTTCACCCCTTAGGGGTTGAATTTCCAAAAACACGAAAGAAATCTAAACACAAACTTTCATTCCCCTATTTTACCCCCTTAGGGGTTGAATTTTCAAAAACCCTGAAATTACTCTTTTTTATTTTTGAAAAGACACCTAATCACCAATTTAAGTAATTCTAACTTCAAAAATGACGGGACTTCCATACAAACTTTTATCCCCTATTTACCCCCTTAGGGGTCGAATTTTCAAAAACCCTGAAACCCATATTTTTTTATTTTTCAAAAGACACCTATTCAGCAATTTTCATAATTCTAACTTCAAAAATGACGAACTTCCATACAAACTTTCATCCCTTATTTTACCCCCTTAGGGGTTGAATTTCAAAAAACCCTTTCTTAGTACACCTCTACACATCAAGACAAACCCACCCTCCAAATTTCAAGTCTCTACGATCAGCGGTTTAGGCTGTGCGTTGTCTGTCAGTCAGTCAGTCAGTCAGTCAGTCAGTCAATCAGGACTTTGATTCTTATATATTTAGATAAGTGGTACAGTGTAGTGTACGAGTACGTGTTCGAAATTCAAATGTTAACTGCAACCTCCAGTGACATTATCTCGAAACAAACAATAGATAGAGCATAAACTGTTATTAATTTCGACTGTACCGACACAGATCAAAGGTTGTTGGTCATTATCTCAACAAAAGTACGAAACAGAATGGAGCGATCAAACAAATAGCTATGTCATACTGCATTGTTGCACAAATAGGAGGCCACACAGATAAGGCATTCACGATTGACGATAGTAATTTTTTCGCTTACACATCCAGTATTACTTTCACAAAGGCTGAGGTGAAGGTCATCACAGTTAGCCTCTGGGATGCTCATAAATTCAATGTAAATAATCTTCTGGTATCCGCTGAGCACAATAAAACATGGAAACATGATGGATTGATTATATTTACGGCCATTTTTCCATCGGCCGATGTTTTATGATGGCATGTTTTGATTTTATTGAGCTGGTGGAGTTAACTCTTTAACCTATAATGAGATCGAAATTGTAGCAAATTGGTCGTGTAATAGTTACAATACAGTTACAATATTGATAAAAGAATATAAGTATTCCAAGTTAAAGTCAAGTTCCTAGAATCATTTTTTGAAAGATATTTATAACTTCATTACAAGATCTTGTTTAGATTTGATTTTGTTTTATTTCACGAACTAGTCACAACATAAATCATTTTATTATATACCTGGCCGAGTTTCTACATGTCCAGTCATACATCATTTTACAAATCCTAAACGTCTACTTCAAAGCCTTCTTGGGCTTACACATCTACCACACCTACGTCTGAACATACTTTAAAACCACAACCTGTCTCACATTTCTAAACAGATACAGCGACTTTATATTTCCACCTTCTATAAAAGAAACGAGTCTTACATAAGGTTCTTAATGAAAGTTAATTACTCGATCAGCTCAGAATAGGGCTGATAAATCAGTCGATGGCCTCGATTTGTATCAATCAAACCGAAACGCTCAAACTCCAATTTGACTTGTGTCAAACGATGATTGGTTGCAACACTGCCTACGCCTAATTGGCTGAATGAGTTTTGCTCGCGTGCCAGTGCGGTTGACTGGGAGTTATGATCATCTTGGATGCGGTATTGATAATGCAAAAAACATGCAGATTATATTCAATATAGTATAGAACTAATTAGCCAGCTCATCTTCAACATAGCTAATGTAAAAGAAGAGACAAAACTTAGATTTGCATATTTGTATGGAGTTTTTTTTTCTCTTGTGATAGGTACAGGAGGGAAGAAATTCCGTACATATAAATTTACTAAGAAGTTTCCACCCTTTCTAAAAGCCGATACAAATCCACTTACATACAGGAGTAACGATAAAAACCATATACCTACCTCATTTCTTTACATAATTATGTCTCTCCCTTTTGGACGTCAGATGATTTAGTAATGAGAGCTTTATAACCCTACGTATCCGTTCTGGTTCTGTGTTAGTCTGCTTCAACATTGCATTAATTTCCGTCGATCTTCTCCATCTCACTAGTAACATGTCCCGTATTTTCGTCCCTGCAAAAAAAAACAACAAATTAAGCATGACTTCAACAGACGTATCGACTACTGAGAGACAAATTTATACAAACACACTTCACCTTTTGACAAGGCAGTAGCGTGGAGCAAATTAATTAGCAGCGAAGTTGCGAATCGGTACCTCTGACAGGTTTATTTGTGTCATTCGAATCAATTTATCAGCGTTTAGCAAAAAACAACGTTAGCTTTTTATGTTCTTTTAATGATCCGTCCAATGGACTCAAATAAATAAAATACTTGTTTTCGTTCACTTGCTAAGTTTTTTTTTGTGTACTCTTAGGAATGTGTAGATTTTGAAACGTTTAGTATTTATTAGGAGACTAGAATGGCTGGTCCAACGTTTTTTTTACTGTATACTATTATTGTCTCATTTATCAAAAATAAAAACATATTATTTTTTACTCAAATGTATAAATGAGTTGGTAACCCGACTAGCTAATTTTTGTATGTGACTAAGACTAAGGTGGCAAGGCTGATGTTTAGCAGTTACCGTAGCCTGATATACTAAAGGCATCCATAGCACGTTGCTGACCTGAAGAGGAGTGCGACAGAGGGAGGGGAGGGAGGTTGGTCTACCGGCTCTCTCACTCATCGGAAGAAATGCAGCTGTAATAGTTACTTTACGCCGATCTTCTGTAAGAGGGTGGTACTACCTCGGCCGAACCAGCCCGTATATGAGCTGCAGTTAATTGCCTACAGTTTGGCTCTACGAAATCATCTGAATATTCAGTGAAGCCATTTTTTTAAAGTAGATAAATGGGTCATCCATAATACCTAAATTATAGATCTCGGATTTGTTGAATAGGCTATGTGATTGCAACCAACACTTTGGCCTTTGTTTCGAACGCACGTCGCGGGCCCATCTATCACTGCTCAGTGCCCGAGCGCCAATTTGTTAGTGCACGTCATTATGTACCCTAATGCTATGTACAAATGTAGGCATATGCCTTCGCATATGCAAGAACACACTAATTGTGAAACATTTGAATCGCAAATACAAATAAGTTAAACCTGTTATGGATAAAGATGTTTCAGCCCATGTTATTTTCATAGAGGTCAACAGAGAATGAATTTGCGACTGTGTTAGTTTATAGTAGTTATTATATTAACATAAGCCTAACCCTAGATTAAACCTAGCGTTTAATTAAGGGCACACGTGCACTTTGGTCGTTCATATGTTCGATAAATTGAATGCCAAGATACAATTAGATAGTCCTGAAACTGGTTTAATTAACAATGAACTAATTGTTACTTCAAAGAATCGTGAATTGAGAATAATAATAATTTAATAATGTTACACTCTGCGGTGCTCTATGAACAAATTATTATTATCAGACTTCTATTTATCCGCTTGGTGTACATACGAATTTCCTCTAAATTCTTGTGTAACCTAATTTTCTGATAAACTTATCCCCAAAATCCCTCGAATCCGAATATTTACATTATGATGTTTGCACATAATTACTGCCAGTTGTTTACACATTTCGATACGGAAAATCGAGCCCGGTTAAATTAGGTATTACTTCAAACGCTCAACGACTTAATAAATAACATAAAAAGAGCCCATTCCTTACGATATCAAAAGAGTATCTACTCAACGCTTCCTGCCCCGAGCCTATAACTCCTTTCTCTGATCACACAATTTTATTTCCATGAAAGCTATAATCATAAAGTTTTTATTACTATTCATCCGAAGCAAACACTTACGGGAAAAAAGTTCGTTCCGTCTCAGGAGGTTCTCGTAAGGGATCCGTGTCAGTTTTGATCGCCGTTCAAGAATGATTTATGGGTCCGAGATATAAATTGTAAGGTCATGTTCAACATTCGTCAAACGGACAGCTAGTAAAACTTGCTATTCGTCATACGCTCCAATATACCTATTGACAGGCACAAATTTTGTACACGAGTCAATATTTATTGAACTTTTTATAGACAACAAAAAATTATATGATTCGATATTTTATCGCCGGTGTTGATGGAATTTGATCATAACTATGATGAGTGGAAAAGGGTGTAACTAAAATGACGCATACATGATAAATCAGTAGACAGAATAATAATATGCAAGAAACATCGACTTCATATCCATTAGACACCTAAGAGAGAAAGGGTTCAGTTACAACATTAGGAACACAGATCTAATAGAAATCCACGTACACGAATTTTTGACCAGTAACGATCGATCTTTGTCTGCGTTTGTGTGTCAGAATTTGTCGTGACCTTGTAAATCAATGAGCATCCAGTACCCCGCAGCCGCGCGCCTCAGTTACTTGACTGAAAAGTTTGCATTGCGAATTAAAAGGTAATAAGCGTCTACTGGTTATGTTGTCATTGAAAGGAGAAAAAAATCTTACTCTCTCTACCTACCTAAGTATATCACTATCCAAAGGATCTCATTAACGCTTAAAACAAAAGATTGTAATTCCACGTACAATGTTCCGTACAATTAAAATTATTATACACGAATGTGACTTTAATGAGACCGCCTTAAAAGAGAGCCAGCCAGGCGTATTCTCGCATAGGTAATTTATTAAGAGCCCTGTCGCTACTAACTTATTAAGGCTCAGCTTCCTTTCGTGGGCGATCTAATTACCGACAAGCCGAGAACAATAATGTAATCTGAATATTTATGAGGATACAGATGCATCTGTGAATTTGATATACTTATACGTTGACTGTTTATCTTGAACGAAAATTGACTGTGTGCAATGAATAATTTATTGTGAGCAACCGGCACTGACGTTCGCCATATTTTAATATAAATCCATCTACCATATTGTATGCAAAATGCCATTGAATGCAGTGCAAGGCAGGATCATTATTCCAATATACTGCTGCGATATTCATCACGGAGCCTGTGGTTGCAGCATTTTAAACAAATCATCTTTAAACGTGGATGCGGCAGGGCTGTGATGTGAACGGACTCTGGACCAGGTTGCAGGGAATCGATTTTAATAATCTTAGCTACTTAGAATGTTTTCTACATTCCTGTTTCGACGGATGCATGTATTTTTGAACATACATTTTTTTGTTGTGTTATAATATGGAAATTGGTCGACGTATGAAAGATTTATTTCTCGATTTTGTCTTCTGTTTCAAATTGACTGACACACAGTAAATCAAATAAATTAAGTTAAGGTGACTTAATAAACAAGTAGACACAATATTGAGTATTAATTATTTTAGGCAAGTATTTTTATTCAATTTTGGAATAGTTTTAAAAAAATAGCTATTTAGGTTGACCTTTTAATGTATTTGAGTGGATTAAAACTTTTAAGCTAAACTAAATGAAGCTAATAATGATAAAATAACAAAATAATTGAACGACTTAACATTCCTAAAAGGTATTCCCGTGCTATTTTTTAAAGCTTAAATCCACATAATTCTTTTCCTAATGATAATAGCCAAAAAGGTCTATGGACAAACGGAGAAAAACTATTGCAGCATATATTCGATTTGTTTTTATTGATGACGTCCCAAATTAGTGGTCGTTAGCGTAATGGTCGCCCTAGATAGAGTCATTACAATAAATTTCTTAATTGCCCACTGCGCTGTCAGAGAGCCGAGATTCCTCGTCGGTGATGCAAAAGTGATCTCACTTCTTAAACAAGAATGTCAACTGAAGATATGTTATTGTTCTAAAACGTGTGATAAACATGTTTAATAAGCTTTAAGTGTGTGAATCAATGTTTACTTTGCGCTAAAGACGAGTAATTTATTTACTGTCTTAAATTAAATTAACGTTGTTTTGTCGCCTTAACAACATTTAAAATAATGGAAATTATTATAAACCAAATTAAAGTCTTGCTAAAAGAAAGAATGCTGATATCAAAACTTTGACACAAAACTGAGTTTAAATGAAATTATTTATGAAATAGTATGCACATTCTGTTCAAGTAATCCTTCAAAGAAATCCATACGAAAGTTTCCCTTGAAAGTTGATTAAAGTTTGTTGATTAAGAGACCCTCGACTGATGGACACAGTTCAAAAAGTTCACTCGAGGACACAGATGCTACTTGAAAATATAAATCCAGCTTCATAAGTTCATCAGGGGAAACGAAATTTAAATCGTCCAAGTCTTACAGAGTTACATAACAGAAGCCCAGGAGCCGGGTAAACAACCATGATAGAATAAAAAATCTGTGTTTGTGTTGCAATCAATCAAACAGCTCTCGCCATCCTCCCAGTTTCCAAAGCTAACTTTTCGAAACGGGCCCGCTATTATTTAGTATTGATTTTTGACGTTTATTTTGCAAACGTTTCAATGTTTATAGAGATTTGCGACGGCTGTAAGGGTATGATTTCGTTTGATTGGATTTTCATTCAAAATAAAGTGTGTATTTTTAGAGCCGGACGCTCTGGCGGCGATAAATGTGGACCTTACCCCATGCGCAGATATAAAAATTCTTCCGACACTTGCCGTTTAGCGCTGTTTTTACTCCGCTACCCAACATCAACTCTAATCCAATCTAATCTACTATTTATGTACAATAAACTTTTTATTTTTCTATAACCTTAAATATATTTCCTTCTTCCGTAGAAAAGCATTTATGATTTTTGTATTCGATTTATTTGCTTGCTTGAATTCAACAGGCACCTATTAATAAAGTATAACTAAAATAAACGTTAATTTTGAACGCTGCTTAAATTGAAGAGCTGATTTCGTCCACAAGCCCCGAGAAGTCGCGCCTAAGCAACCAGTTATGACGTTATATCTACGTGGTCTGCCTTTTGGATCATGAGGATGCATCTAAGTATGACTTACCTAATAAAAAATACAGATAACGACGTCTCAAAGTGCAACTTCAATATTTGAGTAACACTCAGCGTATTCAGCCGTAAATAATGTGACAGACAAGTCGGTCAAATTTTGCGAGCACCGTCAATCATGAAATCGTGATCAGGAATGTGTATCTCATTAAATTACTTATTTCTTTTTTGTTTGTGGCTATTAAATAAAAAAATATGTTCAAATGCGTGCACGCTAATCGTTTCACGTGTTTAATCATCAATCCAAACATACCTAAGTGTGTAAGTCAATCGCCTATTTATTGCCATGTTGTATTATATCAATTTTACATGAACACAATTTGCAATCGAACCGTTTTTACGCTCGCCGTCTGTAAAAAGTTGATTTTATTGACAGGCTTATTACTGCCACTTATGTTTTTCGACACACGGTTAAAAAAGAACGCAAGTAAGTTTATTAAATAGTTTGATATAAGTCATCATAATTTTAAAACTTTGCGTATGATGCTTGCAACACGAAAGGTATCGCTCACACGTTGTCGCCTTCAAGGGGAGTGGGACAGGGGGAGCGAAAGGAAGAGGGAGTGGGAGGTTGGGCTTCCTTCCTACTCATCGTATAAAGCGGACCTAAAACAGATAATTTACGCCGATCTTCTGTGAGAGAGTGGTACCTACAGCTTAGGTCTGTCAATTGACAGCAGATCATAAACGGGCTCACTCAACCAAAGATGTACGACCCTCTTACAGAATATAGGCGTAAAGTTGCTATTTTAGTTGCGTTTCATGCGATGAGTGAAAACGCCGAAAGCCAAACCTCCCTTTCACGACGGCAACGGGCGATCGCTGCCTTTCGTTTTTTTATTGGCTACGGTAACTACTTAACATCAGGCGGACCGTACGCTTAAACCACCTTATTAAATAAAAACAGTGCTGAGTTAGCAGAAAAATAATTGGTAACTTTTACTCGCCTCCTTGACCAACTGTATGTTACTTACCAGCGCAAGCGCATCGCACAATGGGGTCTTGTTTAAGAATTAACGTTGAAGGCGGCCAATCAGGAAGGCATCGGTTAGCCGATCAAACATAACAAAAAGCCTACACTCAATCAAGAGGAACGCAACGAGGTGTTAAGCTAACACTATCAATCATTTAAACGAATAGGGCCCACTTCGTTATCCACGGCAGTTGGATGCCGGCCAAAATTGTAATAAAGATGGTCTCGTTAAACATTTGATGGCGACTGTGGTTATAACAACCGCGGTTGTAAAATTAAAAATAAGTTATTATATCGCTGACAGCGCTTTCGGATTAAAAGAGTCTTGATGTTGTTATATTTAGTTTTGAGGCGGCTCAACGTTATGGTCTGTTTATGTATCTATTAAAATTATTATTTGTGGTATAAATACGAATTATTTTTTATATTGATATTTCATGAGAAACTTGCTACTGGTTCAAAAAGAAAACTAAATGATGATGATTGTGTAGGTAGGTTAGGTAGTTTTTTTTCAGCGAGTACAATGTTTGAAGAAGTTAAAACATTAATGTTATACGTATTAGAAATGTTACAAATTCAAATCGAAAAAGTAAATTGGCAAGTTCTAATAAACTCAAGTACCTATCAGTATACGCTACAGTTGGTAGAGTGTAAGATGGCAAAAAACTTTCAACATAAAATCCTTTGGTTCATGTTATCACACTTCCTCAGATGGGAAAAATGTGTTCCGATAATGCGTCCCGGAATTCCATTGTTTTTTTCTCTCTCTTTGCGGAAAAATAAAACGAAAATGTACATATTTACTTAAGTACTCTACTATGTTACGGAGAACTGTGACTCTACCTGTTTTAATATATTTTTGCGGTATTTCTTGTTACTGAAAGGAATTATGTGTAGGCTTAAGAACCTTCTAAATAAATTGTTACGGTATTAATATGTACAGGGGTTCCTTAAAGGGGTAGATAGAGATGTAGCTCTATGTATCGTACAACGTTAGAATACATTAGAATTACCAATATTGGCATTCTGGATTTGATCATCGAATTTTGACACTGACTGTACAATACCATGAAATACATTCAAGCATTGAAAATATCTAGTTTTACGACTGTATGACAAGGTTGTGAGATCGCATACAGCAAGTCTTGTTCCCATAATATAAATTTAAAATTACAAAATGATAATTATAATCTTTGTTCAACTAAGTTGTAATTTGCAACCAAAATAAAGCCGAAAGCAAACTAGTTTTTTCTCCACACAAAATAAAACGCTCCCGTCGTTAATGAGACGTGGAAAAACGCTGGCAATGTTTAATCTGATGTCATCGCGGATGCTGCAATCCCCGGCGTATTGTTTAGACAGCGCGTTTCCCCGCTGATAGCTGTGCACTCTAGGCAGTTATTTTGCTCGTAATTAATTAAGTTTTAAGTGGTACTAGACGATGAATTAAAAAAGCTTTGTGGATTATTAATAAAAGATTTGACGAGAAACGCAATAGACGCGTCCACAAGCCTGGAGCAGCCGCGCCCGAGCGTATAGTTTTGATCTTTAACTAATAGACAGAACGTCATAATGGATAACTTTCGCGGCTTGTGTATGTACCTATTTTGCGTTACGTCAGTGGACTGCCAGAAACCATTAATTATAAAAAAAAAATGGATCTTTATTTATTTATTTATTTTATAAAACATATAATAATAATATAACATACGGCCGAATACTCGTACGCAACTTAAATTTGAGAGCTGCTTAACTTTGACGCGCCATACAAACAATGACAGTTAACGACGTCTCAAACTGCTAAGTGGGACTTAAATATTGAAGTAGCCTTTGAGTATTCTGCCGATAGTCCCGTCCCACAAAACCAATATTATTATCATAGTTTCTTTAAGAACCTAACTACATCTAGTCAAGTTGAAAAGATATCTTCATACGTAGACATCACCCTGCTTTAATAACAAAATAACTTATTTACGATCTCCCGGATTAAAAACAATATGAAAATCCTGCAATCCAAACTTAACCCTGCGAGCTCTACGGGTTTTTTCGTCCTGTCCGGTAGTGTCTGTCTGTGCTAATATTTACCTCCGTGCATTATTACGCGGCTATCCTGCGCTATACGGTGGGAATTATTTGTGAAGGCTACCTTGGTGGACGGGAGATGAGCACTGTTTTTTTTTGGTTTGAGGATTTTAAGTACAGCCAGTTTTTTGAAGGGTAGATTATATTTTCATTTGGTTTACATTTAAACGTTGAGTTTCATTTTTGCCTCTAGTTATCAAATTTTGGGGGCGCCATCGATAAAAAATAAGCCACATATTCACAAGCTACCAGCAGCCGCGCTCGCAAAGTTATGACGTTTATTTACGGGGTCAGACGTCAATTCAGCGTCTATTGGCGCTAATTGTGTTGGCTACAAATATTGACAAATAAGGCCCAAGACCCAGCATTGAACGTTTTTCGGCTAATGAATTGATGGAATGACTAAACTTAATTTGAGACAACTAAGTAAATACTGTCTTGGTTTTACATTACGACCATGAGAAAGATGGCGGTACATATAACTCAAGCTTTGTCTGTACTCACCAGAGAGTAAAAAAATATAAGAAAAATTTACAGTAGCTACTTACAGTAGGTACTACCTACCATTTTCGATGGCGTTCATTAATTAACATTTTAGAACACACTGAATCAAGCATATTTTTTTTCTGTATTCAAAAACACATAAACTACAGGTAATCACAGTTCCGTAGTCGCACGTAGAGTCAACAGTCATCTCATAACCGGATGGCGCGGCGCATGCATTCTTCATGAGTCTCTCCCGAGCCCATCTTAGCTGACAGCATCGCGTTTTGCATTCCGCCGTTGTGCACGATGTATTCTGTTTCGTAATCTGTATGAAATCATAAAGGGTGGGTGTTATTTAAAATTTCGCAGGCTTGTAGAGTCTGGGCTTAGATTAGCGTTTCTAGATGGCAGAGGTTTTATTACGGCTTCTTGAGTGTGTAAGGACAGGGTATTGGTAGTATAGCCAAGCTGTAGCCAATTGACTGCATAACATATGTATGCTGGCTCGAATGACCCTTGTTTTTTTTAAAATATGTTTTAAAATATCATAACGGATTTTAATACGCATGAAACTCATCATACCGTCCGTTTTACTATTTACAGTACAATTAACCGCTTACAGTATGTACGACCAACTGTGCCTTGTTAGGGCATCGGTAACGACGTCGTTACAACGATTTGAACGTTTAGCATACGCTGTTTTTTCAATTTTAATTGGGTGCGTTCAATGCGAACGCACTTCGTTAAAATCTACCATTTAGTAAGCATTAAGTAGAATTAAAAACAAACTTTACGGTTAATTGGTTTCGCGTTTACAGTTAGATTTGTTGAAGAAAATATACCAATGGAATTAAACTAAAAGATATGCAGCCTGATGTTAAGCAGTTACCGTAGCCTGTAAAGTTTAGATGCTTCAAATACTAAAGGCATCGCTTGCACGTTGCCAACCTGAAGACGAGTGGGACCACGGAGTAGACATACTCCGTGAGTGGGACTTAGGGAGGGGAACGTAGGTTGGTCTCCGGCCCACTCATCTTACGCAATGCAGCTAAAATAGTTACTTAACGCCGATCTGCTGTGAAAAGGTGCTACTACTCCTGTCAAGTAGCCCGTATATGAGCTGCAGTCAATAATAATAATAATAATATCCTGGGACATTTTTGTACACACGGTTACCTGATCCCAAACTAAGCAGAGCATGTACTATGGCAACCAGATAACTGATATTACTACATATACTACTTTTTTATTTGTAAATACATACTTAATATACATATACACCCAGACTCCGGACATACAGACATGTTCATGCACACAAATGCATGCCACGGAAAATCAATGAAAAATCAATCAATGCATGTCAATTGGAAACAGCTTGGCTCTATCACCGATTTTGATGTTGATCTGTAAAGAACATCAAAACTTTAGTACGTTAATTTAATTAAGCACTGATTGCTTTTTCAATTAGCGGGTTCGCTGCAAAACGTCACCTAATACGCCGATGTTCACGTACGTGCATGATATCGGCAGGAATGTAGGTCGAATGCTGATTGCAGACACTCGCCTCATATCGAATTCTCTTTTTTCCGACCAACGATGTCGGTTGCGCGAAAAATTTCATATCGCCACGCGTTTTGCAAGTAAAATCGGATAACTTTTGACACTTCAATTACGTAGTGATGGCCGTGTCTAATTTTTTTTTTCGCCGCCACAAAAAACGGGAAACACGTCACGTCACGAGCATACGCGGAACAAAATACAACTTTCTTGAACTCCAAGCGGAGAGAGGGAGGGAAATTAAAAGTTTTTCGCTCTTGATATTAAATTAAGTGGATCTGTTATCGCAGGTGCACTATCGAGTGCTCGCTATCCTGCCCGCGGCGCTTTCCTATTGTTTTATGTGTTTTACTTTACGCTTGTTAGTTTCCCATTAAGTATTACGCTGTGGGGCAAACCCTTTATTAATTCGTCAGTCTTGGCTGTCTAGACGAGACGGGCACTTTCATTGCAAACGTCTTCATAAAATTAAATCCCTTTGTAGAGATATTGCGGACGCATGTTTATTATTTCGAGAATAGTTCGAACCTCGGTACGTCATGTCGGCGCGAAATCAGTTCAAAGCGGGGTATAAATTATTGAAGTTGTATTCTCTTTTTTGTGTCAGGATGAAGAAGAAATCTCTTTAGTGTTCGTGAGACCACACGAAGGTTAACAGACAGTAACAAATCTTCATTAACAGTCTGGCTAAAAGTCGCCGGCTGCTCGCTTGTCGATCTAACGAAATCTGGTTTCTAACGCGAATGAGGTTAAGAAAAAAACTAATATAGGATTAGCTTATATTTAATTGACTAATAAGTTTATCTTGTTAAAACTGGATGTAGTCAAAATTTCTAAAAAGAGCATTTATTGACAACAATAACAAACAAATAATATAAGTTTTTTTTTCGTAAAAGTTTCATCTAATGAGTCTACACGATACGAAATACGAATAAAATCTGTTAGGATTTTGGCAATTTAATTACCGTGAATTTATCACGCATCCATAGTTATAGTTCAACGTCACTAAAAAGTCCCCAATCATGAAATACGTCTCCAAAGTTGAAAATAGCCATGCGGCGAGCATAAAAGAAATCCCAACTGTCCGAATTCACGTAAAAATAAAAATTATAAAGTCTGGTTTATCGCCGGTTCGACGATTTAAAGTCCATTTTTGAGTAAATAAAATACCATTCGCTCCCGCTGGCTAAGTTTTAATGAACTTTAATTTATGGGGACTCACACACGAATTTGTCGCTTTTACGATCGTTCCGAGTGATTTTCGGGCAGTCAGGATATGTGCGGTATGGCAGCCTCATCGGTGTTTTGGTTTATGTAATCCAGCCCATTAATTTCGACTTTATACCTCGCGTTGACGCGTGCGGTGATTTTTATGAACTAAAAATTCTTTTTTAGATCGAATAACGGTTCTGTTTATCTAAATGGTCTAGTATGCAGTAAACATGACTGTTAACATTATTAATAGAACACAACACAGATATAAAATATTTTACGCATACAAATACAAGTTACTTATTTTTCTCAAGACACTAAAAATAAATAAATATCGCCAGACTTTACACACCAATTTTATTATATGGTCCCAAACTAAGCAACGCTTGTACTATGGCTACTATAAAATGGACTGAGGTGATCCCAGTGACATCCATACTAGGGCAAAATATGAAAAGGCTGTTTTCGGCATTTGCCTCCGGCGGGAAACGCACCCGCAACCACCGGATGCAGGGAGCCGAGCGGCCAACACTCGAACCACTGCGCCAAGCGGTTGTCAAACTTGTTCAGGTGAAGGTGCTCTCTCCATCTTTCTCTATGTAGAGCAGTCTCTATCACCTCTTTATACGACATGACACCGACCGTCTCTACTACGACTCATATAGCTTGAGGTCTTCCTGTCTTCCGCTAGTATTAAATACTCTGTAAGAAACTGGACAGGACACATGTTAAGGTGCAGAGCAAACAAGTGGAGCCAACAGGTCACGTTATTGTATCCAAGGGATGGTGCAAGAGAACGGAAACGTCCACTAAGAAGATGGGAAGATGATCTTTGCATGGCCCTGGGACTGTACTGGACAAGAGTCCCGGCAGACAGAGAGCAATGGAAGCAGTTGGAGGAGGCCTATGTCAAGCGATACACTGAGCTAAGAGACATTTTATAAACCAAAAGACCATAGAAAGAAGAACTAGCTCGGAACAAAAGGCTACATCATCATCATCATCAAGAAATTTTAACATTCGCGATTCGATGGCTTGAACCTTAAAACGCATTTAATCTTAAATACTGCTACATCTCAATATTTCCCCACCAAATAATTTTGTCAAACTAAGTGAGAATGATGTGAATATAGTCGACGTCTTGTATCCAGGCGATAGCATCAGGTTTAGAGTAAATAAAACAACATAATTCACGTCTCCCACTTAATCCGTTAAAGTGAAATATTAATATTAACTGTTAGGCGATTTATCACGTAATCTTGGATAAGTTGATTCATTAAAGTGATTCATCCGTTAGCTCGTTGAATTTATAACTCACGAACATTTTCATGTTTGACAAAATGTACCATTAGGTAGTTGGGAATAGTGTTGCCAGGTAATATCTTGATATTGGCATAAATCATGTTTACAATAATAATGTTTGAAATACTTATCAGTAATCGATTTGATTCCATGGCACTAGAACTATCAATACCGAAATACAAACTAAAATATTACTGAATATTAGAAATATTGGTGGTATGGCCAAGCTGTAGCTGACTGCAGCTCATATTTTATATAGGCTGGCTCAACCGGGGTTCCAAATTCTCACAAATAATCGGCGTAAAGTAGCTATTACAATCTGCGTTACGTACGATTAGTGACAGAGCCGGATGCCCAACTCCCCCCTTTCTCCTCCCTCTATCCCACTTCCCTTCAGTTCGGCAACGTACAAGCGATGTCATTGCAAGCATTTATAAGCTACGGTACCTGCTTAACATCAGACGGGCCGTGCTCTTGTTTTCTACCTTGGTCACATAAAAAACCTTCAGAAGTACCACCGTCAGCGACATTTTCAAAGAAATTTAAAAAAAAGTAGGTTTTAGAAAGAAGTTATCACCGTCAAAGTTCAAAATGTTAGATTAAACTCATTGCACGTAAAATAAAACAAAACGACAATTTTTAATGTTCTGGCCACATTATTTGTTACGAAACTGAACGTAAACATGAGCGTCCGTCAGTTGGCCGGTTCGCGGGAGCGATGTTATTCTTCGATTTTTCGTTTATTTTGTAAAGAATAACACAAACTAACGAGAACTGGGTAAGCACCTACATTAATAAATCATGATTTTGTTGCCATAGTCAAAATATCTTCATAATTTAGTGCGGCAAATTCCAGCTGAAGTATTTTGAAATGCTTTTGTAACTGCTTTTGTTTTGATTTACATCTCTGTCTTATTTGTATTTGGTTTTTTCGTTTTATCGGTATTTTTGTACGTACATTATTATTATACTGAAATACCTTTTCTTGTGTACGCCGACCGCGCGCTCTCACATCTCTATTGTAGCATTGACACAATAAAATGGTCTATAGCTGCTTTACATTGGCATAAAAAACGTAATAGCGTTAATTTAATTTATTACCGGGGCCAAGAATAATTAATAATAATAATTTAATTTATTGTTCGATCTAACATTATCTAAAAACTACAGACAACCAATTAAATGGGTTGGGCTTCCAACTCTCTAACTCAAGGCAGCACGAAACGCAGCTGTAATAGCTACTTTACGCCGATCTTCAGTTAGAGAGTGTTGTTACCCCGGTCGAGCCAGCCCCTATATGACCTACAGCCAAATGGCTACAGCTTGGCTCTACCACCAATGAAATTATACATAAATATTAGTTCAAGAAATAAGTCTACATACGAAGACACAGCTATAATCATGTCGAATACATCAAGTCAGTTGCAGTAACGCCTCATAAAAAACAAAGCGCCACATTCAAGCGCAAAGCCAAGTGCATACGATTGTTCCACTGTTGCGAAACAAGTATCTTATTTGGCGCAGCGCGGCTACTTGTAATATCCATCATTCCGTTGGCTTAAACGATGCATGTCCGTCTTTTTATTTTTATTTTTTATTTATTCCCGCCTCGATTGCTGCCAGAGAGTATTCATAAAACTATGCGCGTTGTTCCTTGTTTTACACACTCTTTTATATTTCAACAGCCATTCCAGTTGAGATACAAGAGACATTTTATAGTGTAGCTGCAGTCTTTACTGTGCAATGTCCATCCCGGCGGAAAATGAAAATGACATGAAAGGCGGGCACTCGGAATTTTTAGAAGTTTCAAATGTTTATACGAAAGTTTCAAGAAAGGCGGAAGTCGACTACCTTTATTTATTTAGACGTACTTACCTAATTAGATAAAAACTGAACTCAAAGTTGATTGCAAATATGATGTAAATAACAATAATAACTTACACGGCAAATGATGTTAAGCAGTTAACGTAGCTTGATGCTTGCAATACCAAAGGCATCGCTCGCACGTTGCCAGCCTCAAGGGGAGACAGGGAGGGGAAGGGAGGTTAGGTTCCAGGTTTCTCACTCATCATACAAAACGCAGCTAAATTAGATACTTTTAGCCTATCTTCTCTGAGAGAGTGGTACCTACTACCCCGGTCGAGCCAGCTCGTATATTATGAGCTGCAGCACTCAATTGGCTACAGCTTTGGCTCTATTACCTTATGAACTTATCTTTCGAATGTTCTGTACATATGATATCTTTTATGAACCTACTTTTGTAAAAATGGTAAAAAATCAAAATGACATTAGCTTTAGATGATCTTAAACCCAGTTTGTTTTGCAAAACACTTAAATATCAGTAAGCAAAGGCGTTAAAAAATAAGTCAACATTTTAGTCAAGGATCTTATAAATTCAAAAACTATAATAATTTTATCAAATTTAACTAACTCAGAAATCTAATAGAGATTTTATAACCTACATAAAATATGCCAAATCGAATCACCATAGCCCCGAAATTACACCAGTTGCATTCAACAAACTGTAAATATGTAACCCCAATAGTAGCCCCTGAAAATTTTAAGTTTGCAATCCGCATACGAGGCTTGAGCTTTGAGCACTGTAAAAAGAACATAAAGTTGATGCTACACAGAATCAAGTATGCGAATTACTAACACAAGTCGTACTGTATGTTGGGACTAAACAAGTAATGGATTTAAAATGTGCAATCTTGTGTAGTTTGTAAATTTGATGTAATAGTTAAACTTTTGGGGAAATTACATTTGTATATTTGAGTTCTCTAGTTTATTATGAACTGGCAGCGATAGTAATATAATGAGATTGATTACATCAAGTCAAAAAATAACATAAAAAAGCATACATTTTGAGTACAATTTAAAGCGAATGCGGAAATCAAACACGGTATTAATGTAAAGGTAGAAACAGTAATAATATCTGGACTGATTGCAGAACTTGACTAGAACCCAATAAGAGTGGTGTGAACGTGGAAGTAAATAAGATAGAAATTTAAAATAATGATGATGAAAACTGTAGCTGGTGTTAATGGTATCTGAGAAAACATAATTATTAAGGGCCACCGCAGATATGCTACTTTTAGCATCGGCGACCGGCGATTTTGCGACTGTGTCGCGTTTCTTCGAGCGAGAAGCAGCATCAAAATCGCCGATTACCGATGCTAAAAGTAGCATGTCTGCGGTGGCCCTAAGAATGCTTTGGGTTCAGTTAAGGTTAGTTTAACTCTGAAGCAGTCAAATACCTCCATAAGCTTATTTCAATACTTATAACTATTAATAAACTGTAAGTAATATCACTTACAGAAATTACGCCACCATGAGATCATGCCAGTAGGAGTTATATTAGTATAACGCGATTCACAGCGGGCGCCGTAATTCCGTCAGACATAACACTGAATGTTATTGATAGAAAACGTTAGTTCGATCATAACGCTAACGAAAATATTGAAGGTGATGATTGAAATGGTGTAAGTGAGTTTGACGGCAACTATTTTTACGCACAAAGATAAAAAGGAAGTGTTAATACATCAATGCTTGATACGTGCATGAAATAGGGTTTTCAAAATATAAACATATAAAATTCAAATTTCAATCAGCGATTTCATTTTGGGATTTATTTACATTTGCGATTACATTTTGCGATTATATTTTTTATGGGATTGGGATTGATATGGCAAACAATTTACTACACTGGTGAATGTAACCCTTTAGCCATTTATGATCCACATCTATATTTTCTTCAAATTTTTTGGAACGTCAAATTTTACGTTGACGTCTTCAATTGTTACACTTAAGTAAATAGTGTCATTAATTTTGTCGTTTGTTAAAATATCATAACTTCAAATTGTAACTCATTCAAACTTCAATCATAAAACTTTCAAGCTCAGCCAATAAATATACTAAAACCATTTTACTGCATAGTCCTTCCATTCACGTTTTCTTAGATACTTCAGGTTACACTTCACTATCTGTTACAATATATCTGTTATAACAAGTGTGAAGTATAACAAACACTGTTAATCTTTGTAATAAAAACGTCACTGTAGCCTCCTTATTACGAACTAAAAATATGGATGTTTTTCATTCATGACGCATGATTTTATTTATATGCTAACGTATTTATGTATCTTTGGATGCGAGGTACTCTAGTTTATTACACCCTGTGATTTTATTATCGTTAGCTTAGCTATCATACCTATGTATTACAACGTTGAATCTCAATAAATAATAATAATAATAATATCCTGGGACATTTTCTACACACGGCTACCTGATCCCAAACTAAGCAGAGCTTGTACTATGGAAACCAGATAACTGTTATTACTACATATACTACTTTTTTGTTTGTAAATACATACTTAATATACATATACACCCAGACTCCGGACATACAGACATGTATATGTATGTATGTATATTCACAAATCTGTGAATATTTTTGATCCTTCAGTTTTAATGTCAAATATTCAGAACCATTCTGGGGATATGTAGTTGCAAACCGATACCCGTTTCGATATCTCAGGCAAATGCAACTGAAAACCGACCGTGAAAATAAGGCTAAGTAGAAGAACCAAATGCAATGAGGATTATACAGGCTGACTGGTTAAACACTTTACATATTGAAGGACATGATAATTTATGGTAACATGAAACGTTTAAAATAATAAAATTTAAAAAATACCAATGAACTACAGAGAAAACCTTCATTGAATTAATGTGCTAAAACTCGGAAATTGTGGATACCGCAGTGCCTCGCGTGGAACGCTAGTGCTAATGACACTAATGACACTTGATAGGTACGTCAAATCAAGGAGGTACGATCCTGACCACACTCATTGTTTTGAGTGGATAATTAAAGATAAATTAGGCAAATATTAGGCACCTATTTTCTTACATAGTTAGAACGAGAATCGAGTACTGAGCACTCTATATCAATATGTAAAGTGTTCAACCAGTCAGCCTGTATACATTTTTCTTGTAAAATTCTGGTAGTATTTAGAATCTAGTAATTTTGATCCGTACTTATTTGTGTCTATTTCTATTAGTACCACTTACCACTATAACACTTCCACGACCACATCAAACCACGTGTGTAGACCACAAGCCCGCTAACACTTGTTGCCGACATGTTTATAACACCGTGCAGAGCTGAAAGCGACTCGTAAAATGTTCCCAAGGTTAAGTTTGATTGTTCCAAACATACAGTCTTTCATGAACACTCCAATAATACACAAAAAACAGCTTTATTATAAACGAGCAAAGTTGAAAGTCGCACAGAATATTCATTGTCTTGAAACAATAGATGTTCCCTATTCTACGCAAGATTGCAACGCTTAACTCTAAATGCGGGTTTGAGGTTAAACTTCTATTTGCTTTTAACGTGATTTAAATAGGTCAAAGTACAAAAGGATTATAAGAATGAATGGACTCTTTGAAGTCAGCTATTACCTATAGTGTATAAAGAAATATTCCCTGTAGAATTAAAGCGTAGATCAGACAAAATACAATTGTGCGATGATAAAAACTTTCTCATGTTCCCAAAACAGAAAGGACAATCATAATTAACGTTCAAATAACTGTACATTACAACTGTTCATTAGTAGCGTCAAGTGAACTATAAAATAAAGCCCCATAAGAAACCAATATCAATTTGTTAAATTAAAACTAAAAGTCTCCAGATGTGGTTGACATCTGCGTACCCGAATTTAATGATACCCAAGGCGATACACTAAACAGCGAACAAATTCTAAATATAAAGAAGCAAATCGTTCAGTCGATACTTTGAAACGGAAATAGAAGACACATGATCCCGCGGGAAGTCGAACAAAAAACGTAAAGGAGAAACATATGACCTCATTTGTCGTGACGCGAAAGAATTATTTATTACGTTTGATACTTCTCGCGTCGGCTCGCTCTTTGTCTTTGAGAGAAAAGTTGTGATTTTAATATCGCTACCGTTTCTAAAAGAATTTGATATTTTGAGCAAAATATGATGTTCTCAAAAACTGGTTAAGGGTTATATTTCTTGAGACTTGGACTTTTGTAGCTTACCACTTTGATGTTTAATAATTTAATAGATGGACATTTATTGTGGGTTATGGACACCGAAGATGTAAGAACTTTAAATGTAACTGCATGAAAATATGTTATATTAGATGCCTCCATATAATATATCAAAGTTTATATTCGTAAAGTTAAAATCATGGACCAGTTACTACGCGGACTGGCCCTAAGCAAGTCGGCCGAGTGGTCGGCCTAGTACTAACATCGACATAAAACGAAGCGAGTAGTTCAACTATTTACCGGTAAATAGTAAAATGAAAATGAAAAAACAATGACCACGTTTTTTTTTCATACAAATATCTAATAAGGGCACCTCTTTCATTAGTCTTTACTCTGTGGTTAAAATAGTTCCATTATGTAATATTACAGCATCCAACACATTTGTGTCAAGGCACACGCAACGTGTGAAACAGTTTGTTTTGATTGAAATTTAATCATTTCCAATACTAAAATAACCATCGTAACATACAATTAACAAGCAAGCCTGCTACACCATTATAAACCTAACCCATATAACAATAGGGGAGCGTAGTAATTTTTAGACAAGTAATATTATTTATGTAGCAATATCGGTTATGCGTCCGCCAGATGCGCGTGCGCTACTAAAGTGACGACTAATGACTCGCCGGCGACGATGTAAACATTCGACGGGAGACACTGTCAAAATCATCACGGAGCTTAAAAAAAGTGAAGGGAAATTTGTATGTTTCACGACACATTCCCCGTCATCTGTAAAAGTAAATATGGAGGGAGGGAGACTGAATGTTTGTCATAACAATAGGTTCCTACTCTATGACACTGAGAATTGTGGTGCTAAAACGCCACGTAGCAATACTACAAACGCAATTAATTTTTCGGATTTCCTAGCAGAATCCTTATCAATTCCGTTAAATTTCCGTAAAATGATCACGAGTGGCGTGAAATGTTGGACTACGGTTTTACGGAAATTTGTGGCGTTTTAGCCGCCCTGTATAGTTATTAGATAAATAAAACAGTTAGAGTCATATTAAAATCATATACATGAAAACTTCTCCAAATTACAAATTCTTTTTTTTTTCAATTTGTCTGTGATTCTTGAACCAAACGTTTTGGCTACCAAACTATTGGCTCATTGAAAATACTATCAATCATTATCGAACACTCTGAATCACAAGCAATTTTATTGATATCCTTAAAATGTTTCGTAGAGAAGCCGTCAGAGAACGAACAAAATACATGTAACCCGATACAACTCTCTTAAATGTTTACAAATGCTTTATGTTTGGCGAAATCAAACACGATTTGAGTGGCGCTCCACAAAAATACAAGCCAAGGGGAGGCAGTAGCGAAATTCAGTGTAAACAATGGTACAAAGACGAGGTAAGATTATTGGAGAATTTGTTTTAAGCCACTTGAGGCACTTGTAAATATTTGGTGAGCTTTCGTACGGCCTTACGTCTGCCATTTCACCTGCCTTCGTGACGTTAACGTTTAATGCTATTTGTTTTGCTATTGAAAATCGAGCTACTTTCGACATTTTTTGTTAGTTTTGGTATTCTTTTTCATAGACGTTATGAACGGATGATTTGTTTGGAATATTTTACATCTTGAAGAGCTTTTTGTCTCTAATCACAATATTTTAGTAAGTACTCCCCATTTTTGTGCAGAAAATATTAAATTCGCGTCACTTCACTATAGCATTATAATAAAGCCTTTTTGGAAAAGAATCTGGAGAGCTGGATATATTCTCGCTAATGGCATGGAAGTGGCGACGACAGTATCTGAGCAAACAATTCATAACTTCCACTTAGGTGTGCGAGATTTAATGTATATCTGCGCTGAAATAGAGAAATATAATAAGATTGTTCAAGGTTTTTGTAGGAAGTAGTTTTTTTAAAGAAATTTGAATATAGTTATGTTATTATTTAGTTGTAGTGCTTTTAGTTGTACACTGCATATTTCAAATTTACCTTGAGATGGATAACTTTTTATTATGATTGCACACCAATCATTACATTGATTATGTCTCAAGATGTGCAAAAAATATAAGTTGCTAATATTGGTACAACGAAATAGTAAAATCAACGATAGCTTTATTATGACAGACAAACCTTTTCATTCTTAAACCCCCTAATACACAACACATGTTATTAATCAGAATGCAAAGCCGGCGTTTCAGAGATCGCCTTATGAGAGCAACAGACAGACAGTCGTAAAACTGTGTGGTATGATTGGAAACACGTTCAGACGTTCAACCGTGCGTACACGTTTGCTTTTAATTAGACGAAATGTTATCCGTAAAGGAAATAGCGTAGAAAGACTGTGACGAGAGGAACTATTTTTATTATAGAATATCATTAAAATTTTTAGTTATGAGTTCATTTTGTATTCGCTTTCAAAGCTTAAATAGAATAGGATAATTATCGCCCAAATTAAATTCTCCGCTGTGCAAGTACTTCCCATTTACTTAAAAAAAAATCGATTCGCTTGAGGCAATAATTTTATTGCAGAAGTTCATGCATCAAAATCCGACCACCACTTTGCGTAAAGGACGACTACAAAACAATTTCGAAATTTGAATTCGATTACTCATTTTTGCTCGATACGGCAGATAAATATGGGGTTTCTCCTCACCAACATGTTGAGGGCCGGAATTATACTGTCGGTAATAAGTCGTCTCCACATCGCTACGGTTGACGTATTATTAACGACAGAACATTGATATAACACGACGTTGCTTTCAACGGGCATGTCTTCCAAACCGCACGTAGCAATCATCATTACGAATCAATCGTCGAAAGGCAGATGTGTAACAGTTACACTTCATCAGTTGTTGGGACGACTTTATTTCCGAAAAGTGACGAAGTAGCAACAAAACTTGAGCTAAACTCGAACGTTTTAGTCGAAGATAGGGTTGAGATTGGTGCAGCAGGATTGAATGCCGGATGGAACACGAAAAGGGTTGAGTGCGACTGGCTATCTCGACGTCATCGCGTGGATCCCTATATTTAGAACGTCACTTAATAGCGTACAATTTTGCAGGCAATGCCGTCGATTGTGTAGGTGCATTCAGAGGAAAATGCTCGCCGGAACGGAAAATTTGTCGCGGCCATTATTCGCACTGGCGCTTCGGACGATTAAATTCGGTTCACCCACGGTTTAGCAGTATGATATAGGTACATGAAACTGGCTTCCATTCGCGCATATGAAGCCAATACGCACGGAACAGAAACTCATCTCATACAATGCATTTGTCGTTTCGCTTTGAAATTCTTTCTATTGTGTTCTTTACTCATTTCGTTTTATCTTTACAAACTTTATAATTAAAATAAATTAATCGAAATATTTTGTTTTCCTAACTAGCTGAAAACGCTACAAAAGCTGAAATAAACCAATATAAAAATGAACTAACAGAATATAACATTAAAGCTAAAATAAATAAATAAATTCAATAAGAACAAGCGGAAAACGGGCTCCAAAGTAGTCGAATAAAGTAATTTGTCATCCGCGATAGCGCTGTTTAAAAACATTAAATCAGTGAATAAAATAATCTCCCGCTCACAGAACAAGATTTCTGAATCTCAATTCGATTTGTTCCCTTTACCGGAGTGTAACTCGATACTTTGGCGCCGCAGTTGCACTTTTGGTAGCGTCGCCGTGATACCAAACAACCGCCTGTGAATATGACAAAGTGATATCGGTCGGTCGTTAACTTCCACGACTTAATTTTAACCGCCAAATTTATAGAGATTTTTAGTCAGTTAACAATAGTTTTACAAAGTATTTCTAGGGACAAAAGTGATTTGTAATGCCAGTGCAAGTCCTGCATAACTTTCTATAAGTTTGGAATTTGATTAGCTACTTTAATAAGTAGGTACTTATTCGGAATAACTATTTAAATTACAAGCTAATGCCAATCAACCATTCCTTCTATGACGCAGTGCGACTGCGGTGATCCCATCCAGTCGATGCAACATTTGCTGGAGTTTCCCTTGTGCCCGAACACCTGCACGAGGGAGGACTTGAACGCGGCCACCCCCAATGCTATTAATGTGGCCAAATATCTTGTAAATAAGGTCTAACTATAGTAGTATGGTTGACACGAGAAGAATAAGAAGAATGCCAATCAAATATGCATTTGATTGGCATTCTCTACCCCGGTCGAGCCAGTCCGTATATGCATACGGACTGGCTTGACCGGGGTAGTACACGCCTCTCACAAAAGATCAGCGTAAAGTAGCTATTTTAGCTGGAAGACCAACGGCCCCCTCCCATCACCTTCTTCCCCCCCCCTCCCACTATCACTTCCTTTTACGTCGGTAACGTGCGAGCGATGCCTTTGGTGTTGCAAGCATTTCTACGGTAGTCTACGGTAACTGCTTGTTTGCCGCCTAAGTTATACCTATATAAAATACAATATAGCTCCAGCAAACAAAGAGGTCAGAAATTAAGATGGTTAAAGAGGTGTTAGACTAGACTAGCAAGAGAGGATTCAAGTAGTTGACTTAAGTATAACGTTCAGTAATGAAGTGGTTCTTAAAGAAAATGGTACACTCATGAATTTAGGCAGACTACTCCAAAATGTTTCAAGTACTATCAAAATTTGGTAGACGCTTCTATCTTTAATACGCCCAAATAAATAACAAGGTCAGTGAAAGATTCTATAGTAAATAAAGAGATTACGCCCCGAGGTTGGCCGGGACCTACTTTCTCTCATGTACCTTTTTATCCTAACAGACAATAGGAGACTTACGTTCGGCAGCATCTTCATTGCAAGACTCCGGGTATTTATTCCCAAAACGACGCAAAGTAGATAAGCTCTGACGGTGTAGAAAAATTCCCTTTTAGATTTATCGGTAATCTCGTTTGTTACTGCTTTTATTGTTTCTCGCGAACAATGAATTAGAGTTTCTTGTTATATTTGCTTAGGCTGGCGTCATTTTGTTTACTTTGGAGCCGAGTGCATATCCCATCAGAAGGGAGAGGTAGGGTTGAATCAATGTGGTGGGCGGTCTGCGAGGGGATTTCTAGATTTATCGTGCTTTGTTTTCTACCGTAATTTTCTCGTACAAATCTATGAATTCCCTTTGTTCGACCCCCTGAAACAGAATTTCATCGGCTGAATCTCGTTATGGGAGACTTTGATGTAATAAAAAGGAAAGTTTTGTTGAGAAAAAGCAATGTTAACATTCCACATGATGTTCGCCGCCATTTGATCACTATAGAGACGATTCTCGGAAACTATAATTCTTTTGTACTTTTGTGAAATTAGGTTGTTAGTTTTCACGTAAATAGGCAGAGACGCCTTAATTAAAATTTCAGTGGAATAAGAATTATATTTTCGGAATTTCAGACAGTATTCATGAATAATAAGAAGATTGCAAAATTACAAAAAATATGTTTACTTAAGTAACAAAGGTATTGTATAAGTAATAATAACATTCGTATTTTCTCATGGCAGCTATTTCACATAAAAATAATCTTGTAAGAATTACTAAACAAACAAATTAAGCACCTATTCGATTTTAATTTAATTTTGTTACCTTCACTCAGTATTTTTTCTCACGATAATACGATAGAGTGGTCATCCATTCAAAATATGTACGGATTTCTGTGTCATTAGCCAGTTGAACCCACAAAATTTAGCCGAAACCTCTAATGACGTGCATATATTTTGGAGGCGTGCTACGGAATGCACCATTACGACATTCGGGGCCAAGTGATTCAAATTAAGTGCACTCATTAGCAGAACATACCGAGATCTAGTAAGAAATATATTAAGATAAATTCACATGCAATCAGATATAACCATGTTTGGGTAACAAATATGTTTATGGAACAGTTTTGTTGACTTTTTTGTAGAGTAGGTGTTGTCTTGTCTCTTATCTATTATCTTGTCGTTATAACGGTATACCTTTATTCTATGTATTTTTAGGTGCTTACACTTTGTTGTTTAAGTCTAAATAAGAACCTACTCTTACGAATATGGATACGATGAGGCAAGTTATCCAATTCCTTTTTTATTATTATTAAATTCGTGCGGGTTCAAAGATAACTTAACATTTTCTCAGAGACTCGTCGAGGGTCAAACCTTGGGGTCATCGTTAGACACCATTTTCGTTCCTAACTTACAGGAGTAAAAGTGGTGGGAGTAAGCGGCGGGCCTAGTCCAGTAATAAAGGACATCGAATTGTACGTGGCATAAAGAGCTGTTATACAGCTGAATTTATTATATTAGCTAGTATTTCATTAACATAATTGAATTTTAAACAAATTATATAATTAACGTCCAAAACAATAAAGCCGTGTTTAACATGGTACGGACAGGACAAACGAGACATCCGTGGTGTTCCTTCGAATTAATTCACTTAAACCGTTTCCCAGTTTACGCGGTACAAGCAATCCTATGCTTTTGTCTACGCTGCGAGGACTGCGAATTAATTTTAAGAAGATCGCTGCCCACTGGTGCGAATTAGATGCAGTATGGTGAGCAGATAAACAGGATATTTGGATCGTAATAACCTTTTACCTTGTGTAGGACACTACCACACTTCGTACTAAAAGAGAAAATCATTGTATTTTAGCTAATGTGCTTCCATTGTTCTTTAATTATCTTATAACGTGAGTCTAGAAGTTTTATAGATACAAATAGGGTTGATGCGATGCGAGAGCACCATTATGTTAGTGCCTGCGCACACGACCACAGATGCATGGATGCACAAATGTATGAAATTCATCCATACGTAGCATGTCTGTGTGTCACCGTGGCATGGATAACATCGCTTAAGCTGCGTCTACACTAGGCGAGGTGAGCACGAGCGGAGCACGTATTCGCATAACGTAGACGGACTTAGGAGCCCCGAACGACGATATATTGCTACGCAAATTCGTACTCCGCTCGTGCTCGGCTCGCTTAGCCTAGACCTACCTTTAGAATTTGATGCGAAGCAAACTTCATAGCCTCTCCGTGACTTCTCCCTATAATGTAGATTTGGATACAAGTTCGCAGACATTGAAGAAATAACATTAACCTTAGTATGTATTTCAAACCGCTAACATAAAATAGCTAATCGACAAAATAAATACAGGACCAATATGCAAACAGCTCGGTTATAAACCGCGTATTTATTAAAATTTTGTCAGTCTGTACTTTGTCACGCGATAATTAGGACGTGCAAGTGTCTGCCGACGGTAATTTGGCTTTGTGTCCGAACAATTTTTTTTTTCATGCCTCCAACTGAATCTTGCCAAGACTGACGTCACATGTATTTACACTGAGTTGTAACACAATTTAGGGTGCATGAGAGATATTTTACGTAAAATATTTTAATGCCAAATTGTATAGGTGATATCCCATACAAAAAATGTCTTCATTATTCAGCTTAATCTATGAGTGAGAGAGACCACCCTCTACGAAGCTGATAGACTCTTTCTCGCCTTAGGCTCGATGAGTAATAATTATTTATAGCGGGATGTATTACTTAGTAACTTCTTAATTACACTGAGAAAAAAAAATACGACTACAAAATGGTTTTTGTAGTTCCTAGTAGTCTTTTTAGTATGTTTTACTAAAAGTTTTGTATTTGCAGAAAATGTAATACAAATGCGAGACATTACATAAAACCTTTGCTGTAAATACAAAACGTTTAGTAAAAACCATTTTGCTGTCGTAAAATTTTTCTCAGTGTGGTGCGTCTAAATGTGCCAAGCAGCGCGTCTGAGCAATCAGTTTTCTCGTCTGACCACAGAGATATAATGTCATAAACTTATTGCTCGGGCAGCCGCTTGC
Source organism: Drymonia ruficornis (assembly GCA_947859195.1). NCBI lineage: Eukaryota > Metazoa > Arthropoda > Insecta > Lepidoptera > Notodontidae > Drymonia > Drymonia ruficornis. Next base: position 8,552,012 of record OX401915.1, on the reverse strand, counting down.
CTACTTTAGGCGCACCTATTCAGAAGAAGCAGTAGTTGATGAGTAGTGCAGTTACATCATTGATATTAAATGTCAAGAATAAACAATAACAAAACGTAAACAATAAAAATCAGTCAAAGTCTTTCCATCAAAGCCAACCCCCACAAAAGAAGATTACCTACAATCGTCCGATGAGCGGCCCCACAAAAGAGGCAAAGGAATCGTGACGAAACAATAATTATATTTAATAATTATCTTATCAAAGACGAATAATTTGTTTGGGCTGATTCAATATCGCCTTAATTTGGTTAGTCGTCAGCTGTCTGATTGATCAAAGGCCGAGAAAATAATGGTCTCTATAGATGTTCACGGTAATTAAGGAATTTTAATAAGCTTTTTTATTTTTATTTCGGATGCCGATTGGTTTATATTAAAAATTGATGAGCACGGTCGATCGGAATATGAATAAAATTAAAATATCAGCCTCTTCTTCTTTGGCGGTTATGCATGGTTCTCATGAGATTTTAGGCAATAAATAAATAATTCATGAGTGAATTATTTTTGAATTATTTATGTACTTATCAGATACTTGAGCTATGTAAATTATTAATCAACAACACTTTTGAAATACATGAAGTTTTAGTAAGCTTTAAATAGCCTGTTAAAAATAAATCTTATGACAAAATAATACTATATTACGAAATTGAAAGAAGAATTTTGCTAATCAGCTAGATTCTTCTAATCTTGTATACAGGCAAACATACGTATTTTTTACGTATTTGGAATGAGAATTGAATCCTGAACACCTTCCTTCAATACGTCCCCCGTCTTACCCAACATCGTCATCATTATCTTACCTAACACTGTATAAATTCCCATATGCACAACCAAATCACCTAATAGAGTTTCTATTGCATCGCACGTTCGCACATGCAAATTGGAGAGAGATAGCGGAACTGTTTGCTTGCAAAGTTAAATAGCTTTTCCTGGTCTTCCTCTAGTAAACCGGGAAAGAGTTTCATGATGAATCGATCTGGTAATCCGAGTTCCGAAGCAATTAACCGTTGTGATAATGAATATGTTTTGTGTGTTCCAGTGTTAGTAAGCAAAGCTGTCTGAGTAAATCTTTTCAAAGTTCTGACCATAGATGCTGTGCATATTACTCGTATAAGCACTATTATTTGTTTTTCGGAAAACGGAAATAGTTTTAGCGATCGCGAGGTAGCAACAAACACACAACAAAGTACTTACTACTTATATTTTAAAATGACGACCAATTTGTGCAGTAGTTCGAGCGTAGGCCACTCAGCTTGATGCATTGGGTGGCTGCAGGTTCGATTCCCGACAGAGGCAAATTTCGGAGACGGCCTTTTCGTTATTTGCCCTAGTCTGGACATCCCTGGGATCGCCCCCAGTTCATTGTACGGTACCCATAGTACAAGCTTTGCTTAGTTTGGGACTATGCAGTTGGTATGTTTGTCTGGCGAGATGTAGGTATTTTATTTATATTATGTACTAGCTGTGCCCCGCGGCTTGTCCCGCGTGGAAGTTGATGTGCAAGATTAGCCTATGTTTATTCCAGAGCCTACACTATCTACGTTTCTAATTTCATTAAAATCGGTTGAGTAGATATAGAGATACGTGGTAACAAACATTCACACACTTACTTTCGCATTTATTATATTAGTAGGAAAGTAGGATAGGATGCACCGATTTATTTCGCTATTTCATGACCTAGCTATAGCTACCACCACAGGTAAGGCATAGGCGTTGTGCAGTGACGTGTCACGCTAGCGAAATGTCACACATTTTAGAGTTATGACATAGTACTCTTTATGGACTCTATAAAATCACCCACAAAGTTGCCTCAGTTCATAACACTTTGCGACAATCTCAGTGCACTATACCATCAATATCCTTTCAGCAGTAAACTGTCCATTACTAATCCAGGGCGGCTTAATAAAGACGAGGTGACATCACCGTGAGCCACATAAATCTATTGCAAGTTGCAGCGGCGGCGATAAAAGAACTAGGTCAGCTGTATCTACGTCATAGAAACGCATTTATCATTGTTTATAGGATGCTTTTATCAGATAACCAGCTAAGGTTTGCGTAGACAGTCGGTATTTAAATATAACAAGGAGAAGATTTAATTAATATTCGAATATTAAACGAAATCCGGGTATTATAGGTAGTTTATTATAACACTTCAATTGAACACATCACGTAAGACATGCAAACATAATATAAGATTGAATTAAACTTAAAAAAACAGTTTTTTATTATTGCCTAGGAAGGCACACATTCAGATTGAGCTCCTGGGCCCAGAGTCTGTTAAAAATTAACCATTGCAAAACCACTGGACTCTAATATTATCATTGTGAAATCTTCATTGTAATCGTAAATTCTTGCCGGTCGGTGCTGTCAACCAATCCACCAGACCGGTAACTAGTTAGAAACCAGTGAATTTCCAGTAGCCAAATGCATGGAGACCCAGATTGTAAGGGATTTAGGGTATCCTGATTTAACAGTAGGTATAAATAACCTCTTACATTTCATTACGTCATTTATAAAATATCAACTACAGGTAGAGCTTTAATTGGATATAATTAACCTGGATGAAGTGAACTCTACACACTTAGCATAGGGGAATGTTTTTGCAATTGAAAGTCGCTGCTTCGATCCACTTGCACGCCACGGTGTGAATACTAAATAACGAATGACCTGAATGCAAATACGAACCCACTGCAGATTTTTTTTATTTATTACTAACGACGAGAAGTTTCTAGTTACAGCCAAGCTGTAGCCAATTGACTGCAGCTCATATACCTACGGGCCGGCTTAACCGGGGTAGTACCACCCTCTCGCAGAAGATTCGCTATTTTAGCTGCGTTTCTTACGATGAGTGAGAGAGCCGGAAGCCCAGTTCCCTTTCCCTCTCTGTGGTCCACTCCCCTTCAAGTCGGCAAAGTGCGAGTGATGCCTTTAGTATTGCAAACATCTATAGGCTACGGCAACTTGTTAATATCAGGCGGGCCGTATGCTTGTTTGCCGACTTAGTTTTATTTAAAAAACTGGTAAACCCGTTAACTCCTTCAACTATACTAAATGCTAATGCAGTTGGCTAAAGACAATAGTTTATTCGCTAGGATAGAAATCGAACCCAGAACACCTTGGTTACAACTTAACCCTTCTAACCACTGGGTTGAGAACTGGTACCTACGTATTGGATGATCATTAAAACTGGGTCATCTTGTTAACGGTTCTATTTTCATAATTTAATTGAAAATCCTTCTTAGGTGGGCATCTTGTAGTGGATATCCTATCTCGCCGCGGGCTACAGAGAGCTCTCCTTTTCATGAGGTCCATTGAATAGAATGAACCCTTATAATCTCAAGGACAGTTCCGATCTCATTAGTTTGAATAGAGAGCTTAATATAGATGTAAGGCATGTTAATAATCCTTCTAAGTGTGGTAGATTTTCAGAGACAGGAACTTTGAACCTTAAGCGTAATAATTGCAGTAAATCAATCAATTAATATTGCATATGGAAATATCGATATCACTATTACTCCACGCACTGGTAATAAATCCATAACAGTCCGATATTAAATCGGTGTCCACTCGGTCAGAAAACAATCGAATAGAAAATCGAGTAATTGATATAAACCACTCGATGCTATCATTAATCACGGTAACAAATCATCGATATGTCTATAAAGTAGCCTATTTTGATGTAGGGATTTCGAGCAAAAAGGGTATGGAGTTGAGGTGTTTATACAGACGAGCAACAAGAAATATTGTATCTTTAGAGATTTTCAATTCACTTTTGTTTAAAAATCGAATAAATAGATTGGCTAGTTGGATTTGTATTTATTTATGTATAAAATTTTGCTTAACAAAAAAATAAGGTTTCAAATATAAATTAAATACATAAAAGACGTAGTCTTATGAACACGAAAATATATCACACTAAATAATACTTTCCTTTTTTTGTTCACAGGGCGGAAATCTTTTAAATATGCCCAGACCTTTTATGGGAGAGGCCTGGGGTACGTGGGATTCTTACACACTAAAACCTCCGCCTACAGTCAGTGGGCGGGCTCCAGGATCGCACCAGTGAACTAAACAATAAGTAAACCATACAGTTCCACGAAAATCAATTCGCTACAATTTTTAGTATCTACCAATGTTTTGTAGTAAGTAAAAAATTTAAAAATGAAAATTTGTAAGTGCAAACAAAATAAACTGATTAAATTTGAATTTAGCAACAGTCGTCAATAGTCGCTCGTCTGCACAAGCTCTAACTGGCGTATTTATTATCATCGTGACTCGGCATTTTGGGGTCTTGCCTGGACAATATATCTCTCGTCTGACGGCACGGGGCGGTCAACGCCGTGGATTCTGTTTTCCTTCATTTCACTGACAGCGCGAAAATCGTCAAGGGCCATTTGTTACCAAATTTACGGCTCATGAAGCTTCAATGTGTGAAGGGTTCTGTGAATAAATCCATTCAAAATATGCTCCGGAGAGTGATTTACTGTTAAAATATATTATTCGGTTGCTATAGTTCCAGTAATTTATTATTTTAAAGTAGCCATACGTTTGTTGCTTTTAGGGCCATAACCGGGTAGCCAAGGCGACGTCGCCAGTCGGTCGCCAGGTGTGTTACTTGTCATCGTTTCAATACAAATTGTTTGGATACGTCGCCGGCGACGTCGCCAGTCCGTAACCAGGTGTGTTACCTCCCATAAATTTCAATACGAATTAATGGCTACGGTGGCTGGCGACATCGCCTGCGTCCCGATGTGCTATGGCGCTTATCTCTTTGCTACGGACCGCCTGATGTTAAGCAATTACCGTAACCTATAGACGCTTGCAATACCAAAGGCATCGCTCCTTTGCTGCAAACCTGAACGGGACCTGAACAGAAGGAGGGGAAAATAATATCATTTTACGAAACGTAGATACTTAACGCCGATGTTCTGTGAGAGGGTGGTACTATCCCGGTCGAGCCAGCCCATATAAAAACTCAGTCAATTGGCTACAGCTTGGCTCTACCATCAATAAACTGTACGACTGTATGATTTACCAGACTATGCTAGTAAGTAAGTATGCAGGTAAGGGTATCTACCTATTCGGAAACCACCAAATGACACCCAATATTACGTCGCGTGACTCCTACCATTGTCCCTCTATGCATATGCACCCAAAATGTTCCCGTCGATTTGATATCGGTATCGAGCTAATCGGCGCACACATTACACAGATGACTGATTAAGCAATTTCTCGCTTCACTAATCTGTAGCAGACAGTAGTAGACGCATTTCATTACAATATATTACGGAACAATAATGTAATTTAGCACACTTCCTCTCGAATAAATAGTAGGGGACAGGTATTTATCGAGTTGTCAAGTGGGTGGACAGGCTCGATGTAAATTCGAGATTGATGCAATATTTCATACAAAATAAAATAAAATGAGGGTTTGACGACCAGTTGGCGCTATGCGCACTGCATTGGGTTGTTGTGGGTTCGGTTCCCGCAAGGCAAATCTCGGAAAAACTATTTTAGTTGCCCTGGTCTTGGTGTCACTGGGATCGCCACTAGTCCACCCACACTACTCCAACCACGTGCGTGCGAGCTGTGGAATGATCTCCCTCCTCAAGGTTTTTCCTTTGCACTACAACGCGGGTTCTTCATAGGGTCCGTGAAGGGACGGCATCGCGTCTGCGGTGATCCACACCATGAGGTGAAGCATCTACCCGTGTGCCTACCTAGGTAATAAAAAACATTATATTTACCTATTGAATAAACCAGTTTTCAATAACCAGTGAACATATCCCGGGAATTGCTGAAGCAATATCAAATATCACAATAAACGAGCATTCTTTCATAATATCAATGCCAAATCAATATTCGGCTTATGAAGATATCTTGGAACTCAATATTGAACCCGAGACCATAGCCGCCGGCGAAGAAAACTAACTTGTGAATACCGAAAGAAAGTTAATTAAAAAAACTTAATTTCGCAATATTGGATTTTTAAGATTACCCACTTTGTTCCAAAATTATTCCCTTTTATGTTACCGTTTGCTTTATTAAAAATTGATAGCAGGAAATTAATAAGTATCTTCCATGTTTAATTAATGTACAAGGAAGGAAATTAGGAGTCGAAATTTCTAAAAAAGAAAAAAAAACCATCTGTTTTTCCAAGTAATGAAATGAAAAATTGAACATAATTCGTGTATTTATTTGTTAATTTAACACAAACATTAATAAGCAGATATAATACAGAAATACAATTCAAAATTAATATAAACATGAGAAGTTTGTTCCGAAAGCGTACCACCTTTAAATGCTTTATCATAGACTAGGAATCATTACGATCCTTACGACCAGCAGAAGATGACCAAACCACATACTTATGATAACGTAGCTAACCGATTTCATTTGAATACAAATCACATCGTATTCCGATTCAAATAGGTAATAGGATAAACAGAAACAGCCGATACAGCGAAATAATTGTTGCACGGATATCAGAACTTAAGTCATGAAACCACTATTAAACTTTCCGCACAGAAGCTCTTCGGTATTGCTTAATATGCATGTGCATTGTCAACCGTATCGGGACTGGGAATGAACTCGGCCACTGGCTAGCTGACTGTGGCACAAACTTTTGTCATTCCACCGTTTTGCATATTCCGATAGAAGAATCGTGTTTTAGTTCGCTCATTCGTGATTTCTGATGTAATTTAAATACCGACTGGGTATGTTGCTACGGAAATGTTGTCGTATGTTAGTGATTTTGTATCGGAAATTGAAATGGTTCTGTGTTTGAATGTTAGGTAAGAACCTAGTACAAATCTTACTTTAAATTCAGCATGCATTTTCTTAACTATTTTAAAACCTGCGGGATACATTATAGAGCTTGATTTTTTACCAATGTACAGAGAGCAATGTACCTATTATAAATAAATATTTTATTTAATAATTTATTTTACTTTATGTAGATCCAGCCACTGGAGCAGCAATTAAGTAGGTAGAAAATACTCTAACGAAAATAAAATATTTTACAGTTTTCTTCGAAGCCACTCTTGCCCGCGAATTATCCACGCAGCGGAATTAAAAAATTCCCACAAAAGTGTCGTACGTTTTCGCAAATTCCGGGCAAGTAGGGACTTGCCGGTAATTGAAATGACAAACTAAGGTTAGCTGCAATTGACGTTTAATTTTAGTGCTTGAACAATAGCTGGCTTGCACAATACACTGTTCTGACGTTATTTTTAATTTTAATCATAATGTGTAGACGGTGAAGTGTTTTGATTGCGGAAATCCCAAAACTAAAGCATTTTACCTAATATCTGATAACACTTGACCTAGAGGTACAGCTTATTTGTTTTTAATTATAGTCATTAATAAAATAAATATCGCTATACCAACTGTATGGTCCCTAAGTAACGCTTGATGTATTATAATAACATATAATAATAACATTGATGTATTATTTTAGCAGTTATAACTTACCGGTGAATTATTATTATTTGGATGTGTAGATTTATATATTAAGTGCATAAATCAAGAATCTATTAATGCAAAAAAAGCCTATGTACTTCGGTATTTATTTATTATAGTCATTTTGAAAGTTACATCACTTGTGATTTTGTCTTAACAAGAATTAAATAAATACATTAAATTCTGCTGAGAAACGAGTATAAGTAGGTATTATACAATATGAAAGCATTCAAGGAGGAGGCGGAAATGTTTTTTCCGATCAAAGCTTCTTGGACTCCTTTTCATAGCTACTTTGAATTAAGTGGATGAATGGCACTGACTACTAATTCCCGTGAAAGCCTTAAATTTGTATCTAATTACGTTTATCGAAGGGAATTCCTATTTATGTTGAGTTTGAATAAATACTTATTTAAATGTGCAGAAGTACTTACTTATATTCGACTTTTTCTTAAACTACTTACTTACTTACTTCATCCCGATAAAATGAGAACAATTTAATGAGCGGTGTGGCACACTTAAATACCTATTATGAAATATATATTTTGTATATAGTCGATGATATCTGTTTAAATTCACTTCCATTAGATTAACGTATTACGTACACAGTCGAGCTGGCAAAGAGAGAAGCTTAAAAGTTGTTTATTCATAATTTTAATAGCGTTTAATTTTATATGCAATGGAAAAAAATCTAATAAGAACAAAGTTCAACAACGGAGCGTTTTAATATTAAAACTTGAGAAAACAATTCGTTTCAATAATGGAGCAATGCCCGCAAGCGGCGTCGAACAAAATAAAGTATTTAGAGTAGAGCGCAGCACAGTTTATTACGAAATTTTATCGTTACTCAAACTTTAAGAATCGATTAATAATATTTTTTAATCGAATGTTTCAATATTTTAAAATCCAAATCTAATCTAATCTGTGTTTTTTGTATTCTTAAGAATACAAAAAACACAGATTTTATTCGTATATATAGTGTTTTATTTATTTTTATATAATGAAAAGCGGTATAAAGCCGTGATGGCCGATTGGTTAAGCACGCATCTTGCGAGCTTAAGGGTCCAGGTTTCAAACCCCGGCTCACACCTCTGGATTTTTCTAAATCTATGTGCGAATCATAACTCACATTGCTTACGGTGAAGGAAAACATCTTCAGTAAACCTGCATGTCTTAGAAAATCTAAAAAAAAACGAAAGTCATTTGAAATCCGCAAAACCCGCACTGGACCAGCGTGGTGGATTATGGCCTGATCCTCCCTCGCATTGAGGGAGGCCCGTGCCTAGGAGTGGGACGTCAAAAGGGCTACTAACTTTTATATATGAAAAGAAATAACAGTATCACCGATTGCAGCCACGTTCAGGAACTCCGCGAAAACAAATCTCCACACAACACAACTTCATCAAAACAATCTGGTCAATGGATTTAAAATATTCAATTCCCACATCGCATACCACAAAATACGTAGTCATTTTATTATGCCCTAACACGACCCTTTTTCAATATAAGGGTATACCGTAAAATTTTATTTTATACCGGTTACTTTGTCCATTGAATACACCTCGCGTTATGCTAATATGCAGCGATCACAAAGGCGAGAGACCGTGCATTGTGAAGTCGCCTACAAATTTGAATAAATATAAACAGTAAACAGGGTAGAATGCATTAACGTTGGCTTAAATTTTAAAAACGTCTCATAGAGTGTTATGTATGGGCTCTTAAGCGCATCTTGAGATATCATTAGGGCCGCAACGTGCGCTGGCGAGATTAAGACTTGCTGGCTCTGAAATGCCACAACAATGGTAAAGTGTGTTTGAAAATTAAAATGTGGCTTCATATTGTGTGTCCGAGAATGAAATTGCGAATTAGGTTAACTTGAGAAGTGGGTTATGATATTGTTACTGTGTTTATTCTTTTAGAAATAGGGTAAATGTTTAATAACAAGGAAAACAATTTTCGCGTGCGCTCCTGCGTAAACTTATAAAGTAATCTAGCCTTGGTATTTAATATTTCAACCAACTGAGATCACAATTACGACTCGTAGTCAGAATTATTATGTATCTGTGGTAGATACTCTAGCTAGAACTAAATGGTTTTAGTAATTAATTAATAAAATAAATTAACTCTTCCTCAGGTGCTGAGTAACGCGTCTGGGCAGTAAAGTTTGGTACACCACGTAGACATAACGTCATAACTAATCGCACGTGTTGCGACTCCTCGGGGCTTGTGGACGCACCTAATAGACATTTGATAGATATATTAATTAAGTATGTTATCGCACCTTAACAAGTCTGATAAAATGTTTTGGAACAACTGTACAAGCTATATTAAAATGTGCTTACTTACACTTTTAGTATAAGAAAAAAGTAAGGCCATAAGTAGACGTTTTTATTATGCTTGTCATAATGTTATATTCGAACGATTAATATTTATTCTTTATCACGATTTCGAGCTTTCAAATGCTTTAGACGACTAGGTCACAACGCAAGCCTAGCGTGATTTCACTAAACAATGATTGGCGTAATTCCAGTAAAGCTCTTAAACAAAAGTCCTAATTTTGACGCCTAAAAATATTCGAAATAGCTCCACTGATCTTAACGGAATGATTTGTAGTCAGTGGTTTTATTAGTCTACAAACAACTAATTAATCGAATCGGATTATAGGTAGGGGTACCTAAAGTTCAAATCTTTTACGTAATTAGCAGACCCTGTAAAAGAAAACGAAATTCAGGACCCATGAAAATTCATAATTAACTCGCAGTGATCAAAAATCCCAAAGACTTGCTAATTAGTTTAAGCTGCATAGTTGTCTAACAATCTCTTAATTAAGAGTTATCCCTCGGATCTTGCTTCAAAGCACTAGTTCTTACGCAAACATTTTAGGTTATTCACAAACGGGAATCTCAACTGAAGACGCACGCCTCCGCTCTAACACTAATCTCAACCAACGCCTCCACTGTTTATCTTGCCTAGAAATGTCTGGTTGCAGCTAGACATAATCCCAATGCACATTGCACAGTAGTACTAAACCATTAATACGTTAAAATGCATACCGGCCAAAGACATTACCAACAAAGAGGGATACGTGACCGTCCAACATGGTTTATACTAGTAAACGGAGTCCTTGGACACAGTACGACTCAGTTGCTCGAGTAAAATAATGCTGAAAACATGTCAGTGCTGCCAATATGGCTTATCTCCCGGCGTATACCTAATGTTAATAAGATAAATTATCGAATTGCAAGAGCGATAACGTACGTGTGAATTTCTCTGCATGTAGTACGTTGCGATGTTATACCATATCTTCTAAAATAATAGATCCATGATACCAACTGTATTATAAACGTGGTGGGCGTTTTACGCAGTGAAGAATGACCAATTTGTTACTCCCATAGACGCTGTCTGGACACAGAATGATGAAGATTTTATTGTACGAACATAATGCGAGCGGAACGTAGGTGTTTGGATTCGTAGCAATAAGTCGCAGGGCAACAAAAGGTGGCATGTGAAGCACCCACGTGTGCCTTGATTGTCTACGAGCTGAGATAACTCAAGTAAGGGGCGAATGAGCCTGTGAAATAAATATAACAAAATTGTAATGTGTTTGATATGGCTGTTTGGACAATGATGTTTAAATCAGGTTTCCTTAATAGGAGTACAAAGCATTTCTCGGTGTATTGTCGGTTTTCTAAAGTAACATCTTAGTAAGTCACAGACTAATAAGACAAGGCTTACGACCATTATTTGAAAATGCGATCATCACAAGCTGGTGGGGTATCGGCGAATCTTGAACGGACCAATTAAAATGTCAGATGCAGTCATACATACGCAAAGTTAATGTATAATAATCTTATCCGAGCGGAGACGCCGTGCTTTGCAGTGTCTATAGCTTATTGGTCTGTGATGTAGGTACAATTAACGAATTTGGAAGGGTACAATATGTCTACTAAAGTTTGATAAAACTCCAGTGAAGGCGTAAAAGTTATTTGCGAACAATATAATTTATTTCGGAAATGAAAAAGGAGTAATTCCACTTTTTTTTAAATCTAGCTTGTAATAACTATTATGCAAGGACACTTCAAAGCCATACTCATTGAACTCAGCAATAACAGCTATACATTAGCTTAGCAAATGCAGATCACTTAATCCACTCTATACCACGAGTGGGCAGACTTTACGTCCCTAATCCAATCTTTATATAAAACGGATGAATATTATTACAATATCAACTGGGAGTATACACAATCCACAGAGTTCAATCCCGCTCAGCTTAGCTGAATATCGAATTGCAAATGGCCGAGGAAAATGTAGCATTTAACGCTTCGCCAACTGCGAACGACTGCCATGACGTTGCGTACTCGCTGTGTCGAACAGGGCATTGTTAAATTTTATTTGCTATTTAGGTATATTGTATATTTTTTTATATTTCACTGTTTTGTATGTTGATTACATATCTACATCTACACTTATATTATAAAGAGAAAAGATTTGTATTTTTGTATGTTTGTAACGATTAAGGTCAACGCTCACCTAACACCTCCGCACCCGACCAGCACCGCCTCGCCGCTCAGCGTCCACTAACTGAACCGGAAATAAGTGGACCACGCGCTGACCGCGCGGCGTTCACTCGTTGACCCTGCGCGGTCCACTGGGCGATCACGTGACGTTTATGGTGTAAAAGCAGCGTCCGCCCGCGGACCACCCGGCGACAACGAGTGGACGCCGAGCGGCGAGGCGGTGCTGGTTGGGTTCGGAGGTGTTAGGTGAGCGTTGACCTTTAAACTCAAAAACTACTGGACCGATTTCAAAAATTCTTTCTCCATTAGAATGCCACTACATTAACCCTGAGTTACATAGGCTATATTTATTACTAGAAAAAATTAGGGATTCCTACTTAAACGAAACGGCTGGACCGATTTTGACGGGTCTTTTACTGGCAAATACGATACGGGATCGGGGATTGGGGATCCGGGATCCGGGATATCCGAGATACTGGATCCGGGATGTGAGATCCGGGATCCGGGATCCGGTAAAAACGGGAAACGGGGGCCGAGATACGGGATCCGGGATCAGAGATCCGATTTTTTTTAAATTTAAATTCTACGCGGACTAAGTCGCGGGGAAAACCTAGTAAAGAAATTTAATAATATGAAAAAATCCCAATCAAATAATTTCCTGGCAAGACCGAATCAAATCTTTAACATTCCTGTAAAAAATCGGCGTTAGCAGTCGGCACCTTACAATGCTTGCAATCAGGCGGACCAACGCGACTCTGTGCGGTTGCGACAGAGGGCAGCACCATTTTACTGGGGACTGGGGTGGTTTAGAATATCAACAATACTTAAGTGAACGTGCCGCCCTCCTGCGCCGAGCAATGCTCATACTGCATTTACCAGATGAGTTTCGTAATACGAGCTCTGAATGCAACAGCCTTCGTAGGAATGGAAACTCGATCAACACTTGAGGATGCGCTCCGTTTATACATATAGGAACATGCTTAAGATTCCATCTACGTGATAGGGGAAATAAATGAACACAACGCCTTTTAGAGAAATGAGTTTTTTAATAATATAAAGTGTAGGAAAAGAATTGTACATTCTGCGGTGGACACACATGGGGAATACTAAAACTTTTGGAATGTTGTGAATTATAACTGACTTTGTGTACTGTCTATCGTAAAAAAATAACATAAAAACTGGCTTTTTTAGATAACGCTACGCAGTCACCTGTTTTCATAGATCCTATAAAAAGTTTAGTATCAGACTTTTCTGAGAACAAAACCAGTATAAATAAATCCATGGTGAACAATAAAAAGTTGTGTAACACCTTCCTATATCCGTAGCTCAGAAACAAACTAAAACTAAGAATGCAGTCTGGATCCCATCCCGGTAATTGGCGGTCCCACAACTTCTGGTATAACTGCGACTATAACAGTTCCCGTTGAAATTTCCTCCGAGTTACGCATTAAAATAATATCCTCAGTACTGGGTAAGGAAATTGGCCGCGAGATGGCGTTCAGCAAGTCGAAGTTGAAATAAGCCCGTTAAGACTTTAGACATAACACTTCTTTCTGCAGCTTTGCCCATTCGCTCTCACTCATCCACAGAGCTAGGACGGGTTAAGTTACATAGTAATTAGGTACTTGCAACAAATACATCTAAAAACAAATGAAACTCGGCTGTCTTTATATAATGCCGTGTGTCCACTGGCAAGAAAACTTGCACAAGTTTACTTGGGCAAGCGACTTCCAATGTGTAAACACTCACGCAAGTGGACTTCTGCGACTTGCTGAACTTGCTGCAAGTTTCACATGTACACGGTTGTATAAAATTGCAGTCAGTGGAAACACGTCGGCAAGTGACTTCTGCAAGAAATTGCGGAAGTTACTTGCCAGTGGACACATGGCATAAGGATTGCTGTCCTCGATTGTTAGTATTATGTCGCTAAATGGATGCGTCTTCATGAGCCAAGGGGGCGCCCGAGCAGTCAGTATTAACATCTGGGTGCATAGAAATAACGTCATAACTGATGGCACGAGCGCGGAAGATCGGAGCTTGTAGACGCAGTCAATTACCTAAAAAGATTCTAAATTACTTGGTTAAAAAGTACACTCTCGAGTACCTATAAACTTACGCCCACATTTACAGAACGATTATGATCGACTTGCACTGGCATTTATAATCAATTTTGTTCCTAGAAATGCATTTTAAAAGCATTGTAAACAAGCTAAAATCTCTATAAATTTGCCGGTAAAATTTTTGTTCACAGTTAAAAGATCATAAATAGCAATAGAACAAACTAAATTGTGTCTAAAATGTTCAGATTACGAATAGGCAAGTAGTTATTTTTGTACCAATAAAAGTTATGGAATCTCTGATTCCCATAATAAAATAAGTAAAGGAGAATTTCTGAGAATTCGCATTTTCTATACCTCTATAAAATCGACTACCGCATTCCACAACAAAAGATAACCCCCCGATTAGCATCGTTAGTGATCCGCCTCAAGCGTCCGTTTGGCCCTCCACTAATATGTTTATACTTCAAATTATGCCTCCGTGATTTCGGGGAGATATGAAAGCTAACCCTCGGGGACGAGCAACGTAATCTTTGAACCGGCCACTTTACCTTCAGAATCTTTGTTTAAAGGCCAATTGGATTACAATGCCTGCAAGCTCTCCAAAGCTGAAGGGGACCTAAAGTGCCTATACAAATTCTAAATTCAAAGAATCAAAAGCAATGGCAACAGAAACAAATTCTATGGATTGTACAAATTTTTGTGTTATTTCTTTTCATACTCGAGTTTTTTAAGTACATTTTCAATGGATTCATACTGTCTGAAATATAATGCGATCTTTTCAGTGATTTTTCTACGCTTTTTTATACCACCCTCATTCATTTATATAAATTTTACGTGCCGTCAAAATATTGAAATGTTGATATTTCGCATAATCCCGTGACTGATTGGCTAAAGATGGACTGAACAAACATTTGATTTATAAAATAAATAATCCTTTTATAGACGAATATTGGGGCTTATTCTGGGAACGATCTCGTTTTAGGTTCGTGTTTATGGTAAGAAACGCGATGAGAAGGTACCGTACAACTTCGAGGGTGTAACATTCTAAGCAATTAGTGCGAATAAGGATTCCGTGTATGTAGAACATGCCACTGATGACGCAGTTTGGATCGTTGAGGTATATTCAGAACAAATAATAAATACAAAAACAAACACTTAACTTCTTAATGAGATTGACCGTGTCCACAAGCCCCGAGCTAGCAATCAGATAAGACGTTATGTCTACCTACGTGTTCAGACGACAAAGCTACTAGCTCGTGCGCGCTGCTGGGATCATGTAAACGCATCTATTTCCATATTTTATTTATTATTCGTTTAGTAGCTCATTACTATAAAATACATTAACTTTATGACCGTGGTAGATTTTGGTTATAGAGGCAATTATTTTCAACACAATTGTGTGTTGAAAATAATTGCCTCTATCATTGGCTTTCATTAATTAATTTGCCAACTGAAAACTAAAAAACTATCACATTTTTTATCGGAAAATTCTTTATTAACGCTGTCGTGGCTCGATCGGTTCAAGAATAGGGCTCTTTAAACCCGCACGTGCGGGTCACGTGGCTATCCGGATTAAGCCAGCTCGCTCCGGATAATTAACTGCACAAAATACTGGCTATCGCCCACGATCGATGGCGTGAATATACTGCCACGGCAGGGATTGAGCACATTTGACGAAGGACAAACGTACACGCCATTATTTTTGATCATGAGCCGCATTTTCAGGGCTAATTACCTATGGGGCTATGCGCGGAGACTTGTTGATAATAAATGCTTTGGTTTTTATGCGATTTTTGCTTCGGTTTGATGCGATTGTGGTTTCTTTTATATGATTTTGACAACCGTTTGGCGCTGTAGTTCGAGCGTAGGCCGCTCGGCTCACTGTATCGGGTGGTTGTGGGTTCGATTCCTAGCCGAACAAACTGTTTTGACGTGTGCACGCGGAAAAATATCTCCATAACTAATGGCTCCAGCGCAGCAGCTCGGG
Source organism: Drymonia ruficornis (assembly GCA_947859195.1). Taxonomy (NCBI): domain Eukaryota; kingdom Metazoa; phylum Arthropoda; class Insecta; order Lepidoptera; family Notodontidae; genus Drymonia; species Drymonia ruficornis. The sequence goes on along the minus strand of OX401915.1, from coordinate 8,535,954 downwards.
GCTTGTATACGCAATATGTATGTTTTACTAACTTCTGCCCGCGACTTCGTCCGCGTTGACCTGAGAACGCCTTGTTGTCCTCCAGCTCGTTATTTTTTCATAATCCTACCGGAACCTACCATATTTCCGGAAAAAACTACCTATCCTATGTAATCCTATGCTAACACAAATAATAAACTATCTGTGTGCCAAAATTCATCCTAATCCGTCGAGCCGTTTTTACGTGATTCAATAACTAACATACAAACTTTCACATTTTTAATACGAGTAGGATTACACTAACTTAAGTCTGTGTTAAGTACATATTCCCGTATACTTAACTTAAAATAAACGAATCAATTATTAAAATCACTCGCAAGTCTCGTGCTAAGTCTTCTCGCAACGATAAAAGGAAACTCGGAAACCAGACACTTTAACTCCACGTGTTTATCCCCAAACGCTGGGGTCGCGGCCAAAATTTCGTCAATCAAAGGATTTACCTTACACTTGACGCTGACAACCTTCTTACGTTACAAACTGGTAGGCTTAGCAACACGACACGATTGCACACCGAAGCCCTCTTCGAAATCATAAGACATTTTTTAAGGGAGTATTAAAAGGCGTATATTGTCAGTCATGTGTCCATATACGTGCTTAATATTAAAAAGGTTCAAACGATTTTGACTTTTGTATTTCATATGACATTATTTTTTTTGTTGAACCTGTTTAGCAAAAAAAAAATGTTTTGTTGGTATGAAAAAAAATCGAAGTCAATGTGTCTATGGTTTCTGTAGAATTTGGATAAGAACTGAATATGGATATGGATAGGATTTAAGTACCTTCTGAAGCAACATTTAATTAGGCCATTTACTTAATATGATTTCATTATCTTTTTCATAATAATGAGTAACAAAACCAAGAATCCTTAGCTTATATAAATTTTATATTATAAAAAAAAAAACCGAATTCAAAAAAACCTGGATCACTAAAAAGCCTGAAATAATATTTCTATTACCACCTCTGCCTACCCCTTTGGGAAAACCAGACGTGATGGTGTGTTATCGAGTATTTTCGGTCGGTGCCAATCTATCTTCTTACTTTTATAGTAGGTATACTTGGCATACCAAGATTGGCACCGACTCCAAATACTCGATAACACACCATCACGTCTGGTTTTCCCAAAGGGGTAGGCAGAGGTGGTAATAGAAATATTATTTCAGGCTTTTTAGTGATCCAGGTTTTTTTGAAGTCGGTTTTTTTTTTTATAAAAATAATTTTATTTCACGATTTTTAGTGGCGCCATACCAATGAACATTTTGGCATATTGAACTGTATGAAGTAAGCCCAACAAAAGGTAACTGCTGTAAATCTTTGAGGAATTCCCTCGACTGTCTATGGTCTCCATCATTAGACCTGTAATGGCACTTATAACCCATATGGGTGCAAAGTTCTCTCCAATACAAATTAATCAAGCCCAAACACCAGGTAATTGCTGTAAATCGTTGAGGAGTTCTCTCGACTGTTTTTTGACTCCATCATCAGACCCCTAATGACAGTCACAACCCATCTAGGCGTAAAGTTCTCATCAATACTAATTAATCAAGCCCAAACACAAGGTAGCTACTGTAAAACGTTGAGGAGTTCCCTTGACTGTCCCTCGTCTTCATCATCAGTCCCATAATGACAGTCACAACCCATCTAGGTGTAAAGTTCTCATCAATACTAATTAATCAAGCCCAAACACAAGGTAGCTACTGTAAAACGTTGAGGAGTTCCCTTGACTGTCCTTCGTCTTCATCATCAGATCCCTAATGCCAGTCACAACCCATCTAGGTGTAAAGCTCTCATCTTCTTTTTCTTCTAGTGCCGTCTCCTAACGGAGGTTAGCAATCATTAAGGCTATTTCCACTTTCGAGACCGCAGCTCGGAATAATTGTGGTGTTGTCTTGTCGAACCACTGTCGTAAGTTCTTCAACCACGATATCCTTCGACGACCAGGCCTTCTTCTGCCGTCGATCTTACCCTGGATTATGAGTTGGAGGAGCTCATACTGGGTACCGCGCATAATGTGACCAAAATACTCCAACTTCCTTCTCTTTATAGTCTTCAGAATCTCTGTGGACTTCCCCATTCGCTCAAGTACGGTGGTGTTTCTCACTCGGTCTGTCCAGGAAATTTTCAGCATCCGTCTGTAGACCCACATCTCGAATGCCTCCAATTTTTGTGTTATAACCTTTGTTAAAGTCCAGGCCTCGACGCCGTATAATAGGACCGAGAACACATAACACCTTGCGACCCGAGTACGAAGGGCTACACTTAGATTTCGGTCACAGAGAACTTTTTTCATATTTGAAAAGGCGTTCCTTGCTTGCTCGATTCTGCATTTGATTTCAAGGCTGTGATCCCCTTTGTCGTCAACCATCGCACCCAGGTACCTGTATTTGTTGACCCGCTCTAAGGTGTTATTATTTAGAAACAAGGATGTGTTCGGCTCTGGTGTTCGGCCTATAATCATGTACTTTGTCTTCTTGGAGTTGATATTAATGCCATACACAGCGCTGGCAGAGGAAACAGTATTAACTAGGTTTTGAAGACCTTCTAGACTGTCTGCGATCAAGATGGTGTCATCCGCATATCGAATGTTATTGAGATAGTAGCCATTGACCGATATTCCTTCCGAAATATCATTGAGAGCCTCGGAGAATATCGCCTCAGCATATAAGTTGAACAATAAGGGGGACAATATACAACCCTGTCTAACCCCTCTAACGACTTCTATGTATGACGACACTTCACCATCCACTTTTACGTTGGCGTGCTGTTCCCAGTACAAATTCTTTATGAACCGTAGATCTTTAAAGTCCAGGCCAACCTCTTGCAGCACCTCCATCAACTTTCCATGGCGTACTCTGTCGAAGGCCTTTTCGTAATCAATGAAACATACATACAGATAACGATTCATGTCCCAGCATCTCTGCACTAAGACTTGGTAACCAAACAACGCATCTCGGGTGCCCAAACCGTTTCTAAAACCAAACTGAGTCTTTGACATTTGATTTTCGCATTTGGAATAGATTCTCTTGTGGATGACTTTTAAGAAAATCTTGAGAACGTGGCTCATCAAAGAAATGGTGCGGTAATCACTGCATTTCTTTGGATTTTTTATCTTAGGCAGGGTTATAAAAGTACTCCTCAGCCAATCTGCGGGAATGTTACCTGTATCATATATGGCATTGAAAAGGTTCTGCAAATAATCCAGATTGGTGTCATCGATGGCTTTCAGTAATTCAATGGGAATTTCGTCGGATCCAACAGCTTTTCTGGGTTTCATCCCTTTAATTGCGTGAGCGATTTCACTTCTTGTAATTGACGAACCCTGATCGACACATGAAAGTATGACATCTTGTCTACTGTCGTGAAAAAGTACTTTAATATATTCTTCCCACATTTTTAGGTTTTCAGCTACGGTGGTGGTGTAGCTGCCATCGTCTTTCTGCAGAACCATGTGAACGCGACCTTGGTGTTTTGGTGCTATCATTTCTCTAATCTTTTTGTGCATGTTGAAGTGATCATACTTTACATCCATATCTTCTATTTCTGAGCAAAGATTGTCCACCCACTTCTCTTTGGCTTTTCTAATTTTCACTCTAATCATCCCGTTGTAATAGTCATATGCTTCCTTGTTTCCTTTGTTTTCTTGTCTTTTTACCATCGTCTGTAGAATGTCGTCAGTCATCCAATCGGATTTTTTTGTGCAAGGTGTCGGTTGCAATATGTGTTTTCCCGTGGACACAGCTGTAGACTTAAATTCACTCCAACCTCGTTCAACGTCCGAAACATCTGGATGGTCTGTCTTCAATCGTGCCATTTCTTTGTTCATAGCGGCCCGTAAGGACGTTAGAATGTTTGGATCTCTTGTTTTTTGTATATCCATTAATTTAGCCCGAACTGGATGACGTATTTTCTTCAATTTGGTCATAATTTCAGCGACGACGGGGTTATGGTCGGAGTCAATATCCGCGCCAGGGTACGTTTTAGCAGATTTTATGCTATTTCGGTATCTTTTGTTTATAAGAATATAATCTATTTGGTTACGAACAATGTTCTCGGGTGTATGCAATGGGGACTGCCAAGTGTATAGCCTTCGAGGTGGTAATTTAAAATATGTATTCGATACGGCAAAATCGTTTTCCTGGCAAAACTGAACCAGTCGATCTCCGCGATCATTTCTTATACCCAAGCCAAATGGACCCACAACATCTGTCACTGATCCTTTACCAATTTTTGAGTTAAAGTCACCAACTACCAAAGTTAATTCATGTTTCTTCACGTGTTTTAATGCAGTCTCTACATCAACATAGAATTCCTCCACAAGATCGTCATATTTATTTTCAGCGGTTGGTGCATAAACTTGAATCAGATTGATATTACATGGTCTCGCTTCTAGCTGTAATAGCATAACTCGATCAGAGATGGGTAAAAAGTTTCTTACACTCGCCTGCATTCCCTTCTGGATCATAATCGCAACGCCATTCCTGTGTTGGGCAATATCATTACTGCCTGAGTAATAAATTGCAGTATTATCGGTCACCAGGACCCCAGTACCAACCCATCTCAATTCACTTATTCCGAGAATATCTATGTGTAAGCGGTTCATTTCTTGTATTGTGTTTTGTAGTCTTCCATCTCCATACAAACTCCTTACGTTCCACGTTGCAATCTTCATGGCTGACCCGGAGATTCTTCGCACCCTCTGACCATTTAAGGTCTGCCGGGGACTGAGGGCCATTTCTATATTGTGCTCAGCCATAATGATTTATCCTGGGAATTCTAATGTGGTGGTTTTCCGTTGCCTTCCACATCGCTGTTTGCTGCCGTGAGAACTTAGTGCCCACACGCCACACAATAACTGACCAATGACTGTACAGGCCTCCGTGGCTCTCACTCTGTTGGTCTACCAGCAACGCAGCTGCCCGTCGCAGGGGGGGATGAATGCCTATTTACTGGCGGCATTGACTCGCCAGGTCGCAGGATTTTCATTGGGTCTTTTGCAGCATTTTATAGAGAAACCTTTCCCAAGGGTTCCCACTGCACCCTCCAAGCCTGCCGGTGTGTGGTCGGGGACTGCAAGAGCAGCTAGCCGAGATATCTCAAGGCCGATCCACTATCCGCCACCTGTGGACCCCAGTAGTAGCTCACACCTAAGCCCTACCTCTCATCAATCACCTAAGCTCTCATCAATAGAAATGAATTAAGTCCAAACACAAGGTAGCTCCTGTAAAACGTTGAGGAGTTCCCTTGACTGTCCTTCGTCTTCATCATCAGATCCCTAATGACAGTCACAACCCATCTAGGTGTTAAGCTCTCATCAATAGAAATGAATTAAGTCCAAACACAAGGTAGCTACTGTAAAACGTTGAGGAGTTCCCTTGACTGTCCTTCGTCTTCATCATCAGACCCATAATGACAGTCACAACCCATCTAGGTGTAAAGTTCTCATCAATACAAATTAATCAAGCCCAAACACCAGGTAATTGCTGTAAATCGTTGAGGAGTTCCCTCGACTGTCTTTCGGCTCCATCATCAGATCGACTCCAGACCTTCATAAAATAGTAGTGCTTTAAAATACTTAATGAAAAAAATTACAAACGCACTAGTCGCCCCTACGATTTTCGAAGATTCCCCTCGATTTCTCTGGGATGCCATCATCAGATCCTGGTTTCCTTATCATGGTACCACCCCCGGAAAATCTCCTTTCCAACAAAAAAAGAATCATCAAAATCGGTTCATAAACGACGGAGTTATCCGCGAACACACATAAAAAAAAAAAAAAAAAAATATATATATACGGTCGAATTGAGAAACCTCCTCCTTTTTTGAAGTCGGTTTAAAAACACAGAAAATGTTAGTCCTTACTAAACTAATTGGGCTACAAAACTTTTCTACATTTGTAAATTAGGTTATCTTTTATTTCAAACAAGCATTCTCTTGTAATTTTAACTGCTTTAAAAATACAAAATTCATTTTATATAAAAAAATCTATCTCAGATAAAATTACTTTACTTGCCTACCTAATTGGACGCATATTTGCCACCTACCGTATTTTTTCCCACAGATATCAAACACCAATTCTATTTATCCGAGTCCAATCCAATTTAGCACTTCATTTAACCCCTGAATAACCCCAACTCCTAGAACATCAAACTAAAAGAGCGCCCTCTGTCCTCCGAACTTTTTATACCGCAAAAACATAATTAGGGTCGTAGTACATACGTTTTCGGCAAACAAAGGAAACTGGTGGAAAATTGTGTTTTTTTGGCCATGTCTATGACAGTCGCACCCGTTACATACTCGGCTGGGTTTAATCTACAATGTTTACGGGTTGTTTGAGTTCAACTACCGACACATGTCGAATTGCCAAGCTTTTTATATTTATTTTTGGCCTGGAACACTCGATTATGGATGGGGAGCCCAGCGTGCACTTCGTGGATTTACTCGAGCGTCGTCCAAACCTAGTAGATTCGGTAGATAAGATGATAGGAAGAATACATTGTTCTAGATGTTTCCACTTTCAGCGGTGGGGGAAGCGTCTACATGACAATTTCAATTTTGTTTTTTTTTTATGAAAAGCAATATTATGGAAATACTCAAACGTGTCAGATATTGATACTTTTCATGCTCCAACATGATAAATTGAAAAAATATTACTCGAGCGCGCCAGATTTTGTAAGCATCTATAGGCTACGGTAACTGCTGAATATCAGGCGGGCTGTAGGCTTTTTTGCCACCGCAGTCCTATAAAAAAAATATCTGAGGGGGTGAAAAAGTGAAACTTCCAGATGCTCCCATTTCTTAGTCTGACGATCAAATTAGCAAAATTTACACTTTTGACACTTCTTAGCTAGTAATGAAACCCCTTATCTTAATCTGACGCGCTCGAGTAAATCCATAAAATCCTTCTACGGCTCCCCATCTATTAGGTATTCTAATTGTACGCCTTTAAAAATCTTTGCTAAATGCTTATCCTGACAATTTTTGTATGAAAGTCCAATCTTTATTACCTACTCAATCTACAGGTTTATTGAAAAAACCACTATCAACCTTGCAGGACCGTATTACTGGCATCATAAACAACTTTTGTTCTATGACTTTGAATTTTGTATATGTAGCTCAAAATAGGTAAATAGCTATCCATCGAAATAGGATGGCAATCTTTTTGAAGTAGCACCTAATATATTATTTTTTATTGCGACTGTTTTACCTATTTACCTAATAGGCTGTACATTATCATACTCCTAATAAACCATAGCAACTTATGAAATACGAACAGTGCCAGTATAACGTAACAAAAAATAACACTTCAAACTTGTTAGAACTACCACTGAACAAAACCATTAATATTTAGCCGTGTTCTGCATAGAAAATTACAGGTCATTAACGTGTCTATATAAAATGCATTGTTAACTTCATAAAGGGCACATAAACGGTTAATGCGTGCATTTGTACGGCATATTGGCTGTTTAGACGGCTATTTACCTTTCTAAATGAGCGTCAAACGAGAACAAACTGTTATTGGTTGCGTTAACCCAGCGGTGTATCGATTTATTGTGTAACGTAGGCGGAGGCATACTCTATGCAACCGTGGGAAAAACACGGAAAGTAATGTAAAAAATGTATTTTAAATAAGCGCATTTGTAAGGTTACGCACATACTAGTCTGCAGATAAATAACCTACCTATGACCTATTCGTACTTGCCGATTAAGAGCCAAGTTCAGCAACACACTAACGGACCCTTAGAGCAGTAAATGAGCTGTTATCAATACATCAAACAATTGGTTAAGTTCTGCTCTACGGTCCGTTAGTGCATTGAAGAACTCAGCTTGTAAGTAGGTAATTTATTAAAATATCTATAGCAATATTTAGTACATTACAGCTTTTTATGCCATGTGTTTGAGCTTACACACTAACTGTATGGTCCCAAACTAAGCAACGCTTGTACTATGGTTACCATACAAAGGACGGGGGGCGATCCCAGTGACACCGAAACCAGGGCAAATTGCGAAAAGGCAGTTTCCGAAATTTGCCTCTGGCGGTCATCGAACCCGCAACCACCCGTTGCAGTGGGCCGAGCGGCCAACGCTCAAACTACTGCGCCAAGCGGGCGTCAAACAAACTTTTTTTACTAAAATCTATATTATTAATTTCTAAAATTCTATATTATTAAATTCTATATTTATTTTCAGTAAATACTGTAATAATAAATAAAATGTTTTAATTAAGATGACACCGACCGCGTAAAGCCTCATTGCGGGCGTTTTTAATGGGCATCATATCTTTGGGAGTGCCGTGCGGCTCTCATAAAAGTGTTATGGGTTCATTTCCAGACGGCGCCGATGTGGGAAGCCTTTACGTACTGAAGTTTCTGGCCTTAAAGTTAAATAACGGATATTAAATTGCAATATGATCATGTAATCTTGCCTGCTAATAGTTCCAAAATAATTGAAGTGAATATAAGTAAATTAAGGTATTTAAGTTCTTTTTAGAACTTACAAAATATAATAAAAACTCTCATCTGGACTTAATTCCGAATTTCGTACATTTATCTGCTAAATACTATTTAAGTCACTTTAGTAGATAAATGTACGAAATTCGGAGTAATAAATGAGTATCACCTCCCGTCATCATATTTGATAGAGTCCCTGCATAGAGTTTGGAACAAATAAACGTGTAGAGCAGACGGGTTAAAAAGGACACAAAGCAATTTTGCAAAAGCTATTGGCTAGGCCACATAGCAATTTGCTACAGAATCCTAAGTAATTCCGGCAAATTTTGGTAAAATATTCACGAATGGCGTAAAATGTGCGACCATTTTACGGAAATTTAACGGAAAGGATGCTGTTGCAGAACTGCTATGTGGCCTTTTTAGCCCCGCAGGAACCTGATATACATGGCGTCAATCACCCCTAGGCTGTATTGAACAACTCCAAAAACTTGTATTAAATTGGGGGAACTCGTTCAAAATTGTTATCAGCAACAGTATTAACTCAAACGAATCCCTGAAGCCTCCAACTCGGGCTATTGTAAATGTGTCGAGGGGTAGATAAATATATTATGTGTCTCTAAAAGCGTAAGAAATCCGAAGATTTGTAAAGTTTCCCCCCTTTATGACGGGTGAAGCGCCCTGCCAATGTTTCTGCTCAAACGATATGAAAAACTTTATGCCACCCGTCTGCATGACATCCTCAACTTTGTCCATCTTATACTAAAGTTCAATTTCGGTGTTGGCTGTGTGGTTAGAAAAATTCATTTGCGATGTTAGTCGTCAGTCGTTTAACATATCTTAGTTTATGACTGAGACAAACGGCGGACAAACTATTTATGGGGTTCTTAAATTTGAGACAGATTGCAACGGTCTTTTATGTCTTAATTTCCTTTGGAATTCACTAGTTCGGTTTATTACTGTATCGTGCAATAAAGTTGTGAACACTACTTATTTTTTATAGTGTTCGAGGCACGCAAAATCTTTAGAACGCACGCATTTACCTGAAAAATATTTAAAAAAATATATTTTATAATAGCAAGTCTCTTTTTTATACAAAACAAAAATATTTTATCGAGCAAAAAGTCACTAAAGAGATACTTATCTATCTAACATTCAGTTAGTTAAAGGTTAAAATAGAATATTTTTCTACAAATCAAAGAGCCCGCGTCCGTTTCATCAATTTCAGAAAACACTTTGCCGGACATTTTCAAGATGAATTTGTCGAAGTCCGCACAAAGAGCCGTCCGGATCAAAGCCACCTTAATGTAGAGACCGGACTTCTAACTGAAAGTAAACATTGGAAATGACACATCCCTAGTGAATTTTTCAACGCGAAATGGATGAAATTTTACTTACTACGTTCTGAAAGAGAATTTCATTAGTTTTACTCGTGAGTAAGTAATTTATATTTCGTTTGAACCATTTAACTTTTTAATGACATGTCTCCTATGTATAGAGTTCTTTGAAGTAAAGAATACATAGCCGCGATTTATGTAGTTCCCAAAATGTTATAATATTTATGAGTAATGTTCGCCAATTTAATGATGCCAATTCTTTGTAATAACAAACAAACTTTCTAATGCGTTTGAAACAGCGACAATTTTAATTAATTATAACTGCGAAATAATAAAATACAGATTTTTTTTTATCAATTAGTACGGATTTATTTACGAAAGTCAACATTTTGTCCAGTTATCCTCAACAATTTGTTCTAATAGGTGACGCGAAGCGGTCGGCGTGGAAAAACTGTGACTACCGGCGTCTCGGAGACGGTAATTTTTCATGTCGCAACCGCGATAACATGGTCAGGTGTTAGAATGATTTGGGGCCGCCGCCTTTCGACCGCTGGCTTTTTGATGTTGACACACACTGGCCGAACGGGAGCCGTGTCATTATATTTTTCTTAGATAAGTTATCTTACTGATAACACTGTTTTTGTTGGCTGCAGTATCCACCTGTGAACGTGCCGACGAAGTTGCTGTTTGCAGGAGATATTAAACAATTCAGCAGCTTGTGTCGAAATTAATTTACTACATTGTATCCTTATTACCAACGTTGTATCCTGCATGAGCTTTACAGCACTCCACAAAACTTACAAACTTTACAATCGCAATAAAAACGATTGTCGAACAAACTAACAGAACAAAGTATTCTAGGAAATAAACTGTAAATAAAAGTGGTTTCTTGCCGCGTAAAGTCGACGAAGTAGCACTTTTAATTGGGGGTGGAAATTGTGATTAATGCCATCTGATAAGAGCCGGTAGGGCGGCACGAAGAAAGGGAGAAATTCTCGCATTCGGTCAAAACCCACACACATTAACCTAATTCGTTTTAATTGTTCAAACTAATCATTCGTAAGGATTTATAATTGAGTGCTAGCACTCTATGTGTGTATTTTTAAGGGTGATTTATGAGTATATGTTTGGCCTCGCGTCACGACAGCCGCTGGAAAGTTAAAGGGTGTAACAACATTATCACGAGCGTCAACACTCGCCCGTAAAAGTCGCACACAACAATATAATTAAGTCGAGCTTATTTACAAGTGCGTAAAAATATGGAGTTCCAACATGATAATATTCACGCTCAAACCTTTATATTACTTTTTATGGCTTCGTTTAATTTGGAGTAAAGGCCTTGTCTTGGTTTTATTGGAGTACCTACGTGAACACCAAATGTAAAAATGGGTAAAGTTTGGCACGTCAAAATGAAATCATTAGGTAGGTGGAGTATTTTACTGTTAATTGGGTAGCAATAATAAAGGTAAGTATACCTATTATCAAACTTTGAGTATAACTAATTGTAGGCATCTAGGTACCTATCTACAGATTACAGACGATTCAAAAGTTCATGTTACCATTATGTACCTTAGGTACTTTTATAAAGCATTTCTTGTAAAGTAATTTATTGAACTAAACTAAAAAGTTATACTTTGACCGAGTTCATAAATCGCTGGGGTATTTCCGTAATGAGTTCACCAAACTATTTGTCGTCGCAATGCAAAAATATTCCTTCCACTGTTATTGGAGAAACAGTTGAAATAAATAAGGCATTTCGCCAGAATACCGATAATACTTCAAATGGCATTCCAACGTAACAAAGCTAGAAGTCACGAAACGGAAATAAAGCCAGCTAGTGACGATGCGACTTCAAGTCAAAACTTTGGCTCGCATCGTGGATGACTGACCGAACTATAATATCTGACCTCCTCACAAACTAAGTTATTTACGGGTAATTCGATCAAAGCCTAAACTACTGGCAGTCCCGTTAGCTGGATTTGGGAAAACAGGCGGCTCTTGCTCCGTAGGTATTATTAGAAAATACGAATTGGTAATCAGACAAAATTAGTGTTCGGAACCCGACCTCATTATAAAGACAAGGAACGCTGCACTTTGCTGAATGTAGATACCTAAAGTAAGAGATGTCGAAGAAGATCGTAGCATGTGGGTTACAAAAGTGTGCATATGAAAAAAAAACTCCAAAGAGGTTGACAGTCGGTAAATCTGTTCGTGAAAAGCTACCCTTACCGTCGGCCATGTACACCGTCGTCGCCTAGGCTACATAAAAAGCGGCAGCAGGTACCGATATGCTAAGTGACCGCTGATAAGGTCACGTGGTGACTGTTCGCCGTATGCTTGCATGACCATACGTAACCATTTTAAGGCATATTGAATTTCGTGTGGTGGATTAAATTGGCACAAGAACTAGCAAAATGAAAAGATCATCTTTCCTTCGATGTATTTCGACATTATGGTTGACATAGATAATTATTATAAGTAGTTTAATATTTTAATCTTTTATGCATTCCTCTGAAAGCCCTTTTTTAAGTTCGTAAGATTTGAACTTTTTATACTTTCAGTTTAATTTTCCCAAGCTTATTTACTGACTTACTTACGTACCTTCTTTGCACTTTTTGAAATTCACATTATTGAAGATAACTAACTTAAAATAGGATTTGAAAACGAAACTTTATTTGAAAGCCTTTTTAATTTATTATTTTAAAGTTTATCAACCATGCTAGACTAACCCTTAAGCTCACGTGAGTACCTTAGGATAAGGTAAAAGCTTTTTTACTTAGCCTTTGTTTTACGAGAGCATAGAGTCAACACATTAACATGAGTACATGTTTAATGTTCGTAAAAAATATTGTTTTACTTGCTAATTATGTTGCTAGGTCATAATAAACTTTTCTATCACGCATCGAAATAACGAAAGAAAATAGGTGACAAATTATAAGGTCATAGGGTTAAATTTAAGCGACTTAAAAAAGGAAAGTAATCAATTCGAGCTATTAGGAATGCTATTTGGAATTTTATTATTATGAATATTATTAGGATGGAGGGCTGCTAGTAATTCAAAGAAACTAAATAGAATCTGCCTCGTACCTACATTTTTTTTGTAATTGTGATAATGTGTTGTATTTCATAAAAGAGCTCGACATTACTTTCCTAAATAATTCCTAAGTATAGATTCTTCATGTCCTTATTAGGCACGTGCCAATTAAAATATAATACTCCGACACAGTTGTATGTATACCTACCTGTTAGGTACTTTAATAAGCATAAAATAAAACTACTTCAAATGTAACAGCCAAATATAACCCAGGTTGGCAATTCAAATTAATATTCTAACAATTCATTAGCGAGAACCCCCGCGGTGTAATGAGAGCCTAATTTGAATATCTTCATTTTTTCAAACGAAGCTAAAATATTTTGACGTTAATAGTGACGTGCGACACGTTTGCATAAACGCGAATGGAATAGAAAGAATTTTATTCTGTGAATTAATTACTACCACTCTACACTCGGAATATAAGTGCCTATGCCTACCTTAAGACATAACATTAAATTATGTTCACTGTTGACATAAAAAAATAAAAGTCATTGGGCGTAATCTGACCCGGTGACAGATTTAAGTCTAAATCATTTTTTCTATCATCATCATTTTTCATCATTTTTATAATAAAAAGTATAGTTTAACGCAGCTGTAATAGCTACTTGAGGCGGATCTTCTGTGAGAGGGTGGTATTACCCCGGTCAAGCCAGTCTATATAGAAGCTGCAGTTAATTGGCTACAGCGTGGCTCTACCTAGATGCTGATTTTAGTTGAATTAAAATCAATCCTATCAACACTGCAACATCATCAAAGTACTTTGATAGACGCGTACTTTTGTATATTTTCACACCATACACCGTGAAAAGGTAAATAAATTTGACCAGCCCAATCCACGTAATGGATTGCTCCGGGAGCTAGCCAGCGTAAAAAGCGAATTACGCAGCTGTTTATCATTCCTGCTTGCGTTACATAATTAAACGTAGCAATGTCGGATAGCGTTTACCGACGACCAGTAGCCATTGTTTATAATTGCCAATTAATTCGAATGTGGGTGCCTCAACAAAGGAATTGAGAATCAAAGAGAATAGACTACGCTTCACAAAAAAAATGTTAGTCTTCTTAACGTAATTTACTCCAGGTGGTAAACTTGTTGTAAGCCTAACTTTATTTACACAAGCAAGGCAGATTTATACAACTAGGGGTGATAGGAGAAGAAGCAAAAAGTTCACTCGTTATGTTAAAAAAATATAAATGATTAAATAGGTACCGCCAGATTTACACACTAGCTCCCAAATTCATAGAGAGTTATGATCGACTTGCAGTGGAATTACAAATCACATTTGTTCCTAAAATGCTTTTCAAAACCATTGTAAACTGGCTAAAATCTCTATGAATTTGGGAGTTACTGTATGGTCCCAAACTATGGCTACCATACAATGGACTGGGGTCGATCCCAGTGACACCAAAACCAGGGAAAATTACGAAGAGGCCGGTTCAAAAATTTGCACCTGGCGGGAATCGAACCCGCATCCACCCGATGCCATTCCACTAAGCGCTTGTCAAAAAAAGGCGTGTGTCGATAGCTAATCAAAACAGCCCTGTATCATTTAAAAGCTCACCCATATAATTAATACGCAAATAAAATAAGTAGTAAAAACTTATCATCGGTATACTCTTTTCCAGATCTGATGTGTCACCGGCCTTGGTCCACAACCCTCGGCCATAACTCACTGGACAAGTGTCCCGTGTCTGTTTGCATTACGTTTAATTAAAAGCATTTTTATGGGTTATCCTGTTGTTATTTATGACCGCTGATGTATGTTTGCGAAAAATATCCTGTACGTTATGTGTGACTTCATGATGTGTACACCTACACATCCTACGCTATTAATGTGGCCAAATACCTTGTAAATAAGGTCTAAGAATAGTAGAACTGTTGACATGAAAAGGAAAAGATGATAATGATAATATTTATGATAAAATGTATGTAACAAAATAAACTTTGATATTGAAAAAATAATGGTGCTGAAACTTTTATACCGTCAGATAGTATACGAAATAGCATTATAGCATTGAATAGTATACGAAAATTCGGCTTTATTACTTGAAACTAATGAAATACTATAATTTTAAAGAAAGAAGATATTGGGTTACCAAATATAAAAAAAGTTGTTTGCCATCTGCAAAGTCGTCATAACAAGTAACAAGAAGCGTAACTAATTTAAAATTTAGCAAGCTCTTTAAGATCAGCTAGGCTATTCTGTAACGACAAACTCACTTCGCACGCGTGATTTTGCATTTGATATGTCAAATTTTGTATTGAAATTTGACATTTCACTAGAAAATTCACGCGTGCGAAGTGAGTATGACGTTACAGAATAGCCTAGCTGGCACTTGTTTTTCACTTTTATAGAAGTGGCAAAAGAAAAAAATAGGAAACTTCACGGTGTTTTAACCAGAAGGCGCCTTAATTCAGCACGAGGCGATAAGTGAGTAAAAAATAAATTTATTACCGTGAAATTTTTGTATAGACCACAAAACGCGGGCACACTGTCCGTTTATACGGCACGACGAACTTTATCATTATTTGCCCGCGGCACGAAACTATAAAGCGGCAAAGATAAGTTTGCACCGTGGAGGGAAGGGCTGGAGTCGAATCGGTATTATTTTTAATTCGGAAGTATTATAAAGGTTTTCAGGTCGGTTACGCAGAAGTGTGCCCCGATACTTGTAATTGATTTTGATGTTTATGGAAAACGTCTTCCAATAACTAAATAGTACTATCAAGGATCTTACTACTGAAATGTTAGCAAATAAATAACAACAAATAAATAAATAACATTCCTTTTAGTGCTGTGAAGTACGTAAGAAATACTCAAGA
The DNA here is from genome assembly GCA_947859195.1 of Drymonia ruficornis. NCBI lineage: Eukaryota > Metazoa > Arthropoda > Insecta > Lepidoptera > Notodontidae > Drymonia > Drymonia ruficornis. The sequence continues at coordinate 8,520,219 of OX401915.1, read as the reverse complement.
AAACAATTATAGGGATTTGGTAACTCCTCAAAAAATAATAGGAAAGTAAGTTTAGTAAGTAGTCTAGAAAATATAAATATTGAGTGTTGTAGTGTGGAAAACCCATGGACCAGTTACTAAGGGGACTGGCCCTAAGCAAGTCGGCCGAGTGGTCGGCCTAGTACTAACATCGACATAAAACGAAGCGAGTTGTTCAACTATTTACCGGTAAATAGTAAAATGAAAATGAAAAAACAATGACCACGTTTTGTTTCATACAAATATCTAATGAGGGCACCTCTTTCTTTAGTCTTTACTCTGTGGGAAAACCTTTGGGGACGCCTATGTCCAATAGTGGACGTCTTTTGTCTGAAATGATGATGATGATATAATATATTTATTTTACTTTTATGTACTAGTCGATACGTTTTTAGTCCTAGAGACTCCACAAAAGTACTAAACTAAGAAATAAATGCTTTCTGTTTGAAATCATACGTCTGCGGCACAGCAAAAAGCACTACCAGTAAAGTAAAACTGAGTTACGTGACGCGTTTTAGCTTTGTAGATATTTAAATGGGCAATAAACGCTGATTTATACGAGTTCGTTAGAATTTCGGGCTTCAATTGCCTGGTTAAACTATTTTAGTTCATTTTAATTTTCTTACGTTCAGTTATTGATGGTTCAAACGCGTGAGAACTCGTATCAATATGAAATTTGGGAGTTTTATTGACGATTTAATGTTATTGAATGACATGCTAACATTCAATTACTTTAAATAAGACGATCATCGAAAGAAACTAACGAAAAATACATATTTAGTTTGTATTAAAATATATTGATTAAGGTGACTTTTACAATTAATTTTTGAGTCGTTTTGGAGATGAAAACGAAGATTAGAGAACTTGACCTTAAGACGGGGACAGCAGCTAACGAGGCATTTTTGGAGGCTATCTCCTCTTAGACGAGAGGAGTAAAAATTTTGAAAAAAATATCACCGTATTAACTGAACCCTCATCTTTAAAAAATAAGCAGGAAAAAAGTGCTTTATGCTCTTTTTCTATGTGAAAAAAATTATCAAAATGAAGCTGTTTTCGTCTTAAAATTTCTATCTCCTTCTAAACGGCTTGGAATTTTTTATAATTTTTTTCGCCAAAAGATGGAGAAAGATAATACCTAAAAAAAATAAGATCGATTTTGGTGATGCAATAGTTTTTCACGTCACAATTAATGATTTTCGATATTTTTGCAAAAAAAGTGGGCGGGGCTAGTGCGCTCTCGACCAATCCAGACGGCGGAAACGCGCGGTTGGGAAGCCGGGTCTTAACCTATCGTACTTCTAACGTTTAAACACGTGACGCGACGTATATACACCCAAGTGTTTGGTGGTAGACCCAAGCTGTAGTCAATCGACTGCAGCTCTTATACGGGCTGGCTCGAGCGGGGTAGTACCACCCTCTCACAGAAGATCGGCGTAAATTTGCCATTACAGCGGCGTTTCGTACGATTGAGAGAGTCGGAGGCTCAACTTCGTTCCACTCCCCTTCAGGTCGGCAACGTGCGATCAATGCCTTTGGTATTGCAAGCAATTATAGGCTACGACATCAGGCGGGCCGTACGATTGTTTCTCGCCTCAGTCCCATAAAAAAGTATCAAAAAATATTTCAATAGATGTGTCCATATGGCGCGCATGCCTCACCCGAGCACTCATATGATGACATTACGTCTATGCGTTCCGACGTCAAAAGTGAGTGCTCGCGCGAGGCATGCGCCTGATGAAGACGCCGCCAATCGTGATTAGATGATAGTATCGAAATATGTGTCGAATAGTATTTGCACTATTGTGGGTGTAAACTAGAACTAATTTCTAATTCTCCCCTTCCAACTTTAACCTTATTTTCTGGCCTAAAAATGGAACGCGGTTCATAGGCAAACTAGTTAACTCTGAACAAACATATGTCGCGTGTGCGCACAGATAAGGGGTGTCATAAGAACTGTCGACGGCTCGCCTCTGCGTCGCCACCGGCCAGTCACCCACCTCATTACTTTATTGTTCACCCGACCATAAGGAATAAAAAGTTTAAACGTGGAATTCCATTTTTAAAATGTTTATGGTCATAATTTTATTGGTTGATTATTTTTTTTTGTGTGGTCATCAAAGTTTTGGTGGACAATAACTGTACTATACGTATACTTATGGCAGTAAATTTTCGACTATAATAATTTCATTGGTAATTTCAACTTGATAGATTTGGGGGTTAACTTTACTTCATGACATAGAAATTGGTCGTGGAAACAAAGGAATTTGATTATAGAAAGTCGATTTATAGTCGTCCTTCGGGAGGATTAATTGTCATGTGCTCACAAAAGTAACACTAAAAGTATATTGTATTCAACGGCGCAGCAGTTTGAGAGTAAGCCGCGCGGCTCACTGCATCGGGTGGTTGCGGGTTCGATTCCCGCCAGAGGCAAATTTCGGAAACGGCCTTTTCGTAATTTGGCCAGGTCTGGGTGTCGTGGGATCACCTCCAGTCTATTTTATGGCAGCTATAGTACAAGTTTTGCTTAGTTTGGGACTAAGGACACGAAAAAGTACTTGTGGTATCGAGTACTTTTTCGTGGTCCTATTTGGGACCATACCGTCGGTGTCGGGCCAAATAAAAAAATGTATATAAATGCGTTCAATACCGATTTTTTCACTTAAGTAAAAGGTAATACGTGTTAATTAATAATAAAAGCTTGATTTAATTACTCAAGATAATCGCCTTACGCGTTATCATCGCGTGGCGTATTAGTGTCGGCCCGGTTTGATAAAGTTCCAACTTTAGTTACGTTATTACACCTAGCACGGTTTACCTTTTACTAATGGGAGCACTTAATCAAATATTCATTAGTTGATAAAAGTGGCACTTACCATATTTTCATTGGTGGTTACGAGGTGAGGGTGTTTATTTTTTTGACCTCCGCCGCAACACATAGAGCTATGTTTGGCAGTTATAGTTATCTGTGGCATTGTCCCAAATAATGTTTTTCCAAAAAAAAAATACTACCTACTGTCTATAGTTTCTACTAAAGAGTATAATATAAAAATGGAATTCGCAATCTCACAGTATTTTTAAGTAGCGTTGCGTTGGCAGGTTCGATCCCATTCAAATAACAGATTTCATTCATAAGGATGATAATGACTTGCATGCTTGATAGCAATATAAAATTGGAAAATGAACTTACAAGACCAACAATAGTACATTACTGCCGCGGTCTCTAATGAGTGTGTTGTTGACCGCGTTGTTGATGGCCGAAAGCGCGGCGCAGCGCAGCTCCAGGCCTTCACAGCGCAGTCAGCATTGCAACCCTTGATGGACAAGCTAAAATAAAGGCCGAGACCAAAGGTCGAGGCCTTTATAGCGCGGCCAGCAAGGGTAGCTATGATGACCAAGTTTGAAGGCCGTGAGCGTAGCGAAGCTTAGCTTGAGGCCATTATAGCGTGGTCAGCAGTACACTAATTAGAGACCAAGGCTTGTATAGTGCTTTACTCAAAAATGCGACTATTAGTTTAAACAAAACTAGCTAAGTGGGTATAAAAATTAATACAATTATATTTATATTTTACGAACTATATCCATAGTTGTGTATTTTCTCTGTTTACGTTTCCATGGCAACGGTCAAATAACAAATATAATGACGATGATACCGGGTAATAATACATTGTATGTCTAGTAGCTCTTGCAGTACGACAAATCCGATTTTGCTCGAAGAAGGATTGTGAAATAATGACAACATTATAAACTTTTTTGAGTAAACTTATTTCACCCGCTGAGAACGTCGCTAGTACTTATCTATACAAGACTGTCAAAATATTACATTACGATATTAAAAATTTTAGTTCCTATTTTGGCCACCAGGCTAGACTGTTTGATTATGTGGGCACCAGGCCGAGTTTGTAGTACTGCTATTTTTAACGATGAAGAAAATTACAATTTCGTCAGAAGTGCTGGAGAGGTAGTTTTCATAATATTTCTCAATGGTTACGAAGGCTCTTAAGTTGCGATTAAAATTTCGTTAATACCATCTCGATTCCAGAGGAGTCTCAAGGGTACTTGCAAATCGATTAAACGAAAACACTCGAATACTATCGTTAATTTAGCAACAAGAATTCGTCAAAAGGCAAGAGAAATTGAGCAAACCACTCACAAAGCTATTGTTTCGAACAAGAATGATGGTCGCAAATATTGTTGTAATTAATAGATAGCCAATCAATCATTTTTGTTTACAGTGCAGAGGAATGGGGGGTGTCTTCGCCAGTATTAAGGCTTTGGGAGTACAAACAACATTAAGTTATAGACACTATATTAAGTTTGCTTCGCTCCAAAAAGAGCAGCTTTATAATCAACACTCAATAATCTATATTAAGATACGAAATACCCTGGACCTTAAGCGCGACAAACGCGTGCTTAACCAATCGGCTATTACTGCTGAAGGATATCGTGGTTAAAAACCTACGTCAGTGGTTAGACAAGACAGCAGCACAACTATTTCAAGCTGCATTTTCTAAAGTGGGACTAGTTCTAATGATTGCCAATTTCCGTTAAAAGTCGGCACAAGAAGAAGAGTAAATCTGATTAGGTTATGTTAATTTACTGTATTCTACATCGTCAGACTATACCGCAGTTTTAATCGAGACGCAATCAAATTGTCATCGAAATATGAAATAAAACATCGATTTTAATCGACCCACTTTTTGATAGCATCGAGTGGAATGGAAAAATAACAGCACCAACTAATTGGAACAGTCCCGGTTAAACCCTTTTCATTCGGTTTTCAAGTTATCGGGGGCTAATTTAAATGGTTTGCTTCACCGGCGAATTCCGCGGAATTTATTCCAAGTTTTTTTAGTGGAATAATTAATCTTCTGCGTTTAGTATTTCTGAACCTAAGAGTCTGTGTTCTGAACGTTCTCAGGTAGTTTGCAGTATATTTATTATTGTTTTTTGAGTTCATTAATTATGCGGAGCTTGCTGACCAAATGAGTTGGTATTTAAAATATTTGTTTGGTACCTACTTAAAACTACTTAAGCCACGTTCAAGCTATACAACATAAACTCAAAACATGTAGATAATGCCGCAGTTGCTTCAGTCGAGTAGAATATACCTCCTATCTTCTGCTATATATGCAAACAAATAGTTGTACACATTTTATTTTACTTCCAAACAAAATAATTGAATCGAGAAAACTCAGATAAAGTGAAAATAAATCAACCAAATAAAATATAATAGCGTTATCAGAAAGTCGACGTTTGAGTGAGATCGCGTGCAGACCGCTCGCGAGCCCGAATTTATAAGATTTAGTCGGAAAATAAATTAGCTAGGACGGAAAAGTTTTCGGTAAATAAGAGAAGGGAGGTGTGTCGATGTTAGAAATGAGAAATGTTTTGGAAATCATAGATATGGCATCAAAGTTAGAGAGCTTCTGGATAAATTAATAGATGCGTAATAGGTACGAGTCACTCTTCGGCGTTTGATAGAGGTTTGCTGGACCTAGACTTATCTGAATCTCACACTGTTGACTTAAGTCGGGATCTATATTAATATCTAACGAAGGATGTGAGCCTGTCGATATGACCAATAAAGCTCGGAACACTGAATAGTTTTTCCAACAAAACCTCTCTTCCTAATAAGTACTTGGTTATTTAGGAACATTTTATTTCATAGAACTTCTCGAATGCAGTTGAAATTTTAATACCCTTCAGGGTAATAAATCCGCTGCTTGTATGAAACTAATTTATTATCTTCTCCAATTAATTATATTCCGTGTACACAGCGGAGCGTTGTCTCGGGGCTGGTTCAAGTTTGTAACTCCTAGGGCTATATGCACCAACACACTAACGGACCGTTAGAGCAGTAAACGACTGTTACCAGTATATAAAACAATCTGTTACTGCTTTAACAGTCCTTTAGTGTGTTGGTGAACTCGGCCCTTAATCGCCGCTAGCTAGCTGATTACAACCCGAACATTTCTTTAGCCGTCACTTAATGAGTTGCCTTTTGAACTTATGCTGTGTTTTGAGCAATCAATGCTGTTTTTTCGCTTGAATATTCAAAGGCTTATTGTTACCTTTTTACTTTAAAACTTCATTTTCGTTCGCGTTTTTTCGTTAATTTTGTTTAGCGTTGACTTCTTTGACTTTTGCAATTTCAGTAATATTTTTAGGGGTCCCGAGAGAATAAGCTTGGAAACTTAGTGCCTGTCAAGTGCATAGATATTGATTATTGTAAATAAGTAGCTTCCAACAATTTTATTTCTTACTGTGAGCTTGTGTATTTTAAGGTGACCGCCACTCCACAACCAATATTTACATGGTCTGTATGCATAAAACACAGAGTCACATCATCTTCTTCCTCTTGTCTTGAATTCTGAAGTTCGCGAATTTTCAAGAAAATAACGCATTCATCATCATTATTTCAGCCAAAAGACGTCCACTGTTGGACATAGGCCTCCTCAAGGTTTTCCACAACAACCGGTCCTATGCCACTTGCATGCAACGCATATTTCTGATAGTCATCTACATAAGATTTAACCAAGCTCGTAGTTAAAATTCACCGAATGCAACCCAGTTTCCCGAGCTCATGTTTGCCTATTCATCCTTAATCCAGCGCCTCCGTTCCTCTTATCTATTTGGCGCCGGCCGACTGATCTACTGGCGTGTAATCTCGCCGGTTTTAAACTGCGTGCAGTTAGCTTCTCATTATTCCAAGTATATTTACATGAGAGTACAACAGAGCGCTTTGCAGCGGACTTAATTACTGTAATGTACATAGAAGAGCATCTTTAGTGTTTTAATCTTTGGAATTGTTTATATCAGGATTTGTTTAAGGTTCCACCCTGATCTTGTTATCATCATCATTATCATCAACAGCATCCAGAGGACCTGTTTCAAGGACTTCTACAAGTCATAGTCCTTCGTCTTTTGCTCGCTTCTACAGGCTATCTACTAGATGCATGACGTCATCGGATCACTCTAGGATAATTTCAAAATCTTTATTAAAAGTCTGATCTAGTCTTATAATATTATTAACTTTTTGTGATCCAAGTTGTAGGGCAATCTCTATTACAAAATTTGAGTGAAAATATGTCACAAACAAGCTCGTCACCTACAAACAACATTTCACGTGTCTCTGCGGCAGAAAAACAAAGTGTTACATTCTAATATTTTCTTTGAACATACAATATACGATCTCGGTGATATTTTTGCGCGATAACAAAAATGTTGCCTGGACGAACAGCAATTTTATAAGATTCTGCGGATTATGAGTAATAGTGGAGCAGCAAAAACGTAAGATGTTTAGTGCTGTAGACGGATATTGATTGAGAGCCAAGAAAAACATAGATTGATTGTACACTTGAAGGTTCTAGGAAATGTTTAGCTCTGTTGTAAAAAATCGATTTGATGTATCAAATTCCATGTTCGAAATTATTAGACTCAGTATTGATCTAAACTAAGAAATATTCTAGGTTGATGTTCAAAATGCATGCTCGCATATCTTTGCGTCAGCCACTTTTTTTAATCATAATATCTATGACGACCAGGCAGATAGTCCGATGACTTGAGAAAGGTAGCAGACGATTGCTAGTCAAGACTAGCATAGGACCTGAGTTAATGTTGTGAAAGAGGAGAGGCTATGCCCAGCAGCGGGAACAGGCTAGAAAAAGAAGAATATGAATAGGTACTACAGAATTTTGTACAGATTAATTAGCCACCGCAAATAGACTACGTCAACCAATCATGTTCGAGTTTACAATATGTATGTACATTCATAACAAAACCCCTTCTTGTTTCAATATAACTCGTCTATTTGCACACGGTAGGTAAATTTGTTCTAAAATCCAAGCTATAGGTGATTGTGGAGGGTCATTCAAATTTAAAATTTCGCTCTCTCCTGCAGCTCCCATGGGCAAGGGCTGCACCGAGTAGGGGAGTGAGCGCTAATAAAGTAAATTAAAGATTAATAATAAATTGTCTTAATATGGATTTTTGGGGATGTGTGTGTATGCAAATTTTGTAAGGGCACCCCTGATACCTAATATGCGATTTTTGATTGAATAATTTATGTAGCTGTGATGGTGACATGTTGTGATTATGTAGATTTACAATTAAGCTTGTTATATCTACATGTGTACTGTGTACTTTATCTTTAAGGGAACCATGTTTCCTTATTTTTCAAGCTCAAAAATGTTCGGAAGTAAAAATAAAATCAATGGGGCGGCTGTTTCATTGTAACTTTCGTTTTAGAATAGGTACTAACTAGTGCGGCTCTAGTATTTTTGTTTCATGATTAGAGCCATCCGTGTCTAAAAAAACAAAACACTTAAACTTAATTTAATGCTCTCCTTTCATGAAACAATAAACCGCGTAGACTCCCCGAGGGAAATTAATGTTTTTATCAAACACCGCGTTCAACGTAAAACTGTTCTTTTTAATTTTACTTAAAACACACAGTGATGTCCGATCTCACACACCGCTATACAAAGATTTTATCAAAATTTAATTACTCCGCGCGTCGGGCCGATAAACGAAGGAAAAAAACGAAAGTTCGCACGTTAAACACCTCCACAGATAAGGGTCAAAGGAAGGACCTAACCAACTAAAATGTTTCATCATTTTAATCATGCCTTTTTGTCGCCAACGAATCTCTAAAAACAGTTGCTAAAGATTGCATTGATCTCTAAGATTAAGGTTTAAAGTTCAAAATAGGATATAATTTGATCCAAGAACTGCATACAAAAGTTTGTTTTTCGTAAGGTTGACGCGGCTGGCCACCAACAAACGCTGCACCTGTAGAATGTGCCTATCGCGCCGAAAGATTCAAAAGCCCGCGTCCCGGTCTGACACTTTTTAGGGAATCCGAAAAAAACTTAACGTTATTTTAATTGACGGCGGTGCGCCATTAAAAAAGAAACACCGGGTGAATTATTCGAAGGCTGCTACCGGAATGAAAAGTATTTGGACCGCGCCCACTGTGATGGCATGCAAATAATTCATTGTGACAGTTGAAGATAGAACTATCGCCGTTTGCTTTTTGTTTTGACATTATCCGCCGGAACAGACTTTGCCGCTAACAGTAGTGGTGTTAAAATAATTATTTACTATCAAGTTATTTGAAGGGGCATGAAGGGGGCATGAAGAGGAATTAAGTGTATCCATTAAATAGGTAAAATACATTCACAAACCAATTAACCAGAAGCTTAATTTCCTTTCATATTTATAGGCCTATAACAAAGGGTATAAATTAGTCATACATCGACGTCAATAAAATAACTTTTACTGATCCCATATTATTGGAAAGTATTTCCTACACAACAAGAGTTTATTGGGCGGAATTAATAACCAGAAATACTACATATTAGTTTACTATTTGCCGTAGAAGTTAATGCAACAAATAAAAGGGAACTGTCATTTTTATTATTATACGGATATATTGTTAAGTATAGCATACGGCCGAGTGGGTATAATCTCGTGAAGGTATTAAGAAAGTTATACGAATCTTAAGGGTGAGGGCAACTAACTTTGTTGTACTGATATTGCGTCCACAAAAAGTTTTAGCAATGATAACATTTCTGTTTTGATATCATTTTTGATATAAGTAAATTTTGAGATATTATCTGATATTAAAAAACAAACGGAGTAATATTTATAGTACCTATAGTTATGCTTTTAAAGTTGATTAAAATTAAAAGGTAATGAACAAGTACCAGGCTCGCATGTTTTGGAAAAGGTGGAAAAGACATTTCCTGGAAATATTACTTCTCATTATTAGTTTGTCTGGGTGCACTTAAAGTTGCAGTGGCAACGTTCCACGCACAAAGCTCGTTTTGTCTATCGCAACTGAACCAGAAACTCCAAGGGAGAAGTTTTAATAGTTTTTCTTTATTCAATCAACATATTTTCGCTCTTGGACACTTCTCCCGTTTGCCAACAATTTGTTTCGGTGACTTTTTTCCTTCACTAGACGTTCACTAACTCACGACGTTCCTGACAAATTTGATCCCAAGCGTGCTTTAAAAAGTTTCTTGTCTTTGCTGTGATACTGGTCTAGACAGAATACATTATTGACATAAATAATAATATTCAATCAATATTCTATATTTCTGCGTTGTCTCAGAAGTCAAAATAAATAGCTCCTTTGAAGAGATAATTTGATGAAATATTTGTTGTTATTAAAAACATAATAAATTCGATCATAAATCAAAATGCGTGTGCCATATTTTTAATATATGTAGGTTTTAAATAACGTATCTAAATATATTATGCAAGCGGAACAGTTACGGTAATTTTCAACACTAATTTAATGCTCTGGCGGCTTTCGTCACATCGTTGTGAGATCAATAATTGGCGTGTAGGTGTTAACGCGGTTTGTAGAAAACATGTTGGAAAAAATCCGGAATCTAGGCTAATAAAGCAACAAATTATGAATTATATTGCTTGATGAATAAAAATATCTTTGCCTTTATATTTTCATCAATAAATATATAAAAAGAAATGACTACATTTTTTCATCATCTTTCATATAGGTAATTTTAGAAGAAAATTTCGGTCGTTCGTAGGCCGCAATCCGAAATTCAGAGTAAGTGTTTTGGAAAAAATGCACATTAGCATGAATTTCAATGACACGATGATATAAATTACACTAATCAGTAACTGATTATACGTACACGTCGATTCACGGAAATATGAAGACAAATTACCTGGTGAAATAGTGCAATTGGAATTGAAAGAAGTAAAAATCAGCTTCGGAACGGCACTGCAGGCCGTGACTGAAATACCAAATGAGTAATTTTGTGATTCCCCTGCACCAAGAGGGCGAATGTCAGCTTCTAATAGCATTGCGAACATGATACGAACGCCGAAGTGCGATCGAACTTGTAAGTTTGTTACAAAAAGTCTGCCTGCTAGAGTTTATTTTTCTATGAAGCTATTTGCTCGATTGGATCGGTGGAGCGACCACCGCGATCGCAATTTGAAGGACTTTTCATGATTAAATAGCTACGTTCACAAGTCCCGAGCAGCCACGCGCGTGCAATCAGGCCGTGGTCGCACCGGTGAGGCGATTGCAATGCCACGGCAATTTCTATACATTTTGCTTAGGTATGTGATGCATCCACCGCCATATTATGTTTATAGGGGTTTGGGCCTCAGGCGGTAGGTAAATATGACATTTTGTCGATCAGATCAGACGTCAAAAATTGATTGCTCGGGTGTGCCACTCGGCTCATGTAGACGCATCTAATTGAGATAAATAAAAAAAGGATACAATAATTTAAAATACAAACATTGTTTTGGTGGCTTGTGTCTAAAATTACAAAGGTGACAATATTTATTACACAAACCTTAATGGTTACAACAGTGAAACAATTTACAGCAAGAAACATAATTAATGAACTTCAAACTCAAAAATTAATGAAATTCTTACGACATTACACAACACTATTAGTTTCCTATCAAGTCAAAAAATCCATTGGATTCAAAACTAAGCTACGAATATGATGGATGCACCCTCGCCCATCTGTTTAGTGACGCTAAGCAAATAGCGGAACAGATTGTCACGAAAGTAACAAATTTCTTTAGAGAAAAAAATCTTAGTGTGTAGGGAAAATGATTTATAATGTTATTTCGGATACATTTCTTGGAATGTTTATTTAGAAGGGCGGTAGACGTGCATCGGTGTAGAGTTACTCAGCCACTGGCGATGTTTGATTTCTAAATCCATTAGCGATCTCGTTTCTGCATCGCTTATAACACATTTCTAATATGTTTAGCATTTTTTATTCATTTGATAATGTTGAAGAAGTTACATAGTAAAGGCACTTTAAAAGCACCTATTTTTATTCTGTGCGGTGCTTGGCGGTGATACATATAACCCAAGTATTTTTATTGGAAGTCACTGTATCTATATGTTGGACGACGGCTTATCGCAGTGGTTCGAGCGTAGGCCGCTCAGCCCCCTAGAAAAGTGGTATGAACGCTAATCGAATAGAATATAATAGAATTCACAATGTATGGAAATGTCAAACGTCGCTATGTAGATCAACAACAAGTTGCTATGTAGATCACGTGACTTATGTCATTTCCATACATGAAGCGTAGCGATTTCAAGGAACGTTTGTAGACGTCAGCCACTTGTCTAGTCCTTCTGCTCACTGCATTGGCATTTGCCGTGGTTCAGGAGGCACTGGGATCGCCCCCATTAAGTACATTCAATGGTAGCCATACTACAAGCGTTACTTAGTCTGGGACCATACAATTGGTATGTTATGCAATGGTGCTTATTCTATTGTATTTTTCATAGGTATCACTGCAAATATTAAGATCTTTGCAACTTAAGTGTCTAGAAAAAGATTTTAGTAGATAACTTTCTACTAATACGCTATTTATATCGCTAGATTACCACAGAATCCGATGTGCATCTGACATGAGTCCACGCACGTGGCTCGCGATGTCACGCGACAAGTCTTCGGATTTGTTAGACAAGTGTCGGATTACCGGCCGGAGTGTGCGCCGCATTGACTCTGATTAAACTTGTCCGATTCCAACCGTTTGCTTTTTAAATCAAACTAATGGACTTTGACAGTTTATTTAGTCCATGGCTGCTATTACAAACCCGGTACGAAAGCTTATTAGTTTAGCCAAGCCAAGCCAAGCCAACGTACGATGAGTGAGAGAGCCGCAAGCCCCCCCTTCTTTCTCCTCCCTCCGTCCCACTCCCCTCAGGTCAGCAACGTGCGAGCAATGACTTGGGTATGGCAAGCATCTGTAGGCTATGGTAATCGCTTTACATGAGGCGAGCCGTACGCTTGTTTGCCACCTCCGTCCTATAAAAATAAATAATCCGTAATAATCCATATTTTTTTTCAGTCTTCTAATTTTGAATTTTGTTTTTTTACACATTTCCGTTGTAAATTAGTGTCAAAATGACGAACGAATGAAACTGATGGTTCGGGTTCGTAATAGGGCCCATCTGTATACATGCTACCTAAATAGATCGAAGACAAAATTCATAATAGAGAAAGTTTTAATAAAGAAAATGTCGAATGTAATTCTTTACGTTTGATTACGTTGTACTGGCGCACCAATATTAATAGAGTCTACGTTAAAAAAGTTTAGAAATCCAATAAAGTTTGCATGAAAATGTCTAAAACGTAATTTATGATTGAAAACAATAACGAATATTAAAATATCAGATATGACCTTACAAATTTATATAGAGATTTTAGCTAGTTTGCACTGGTTCCTAAAGAAATTCTAAAAAGGTAAAGCATTTCTTGGAACAAAAGTGATTTGTAATGCCAGTGTAAGTCCATCATAACTTTCTATAAATTTGATGGTAAGATTCAATATTAATAAATTAATAGACCACGCAAGCACAGCAGGCACAATGGCTAAACCTCTTAAAAATAGTCATTCCTTATTAACACCATTATCTAAAGTAAGTATCAGTTTCAAATGCATAAGAATGGATAGAATTAAATATTTTTAACATTCAACATTAAAATATTTAAATCATAAAACTATTGTTTGATTAAGAACGCTGTTTTATGATCACTATTCCGTCGATATGCTTGATAGCACAACACAGTATGGCGTCAAGCTACTGAATGATCAGAAAAACATTAAATAGTCGTAAAACTAAATAATTCCTGACATTTCTGATATTATGTAAAAGTAATGGCGTATATTGATATTTATTTCAGAATGTTTTATTTAATACGAATAAAGCTTTGTTTATTAGGTATAAAGTTGATATTCAATGATAAAATATTCGGTCCTTGTAGAGCAAAGTAAGTACAGTAAACTACGGATTCCTTCAGTAAATAATGACTGATAAGAAAGTCATAGACAATTAATGATAATACAATATAGCCATTGTTCTATGATTCAAATATGTTCATTATCATTGTTATATAGGGGTACCCATACTATGATAATAATCCGATGTTACTCCTGCAATAACAAAATTCAAGTAGGCACGACGAGGTCGCGATGTCAATCCATTAAAATTTCAACATTGAAACTTTCTAGACTCCAAAACATGAACATTGCTCCCAAATTGGAGCTTAAATGTTTTAGCCCGAATATTGGGATCTAGTTTCAAACGACATAGTTTTGAATGTTTAAAAACTCCATCAATAGTGCTGCGCTAACTAACCGCTTTGCCTCGCGAGGCAGCTTTGGACACATACATCGACCGCAATTCTGATACGAGAAATCAGTTTAGGAAAATTTTAAATTAAACATCTGAGCTGCTAGCGAGGCAAATAAAAAATAACAGGAATGAGGCAGCGCGAGCTGTTGGCTCGGGAGAGCTATCTGGATGCACCAAATCAGGCATGCGCCGCGCCCGCGCATGAGTGCTCGGGTTTTGACGTGGGAACGCGTAGACATAATGTCATAAAATGAGTGCTCGGGCGAGGCTTGCGAGGCATCTGAATGCACCAAATTACATGATGATGTGGCGAGCGTTGCGCCCAAGCAATCAAATATAACGTTATGCCTACGGTCAGACTTCGAAGCTGATTCTTTGGACGCACTGCTCGGTACATATGGACGTGCCTATTGAGCTAACCGAGGCAGCATTGCGAGGATAGGTACTCGATCACTTAGTACAAGGCTAATGTCGATGTTATAATTCCATCACTGCGTGCTTACCTACATCGGTTCGAGCTTTGAAGGCTTTACTGGAAATTCTGAATTTTAAATGTAAAAATGAACAGCCACTATTTGACCTAAATTCTGTACGAGGCTAAGCTAACCGTAAAATTTTGGCGTTTTAACGAGTGCCTCGTGGAAACTTGCATTGATGTACATATTATAGAAGAGAAACATTGGGAGTGGCATTTATAGTACAAATATTAGTTACGTATTATATCATCGTATCGTATCAGCCATATAGTGGCATGTATCTAGTTATCAATACATGAAGTATGTATTTAATTTAATGATCACATTACAAATAGCTCCTCTATTTTCAGAGCGACGTTTCAAGACATCGATAAGAGCGTTTGCACACAAATACACAATGATAGGATTCGGCGATATGGTATCCGTATCTGCATTATATTAATTTCAGATATTGTTAAGACGCGTTGCTCTATAGATAAACTGGGGTAAAAAAGGAAGCTAACCTAAATACTCTAGAGCTTCAGCATTTGCATAATCACACAATAACCTCGGATGGCTTTCAGATTAACAGCTCCTATTTCTAATATCAATAAAGTTGAAGTTTGTAAATCAAATAGCAATATTTCGCATTAGTTCGAAGGCATGCGACCGTTTCAGCAAATTGCCTCTCTATATGCAGAAAGCGGGCAAGCCGATTTTCATTAAGCGCTTAGGAATCGGCCCGACAAAGTGCGAGTGGTCGCGCCGATATTGTCAGTTTAGTAAATTTCCGAACACGATTTAATTCAATTGTTGTAATATTACACGCCTTTTCGCTAGAGTCGTAAGGTCCGAGCTCTAACATCGCTAACATCGCTGGTCTATAGCGTTTTGGTCAAATACTTTTGCGATAAATAATTTACAAAAACGCTAGTAATAAGCGAGCGTCAAAATTATGGTAGATTTGCTTGGTAAAGATTATTTACTGACTATTGACGGGCCCGTTAGCGTGGTTGGCGCGGAGGCGCCTTTCACGCTGCAGGTTGTAGGTTCGATTCCTACCCGGGACATGCATTTGTGTGCATGAACATGTCTGTATGTCCGGAGTCTGGGTGTATATGTATATTAAGTATGTATTTACAAATAAAAAAGTAGTATATGTAGTAATATCAGTTATCTGGTTTCCATAGTACAAGCTCTGCTTAGTTTGGGATCAGGTAACCGTGTGTACAAAAATGTCCCAGGATATTATTATTGTAAGAACTCTACCAAAACGACGAGATTTTCGGAGAGTAGATTTAAAAGGCAACGACACTAAATAATACGAGTTCTAAAACGATTTTTTTATGGTAGTTCACTATGCTCAAAAGCATCTTGCCTTGTCTCTACTTGCCTCTAGTTTATTTTCTCTTTTGACAATTATTTTATCGCTAATCAGAGAGTTTAAAGTCTAATACATCAACGTTCTAAATAAATGTTGTCTCAACTTATACTATTCTTAAATGATTTGCAACTAAATCACATAATTTCCTCACTAGACAATGTCAAATATCCACCCCTGAATAATTTAAACTGTAATTAAGAAATCTACTCTAGCTGACCAACGGTCATCCCAGAGTGCTTAACCCGAGGTTTAACTCGTAAACTGCGTTTAAGCAAATTATCCATGCGAAATTCGTCCGCCTAAGGCTATGTTCAGAACGTATAAGCAATTTCATCAGGCAGTGATTTATTGCGTATGACCTTTTTAGAGATGTGTTTTTGAAATAATAATAATAATAATATCCTGGGACATTTTTTACACACGGCTACCTGATTCCAAACTAAGCAGAGCTTGTACTATGGAAACCAGATAACTGATATTACTACATATACTACTTTTTTATTTGTAAATACATACTTAATATACATATACACCCAGACTCCGGACATACAGACATGTTCATGCACACAAATGCATGTCACGGGTAGGAATCGAACCTACGACCTGCAGCGTGGAAGTCGCCTCCGCGCCAACCACGCTAACGGGCCCGTCAAAATGTAGGTAATAGTGCCAATTCAGTCAACAATGTTGATATAGCTGGAAATGTGGTTGCCTCGCTCTTACATTATGCTGGAAAATATATAGGTACCATGCCTTTATTTTACAATAGGGTCTAAATATAATTAAAGAAATGTGCGTGATGGTGTACCTACTAAATTATATTAGGAATGTTGTAAAAAGAAAAAAAAAATAGTTATCTCTATAACATGTCGTTCGACTTAATATTTATACACTAGGGCTAGTATTAATACATTAATCTCAAAGTTGAAATCGATCTTAAGATGCTGTTTTTGACAGATGTTCCATACATTAAACGTCAAAACTGCATCTTATGGTCGATCTCAACTTTCAGATGCATTTATTAATACAAGCCTAAGTGCTTAGTGACTTGCTTAATGTGAACTTCGTATGCAAGTACGATGTTTAAGGGGTGGCGGTGGGTGAAGAGTACAGTTAACTGGCGGTAAAGCAAGTAATTCCTATGTTTCGAAGCACCATTGCATATTAATTTTCCCATAACCTTGTCTGAGTGTTTTAGTTCACAGACATTGGTTTTATTGTATTACTGACACTAAATGTGAACGTTTTGATGTGAATGTTCTTCTTTAGTATGAAATGCTTTTAGGTAGTAGCTAGCTTGCTGATATCGAATATATTGAGATTTTATTCTTTTCACTACTGTTAGTATTTGAGATGCTGTTACTCCTATAAGAAAGAAATCGGCCTCTTTACTGCGCAGAGTGCGCGACAGCCCCAACACCATTCTGCGTGCGATAGCTGAGCGGGCTGATAGTCAGCTTATTTGGGCGCTAATTAAGCGCACCAAAACATCACTAGTTATTAGGCGTGTCCACAACATGCACATGCCGCGCGAGGCTGCTCACCCACATGCCTGGCGAAGCACGACGTTTGCCTCAGTCGCATGCCGCGCGAGGCAAATTGCGAGGCAACTGACACTCTCGAAAGAGATGGCTATACCCGATCAATCAGTTTGACACGTTTGACACGTTTGACATCGTTCTGTCTCATGACTGCCAACCTAGTTGAGGCAAATGTGAGTGCTCAGGTGAGGCAGGGCGCGCATTTGCCTCACGTGAGGCAAGTCAAACTTCGCGAGGCAAATTTTCCTCGCGCGGCATGTGACACATCTGGACGTACCTAATAAGTACTAACATAGGATAAGTTTTTTTGTTTTACTAATACCGTGGACCTTTTGTTGTCTAAATAAATAAATAAATAATAATTATTATTATTATAAGTCAGTAGGTTTTATAGGTGGTAAGCCAAGTTGTAGTTAATTGATTGCAGCTCATATACGGGCCGGCTCGACCGGGGTATTGGTATGAGGTAGCTTTTTAACTACATTTCGATCAATGACTAAGACCCGAAGGCAAACTCCTCCCCCCTTACCCTCCCTATATTCCACTCATTTTCAGGTTGGCAACATGCAAGCAATGCCTTTGGTATTGTAACATCAGGCGGACCGTACGCTTGTTTGCCGCCCGAGCGAGCATGCGTTAGCTATAATTAAAAAAACTCTACAATAGATCCAAATTTAACCGCACACACGCTGTTCTAAATAATAATAAGTTGGTACAGTCACCATTGTTAAGCACCCGTGCCGTAAAAAATAGCCCACTCGATACCCAAACCCTCATAAAATCATAACACGAACCAGTTTCATTTCGTGCGTATGAATACCCATCGAGTGCTTACGTCACACCTTTCGATACTAATTTCGCTGTTAACGGACCCCTAAATCATGAATGAACATGAGCTCGGTATTAGCCGTATGAGGAAGGGGTGACAGTATGACCCGCGCAAATGTCGTTAAAAGTATTGCACCCTATGGTACTGTACGGCATACTTTAGCCGATTAGATTATTGTACAGGCGATTTATTTATTTACGGCACGTGGATGCGGTTATGTCGTAAAAATGAGCGGTTTTTATCCCTTTGGCGGTGATACACATAATCTAACCTATAGATTTACCAAATATGCAAATGTTTTTTTAATCTTTTTGGGTGTTTTTCAATTGAAAATTCGTTGTAACTATTAGGCACTTTTACTATGAACTATGTACTTTTACTTACCTATGATGAGAAGCGTCATTTATACATCAATGAAATTAATAATTTAAATAAATACTTTATCATCTGCCACGTTTTTCCATTATCTGGGGTCGGCACAGTATGCCGTATTATTTTATTCATCGCATTTTGCTGTATTACTAGTATAATAAAACTACCTAAGTTATTACAATAACCTCCTCACATTTCACACGGTAGGTATCAGAGGATACCAAACAATATAGATACCGAAACGTGTCACTAATATCATAACAATCACTAATACCTATAATACAGCATATTTAAAAGCAATAAAAGTTTAGACAGATGTACCACTCGACCGTATGTCATGCAAAAAACACTAAGGGCCTGGGACCACCAGCATCACTAAACCAGCGGAATCCCTACTAATCCCCAACATTGTATATTATGATCGCTGGATTTGTGGGCCATATCTCTAACACCGAACATGTGGCGATGGGTCCGATGTGTCACGATCGAGATACTTGTATCTATTGAGGGACTGTTTTGGAACTAGAGGGTATGCTACTATATATTAAGCTGGAATTTATATTATAAATAAATAAATATAAATATCGCCAGACAACACATCAACTGTATGTTCCCAAACTAAGCAACGCTTGTACTATGGCTATCATACAATGGACTACACTGGGGACTATGGTCCGAACTCCCCTTGCATTGAGAAGTTTACCAGGTGTAGGTAGGTTGTAGACTCTACTCTATTGGGCCCTGATACCTTTATCGAAATGTAGATATAAAGTTGTGCTTGTGTTTTTCTCTGGTCAACTGCCATAATCCATAATACTTAATGTGTGATCTGGAAATCAGAAAAGGGGTGCTGAAAGTCTCATATAGCAGTCACCTTAGCGTAAATATGCGGTGTAGGTTTTATCCACCTTTTAGTACTTTTAATCACAATTCCCAAGTTGATATCAAAATAAATAGCGGGGCTTTCTGTAAACAAAAACATTCAAGCCAAGGCACCGTACAAAATTAACCACAGACATAAGCGTCTAGTTAGAATGGCATTGTAAAACTTGCCTTTGTAAAAGGAAAAAGTTTTTCTGAGATAAGGAATATGTTTGTGGGATAAGTTCCTAGTACGGTTTTAAGCTTTATTTTTGTTGAATATTTTATTGAACGTAAGTAGAAAGTACCTACTTAGCTTGACGATCAAAGAAACTCAATGTTATTAAAAATGTAAATTTACCATTAAATTGTTTTATACATTTTTAATTTACCGGTAATAACAAACCGCTATAAAATTACGCAATTTATTTTCAGTTTTCCGACAGTTTTCAATTAAAATTATAGGCTTTATGAACATAGAACATTAACATGAACATTATCGTTCCAACTCTTACTTTCCTCGCACTAGCAAAATGTTTAATAAACTGAATAAAGAATTCAACTTAGATCTCTTTCAGTTGACGAAACCGCATTTGAGAACATTTTTAAACAAACAGTTATTTTCTTCTCAACCCATTCCATTCCATTGACTTTGCCTACATAGATATCTAATTAACTTTTTTTGTATGTTATTGCGTTGTTTATATACTCTATATTTTATCTTGTGAATTTTTTTGAACTTTTCTTGTTAACTTTTGAATCATATTCTTACTCTCTTTCTGCGAAAACAGAAGGCTTATTATGTAAATTGTATAACTGTTACCACCACTGAACTTAAAAGCTGTTGTTTTTCCTAGCTATAAATAAATAAATAAATAAGTAGTGCGTTTACTTTAAATAGGTAATGATAGGTAAGATAAAAGGAACCAAGACACCTCCTGTCACTTTAAATTTTTGATGTCATTTTACAAAACTATTTATGTCGTGTTATTTTCAATATTTCTGTATGTTAAAATGCATCCATCTAAGGACAAATTCTTATATTTCGCATACGGCAGTAATTTACTGAAGAAAAGAATTCATATTAATAATCCATCAGCTGAATTCTTGGGTATTGGACAACTTGATGTAAGGCTGTACAATTACTGGTTATATATCTTGAAATGTTTCTGAATCATTATTGAGGACCTAGATACCCTTGATTTATATGTGATGTGATTAACATGCGAATGCATATACCTAACTGTTTTTGGTAGTAACTAAGGACCAACCAGCCTTTGGATTCCTTTCTAGGGATAACTTGCATCAAAATTATTCCGAAAAGAGTTGGGGAATGAAAGCGGAGACGAAGCGGAGGATGGTTGGTCCGTGGTAATAAAGATACTGGTGTGCAAAGGTACCGACATTATTTGTCCTATAATAGGTTACTCTTCAGAAGCGGTTATGGTCTGGATAGCCTTTTAAACCTCTTGAATTTGATTTGCTCTTGACTATTGATTGACTATACTGAGATTTTAAGAAGCAATAATATATTCTTGACATTAGGTTGGAAATTGTGCAAGAACTCAACAACAATAGTCCTACTCAACTGCTGCCGTGTGTATTCCAAAAGCCCAATGAATATTGCACTAACTAGTACAAAAGCAATGCAAACTTGGATTTTCCTTTTCAGAATCACCAGCTAGACTTCGTGAAATATTCTGAGAATTGGCGAGGCGCCGTGGCGTCTATAGTCCCCAGGGCGGGTGAACAGGTATGGGGAGCAATCTGGAAACTGCACAATGATGATCTAGCGGCATTGGACAGGTGAGACTATTTAATGAAATGGTTAGAATTTATGAAGAGAAGATCGTAGTCTAGTTGGTAAAAACGCTCAATAGATCGTCGCGTTAAGACGTTCGGTAGGACCTTGGATGGGTGACCGAATAATAACATCTGACCTCCTTTGTGGTTTGGAGGGAACGATCTTTGACAGTTGTGACGGGCAGTTAGTGATGCATGAAAAGACTGCAAAAAAATTCTTGCATGAAAAGCCTACGAAAATTTACTGATCGTTCCAAGTTGGATCTCGGAGGTCAGATGGCAATCGTTTTTTGTAAATATTATATTCAAATTAAGGTAGACTGACAGCCGGCCCACCTATTGGGCCTTAGCCCAAGCTAAGCTTAAGCTTAAGCTTACTTAGAAAGAAGAAGATTAGAATTTGTGAGAGATTAAAAAAAACTATTATTTTAAAAGATATTTAAATGTAATAAGAAGTTAATAATGAAAATTCTTATATTTCTAGACAAGAAGGAGTACAAGCAAAAGAATATTTCCCCAAAATAGTCCAAATAAAAACATCCGACGAAGTGAAAGTCAAATGCAGAACATATGAACACACGTTCAAGCCTCCACTCCCTAATGAAAACGAAGAACTTCCTCCTAACAGACGACCGTCTACCACCTATATGGATTGCATAATAAAAGGCGCAATAGAATGCGAACTGCCTAAAGATTACATTGAAAAATTGAAAAAAGTACCGAGTAATGGCAAAACAGCGTCCTCTGACCTGTTGAATAAATTATAGTGTTCATGACGGCGATTTCAATAACAGTGCTTATTGTCCAGAATTAAAATTTTAGTAATCATTAAAACAGTATTCATGATACGAACAGTGTGTTATGTAGTTTTCATCCATTTGTGACGTTTTGACAACCGCTTGGCGCAGTGGTTTGAGCCTAGGCCGCTCGGCTCACTGCATTGAGTGGTAACGGGTTCGATTCCCCAGAGGCAAATTTTGGGAACGGCCTTTTCGTAATTTGCCCTGGTCTGGGTGTCACTGGGATCGCCCCCAGTCCCTTGTTTGGTACCCATAGGTAGTACAAGCTTTGCTTAGTTTTGGACCATAGAGTTGGTGTGTTTGTCTGACGATATTTATTTATTCCTCCATCAGCCAGAAGACGTCCACTGCTGGACACAGGCCTCCCCAATGACTTCAACACATCGTGGTCCTCTGTTACTCGCATCCACCGGCTTCTTGCGACGCGTGCAATGTCAGTCAACCTTGTGGGGGACAGCACCACGTCTTCCGGTCCACATTGCCAATCCAGAACCTTTCTGCCCCAAGAGCCATCGCTTCTGCGAACTATGTGTATTTGCACAGTTTAGTGTTACTAATCTACTTAGTGCAAACCCCAACGGTCCGCTGAGTGTTTACTTTGTTGCCATCTCAAAATTGAATTTAAACTTTCGGAAAGTCCGCAAACGTACACTCCGCTGCACCCATCCTTGTATCGCATGCAATTACTAAAAAAGTACCAAATTACTTCCACAGACTTGTTTGCACAAACCCTTTGGGTTAAAAATTTATGCACCCTCGCGAAACGGCATCTATAATAAGTGTAGGTTACATGCCCCATTTGAAAGCTTCCTGTTGATTTTGAACATAAAAGATATAATCTACCGCACTGGTGTAAAATAACCGTATTTTTCTTTTGTGTTATGATTTCGCTCGCCCTTCGTATCGACGGGTGCGCGTTTTGATATTGTTCTTCTGTATTGTGGCTTTTGGAAATTATAAGAGGGCCTTTAATATTTTAAAGCTGGTTTGTTTTATTACGTCATAGGTTATGTTATTCAGGTCAAACATGTTTACTAGCGTGTATTGTTTTATGCGTTTATCTATTACATGCCGATGTTTATAGGTCATAGCTGTAAATGTATGTTATGAATATAGATTGATTGCGTTTGGTTTCATATTTGGATGAGCACAATGACGTTATTTGTTTATTTGACTGAACAAAAAATCCGATATCTGACGGCCCAAGGACAATAGCTGAATGTTTGAATCATAGCTTACAAGTGATGACGTCACCTTCCACTTGTACAGGGTATTACATTAGACGAGGGAAGTATTCAGCCCATGATAATTTATGCTTACACGTTATTTAACGATAAAAAAAATGTGAAAGACAGAGAAAACTTAAAAAAATATTGCAAAAAGTTAAGCAACACGCTAGCGAGCGCTTATGAGCTGTTTTATCAAAGAAAATTTACCTCAGTAAATAACCTTAATTTCCCCTTAATACTTCATTGTATTTATTCATTTTCACTAATAATTAGTATTTTATTGGATAATATTTTTTTTACATAATTATTATTTGGAATGAGAATCCCTCGTCTTACCTAAAACTCTGTATAACTTGGCTAAAAGTTTACGCATTTTCAGCTTCCTTATACTCGTGCAAGGAACTCATGTACCGCATCCTGCATAATATTTGTTACTAGAACTTAAAGTTCCCTAAATACTAGTACAAACACAGCGTGCAATGCATCCAACACTATCCGATTATTGAGTGCGGAACACTCGCGTGGAATTATGGACGTCTTTAAACCGCTCAGTCTGTATCGACATTAGTACATGCTATGTTATATGGAAGAGAAATTTAAGATTTAGAAATCTTAAGGTAACTATCTTGTTCCAAATTAAATATCAAGATAAGTATCAAGCTTCATAGTCATCGTTGGACACCATTGTCGATCCTGACTTACAGGAGTAACAGTGGTGGCGGGCTTAGTCCCAATAAAAAAAATTAAAAAAAGTATCAAGCTTGTTGCTCGTAGAACCAAGCTATTAGTCAATTGACTGCAGCTTATGTATGGGCTGGGCTGGTTCGACCGGAGTAGTACCATCCTTTCACAGAAGATCGGCGTAAAGTACAGTACAGTACTATTACATCAGCGTTTCGCACGATGAGTGAGAGAGCCGGAAGACCCCCCCCCCCCTTCTGTCCTACTCCCCTTCAGGTCAGCAACGTGCGAGCGATGCCTTTGGTATTGCAAGCATCTATAGGCTACGGTAACTGCTTAACATCAGGCAGGCCGTAGGCTGGTTTCCCACCTTAGTAACATAAAAACTAGAATATCTCCTATAAGTAATGATATAAACAGTCATAATTAATCTTTAGCTTATCACATTCTTTCGTTAGCTAGAGTTAAGCATATATTTTATCCGGTGCTAATCACATCTTCCCAGATTGTTTTTATTTATTATTATTGTCCTTACATCTCATTGCTAGATGGACAGTGTATCATAAAAGCATATCAATATCAGTTACAGTTTCGAGCTGAAGGCAATAAAATATGGATGCCCCCCTTCCACATGATCGGTCCCTGAAACGGAAGTGCGCGGTGTAAGTAATTATTACATAATTTCCGGAATCGTTATGTTAACGATGCTTCCTGTACCGTATCGTTACGAGTATTGTTTTGCTCTGTTCAAGTGAATATGGCAACTTATTGGTAATTATGATAAACTCTGCTTAGTGACACGTAGGATGTTCAGTATGGGAATCGACTAGAGTTTTTTAACGTGTCGCTAAGGATATTATAGTGGTGTTACATCATAATATCATACATACACTTGTTGTGTCCCTTGTGCCCAAACACCTGCAAGAGGGAGGACTTGAACGCGGCCACACCCAACGCTATTAATGTGGCCATACCTTGCAAATAAGGTCTAACAATAGTAGAACTTTTGACATGTAAAGACGAAGAAGATATGCTACTAGCAAAATAACTATCGACTTTTCACGTTTTATGGAGGCTGTGACAGCTACAAACTTCGATAAAGTCATTTTTAATAAGCTTTCCAAAATAAAGATAAATGGGTATCAATAACTGGACTTGATAACAGCTTTATCAAAAAAGCTGGGATAACGTTGGGACGCCATAGTTGGTTTTACATACGAGCTTCGCTAGGAACTGACCACAACATTGGTATTTGTGTGTGAACTCACGATTTTATGGCCAATGTTGGTTGGAAAGAAATATCATTTTCCTCAAAGCAGATGCCTCTTCCACAGTATATTTCAGAAGTGTTGTAGTGTGGAGCGATGTTCGTAATTACACAATAACATCCCGGGACCGGTGTTCCGGGCGACGCTTCCTGTTCTCTCCACTGGGAGCACTAATTCACTCAATGTGCTTCGTATATGAGCAGATTTAGCGCTTAAATTAGCAACTTGTTGCTAATTTATTTGTCATTATTATTTCGTGTTTCATTAGATGTGTCCATATAGCGCGCATACCTCACCCGAGCACTCATATTATGACATTACGTCTATGCGTTCCGACGTCAAAAGTGAGTGCTCGCGCGAGGCATGCGCCTGATGAAGACGCCGCCATTGACATTTTTATAGCGTTCCATGTTAGATCAGCTGTAAAATTCAATGGGTACCTTATTTCAGAACGCATATGTCCTTTAAAGAATAATTGCTCTCTCTATTATTATCTTTTTTTTAATTATCTAAGAAGGCATACGGACAGACCGTCCACCTGATGTTAAGTGGAAACCGCCGACCAGGATATCTGCAACTTCAGCAAACGAGGCAAATTACCATGCCAGTAACTTTTGTAAAATGATACGTAGTGACGAATTGGGATATTTATGATAGAATTGAAAATAAAATAAGACCATTACGAAATACATAGACTCAAGTAAAAAGTATTTGCACCTGCTGACCATAAACACAATTCTTAGAACGACACAGGACATGATAATGACTAGACACCCAGTCTCTCCGGAACAACCACTTCAGAACTGCAGATTTTGACGCTTGCCAATATCCATAAATCCATCTTCTAAGCATGTAAGTGCATTAGCACACCCTCGAGACGTTACAACATCTGGACTGCACACTTGTACACGTGCTTAAAGGTTAGATAAGCAAAAAAGTCCAAGTCATCGCTCATGTTTTTGTCGCTTTGCGGTTAAGTAGTACAAATTCTTGCACACTACACACATCATTAAAATTACAATGCACCTTGAAAATATTGCAATTGTTGGATATTCGTTAGAGGATATTTAGATAATAAAAATTTATCAATTGTGGCTTGGAATACGCACTTTTCGAATGAGGATAATTTTATTTTGCTTTACTATAAATAAGTATTTTTACGCCATAACTACCTCTGCTTTTGCCGTATAATTGCAGGTATATGTATAAAGGACCCAGGTTCGATCCCCGGTGGGGCATGCACCAATGGATGAATTTTCACTTATGTGCATAATTTATAGTTCGCTGACGGTGAGGGAAAACATCGTGAGGAAACCTACCTATCCCTCGGGATTAGGTAATAGTCAGTTCCTGTATACACGGCGACAAGGTTCACCACCTGTCACTTTGGGTTCTGACTATCTTGTGAAACGTGGGCTTTGAGTTGGTTAATACCTGCACAATGTGGTGGTGTATGGCCACTCAAGCCTCTGACTACCCCCGAATGGGGATAAAGTCGTGACGTTATATTATTATATGTATAAACCGCCATATTATTATATTCATCCCAAGTAATATTTTACATAGGCCCACAAAATCTTATAATCGGTTTGACTGTGGGATCAAATACAAAGCAATAATACTGTCATATACTATATAAGACATGAATTACACTCAGTAGGTATAAAGACATAAAATTTAAACCTAAAATTATTATAGAAACACGTAGTAGTTATAAAGATAATTAAATTCACCGCCCACACCCCACTAAAAACTACTTCCTACGTCGTGTTAATAACTATTCTCGCTTCAAAACGTATTCTACAAAACAAGATTTCTCAGTGGAATGGGCATAACGGAATTATGCAACAAAGCGAGCCGCTCCACATGGGCCCCCACTAACCCTTATTACAAAGTTACATTAACTGACTGTATGCAGAACATCGCTTCTATGCACTGATGTATTATTTTCCAGATATGGTACCGCCTAACATCACAATCACTAAACTTGTGTAGTCACCAAACATGTAGCGAAATTCACACGTCTGTTATTGCACTCGCAATTTGTATTTTAATAAGTCGATTTGACTTATAAAAATACATATGAAGACATTTCTATGCGTATTATTCACCAAAAGATGAGTCGTATTGGAAATACAGATATGTTATCAATATCATTTTCCGCGAGCGCCTGAGTCATACTGAGTCCATGGACTCCGCTTAGTAGGAGACACTATTTTGGACAGTCACGTGTCTCCCTCTTTCTTGGTAATGTCTTTGATTCTATGTAATACGATGGATCCTTTGCTGGAATTGTCTATTATTTCGCTTCGGGCGCTTCAGATACTTATCAGTTGTAGTGTTTATAATTTTGTATGAAGTAATGTTTGAAACACGCAATAATATACTGAAGGTGACTTACTTATCTAATCTAATAGGTAAGGGCTATTCTCTGAATGAAATGAGATGAAATGAAAAATATTTAATCAGCACAGCACAGAAAAGGAACAGCATGTATATAAGCAGAAGAGAAAGACATATCTAAGTATCTCTGCAGGATTTTTTGAGTTGGTGATATTAGGAGAAACTGTCTTGTTTAGACCACCATAGGCGAAAAGCAGCACAAAATAACCTTAGATATGCAGTTTGAGATAACTCTGGTCACAAATGCTATGAAAATCAAAAGCCGTTTTAATCCAAATCTGAAAATCGTGCTTGATTGAAAGATGCGGCTTATGGGTTTTCTGGAAATCCAAAGCTGTCAGAAGTCAATATGTCCGCTTAAGAATCCGACAAAATAAGAATCCGACTTCGACAATCCGACTAATTGGACCATGTTGCTACAGAGAGCCTATCATAAGGTGACGAAAAGACGAGGCTCCGTCAATCAATACCCATCATGAATGGAGGCCATGTACCATTATTTTGCCAGCTTTGTTAAAGGAATATTTTGGCCTCTGAGATAAATCTCTTGTAAAAAGCAACTAGTTCATTACTCTTCATGGGATGCACACGATTAACGTAAAAATAGTACGTATAGGTAGGTATTTCTATAGGAGGAAAAAAGCAAATCTTTTCATGTTTACTTAACCAGTAGCAACTAAGAATAGTTCCTTCACAATATTGAACAAAAGATAAAGAACGACGAGCGATCCCATTGTTATTCCCTAAGAAGAATTATGTCAAACTAAGTCGTCGCCCCGGGGTCAATAACATTGAACTTTGCGAACGGGGGATTTGCGAAAACACAGTTTCACCTTTTATAATCCTGGAATTTGTTCCAAACCGGCCTTTATTCGTGTCGTCGCCGATTTGACGCACCACACGTTAATACAGGCCCGCGGCGGTTCTCGTAAGTGCCCGTGTATCTGCAAATAATGTTGAAGTAGGTATTCCATTATATTGGATCCTTCCCTGGGGCGGGGGCGTCCGTTTCTAATAAACAAGACGTTATTCCGGCAGCGCCGATATAGACGGATGCCCTTGTTTATTTGGTCCGTCCTCGGGAGTTATGCCTATTATTATTCGTATTTAAGTGTTAGCGGATCCCGGTTATTGTCTTAGATACTCTTTATCAGTTGTTGATAGTAAACAACGTTATTATTTATTTTTGGGATAATATTTTGGATGGTTTTTTTTTCTATTTTGTTTATCTTAGCTGGATATTCAGTTAAGCTATTTGACCTGTCAACTTCGTCCTAGCCTTTCGAGATCGTCAGAAATTTTCGAAATCACGAATGTTTTTTTATAGCCCCTAGATGTTGCACGCTTAGGTAAAGGCCTACCCTTTATTTCTCCTTCCATCTTGCAATAGTGATCATAATGATATCGCTATCATCGTGTTAATAAAATATTGAATCATCTAAGATACGGCTACTGCTATTACAAAGCCGGTACGAAAGCAATAATCCGTTTCATTCGAACTTCGAATTTTAACTGACGCATGAAACAGATGGTTCGTAATTGATACTTGATTTCTTTAAGTCAGTTTATACCTTCCATATTTTATTATTACATCTTTAATATCGATTCATCACACAGTATAAAGGATCCACGTGACATCTACTATAATAACGACGTTCATACGATAAGTAGAGGCCTACATAAATAATAAAAGAGCGATATCAAAGGATTTCCATTTCTTTATGTGTCGCGATATTGTGAATTGCTACTTCTGTGTGTTACGTGAGTTTCACAAATTCATAAATTGTAGGACCTACACACAATCGTTGATGGAATTCGAGGAAATATTGGGGAACTCGAGTCTTGGCTTATGAAAAGTTAAACAATACCTTATTCGTTGATTACGGAGATTAAATTTAATTACTTATTGGACTTTACTTTCACGGAACGTCAAAATAAATTCAATTTATAAAAAAATATACCAACTTAAATTCTTAATATTAAAAAAAATTAAAGGCTCTAATGTTAGGTTAGGTTACCATTCAATTTGTATAAGTCACTAATAAAAAAAGTAATGTATTTACATGAAATTAGAATACAATTTGCAAATGAATATACCTTAAAAGCACGCACGTTTGTCATTATTTAGGCTTATTTTTTCGCATCAAGACAAATCATCTACAAGAGAAATGCAATAAAGAAGTGCGCCGGAGGCTTGCAAGTATAGCGACATGGCGCATAAGCGATAGCGATTACGATTATAATCTTTTATAGCGTTACGTTCATTATTCCCTTACAGTTGGGTCACATGATTGGTCCAAGATGACGTCACTAGCCATGGTTCGGTTAAAAATAAACCTTATTTGTGCTGTCAATCAATGACAGAACTGAATGTGACGTAGACTTCGGAACAGAATAACTGGTTTCATTTTACCATGAGTGTAAGCAAGTTCCATCTCACTCACATAAAAGATTGTATAAATTAAAAAAAAAAAAAAACACGACTGCCCTGCCAAAAAACGAACTACAAAGTATAAAACAATTGCAGTGTCATTGCAGTCAGGGGACCGCTCTGTGGAACATATTTGATCTACGAGGGCCCCCGACTGCAATGACACGTTTGTTTTATACTTTTTAGTTCGTTTTTTGGCAGGGCAGTCGTGTTTTTAATTTTTTAAATTATTTATTTTTAATTTATGCATTTTAGTGACAGCATCCTAAAATGAAATGTTTATTTTGCATGTACACCCTACCTATGTTAAATTATGTCTATAAATTCTACAGTTTTGGAATTTGTTCATCAAGGCCTTCAATTTGATACCCATATTGTAATCATAGAAGAAAAACATATTTTTTTCACTTTTGAAAATTGAGCCATAATGCCGCCATATTGATTATTTTCAAAAATAATATACCCAGTGTTACCGGGAATGATGTAAGGATTCTAACGATATCCCATACATTCAAATCCGTTCAGGCATTTATAAGTTATGGTGGAATAAAGAATCTCACATACGTACATACATACATGAACCCTAAACACATATACACTCCTTTTTTTGGGCAGTCGTGTAATAAGAATGAAAGTGTCAACTGATTTCTAGATGGTATAGGATTGTTCTTGAGGGCAAGATTTTACATATAACAATAATAAAATTGCTTATTCGGGTGATATCAGTTAGTGGCATATTAAGAAAAGCCAAAACATATAACCTTTTATATTCATAATTTGTTTTTCTATTTATTATTTTATCTTTTCTTTAGTTGTAGTTTTTAATATAGTTCTTGTTGTATGTATGTAAATAATTTCTATAACAACATATTGAATATAATATATATATATATATTAAACATATACCATATAAAAAAAACATACGACGACGCATTAAGAGAGAAGGGTCAAAGGAGTGAGTCAAACACTTTTAGACATATACTAAAAAGACCCATTTTTTTTTTAGCAATTAATAATTTTAGTCGCTTCCGAAAATAATGTGGTCACTACCTGTTTTACGCATTCCATCGCGCATCGTAAAGGCAACTTTCGTAATGATTACTCCAATTATATGTTTATAGCATCGACCATAACGGAACCGCTCCATTTGTTGAGTACTAATTGACAAATTGATGGGCTCCAATTAAATGCTTTTAAATGTTGATGGCCTGGAGTTCAACTATTTCATTTATATCTCGTAAGATGTTCCCTATGTTTTATTAACTGACTTCAAAAAGGTCAAAGTAGGTTTTCAATTCGACTGCATGTATTTTTTTTTCTTTACACTTTGAAAAGGTTACAAAGTTGAAGCAACTGAAGAGCCTAATGCTAGATACTGTTGCCGTCTTTACATAAAGCCAATTTCTCATACTGTTGTTGAGACGCAAAAGAAAAGCAAACATGTAGATAAGATTTTAAAAATTTAATATCGGCACGCAAACAAACAAGTTTGCTTAACATGCAAGTCAGTGAATTATACAGCATGTTTTCACATAACCACTCTCTTCCTTACTCATATCGCTACAGAGTTCCGAAGCACCCGTAACAAATACTTGGACACCGGTAACTTTACGGCGCCCATAAAAAAGTGTATTACCTGCAATATTTTCACAAAATCCCCCCAACGTACCCACTGTATCTATTTCTGCATGAATCTCGGCTCTGCTCATATCGTATTCATTAGATTTCATTTGTCAGCGCGCTTTTCTTTGATGAATTATTCACAGCGTATGCAATTTGTTTACACTAGTCATAGCTATTTCTGGTGAGCATAGATTTATAAGTGTCTTGCTCTTGAGTTATCTTATTGTATAGGATAGAAAAATCGTGTTAGTTTTGTTTCCCACAAAGTTTATTTTACTAGCCAAAGATTACTCTCTCTATAAAATTATTTTCAACTGCTAAAAACTACTTTAAATTTATATTATATAAAATCATCATTATCATTTTTAGTTCTTTTTTTTTTTTTCTATCCTTAAAATGTTTCTGCCTCAGTTTGGATCTACAATTAGGTCTTAGACTCTAAGATGTTTAAGATACTTAAGTACCTAGTTACACATAGTCTAGTAATTGTTTAGTACTTACCTACAAAGTGCTATAAGAACCTAACAAGTAAGCTCACCAAATCATATGAGATTCTATAACCCGGAAAAGATTACATGAATCAAACTTGCTTTTTCATTTCTATCTCATATTTCATCATATAAAACTAGGTGGCAGCCAAAGGCATCCTTTGTGTGCAAACAGGGTTATCCGGCGAATTTCACATTGAAACTTTTCAATAATCATTGACGAAATCCTTCAATGGAACTATTCACCTTTTGTTCCGGATGCGAGATGGTGAAAACTTGTATGTAAAGCCTTATCTCATAGTAGGCAACATATACCTATTTAGACGTATCAATATCTTACTTATAAATGTCTTGATCAATATTGATTCAGTTCGTTATTATAAAAAAATTAAAACCGACTTCAAAAAACCTGGAGCACTAAAAAGCCTGAAATAATATTTCTATTACCACCACTGCCTACCCCTTCGGGAAAATCAGGCGTGATGATGTGTTATAGAGTATTGGGGTCGCCGCCAATCTATCTTCTTACTTTTATAGTAGGTAGACTTGGCACACTAAGATTGCCACCGACTCCAAATTCTCGTAAACCTCCTCCTTTTTTGAAGTCGGTTAAAAATAGGAATATAAACTACTACTCCACCAAGCCAACTAGGAGCTCCGATGGAATACCGTTTCCCCATCTGCACACCCATCACCGCCTGCGGCTTCCCGCCCGCCACACCTCCCGCACACCGCCATCGCCTTTTTGTGCGGGTGACGACACATTTGACAGGCTCCTAGTTGGCTTGGTGGAGTAGTACGAACGTGCTATGAAAATGATTTTAGGCTATTAGATCCATGCATGATTAGTGAGAATACAGTATGTAGGGTGGTAACTTATTTACCTAGGTACTAACTCATGGGTTTTTTCAATGTGTCCTCGAGAATACTCCCTGCTGACAACGCCTTAAAAGGTGGCAACAGATTCCCAGCATTAGGAGTTTTTATGTCACCTGTATTACCTCCATATTCCGCTTCGTAAAAAATACATAAAATGTCTAAATACATTACGCTAAGAGAAGTTAAACAGGGTTGCTTTTTACGCGAATTTTCTGGACGAGGTTTTGTAACTTTTAGCGCGTGGGTGCGTGACATAAACAAAACCAAAACATGTTTACTTACCTATTTCTGCAAATAAAATAACTATGATAAACATGTTTGTTGATATTCCATATCAAGTTTCGCTAAAATGTATGGTCCCAAACTAAGCAACGCTTGTACTAAGGCTACCGTACAATGGACTGGACTCGTGTCGGGTGGTCCAAGTGACAAAATACGAAAAGGCCGTTTCCAAAATTTTCTTATGGCGGGAATCGAACCCGCAACCACCTGATGCAGTGAGCTGAGCGGCCTACACTCGAACTACTGCGCCAAGCAGTCGTCTAAATAGGTCAATCGTTTATCCCACCAAAATATCGAGTTACGATCAGTTTCTAATATGACTACAGTTTATGGTTTTACACAAAATATCTTGTAAGCTTATGTTTTTTTAATTTAAAAGAATTGAAGTCTGCATACTATCAAGACCCTCAATGTCATTATAGTTTTACTAGAAAGGAAAATTTCACAGACCACCGTTTACGTTGGATTCCTGTTAAAATATAGCGTCATTAGTATACTACTAAAGATCTTCTTCCTATCCAGGCAAGAGTATACTTTCATTTGTATACCCATATAATAATATTTTGATACACAATAGTGTTAGCCTTCGTATTTCAATCACTGGTCACACGTCCACTCTGTAAGGCTCTTAAAATATTGTATACCTAGTAGAAACCTAAAATAACACTGCAAACATTTACGGCTATTACAACTATGAATAAGTCTACTACTCGACCAAGCCAACTAGAAGCCTGTCAAATGTGACGTCGCCCGCACAAAAAGGCGGTGGCGGGTGTGCGGGCAGTATGCGGGCGGGTAAGCAGCCTTCCATTCGAGCTCCTAGTTGGCTTGGTGGAGTAATATGCGAAAAATCACCACTAAAACATACACATTTTTGACTCGCATTTTTGGTAAAAGAAGTATTGTGTTGGCCCGCGGATATGAAAACGTAAATTGAACTCAATAACATATCAAAGGACTCGTCAGGCATCGAGGAAAGCTCGTTTCGGCCTATCCAGCTTTATCCGCGGCACAAAATATTTTTAGACTGAGTTTACCCGCTACCCGCATTTATTTTTCTCTCATTTTAAAACAGAAATAAATAATTTTGGCCCAGATTCGTTCACAAGAAAACCATCTGTAGAGAAAACTTGCAAGTAGGGTAAATTTACTTAACTAGACCGAACTAAATGTAGAGTCTTTTTCATTATTAAATGTATGAGCAAGCCAGATATATTTTGAGCTGTGTCCATTGATGTATTATTTTAGCAGATATGGTACCGCCTTACATTGCAATCACTTGTGATCAGCGCACTATGTAGCGAAATTTACACATCTGGTATTGCATTCGCAATTCGCCGGGCATTTTTGTGCGTGCAACAGAAGATGAGCTTTATTAGAAATGCCAACAAAATTATTTTCTTCAAACGACTGAGTCGTACTATGTCCACGGATTTCGTTGAGTAGGACATACTATTTTGGACAGTCACATACAAGTCTCTCTCTTTCTTGGCAATTTCTTTGGCTGTGTCGCATTTTGTTTACAATAGCGGCACGTTATGATGGCTGTTTTGACATGTAGAGGGGGGAAGAGGATGAACCTTATTGCAACGGAATAAGATTCATTTTAGCATGAATTTTTTGATATTCCTAAATTTTAAAACTGTCATTCTTATTCCGTTATAATAAGGTTCATTTTTCCCTCCCTCCACATCTCAAAACGGCCATCATAGCGTGCCGCTACTTTAGTCGTATTTAAATTTGTAAACAATGCCTTCAACAGCGATGTCGATCTAAAATTCCTTTAATATCCTCTTAATTACATATTCCTTTAATTACCTATAAAATGTGATGTTGTGTGTTGTTTACTAGTCATCACGCAAAAAAATACTGAACGGATTCGTACGTAATTTTGGTACAAAAGTAAGTCATTATCTGGAATAACATATTACGCTATTTATATCCTCAAACTTTACGCAGACGAAACGGGTAAACGCTAGATGTTTTTAAAATTAATACAAAAGGGGTAAGTAAATGCAATATAAAAGCTTCCAGCAGTAAAAATAAGGCAATCGCAACAAATGAACCCTGTAGGCGCCTACATTAAATTTTATTAGCTAAATAATTGAGTTCGGACACCCGTTCCGGTATTTAAACCGGTCAATTATATAAATTCGAATTTGGAATGACATAAAACTGAGCTGAGCAATAATGAACAGACGGCGCGTGCAGTAAACTATGTCGCAGTTAATATCGACTCCGGGACTTATTGGACATTTAGCTATTTGGCCGCTTGCCGTCCACACCCACTAAATAAAGTGCGGTACAGCCAGTTCCATCGATCAATGTAAATTTAATTTAGTAGCGTAGCTTGGCCTCAAAAGGCAATGTTATAATAAACTACGTACAAAAAAAGCCTTATTTAAAAGCAAGATTAATGAATAAAATGTAATAAGTTTTGTATTTTGTAATTTATTTAAGTTTTGTTGCTGCGTCTATATAATGCTACTAAAATTAATAGTAATGGTACTTCAATTTCAATTTGAAACGGAGCTACATCAAATTCCTTTATGGAAATGTCTCTGCGTCTAATGTGTCTTCATAAAACCGGAGAGTAACCTATGATAGTGTTAATATCCCGGGAAGCAAGACTTATTGGTCGTTTGCCGTTACCAGAAAATAAATGGGATAGCCTAGCGCTGCGCTATGAGCGCACTTGATCTGTAGTCACATTACACACTGTATATTAATATGACTTATCTGTGTCATAAATATCTCTGTATTGTAATGTAATGTAATTTAAATGAGGATGTATGGATTGTATGTGAGCTATTGATAAGAAGAGATACTAAAACGTGTGAATGCGATAGCAATACAATCATGATTACCAATGCATTATCAAATCTCTCGCATAGTAATTAGAAAGTTTGTAAAAAGTCCGGGTAGGTACAGTTGCCTGCACATCTAAGGTAACAATTTCAACATAAGCTAAGCTCCCTTTATTATTGGCACACTAACTAAAAGAGCTCAGTTTTTGTTGATAATTAAAACTTAGACGTGCAGGCAACTGTACTATTCACATAAATGCATATAAAATCTGCCTACAACTTTTAATAGACTCCAAAAGAGAAGGTTCTCAATTCAACGAGTAACTTTTTAAAGCAATAATTTAAATTTAAACACCGTTATGTAACAAGAGAAAAATATCGTTAAACTCCGAATGTTATGTTACAAACTTGAAGTTACCCGAGTGACCGGCTCGAACGGTCTCTATAATATTGAATAAGTTTTAATTAAAAAGCCCTCGTCTGGCCGAAGTTCGGACACAATTAGCAGGATTGGCCCGCGAATCCGACAAATCTCGGGAACCAGTTAAATATTCCCGTTATCCTTTTAAAGGGACATTAGGGTAGAGTTTTAGAGAACTAGGCAGGTAACTAGTTATTATTGTTTGTGTTTTCTTTAATTAATATAAATGTAGTTCCATAATAATTAACCGAAAAATGTGCATACCTATTTCGTTTTATTCTTGTTTGCCTGAGACTTTAAAAATAAGCAACCCTTGCTTTGACTGTAAATAATGCTGCACTTAAGTTAAGTAAGTAAGTAATGTAAGTACCCACTTATTTATTTTAATTACAGTAAAATATGATAATATAAGCACTGTTAATTTTTTATTATTATTACCCATTAAGCTTCCATCAATAGCCACTATCAAAAGTCGTCATCTATTAGGCAACACTCCTGGCCAAACACTAGTAGGTTCCCAAACTCACAAACGATCAAAGTTAGTCTTTATTAAATCATTTCGCATACAGCTTGAGCGAACAATGGCAGAGCTGAACCTTTGAGCAACAACTGCCAACTTCATTTTGACCAACTTTCCATCAGCACCGCAACATTAAATACATTCAACGTGTTTAAATTTACCTAAGTATCAGCATGTTCGCCTATGAATACTGTGTAAATATTTATCAAAATTATTACACCAAGGAGTTCAGCTAACATGGAACATGGCTTGTTAATATTAATTAATGAGCTCATATGAAGCTGGAACATAACACGAGGCGTTAACTTGAGTCTTCTTACCCTCTGGCGTTTGTTAACAGGACCATCTTGCTTGACCCCATGTTATAAGAGTTCATTATCATGGAATATAAACTTGCGATTTTAGATCTTCCTCTTACTTAGGTGTTACTTAGGGCCGTAACATTAATTGTAGAGGCCGAAAAACTCAAAAAGTTATTTAGTTTTTTCAGAAAATTACGACCGCCATTAGACGTGGTTTGATGTGGGCGATGCGATAGTCACATTTAAAATAGTTTCTAAGCGTTTTAATTTTTCGCCCAAAAACTGCTATTCGGAGGCCGAAAAACTCAAAAAGTCATTTCGATATATCGGAAAACTACAAACGCCATTCGACGTGGATTGATGTGGGCGATTGGATAAGCACATTTAAAATAGTTTCCAAGCGTTTTAATATTTCGGCTAAAAACTGCTATTCGGAGGCTGAAAAACTCAAAAAGTCATTTCGATATTTCTGGAAACTACAACCGCCATTAGACGTGGTTTGATGTGGGCGAAGCAATAAGAGCATTTAAAGTAGTTTCCAAGTGTTTTAATTTTTCACCCATAAACTGCTATTCGGAGGCCGAATAACTCAAAAAATCATTACACTATTTCCGAAAACTACAACCGCCATTAGACGTGGTTGGACGTGGGCGATGCGATAAGCACATTAAAAATAGTTTCTAAGAGTTTTTATTTTTCGGCCAAAAACTACCATTCGGGAGGCAAAACCTCAAAAAATCATTTCGATATTTCAGAAAATTACAACGGCCATTAGACGTAGTTCGATGTGGGCGATGCGATAAAGACATTTTAAATCGTTTGTAAAACTGCTATTCGGTGGCCGAAAAACTCAAAGACAGGAGTTTAAACTCTTCCGTGGTTTAAGCTACAATCGATCTCACGGCTCTTAATAACATATTTTGGTTGGGTTAGAAATAATAATAATCCTGGGACATTTTTGTACACACGGTTACCTGATCCCAAACTAAGCAGAGCTTGTACTATGGAAACCAGATAACTGATATTACTACATATACTACTTTTTTATTTGTAAATACATACTTAATATACATATACACCCAGACTCCGGACATAGAGACATGCTCATGCACACAAATGCATGTCCCGGGTAGGAATCGAACCTACGTCCTGCAGCGTGAAAGGCGCCTCCTCGCCAACCACGCTAACGGGCCCGTCAATAATTAATTAATTATGTAAAATGTAATGCAAGTTAGGCAGACGTTTCTCAACGAAGCATTTCTAGGAACAAAAGTGATTTGTAGTGCCAGTCTAAATCCATTATAACTTTCTATAAATTTGAGAGCTAATCTTTAAGCGTTCCATATCGCGGTGCGAACCGTATGCGGTACGCTCTATAGGTACTAACATAGAATTAGGGTTAAGAAACGATTTATATTTTATTGATAACAAAACAGCTGAGCTAAAAAAGCCATATAGCAATTTTGCAAAAGCAATTTTTTTTTCTTAGAATTGCTATGTTGCGTTTTAGTCCCGCATATACGATTTTTATATTACATTTTGAAGATTCTACATAAAATAACGTCATTCTGAAATTCAACATTAGGCTGTATAAAACCTAACCTATAGTAGCGGCATTCTACGATGGCCGGTTTGACATGTGCGGGGGTTAAAAATGAACCTTATTACAACGGAATAAAACTGGCCGTTTTAAAAAATAAGAATGTCAAAAAATTAATCCGAAAATGAATCTTATTCCTTATAATAAGGTGAATCCTTTCCCCCTCCCACATGTCAAACCGGCTATCATAGCGTGCTGCTACTATAACAGAATAATCTTTAACGTACTCCAGAATCCGCAGTCCGTATTTCAGGTGGGGGTGTATAAACCACTGAGCATCTATTATTTTGCGTTGAGTGCTAATAAGAGCTTTAGCACTAATTACTCGCCTTCAGTTTGCTTGAATGCTGACATTCTTCAGCCGTGGTTGGATCACGTGGATGTGTGAAAGAGTTTGCTTTTGGAGGTGACATTTAATTTGCTTTATTTTTTGACATAACTTAGGCGGCAATTAAGCGTGACCCTGATGTTACTAGAGGCCAAAGGCGTCGCTCGCATGTTGCGGATCTGAAGGTGAGTGGAAAGAGAAGAGTGTTGTGTCTCCGACTAAAATAGCTACTTTACGCCGATCTTCTATGAGAAGTTGGTTGTCGGTTGAAATAGCCCGTATATGAGCTGCAGTCTATTGGCTAAAGCTTGCCCAGTGATAACTGGAACTGAACGTTTGACTGGATTTAAAAAAAAAAAAAACTTTCTTTATCTAAGTCGGTTTCTAGTCTCTTGATCTCCTCCATTGAGCTACTTTATCATTAACCTTCAAATGATATTAATTATTAAGTATACCTGCTAGTACTACTAGTTTGCGGGTTCGCAGAAACAGCCTATTCGTAATTTGCCCTGGTCTCGGTGTCACTGGGATCGCCCCCAGTCCATTATACGGCAGCCGTAGTACAAGCGTTGCTTAGTTTGGGACCATACAGTTGGTGTGCAAGTCTGTAAATATCGCATTTATTACTAAATAACAGCCTTTCATAACCCGTAATTCTAGAATTATTCAAATTTAAATCAACTACTTTCAAACCTTTTGTGTGTCGTGAATTCCCAAAATTGTACATTTCCTTTGTACTAAAGATGAATATCTCTTTTATCTGTTCTTTTACAGCCGTTTTTAGAATAATCACAGCGTTTAGCTTGTACTAAAATCATTGGCATGTGAATAGGTGGTTAGGTAACATTTATTTTATGGCCGTCTGCCAGTCACCCATGACCGTTACAACAAAAAATGCAGTGTTCTTTGTTTAACATAACAGCCAATCATTACAAGGCGCTAGCATGCTAGTTAAGTCATTATTTTAAGCAATTTAGTAGGTAAAGTATTGCTGTGAATATGCTACGCGTGACTGTTTGATTGGGGATAAGGTTTTTGTTGCAATAATATATCGTATTTCCTTATAAAATGTTTGGACACGGCATGATTGCTTGTGAAAGAATATAAAGTGTGTGTACACAGATCGTTTATCTGATTTTACTGATGGTAGAGCCAAGCTGTAACCAATTGACTGCAGCCCATATGAGCTGGTACGGGGTAGTATCACTCTCTCATAGAAGATTGACGTTATGTAGCAATTACAGCTGCGTTTAGTAAGACGAGTGAGAGAGCCGGAAGCCCAAACCTGTCCCCCTTTGGGCTTGGAAACGGAGAGTTAAAATAAAATCACTAGTATTTAACAAAACGTTATTGTGAATGTAGTAGGTACTTACATTTTCATTTAAAACCTTTTAAGTAGCTGTTAGCGAAACTAGCATAAACACCTTGTTAAAATACCCTAAGAGTTTCTCACATCCATGGCCCGGTACTTGTGGTTTCCAGTCGGCTCCAGCGCAAGGCGTTGCGTAGCACCAGCTAACAAAGCCCCTGCAGTCGAGATCTGACGGAGTGGAAAACCTTAAACCCCTGAGGTATGTTGATGGAGATGTAGGTAGAGTAATTAAACCTACTACTACCTACCTACTGGATTGAGGGGAGGGACTTGAGAAGGAATGTTAATTATGATATCTTTAGTTTAGTTATGAATTTGAATTTGTGGTGATAAATCTACACTGATTGTTTACTAATAGAATAGCGGCTGAATACTCAACGGCTACTAAAGGTTAAAATTTACAATGAATGTAATAACATGCAAAAACAATACTGACAACGCGTCCATCAGTGACGCAAGACCAAGCGAGATTGAGCTCAAGTTTGTCAGTTAGAAAAGTTTATATGTACCACTTACAGAGCGCGTACAACCTATTTATATTTTTATTACTCGCTGTGCCCCACGGCTTCGCCCGCGTAGAAATTGGGTAAGCCTATGCCTTATTCCCGAGCCTACACTATCTACGTTTCAAATTTCATTAGACTCGGTTTAGTAGTTATCGAGATACGTGGTAATAAACGTTTAAACACACACACACACACTTAATTTCGCATTCATAATATTAGTAGGAAATAGGATCTTCGATGTGAAAGTAGTAAATAATAAAAGGATCTTGTATAATAGAGTCGTTTAATAAGTCAGTTAAACAACACGTTAAGCTATAGCTTAACTGTGCGTAAAGAACAGACATGATTGATACAAATACAAACAACGTAGAGGCCGTAATTAGATAATTAAGAGCTTCTTAATTAAAACAGTTCTCGCTAGCAAATCAAGAGAGATCTTCCTCGCCGCGAATGTCTTGTAAACTTAATAAGAGTATACGTTTAATATTTTAGCGAGTGTCGTGCCGCAGAGTGTGGCTCCCGCGGGAATGTTGGAATTGAGCAATTTGCAGAAACAGCTAATTTCAGGATGACTCCTGAATTTTTTAACTGGGCTTACCGTAGTCGTTAGTATTGTGTACTGTTTACTTTTTAGCGAGAATGTGGTTGTTTTGATACAGAACTTTTTCAGGACAACACCTTGTAGACACTGGTCATTGAGCTCCATTTTCAGAGCTGCCATTTTATTATAAATCACACGACGTACAGTGTCACATTCGAAAAATGTCACTTTCGCAAGATGTCACGCTATCTAGGTCTAAAATGGAGTTGTTCTATTAGTAATTAATTCAATTAACTTTACTGCCTACTGTTATTTTGATGAAGAAACAAAAGTTAATGCTTTGGTACAGAAGATATACAGAATAGAAAACAATTTACACAAATACTTACATGACTACAAATAACTGTGTCCTGTTTGTTCCCTCCGCAGACTAGTTTTTACGAAAACTTTTCGTTTTCGTTATTAACGTTTTTACGACAAAACGTCTGCAGTTATTCCCAGACACGTTTCAAGGTGACATTATTAAACCAATCTTCAGTTAGGTACTTTTGTGTATAAAATAGGAAAATTATTATTATTTTCGTTTGTATTCTAACTTTGTTTAATATCAGA
Organism: Drymonia ruficornis; assembly: GCA_947859195.1. Lineage (NCBI taxonomy): Eukaryota > Metazoa > Arthropoda > Insecta > Lepidoptera > Notodontidae > Drymonia > Drymonia ruficornis. The sequence goes on along the minus strand of OX401915.1, from coordinate 8,477,708 downwards.
CTTAGTAACGTAACATGTTTATTCAGTACATTAAAAAGCTCACAAATGTACAGGAATTTCACAAAAGTGCTCGTATTTTATAAAAAATAATGAATAAAAGAAATAAAAGCGGCGACCCGGCCCTCTCCGCTACAAAAAATACTTTTTACAAACTAGAAATTTTAGGCATCCAAATTGTAAAAGTTTATTTTTGTTGTCATACTACCTCACTACTGTATGGTCCTAAATTAAGTAACACTTGTTCTGTGGATACTGTACAATGGACACCCAGACCAGGGCAAATAATAGAAAGACTGTTTCCAAATTTTGCCGCCACAGCCGCGACAAACGGTAAATTATATTTAAATTTTGTATTTTACTTTATCTTTAATCAAGCTCTCGTATACAAAGATTCTGTAAAACTTTACATCCAATCTTAAAACTTGCCTATCACTCTTTTCAGTCCATGTCATCCTATTAATATTTCAAACTAAAATGTCTATACCTCGTAATTTAAGATGCATGAACCTTAATCCTGGCACGTCGTCTTCATGCAATTAATTTAGTTTTCATGGCGATGAGCTCATCGCGTCTTTCGCTATATCATTAACGCTGGGGTGGGACGTCGACTTAATCCTTCGTTATCGCAACGTCATAACCTTTTCTACTTGTGACATCATATTTATAGAATTTGAAACGCGTATGTGCACGATAATCGCTGTCAGTGTTACAATGCTGTGGACAATATGTGCGTTGGCATTTTTATGTTTTTGTCTAAAATACATACCTGTTTACCGCAATAGACGACTATTTATTAATATTTGAATGCTAAATAACCAAGGGTACTTAATTCGTGGGCACCTCTATCACCTCATAGAAACAGTGAAAAATAATATTCGATCGATAATACATTATATAAATATTTTTTCGGTCCTAATGCATTTTAACCTAGCGTATATCGTTCAGTGAACTAAGATGTATTTTTATCTTTCTTTTATCCATTTTAAATATCGCAACACTAAGAAGCGCTGTTTATGATAAACGGTAAAATTAGCAAAGTTTATTGCTTACACTGGCTTGCAACGAGCAAAGCCGCTAATAAAGTGCAAGCACTTCACGAGGTTATCAAAATTGCATTACGTAGCACCCAAAATACAATGTGACGGTTTCCGCGGGCCACGAAGCGGGCGGGGATCACGTGCAAGCAGCCTAATAAAGAAGACTTAGCAATGGTTAGACGAGCCTTGGTGATTTTCTTGTAGTAGAAACTAATCTTACTGTCTTACTAGTTAGGTCTCGAAAGAGTTACACGGTAGCAGTTACACTGTGAAAAATGTTAGGTAATTAACCTAACTTGCCTGGACTTGTCAACTACCTAAGACTTCTTCTTCTTCTTATCGCATGGTAAGTGACCAACCTGGTGTCAGAGATTTATATATCTGCCCAAGGGCCTCTGACATGGTTTAACTTAAAGGAACCTAGACTTAATTTTGTTGTTACTCAGAAAATTTAAATAATTACAATATCTATAAAGCCATTTAAGAAAGACGTCATCATACGTCACCCTAAGGAATAAAGATAATTTAATGTTAAATCTAACGCTTTCAAACATTATTTACCTAATAACTAACCGAAAGCCCTACTTACTTCGTTTAAACCCCCTGTCATTAACGTTCCATTTTATAAAACTTTGTATCCGCCGAGTTCCCAAATCGATTCGAATCGAGATTGTATTTCGAATTTTTGAATCGATTTCCATTTCATTAACATTCTAACGGCATTATATTGGAGGGGGTGTGTCTAGACGCTATTTGCCGGGTCCATTCTCTTGGTGTTTCTACGCAGGCTTATAATGAACGCTATACGGAAGGTGTCTTATGAATACTGACTACCCACCCCACGCAGCGACTTAACTTGTCAACGATGTAACGAATGAACTACGCGTGATATCGGCGTGTCGGTCTCTTTTAATAAAATTATGACAGCCGTTAATGTGGCGATGATATTTTTAAATTTATGGGTCTAGACTTTTAAATAGGTTTTTTTTTTCTACGCTCGTGTTTTATCTATACATATAATAAGAATGTAAAATTGGTCGCGTCTGTACATTCGAAATATTTGGAAAAAAAATAGTGGGGGGGACTTAGATGGACCAGCAGAATTCATTTTTATCATTTTTAGAATTTTTGTCTGTGTGTATGTTTGTATGTTTGTATGTTTGCTCAGATTTTCGAAAGAGCACAACTTCGAATCCACCGGATGGATTTCAATGAAATTTGGCATGGATATGACTAATAGTCTAACTTAACATCTAGGATACTTTTTTTATCGAAAATGTTTAGGGTTGCCACAGAAAATTAAAAAAAAACTACTTTAAAATTCTAAATGTTTGAAAGAGCACAACTTTCAATCCACCGGATTAATTTCAATGAAATTTGGTATGGATATGGCTTATAGTCCCGCTTAACATCTAGGATATTTATTTTTTCGAAAATGATTAGGGTTGCCATAGAACATTTGCAAAACTAAATATTAAAAATTACTTAGTTTTGTGTTAGATAGCTTATTCAAACAAAAGACATTAACACGTTTTAGAATTTTTAGGGTTGTCACAGAAAATTCAAAAAACTATCTAAATATTCGAACGCGACCAACTTCGAATCCACCAGATTGATTTCAATGAAATTTGGCGTGCATATCAATAATAATTCAACTTAACATCTTGGATATTTTTGTTTTCGAGAATGGTTAGGGCTGCCACAGAAAATTCAAAACATTAAAAAAACGACTTAAATATTCGAACGCGCACAACTTCGAATCCAATGGATTGATTTCAATGAAATTTGACATGGATATGATTATTAGTCTAACTTAACATCTAAGATATTTTTTTTTTCGGTAAAGTTTAGGGTTGCCACAAAACATTCAAAATCTACCTAAATATTCGAACACGCACAACTTCGAATCCAATGGATTGATTTCAATGAAATTTGGCATGGATATGACTAATAGTCCAACTTAACATCTAGGATTATTTTTTTCTAAAATATTAGGTTGTAAATTTTTATGACCACACAGAAATTCTAGCCAAAAATAAGTTTAAGTTATTGAAATACATCTATTTAGAGCGGAGCCCTACGGAGCCCTACGTTGTGTGTGATCCGACACTATTTGGACTAGATAATCTTAATTTTAATAATAATAATAAATATTTTATTGCTGCGTTCTACAATCTTAAGTTTAGTTTTTCTTAACTAGATGTCGCTATACTTAAAATCAGACAATGCCTGCCTTGCACCACATGGCAAAATTTAATATCTTCCTTGCTTCAAGAAATTCAGTTTTTTTATTCCTAATTACGTATAAAAAAACATTAAGCGGGTCTTTGTATCACGCGGAATCTTAGAATCTCTGGAATTCATCTCCACAGTACTAATGCCGTAGGGAAGCTACCTACCTAAGAAGTAAGTCTAGAGGACCTGCTAATTTTGAATTAAGTAGTAATAGAAACATAGACATTGGACTCTGAACTCCAACCCCTCAGGAATGATGCTGCTGGGTAACTGCCTGCTTAAACCATAAATCTGGAGGACCTGCTAACTTTGAATTAGCAATGTGGGTATCAAGTAGAAACTTCTCAGGCGAGGTCGCGTTTCCGATCCGGCGGTAGAATTTAAGGAAAACATGTAAAATTACTATTTGTAAGTGCCCCCCTAGGCCTAAACAAAATAAACGCTTTGACTATTGACTTAGACGATAAACTCCGGACTCGTTGCGAAGTGACTCTTATCTAAGCCGTGAGTCTGGAGCACTCACTCATTTTAAATAAGGAAAATGGGTATCAAGTACAAACTTAAACATTGAGCTCTGGAGTCCAACCGCTCAGTCGTGATACTATGAGTAACTACAGATATAGATAGACGGATACAGATAGACTGGTACAGACAGAGATACTTACCTACCGATAGATTACAGACAGACCGATTCAGACAGACAGATACTTACAGCTAGACTGATACAGACAGACAAATAAAGTCAAACTTTTGTTATACAACTAAGGCGCCAGGCAAGCGTACGGCTTAACAGCAGTTAAGCAGTTACCGTACCCTATAGATGCTTGCAACCAAAGGCATCGCTAGCACGTTTCCAACCTGAAGGGGAGTGGGGTTAGTGGGAGGGGATGGGGAGGTGGCTGGGTTGCGCTTCCGACTCTCTCCCTCATCATACGAAACGAAGGTAAATTAGCTACTTGAATGCCGATCTCCACTTTACTGGTATAGACTGGTACAGATAGACAGCCACGGACATACGAACTCAGACTGATGCAGACTGACGTAATACAGATTAGACGATAGACAAAATTATATTTAAGGGCTTCACCGACTGGACGCGGACGGAGTCGCGGGCACAGCTAGTCTATAATAATACTTTAAATCATCAGGCTTTTAGGCGAAGGTGAGGTAATACGGAACCCTGAAAAAAGGAAGCCGTAAGGTTGACTAAAAGGAAGGCAGGATGCGTCGTAAAGTAGCTATAACAGCTACGTTTTACACGATGAGTGAGAGAGCTGGAAGCCCAATCTCTCCCCCCTTCCCCGACCTCTGTCCAACTTCCTTCAGGTCGGCAACGTGCGAGCGATGCCCTTGGTATTGCAAGCATCTAGGTACAGGCTGGTAACTAATTAATATAATAAATTAATATAATAATCAGTTGAGGTGCACTATACGCTTGTTTGCCACTGTAGTCATCTAAAAAGTATTTAGTACAAAATTATATAAATAACGTGCAAGTTAACGTTCCTCGAATTTAATTTCCATTCGAATTATAATGTAAATACGAACAATATACCTCGTGACGTCACATATTGCTATCCGCGTCGTCGGCGGCGTTATCGTTTGACGGTGTCTCCGTAAGCGTAATGAATTCTCATCTAAATTAATGATAGAAATACCTCGGCGTTAGATTAACGCGTTAACTCGCACGGTGTTTCGGATACGTGGGCATATTAGACCGCGTTGTGTATTATTTAGAACAGGGTTTAGGTGCTAATTGGTAATAATCTATTTGAGGTATTTAGGTAAGAATTCAAATTGTTTCGTTTAGGCTTTACATTTACAAATTGTCACTTTTGTTCTTTTACTTAATTCTTCTTCTGGATCGGAAACGCGACCTCGACTGAGAAGATCCGGTAATATTGCAGTCTTCTTTTTCTTATCGTATGGTTAGTGGCCAACCTGTTGTCAGAGTTATTCAAGCCGCCCCGCGCCCGCAGGCCTGTGACAAGGCTTAACGGCTGCTGCCTAGATGACAACAACCGGGATCAACTTTTTACGTGCCCTCCGAAGTATAGAGACGCTAAGATTAAATGCCACTGAATAGTTACCCATCTCTGACTGACGTTTCTAAGCATTGCTTAACCTCCAATCGTTTACCGATCAGCCCCCCTAGACAAGTGGCATGAACGCTATAGAATCGAATAGAATAGACTTGACAATGTATGGAAATGTCAGACGCCGCTATGTAGATCAACAGCAAGTTGCTATGTAGACCACGTGACTTATGTCATTTCCATACATGAAGCGTAGCGATTTGAAGGAACGCTTGTAGACATCAGCCACTTGTCTAGCCTTTCTGTGATTGCAGCTGGCCAAGAGCGTCTCATCATGCAGTGAGAAAGGTGAAAATAGATAGTGTTGCAAACACATTAACATATTAATTTGTTTCTAGGCAACACTACGTAGAATTCATTATAACAGAAATAGAATACACTTTTAGAACAAAGACTTCCGGGTCAAAAACCGTACGTGCCAAATATGTCTCAAAATACGTCACTAGTGGTTATTGTTTCTCTAACATTCATCGATTCCTTATTTAACAATGACTTGTAATTTGACCGTCACAGAGTCCTTCATTAGAGGCTATTTCTGGACTCGGGGTAACGAACCCTTACACGGTTGATGTGTTTAATTTATAGATGTAGATGCAAATTTTCCCATCGGGCACCCCAATTCAACCCCATTATTTTAGTAATACGCTACTCTTTGTGCGACGGCTATATGTAAAGCTTTTGTGAATAGGATACTACGTTTGATCTCTTATAGTAACGAATAGCCATTCAAACAATAGCAGATTTGAGTCGCAAGAAGAGGCCAGGAAAGTTTTTATGTTATCCATAAAAATACCATTACTGATAAGAAGGCCGTGTAAAGTACGCCAAAGCCGTGTAAAGTTAATTAAGTCTTTCATTTGTAAACATTATGAATGTCGGAAAATAATTTGGAACATATCCTATACCGACTTTACCCAGCTTAATATATTTATCCCAATAGTTTCACATTTATTTACAAAGTATTTATTAGCACGTGTTTCGAACATTGTCATGTAAATCCGACGAATTTGAATCCGGCACGCAATTAATCCTCAATTACACCGCGGCGTATTTAATTAAAACGTTGGAATCATTTTCGCTCGACTTTAATTTTGTTTTGTGCGTATTCTATTGTCGCGTTTTCCGGCAAAGATTTACATTGATAGCAACCAGGCTGTAAATTACGCGCAATTAACTCGATAAAGCGACACCTCGTTGCGCTACGCTTGAATTATGATCGTCAACTCGATATATTGAACAATGTATTTAGTTCCAAATTGGATACTGTCGATTTGTTTGATGTTTTAGCAAAGTTTACATGTCGTTGTATTTATTTATTACGGGACAAAATGTAAAATAATAGGCTATAGGCCATAGGCTATAGGCTAGAAAAGAAAGGCCCTGGTTGGAGGAATATTGATAAAAACTAATTTTACTAAAAGGACATATTCCTTTATTTTTCAAACGAATACATTATTCAAAAAAAATATTTTATTTTAATAGCCGTTATACGTCCCACTCCTGGGCAAAGGCCTCCCCTTTACGTCTCCACATGTCATCATTCAAATAGTTCTTATAAATTTGTATGAATCTGTGCTATCATTAATATTTAGCTCTATAACCACGGTATTTTTTTCACCCTGAATAACATAAAATACCTATGTGGTTACAAAAACATGATTAAAAAACGGAACCACCATTTCTAAGTCGTACGTTTTCAAAATAAAAGTAAATAACTAAACAAAGATAAGCTTTGCTTTGACTTGAATTAAATTTTATAAAAATTAAACTTTATCTGCGACAAAGAAGTCTAAACTTACGATCAGTGGTGCAAAAGAAATCTGGCAGCAATTTTAATTTTCAATAGCCCGAAGGCGCCACAAACACAGCGGTCGCGATATAATGTTTTATACCTTTGGAACTTATGCAATGGTCCAAGTTAAAAACTTTCAGTTACAAAAATACTTTGAACTTTAAATTAAACACACTGAAAACTTACAATACTTAAATTAAGTCTAGGTTAATCACCGTTATTTGGAAGGATGGATGGAAGTGGAAGATTGTGGATATGAAGAAAAAAATGGTAAGACCTTTGCTCAGCAGTGAGACAATAAAGTTAAAATCCGATTCAAAAACTATTCTACCGTGTTTTAGTAAATATGGTAAATATAACTTGTACAGTTGTGTCGAACAGAAATAAAGAAACAGATGAACAGCGGAGGTTTTTTATTCATGTATACTACCAATTTTGTGGCCGGGGATGCACTGGTAAGGCAACCGCGATACAACAGACGAGAAAATTCGAATAGAACTTGCCTCAAAATCCAATGGAGTAATTTACGCGATATTTTTTTTAGATTTGTTTGTATATGTTGTGTTGTTACGTGCCTGCGTGAAATTAATAAAAGTATTATGCGTTTTTAATTAATTTCAAACACGCTACAGTTTATATTTTGCGTCTCTATTGTATCAAAACATAGCGTAACAATATTTCGCGATCCGAAACTCTACTTCATTTCAACCTTTTTTAAGCTTTCTTCCTTTATGTACTTAGTACCCCACCTGTTTGCTCCGGGGCATTGCTCTTTTATATTTTTTTAGGTAATACACCAGTTAGTAGAGGTTTATACACGAATCAAAGTAACGCTTTAGTTGTTTTAGGGTTCTGTCAGATTGGGGACAGAAAACGTTCCTCGGCTTGATTATAAGTGGCAAATTAAATTACTCTGTAGAAGAGTAAAATATCACGGAACTATTTTGTTATGAAACAATGTTCTAGACATCAGTTTACTTTGTGTAATTATAAAATTCATCCTTAATAGCTATCTGTAATAGGTATTATTATTTTAATATACATTTGATTTTACGTCAGCTCACACCGTAAACGATGCACATTGGTTGGAAGTAGTACTTTGCCAAATGTGCAACATGAAAAAAGGGTAGTACCTACGACTATTTTATATTAATTTCATCACATAATTTCTTGCCAAAATTATATTTATACAGGCCCTCAGCTCAAAAAATATACGCTACAACATAATGTTTTTGCTACTTTTTTATACGTTACACGTTTTTATTTCATTTTTAAAGCCCTTCAATTTACCCTTTATATTCTGATTAAACCTAAACAAACATCATACTCAATGTTACGTTTTTCTTCGTGTTTACAATTAACGAACAATAAAAATAGGTTTGAGAAAAAATCACAGTATATTTTGAGGAGTAATATTATTTTTCAATAAATGAATTACTTTGTCATAGTCTTCTTTAAATAAATTACTTTTAACCAAAAACGTCAATGCTACTTCCCGATATTTAAAAATCTAAATAACGATTATTTAATATCCTAAAGTATAACACAACTTACAAAAGAATTCTCCGTCGTTTTCAAAAGCTCTTGCGCTAATCGCTCGAGCATTACCTATTAATGCAATTTGGAGGTTTTTTCCACCAAAAACAAAAGAAAATAATTTCCACGTCACGTCGGAGGAGCACGTGTCTTACATTTCTAATTTATGATTTATAAAGCATTAACCTAAAAGCTCCGAAGTAAGCCAGTTCGTGAGTTACAAAATTGTTCGCGAGGGATTTAAAAGAGGAATTGTGTGAATCCTATTCGTCTAAATGGATGTGAATAAATAAGTGAGGAGAATTTATTTTTAATTCAAGAATAATGGTTCCCTCTTAACATTGCATGGAATATTTTTCTTTAATCTGACTAGAGTGGCAAACAAGCGTAAGGCCCGCCTGATGCTAAGCAGTTGCCATATCCTATAGATGCTTGCAATACCAAAGGCGTCGTCGCTCGCATGTTGCCGATCTGAAGTGGGACAGTGGGAGTGGGGAGTGTAGAGTTGTAATACCTAGCTTACACAGATCTTCTGTGAGAGGGTGGTACTGCCCTGGTTGAGCCAGCCCATATATGAGCCGTAAATTGGCTACAGCTTAGCTCTTCCACCAATATTTTTATTTTATACTAAATTGTACAAACTAAAATCATCACTGCTATGGCGGATAGTTAAAGCGTTAACATAAAAATATACCGACTTATACAAATTAATTAACCATTAATGATAACTTCATTGGGTTCATCAAACGATCTAACCTACCTTTTACGCAATTTTCAATACCTACTGAATAATAGAAACACAAAATTAAAGTTTGCCTACCGCCGGCTGCGAGAGCCGACTGCTTCTATGTAAATCGTTTATCATTTAAATTAATTTGACTCCATGTTCGCTAAACGCTCTTATTCATTTCCTTCTCTTAATTAAGCAATCTGTTTACAATGAAGCAATTAATTGGCATTTCCATTGTTTGAATTTTCAGAAGTATTTTAACTTCATCCGTTCAAATTGGTCGGTGTTTGAAATTGAAACTGTTAAAGCCGTTGATATTAATAATTATTTTTATTGCGTCCAAGAAATACATAAATATCCTTTATGCACAGTACCTATTTAAAAATAAGTAATATTTATTATAAAATAATCACGTTACTGTAGAGGTCTGTTTTAAAATTATCGTATTTCTTTTATTCTCCAAATAAATTTGACGTTTTGACAGTTTTCCTATAGAATATCTGTCAAAACGTCACATTTATTTGATGGATAAAAGTTATCCGACGATTTAAACTAATGATATTAACTTACACACACCTACACCATAGATACTAGATTGGTAATATCATTAAAGACTAAAAAATATATTTATCAGACACAGTAGGTACAGTAACGGCCCAATAAAAGAGCTGCTTAACTTTGACGCATCTTACAAAACATGACAAATAAAGACGTCTCAAACTGCTAAGTTGAACTCAAAGATTTGAGTAGCTTTTGAGTAGTCAGCCGTAAGTATGTCAATGTCAACACACTCCAAAACTTTTTTCCTATTAACCTCTTTTGTTTGATACCGGGCCGAAAGTGAGGTGGAAATAAAATTGTTTATTCAAGGTTCTTGTCAGGTCAATTTTTCCGGCGAATGGTTGCGGTTGCATGTCACTCGGCCATTTATAAGGACCTAGGTGAGAGCCCTTAATAGACTGCTGACAGCTAAATGTCACCCAACGTTTATTTGCTCACGTTTGTCGCACTATTTTAACGTTAGTTTATTGTATTGTGGAGTCAATATCTTCTGTTATTTGCAATTTTGGCCTTGCGTTTGTAGTATTATGCTTGAAGTTGGCATGCTTAGGTTGATTAAATGTTTAGGTATTTTGATGAAATAAACCGTAGTAGAACAATTTTTTTAACATTTATAGTGCCTATACACGATAGAGAAAAAGAGGTAACCAAATGTTGTAAAGTTGTAATTAAGGTACTTCATATAATTCTGCAAAGTAACCTCTTTTTATTAGTTTTATGATTTTGCTGGACGTAAAATGAAGGATTGAATTAAATCTGTATTTTTTGATAAATAAATATCGCCTGACTTATACACCAGTATAGTCCCAAACTAAGCAACGTACCTACTATGGCTACCCGACGATGGACGGGGGGTGATCTCAGTGCTACCCAGACCAGGACAAATTACGAAAAGGACGTTTCCGAAATTTACCTCTGGTGGGAATCGAACCTGCAATCACCCGATGCAGTGAACCGAACAACCAATGCTCAATCCACTGGCGCAGTTGTCAATTTCTGGATTAGCCTTTGGTATAATGCTATATTCTTAAAATGCCAGATTTGAGAAATTTCAAAGGTTACTGTGACAGTAACTTTTCGTTAATTTTATATCGACCTACAAAATCATAAAATCCTTAAAAATAATATGTACCCATAGATTGGCGTGTCCACGTATAATCCAGTGCGTTACTGTGCCATTAACCGTGCCCGCTTGCCCGTGCCATGAGCCAATTAATGTGATCTATAGCCAACGCGTTCGTTAAGTATTTATAAATTATACATCAGCTTAATAAATACTGGAAAGTGTTATTATTAATTATGTGTAAACGTATACCGTTTAATCATTTACGATAGTAATCGCTTTTTATATTTTTTTAATTGGTCGGTTACGTTGTGTGAAATTTAATAATTGCTATGTCAAAGTGATGGTTTTTGAGACATGTTTTTTTTTAAATTGTACTAAAATGATAAAAAATTCATTACTATTGATTCCGTGAAGGGGAACCGAAGGGGGACAGATTCTACAAATTTAAGATTCTACCAATTTAAGATTCTACTAATGTCAGGTTCTCAAAATGATAGATTCTTGAAATGCCAAATTCTCAAAATGCCAGATACGCGAGACTTTTGGTGATGACATACGCTTAGGACCAACTGACTACCAAATCTCACCACTGCACTGGTGGTAAGTTGCTTTGTACGAGCCAGTGCCTCATGATCAGCAGGTTTAAGACCAACAATTGATACCGTATTTCAAAAGTAGGTACCTAATGCCATTATGAAAGAAAAACACACAAAAATATGCTGCTCATTACTTTATATTACTACAGTAATGCGTACTCGGTCCGTATTCACGCTGCAAAAAAACCTGATATATTTTGTGTTTTCTTTTCATTTCCGGCGAACATAGAAATACACCAGTAATTATGAACATTTTTGATGGAATAACGACGGTCCCGCATTTAGTACTCCATAACCAGGTTATAAAAACAGTCTTTCTAACAGCGAAAACGTTAATTAAGTAGGCATATTATAAACTTGGAAAATATTATGTTTTTAATGAAACTCTGGGTGGGATATTTTTTGTTTTTTATAAAAACATGAATTAGGAACAAAAATGTACATAGTAAGTACTTGGTAATAACGGTTATAAAAGAAAAGTAACTGTTTCAATGTTAACGGTTCCTGTGATTTATATCGAGGACATCCGGTATTTATGCTTATTGAATACCAAATACTCTTGATTTAAATGCTTATAATCAGTGTCATAAACCAATGTAAATAGGTGAGAAATGCACGAACTATAAACAAGGTGTAACAATAATGCTGTAAGGGGTCTGTTTCAGAATCGGGAGATAACTCTTATTCCCCAAATAAATTTGATGCTTTGACAGTTTTTCCATAGACTATAAATTTGATACTTTGACAGATTGTCTATGGAGAACTGACAAAATATAAAATTTATTTGGGGAATAAAAGTCATCTCTCGATTCTGAAACAGGCCCACAGTAGGTAGATACTATTGTTACACCTTGTATAAAGTGTAAATTAGGTAACTCATAAAATCATTGGAAAAACTTACACGATCTTATAGGTGCCTACTTACGTTTATATTTAAACAATTATACTTAAATAATTATGAACTACTTGGTATCCACTTTATAGATTTTATTTGTAGTAGAAGGCTGTAAACTACTTATTAAAGTTCTAAAAATCTCAACAACTCAAGAAATTAATGTCAATCACTTTTATTGGCTGAATAAAAACGGTAGCATCGTATCGCGCCTCGACAAACTATAAATTTTAACTCTAAAAAGGCAAATAGTTAATGTTGAAGCTTAACGCTCCCTCAATTTATAACTTTCATGCCCCGTTCGGTGGCTTTATTGAAGTATTTTTGGACTAATTAAAATTTCTACCCGACTTTTTTCAAATTCGGACATAACTGGAGTAAGGCCGCGTTTATGTTATAGTTTAGCGTTGAGCGTTAAGTATGTAATGATTTTGAATAAGCATAGCGTTCCATATATTTTAAAGCGGAATCTTATAATGTTGTGACTTTAAAAATCACAAAATGTATGCAGGTTTGAATAATCAAAACTGCATAAATTTTTTCAACCAGAAAACGTCCTCTGCAGAACATAATGCCTCGACCAATGACTTCAATAGGTCAATACAATAAATAAAACATTCCAAAAGCCAAACAAAAATCAAGAAGTAGTTTAATTATCTATATAGATTTTTGGTAGCTACTTGTTGATTTTGTAGGCAAAATGTAAAACATACTTGGAATTCATCGGTTCCTTTTTACTTTTACTCGCCAAACCGTTACAATGATTTTATAATATAACACGGTTAAAATACTAAAAAACAATATACACACATACAACATATAGTAAGCGATAACGCTGCTTAAAACGCTCCGCTATGCTTTTGTAAGGTGTAGCCTTAATTTCTCAGTAACGGACGTTATTAATTTTGTTAACTATTCGATCAATGTTAAAGGTTTTGTGTGAAGTTGGAAAACATTTTAGTTAATTATACTCCGATATCCTTGGTTTGAGGTTCTGAGGACATGCAAACGATGTTTTATAAAAAAAAAAAAATCAAGAGAAGTCCAATTATTTTGTGGTCTCACTTATTTTTCTGTTTTTACCACTTCATCTATTGATATTTCGACGACCGCTTAGCGCAATGGTTAGAGCGCTGGCCGCTCGGCTCACTGCACTCACTGGTTGGGGGATCGATTCCCGACAGAGGCGAATATCGGAAACGACCTTTTCGTAATTTACCCTGGTTTGGGTGCCACTGGGATCGCCCCCAGTCCAGTATATGGTAGCCATAGTATAAGCGTTGCTTAGTTTGGGGCCATACAGTTATTGTGTTAGTCTGGCGATATTTATTTTACCTTCATCCCTACACCAACTTCAATAATCTAATTCCACATGATGGACCACGTATGGTAATCGTAAATAACTCCGAAAACCGTAACTCCTCAACCAACCCCGACACTTAAATCAAGATTAAGTGTAGACATACGAGCTGTATATATGTACTTCAAAATATGTCGGCACTAAATCAAAGTTTAAATAAGAAATTCGCCCCGGCCTGAGCGACATCAAAGTGAGATTTAAAAGTGTTGTAGGCTAAAGGGTTAGATCGTAAATGTTAGCGGTATTTATACATAGTCGTTAAACGGTAAATCACCGGATAAAAAGTTGTGTTTTTACATTCAAACTGCCCTAATGGGAGCTACTCTGTGTGCTGAACAAGAAATAAAGTGGGGGAAATATATTGGTGTTTAAAATCGTGTTCGGAACTTGTTGCCAATAATTATAAGGGGTAATTTTCAGGTGTAGAGAGTACATAGTAAATTCCAAATTTTTATTTTGTGACTCTGTGAATTTTATTTTTATTCTGCGATAGCAACTTATAATTTTTATTCTGCGATAGCAACTTAGAGCGCAGCTTCTCTACTGCGCTGCGCTGTGTCGTCGCAACGGATCAAAGGGTCGACGGGCGAGAGACGAAGCGGAGGAAGTTGATGCGCCAGTACAAAATCTTGCGACGACGTAACGCAACGCGCTAATGGAGCCCGGCCCTTAGGGCATTTCAAAAACGTAACCCTTTGCCACAGAGTAAAGACTAAAGAAAGAGGTGCCCTTATTAGATATATGTATGAAAAAAAACGTGGTCATTGTTTTTTCATTTTCATTGTTCTATCTACTGGTAAATAGTTGAACTACTCGCTTCGTTTCATGTCGATGTTATTACTAGGCCGACCACTCGGCCGAGTTGCTTAGGGCAAGTCCCCTTAGTAATTGGTCCATGCCCTTTGCTTAAAGTGCCACAAACTTTTCTGGTACGGTGGCCGAAAGAGGAACTAAAATTTTCAATACAGAAATGTCATAATTTGACAGCCTTGCATCGACACTAGCGACACTCTCAGCGGCCCAGATAATCTTGTAGGACTGCACGCTTTTCTTTTGTCCTCAACCTACTTACTATAGGTACCATTTCATTAATTATAATCATAATATTAATTTAATTAATTCACCAAAAACAATGGAGTATTAATTATGTTTTTATCTATCTTTTATGGGGTAACACGCAAACGCCACATGTGTTACGTATCTACATTAGGTTTGTTTGTTGTCGATTTTATTTTTTGTTTATTTGCATTTAGCATAACCTATAATGGACAGAATACTATAACATTATAACAATGCTAGTTATGCATAAGCTATGTGCATTAGTGATAGTATTATGTGTTATCAATCAAGCACATGGAGTCTCAACTCTCAACATTGATAGAATTATGGAATTATTCCTACCACCATAGTGGTAATGGTAAAAAAAACCTAATTCCCCCAACTCAGAGCGCCGAGTTGCTTAGCCAATGAACTGCCACTGTAGCATTTTGCTGTTGTGACCGACCTACTGTTTGGGCGGTTGATACTGACCGACCAATCAGAGTGTCGGTCACAATAGCAAAAAGCTGCAGTGGTAGGTCTATGGCTAAGCGACTTGGGGGCCCGATACCACGTATGCCTCGCCCGAGCACTCATATTATAACATTATGTCTATGAAGCACTGCACCCAGTAATTTACCATTCATCATAACAAATGGCTTCTTACTATTAAAATTAAACGCATTCTCGTATTTTGATTTGTATTCCACAGGTGGATATTAATATTTCACGGCGGATGAATCATTAAGTCAAGTCAGAACTGCGAGTACAAGTTGGAAGTTTCTTTATCAAATGAAAACTTGGCAGTGATAGTGGCCTGTGAAGTTAACTTCGTATATTGGCCCGTTTTCTCTCTGATATTGCTTTAAGTAAAGTGTCGAGTAAATTGGTGGTAAAACCAAGCTGTAGCCAATTGACTGCAGCTTATATACGGGCTGACACTACAGGGGTAGTACCACCCTCTCACAGAAAATCTTCGTAAAATAGCTCTATTACAGCTGCGTTTCATACGATGAGTGAGAGGACCGGAAGCCCAACCCTGCCCCAAATTTTGGTCTGGATGTCACTGGGATCACCCCCAGTCCATTGTAAATCTGGGGATATTTATTAATTAATTAATTATTTAGGGTGAAATCCACGGCCATACCGTACTAAGTACCGTATAAGTACCTACTTAGTTTGGTATACTTACTGTAATAGCTAGTCTGAAATTGCAAAGTTTCGTTTTTACAATTTAGGTAATCCAAAACTTAGTTCATAATAAGAAAATAGTCGAAAGAAAACACACTTAATTTGCTACTTACTGAAGCATATCGATTGCAATCGATTTAGCAATACGAAATAATACATGAACGGAAATTATTCATATCTTATTAAAACAAGACAAAGAAAATATAAAGGGACAAGTTTAATGACGCATAAAAATGGTTTCCATAAATAAAATAATACCGTAGTTGACCGGTATCATATAATGGATCACTTAATTTCGATTACCTCCACGGACCCGATACGGGAACAATACGACACCGGATATTACTCGTTTCTGCTTTTTGATCGTTTTTCACCTTATTTTCGAAACCAAGCCGTGGCGATCTTTAACAAATAGCAACACGTCCAAATCAACGAGACCTCTCAAATTATGCACTCTAACCCTTCAGAGTTCGGACTTATTAAAAAGTGCACGGGACGGGGAGGGTCTTTTAAAATTGGTGGGACGTTGTTTGTTTGATGTAGAATGCCCCTTCGGCCTTGCAGCGATGAAGCGTATCAAGCTTGTGCCCATTATTTTAATGGCCAATCAATATATTCCCCATAGTTACACAACATATTTCACTACGGTTATTTAGAGGATCTACTAATTAAGTTTGTTTGAATATTTACTTTGAACATTGTTTGAGTTAAACTGTTATTAAGACGTTATAATTTGGTTTCCTTAATCTCGGGGGTGTTATTAATTATGTACGAGATTGGAAAATAATAATCTGGCTGAAAACTCATCTTATTTTATGAACTCCTTTTCTAGTGATCAAAACTAGAACTACATTAGTGTTAAAAAATATTATTTTTAATTTATTATTCATTTTTGGCACCTGAATGAGAGTAATTGTTGTTATAAACATTACTAATTATTAAATATGCTACCAAACTTTAATAAAAATCCGTAATTTGCGATTCGTATTTTTCAATTGATATTATAATAAACAGTGCTATTTTAATCAAATAAATGGACTTCTCCGCGCACCCTTACAATAAATATAATTTATATCCCCCGCTATTCAAGTAACATGCCTGTCAACGTTGACATTTTTATTTTAAGGAAGCTTCGATGAAGTTACATTGAATTACCAAGGAATTATGTCGATGATACTAATTATCACAAAAGAAAAAAATAACAGTAAACCCCAAAACTGTGGCACGGAAACATTAGAAAATATAATTTTTAAAAATAATGTAATACCTACCTGCAAATTGTATTCGAATGTTTTCCACATAAATGATTAAATTTCGATATTACTTTCATTTGTGCATTCATCTCTGATATAATTAGGTTGATCTTCGATGCTGTTCTTCCAATTTTATTGTTCAGTAGCTTTTCTTAACGGAGCGTAAAATTGTATTATTATTTTCTTTACAACAACAAATTTATACAATGATTTCAAGATGATAATTATTTTTTACGTCAGATACACATACGTACTTACTGAAAGCTCAGAATAGGTACCTGGTATTTTTCGTAGTGCTATAAGTTAAGTTTTCAGATGCTGTACTAACCTTCAATACCTATTGAATACGTGTCGATTGACTGATCACTTTCTAAGCACTATAGATGATACCGTCTGATTCATGGACAATTGGGTGGTAAGAAAATTCTGATCAGAGAAAGAAAAGCTATGCGATAAAACAAGATACTCTGATAGTCTAGAGTACCTCGACGTATTTTTTTTCATAATTTTATATTCAAATGAACAGAAGTCATTGTCATTAAAAATAAGGAAAACAAATAATATAAAGATGCTATCACACATCCCTGACCATGTGCACGAATCGTTATGCTCCACCGAAACCACCAGCATTCTTAATTTCGAGGCACTAAACCCTTAATTGGAACTTCAACTTAAACCTTTTACGGACAAGGTTTAAATTTAACTGGTGAAATGGTCCCTGTGTATTGAGTTAGTCGTGTCCAGCGTATGAGAGAAAAAAGTAAGATTCCACCATGTCTGACCATTTCCGACGGCTATTATTCTGTCTCCCTCTATATCCGTTTCCGGCTGTCGCGAGAACAAAATACTACTGCAGATAAAACAGGGTAGGTATTCAGGGTACCTACTGTACTTTTTTTAGAAGTGACCCTTTGAGTTATAGTGAAAGGGATGGAGAATACGTTTTGTGCTATTTGTGAAGAGCACTCGAAACTGCACACAATAGATGGATTAGTGAATGAAAGTTCATGATTTTTTTTGGACGTTCTTGAACTGTCTATGTAATGTAGGAATCAAGGTATATATTTTAAAAAATGTAGAGGTTATTTTGATGTTCACAAGTATCAAAGTCCTACATAGTTGGAGTTCTAGAATAATTTTCATTTTAGTACAATATATTTATTCAAAGCCAAACCCTCAACTTTCTAGAAAGTATTGATCAACTTAGTGGCATTACAAATCATTTTTGTTCCTAGAAGAACTTTGTCAAATCATTGTAAACTGGATAAAATTCTCTATGAATTAGGTGGAAAGATTTTAGAAATTCCAGGTAATTTTAATAATTTAAGTCACCTTACTATGCATATGCCATAGATTTAAAATCTTGAAAAGAGTTGTTATACGGTTTAAGTATAATAATAATAATAATAATAATAATAATATCCTGGGACATTTTTACACACGGCTACCTGATCCCAAACTAAGCAGAGCTTGTACTATGGAAACCAGATAACTGATATTACTACATATACTACTTTTTTATTTGTAAATACATACTTAATATACATAATTACACCCAGACTCCGGACATACAGACATGTTCATGCACACAAATGCATGTCACGGGTAGGAATCGAACCTACGACCTGCAGCGTGAAAGTCGCCTCCGCGCCAACCACGCTAACGGGCCCGTCACTAACGTCACGTAACTATTTATCTTCGTTTACACATAATAAATAAGTAGGTATCACGAATTTCACGCGCAAAGATCTAGATTTATATTCAGACTAATTTGCAAAAGTAAACCTTAATTATCTAAGTTATCTCAAGTCCTTGTAAATAATTAAGTGATACGAAATAATCAAGTTTACTTAATATCTGCGTTGATTGGTTTATTCACTGACTCTAGGTCTTAATTATCTCGAAAATACATAAATCCACGGATAAATATTGGCCTTCTCAAAATTACGCTTTGAACTTGAACACCCAACATAGTATGAAATTAAATAAATTGGTTCTCAAATTTATTGTATGATGTGAAAGGAGGCAGCCTGTACTGACAACCAAAGAAAACTCAGGGTTATACACGTAGGTATCTCTTGTGACCCATCCCTCTAAAGTCCGACACCCGCATCCGATTACAATTATTTTCAGCAAATACCTTTTAAAACTTCAGGGTGCGTCACAGTGTGAAAAGTATACAAATTCCATTGATGTATTATTGTAGCAGATATGATACCTCCTTACATTGGAATTACTAGATTTGTGCTTAACATTAGGGACACATAAAAGTACTCAATACCACAAGGTGTCCTACTAGGACACTGAAAACTACTCGATACCTTCTGGTATCTAAAAGTATTTTTTCGTGTCCCTACTTAGCTTACTACATACAACGAAATTCACATAGGTATCTGTTATCGCAATCTCAAGTTGACGATCAATTTAAAGGCATTTTGAAGGGTATTATTCACCAGAAGATGAACTATATTTGCAATACCTACAGACCTGTTTTCAACATTATTTTTCGCGAACGACTGAGTCGTACCGTGTCCATGGAACTCCGTTTAGTAGGGCATAGTGTTTTGGACAGTCTCCCTCTTTCCTGGTAATGCCTTTGGCAAATTCTCGTTTTTCCGACGAACCGAACGGATTGGACTAACAAACAAGCGGTGACTGTAAGTGAAAAGTTTGGATGTTTGTGCTTTTATCCAGTCCCCACAGTGTAAAAAACAAACAAATAATAAAATTGAATTTATTTAAAAAATTAAAAGGAAAAGTTATTTTTACAAAAAATAACCGCTACACGTACCAGCGGGGTTACTCCGAAATACGTCGCTGACGGATCGTCCGAAGTACGGATTCGATTTACGATCACAACAATGTCAAATCGTAGAGAAAAACGAAAGAAGAAATGTCAAATCACGACAATCCGTCAGCCGAAACGTTAGGTTCGTATTTCGGAGTAGGCCAGCTGATATTGGATAATACATTAACATAGGGTTCTTCAAAGGGCATGTTTACAGGTTCTTA
Organism: Drymonia ruficornis; assembly: GCA_947859195.1. Taxonomy (NCBI): domain Eukaryota; kingdom Metazoa; phylum Arthropoda; class Insecta; order Lepidoptera; family Notodontidae; genus Drymonia; species Drymonia ruficornis. The sequence continues at coordinate 8,457,313 of OX401915.1, read as the reverse complement.
AAAGGTCAGCACCGCGTTTACTCCCTTTAAGTTGCAGATGTCCTGGGCGACGGTTGCTATTTACCATCAGGGGAATATCTGTCCGTTGTCCTGCCTAGGCAATAAAAAAATAATGGCTTTACGAAGCAATTTTCAGAACAAAATTGCCATTTTAAATCAACTTTCTATAAAACTTGAGGATAGTATGGAGTGGGCTTCTCATAAGGATTACAGCTGCAGATATCTTACAACTATCGTAATGTAATATTTTTTTTAGAACGAATAGTGTACTTTAGTGTTCAATTTGTACTAGTGGTCGCCCGTGGTCGAAATTCGACCATAATTAAATTTTAAGTTGGAACGTTAGTAAGGTTATATTATCATTCGATTAAACGGTTTTTGAAAAATGGATCATCCCCATTCTGGACTGTATAGGGACCTATAATATACACCATGGACCAGTTACTAAGGGGACTGGCCCTAAGCAAGTCGGCCGAGTGGTCGGCCTAGTACTAACATCGACATAAAACGAAGCGAGTAGTACAACTATTTACCGGTAAATAGAACAATGAAAATGAAAAAACAATGACCACGTTTTTTTTCATACATATATCTAATAAGGGCATCTCTTTCTTTAGTCTTTACTCTGTGATATACACCTACACTACATCATAGATTTATATTGGTTTATTCAGAGATTAAGACATTCATATTCAGTTAAAGAAATAGAAAAAGGGAGCAACACTCATTAATTGCCACATAAAACAGTCTTCACCCTTTTAATCATATCAAAAGAGCAATCTTCCGGCCGGATGGACTACTAGCGACGTTCACCTTGCTGTAGCACCTTATGTAAATAAACATAGATGTGAAATTCGTTTGACATCCAAAATTCCGTTATCGGGGTGTAATTTCGAAACTTCCACGAATAACGATGATCTATCATATTACAAATTCGTTTTTGATTCGTGAAAATCTAATTTCGTGGTTCCGTCTTTCATGTCGCTGTTACTTGTTCTTTAATCTTCCACTCGGTTTGAGTTACTTGCTTCTTTAATTAATGCTCGCGATATTTATTTCTATAAATGTGACATTGTTTTGAAGTATCCGGTAACGGTTTGTAATGGAGGTTTGTAATTCATTTCCTAAATTAGGTGTTGTTCTGTGAATACAAATTCAATTTCAAAATTAACGCTGTATCTACCTTTATCTTTCTACAGATTATTATCTAAACTAAAATGAACTAGGTAGATAACCATGTTACTTATGCATAAGTAGGTGAATAAAAACAAAAGACGATCTATCAATTTTTAGAGGTGAAAATTTTGCTTGGGCTGACGGATCGGGCGATTTCCTACTCCGAAAGTGTTACGGATCCGAATTACGGATTCGATTTACGATTAAAACCTGAAATCGTAAATGTCAAATAACTTTCAGAGTAGGATCCACGAAAGAAGAAACGTCAAATCACGATCATCGAATCCGTACTTCGGACGATCCGTCAGCCGAAGCTTTCGTTTCTTTTTTCAAAGTACCTTATAAGCTTTTAACTTTACATGTAAATTCAAAAAAAGCTTATTAATTCGTCTTCTCGATTCAAGAATCAAGAATCAAATCATTTATCGCAGTAATTACGGTTATAGGTATAATAATTGTGGTCTTAAAATTATAGAAGTACTGCACAATTTACCTAAAGAGGCATCCCCAACTTGTTCGATCCCTAGAGCCTCCTATTAATTAGGAATTCGAACCATCAATCGCATTGCACGTAATACCTACCATAAACTCTTTAATAACTGAATGTAATCTTTGCTCTCGCGTTATCTCTCTCACACCCATACAAAAAGAAATGAGAGGTCATAATGAGTAAGCATATCCAATGGAAATTCATAGCAACAGCTACGTAAAGCCGTTGTTATTACACCATAAAGTTTACTTACATTTTATCATGAGCGGCTTTCCTGCAATGTACGAGACATTCGTATATTAATAAATATTAATATAAAGGCATTAATTTTATGAGGCCTAAGAGGTGGAAACAAACAGGAGGCAAGTGAATATTTATAGCTTGACGTGCTTCCGAAGTGGAAGGGTGGTGATCCACTGACTGTACTGCGCAATACTGCTGGAATAAGTGTTGTAATTAAAGGCATTATCTTTTTGTATTGAAAAAGTAACCATTGTGTTTCTTGCCGGCTCTTCTCAATGGAAGCAACATTAGAAACCATTAGCAACATTTAATTATTTTAAAATATCATAGAATTTTATGAATTTTATGAATAAATTAAACGTGTCTAATCGTAATTTTTTTTTATAGCGAATAAAATTTGGATAAATATGTTAAATAATTCGTTCTATTTAACATGTAATAAATAGTGTTATCACGTAGAATTTTTTTGTTTTAAAGTTCGTTAGCCAGTGGATAGACACCCTAAACCTCACGGTATGAGGAATGGCTCCAGTACTTTATACGTGTGGAAGAATTTTTCGTTGTCCGTTTAGTTATTTGATTTATGCGTACAATATTACGATATATTTTGTAACATAATTTAAGTTTTCGTGAGGTTATTTATGTTAGAACTACTTTCTCTAATTATGTTGATAATACTAGTGAACTATTAAACGATTTCCACCTGTCTCATTATCGTAATGCAACAGAATTAAACCTAATGAGTATTTTAAGACGAGGGTTCGAAATTTGGTTGATTTTCTATTCTACTTTTTCTTTAAGTAAGTATGTGGACTAGGAATCTTATATTTAGATGTATGATTTTTGACTATATTATCTTGAGTATCTTTAAATCCAAATCACGATTTGATGAAATTTTCTCGATAAAAAAAAAATATGAAATGAGCTCTAATTATTTACAATTTTCCTTGCTACCACGATGTTTTTACGATTTAGATCACGAAATTATTTCTAAAACATAGCAAATAATGATATCTAAACTACCCTTCAACCATATTTTTAATTCATGAAGTAGTTTTTTTTTAATTCAAGAAAATGTGGTTTGGCGCTTACGTTGTTTATTTCCGAGCGCGCGCACAATATCGCCATCTCACATTTTAAGTACTTGAACTAACCATGTCTCTCTCTAACTTTGTATTGTCAGTGTCCACTCGGACTTGTTCGACGTCGGACCTGTAAAGGATTTTTTTTAAAATATTACGAAAAAATATTACGGTCGTGCCACATTACAGGTACAGTACAGTATTTACAGTCCGCCGACGCCTATGATAAATAAATAAATATCCTTGGAAATTCTTTTACACATGACTACCTGATCCCAAACTAAGCAGAGCTTGTACTATGGAAACCAGATAACTGATACATATACTACTTTTTGTTTGTAAATACAAACTAAATATACACTTAATTACACCTAGATTCGGGACATGCGGACATGTTCATGCACACAAATGCATGTCCTGGGCAGGAATCGAACCTACGATCTGCACTGCAGCGTGATTTTCGTTTGCTTTTCCTTGTCTTGTGTAATTTCTTTTCATCTCTTGTCATTTTGTGTCATCTCTTGTCATTTTGGGTCATCTCTTGTCATTTCATAGTTATTCGTGTCATTTCTGTAAAAACTCCCTATTTCGCTTACTGTTATATACTTGCAGCATGGTCTTGGGCCGACAGTGGGAATACATTGCTTGTCAAAACAAGGGAGTCGCTTTATTGCGTTTGTTGTAGGTATGGATGGGCAAGTAATAAATATATCATACATCAATAAATTATCGTAAAAAATAACATGACAGATATGGATAGGAAAATGTTTGTCCGTCCTATTCAATCTATTATATTATAAACGAAAGTAACTCTGTCTGTTACCTTTTCACGGCTAAACCGCTGAACCAATGTTGATGAATTTTGGTATGGAGATAGACTGGGTCTTGGCGGAGAACATAGGCTACTTTTTAGGGTTCCAAAGGGTGCTAACGGGACCCTATTACTAGGCCTACGCTGTCCGTCTGTCTGTCTGTCCGTCTGTCAGCGCGGGCTGTATCTCACGAACCGTAACAGGTAGAGAGTTGAAATTTTCACTGAATGTGTATTTCTGTTGCCGGTGCAGAACAAATACTAAAAATATAATAACATTTAAAAATAAATATCAAGTCTCAAACTTGATATTTTTGATGTGTTTATTCTACGGTGGTACGGAACCCTTTATGTGCGAGTCCGACGCCTTCAGATCTTATGAATGTTTTCTTGAAATAAATATAGTGTATTTTAAGTAATTAACTGGCCAACCCTCAGGTCCTACCTACCATGTTAGGATCTTTTTCGTTCTAGCGGGTGTAAACCGTGATTTAACGAGTTAATGTGATAATTTTTGTATTTAAATTATTCAATTCAATGTATTTGTTTCAGACATAGTCCAATATTGATTATTAAAATTATTATAATTTCACAACAAATATAAAACAATAAATAAAAGTAAAATTAAATAAAAAAAAATATTATTTATTTATTTTTCATGTTTTATCATTAAAATACAATATAATATAACATAAATTAAGATAAAATACAATAAAATAAAAACCTACCCCTAATTAAACAAATACCGTCCGCGTGGGATACTGGCTGCATGTCCTCCCTGTATTCAAGCTGTTCCCGTTGTCAAGCTAATTTTTTGAGCAAGGAAAGAGCCAGCCCTCTTGTCACCTGTGGCAGTAACCAGTCTAAGGGTGATTATGATAGATAAAAAATAAAGATAAAAAGATAAACAAAAAATAAATGCATGGATAATAAATCAATAAAATTAATAAAAACTGAAAATTAAATTAAAAAATAAATTAAATATGGTAAAAAAAATATTATGACACCGCTGATGACTTCATGATCGGCATCGAAGTTAAGTACCAAAGTATTCCTTTGCCTACGAAACATGAAAAAGATACTCATATCCGGCAGTCATTCACTGACACAGATTATGTACATTTTTACCCGACTACGGTGGGCGGAGGGTTATGATTTTGACCGATATGTATGTATGTTCATCTGCTCCCGTATAACGTCCAAGCTATTTTTATCATAATAATTTGGCTAATGAGATATCGTTGGACGCGTCTGGATCGTCCGCTGGTTATAGGCTATTATACGATCGAAATATTGTTATACGTATCTATCAGCATATTGTAGGTATCGTTTGTCTTCTTTTGACTTACTTTGTCTTCAGCAATAAAAGCAACATAGAAATTATTTTTTTTTTTTCAAATACACTCGACATAAAAATCCCATATAAAACGAAAAAAATATATTTGAATATTTTCATCCATTTCATCTATTTTAAAAGGTGCACTGGGACATATTATTTTAATTGTACGAATTAAACAATATTGTTCCTTCAAAAAATAACTATACTATAGTCTACTCCATAGCTGTTCTGTCCTAGCTAAGCGAGAGGGATATATCCTTCGGCAGCTCACGCGACGCTAGCCACACCCCGAAACTAAAATTCATTTTTTTCTTGTATCGTCTTAAACATCGGTTGCGTAAGAGTATAATATTGGACCATACGCTACACAAAATACGAACAAATAAACAAAGCCAGAAAAAAGATTAACTATTTAAAAATACTGTTAAATGCTAATAACATTTCTCAAATGTACCTATATTACTATTATAAATCTGGTGAATACAGGAAACAATTATTATAATATCAAAAGAGTATATCAGAAAAATATAAAAATACAGACTCTGACGAAAATTTAAATAATATAAGCAAAGCAACATTTCAAAGTCACTTTTACGATGAAATAACATGAAAAAATAATTTCTAATGTATCAATAAAGGGGAGGAAGAAGCCAAAGTTCCCGTTGAACTCGGAAAGAATAACGATGGCTATACAGGGTGAAATGAATTAATTAGCCAAAGTTCGATGAGTGATTCTTTGTGAACAAAAAACATTAAGTAATGTACTAATAAAATAAAGCTCTGTAATATACCTAAAATAATCAAACAAAATAAAAAGTACCTATTTAACGAAACTATATTTCTAGTAGGTATTAGAAATATTATTTTTTACAATTGAAATATTTGATATGACATGTTATCTTGCAATTACCGAAACTGTCATAATCAATTTGGTCAATGGATGCGTCTACATCAGGCGCCGCGCCTGAGCACTCATGACGTCGGAATGCATAGACATAATGTCATAACATGAGTGCTCAAGCGAGGGATGCGAGGTATCTGGATGCAACAATCGAACTCAATTTCACCCTGTATAACTCACGGGACAGCGGGAAAGAAAGCACACTAAACAAAAATAAAAGGCAGTGTTTGTGAATTGACTTCCAAGTTTATTTTCAAAGGGCCATAATCATCGGGAGGCGAACTTTATTACGTTTTACGAGGATCCTTAGATGTGTAACGTAAACATTGGCACGGACACGGAGGCGCATGCAAAACGTAAACAAATTAACGAACGAGATACCTCCGTGTACCAAATAAATTGGTGAGTAAACTTCCTTTTGATTTCCTTTTATTTCCCCCAGTGTTGATTGTTCCGTGTTGTTACAAGCCTAATTGATTCAACTTATTTTTTATAATACCTATCTGATTTATTTTTTGTAATTGAAGCTTTTAAGAACTATAACAAAAAGTGTATAAAAAGTAGTCTAGTTTTTCCAGAGTGTAACTTACCTGTGTACCAAATTTCATTCTAGTCAGTTCTGCCATTTTGCGTCATAAGCATTCAAATGATTGTAGAAGTAAATACTAATCATATGAAATAAAAGGTACAGTAAACTTGTAAATGTATCCACATTTGACCTTACGTAGGTAATAGGGTTGTCCTTTTTTTCTAGACCCGTCAAACAGTCCCTCTTCTGTAATTTCTGTAAGCCAGGATCGACAGTAGAATAATGATCGTGAGGTGTTCCATATTCAAATGTACTTATCTGGCATATTTCTAAACTAGGTATTGAACTGTTATTTAGCATCTCCAAATAGCACTGAACAACCCTAAGAAACCCGGGTTATCTAGATTGTTATGTTACGATAGCGACAACTAGACAACTAAAAACAAAAACGAAAGTAACCTCACTTAAGACGATACAAGAAAAAAATGAATTTTAGTTTCGGGGTGTGGCTAGCGTCGCGTGAGCTGCCGAAGGATATATCCCTCTCGCTTAGCTAGGACAGAACAGCTATGGAGTAGACTATAGTATAGTTATTTTTTGAAGGAACAATATTGTTTAATTCGTACAATTAAAATAATATGTCCCAGTGCACCTTTTAAAATAGATGAAATGGATGAAAATATTCAAATATATTTTTTTCGTTTTATATGGGATTTTTATGTCGAGTGTATTTGAAAAAAATAATTTAATTTCTATGTTGTTTTTATTGCTGAAGACAAAGTAAGTCAAAAGAAGACAAACGATACCTACAATATGCTGATAGATACGTATAACAATATTTCGATCGTATAATAGCCTATAACCAGCGGACGATCCAGACGCGTCCAACGATATCTCATTAGTCAAATTATTATGATAAAAATAGTTTGGACGTTATACGGGAGCAGATGAACATACATACATATCGGTCAAAATCATAACCCTCCGCCCACCGTAGTCGGGTAAAAATGTACATACTCTGTGTCAGTGACTGACTGCCGGATATGAGTATCTTTTTCATGTTTCGTAGGCAAAGGAATACTTTGGTACTTAACTTCGATGCCGATCATGAAGTCATCAGCGGTGTCATAATATTTATTTTTACCATATTTAATTTATTTTTTAATTTAATTTTCAGTTTTTATTAATTTTATTGATTTAACCATGCATTTATTTATTGTTTATCTTTTTATCTTTATTTTTTTATCTATCAAAATCACCCTTAGACTGGTTACCGCCACAGGTGACAAGAGGGCTGGCTCTTTCCTTGCTCAAAAAATTCGCTTGACAACAGGAACAGCTTGAATACAGGGAGGACATGCAGCCAGTATCCCACGCGGACGGTATTTGTTTAATTAGGGGTAGGTTTTTATTTTATTGTATTTTATTTTAATTTATGTTATATTATATTGTATTTTAATGATAAAACATGAAAAATAAAAAATATTTTTTTATTTTTTTTAATTTAATTTTACTTTTATTTATTGTTTTATATTTATTGTGAAATTATAATAATTTTAATAATCAATATTGGACTATGTCTGAAACAAATACATTGAATTGAATAATTTAAATACAAAAATTATCACATTAACTCGTTAAATCACGGTTTACACCCGCTAGAACGAAAAAGATCCTAACATGGTAGGTAGGACCTGAGGGTTGGCCAGTTAATTACTTAAAATACACTATATTTATTTCAAGAAAACATTCATAAGATCTGAAGGCGTCGGACTCGCACATAAAGGGTTCCGTACCACCGTAGAATAAACACATCAAAAATATCAAGTTTGAGACTTGATATTTATTTTTAAATGTTATTATATTTTTAGTATTTGTTCTGCACCGGCAACAGAAATACACATTCAGTGAAAATTTCAACTCTCTACCTGTTACGGTTCGTGAGATACAGCCCGCGCTGACAGACGGACAGACAGACAGACGGACAGCGTAGGCCTAGTAATAGGGTCCCGTTGGCACCCTTTGGAACCCTAAAAAGTAGCCTATGTTCTCCGCCAAAACCCAGTCTATCTCCATACCAAAATTCATCAACATTGGTTCAGCGGTTTAGCCGTGAAAAGGTAACAGACAGAGTTACTTTCGTTTATAATATAATAGATTGAATAGGACGGACAAACATTTTCCTATCCATATCTGTAATGTTATTTTTTACGATAATTTATTGATGTATGATATATTTATTACTTGCCCATCCATACCTACAACAAACGCAATAAAGCGACTCCATTGTTTTGACAAGCAATGTATTCCCACTGTCGGCCCAAGACCATGCTGCAAGTATATAACAGTAAGCGAAATAGGGAGTTTTTACAGAAATGACACGAATAACTATGAAATGACAAGAGATGACACAAAATGACAAGAGATGAAAAGAAATTACACAAGACAAGGAAAAGCAAACGAAAATCACGCTGCAGTGCAGGTCGTAGGTTCGATTCCTGCCCAGGACATGCATTTGTGTGCATGAACATGTCCGCATGTCCCGAGTCTAGGTGTAATTAAGTGTATATTTAGTTTGTATTTACAAACAAAAAGTAGTATATGTAGTAATATCAGTTATCTGGTTTCCATAGTACAAGCTCTGCTTAGTTTGGGATCAGGTAGTCATGTGTAAAAGAATTTCCAAGGATATTTATTTATTTATCATAGGCGTCGGCGGACTGTAAATACTGTACTGTACCTGTAATGTGGCACGACCGTAATATTTTTTCGTAATATTTTTTAAAAAATCCTTCACAGGTCCGACGTCGAACAAGTCCGAGCGGACACTGACAATACAAAGTTAGAGAGAGACATGGTTAGTTCAAGTACTTAAAATGTGAGATGGCGATATTGTGCGCGCGCTCGGAAATAAACAACGTAAGCGCCAAACCACATTTACTTGAATTAAAAAAAAACTACTTCATGAATTAAAACATGGTTGAAGGGTAGTTTAGATATCATTATTTGCTATGTTTTAGAAATAATTTCGTGATCTAAATCGTAAAAACATAGTGGTAGCAAGGAAAATTGTAAATAATTAGAGCTCATTTCATAAATTTTTTTTATCGAGAAAATTTCATCAAATCGTGATTTGGATTTAAAGATACTCAAGATAATATAGTCAAAAATCATACATCTAAATATAAGATTCCTAGTCCACATACTTACTTAAAGAAAAAGTAGAATAGAAAATCAACCAAATTTCGAACCCTCCTCTTAAACATAAGCAATGCTCGAAGCTGATTGCTTTATCTTTGTCTACTTAACATCCAAATTGGAACTTAAAACACGTACCTTTAAATCTCTCTTCAGCTTACCTATCCCGATAAACTCATCTGCACATTAAAAGCAAAAAATTAAAGCAGAACATTAAACATCTCCATCCATGTGTCGAGTAATAGCGCGGAGGCGTCAAAAGATATGCAGATGTGTCTTGTAATTATCCTTTTTTATCTTCAAGGATGATACAAACCGCTGACGGTTTTATGCTAAAATATGGAGATTGAGTCATTAGCAATTTTTATTTTAATGAAAAGATGTCGTTTGCGTTTAAATAGACGACCCTTGGCCTCTGGCTTGGTCAGCAAAATATCATCGCACAAACTCTATCTGAGAAAAATGCAAGGATTTTTCCAGTTTCATTTATTTATAATGCAGTCACATTGGATGTCATAAAAATATCAGTTGATTTATATTTAACGGTTTTGATTGAAGTATGGTTAGTAATATTATTTTGTAATGTATTTTAATTATATTCTCATTTTCAAGATGCAAGATAAATACTTATTATTTACTTTCCAGCATATATCGTTACCTAAACGTCTCTAGCACTTTTCATCAACTTCTTTACCTTTTCAAATGGGAGTCTTTTAAAACGGGAGTATATCAACCTCACAAGCTCTAATTTAATCAGAATATTACTCGCATTTCGGTGCTGTTTCTGAGAATGACACTAACTTCTTTCCATTAACCATTGAGTAATCTGTAGTTTCTCAATAGAAGCAGCATTTTGACCGTGAATTCTGACTATTTATAAGTATTTTATGCTACATTTTTTTTTCTTTATCTGGCGTCGGTCGTAGTAAGGTGCAGTGTTCCCTAGCATTTTATATGATGTTATTCCCCCCGAACTGTCGCATCGAAATCCATTTTTAAATAACAATTATTTTTATCCCCATCAAAAATTTCTCTTACGGACTAGTTGTTTTTACTGGCGTCACTTAGTGGTTGTATTTTCGGTGGCTCATTGTTATTGTAGTATCCCCGAGCGGCGACGGCGTCTCTTAATTTCCAGTAAATCGTACCGCTCTTTAGCGATGCCCTGCATCTGAATAAACATTCGTAGTTGGAGATTAAAGCGCGGAGCAGACTTGGGTAATATTAATAAATTAAATTATGGAACTGTAGAACATTATAGTTACTTATGTCAAAAAAGGCCGCCTGATTACGTAAGGAACTTAGCGCTACAACTTTCCATTCCCAGTCCAAGACCCAGAGGGAGATCAAAAACAAGGTGGAAAGCTGTAGTGCTGAAGGACATGAGAGAGTGTCAGGTATCCGAAGACGATGACCCCACCACCATGTGGGATACATAGTCAGGAAGAGATAGAGAGAGATAGAAGATTATATTGTATGTTTATTCTGTGATTATAGTAAAGTAAAAGAACTCGCAACCACCCAGTGCAGTGAGCTCTGTGGCATACGCTTTCGCACAAAGCGGTTGAATGAGTGCTGAAAAGACAAAATATTACTCTGACTATTACTGACTGCCGATACTAATTTTTAAATAACTTACCTATTTATTCAGACACAGATTCCGAAACCGGAGCTAATCATACATAGATTCATCGAATTAGCGGTTCACAGCATTTGGTTAAATCGGAATACAATTTTGATTAGATAACCTGATATTCGCGCAACATCGGAATGAAAATTAGCAATGATTTTATATGGAACGCCTCGTAATTTTGTATTTAAACTGTGCTTTTAGTTAGTAAACCAAAATTCATTTTTTTTGCCATTAGAATTATAAATCTATCCTATACTGTGATAAAATTAGACATTGACTAAGCACATGACTGACTGATCTTCAAGAGTGCTGCAGGATGTGCGCAAATGGCGGTGTTCACAAGCACCAAGTACCGCGCCTCAGCAATCAGTTTTGACGTTTAATCGCGTAGACATAAATTCGTAACTGATTGCCCGGGCAAGGTCGCTCTGGGCTGGTTGACGCGCCTAATGTTGAACATATTTATGTGTTCGAGGGCTAAAAAGGTAAAGCTGATAATAAGAGGGCCTAGTTGGAAGATAGACTAATTTATTGATAAAATATTTATATCAAAAAATAGTATGTTCACGGCCTTACATCAGTTGATAATCTCATCGATATATCAGGAGCATTCAGCTGTCCGAGTCGAGAACCATCAACTTTATGCGGGAAGTGAGTAATAAGTGCGCATTCAAATATTTGTTATAATATTTGTGTTCGCATTTAATTGGATACGTTATCTTTGTAGAGCTTATTAGTTATATATGTAACTAGCTCTATTTTATGGAAAGTTATTTCGTTGACTGAGTTGAGTTGCTCTAGCAGATTTACGCTTGTTTTACTCTCGCTAGAGGAGTATTAAGGTCAACGCTCATCTAACGCCTCCGCACCCGACCAGCACCGCCTCGCCGCTCAGCATCCACTAACTGAACCGGAAATAAGTGGACCACGCGCTGACCGCGCGGCGTTCACTCGTTGACCCCGCGCGGTCCACTGGGCGATCACGTGACGTTTATGGTGTAAAAGCAGCGTCCGCCTGCGGACCACCCGGCGACAACGAGTGGACGCCGAGCGGCGAGGCGGTGCTGGTCGGGTGCGGAGGCGTTAGGTGAGCGTTGACCTTAAATCTAGCGGCAAGCGACTCTACATGAACGGGCAAACTCATAGGTACTGATAACCAATTTATTTTATTATCAAACATTTTATGTTAAATTCTAACATAGAGTCGTTTGAAAGCAACAGTTGATTACATAATCTCTCTTTCCAGGAAATATCTATCTCTATTTACCGAAAGCTACCAGATAATGCCACCACACATTATAAAACAATGTTCTAATCTAACTACACATTTACAGGAGAAACTCGTGAGTCAGAGTCGGTGCGTAAGTATCTGTCATTCGATATCTTAACTTACAATGTAGGGTTGTCTTCCTATCCGTCAGTTTTGAAATAGATAAAAATATATGTGGAGAAATAACAAATGAAGAGAGTGACATTGTTTTTATATTAAAATTTTGGAAACCATACCGCCACATTTATAGAGATTTACAAAGCATTTCTGGGAACAAAAGTGTTTTGTAATGACAATTTTAGTCCATTAGAACTTTCTATAAATTGGGGGTCTAGCATATAAGTTGTATCTACACGCTCTTGCTTCCTACATACCCAAATTAATAGGCATTTTAATCCACCTACAGTGGCTTTACAGAGCAGTTTGTAGCGAAAAATACCATTGTAGATAATTTAAGTATTCTAAAATAATAGCTGCATTAATATGCCTTGGTATAAAGTATCAGTGTTTTATGATTAACAAATCTTATACTCATAAACTTGTAACGCCACTGCACCAATCAAATCAACTCATAGACAAACAATACATTGCATCTGACGCATATTTTATTCCATCCTGCGTTATTTATAATTATTATGACACTATTAACTGCACGGTGCGATAAAGGAGACCTTGTTTGCCGGTCGTTAAGTTTCCAGACTGCAAATTTATTTTTATATGGCACACCAAACATTGCTGCTCCAATTTCTTGCTTCCAATTTTTATGTGTTGTGTAAAATTAAACAATGATTTATCGCAGTAATATATTTTTTTACTTGGCTGGTAGTGTAAAGATTTTCTAGAGAGCTTGGCAACGGAAACTGGGTAGGTTCTATGTTATGTAAACTATGTCCAGTAAGTTAGTGATAAGTATACATTATGATGGGGCGAAAAGGGAATATTAAGGTACTTGCCCCATAACAATAATATTATCTAAAATACCATCGGTGTAATGTACGGACGCGTGATAGTATATTTTTTGATTAATCTATACTTAATATAATAAACGCAAAATAACTCTGTCTGTCTGTTACGTTTTCACGACTTAACCGTTAAACTGGTGATGACAGGACCTTGGAGAAGGTCATAGGCTACTTATTATCTCGGTAAAATTTTGGGTTTCAGTTGGTTTATCAAAACACGAACTACAGGACGTTCTAAATTTAACGCGGACAAAGTTGCGGGCAGAAGCTAGTAATTTATACAGTTAATTATATTTGGCTCTTGCCAACCCTAATCAGGAGCAAGCAAGGAGAGCGTCCACTTTTACCCAAACACGACATTTTACTGGCACTTTACTTAATGACTGATTTCATTAAACGCGTCGTAAGACTGACTAAAGCACTGTGTAGTGCATATCGATAACGAAAGCTCATTTTCGAAATGGTATTATTAAGGCATCACACATGGTACGAGTAGTTGGCTAATGAGCGTAGATAGCGTACTTTCTTATACTTTTTTTAAATAGGACTGAGGTGGCAAGCATGCTTGCGACCCGCCTGATGTTAAGCAGTTACCGTAGCCTATAGAAGCTTGCAATACCAAAGGCATTGCTCGCACGTTGCCGACCTGAAGGAGAGTGGGACGGAGGCAGGGAAAGGGGGATGGGGTTAGGACTCTCACTCATCGTACTAAACGCAGCTGTAATAGCTGCTGTACAGCGATCTTCTGTGAGAGGGTGGTACTACCCCGGTCGAGCCAGCCTGTATATGATCTGCAGTCAATTAACTACAGCTTGGCACTACCACCAATAAAATCGGTTTTGGAATGACGTCTGACCACGTAAACATAACGTCATATTTGACTGATGCTCGGGCGAGGTTGCTTTGGTCTTAATTCACATTATACTATTTCTTGTTATAGGTAACAGCAGAATATATAAAAAACCGGCCAAGTGCGTGTCGGACTCGCACATAGATAGATACCAACTACCGTATAAATATTATTTAATTTTTAGTAGTCGATATTCATTCTGTGAAAATTTTAGTTTACACATATGCGACTAGATGGCGCTACTGTCGCTTAAGAGTTAATTAATTGGTAAAAAATGTAGTTTTACAATATTTTTTGTCAACAATTTATGTAAAAGCTGTTATAATGATCACTAATGGTTAAAATATTAGTTTTCCCTGTATATAAAATTTAATTTATGAGTTATAAATAAAAACGTCAAAAATATCGAGTTTATTGTATGGGGACCCCTTTATTTTTAAACTTTTTTAATTTTTAGTATATGTTGTTGTAGCGGCAACAGAAATACACATTCTGTGAAAATTTCAAGTCTCTAGCTATTACGGTTCGTGAGATACAGCCCGCTGACAGATAGACGGACGGACGGACAGACAGACAGACAGACAGACAGACAGACAGACAGACAGACTGACAGACAGACGGACAGCGTAGGCTTAGTAATAGGGTCCCGTTGGCACCCTTTGGGTACGGAACCCTTAAAATAATCACTACGAGAGTTATCTCAGTAACTTTGAAACGCTACATTTCTACACTATGTGAGCAGTCTAACCAAGCATCGCAAAGTGGGTAAACGATGCGGTACTCTGTGACAGACACGTATAAACACCTCATACTGTGACAAAATGCACTCGCTAGGTTCGGCTTGATGGATTTTGTATACCGAGGTTGTTGACTTGCTTTTTAAGAAAATAAAAAAAAAGTACAGAAGGAAAATATTTTGGGGCCGTGTTCACCAAGACACAAATGGACCGTTAGAGCAGTAATCAATTGTACTGGTAACACACGTTAACTGCTCTAGCGGTCCGTTAGTATTGGTGTACTGCGCCCTAAGCTCGCGCACCTATTACTTTATTGTTAGAGAAATATGAAACATTTTTGACACAATATCATGAATAGAAGTTTAATTCATTTTTAACCGACTTCAAAAAGGAGGTTCTCAATTCGAATGTATGTTTTTATTACGACAAAAATCCGTAATACTATGAATTAAAAAAAAACCCTGTTACTTATTTTACTTTTTTGTTAAAAAAATGTGGCGCACTAACTTCTATAGATCTCAAACAAAATAGAAGTGCCTTTTCATTGGTATGAAAAAACGTTGATATACATCACATATGTTACGTTCCGGCTCGGACTATATCAAAGGCCGGCAGAATTCATGTCAAAATGTTTGAAAAGTGTACCCCAAAAGCATCAAAACCTCTCTGCAGGAACTTTTATGTGAAATTTAATATTGCATATTTAAAATCTGCTGCAGTTACTATAGCCTAGGAGCCGACAATAATTTTAATGTTTTTATTTCACAACCACTTTTTAGCTGAACTATTATTATATTTGTACATCAATTTTTAACAAAAAATATTTACTGTACTCTGTTTAGTAAGTTACCACGTTTATTAGTCCTCGAATTCCAGAGAACAACGACATTACATAAAGTGTAACATTTTCAGCTAGTAAGGATTTTTTCTAATATAATGTACTATTCTGTTGGCCTTCACTGTGTAATTGGCTGCCTATTTAAAGTGATCTGTAACAGGTAGGTACTTATTTAAAGTAAACAAGTTACGTTTTTCATAGGTAACTCAAAAATACACTCAGCTTCACTCACTTTAGCTCCTAGCCTATTCAAGCACTAGTCATACAAGCCCGTACGCCAAACGAACACGCAGGTAAATAAACATTTTCCGCATAATACTTCAAATCGAAAACCATTCCTATGTAATGCGAATAACAAACATGGAATTAATGAAGTCTGTTACGTAATACACGAGCCTGTTAAACAATATATCCCGTAATAAAGTACGGTTAATGACTTTATTTGTTGATATAAAATGTTTCGAATGAGTTGGCCGTCATTATCGTTATATGCTTTTAGGGTTTCGGGTGATAAAAGTACCTAAATAGGTAATACTCGTAACCCGTATAGAAGGGTTGCTTTACTGTCATATTAACTTTTTAATTTTACCCATGTGAGAGAAAGTTCACACTCAGTAATTTTAATACTAGGTAACGACTCTAGCAACTAATTGAGTAATGATAGAATTGCTTTCTCTACGCTATTCAAACAAAAATAAGGTCATCGGAGTTGCAAAGTTTGTAGGTAAGGTATCCCAGCTTCTGAGGTCAGCGCAGCAACTAAAACTATAAATTATAATATTGGAAATAGGCTATATTCCATTTCGCAATCATCCCATTTTGATACTCTCATAAAATACTTAGTACCATTTTGCTCTTTATCCCATTTGGTAAACCATGCACTTTGGATAAAAGTTTGAATTAGGAAATAATTTGTTGATTTTGGTTCGCATAGAAACAGCTGCTATGTTTAATTTTCATCTAGAAAATTACATTTCCAGGGCACCATCAATATTAAATTCACGATGGACAAGAAATAGTAAAAACACACCGAATAATAATAGTTTTCTAAAACAATACCTTCGACTAAATTCTCAAAGAAAACACGGAAAGTGTCCCTTACAAACGTTAATGGAACGAAATGAAGGACAATGGGAAATCTGATATCCGATAAGTGTTCAGAACGAATGTTATTCCAATAGGAACGTTTACCGAATATTTGTTTAGCCTTACGTGCGAATTGTTCGATATGAGTTCGTCTGGAATCACACAATTTGGTCGAATGAGCTCTGGTGGGAAAATACAGGCAAAAGGTTGGGAATATAGCAGGAAATTGAAACCTGAATAAATATTAAAAGGAGCAGCTATCTAGGCTCTTTTTGTTTGATAAGGAAGATGGTCCGATTCAAAGTGTTGAATTTAAGAAGTCGTACTTGTTGGTTAACTTTATGAAAATCATAAAAACATACATGATCTTGCCGAAAAAAATACATTAAAAAAAATCATCTTTTCTAGACAAGGCTTTTCCTCGAGCAACATTATTAAGGCATGACCACTGCCCTAGTCTATCACATTTCTAACGTGAGATTAAAATTAACTTCCCGTATATTTTAAAATCGACACTCAGCATGGTAAACTATGTTTAATTAACTTCCTCTAGCATGGTTGCGTACGCGTTGTGTAATACGAAAACCTATAAGATCAATTAATAACCTCTCATTATGATTGGCGGTAAATATTAAATTGCGGTGATTATACGTTCTACGTAGTGCTAAAATAGCGTTTATTTATTAAGCGATTAGCGGATCAATTTTCGATTTGTTAATTTATACTTTTCGTCAGAAAATATGTGTCGCAGAGCTACGAACCGTGGCACTTGACAGTTGACAGCACAGACAGTGGCACTTGACAGTTCTGGTGGTCTCTCTCTCTCCAACCTCACGATATTTTGTATTATACCGCGGGAGCCGTGCCGCGCCTTGGGTATGCGCGGGGAGGTGGGAGGGTGGGACGGCGAGAGCGATGACGGGTGGGGGAGTGGGACGGCGAGAGCGATGAGCACCCCCCCGTCTCGCCGCTCGCGTACCTAAGGCGCGGCACGGCTCCCGCAGTATACCTATAGTAGTAACACTGACAGAAGTTAAGTGACAGATAACGTCAGCCCAGTCCAGTCAAGTGACAAGTGACACCTGGTGAGCAAAAATATTTATGGTTCTCCTTGGGAACTTATTCACACTCGATACCTGCCTAGTTATTTTTACTCTGTGACTGGAGGAGACACGACACACACGGTAAGACGCAAATAGATGCGTTGTGAATTCTTTATATGTACGCAGTGGCGTGACAAGTTTAACTACAGGCAGTAAGTATAGGGTAGGTGAGCGTTGATTAGTTAATTTATGTTTAATGGCTGTTTGTGTTGGTAATTTTATTACGAACAAATTGGAGACGAGGAATAGTATAGACATACATTATAGATAATTTAATAAATTTTAGGAACAAGAACTGATAGAAAGTATCAACTGAAATAATTTTCAGGTAATAAATTTACATTAACTTCAAAGCATATCAGACGTTACATACGCACCTATTTTTTTTTTAATTTAACAAACGAGTCGTTTACTATGAATGGGTAGAATATTTATTACTTTTTCATTTCTATATATAAACGAAATCTAACATCATTATAATGATTCTACCCAATTAAAATATGTATCATTAATGCCTAAAACACACCATTTGTAGGATGAACCAACCTAACGGGGTTCAAAACACAAAGGGATTTGGATAGCCCCTCGGTTATTATGGGTTAATATTACCAACACGCTATGTAATACCTAACAAATCATCCCTCATAAATTTTAATTAAACATCTGATACTGCGGTTGGTAATCTACTTTAAAATTAATAATCTGTGTATTTATTAATAGAGAGTTCGGTTTATGACACATCGATACATTAGATATTAGATGAGGATTCATGCATGATATACCGAAATCAAAATGATACTTAACAGGTACTAAAAACTTGCTTCCTAGTTTATTTTGTACATAGATGCAAAAAATAATTATATCTACTGGTAATTCGTGTAAAATAATAATAAACTTAATTTAATTTTAACAATTTCTTAATCATTTATGTATCTACTTATACCTATTTCAGGATTAGTAGCTAAAATATTAAGAAATTCCCTATTGGCTACAAATCTTTCTTCAAACTTGGCATAATTTCCATATTTCTTTATCATCATCATCATCATCATCATAGTATTAATACGTGAAGCAAATCCGTTCGGTACCTGTCTTTCGAAGATTCGTGGACGGAGGAGTATGAAATTTGGCATAGTAGAAGTTTACATGCCGATTGACTGCACAAAATAATAATAATAATAAAAGAAAACGTTACTCACACTACATACAATTTCACCCTTCGGTCAAGGAAGGTCGTTGGTTTGACGTTTCACATATACACACATATATATTAACGTAGACTTTTTGATATTTTTGACACAGACACTTTGTTTTTTTTAAAGGCCAATACTTTTTCAAACATTATGAAAGGTTTTAGCATCGACGTAATACCATTGAACATGACTGTGGACTACAAACTTTATTTTCCATTCATTTAATCAAAAATAATCCTTATGTGACGGACTTAACGCCCACGATGCACGCATTATAAAAACCGGTCCGAGCCAGATACCTATAACTGCGCCTTCTTTCCCTTTCTAACAGTACAACCTTTCATCCCTTGTGTTGCCAGTTAATATTTATTCGATCACCTTAAACTTGGTACATTTTCAAGTTAAGAATAATAAACAATAAAGTCGATTAATGAAATACCTATGGTAAAGTATAAGAATATCCTAAGATTAAAATTTCAAATGTAAATAAATATCTGGAAATAAGTACTTACCTTCTTTAATAATTCGCTTGTAATTGTCAGTTCCGTGAAGTCTATAGGAATCGTAGCAGAAATAAAATTAAAAACTTGAAACACAGAACGTCAATTTGCGTGACACACGACATTTTCAGCTAATTTTAAATCTAGAGGATTGTGCTGAATTTTCTCATAAAAATGGGTAGAATATGCGTAATGGAAGGGTGTAAAAGCGAATATTATCCGAATTAAGGATTATCTTAACATAGGTAAGTGGGTAACTATGTTTTCCACGTTAAGTACATTTTAGATGTTCGGGTGACATAAATTTCGCTAGTAAAAAGGACTATAATATAAATCTTATTATGTGTCTGTGTTAACTGAGGAATATCGTCCACGGGAACTGTTTGCAGCGATAAAGTCGCGCTTTTCGTTGCCGCACGACTACATCGCTACTTTTTGAAGTCGGTCGCATTTGCAGCGCGCGACAGACCACACGCTGGTAAAACGCGACGCTCACGCCGCGTTGTCACGGCTCGCCGGGCTCGCACACGGCGTTCGCGTCGTTCACACGCTCGAGGAACGCGCACGTCTAGGGCCAGATTAACCATTTCAGGCAATGTAATTCTCGGGGCCCCTTTCCTTTACCCTTTTGTTACTTTTTAATAGTACATTAGTGCCACGGTCTGTAATGAGTGTGTTGCTGGGCGCGTTGTTGATGGCCGAAAGCGCGGCGCAGCGCAGCTCCAGGCCTCCACAGCGCGGTCAGCATTGCAACCCTTGATGGACAATATAAAATAAAGGCCGAGACCGATGGTTTGTCGATTGAAATTGTTTGCAATTGGGACGACTTTTGACTTTACACTTCCCGATTACTCCTAAGCAATAAAAAACAAAAAAACAATTTTGTCTTTTACAGATCCCA
This sequence comes from Drymonia ruficornis, assembly GCA_947859195.1. Taxonomy (NCBI): domain Eukaryota; kingdom Metazoa; phylum Arthropoda; class Insecta; order Lepidoptera; family Notodontidae; genus Drymonia; species Drymonia ruficornis. Next base: position 8,436,471 of record OX401915.1, on the reverse strand, counting down.
GGCGTGTAAATTGGTTACAACAAATACCTATTGGCTACAGAAAAATTACCCAAAATTCCGTCATATACAGCAAGCATTTTAAGCCGACAGATTATGTCCCTAATTTAACACAACGAGTTTTAAAGGAAAATGCCCTGCCCTCACTGTTCCTTTTCGTTAGCACAAAGGACAATGGGCAAAAATCGTCCAAATGGCCACCACTTCCGAGACCTACGTCACTCGATAGACCACTACATACTGAGTAACTTTTGCAAAGGCAGTTTAACAAAATAGGCTGTCAGTAAAAAAAAATGAGTAGTTTAAAAAAATTTTTTTTTTTAATTTCACACTTATGCTGCGTTCCATTCACCGTAATTTTTGTTATTTTCGTCCACAAAAAGTGTTAAAAACGATAATAATGATAACTTTCAGTACAAGTTAGTGCGAGTGGAACGTGATTTGTGGACAAAAATATCGAAAATAACAAAATTAACAGTGAATGGAACGCACCACCAGTGTTATGTCTTATACATTTTTTTCGAAAGGCAACAATATAAATTCACTTTCTAACATTAAATAAAATTAAAAAAAGCTGTCAGAAAGCAAAAAATGCCGTGAAACATATTTTATCATTATTATTATTACCTGATGATAAGTAAAAAAGTAAGGTAACGCATAGAAGGTACCTGCTTATTTATTTTATAGAAGCGCAACATCAGAAAATACGTAAGAATGCTGCTGTTGTTGTTGTTGTTCACTTTTCATCAGGTAACAAAAATAATAATAAAATATTTTTCACGGCATTTTTTGCTTTCTGACAGCTTATTTTATTTTTATTTAATGTTAGTAAGAGTATTTGTATTGTTGCCTTTCGAAAAAAATGTATAAACAATAATAAGGGTGAAATCAAAAAAATATGTTTTTTTAACTACCCATATTTTTTTACTGACAGCTTATTTTGTTGATCTGTCTTTGTAAAAGTTACTCAGTATTTAGTGGTCTATCGGGTTACGTAGGTCTCGTCAGTGGTGTATATTTGGACCAAGTCCCATACAATTTTGCCCATTGTCCTTTAATTTTGTCTTATGGTCTAATTAGTTGGATATTCTTAGGGTACCGTACCTAATAAGGAAAAAAAACTAAACCCTAATATGATCACTTTGTTGTCCTTCTGTCTGTCTCTATGTCCGTCTGTCACAACTTGCACAGCGCAAATCAAACATAACATGTTAACAGTAGTAGGTACCTTTTATAGCATAGAAAAAGAGTAAGTATAGGAAAGATAAGTATAGGAAAAACCATAGATATGGAGAGCCTAGACAACGTCCAAGCGTGTGAAGTGTCATGTTACTTTATATTACAAAGTGGCAAAATCTACGATCTTAAATACTATTTTGTAACTTCATTTAGGTTGCCAAGATACAGACAGGCACTCGTGTGGTTTGGCCACCGCAGACTAATTTATTGTACCTACTCATGTTCTTAAGAAAATAAACATCCCTTTCCTTATTTTATTATTTTCCTATCATAACAATCTCGGAACAAAAGCACGTTTTCACCAGATGTCCATGGGGACGTTCTCAAAATTTCAAAATATTATGGTCACTCTTGTTGGCAAAGGAAACAACGTTCAGTATGGTATCTCGCTGTCGGCTTCACTTTTGCTGCCAAGTCCGCATTCCAGGTGTTAGAGACTTAAAACTTCCTTGGGTTTTAGTCTTCGGAGGAGGGACGATTTGTGATTCATGTATGGAAGAGGTTTTAAATCTATGTTTAGTCTTTGACAATAGAATCTTACTAACATTACAACCTTCAATTTAAATGAATAATGGTCGAATTTCGACCACTCGGCGGCCACTAGTATAAATAAAAACCTATCATATAAAATTTTCTATAAATAGTACACAATGAATTACCAAAATTGACTGATGATTTACAAGCTAGAATTAGGTGACTTGCTCTAATTCCTATCTTTAGGAGTTTCTCCTAGTCCTAATAATTATTATTATTATAAAACATTTCATTATTTATTTTTATGAGACAATACTTAATTAATTTAATAAAAATATCACAATACAATGAACGAAGAATTAAAGTACGGCTGATTATCAAACAGAACAGTCTTTTTGGACAATATTTATGACCCTAGATTAATACGTTAGCCCGAGTTATTTAAAGCCTTAACAAGGGAATTATGGGTCATTTTGTCCAAACTGAACAGCCCACCTAAACAGCCCATAATGAATCAAATTGCCGGCCAGTGGCCACCCGCGGTACAAAAATACTTCACAGACATTGCGACTGATACATTTTTAATCCTCCAAAGAAAATATAGTTATTTAATGCGAAGCAAGATTAACTTGTTGATTTATAAAGAGAGTGTACTATATTTGATCAAGTCACGCTCGTATTGAGTTATAAAAATGAGAATGGTATTTTTTACGTCGAAAATACGTGATGGTTGTGTAAATTACACTTTATTAAATTGTTTTGTTTTATTAGTTTAGGTTTTTGGTGAAGATAAAACACGTAAGTAATGAACACTTAGATACCTATCTAACCCTCATACCATGATCTAAGTATAATACTCATACTAAGCTGCTTATCAACCCGAGATTCAAACATTTTTACTTTCTATCGAAAGGTGAAAATAAATACCTGCCTTTTTATATACCTATTGTTAGTATTTAAATAACTCAAACAGAAATTTTATGACAAATTCAACCCGTTCCTTTTTTAAAACAATAATTTTCAAAAATATTTTCAACCTTCAGTTAAATTAGTATCAAACTACAACCATAATCGGCCTTCACCCACAAAATTGGAACAATAAATAAGACAATAATATTAACCTACTTAACCTTTAAATAATAACGTAATGTTAACATACTGGTAGGTAATTTCCCCACTTCCGCTAATAAAACATGATCTGATTTAACCCTGTAACTTAACACGTGACCTGATCATATTGGCACCGGTGCAACAGAACTCGCATAATACAAATTTATGTAAGCTAATTAATCAGTGCAATAGATAATTGACTCTACTCTCATCAAAATAGATGTGTAATTACAGAATAGAATAGAGGTGAGTAGGATGTTTTGGATCGGGTAGACCTCGTGACGTAAGTAATATTAGCTCGGAAGTCAGGCATGGAACTTTTGATGTGGCGTATTAGCTTGCAAATATAGAACCCATACAAAACACTTATTGATCGATACGCGGTGCAAGTTGCAAACTGAAATTTATGAGGGAACAGTAAGTAAGAGCTCTTGGATCGGTTACTTTGGTTCGCTTCACTCCGCTTTGTTTATTGCTGGCCTCGGATACAACGTCTTCCTTATGAATATTGATAAAGGAGTTGCTCTCAGTTCAAACTTTTTAGACGGAACGATATTAATATTGGATAGCTGAGCGTTTTATTCGCTACGTTTCTACTGGAACGGTGATGCCTTGAAAATGAATATTTTTATGGGTATGGTGAGCGGAAAATGAATAAGAAGAGAACATTTTATAGAGCTGACTCTACATCAGATACTAAATACATAACACAACATATATAAATAAGTATTTACTCACTAGATATAGAATAGATAGACGTTAACGTAGGTAGGCAACTTTAATTAATAAATTATGCACAATATTCTTTTTGCCAAATTTATACAGATTTTCAGCCATTTTACAGTGGTTTTACAAGGTATATCTAGGAACAAATGTGAATTGTAATGCCAGTGTAAGTCCATCGTAACTTTCTATTTTGTGAGTTTATGTGCTACTGAACTTATTTATCGTATGGTTATTGGCCAACCTGGTGTCAGAGTTGTTCAAGCCGCCCGAAGGCCTCTGACAAAGCTTAACAACTGCTGCCTAAATAACAACAACTGGGACCGATTTTTTACGTGCCCTTTGAAGCACGGAGACGCTCAGTTCAAATGTCACTAAATGGTCACCCATCTCTGACGGACCTTGCCAAGTGTTGCTTAACCTCCGATCGTTTACCGATCAGTGATTGCAGCTGACTGTGAGGGCTACAAACACCTAGATATGAAAGTACCTACATAGTTACGTTAAAACTTATTGTTAATTGTAACACAAGAACACGTAAGATACTTAAGTAGTTAAACACGTTATCGAAACAGATATCGGATATATATAGATATCCCATCTATTGATCGCCCAATCATATATTCTGGTTCAAGTACGTACTCTTGTTAAACTTGGTTGATGCCTCACCCCCTGACGTACCCCGTATATTGCTATTTCATTTGATCTTGTTGCTCTCATCAAATATTTAGGTCGTTTAAACTTGAGTGAAAGATAGAGATGCGCTGAAGGAAGTCTGCATTTACTTTTAAACTCGACGGCTTCGAAGATACAAATACAAATAAAAATAGTTAATCACTTTCTGAAATTGTATTAGAGGTTTTTATTGCAGCAGCAATGATGCACCATTGTAAAGAATTATTAAAATTACTTCTAAATTTTAGAGAAAACCTTATGAAAGTTATGCTGGGGTTTACTAGGCCTTTAGGCTAGGGGCAAATGAGGAATTTCCTGTAGGTAACGATTTTCTGTGACTTGTTTTGTATTTTAATAGGTGTGGGATTATGGTCTATTATGGAAAAGAGCTGAGACTAGAAAAACGAAAATGCGTTTCTCTACGAAGCATCATCATAATCACTGATTCGTAGGTATATTTACTATCAGTTGCTTTTCTTTGTAATTCTCTTCAAAAAGCACATCGAAACAAACACGTGCACATGCTATCCCAAGGTGGTAGTCGTGTAAATTTGTTAAGCCGCCTCTAAATCAGCGGGCAGCCAGTATCTTTATGAGCCTAATTGCTGCATTTGCATTTACTTGTGTTTCGATCCGTGTGGGGCCAATTAATTCAACACCATTAGTTTCTTGAGACAAACAGAAGTTTTTATGCATAATTCATTCCGAATTTGGGCCTCTTTGTGTAAAAAAAAAAACAAAGTACAGAATACATTATATATTCCTGTTTCGCCCCTAATTTTAGATTTATGGTTATTTTTAACACGCTTTTTATTAATTTAAATACGTAATATATAAAGGTATTCATTTATATTAACTTTTAGGAAGCTAATCTAATGCAAAATAACTATAAAATATTTGAAGCATTACTTTGGTTTATATCTAACAAAAGTTTATGTTAATGGAAATTCACATTAAAGATTTCATTAAGATTTTTTAGATTCCACTGCACCCATTTTCACATACCCCATAGTCCAAAAGTAGTCATCGTCGTGGTATTCTTACTAAAATCAGTTTTATTGCACAAAAACCATAAACAAATAGTCACGGGACATAACTTTCAGTTGAATTCCCGCTATTCGGGACCGACTAATGCTTTTAAAAGTTAATAAAAGGTGCAGCAGTGCTATTCAGTTGCCTCATTAAAAATATCACACGGGAAATAAAAATAAGGTGGGTTCGTATAAATAACCACAACCTGTATATAAATCTTGGTTTACAGTTTCGCAGGGTTGTCCAAATATTGCTGAGTTCAACTTCCTATTCGATTGTCTTTTGTTTTTTCGAAGTGGCTCCCAGACTAAGCTAATTTTTTTCGTAATTTTTAGTGTCAATAATAAATGAACAATAGGAGCAATTAAAAGATAAAATGTATGCTAATATATCTTATCCTCGCTTTCTCTCAATCTCTTTTCTTACTAGTCCTGAAAATGTAGAGTTAACTCTAGATTTAAACGAAATATCTAGATCTCAATTAAAATTTATATGAAAATAATATCAAATTGGAGGATTTAATTAGATATCTGCAGAAGTATGAAATTGGTAGGTACATCATTTAATTTAATATCTGCAAAATATCTCCACGTTGTTTCCTCGAACATGTCTGAGGTTAACCAGCGAACGCTGCGTCAACCCTTGCCAACATAGCTTGGCTACCCGCAATGAATACTCGAGTTTTCTGCCTCAACTGTGGGGTGGAAATGTACGGCAATATAGGAATAAAATCCTGGATTTAATCTTCGCACAAGTCGCCGTTTAATCTTGCAGTAGATATGGCAAGGGTAAATAATAAATGTATGGTACACAATCACGGTAAATTGCTTTGTGGGGTCCGGTCGCTACACTAGCAGTTGAGGGTTATTAGAGAAAGTAGGGTCAGTCAGTGGTTATTGCTTTTAATAAATTTAGTTGTACTAACTAAATTATAGTATTTGCATTTTTAGGTAAGTACGATATGATTTTACACTGAATCATGTCACTATTTGACGACCACTTGGGGCGGTGGTTCGAGCGTTGGCCGCTCGGCTCACTGCATCGGGTGTTTGCAGGTTCGATTCCCGCTAGAGGCAAATTTCGGAAACGGCCATTTCGTAGTTTTCCTTGGACTAGGTGTCACTGAGATCGCACTCAGTCCATTGTACGGTACCGATAGTACAAGCGTTGCTTAGTTTGGGACCATACAGTTGGTGTGTAAGTCTGGCGAATTTATTTATTTTATAAATTTTGGTTACATATTCTAAGACCTAGGTCACTTAACTTTGGTAAAAAAAAAATACTATGAAAAATTATGAAAAAGTATTACCAAGTAATGAACATGTATTTACTAAATAAAAATTATTGATACAAAAGCACACTCGAAAGAAATAAATAAAAAATATCCCTGCATTTCTTAATACTCGACCGCTGTACAGGGAGCAGAGGCCTCATTATTTAGACAAGTTAATAAGAATTCCTAAGTCGCATTTACGTCAAGACAGACGTAAGCATGCCTATTAGACATTAAGCTAAAGAAAAGGAGATTAGAAGAGAAAGATCCGGAATTAAACTAAGTTTTGGTGAATTCTTGTGTTCATTAGTCGAATTTAAAAAGTAATAGTATTAAAAACAAAAGTCTGTTTAACAAAGTAAACTTAAGTTACGTACTTAAACGATTCCAATTTATTTATATTTAAAGACCATTTTATAGTCTTCTTTTGTACGTAGTAAGTCTAGTTTTGTTTCAAGCGAACCGTCGTTTTCAGAGCTTTTCACCAATAGCTGCGTCCACAAACACCGAACAGCCGCGCCTGATCAGTTATGACATTATGTTATTGTAGCCAGACTTCAAAGTGATTGCTCATGCGCGCGTATTGGGCACGTATTGGGCTTGGTTGCTGCTGCTCGAAGCTTGTAGACGCGGCCAATCCTAATGGGATAAAAATAATATGATGTTCTGATTTAATTTAAATTAGTTTTTAAACATTATAACTACCTGACGGGCCCGTTGGCGTGGTTGGCGTGATGGCGCCTTTCACGCTGCAGGTCGTAGGTTCGATTCCTACCCGGGACATGCATTTGTGTGCATGAACATGTCTGTATGTCCCGAGTCTGGGTGTATATGTATATTAAGTATGTATTTACAAATAAAAAAGTAGTATATGTAGTAATATCAGTTATCTGGTTTCCATAGTACAAGCTCTGCTTAGTTTGGAATCAGGTAGCCGTGTGTAAAAAATGTCCCAGGATATTTATTTTTATTTTTTATTACCTACTTGTTCTAAATTTAGAAGCACGGCTGACGCAACATTGTCACTACCTCTCCGCCTACTCCGCCTATTTTCAAATTACACAAGTTGTTAAACAAATCAGCAACAAATCTAATAACAAAACTCCATTAATAAACTCCAAACACGTCAGGTGATTTGTCAAAAAATTATCAGTGTAGTGTGTAACACCTACGTGGTTTAAGAAGACAATACTCACTTACCAGTACCACCTACTGCTTCAAGATTGAGACCATGCTATGTTGTATAGTAAGTTAAATAAATTGCACCATATTTATTATTCTAACTACAGTGATATTGTTTGTTTGAGTATGAGTATACTAGAGACTTATCTCTACTGTGTTTGGTTAATATGCTCAAGATTGAGTTCCATTACTAACTTTAAACATACTTAAAACTCGACTCTATTTATTTAAGTAATTTTACAAATTAAGCGAATGTAGCCTAGGGGTGAACAGGTTGGGCTAGCAATCAGAAGGTCCCAGGTTCGATCCCCGGTGGGGCATGCACCAATGGATGAATTTTCATCTATGTGCATAATTTACAGTTCGCTGACGGTGAGGGAAAACATCGTGAGGAAACCCACCTATCCCTCGGGATTAGGTAATAGTCAGTTCCTGTATACACGGCGTTCACCACCTGTCACGTTGGGTTCTGACTATCTGGTGAAACGTGGGCTTTGAGTTGGTTAATACCTCCACAATGTGGTGGTGTATGGCCACTCAAGCCTCTGACTACCCCCGAATGGGGATAAAAGTCGTGACGTTACACACACATACACACACACACACATTTTACAAATTATTTTAGTTATGACTAACTTTAAAATAAATGCAAATAATAATATAATTACACTAAAACTCCTTCTTTTCAGGCTCTTACCGTCTAGAAATCCATGGTATATCTGGTCCTCTAAATGCATACTGATCCAAGTTCTACAATGAAAGAAAAAATATAATCAATCCTGTCGAGATTTATCACACATACCGAGATAAATTTAAAAGTAAATCGTGTGCGGTACAAGACTTTGAAAGCGCATAGTGTTGTAAAAAACAACACCGAATTTAAGGATCATATTACTAAAATCCATTAGAGTAACCAATAAAAATAGACTCGACATCACGTGCACGGACGACCCTAAAATCAGTCATACGAAATAAAAAGGCGATAAAGGATGGCGTCTTACTGATTGTCTAGATAAGCCAACAGACGAAAGTTGGTAAAACTGCATGAAGGTTTTACAAGAGACGTATAAAGAAATGGTTGATTAGGTAACTCATAGTATTAAATAATTGAGCCTGTTATGGTTGTGAAGTGATTTGAAATCAATATTAATTTATTAAAAATAATAGTTAAATAGGTACTCACCAAATAAATTGTACTCACCAGCTCACTTATGCCTGAAATTATTAAAACATAGGCCTTGCTTAGAGACCTAACCAAATGGACAATCGTTTATACCCAAATTTGCGAAAGTAATTGAAGATAATCATTGAGTCAAGCATAAAATAATGAATATGGTAAACACACTGAATTGGAATTGAAACCATTTCACGATGTGAACAAGAATGCAGTCGAAAATGACATTCTACCATACATGGAACGTCTTGTACTTAGCATGTTGTGCTCTCGAAGTACCTATAGCGACAGTCATATTCTGGAAAACGTACGAAAAAGTATACTTTTTTTTTTTAATAAAGCATCAATTTATATATTTCCAGGAACAAGAAAAGTTTATAATCAATTGTTGTTGTAAGTTTTAGTTATTTAAGATACAAAAAAATACCGATAATACTTCATTAAATATCTGAAACATTTTGATGCCAAGGAAATAAAGTAAACTGGGACTTACTAAGCCCAAAACAATGCAACACATTAGGAAAATATCTAAATTACTTGTATTTAACCCAGTATTTAAATTGCCTTATCTAATTTATAACATAAACAAACATTTGCTGCACACTAATACTACCAATATTTCCCTATAACAACATCGTTAATGATTGCTAAGAGCTCTGAGGTATTCATCGTTACAGAATAGTGATCCATCGTGTTAATGCGGGGAGATATCTTAAGAATCAACACGACACCCACATTGGATACCCCGGCCAACATCCAACCCATGATGGCGTACTAAATTAGCTGCATCGACTTTTATGGCCAAACATTTGTGACCACTGACAGTGAGTGGTACCAAACAAGATCTCGCGGACATCTCGACTTTCAATGGATGATTACGCTAACAATACTGGATATTTCAAAGTGTCAATAGTACACATGGGTCAAAGATGTGTGTAGGTTTTTGCAATTGAAAATCAATAAGGCACTGATAGTTGTTAACTGTCTGTTTGTATCAGAATTTATTATTTGGGAGATTGTGACAGAATGTGTAATGGTGTAATGGATGATATATTTAGGGTTCCGTACCCAAAGGGTGCCAACGGGACCCTATTACTAAGCCTACGCTGTCCTTCTGTCCGTCCGTCTATCAGCGGGCTGTATCTCACGAACCGTAATAGGTAAAGAGTTGAAATTTGCACAGAATATGTATTTCTGTTACCGCTCCAACTACAAATACTAAAAATAAAATCAAATTTAAAAGTAAAGGGGATTAATTCTTTCAAGAAACTGGATATTTTTGACGTTTTTATTCTACGGTGGCACGGAACCCTTTATGTGCGAGTCCGACACGCACTTGGCCTGTTTTCTATTCAAACACCTAGGTGTGCGAAAAGTTCATACGGGCGGAATATGCCATAGCTAAACAGTTACCCAATAAATAGAAAACCTTCTTCCACAAAAACAGGTCAACTGTATTTCTTTGAAGTTGATTGGCCTAAATAATAAGGACAAATAACGGAAAATAACGATGTCTTCCCATTAGGATGTCTGATAAGAAAGCATCCAACTGTAAAAGTCCAATTTTCCAGAAACAATACGTCGTATTTACCTACTATAAGGATTATTTTTCTGACAATATATTAAGACGACACTAGAATAATCTAGAGCCGTTTCAATAGTCATTTATTGAACTCTACAAGTAGAGTTTCGTAAATGACTCCAACTGGATGGTTTTAGCGTAGAGTGCTCGAATCACTAGATGATTGTGACTTTGTTTTCGGTAGGGGCAAACTTCGAAAGCCACTTCTTAATCAGCTGCACGGCCTTTCGAAATTTGCTCTCTCGGAAATTAAATCCTCAATCATCTAGAGCTATGAACCTGAACCACTCTACGCTAAAACTAATAGACCAAACGGTACTTAAAATAAGACTTTAACGAAAAAAATACCATTAAACGCGCACTTTTTTCAATTTCACGATACTAATAATAGCGTTTTAAGTTTTTTTAGTTGTATCGTTAAAAGCCTTTTAGAGACTGTTAGTCCACATTTTTATAGGTAGTTAAGCTAACACAAATTTCGTTAAAGGTAATTCCGTAGTCTTTACAGCTCGTTACTGGATGACTGTCAATTCATTTGATCGTTATAATAAAAATAACTGTTGTTAGTACCTACCTATTTGATGTAGAAAAATATAACCCCCATAGAAACTTATGATGGACTTACACTGGCATTACAAATCACTTTTGTTGCTAGAAATGCTTTGTAAAACCCTTGTAAACTGGTTTAAAAATCTCTATAAATTAGATGGTGACAGTTTGAATCTCGTCGCTTGTCTTGTATGATTTTTGTTATTTGACTTCTTTTTATATTTTATTTTCTTAATCGTTTATTTCGTAATCGTTTATTTTATGTATGTACTTAATAACGTTTAAATTGTTAACTTAAGAGCTTAACTACGATGATCAAATCCACGGAATTCATCAATTTCAAAGTATACCGCTTTTATAATATGAAAGAGTATTTTTTATTAAAATATTTATGACACTTCTAATTTGTAGGTTAATAAGTTAGTGTTAATCCAATTTTCTTATTAACTATACAATGTTAACAGCTATGACACGTCCATACCGTATTAATATTAATGAAATATTATTCCGTGTATAATAAGGCAATTAATATGCTCTTGCGCATGAGAAACATGGCGGCCGGTGGGTGGGGTGACCGGAACGGCGAGCGCTGATTGGCGCTGGTGATTGTTTAATTATGACACGAATGAAGATGGCACGATAAAGTGGCCAGCTACTGAATTCCGGTCAGTGATTCATCATTATTAACGGGAAAGAAGGATGTTCTCTATTCTATTTAATATCTAAATTATTCGTATTTGTTACTGAGAGCCTATTACAGACTCGGACCATCATTTCTTTCGTTCCTCATTTTGACACTGATTTACTTCGGAAATATGTATGTGAAAATTCGAAGCCTGAATGAAACTGATTTTTGCTTTCGTACCAGGTTTGTAATATCACTATAGATTTTGTAGTATTGACGGGCCCGTTGGCGTGGTTGGACGGGCCCGTTGGCGTGGTTGGCGTGATGGCGCCTTGCACGCTGCAGGTCGTAGGTTCAATTCCTACCCGGGACATGCATTTGTGTGCATGAACATGTCTGTATGTCCCGAGTCTGGGTGTTTATGTATATTAAGTATGTATTTACAAATAAAAAAGTAGTATATGTAGTAATATCAGTTATCTGGTTTCCATAGTACAAGCTCTGCTTAGTTTGGGATCAGGTAGCCGTGTGTAAAAAATGTCCCAGGACATTATTATTATTATAGACAGTAGGTACAGTTTACTTAAATCTTCGGAAACTTAATTCTACTTTACTTAATTTGTCATTTTTTTTTATTATCGTATCGGAAATAATAGCTGGGATAAAAACTATAAATATAGCATAGTTGTTACGTTGCGTTGCGAGTAAATCATGAAAGTTCACTTACCTTCAAGTCTTGGAAAATGTTTGCGTTCGTGCACACGTCAACCGTTTTTAACCGGTTCAAAGTTTTCTTTACCTAGTTTACTAAACTTGTTTCCTTGCAGTAGTTTAACCAATTTTGATAGGTACCTCTTTTAAATGTGTATGATTTTGTAGATGTATACAGGTTAGGTTAGTCGAGGGACAAGTCTATGATAATTCTTGCTTGGACATAACCCATAAACTAAAAAAATGTAATGTAACGTCACGACTTTTATCCCCGTTCGGCGGTAGTCAGAGGCTTGAGTGGCCATACACCACCACATTGTGGAGGTATTAACCAACTCAAAGCCCACGTTTCACTAGATAGTCAGAACCCAACGTGACAGGTGGTGAACCGTGTCGCCGTGTATACAGGAACTGACTATTGCCTAATCCCGAGGGATAGGTAGGTTTCCTCACAATGTTTTCCCTCACCGTCAGCGAACTGTAAATTATGCACATAGATCAAAATTCATCCATTGGTGTATGCCCCACCGGGGATCGAACCTGGGACCTTCTGACCAAAAAACAAAGCTATAATTAAATTAACACACTAAGTAATAAATGACCGAGAAAGCATAACAAAAATATTGTTATTAATGTTTTGCAACGTGGGACATTCTTGCACTATTAACGTTCATTAATTCTTATTCTTAAGGAAAATAATTAGGTATGGTAATATTTTAATGACATAATTATTTGAAATGAGAATCGAATACTGAATCCCTTCTTCAATAGGTTCTTGTATATATACCTTGTATATTTTTGTAATAGTTAGCTATTTTGCTGACTTCATAATCCGCATTCAATAAATCATTTAAAGAAATAAAAATGAAAACTTTGGTTCTAAAATCAAATGCAATATCTAGGTAGACTCATTATTTGGTCCGCTAACTAACCCAAATATCTAAAAATCGCAAGTGAAGTGTAAGAAATTTAGTTTGTATACATTTTCACACCGTTTTCTATATACGGAAATAAGCTTGCAACACCAAATATAGATGAGACTCTCTATTTGCCTTAGGTATTTAAGTATTTTTCTATTGTGAAAATCACGTTTGGCGGTTTGTTAAAGGTCCATAATATGAAAGTTTCAACAAGCATCAGAGAAATTTAGTAAAATTTTAAAGCTGTCAACAGTCTTCAAAACTTAATTTGACTTCAAAATCCTCCGATTACGTCGGAATATTTTTTAAACTGGAATTAGTTTGAAAACTGTTCAATATCTAAACAAACATTGACCCAACAAAACGTATATACAAAAAATCATGATGAACTTTTGTCAAGGTCAAAACATTTTAATCGAAAAAATTGGTTCGAGTTTTTTACTAACGAGGTAGCCCTTTGCAGCATTTACGGGATTTCAGGCTCAAATTTAGTACAATCGTAAAGGTGATTGTGGTCAAAATGGCGTGTATTAATAGTTTAAAGGGAGCAGATGATAGGCTTGTTACCGCTTTCCAAAAACAAGCTTCGGACCCTTCGGGCGGAATTGATAATTTACTTGTTCGAAGGGCTATCATTAAGCTCGTTGGGTACAGAATGATTGTTGGTTCCATACGTTTATACAGCTCAGACGTCGGCCGAAGAACAAACATTGTTTCGGATCGTTAGCGGCAGAAAATGAGGGGGCTATTATGACGTAACTAAACTCGACTCGACCGTTGATCTTTGCGAATGAGTTTGGAGCAATAATTTGAGAGATAAAATACACTTTTTTATACTTACCTCGTTGTTGTATTTCGATGCTGGCGGCTGGATCAATTATTTGCGAATTCGTGTGATATTAAGGTGTTATATTGATTCATAGAATCAAACCAATGTAGGTATTTTGTGCGGGTTTGTGAGACAGGTTGTTTGATTATTTCAGAAAAAGTAATCACATATCTTTAACCGGTAACTTGTAAACGGTCTACGGTAACGGTAACTTCTACTCATGAGTAAATTTTAAACAAGAAAACCTGACGGATTCTACATCTGTCAAAGGGATTGTCCAGGTATTTTGCTTAGAATTTCCTTAAGAATAAGTAACGACTTGTTTAAAGAAAGAGGTAAGCCTTTCGGAGTAAGTAATTTTACTTGCTTCAAAATAACAAACCTATGTTTGTAGTTATGAACTTAACTATTAACTAAGTGTGCTTCGTAGTGGATTGCAAGAACTTACAAAACTATCAGATTGTAATTCCAACGTGAACCACCATACTTTTCAACCCAGATCCGTGATTACGGAGTTAGTCAGCATAATAACAGTTATTTACAAAGTAACCACAGCACTAGAACCGTTCTAGCTTGTTTCCTTTGGTAAATGCGGTTCACATTTTTTGCTTTCAAAATTGTTGGTTCATCTCGGTCATGTTTTTGGCAAATTAGCGTTGTTGTGTTGAATCGTCTTTACTATTTTTAATCATTTTAATAACGATGTATGTTGGTGCTTTTATTATTGACAGAAAAAAGTCGGTATAGGTGTTTTGTGGTTTAGATTAATTTAGTATTTCCACACTCAACGGTAACAAGTAACAGTAAAGACAAAGAGAAGTATACAAATAACAGAGTTTACACAATACAGCTCAATGACTGAAACATGAAAGAGAGGGCCGTACTACTCTGTAATACTCAGGCGTGCTTACTGAAGTAAGCACGCATGAGTATTAAGCTCACTCTCTTACCAAATGTTAGCTAAATAGACATTAAAAAATAATCAGTATTTTGCAAGTCATTCGCGCGTACCGCTGCTGTCTAGCGACATTTTCTGCCTCCCCAAATTACACCTAACCTTCGATTTTAACAAACAAAAAAACCGCTAAATATCCTATTTCTCCTTCAGTCATATTATAACAATAAAATATACCTCGCAAGGCAACGATCGTTATCAAAGAACGATCTTTTATAACCTCTAATCGTCATCCGTCATTTTGTGGTCGTACTTTTTCATCTTCCGGTATACGTTTGCCACATCATGAATGAGTTATATTACATTGTGATAAGGTTGAATTTGTAAAATTTCTTCCCCCGAATTCATTCCCATTTTGGTTGTCGATGTATGATACAATTGTTGCAACCATCAGTTTCCTGTAAAGCGATACCCGCTTCGACCTGTGGGTGGTTCGAAATATATCGAGTTGCTTAGAGGGTTGTCACTTTGTAGTGGTTAATGCAAGTTCGATAAAATATGGTGCGATCTTTTCACGTGTCACCTTCCTACAAAAAAAAATATTATTTGAGGACGCAGCAGTAAAATAAAAATAGTAAAGCTAAACTTAACCAAACTAATCGTATTACCATTTTTCCCATGTTCTAAGCGTATAAGCGAGAAAGAAATACTTACCTACTTTTAGATGTGTCAAATTTACTTTAGACGTCATTTGATGACATCTGACTTGACATTATTGACCCTTTCACGAAAATATGAGCTATACTATTGTATCCTAATCATGTGAATTCCAATGGTCGGGCCGTCGACAAATAAATTAGAGGCATTTGCAAGTTAATATGATTTAAAAAAATCATCAATACCCAACTGAACTGATACTTACAATTGTTAAAATGTGAAATCAACAAAAATAAATTTAATATTATTTAAAAATGAAAAAGCATTCGGTGCAACCTAATTTGTCGCACCAGTAATCCGTATCGCTAGATCCATAAGCACAATAGTGCACGAATACAAAGGAACAACGCAATACAATATTATTTTGTATTGTGCCAATTGTCAATCGCGACAACTTGGCCAGTTAGTGTCGTGGTTGTATTGTACGATTTCTGGACGGAACATAGCGACCGCAACTTTATTATTGCACTTCGAAAACAAAGTCCTATTCAAAATTAATCCTTACACTCTAATACTAGAGTTTATAATTAGGTTGTAAGAGGGTTCGTGTGAGCGGGAGTTTGTTGCTGAAGTTTAACCAGCGCGGTCGGAAGTGGTCATTAAATTATGTACATGGTTTACAACAGCTGGTTGCATTGATATTTTTTAATATCTAGCTGCGGAATGCAGATATTGAAGACTAATCAATATGAAAAAACTGTGCGTATTGCAAATGTGTTAAATGCATAACTACAGGAACAAACTTCTAAAATTATGAACTGAATTTGATAGAATGTTTTATTTTTTGTAGAAAACTTTGAACTTAGTAGGTTATAAATCGATTACAGCCAAATCACGAGCAGAAAATTTTCTTCAAAAAAACATTTGACAATCATCATCATTCATGCTATATTTTCCTCGTAGTTCTGCTCATGTCTGTCACCGCATGAACACAACCTCCTGAACGCTCCTGATGTATCGTGATCTCCCGTGAAGCTCGTGATATCTCGTGATGTCTCGTGATCTCTGACGAAGTCTCGAGATGGTGCGGCAGTAAAAAGTAATTTGATCTAATGGAGCCAAGTCCACCTGTAAGTAGATATTCCTATCGTCCCATGAGAGAATTTTCTTGTTGATGTATTACGTACTTTTTTTTACTAAGCGCCGCAATAAACGGACTGCTTGTAGCAGTTCATCTCGACCGCTAGAAGCGGTCGCTGCACGGCGAGTAGCAGTTTCAATACAAAATTTCCATTTACCATACACGAACTGCTTGTAGCGGTCCGCGCGCCTGCGCGTTGCATTCTATATTATACCGGTGTGTCCAGCTGATGACCATGTGAATTTCCCACCAATTTTATTCGAACTCCCCCGAAAATTCACTTTTAGAAAAAAAACCTCCTAAATAGTTTTTACTAATTTTAAAGGAGTCAAATTTAGGGGGTAAATAAGTGGGATGGGATTTTTTTAGGGTAGTTATATTTTTAGGGGTAACCCAATCTAAACAATCATATTTAGTTGCTCTAGCGTAGGGATTCCCAAAGTGGTCGATATTGGTTACATATCGACATAAACGAAAACTGATTTTGGGGGTCAACGACGTCTTAAAATCGACCCCTATTAATTAACACAAGTTCTTATTTGAAACTTTCAAGATACCGTATAAGTTGTAACTATTACGTATACCAACTTGTTATAAGAATGACTGAATCACACAGTTTTTTTGTTGAGTTCATTTAGGAAAAGGGGCGTCTTACCAAAATAGTTTGGGAATCTCTGCCCTAGCGGCTTAGCGACATCTAGTACGGTTCCTCGTTACTAAGAATGCGGACTTGAATAAAAGCAAATCACCAAAACCAAATAGCCTACGTTTCAACAGATAATCACAACCCAACGTGACAGCTGGTGAACCTTGTCGCCGTGTATACAGGAACTGACTATTACCTAATCCCGAGGGATAGGTAGGTTTCCTCACGGTGTTTTCCCTCACCGTAAGCGAACTGTTAATTATGCACATAGATGAAAATCTCTGCACGTCTTGACATACACACAGACAGACAGACGGACAACAAAGTGATCCTATAAGGGATCCGTTTTTTCCTTTTGAGGTACGGACCCCTAAAAACTAAATCTTAATCGGTCCACCCGTTCAATTTTGTTCCTACATCGAAAATGTGATAAATGTTTAACACTGAAAACATGACATGTAACAAATTATATGCTAAATGAAACAGGTAAAATAAAATGGAATATAAAAATATTTGTTTATAAATATGTAGTTGAACTTATATAAAAATGAAGAGAGTTTTTGATTTTGTATTTCTCCTAAATGAGCAAAACCAATTAATATTTTTTTTCAAAAAACGAATCTTTGGAGGGATTTCGAAAAAAGTTGGGAACAATTCACATGGTCATCTGGCAACATTGGGGATTTGATCTGAAGCGACCACGGATGTATAATGAAGGATTGATGACTTGAGTTTTTGGTTAAGAAGAAATTAAGAAATTCAACTTTATTCTCCTGCCTTAAGGTCTATTATGACAATTCTTAGACAGATAAACGAACCGAACGAGAGGCCCCAGTTGGGACCGTGTCCCTCTCACTCCTAGTTGCCATGCCAAAATAATATTATCGTTGGGTAGTGATTGGTAGTTTTTAAATCAACCAAATAAATTAATTTATTATTTATCGTGTCGTGACTATTGTTTCGTCGAAACATGTTGGATTCATAATGATCATTTTTAATTTGTAGTCATATATTTTTTATAGCAAGTAATATTGAATATTATTTATATTTTGTAAAAGATCGGATTTTTTTTATCTTTAGATTGTAACATTGGTAATAATGCTCAGCTAGGGTGGCCATAAAACCACATGACTTTGTCATCCGTTTGCCGCAGTGGTTTGACCGTAGGCCGCTGGGCTCATTGCACCGATTGGTTGAGGGTTCGATTCCCGTCGGGGATAATTTTGGAAATAGCCTTTTCGTAATTTGCTCTGGTCTGGGATAGCTTCCAGTCCATTGGACGGTATTTATAGTAGGTACAAGCGTTGCTTAGTTTGGGACCTAATAGTTGATGTATTGTCTGGAGATATTTATTTATTTATCCATTGTTTGAAATGTTTATTTTACTTGTAGAGTGGCTACCAACGCGAAGATGAAACATAGTAATAAGGTACTTTCTTTTATATCTTCGACAGGCATAGAGAAACCTCCGTTAGAGTTATAAAATATCAATCATGTGCGTTACTCATGTACCTATATAATACAATAAGTACGTTAAAATTTTATTATTGCGTGGACACCCTAGTAGAGGGACACTGTACCACTATGGGCCCCTCTCACTCGGCACGTATTTTGTGCTGCAGTAAGCTGTCCAGTATTCATTTACGTTCGTGGAAACGACCTGTCAGAGAGCGGCGTATTTACAAAGTATAATGTCAGCGCTCCATAAAGTTATGATCGGTAACAGGTTGGAGTAAGCCAACAAGTCAACACAGAATAAGTAGGTACATTCACTTGTCAGCCATATTACTCCATCACAAGGTCGACGGAGCCCCGTGCATTTAGGGTCACCAGTAACCTAACACGTAACCCACGTCGTAACCTTCGAACCTAACCCTAACCTAACGGGATCTAGGATCAGGTATATGGCAGGCAGGATACGGGATGCGGGAAATGGATTCGGGATTAGCCATACGGGATGCGGGAAACGGAATCCGGAATACGGGATCAGGAAGACGGGATCCGGGAAATGGGGTCCGGGATCCGGGATCCATTCTTTTAAATTGAAATTCTACGCGGACGAAGTCGCGGGCAAAAGCCATAAGTTATATTTTGGAAATACGCATCGACCGCTCGCCGACTGCTTGAGCAGTCCGTGTATGGTAAATGGCAATTTTGTACTGAAACTGCTGTTCGCCGTGCAGCGTCTGCTTCTAGCGGTCGAGATGGGCAGCTACAAGCAGTCGCGTGTATCGCAGCTCTAAGTCTAGGCATTCCAAATCATTTCGTAATAAAAGTGAATAGTACCTACCTACATTATTTAACGCAATCTTACGTGTGAGATACAATTTACTAGTGGAGACCGGTGCTTTTATAAGGCACACAATGCACATCGTTAAGAAGCTCAGCATCGGGAATATTCTTTGAATTCGGTAATCATTGTAGTGGTATGTTTGTAATCACGTGAAATGCATAAAATATGTTATTTGACATAGAGCTGTTAGTGGTCAAAATAATATACAAATTAAAAAAACAAATTGAGAATTTTTTTTTAAAATTGATTGACGTTAAATTTATAACTGTAGTGTTTTAAATATTGTACTATTTTGTAAACTAACGTTTTAACGGAACACACAAATTGTCTATAAAATGCTTTATGTTAAGTATATGTATTAGATACCTACCTAATTGCAAATGATCTAAATATTTTAAAATCTACAACTTTCTATGATAAATCTACGTTAAATAAATATGAATGAGGTAGGATTTACTAAGACATACTCCTACATTGTACCTTTTCTATTTAAGAATGATACACCTACGTTAAAATTACATACACAAACACACCAAAACGATACCAGTCACACCAAAATCGCTCCATCGTTATCCAAAGGAGACACGTCTGTCCAGTAATCCGCATTGTATCAGACAATGGTTCCGTAACAATATTTTGAAAGCTCAAAAAAGAAACCAAGTTCAATACACAACAATGTCCCATTCACCGGCACACACGTGACACACGCTTTATGTGAACTATGGAAACATGGAAACGGAAGTTGACATTACGATGTGCCAACACTAAGTTAATGTTGGTAGGCTTTGTTTGTAAAACTTCCTTGCGATTAGATAAAAAATATAAAGGTACCGGTAGTCCTATGTTTTGGAATTAAAAATAGTATAGGTACGCATACAATTTTGTTCGATAAAGCATTGTGAAATTCTCGCTTTGTCTTAAAGATAATTGTAGTTTCATTGCACTTACTTTTGTTTTTTTATAGGTATTCATAGATCAAGATAGGATTTATCTTTAACTTGTTCGATGTCAAATATGAAGCAAAATTAAACTTATTTTAAGTTTAAGATTAAACTGTGATCAGTAGTATGTTTATTGTATTCATGCAAACTTTTCGCACTTTTATGTATATTAATAAAAAAATAACAAAATATTAACGATCTGGCAACTAACTGTCCATATTCAGTCAAACTGACAAGAACCTTCGCTCCCAATTTGACATACCTATCGCCCGTACCATCTAGCTTCATCAAATTAAAAATTCTATCGTTCAATAATCAATCCTGTTCCGTCACAATAAGATTTATCTAAGGCGTACTCGAAACTTTGTGCATTGTACCCATACGGGCGTTCATTCAGGAGATTCGCCCAGAGATTGTGGTCCATCCATCAAGCCGAATGTCAAAACTAATACGGAACGAGGTCCCGTGAGAGTCTGATTCGTAATTATGTGTTCCGATGCATCGAACGTCATCCGATTAAAATTGGCATCGGATAGGGGAACAGACAGTGCCGATGCAGAGAGAATTACTTTGTTGCCCTATCATGGCTCTCCTAAATGGGTAAGGAAAATTAAATTTGATAAAATCAGATTGACATACAGATTGACTGATGTGTGCCAGCCCTTTTTATACAATTCATTTCGTCATTGTTCTTTTAAATTCTCAACAATTGATCATTAATGATTAGTCGGAATATTGTTTAAAACTAGAGTTTAGTTGAGGTTATAGTAATAGGAAACTCTACCATCCACATAGTTTCTCGATCAATCGCTAATGAGGCTGAAAATGACAATCTGAATTCTTGTGCAAGTGACTCACTTAACTTAGCCAAGCTTGGCCACTTGTTACCGTCTCTACTCGGCCAAAATATTGTTTGAGTACGTTATAACTCCAGCTCTACACCAAGCGGATAAAATTGCTGAGTATACTACAAAGCTATTAAGTTGAGTACAGAATCGAACCATACTTACTACGGGATTTTTTACTTGCGTTACACAGATGTATGAAGCATTTTTAGGAACAAAAGTAATTTGTAATTCCAGTGTAAGACCACCATAACTTTCTATAAACTTGGTGTTTCAAGTGCACTCGTTAATGACTTGACAAAACAATGTTGTGTCAATTGTAATTTTTGACAAAAATCTATGTCACTTTCATTCGATTCCAGCTAACATGAGTTTTTAGTATATTTAGCGAAAACTAAACAAAGTTTTTCGAGAATACTTGTTAATAGTGTAAATTGTTGCATTTCTATGAATAGGAAAAGTAAATATTTTACTCCATGACTAAGCTATGACTAAGACAAGGCGCCGTTTGTCTTTAAACTTTTACCCCCTTATTCATAGAGATTTTGCCCAGTTTGCAATGGTTATGAAAGGCATTTTAAGGGACAAATGTGATTTGTAACTCCACTGCAGATCGATCATAACTTTCTATGAATAAGGGGGTTAAAATATAATCTTTGATTTTAAACAAAAGGTACCTTAGGTGTGTTTCCATAAAACAACGGAAATATTATGATTAAAATACGGTCTATTAGCAATAATAGTCTCTAAAGAGACAATGCCATCATCAGTGAACCCTGGCACAATGATGTTGTGATTAACTTATGCAAATATTAGTCAGTGATTAACTATATTGACGGAAATAGCCGGCTCATGTTTGTGCTTCAATTAATATAAAGTCAAAACACGGTTTGTATTGTAGAATATTCCGAGGAGTTAGAAAAAACTTTAAACAAAAAAAAAAACATATTATAAAAGATTGACGGTGGTGAACCAAGTTGTAGCCAATTGACTGCAGTTCATATACGGGCTAGCTCGATCAAGGTATTACCAACTTCTCATAGAATATTGGCGTATTATACTAGCTATTATTGCTGCGTTTCGTACGATGAGTGAAAGAGCTGTAAGTTTATTTGGGCGGGGCCGTGGATGAATCCTAGTAAGTTATAATTATTATTTTCTACAAATTCCTAGGAATAGTCCAACTGGAATTAAATTCCGATATTCCGGCCGTTACGAAAATCCCAATAGGATAATGTTGCGTAACGTAGCAAATTTTTTGGTATCCAATTTTTTTTCGGACGTATAATTTTGTTAGCCTTTCCTATTTGGAAAATGTTATGGATTGTAAAGTGAACCAAAATGCTCTGTAAAGTTTAACTATAGGTACTTCGAATTGTACTGTTTTTGTTCTATATCCCCTACTTCTATACTTCTACTGCGCAATATAAAAATTAACCCAAGCATTTCAATCACTTTGGAGATCCCTCGCAAACCATGAACTCCCCAGACATAGACGACAGTAGGGTTACCATTCTACTGTATAATTTCAGGGTTTTGGTCTTGTTGTTGAAACAAAAGAAGTTACCGACTTCCTACTCCTCATTATAAACTTCATACTTTACCTGTAGAAATAGCTGACGCCTATGAGCTGTGCCGATTTTCGTCTGTTGATGCTCCTTCT
Source organism: Drymonia ruficornis (assembly GCA_947859195.1). Lineage (NCBI taxonomy): Eukaryota > Metazoa > Arthropoda > Insecta > Lepidoptera > Notodontidae > Drymonia > Drymonia ruficornis. The sequence goes on along the minus strand of OX401915.1, from coordinate 8,413,295 downwards.
GATAATGCTTCATGTACTAGAAGACCTATGATCACCAGATCCACTTACTTATACCGTATTGAAGAAGTGAAGAAGTGAATGAATAGCAGGCTACATACGTATACCTATTCACAATATATTTTGGGGCAAGCGACTGGACGACACTGTCTGTCTGTCTGTTGAAATCTGAGTGGAAAAAGACGATTGACTATTTATAAATGCTCTAATGAGCTTACATGAATAAAAACCTTTTGACTTTGACTTTGACGCAAGCCTCAAGGAGGTAACACCCACCCAGAAAAGTGGTGTGTTCTCGTGTCGGAGGCAAACCCATTTTGGATCGCATGCCAAATGTATGTAGGCATAATCTGTTTGTAATACGAAAATACTAAGCTTACTTATGTTCACCCTATCCACGTCGCGTTGCGGATTGTTTCTCTGACGACAATAAACCTGATCATTTTATGTTCAGCGCGAACGTAAAGGCAACTTTAAGCGCTCGTGCAACTTTAGAATTTGTTTTGGAGCCGTTAACGTAGCAATTTAGGGTTGTATACGAATTCTTATGGCATTGGAAGACTAGTTTTAATCTACCGCTGTCTGGTCTGTAATAGAGTGATAATTGTAATGATATTATCATATGTGTAATTTATATAATAGCCAGATTCCATTGACTTTACACATTTACGTATTATATTAATGCCTTACAAACCTAAAATTGGACACATGCTTACGTATCTCTTGGCATCTAGGCCTTCCTCAAAAAATTTTCCTTGCAACTAGCTACGTATAGGTAGGTACCTATTGGATAATACAGTCTAACAAGATAAATTGCATGGTATGAAATATGATTCATACATTCGAAATCAGTTTTTAAATGAGTCTACCTATATTGATCTAACTTGTTTCTTATAGGATACCAACCAGTATATTTTAAAAACATTATAAAAGCGACTTTCATTAACAAAATCACTAAATGAACGGTCCGATAATAATACCGTCAACACTATAAAACCAATGATTAAATGATGTTGATATAATTAACTATAAAATCGCTTGTATCGAGCATTAAAATAATTACTACAAAATTAATGGCAAAATAAATAATCGGATCGCAGATCGATTTAACTTATCGATTTTATCTTTACGGACATAACAATCGGCCAATTAGAGTACAACGCGGATTGTCGGCATTTTTGCGACGCAACGAGACATTATTTTCAATCAGTAATTACCTATGTATTATAAACTACAATATACTGGCTATTGTTTGTCGTAAATATGTTTATGCCCTTATTACATTTGTTTTGTAAGAAATGGTACCGATAACTAATTGTTTGGATACTAATAAGATAATTCTAATAAGTGCCTGTTCTCAGATATATTTTATCCACCAAATAATAATGGCGTTTGGACAGGTATTTTATGGAGCCATATTTATTTGGTGGATAAAAGTTATCCGAAGATTCTGAAACAGGCACTGAGTTACATTAATTTTGTGTTTCTGTTTTATATATATTCTTATCAGAATTCAGTTAGACTACACTCGTGTAGCTATTCTGATAAACAAAAGCAAACATTACGGGTAAGGTAGCCCATACCGTAGATGGTAGGAATAAAATTCTAGGATTGCTTAAAATTAGGCACATTATTGATTGTTAGATTTTACATTAACTATACAGGGTGCATTTGAAATCATGGGCATCCTTTCAAATGGTGATTCTACACATGATTCAGAATACTTAGGGAATATTAGTCAACAAATCAATTGATACAAATTTATTGCCCAAGAAGGAATAACAGTTAACTGGTTAGCTTATTTGCTTACTCGAGCAATATTTTTTCATCAATAGATTTTTTTACTTTTTTCCCAAAATATTTTGAATCATGTGTTGAGTCATAGTTTAAAAGGATGCCCATGATTTCAAATGCACCCTGTAGATAACATAATTATAGCCTCGTGAGTGTACCTACACAATTATCTGCCTCATCTAAATATATATTGATTGTGTTTCTAAAAGTGTTTTCTAAAAATAAATCCAAAATACGACTAATTTCATCACAAATTTCCCGAACACAAATCCAACACTCAGAATTGAATTAATTAAATTATGCTTTTAATTTATTTATGAATGCCTATTATTTTTTCTTAATCAAAACGTATTCAAGGACCTTTTGCGAAATGAAAAACAAAGTAAGTATCAAAACGTCAGTATAATTTATTACGTTTCCAAGATATCTTTGTACATTTTTATACAAAACAATAATTTTCATTACGACTAATAATTACAATCCAAAAATTACATTTATTTTTAAGTTTATAATTATTAAATCTAATATCACGATTTAGCTTAATTATATTAAAATAGGTACTCAAGCGATACATCTAAGTATAGCCAATAAACAATAACATTGCAAACATGTATAGTTATATACATTTCCGTTTATTAATATAATTATGAGTAAGCACATTAATAAGTGTAACATACCTATGTATTCGATACACTCTCATAATAAATAATCAATTATTAAATTATCCAAAACGATTAGTTAAAATGGTTATAATAGAGAATATTAGAGGAATATAAATTTGAAAAAAAATATTTAATACATTTTTGATAAATAATAATAACAAATTGTTATGGTAAAAAATACTTGAAGTAAGACTTCCTTCCACAGACGAAATGTTTAGGGCTTCAAGTATCTTTTACCATTATTCGACTAAGGGCCTATTTAAAGAATTATCAGATAACTTTTGTCCACCAAATAAATATGGCTTTTTCGCAGTTATCCATAGAATATCTGTCATAACGCTATATTTATTTATTTGGCGGATAAAGTTATCTAACGATTCTGAAACAGGCTCTTAGAAATTAAAACCGTGAGAAATTTTCATAAATTTAATAATAATGTGTCTTAATAATTATTGTGAATATGGCAATTAATTTTAATCATCTTAAGCTATTTGGTGTTGCGTTACAGTGACTGACCCGTGAATTAATTTCACAGCGTTAATAAACTATGTTATACAATTAATAATCATTTTAATATTTTGAAAAAATGTTTTCACAATCAGACTCAACATTTTCACACGAACTTTGTACAAAATATTGTTTCATTAAAATACTCGTATTACCATAAAACGTCTCAACTCCCGTAATGCTTAAATTACGTATGTGAAAATTGACAAAATGTATGACAATAAGTACAAAATGTATTTACAGTAATGAAATGAATTATGTAAATGTAAATGAATATCAAAATGTTTTAAGCTTTAGTGCAAAAGAATGGAAATAAAATTTACTATAATTGGAATACCGGCATTCAGACAAAGTACGTGCGCCCCTTATTAGAGGCACTGCCGGTTATAGAGCGTGGTACAGTGGGTGAAATATCGTCTACCCTAGAATATACGTGACCACTGCTAGGGGACAGCCTCAGGTCATAATTAAACCGAGGACAGTTCCTGTTGTCGATCGACATGTAGCTATTGTTCGAATTGTTCCCTTCCCCGTACGTGTTGTTGTCCGACGACGGCGAACTTTCATTCTGAGACGATTCCCCATCGTTCCTCTTACAATACTGTAAGGAATTTGTGAAATTCTGCTTTGAGCAACTATCGTTTGAGACCGGCATTGTCGTGTATCTCAACGTCGGCGTCTGACGTAACGACTTCTTGAATACGCTCTTCTCGGAGCCTTTTACTGTGATAATAGTGTCGGTGGAATTGAGTAGAGCGATGAATCTGTCCCAGAATCGGGGATCGTTCCAAGATATATTCTTGAACTTGTCTAATACGAAACACAACTCGTCGCTTATTTGATTGTTTTCCACTACTTTTATGAATATCACCTTGTTCATATCGCTACGATTCAATGATTTTAAATAACTAAAAAATATGTTCTTGAAATGAATATCGCAAAGATCGTTGCAGATAAAATTAGATGTAAGTACGATGATGAGACGCTTAGATAATTTTGATGACTTTGAGAAGCTGTCTAAATTAAGAATGTTAAGTGAGGCCTCGTTCGCGTTGAACTTTTTGGAGGTCATTTTTCTGAACTCGATCTCGGACATTATATTATGATATACAAAGTTTGTATCTTTGGTATTACATATCACGTAATAGTCGTATATGTGATTCGGATTACCTTCCAGTACATGATCGACATTGGGACATGACTGTTCCTTGAACAGAGGGACACCGTATTTAGTGTACAACCAGTCGCTAACTTCATATCTGAAAGAATAGAATATAGCACCTATTAGACATATAACCACCAGTATGATAATAACGCCACATATAACAGCAAAATAATTATCAGGAAGAAATATTGATTTAGGTACAATCTCATCTCTGGATACAGTTGGATCACCCATTGATCCCATGTACTCTTTACAATGACTCAATACTGAGGCAATAGTTATTGTGGTTGGGTTTCCTTCAGTATCGGTACACAACATTTTCTCCGGGTCCCCCGGATCTCTCCTAAGCCACGAATCTAATTCAGCAATACTCTTACAGTCGCAGGAATATTGGTTGCCCTCAATAGAAACATGGGCTAAACTTTTGGAAGACGAAGCTAATAATTTCCAAGGGAAAAAGTTTACGAGTTTGTTGTCATCGATTCTGAGGACTGAGAGCGACTTGAGCGACGAAAAAGTGTTATTCGCAACATGTACAATCGCATTGTGATCTAAATACAATTCATTCAAATTATTTAAATGTAGAAATTCGTCTCCCTTCAACTCGACCAACTTGTTATTTTCTAAATGCAAGACTCTCAGCGAATCGACGCCTTTAAAAGTTTGATTATTCACTTCTTTCAAGTTTGTGTTGTTCAAGTATAAAACTTGGAGTTTCTTTTTGCCAATAAACACGTGATTTCCCAGATGGCTGATGTGATTTCCATCTAAATATATTTCGGTGGCGTCCATTGGAATTCGTTCGGGTACTTCAGCGTACCCGGCGTTCGAACAATCTACAACGTTCGCATTCCAAGTGACGTCGTGATAGCATCTACAGTTATTTGGACAAATCATTTCACAGTCACATGCGACAAAGTCGCAACAATGACACAGTGTGAAACAATGGCTCTCGTACGGACAGAGAAAGTCAGAAGGTGACATGTCTATTATCATCTTCTTCTCCTTAGTGCGCGAGTGGATCAACGAGCACAAAGCTTTATCTAAATCTAACACGCGCGGGTATTGTCGACTGTGACTCAAATAATTAATACGCTGAATCCATTCCATTGAACAATCACAAACAAATGGGTTTCCGCTTATAAAGAACTCCGGTAAATCACTATCTTCATTTATTTGATCTAACCTAAATGCAGTCATGTCAAGTTGTACCAGTTTGTTATTATTTAACGTCACAGTTGATAGCCTTTGTAGTTTAGAAAATGAACCGGCTTGAATGGTCTGTATATTGTTGTCGTTCAAATAAAGTTTTTCAACCGATTTTGGTATAGAAGTTACCGTTATTTGACTTATATTGTTAAAACTAAGATCCAATAATTTTATATTTATATTTGAATACAAATCGTCATTGATGAAGTTTTCTATGTAATTTTGATGCAAATCTAGCCACTCTAAGCTGGCCGGAAAATTTCTGAAATCAAAGAAACTGATTTTATTCGCGGACATATTTAGCCAAACTAAGCTATCTAACGTATTGAAAATACCATCAAACTTTAATATTTCGTTGCCATCCATTCTCAATAGCTTCAATTTTACATTTTTGCGGAAGCAACCGGGTGCTACATGTTTAATTTTGTTTGAAGCCAAATTAAGAACTTGAAGTTGTGGTAAATATTCGAAAGTGTCCTCATTTAAATATGTAACTTTGTTATCCACCAAACGTAAACCGAAAAGTTCGGATAAACCCCGAAAATTTTCCCGATTTAGATGTGTTATATTGTTATTTCCGATGTCCAAGGACCTTAGAGACCGAAGTTTGCGAATCGACGAGGGAATCACTGATAAAAAGTTGTCGTTTAAACTTAAATCCTCGATAGCAGTCATATTATCGAAAGCATTTTCCTCAATGTGCTTAATTTTATTATTATCAATAAACAATTCGTGCAATACGTGCAAATCTGTGAACAGGTGTGTGTGAATATGCACGAGTTTATTATTTGAAAGTGTGAGAGAATGCAAGTTCCGTAGCTCTCCGAAAGCATGCTCGTCTATAGAAGTAATCTCATTATGTTCAACGTTTAATTTCTGCAAACTATACAAATCTTGGAACATGTGGCGGTCTATCCTATTTAACCTATTATAAGACAAATTGAGTATAACCATACGTAGTAAGCCTACAAATGTGCCTTTGTTTATCCACTGACTAGTGAGTTCATTGTGTGACATATCTAATATCTGTAGTTGGTCTAAACCCTCGAAAAGTCCAGGCGGTAAGATGTTTATAGTGTTGTTACTTAAATTAATTTCCTTCAAATATTTTGTATCTGAAAAAAGATCGGGGGAAACTGTATTTAAAAAGTTACTTGATAAATTGAGAGCCTGGAGACTGAGCAATCCTTCAAAGGCACCATCTTCTAGGGTAGAGATCGCATTGTTTTGCAACATTAATTTTGACAATGAACGCAACTTTGATAGACTATTGTCGGTCAGTACGATCAGATCATTGTATGACATATCTAGAACTTCTATGACTAAATTGCAACTTCGAACGCTTAAATTTTGTTCTCTCAACGAATCAGAGAATCCGATAGTCTTTATATTTTGCAAATGATTGTTAGTAAGATTCAATGTTTTCAAACTGTATAATGAACAGAAAGTTTCTGTTTTCGTACTCCAGATGTTGTTGTCACTTAGATTCAGTTCGATTAGCTCGTTCAAGCCTGCGAAAGCCTGTTCGTGGATCTCCATTGTCATCGCAGACCATTCGCTGTTGTACGTCATGACGTGAAGCCGCTTCAAGTCTTTGAAATTCTCAAAAGCACGCGCCGGGATTTGGCGGATTTTGCATTTGTCTACGACGAGCTCCCGCAGCTTGGAAAGAAACAGACTTGTGTGTTTCCCCGTTGTTTTCTCCGCCTGGGCAGTCAGCGTGCTTTCGAAAAACAAAATCTCACTGCACTGCACGTGTAACGATATCACGTCGTCGACATAAGTCCTACTGATATTTTGTAACAGGTGGTCCAAACTGCTTATCGTTCGGATCTTGCAGAAAAGTACCGCGTTTTCCGACGTTTCCGTCTCGGAGCTGCGGTACGCGCACTCGTGCGGCATTTCGGCCGCGACGCTCCTCTCGACGGCATGGCAGTATAACAAAACGTACACTACGATTCGATTAAAAGTTCGGTGCTCGAGTCTTTTCACAGTATTTTTTATTGGCATTTTACGTTCATATGCGAGCTGCGATGATGCATCGAGGTCGGCTGTGCCATTTATGAGGGCGCGAATTGGTCGATCGCGTCATAAATATTCACGCGGTGGAAGCGACATCGCGACTCGCGTGGCATGACCTGTGCGCGTATTCGGCGGTGTGTGGCGCGGACGGCGGCTGCCCACCGACTGAGCGGCGCTCCGTAGCTCCGCCCCACGACACCGCCCGCCCCGCGCCGCCGCGCCGCCCCGGCGTCTAAAGAAACTTTATCTCATATTATCAAGGGTGCATAAACCGTTGTATTATTCCCGTGCGAGTGTATCGAACATTAATTATAAACAAACTAAGGTCTGGGGGCCTATTACGAACCTGAACTATATGTTTCGTTCGTGATTTTGAGGCCGTGGCTGAATAGGTAAAGCAATTGTGACGCGACGGCGATTTATATACAAATTTTCGCGTATGTGATTTGGTCACCGCCACACGGTACTACTAAATGTGTCAAGATTCAAAATTAAGAGCCTGAATGAAACGGATTATTGCTGTCGTACTAGGTTCGTAATAGCCAGCCCTTTCGTAGAGCTCCTTAGTGCGCTACGCCGCCGTAGACTGTTTTTTGCATTAACTGACTCTAATTAGATTTTAATCTGTTTTTAGTGTCATACACTCTCTACATTATGAAAATAGTAAGTAAGAGCGGAGTTCACATCGGACCATTTGATCAGTAGGTAAACGTCTGTACCAGTACATCAAATAATCGGTTACTGATCTAACGGGCTGTTAGTGAGTTGGTGAACACGGCCCTGTACAACCGCAACGGGAAAACTTTTGCTCATTGAATACGAAGTTGGGGTTTTTCTAAATAATAAGTACTCTTCAAAACGGGGCTAATACCGTAATATTACGAACACCTGTTGTGTCTTGAACAACTTCGGTAAACTTTTTACTCAGGCCCGTTCTCGTGAAAATGGGATAAAATACTTGCAAATAGTTTTCTGGGACACCACATGCTGGTAAAGTTAACGTGTTCACTTATATTATAGACGGCGAGAACCTCTTAACCGACATTGTAGCTTTCAGGCGAGAATTTTTGTGTTAACAGAAAATGTAGAGACCTACCCCCTTATTCATAGAGATTTTGCCCAGTTTGCAATGGTTATGAAAGGCATTTTTAGGAACAAATGTGATTTGTAACTCCACTGCAGGTCGATTATAACTTTCTATGAATAAGGGGGCTAGAGTGTAGGGAAAAATATCGTAATACTGGACAAAATAACACAAGACTTTTACGACTTTGGGACTTAAAATTATACCTACCCAATAAACCTAGTATCCTTCTGTATCTATTTCAGGTTTGTTTTGTCTGGTATTTCTATTCCAATTTTGTTATAAAACATCCAACAAAAAATAAGAGAAAGTAAGAATAACATTATCTGAACGAAATACGTAATTGAAACAAAACTATGGCTACTAACAAAATTCTACTATATCTAGACTTAATTACTCGTAAAAAAACTTCATCGGACCAAATGATCGTATAATAACATCCTTCCATTATAAATCCAGTCCTAACTATGACTTACGGTGAGCCTAATAAAATCCAACAATTTTTATGGAGACCCAAAGAACCGGATCTAGTCTCGTTATTATTTTCCATAACTATCAGTTTACCTATAAATAATTCAGTGGTTTAAGAAATCGGTCAAGTCAGAATTTTATTAGTTTGCTTGGTTCTATAATGAAACTAGACATTATAATACTTTTTGGAAATGGTTATTAATAAGCAGCAGTTTTTTTTTTATACAGACATTAAATGCGAATCTGTCATTATATTCTCTGACTTTACACGTCTGTCACGTCTGTCTGCGTCTGACAGACGCTCACAGATTAGCGTTCAATATCGACTTTAAATTTAATTAACGTCGCTGCAACTTGGTGTGTGTAAAGTACCTATTGAATAACTATTGAAAAATAATGTCAAAGTATACGTAGCAATTTAATCTCTTTTTAAATATATCTGGATACTCTTCTACTTTCGTCTCTCTAGCACATTTATAACGTCAATCACAAATTTAAAATACGAACTGCGAACAAAAAATCTATAATATATCTATCATACGGAACCCTACAATATACCTACGAGGTAATTCAAAGCTAACATCGTAATTACGGAGTTTTGAGTTGAAGTGCATAACTAGAGTGAGTCAGGAACATTTAACCGCCCATGGGAAGAGTTTGTGTAATAATTGGTCAGTGCGTAATTGAGCTACGGTTGGTACCGCCGCCGAATGCACAAACAAGCACACAGCAATTTGTAGTTCGTGATAGTCTGAATAGACCACCCACTATATATGTTAAGGTGAATGTAGAATGTGGATAGAGGACTTTTTATTCCATTGATTTTATAAATTGGCCCTTGTGTGGTGTTTTTATGGACGATTTTTTTTAGATAGGCTCGTATATGGAGATTTGTATGTAGTTGGTTTTAAGATCTCTTTTTATTTTAATTAAGTTAAGAGGAAAACAAAATTACTTGTTACATAGGTTGTGTTTAATTAAATAGGTACTCTACAAACTAAATAACGAAACAGAATTGTCATAAAAGTACCAAATACCAAAAACGCATACAATAGTAGGTATGTACATATATTTTTAGCACTCGATGCACATCGATAAAAATGTATACACGAATACCTTCGCCTTTACTTCACATACTCTCTTTCAACCAACATTCAAATAGGTTTCCGAAGACCACAAAATTTACATTTTATGTCGTCTACAAGATTTTTCCGTGTATATTCAGCGTGGAATTGTTTAAAACCTACACGCTTGTAAATAAAATCTGAACAAAATGTAGTTTTTGCCCTTTCGGTAGTTTTTAAGGTTATTTACAACTTATTATGGGTTGTAACGAATCATTATACTTAAAGAAAAGTAACTACGTAGAGAGCAGTATATATATTTTATTCCTGTTTATATCCTTATAAATAGTATAAATATTGTTTTGAATAAATTATTGTTTAATGTCCCTTTTGTTCTGATGAAAAGTCCTGAATCATGAAATGTTATATAACACTTTGGCACAACCCTACATGTATACCAATATCAATATTTTGTGGTATCACTATGTAATTAAAATAATATTAACTATATTTTACTCTCTTAAATGTTTCAGAAATAATATTTAAGCGGTCGATTGAACTCCAGATTACATTGCTGATCGCAATATGCCTTCCCATTGTAAAAGATAATAAGCTTCGTTACCGAACGCTTCGCTGCCCACATACCTGCTTTGTTTGGGAATATTTGATTTATTTTCCCATGAGTTGGTTTTCAAATAATTATGTTCACCGCTAGATGGCTGTAAAGAGCGGTTATCGAGTGGGCTCGTCCCGCCCCTAGCAATAATCACCTTGTTAGCGTTGCTTAGTGATGTGAAATATCGATAATAATTAATTATATCGATATAAGCCTTTGTGTTGGTTTAAAATGGAAACATTGAGAATTAAAAAAAAAAAGTTAGTACCGAGGAGATAAGCCCGATACATAATAAAAACACTTAGTAGAAACAATAAATCATATTTTTTTTAAACTGCAGATAATGAAATATTACCAACTGTTATACAATTTCGGTATTTTAAATAGGACAACAAAACAATATTTTAATTATGCTTGATGATCTAATTATACAATATTGGTGACGTAAATACTAAACACGCTGTCTAGAGTCGATTACCTAACGTAACATAAGCTATCATTGCCACATTTAACCTTTGAAAAGGGATCCAAAGAGCCTCAATAAAAAGGTCAAAATATCTGCAACGTAAAAGCCACTGTTTACCGATATGGTTTTGCCAACCCATAAAAGCGAAAACGTTACAAATAAATACAACTGTAACGCCGCACAGTGTGGCGATACACGCGAATCGATTTATTTCTATCGACATCGATACCGTTTTCACGCAACACTATATTTTAACACGGCCTAAACGGTATGCATATTAAATTTGATTCGCGTGTTCAAACAGTATGTTTTGTTTTTGTTTAACCCGGAAAGTGGTTGGTTATAGCACAAGGCTATGGTTATTAAATTGGAAGCTTGTGAGCTTAGTATAGATAGAGATACCTACACATACTGAACTTGTATCTTTGGTTTTTTTACTGAACAATTTTGAAACTGCTGATCAAACAATAATTTTCTATAAGTACGTGACAGACGAACAAACTACCTATTTTCTTCTTACAAGCCATTACCCATTTTTTTAATCTGCTTTGATTCATGGCCCTATAACATAGAGCATTTGCTTAATCCAGTTAAGAGGTTGATTTACATGTCAATAGATGGCAGTAGCACCCACATCGCTCAAGCAGCTACAGAAGCAAATTTTCGTATAACTTTTTACTCGATCACGTAGCTCAGTGGTCGAAGCGACGTCTATTCAAGTTTGGACGACTTGGGTTCGAGCTTCGAATCCTCAAGCCTGAACACATTTTGAAACCTAGTACCTAGTATCTACTATGTTGTTTTCGTGAATAGGTCTTTTTATACAAGAGATAAGTGAAGTCGATTTAAACTTTGAAGTTTTGTACATACATCGTACTAAAGCCTTCTTAAAAAAATGAATTTTTCAGACTTTATCTCAAGTTTTTCAACTTCTGACACGCGTGTTTTCATACTTAAAAGCTTAAAACCTTTTTCTTGGTAAAATATTGTCTGAAGCACTTTTTGCATATTAATTTTTAAGTTTTCACACAAAATATGATTCATAGCTATAACACGTGCAGAAAATAATTATAATCTAATATTATAAAACTATATATGAAAATGCCTGTCCTATTAGCTAGACATTCCATTAAAAGTATATAAAGTTCGGAAGATACGTAACCCATGATTTTTAATTGATTCTAATAAGTTTACCATAAGTAAATAAGACTATTATCATACAAAGTACTGTTTAATATTAGATAGCAAGTAATAAACTATTATTGTCAGCCAGTTCTTTCCGCATCTTTAACCTCAACATAGGTAGGCTCGTTTTATTAGTCATACTAGCTTTCCCCCGCGACTTCGTCCGCGTAGAATTTAAATTAAAAAAAAACGGATCTCTGATCCCAGATCCCGGATCCCGTATCTCGGATCCCGTTTCCCGTTTTTACCGGATCCTGGATCCTGTTTGGCGGATCCCGTATCCCGGTTCCCGTATTCGGGATATCCCAGATCCCGTATATCCCGGATCCCGTATCCCAGATCCCGGATCTCGGATCCCGCAGTCCGGATTACTGATCCCGTATCGTATTTGCCAGTAAAAGTCCCTTCAAAATCGGTCCAGCCGTTTCGGAGATTAGCCGGAATCGGTACCGCCATACAAACTTTAACCCCCAATTTTACCCCCTTAGAGGTTAAATTTTCAAACACGCTGAAGTTTATATTTCTTTCTTTTATATAAAAAGAAACCTCCAGACGAATTTTTATCATCCTAACTTCAAAAATGACGAACTTCCATATAAACCTTAATACCCGATTTAACGCCCTTTTTTAAATTCATAATATCTTTTGAATGGAATGTCCGATTTAAATAATTCAAAAAGTAATCTACAGGTATCAAAATAGTCTCAAATACGAAATGATTTACTTGGATAAGGATTCATACTAAGGTATGGATAACATGGTCTGATTTTGGTCGGCATTTCTATCAACTTTTAAAATGTAAAAAAGTAGTTATAGTAACGTAACTACAATAGTTGGGCATATGGTATCGCAAAGTTTTTTGTAGATATTGATATGTTCTTTAATATTGTAGAACATTTTTTTGTTCTATCATCAATAGTTTCCTTAGCGCATGCGATGAAAGGCATCTTACGGCTATTTTTTTTACACCTTGGGTTACATTATTGAAGTTTTAGTAGGGATCCCTAATTTTTTCTAGTAATAAATATAGCCTATGTTACTCAACGATAATGTAGCATTCTATTGGTGAAAGAATTTTTGAAATCGGTCCAGTAGTTTTTGAGTTTATTCATAACATACAAAAATACAAACATACAAAAATATAAAAATACAAATCTTTTCTCTTTATAATATTATAGTATAGATTACTGAAGAATACCCATCAGTCAATGTTGTTATTACATTACATACGTAAGATACACATTACATACATAGAGGTGTGTCACAATCGTAGCATGTGGCAATCAATAGTCTCTGCCTACCCCCTTGGGATACAGGCGTGAGTATATGTATGTATGTATTACATACATAAATATATATACAGTACATAAAAAATATTTTTATCATCGAAATTATCAATTTTGTCCCCATAGTAAGATGGCCTTTTTATGAACTAGCAAAAGAAGAAAGTTCCCAACTCATACACCCACGTATTATTTAACACCGCCAAAAAAGAATTGGTTGGCGGTGAACTAAAACATTTGAAAATAGAAACTTTCCCCTCCATTTCGAATGTTTACATAGTTCTCAGCCGGATGAAAAATTGAATCCTACGTCTGAAATGACAACGTAACGCGTGTGAATCATCTGTGCGTTTACAAATTTAAGTTTACTTTCATTAAAACGACTTCTGATCTAAGTTACCATATCATTTGAATTCAATTTCCTTTAACAAATAGTTCTGTGAAAGCGAATGTAAATTTGTTTTCAGTAAAATAAACATATTGTAAATTAGTGTTGGGAGTATTCGGAACAATTAACATATAGAAGAGACGTAGCAAGCGACATGTCATTAGTCATGTTCAGGCGATAATCTCTGAATAACAACCGTTTGTCATATGTTCTTGGCTCTGTTGTGTTAGTTTTAGATGTTGAAATTGTAATTATACAATGTATATTTGTATTGTACAGGATGTTATTATCCTGTCTGTACATGATAGGATTAAGAAGAAGGAAAGCAAGTAATATAAGTAATTGGCGAATAAAAAACAGACAAGCCCTGAGTACTTCTTTAGCGGTAAGCTTGTTAACTATTTGACGGGCCCGTTAGCGTGGTTGGCGCGGAGGCGCCTTTCACGCTGCAGGTCGTAGGTTCGATTCCTACCCGGGACATGCATTTGTGTGCATGAACATGTCTGTATGTCCGGAGTCTGGGTGTATATATAATAAGTATGTATTTACAAATAAAAAAGTAGTATATGTAATAATATCAGTTATCTGGTTTCCATAGTACAAGCTCTGCTTAGTTTGGGATCAGGTTACCGTGTGTACAAAAATGTCCCAGGATACTATTATTATTAATAGCACAATTGTAACAAAGATTACTGTATTTTGTTAATACACCTTTTAAACAGCATTCGATAATTGCGTTTCATACGGTCACAACGATAAAGTCAGATTGGCGTAAACGTAAAAGGCTTATCGCTAACGAATCGACAGCTGGAAACTCGTGGATTATAATAAAATAAACGATCGTATTGTTCATACCTCATCATATAAAAACATATTTGTGTGTATCTATCTATAACAAGTGTAGTATTCGTACAAAAGTTGGAGGTTGGAAAGGTTTGGGCATGTGATGAAAAGAGATGAAAATCATGTGACTAAACGGGTGCTGAATATGAATGTGGAAGGATACAAAGCGAGAGGAAGACCTAAGAAAAGATGGATGGATTATATAAAGTGTGATATGAATGAGATTGGAGTGGATGTAAGTATGACAGCAAAGCGCAATGAATGGAAGAATAAGAAATACTGCGCCGACCCCAGATAATGGGATAAGGTAAGGCAGATGATGATGATTCGTACAAAATGATTGATATACTGAAAACATAGCTTAGTAAAAATACTGCTAACTAGATAGCTATTTTAATGACAGTCACTGCTCCATAAGTGGAATCATCACTTAAAATGATGTCATAACAAAAATATAAATTCTCACTTATCTCGTGTTTATGATTACACGCGTCTATAAAGACATAAAACCCCTAACGACATATTAAAATACTGAATTAATTAAACACACAAGAACTATCAAACAATTATGAGCATCCGATATATTCCTTATCTGTCCGTTTAATTTTTATTTTATGGTCGACCATAAAAGCTGGTACATTCAAAACTAAAGTTGTAAAAAATCTTTAGTCTAAAGCAGTAAACGCAATCAGATTTCCATATCATTATGTGGCGATATAAAAGTCTTATAAAACAATGTCCGATGTCGTTCACCCTTTCACGATGTTCTGTGACTATAATTTGGGCGTAATGTCAGACAAAAAAGTGGATTGCCGACAAACTGCGTATGGAATACTCTATTAGGTAGCTATGTACTTAAAAAAATGAAGTACAGTGAGCAAAAGAAGCAGGTATCACAAGAATCGATTTAAAAAAGTTTTTGACGTGATCTTTCATTGATCAAAGTCGGTAAAGAAGAAGTAAACAATTTTCTTTAGGTAAAGAATTATAATGTTAGTACCTATAATTAAAGTCTTAGGAGAAAAATTGCTACTTTCTATTTGCCTATTTACCGATCACTTCCCACCACACTCACTTAAGTGAAAAAAACTCACTCTCTAAACTTCATTCAACAACATTTCTTCTCATTTCCGGCACACTACAAATATTTTCGTTAAGTAACAAACTCGTGACAAAGGCGGCCTACTATCTAATCTACATTGAATACCTATCGAAGAGCTAGACTAGGTACAACAACAACAGAATGAAATCGTTACCGGCGCCGGAGCCTTAAATTAACGACATTAAAACAAGCTTCTCTCATTCAAGATAAGACCTTTGTGAGGGGGAATAAATTGAACAGAGTTATACAAAACTGAACTAGGCAGATTTTAGAAATAAAATTTTAAGTCTCTACAAATTTACCTAATAAACACTTGGACTGTACTTAGGAGTGATTGGTGTGTAATAAATTAGAATTGCGCCTAATGATTTCTATAAAAGCTGTAGAAGTTAGATGCAATTAACACACAATAATTATAGCAGAGAATGTCCTGAATGACCTGAATTAATCATTGTATGATACAAGCTTTGTATTTAAAGGATGCATACGGCTGATGACGGCTACGGTACTGACCAGGCGATGACGTTTTTAGCGGATTTAGGATTTTTATTTAATATTATTTTAGTTGAATAACTAATGTCCAATACCTACATTTTTTTTTAATAACTTTGTTACATATTATTTTGGTATAGATTTCACATAGTATAATGAGCCGTTGTGGAGAGAATTTACAATTATTTAGGTTGAAAGCAACACATTTTTTTCTTATTTTCTAAAAATATGGTAATCATAGTATTAATACGTGAAGCAAATATTTATAAATTTCTGAAACCTTTCGACTACCCCCCCAGGCAGTCGTGCGTTATTAACAAGTTAGAATGTAAGAACAAATTTCTGTACAGAGTTTTTATTCAAAGCTTGGTTCTTCTAGCGCATGAACTCATCCGCATTGTTGGTGTATGATATTCTTAAGGTCCTCCTATAAAATTACCTCCTAACTCGAGTCACGTCCCGGCTATTAGTCCAAGGTACTTATACTAAGTTTCATCGTGAAACGATCAATGAACCACTTTACCGTTCCGTTTGGAAAATATTTTACGGGGGCTGAGACCATCTAGAATTGTCGTTTTGTCAGAGATCGTCAACTTTTATAATTATCTAAGACTTGTTCTAAGAACATTTTTGCGATGCTGATAACTCCACTATCACGCTTATAACATTCAGAAATTGCATCATTGAATCAAGAGATATTAAATAAATGTCAAATATCAAGAGAACTCAGGCTCACTTGCTGATATTTTTATACAAAATAGCCAGCAAACAAGCTTACCGCCCGCCTGATGTTAAGAAGTTGCAATACCAAAAGCACTTGGACCGCCAAGAATTCACGAATATAATATTAGAGCTTCGCAAATGACAATTGTTAGGAGACTCATGGCCCAGGAATGTAGGTTTTATTTCTCAAGAAAAAAGCAATTTAAATTAATGATTCGTCCAGTGGACTAATATCCCTACATGAAGAAGTTTTAACGCGCTATCGACCCCAAATTAAAAATTAATGTCTTCGGCTACTACTCCACCAAGCCAACTAGGAACTCGGATGGAATGCGGCTTCCCCGCCCGCAAACCGCCCGCACACCCGCCACCGCCAGTGGCTTCCCGCCCGCAACACCTCCCACACACCGCCACCGCCTTTTTGTGCGGGTGACGTCACATTTGACAGGTTCCTAGTTGGCTTGGTGGAATAGTATCTGCGGATAATTCCCCGAAATTTCCTTAGGCGGAAAAAAATAATAATTCATAGGATTGGCACAAGATAAGTAGACTGTGACTCAAGACAGGTGGTATCGAGAGGTTCGAAGACGCAATCAGAGTGCCCAGTGGATCGTGGAAGCACTCCAGAGGTCATTGACAGAGAGGTCAATATTGCGGTCTCTGTTTGAGTTTATGGCTAGATGATTGGCGGTTAACGATCTGTTTTGTTATTTACGATTTAGATATTGTGGGCGCTTTATAATATTTCTATTTTGATAAGGGGTGCACGATTATAGTGTAATGGGAGGTCGTATTTTATTGTATTTGTATTATTTGATGTTCTTTGATTTAATTAGTTTCACTTGATAGTTGCTCAATCGAATATTTGTCATCAATATTGAAAACCCATAATTATACTGGATCCTTTAATAGATATGCGGCTTCGTCACTCAGGCCTCATAGAAGATGAAAACTGCACCTAATTTATATTAATAATAACATACAATAAACTTCACAATAACAAGTTTTAATGTCACCTACATAATCACATACTTAAAAAACTATGCCGGGAATTAGTTTTCAAAATTATCTCAGCGACTTTGACACTCCGTTCAAAGCCTTCGCGGGGCGCTTTACAAACACTAATTTATTCATTCATCTAATTTAAACTTCTGAAACTTCGCACACTATATCCAAAACAAGCTTTATGATGCAAATCCAACGTTACCCAAGTATGGTCGGAAGTCTTAACTATGGAGCGGTTAAACATTTAACATCGACATCCCTTCAAAGGTCCCTATTATCTGTGTAAAGTTGCAAATCTCTCACTAATAAAGCTATTCTCCCCAATTATGGCGGGGTGTATGGGCTTTCTGGATCTCTACTATGAGTTAACACGTTTACTAGGAGTCGCTAGTCACTACCGTCTACGTAAAAGTGTATGGCGAATTGTTAGTTCATTGCACTGAGAAAAAAAAATCTTCTTCTTCTCTCAGCCTGTATCCATCCACTGCTGGGTATAGGCCTCCCCTCTTTCACGCCATTCGTTCAGGTCCTGTGCTAGTCTTGTCCAGCAAATGCCGGCCACCTTTCTTATATCATTGGACCATCTGGCTGATGGTCTGCCTCTCTCCCTACGTCCCCTTCTAGGCCATCACTGACGACATTACGACAACAAAATGGTTTTTGTAGTTCCTAGTAGTCTTTTTAGTATGTTTTACTAAACGTTTTGTATTTACAGCAAATGTTTTTGCTTGCAAACATTTGCTGTAAATACAAAACTTTTAGTAAAAAATATTGAAAACACTACTAGAAATTACAAAAACCATTTTGCTGTCGTAAAATTTTTCTCAGTGTGAGTTTACTTGTAGAGTCCATTTTGCAGGTTTACTAGGAGCAGTAATGACGATTAAATGGCGTTTGTTTAATTGCAGAAGTTCTTCCCATAGAGACGGATATGGAATAGTAACGACTAATGAGCGTATTATACGCGTAAATACCATAGAGCTACAACTTAGTTCCGTATCTAGAGCCTTGGGCGGTTCCACTCGTAGAGTCGCAATACTAATGGTGAAGGGCATTGGCTGAGGCTAGAAAATAGATACTAATACCTAATGATACAGTGAATTCTTAGTCTGTATATTTGATTGAAAATCACGGAAACGGCTGAATGGAGTTGAATGAGGAGTTTAATGGCTTAGACTTATCAAGTTTTCGGCACAAGTTATTAAGTAATAGGAACTTTTTATTATGTAAATAAAACTTGCCAAATCTAAAATTGGGATATGAATTGAGAATAATATTTTTCATACAGATCTTGGCTACCTTTCATATTCAGATTATTAGCAAATTGTTATAGTACGACCATACTGATGTACACTCATTAGGTAACGTTAAGAAACTCTAAGACTTTCCCACGAGTGTAATGTTCCTATTACCAGTAACCACTTGCTATTACGTCATCAAAACTGGGCAACTCAGCAAGGTGAACTTGCACATTAGCGTTTATTTAATTAACGTTACTCCAGCTTCCAATTTCCATCGGTACATGTAATAGGGTACTTCACTGTTTATTCCCCGTATGAGAGGCATTCTAGTTTTTGCTTATTTTGTTCGACAATAAATTTATTTATTTATGACGTAGGTATGCAGTCTATTTTCTGATATTTTTTTGAGACTTTAAAAATCCAATCCAATAACATACTCTCAAAATTTAAATTGATTCGGTTTAATACAGGGGGGCTAAGGCCGTCACAAAAATGAATTGCGGCAATTCTGCTAAAGCAATTCATTTTTCCAAACCTCCAGCAGAATCCCCTAAATTTCCGTGAAACTGTCACGAATGGCGTAAAATGTGTCACTATTCTACAGAAATTTAGCGGAATTGCTAAGGATTCCTCAGAAAATCAGAAAAATGAATTGCAATGCAATTCATTAGCAATATTGCATAGCGACCGCCTTAGGTCCGCTGATCTGTAATCTTGATATGCATAAAGATTTAATTATGATATCAACGAACAACCCTATTATTTATTAATGACGTTTTATACACTTATGAATTCCACTCTACTTAAGTACCGCAATCTCATTTGTCCTTTATACTCAATATGAAGCGGCATACCACGCGACTTTCTACGGAAATGCAATTTGCAATGGAAGGATGAACAAAAAAATAAGGGTGACGACAGCTCCGGGCGAATGGGGATCCGTGTTTTCCGTGGACCAACGAGTTTTGGACTTCGCACTAGAAATATCTCGCATCAAAATAATTCCGAATGAAGTTGCGGGCCGGGAGCGGAAGCAATACTAATTGGTCTATCAAAAATTATAATGGATTGTGATTGATTGAATGTAAATCATATACATTAAGCATTATGTTTTTCGGAAACTTGTGCTAGAGTGTGGAGACCAAAGGGTGTTGGTTCGTGGTATTTTCGCTTCAAATACGCAGATACTTTATGCGCTATGAACATTCATAAAGGGAGCAATTTTTGGTTTAATTTACGCTGTTCTATAAGCTCGGGCGTTTAGATTATTGTTTTGTGTTTTTGTCATTCTGTCAGTGGCAGGAGTTCTGTTCGTGTATGTAGATTTATGCAGTCTCAGGCTTATCTCACGGTCCGTTTGCTCAGTTTCGCCACGCTCCATATCTTCGTTGTCGATAACCATTGGGTTTTGATGTGAGTACTGACAATGATATGCAGATGGACTTTGAATCGGACTTTGCATAAAGCTATACAATAAGCTATGCATAAAGCTTTGCATTAATGATGGACTTTGCATGAAGCTATACAAGACAAATCGATTGCAGTTCTCAAGCGAAAAGTATATATGCAAAAATATTCTATAGGTATACTTATTGTTAAACATTGGCTGCGGCTACAAGAGGTAAGGGGCGCGCCCGAGTAGTCAGTTTTGACGTCTCTGATGGCTCGGGCGTGACGACTTAGAGCTTGAGTACGCATCCAATGGAGTGCTTTGTGCAACATTTTGCCTGAGGCATTTCTTTCCACACTCGTTATTAAAAAAAAAGTAATAAAATCACTAAATCTGACACACACCTTACCATTAAATACTTACGAAATCGTGACTATTTGTTCGGAATGAAACTCATAATATTTATACTTTAGCAGATTAGCGCAAGTCCACAACCTCTCCTTTAGTGGGTAGATAAAGGACCATATAGCCAAACCTCATCCTTTCACAATAGAATCACAACCGTTCAGAAATAATCTACATTCTATATAACCCCGTAGGAAACTTTTAAACAATGATCATAAAAACTCATTATCAATTCAAGAATCGTTGAAACAAAGGGCGGTATACAATTAAATTGTGTCCCGAGGGATATCACTCTTTGAAACTACTTTGTTAATTTATCTAAACCAATTACGCAAGTGTACCGCAACACCGGGGAACGGCAATTCTATTATTTTACGCCTAACTGAAAACGTATAGGTGTAAAAACTGTTTAAATTTCAGCACACGTTCGAAGTAGTCGTGTGATAATATATTTAGGTTTTGTGTTGGAATGCAGTGAAACGAAAACGCCTAGGTGATAAAAGATAGTTTCTCTTAAAAAACTGTCTTTAACTCATAATAGATTTTCTGTAAATTTCCAGATACAGTAAAAAGGGTCTTTTATGTTATTGTGGACGTGTATGAATTGAAGTTTTTTAAGTTTCAAAATAAAGTAGGTAAATTAATTTCAATCATCAGTCAATTTAATCATCAGTTAATGTTTTTGAATATTGGATATTAACTTAGACCACCAGTGTAGTCAGGATACAATTTTAACTACAAAAGCTACAGCATAGTATTAACCCTTGTATAATACCTACTTAACAACTACCAATGATTAATGGTAAAAGTAAATAAATCAGATACTTATTACCCTCTTAAAAAGTAATTCCAACAAGATACATTATATCTACGTACCTATCGGATCATCAGGAACAAAACTAATTTGCGAGCGCTCGGACCGGGCAACTGAATTCTACTGAGAGCAGAAAACGGAACCTCGTTGGGGAATTTTCTAATTACGTTTTCAAAGACACCTCGTTTGTTGAACATGTGACAGTCGGAGTGAAAAAGGTCACGTATAGAAAATTGGATGTCCCACTGGGCCGTCACGTGGCCGGTACGGGACAGGGAATTTGCCTTCAGATTTTCCTATTAACGAATCTCATTTGTCTGATGGTCGAAAAAGCGGCCTGTAGACTTTTTTGTCTTTTCTTGGTTATCGAAAGTATTGAAAGCTGGAAAGAATCTTGAAAGACGTGATGCTATCTGGCTCAAATGATACCCAACTCAGCTTTACGCATATTACCTATGTCATACATCGGCAACATAGGTACGCTTAGGTAAATAAAATGGTAATTTTATAAAACGCTCTTCTAGGCGCACCCATTCATTTATGTCTAGTCATCATTGCTCAAAATATGGGCAAGTACATCCTTATTTATAAGACATTCCCATCGATTAACACAGATGACGAGGCAATTTAATTAAAATTTAGCTAACAAAGTTTTGTCACACGAAATTTTAAACTTCGCTCTCAATAGGACACCATCTGCGCGGCCCCATTGCAAAATAATTAGCCTAAAGTAAGTAAATTATGCACCCTTTGAACTGCATCAAATTTGGGCAAATAGAGACAGTTTAAAATTTATATTAAAGGGATAGGGCCACATGGTGAATGTTTAAAATACATTTTCTTATGAGTTGCATCACACTTATCTAAAGAGGGGTGGAGAAAATATGATATTGTGCAGTGTCTGGCTTCTGGCAATGGTTTTTATTATGTGTGCTCGAAGCAATTTTAATCATACTTTTTATAATGTTATGATGTTCTTGTGATCAGTCGGTACTGTAAGTTTCTTAGTTAGTTTAGTTTTTACCTGTCTCAAGTTCAAAATAAACCTGTGAGAAAAATGTAGGTAAAAATTCGAAATACATTTTACAAAAAGTTGAATTGTGTTAAGCTATGTGTTGTGTGGAGATGTTCACACGATAGCCTTCCCTTAAAATAATAATAATAGTGTTAGCTCTTTTATCGTCCCAATCCTGGGCCTTCCCTTATGGTACAAAAAATATTAATTAGCTTCACAGAATACCCCAACATAACACTCCAAAAGGCGCGTGGCGGTACAATTGACCGAATAGGCGCAATTATTCTTAGGACGGAAACGGTGGAGCGGGGGCTGCGAAAAAAAAAATATTGATTCAACGGGCGCAACAGTGGCCAATAAAACGATTGCACTATTCTATAGTTCGTGAAATAACTTTTATTGCGAGCAATGGTTGGAGCAACTAACGTGTATTCACGGTAACCCTAAAATGGTAATGGACGGCTCAGAAAACTGTGTGTAGATATGCCTTTATCCTTTTTATTATAACTTTTTTTTTGTTATTTTTTTAATTCTATTGTTTCTTAATTTATAAATTAAATTAGTGCTTACTTATTACACTCAAAGTTTAATATCTTCAGCTTAATGTATTAAGTAGGTATTATATTTTTGGGCTGTCTCAGAAAGATATTATTAATGATACCAACATATTTATGCAAAAAAAATACAATGAACGCAACTAAGTTGTAGTAGGTACCTAACCTAACCTAACGATCAATTTGATTGCTAATGATGACCGAAAACGTTTTATTTTTTCAAAAAAAATGTCAGAAAGAAGAGTCGCTTCCTTAAAATCTCATTAAGTATATACTTTAGCATTTACGTTATTCAACAAACCACTCACACGGGATATAAATTCTGTCTAGCAATTACTTTCCTTTTAGGCAAATTAACAAGCTGAATGTTACCATAGAAATTCAATCCAACCAAATCTGTATGTAAATGTATTGTAATTGTGGAGCCAATATTCGAATTACAATTTCTATGTTGATTAACCGTGTAACATTGCAATTTATGTTAGCTCCTTCTACGCCTGTTTCTCTTGTATAATTCTGTTTTACGCTTTATACCCTAAAGGGTTAGTGTGTTGCTGAAAATACAAGGCGTGTGTGGTGTATGGAAATACTGAAATTCTGAAAAATAACAGCTAATTATATCTGGTTGCTTCAGCGAATAAAGGGTTTACGTAAATCCTATCCTACTCATATTATAAATGCGAAAGTGTGTGTGTGAATGTTTGTTACCACGTATCTCCATTACTACTAAACCGATTGTAATGAAATCTGAAACGTAGATAGTGTAGGCTCTGGAATAAGGCATAGGCTAATCTTACACATCAATATCCACGCGGGCGAAGCCGCGGGGCAAGGCTAGTACTATATATTTATAATAAGGTAATAAATATTTTTGTACGAAATACCTTGGGACGTATACGTGGTATCTGTAAGGCCTTTCTATATCCTAATTACATATTTATCGATAAGCATAATATTCACTCCCAAAAGTAATTAATCGTATGATTTATGTTAATTTGAATACAATGAAAGAAATAAACCTTTAAAAATATATGTTGTACTCCTGGGGTTTAAAAAAATACTTTCCTAAGTTATTAAAAAAAACTATTCCCAAAAGTTTCACTTCTCAGAAGAAGTACAATGAAGATATGGAACATTTTACAGGTAGCATGAGAAAAATAAAGTTAAAAAATTCCAACGAATTGAGAGCCTCCTCATTTTTTTGAAGTCGGTTAAGTAGTAGGGTTAAGGTTTAGGACTGTTAAAAATTTATTAAATGCAACTAAATCACAAAGTGTTCGGTACTGTCCGGGTTTTATCGTAGGATCATCGATGAGTGACTTCATAGGATCAATGTTATAAAAATTTACTGTGGATTAAACCATTGGCTGCGTCTATAGTACCTATCAGGCGCATACCGCGACCGAGTACTCAGTTTTAACGTCAGAACGCTTAAATCATGATAATGTCATAATATGAGTGCTCGGGCGAGTCATGCTGGGGATCTGGCAATGAAAGTAGCAGTCATTTCCATGCCTACTTAAAAGTGTGATCATCATAGGAAATGTTAATAGCTACATTATTAACACAAAAGGTGTATTTTATAGCCGGAAACATACGACGTATCAGTGGTTCCTGGAAATAGCTATTTTATTGTTTATTGTTTACCATTTTTACAGCTTTTTAATATCCGTTGAGACTTGTTATGATTCTTAGTTAATGGCTCTTATGAAAATAATGATTTTCAATCAGCCATATTATCATAATCATTGGCGCAGTATATTTCCCGTGACCTAAAAGCTATAGGTAGACCACATGCAAAATATTATAGATAGCTTTTGCCCGCGACTTCGTCCGCGCAGAATTGCAATTAAAAAAAATCGGACCCCGGATCCCGTTTCCCGGACCCGGATTTTGTATCCCGGATCTCGTTACTCAGGTTCCGTTGCCCGGATCCTGGATCCCGTTTTCCGGATCCTGGATCCCGTTTTCCGGATCCCGAATCCCGTATACCGAATATCCCGGATCCCGTTCCCAGATTCCGTTAGCTAAATCCCGGATCCCGTATCCCGGATATCACGGATCCCGTATCTCGTATCCCATATCCCGGATCTCGTTTCCTGGATCCCGTATCCCGGAACTCGTTACCCGGATTCCGTATCCCTGATATCACGAATCTCATATCAAATATCCTGAATTTCTTATCCTGGATCTTGTTTCCCGGGTTCCGTATCCCAGATCTCGTTTCCCGGATCCCAGATTCCGTTGCCGGATCCCGGTTCCCGTATCCCGGATATCACGGGTCCCGTATCCCATATCCCGGATTTCATACCCCAGATTTCCTATCCCGGATCCCGTATCCCGGATCTCATTTTCTTAATCCCGGATCCCGTTTTTTCAGATCCCAGCTTCCGTTTGCCGGATCCCGTATATTTTTTTATTAAAGGACTGCGGTGGTAAAAAATATTCTCTTTAAAGTATCAACCTATATTTTTTATTATAGGAATGCGGTGGCAAAAAAGCGTACGGCCCGCCTGATGTTAAGCAGTTACCGTAGCCTATTGATGCTTACTATATATATTTTTTCCTTAAAGCATCAATCTATATTTTTTTTATAGGACTGCGGTACCAAAAAAGCGTACGGCCCACCTGATGTTAAGCAGTTACCGTAGCATATAGATGCTTACTATATAAATATTTTCATTAAAGTATCAACCTGTTTTTTTTGTTATTATAGGACTGGGGTGACAATAAAGCGTACGGCCCGCCCGATGTTAAGCAGTTACCGTATATGATGATAGATGCTTACTATATAAATATTTTCCTTAAAGGATCAACCTACATTTTTTTATAGGACTGCGTTGGCAAAAAAGCTTACGGCCCGCTTGATGTTAAGCAGTGACCGTAGCCTATAGATGCTTACAATACCAAAGGCATTGCTCGCAAATTGCCGACCTGAAGGGGAGTGGGATGGAGCTTTTGGCTCCCTCACTCATCGTACGAAACGCAGCTGTAATAGCTGCTTTACGCCGATCTTCTGTGAGAGGGTGGTACTACCCCGGTCGAGCCAGCCCATATAATATGAGCTGCAGTCAATTGGCTACATAAAAAAAGTTGAAATCCATATTTTTTGATACGTAAAAAGAAACCTAAACTCAATTATTCATTCGTGTTATTTATTACCTCGGAAATGACGAATTTCCATATGAACTTTCATCCCCTATTTTACCACCTTAGGAGTTGAATATTAAAAAACGCCGAAACCCATATTTTTTATTTTTAAAAAGTCACCTAAACACCAATTTTCATAATTTTAACTTGAAAAATGATGAACTTGCATACATACAAACTTTCATCCCCTATTTAATCCTCATAGGGGTTGAATTTTAAAAAAACGCCGAAACATTTTTTTTAAAAAGATACCTAAACACAAATTTTCATTATTCTAACCTCAGAAATGACGAACTTCCATACAAACTTTCGTCCCCTATTTTACCCCCTTAGGGGTTGAATTTTCAAACACGCCCAAACCCAATTTTTTTTATTTTTAAAAATACACCTAAACACTAAATTTAATAGTTCTAACTTGAAAAATGACGAATTTGTATACAAACTTTCATCCCCTATTTAATCCCCTTAGGGGTTGAATTTTCAAAAACGCCGAGACCCATAATTTTTTATTTTTAAAAAGACACTTAAACACCAATTTTCATAATTCTAACTTGAAAAATGACAAACTTGCATACAAACTTTCATCCCCTATTTAATCCCCTTAGGGGTTGAAAGTTCAAAAATGCAGATTTTTTTTATTTATAATACGTAAAAAGAAACCTAAACACAAATTTTCATTATTCTAACCTCAGAAATGACGAACTTCCATACAAACTTTCGTCCCCTATTTTACCCCCTCAGGGGTTGAATTTTCAAAAACGCAGCAATTCAAGTTTTTTATTTATAAAAAGGAACCTATACACCAATTTTCATAATTCTATCATCAAAAATGACGAACATCTATACTCACTTCCCAACTAACTTTCATCCCCTATTTTACCACCTTAGGGGATGAATTTTTCAAAAAGCTAAAAACCATATTTTTTATTTTTAAAACTTCACCTCCACACCAATTTTTATAATTCTAACTTGAAAAATGACGAACTTGCATACAAACTTTCATCCCCTATTTAACCCCCTTAGGGGTTGAATTTTCAAAAATCGCTTCTTATTGCTTGCCTACGTCACAAAATATATCTACTGTCTAAATTTCATGTCTCTAACTTCAGTAGTTTCGGCTCGGCGTTGATGAGTCAGTCAGTCAGTCAGTCAGTCAGTCAGTCAGTCAGCATTTCCCTCTTTATATATTAGTATAGAAGTATAGATCACAGGTTTACCAGAAAAGTATGATACCTTCAAAAACATCGCAATCATTAAACTTGTGCTTAGCGCAACACTAGATATAGCAACTGCATTTCTTGGTTTCTCGTTTAAGCAGGCATTCTGAAGGGCTAGACAAGTGGCTGACGTCTACGAGCGTTCGTTCAAATCGCTACGCTTCATGTATGGAAATGACATAAGTCACGTGACCTACATAGCAACTTGTTGTTGATCTACATAGCGACGTTTGACATTTCCATACATTATGAAGTCTATTCTATTCTATTCGATTATTCGATTAGCGTTCATGCCACTTGGCTAGCCCCTCTGTTGCGCATTATTCGGTAGAAAATGAAACTATTGACAAATAGAGACATGAGTTATATGTGACATGAAATTTTGCAAATGCCCCGACGTAATTATAGTTTTTATAATGCGACATAGTTACATTGTGCCCTTTCTTTACCAAAACCCTTTAATCGCTGCCCAGTTCTAATTGGCCCGATGTCACACTTAAAATAAATTACTACCCTCGCGCAATTTCACACCCCTTGCCCCCCACTAATTGAACCAAAATACACTTAAATTTTCTTTGTGTCTAGTGTAATTTTAGCGTCAGATGGGGTCAGACAGACCACCCCACGGTAATTTAGCGGGTTGAACATTCTCTTCCTGATGTCAATTTGGAGTTCCTTAAGTAAAATGAGCTGAATATTTGACAAACTTATGTAGATTTTAATTAACAGTTTCGTGTAATTAGTTTTGTTGTTCATATGTCTGTGTATTATATATACACCGTCAATATTAACGTTATGTCTTCATATCAAAACTAATTGCTCGGGCACGCTGCTCGGCACTTGTGGACACCTCCATTTGCTTGTATTGATGATTAATATAAATTTGAATTTTCTGTCTCACTCACACATTACCGTGAGTAAAATGGCAATATAATTAATTTAGTCAAGTAATGTACCACCTGTATCACCACCGGTAAATCGTAAGTTTAACACGTCACTATAAAAAATCTTCTAATTCCGATTCATTTACAGCATAGTTTAAAACTAAACTAATCATTACATCAAAGCGTGATGAGGAATGCACTACAGAACATGAATAGGTAAATAGAAGATTGTGCTAAACCCCGGCTTACATGCGAGAGAGCTCGTACTTCATAATCCAGGGCTGCCATCTACGACATTAATCGATACCAACAACTGGCACGAGACTGGGGTAGTTATTGCATTTGGACGACAAATATCGGTCTCAGCTATTTTTTAAATACTTAAGTAAAGTTAAAAATTATCAATAAACTCCCTACTTTACCTATACAGGGTGGAAGATCTACAGAATCTATGTAAATGTAAAAATGTAATGTAACGTCATGACTTTTATCCCCGTTCGGGGGTAGTCAGAGGCTTGAGTAGCCATACACCACCACATTGTGGAGGTATTAACCAACTCAAAGCCCACGTTTCACTAGATATTCAGAACCCAACGTGACAGGTGGTGAACCGTGTCGCCGTGTATACAGGAACTATTACCTAATCCCGAGGGATAGGTATAGTACGTTTTTTTATACTTGTCCTATTTGGTAAGCAAAGATGGCGTCCAGCGGGGCGATTGCGTAACTTTTTGTCAATGTTTCAATTGGTTTCGTTCATCCTGTGTCAATTATATACGAAACCAATTGAAACATTGACAAAAAGTTACGCAATCGCCCCGCTGGACGCCATCTTTGCTTACCAAATAGGACAAGTATAAAAAAACGTACTATAGGTAGAGATAGGTAGATCTACAGAATCTATAGACTTTTTATATAAGTACCCTATTGGGATATTACCAGTTTTTTGTGCAGCGTGTAACTAAAACTTGACAGTCTAAGCCTTTATTCTGTTACAAATAAGCTTTATTTTTTATGTGACTAAGGAGTCGAACAAGCGTTCGACCCGCCTGATATTAAGCAGTTACCGTAGCCAATAGATACTTGCAATTCCAAAGGCATTGCTTGGACGTTGCCGACCCGAAGGGGAGTGGGACAGAGGGAGGGGAATGGTGGGTTGGGCTTCTGGCTCTTTCACTCATCGTACGCTGTAATAGCTACTTTACGCCGATCTTCTGTAGAGGGCGGTACTACCACGGTCGAGCCAGCCCATAAGTATATGAGAAATAAGTAATCAAATGCGATCAATAAGCATGCGAGCAATGTAAGTTTGGTCCGTATGTCTTGTGAAACATACCCGATGTTTTAATAACAGGTAACCCTGCACTGGCCATGCGTTGCAGCGGGGTCCCAACGACCCGGTTGCATAAATTCGCATCGCGCGACAATTATACGCGACATTATCTCCGCAACGCTTGCTATCTCCGGGTATATTTTCACTTGGATTTTAATTTTCGCATTTTTTATGTTGGTACATTTGGGTTAGTAATTGGGCGTGTAAAAATTATCTAGTTAGTATACTGACTATATATACCATATACCGTTAGGTATATACGATTAGATATACCTACGATATAACATTTCTAGTAAATATTAAAATTAACATGAAAAGCATTTCGCAACTTAGTCTCCAGTAATTTGAAATGAAATTGAATGACCATACTAAGTTATATTAAAAAGTTGCAAGGTGTTCCATTACATTCGCTGAGATTCCAAACTAATGCAAATTGTAGTGTAGGTTCTAATTTCTCGCCAAACAACATAAACATAAATGACAGGTTTGTCAAAATTATAATTCATCAACAAATACTTCTCTTCATTTTGTTTTTCGTGCCTACTCTATTTCTTGCTGGGCCACTAAAAAGCACGTACGAATAGTCTGAAATTACTAATTCAGGATGCTGTTTAGAATCCTATACCTACATAAAATTATAAAATCCTCATCAGATATCCTACTGCAAGCCGCAGAAGTACATAAGAGTGCAGATAAGGTGCCTATGCACAAAGCTTGGCTCACGTTGGTTAAGCCATATGCCACCTTTATGTAACGGCCTGTGCGGTAGTTGTACGTAAATGTATGTAAACATTGCTTCTTTATGTATTTAATTTGAACAGCAATGGACGCACGCATAATAGCGGCAGCATGTCGCCGCGGTTTGGCGAATGTGTCCTCTTGGATGTAAAGCTACGAAATGGAAGTGGCTAGTCCTTTAAATTTCTCCTAGAGATGATTTCTACCATTTCATTGTTATGAGATCCTTATATTGTAATTTGGGTAGAGTGATATTCTGAACATACCTACAATTTTATTAGGCGCATCCACAAGCACCAAGCAGCTGCGCCCGAGCAATCAGTTATAACGTTATGCCTATGCGGTGAGACAATGAAATATATTACCCGGGCGCGCTGCAGGTACATGTGGTCGTACCTGTTTATTCAGAAAGTGCGCGAGTTGTTAAAAATAAGCAAATAGCATTTTTTTTTAAACTATTTTTCAGTGGTTAATATATTCTCTTCTAGAAACTACACATTGCTCTGTGACAATATTACATAGTAACGTTCTATACAGAAAGCTTATGTAGTAACTACCGTGCTGTGGCTATG
The DNA here is from genome assembly GCA_947859195.1 of Drymonia ruficornis. Classification (NCBI taxonomy): domain Eukaryota; kingdom Metazoa; phylum Arthropoda; class Insecta; order Lepidoptera; family Notodontidae; genus Drymonia; species Drymonia ruficornis. The sequence goes on along the minus strand of OX401915.1, from coordinate 8,381,904 downwards.
CGCCGGACAATCGGTTATCAAGAATTCATATTAAAACAAAGAGAATTTTAATGGATTCTGTATGATAATAAATATCTTATTGCACTACCGCAGTACTGAAAACGTATAATGTGACCACCCGTCTGCATTCCTAGTATTTTAACATCTCTTGGAAGCATTTACGGTGGTTTGAAATACCGCCGAACTCACGCGTGGTGAAATGATAAATTTCAATAAAAATTACCATTTCACCCGCCGATTCATGCGTGAGATATATAAGTTTGGAGTTTCAGAATAACACTACTAAGTGGTGAAAATGATAGTTTGCAGTCTCAGAATAGCACTGTGGTGAAAATGAATAGGTAGCATACAAAATTGGCTATAAAGCGATTTGTGCACATAATCGAAATGTCGTTCGAATTAAGGACCACCAGTGACACGGCAAAAAGTTTCACCAAAGCTTCGAAACTGTAACAGCGAAATTAATTAAAAATCCGGCGGCGGCCGAAACAAATTAAACGCTCTTTCGGATGCACTTTTCGGTGCTTTCCGACAGCCAAACAAACATTTTGATTAACAAGTTGCGTTGAATCAATCAGTTTAATTGGTACGACGCTTGCGGAATTGACGTGAAAAATATGACGCAATTTTAAAGTAAATCTATTTTGGTAATGATCGGGCATTTCACAGCACATAAAATTTCAGTATCAATTTTATATCTTTAGTTTTATCATTATTGAAATATCTCAGCGATTCTTTTTCGCAGCTCCAAGCAACTTCCATTTATCTTTTAACACGCTCTATCTCTATAAACCTACTTCAATTCACGTCGAAACACAACTAAATGACGCAAGCACACGTAACCATTCCACGTATCGTCATAAAGGCTATTTTTATTGCTCACAGTTAACATAAAGTCTATCCGGTTTCATCCCCTAACGTCTCTAAATGCAATCCAAACGCAGTGGAACCAGGAATTATACCAGCATTTACTTTCAACGATGCACTCAAGATATTTTCAAGTGTGGCGAAGTGAGGGTTAAATGTAGAATTATTTTTATTTCAATAATATTCTTCTTAGTATGAACTAAGGGTATCAAGTTAAAATCATGGATTCTGTATCGCTTTTGAGTTCAAAATCTTGTCACAAAGTTATTTGGGCCTCGAATCTCCTAAAGGTTGGCACTCATATATCAACTCGGCACCCGAACAGCACCGCCTCACCGCTCGGCGTCCACTCGTTGTCGTCAGGTGGTCCGCGTGTGGTCAACAAGTGAACGCCGTGTGGTCAGCGCGTGGTCCACTTATTTCCGGTTCAGTTAGTGGATGCCGACCGACGAGGCGGTGCTGGTCGGGTGCCGAGTTGATAGATGAGTGCCAACCTTTAAACCTAGGGACATACATTTTACAGAGACAAATGTCATATTTTAACAGCCTAGTATCGACACAAGTGATGCTCTTAGCGGGTCAGATAAGCTTGTGGGACTGATTGATTGAGGATTTTACTTATAAAATAAAAATAATTTATAGAAAAATTTATAGATCAAAATGATTTTCCGTCACAATATTTTCAAATCAACAGACTAACTTTTATACATTCTCCCACAATAAATTCTCAATGATGTATCGTTGATCATAATTATGTCGTGCCTAGTCCTAAATGCACTTAGGTATATTGAATTACTTTCTCGAAAACTTAATTTAAACAAAAATTAAATAATGACTTAATTGGGCACTTCGTCACCGACTAAGTGCCTTAAAATTTTATATCGGGCAATTTTTTATAAAAAAAGCACATTAGCGCTTAAAATGCCACTGGATTGGGAATAAAAAGCCCGAAACGTCGTAACTTAAAATTATTTTCTTCAAATGGATACTTTATATGCTGCGCCCGTAGCTTTGACCGTACTCGCTTCACTTATTTCGATATTGGGCCCCCACTAATTTTGTTTACTTATTCATTAAAATGGAGAGCGATGGCGGACTCCGGCGAAATGTTTTCTCTATTAGATTTTTATGGAAAACTGAATACGTGAAAGTGTTTTTTTTTAATGAAAGCGTAGAAAACCTTTTTCTTTAAGTACCCCGATTAAGTTATATCGATAAATTATTTTAAGTAAGATTTTTAGAAAGCCCTATTTATTGAGATAGTTGGCTTATTGCAAGACTCAGTGAAATAAAATTAAGACTTCTTTTGGGAGAGAGTTAATATTATAGAAAAACTACGCCAATTTCTGAAGCTGATAGCAGCCGAACTATTCATATTCGAATAAACTAAACCGAGTCAGGTGAGCAGATTTATGATTTTCAAAACAGCGAAATGACAGTATCAGGCGAAAATCCCGACATGTGTGGGGCATCACTACAAGAATGTAAAACACGAGAGAAAGATGAAGAATATTGCTCGTGAACACGGCATACGATATCCACTGATATTACTGCAGATTTACGTACAAAATGCAACGGCCTGGGAGCCTCTTGACGGACTGCCGATTCGCATGTTGAATTATTCATTCGCTCCCAAAAGTTCACCACCAAGATGCCGAAGGCCCCATCGAATATTGCTTTGTTTTATAGTTTATGAAATTTCTCTTCCTATTCCGGCCAAAAGTTTTGATTTAGGTTGTTTATAATAAAATAGATATTGGAAAATATTCAACGTTATGGATTTAGGATCTAAATTTATGAGAAACTGCCATGGAATTTTGAAAAGATAACTAAACTTTGTAAAGCTGTTTAAGTTATTCCATCAAAGTTCTGTTTATTGTGAAATATTGGCTTTTTATTGTTAAATTGATTGGTTTATTCCCGTCTAATTCACTAATAGACTTCAATGAGCGTTCCAATAAGTCAGTGGAACAATAAGTCAGGCGGTTGGACACGTGCCTCCATGCTACATCCGTTACCCATTCGCCGACGCACAAATCGGTTCGTTTGCGAAGACAAATGGCCCCCGTCTGCTTGCTCCCAAATACACGGATTGCATTTTCAAAAATTACTTGAAAAAGAGTTGAAAATCCAATATCGGGGTGCAGGCACAAGCGTGAATGCTGTAACATTTTTTACAATTACTTCATTTACAATTTTGGACTTTAGATCATTAATCACAGAGCTTATTTTGTGTCGTGCTTTATCGGCATATGAAAAGTGATGCTCCGATATTGATATTCCGTTTAGCATTGTCGGCGCGCTTCAACCGTGTCACCCTCTGTTACCACATTCGCCTTTTTGTTTAACAACAATAGAATTTATTACTATTATGCCGCGATTTAGGTATGTCATGGCTATTGTTCGATTAGTGATCGGCACCCATCGCGTTTTGAAAGTATTCGGTCCGTGGTATTTAACGCCGACGGTGGCATCACAAGGCGCTTCGTTAGGGCGCTGCTTAGAATTTAAATAGCAGTATTAAGTGGTAATTAAGATAAATTAGTATTGATAAGATTTGGAACGACGTGCCAACATTGTCGCCGCGTCAAAAACCTGGGCCGGCGACGAGAAGTTTGGAATGCCGACGCTTTGGATTCATAAAGAAGTTTCCTTTATTAATTCTTTGTTTTTATTTTTATTTCCTTATTGTTCCCAAGAATGCTTTTTAAAGGCTTGTATTGTTAATACTGCTTTCATTTAGATCTACGTATTTTTGTATAATCTTTTTTGCTATTCATGTTTTAATTATTATGAAATTCTTTTTAGGAAACGTGATTGAAACTGTCATGAAAAGACCAAAATAAAAATGTTCTTAAAAACGGTAGAAGTTATGGCACTAAGATGGATCGATGGATGGATGGACGGACAGACCGATGGACGCACGGACGAAAGGACGGACGCACGGTCGGACGGACGTAAGGACTGGAAGGGTTCTTCCTATAAGTAAATAAAAAAGATGTCATATAAAAAACTAATAACTATATTTTGTTAGGGACGAAAGAGTTTAAAATTGTGCGTCGTACAGTCATCGCAATAAGCGGCTTGGCTCTCAACACGCCTCGTAAATTCCACGTCGATGCTCCACACAAAATGTTCAGGAGATAAAAACCGAAGTAGAAAAATAAATGGATATATCATGGATATGGGAGATAGGTAGATTATTTTTTATGTTGTCATCTAAAATAAAAAATAACCTATATTTTCCATGTATGTATTTGTTATTAAACTGAGAAAATTTAACCAAGTTGGCACCCTTTTCATAAACAATTTTATTATCTGCCACTATTGAATGACCCTAAAAAGAAACCCTAAAAAATCGCGCTCTAAAAAGTATGAAAGAAGAATAGTATGAAGTATGAAGTATGAAGAATATTTTCTTGTTTCATACTTTTTAGAGCGCGATTTTTCAGTAGTCGGGTTTTAGTTTTTAAACTTACTTTTTATTTAATTATTTTGGAGTTATAGGTAACAATATATATATTTTTGAAATGTGCTCATCAAGCTCTTTCATTTGATACCCCACACGGTTTTATTAAAAAATGTTTTTTTTTTAGATCATGACATTATGTCCTCTAGAGGGCGCCATATGCAATTTTATGTGACGTCACATAGCCTATAACCAGCGCGCCATTAAGCCGCTTCTAACGATACCTCATTTGTCAAATTACGACAAGTAGTTTGGAAGTTAGGTGGGAACAGACGCACATACATACATACATACATACATACATACATACATACATACATACCGGTCAAAATCATAACCCTCCGCCGTAGTCGGGTAAAAAGTAAGTAGTGTCTTTAACTTAATGATTTTTGTCATGCATAGCTTATCACCATTCACTTTCTCGTATCATATTCTTTGAGGACAGCATGTAGCATATCCATAAAACTTTAATCCTTTAGTACCTCTGAATTGTCTGTCGGATGTAGTTCGTAAATCTAAACTTTTGCCGACTATATCCGGCTAACAATTGTTTCAGCGTCAAAGAGCAACACTGACATGCCCTGATGAATGTCTTGAAGTTAATCGATCACCGAACGTATGATTGATGTAATCGCTGTTCTGCTTAAGTCTTGCTTTTGATTCCTTCATCTTCAACTGATGTCCTTAGTTTTTTGTTGTTGTTGTTTTTTAATTGGATATTTTCGATAGGAAATTGCTACCGTGCAGGCCGGTATTTATAAATAGATTAGAGATTGTAACTTGAGCGATATTACCATCAATTTACACTGATTCAACATTGCACTGCAACATATTGTTGTCTCTATTTTTTCTGTCATAAAATAGAGACAACATGTTTTAGTGTAAACTTATGGACCGGGAGCCCAGCGTGCTAATTGTGGATTTACTCCGGCGTCGCCCAAACCTATTAGATTCGGTAGATGAGATGATAGGAAGAATACATTGTTCTAGATGTTTCCACTTTCAGCGGTGGGGGAAGCATCTACATGATAATACCTATCAAATAAAAAAAAAAAAGCAATGACATGGAAATACTCAAGCGTGTCATATATTGATACTTTCATGCTCCAACATGATAAATTGAAAAAAAATATTACTCGAGCGCGCCAGATTTTGTAAGCATCTATAGGCTACGGTAACTGTTTAAAATCAGGCGGGCTGTACGCTTTTTTGCCACCGCACTCCTATAAAAAAAAAAACAATATCTGAGGGGGTGAAAAAGTGAAACTTCCAGATGCTCCCATTTCTTAGACTGACGATCAAATTAGCAAAATTGACACTTTTGACACTTCTTAGATAGTAATGAATCCCTCTTATCTTAATCTGACGAGTTCTATTATTTTAAGATGGTCTATTTTATTTTGGTTCCCTTAAGCATACCCACCAATATTAAGGGCTCATACTGGTTGGAGGTTCTAATCAATATGTAAGCTATCTCCCTTATCTTGATCTGACGCGCTCGAGTAAATCCAGAAAATCCTTCTACGGCTGCCCATCTATTAGGGTTAGACATATCTAACCTCGCTCGCTGATTTGAGATACCGGCCATCAACATACTACACACAACATACAGAAACGTGTATGAATTTCTATGCAAATACTCCGACTGTATTCATAAATTTTCAGTGCGAGTCCCGGTCTGCTATGAGCCGATAGTGATTTGCAATACGCATCTACCTAACTGATTTATACGTCTGGTTACCAAGTTCTTCAACTACTTAAATCTTCTGCAAATAGATTCTTTCGAATGAGTTGGTTTAACGTTCCGTTACAAACGATTCTTTCGCTTAAACAATTTAAAAGTAAATAAAGTTGATAAACGTTTATGCTTTCAATTACGATAAAAAATTTACGATTCAATTATATATTGCCATCTATTACTGGAAACTAGGTATTTCGAGTTTTATTTTTTATTCATTCTTTGTCTTCTGACTTTCAGTTGCCCTATTAGGATTATTATACAACAATTTCAATAATTGAATAAGGTGAAATGAATTAGACATGTACCCTGTTTTCTTATGTAATGAGATAAGTTTACATCTAATTTAGTTCGGTAATTTGACATCCAAACGCCTAATGAATTTTTTCATGAACCAGTGTATTATATGCATTATACAAAAATAAAAACTACAACAAACACAATTTTACGATTAATAAACTTCTGTAAATCGAATAAATTACAATCGATTGATTTACATACTACATATTTTACATTTAATTTAATGTAAACATGCGGGCCTTTATTGACAACTAATATCTGTTTAAATACGCTTCCAATGGGTTTAATTCGGTAGTAAATCATTGTTAGCATTTACGCGTTTGGTTTTTCACCGATATTTATTATGCGTACCATTCACGGTGGTGAGAGTATTTCTTTGGGTGATTCAGTATGAGTTAGTGTTTTGTTTATTTAAACCATACGATTTCGACATAGCATTTTGTGAGTATTGTTTTGATATGAAAGTACTTACTTATTTAATTTATTGGTGCTAATTCTGTTGGCTAGAATACGACTTGACTGAATTTGACAGTATTAAAAATATTTCTGTCTTACTTTTACGTTACGATTATAAGAGGGTTGGTAATACTGTTAGTTTCGTCGTGTACGAATAGAAACAAGCCTAAGCTAGGTAAGTCTTATCAAATTAGCCATATGGTAATTGTCTCGCGAAAACTAAATATGCAAAAGCTAGATATTGCTAATGACACGTCATTTTAAGGGGTCATACTGTGCTAGTAGAGCTAAGTAGGTAGGTACCTAATGGATTTCTAATTATGTAGTTAGGTTTACAGCTAAGTAGGTACAAGTATTACAATATTCCTTAAAAAAGCATATTTTACGTTACTCTATGTGTAAATAGAAGTGTCTTGTAAGATATTTTTCTAAAATAAAATTATTTATTTTAATCACCGAGATCGTATTCGTATCGTATAAAGGCAGTCTCCTGAGAACTATCGTTTGGCAACACTCCAAGTATCGGTGTCGAATGTACTTATTTTACACTTACGTGTACTTATGTGATATCGGGAGCTGTAAATAGACGTGTAGGTACTATGTATTTTGATATGGAATGTGCTCTACCACAGGTTTTTTAAGGACACCGATTTTTGTTGAATTTGCTGAGAAATTATGGAAATACAGCATTGGGTTGAGCAGATTAAAAAGATAAATAAATAGATAAAAAGGAAAGAAAGATAAATACTGTGTCGAAATTTATTGATCCAGTTATTTAAAACTATTCCATAAATATTCCAATTTATACAGGATGGTGACGACACAGTGACAATAAATTAAAACACGACCCCTGCTAGTCAATCACAACACATTAAAATTATAAAAATAGGTTTACATCGAAGTCCAAAATTTCAAATTTTCAAAAAAATTAAATGCGGAAATCGTCTAAACGAAACACAACACCCTTTATAAACGTCTACCGACCTCATAGACTGACCTGTAAGTACAAGCGTGGCAACATCGCTTCGGTGTCGGTGTTTTTAGCGGTATCTTTGTAGGCGTAAAGTTAAAATTGTCAAAATAAAAAAAGCAATCCCGTGGCAATACCTTTGAATATAATTTAATAATAATTTATATGCGAACTACTAATGTGATACCCAGTATGTGGTATCAATTATTGTCATGATGTCGTCACCACCCTGTATAACAGAAAAATACCTATAAACAAATACAACCATTGAGTGCCGTTGTCGAGAGGTCACGGGAGTAGTGGTTACAATAATCAGTTTAATGAAGCATTAAGAAAAAAATAGTGGATTGTTTATTAATGAAATAAGGAACGTAAGCGGCTATTTGGTCGCCATAGCAGTTTCAAATACGAGTTATTTCGTGTATGGATAAAAGCAAGCTCACTCTCTATCAGATTGGGATTGAAGCACTACGTCTATTACCTGCAACAATATTGAATATCTGCCAATCCTATAAGTATCACAATACTCCACATTTGTCTTTACCATAAGTAATCTGTAATCTGTAAACTCTACATTCCAAACACAAGTATGCTGGGTCCAATTTTACAGAATTTAAAAGCAGTAGAGCGTTTCCACAAAGGCAGCTCGTGATCCTTTGGCCTCTGCCCACACCCTCGTGTCACATATTTCGGAGCCCGATCCCAAACGGATCCGTCACGGTCTTGCTCCCAATGAAATCTGTTGTTTCGTATTAGGAGTAAGGATGTACCATTGTCGACAAAAATAATATAATAAGTAGTTTACGTTTTTTTTTTTTATTATTTTAGCTAAAGTGTAAAGTACTGTAAATAAGGAGTAATAATTATTATGTCAATTTGTAGCAATTTTCTAATTATAAAGGGTATCGTTACTACCTACAGATGTTCCATAAGTGTGGTTAATTTGTGGGCACGTTAATTTGTGGTCACAATAAATAAACGTTTATTGTTGGTCAAATATATAACATATAACTTAATTATAAGACTTCAATATTTACGTATCTTAAATGCCTACATGTAAAGCATAATTATTTTACTTGTCTCCTTGAATAAATATCTGCAACTTATCGCGCGAACGTACTAATAAATAATACATCGATTTTGCTAGAGAGCATACGACAACACTAAAGTATCGTCGATCCTTTATCATCAAATGCCCGGTTTAATTTGATTAGTTGTCGCCTTCACTGATGGTGAAAGAGACAGACGCGATATAGGGTCACTGGTCAAGTTTTAAATTTTTAATTTACGACTTTTAAAATTAAAGTATCTATTGTTGAGGTTTAGAAAGTAACGAACTGGAATTTATAAGAGATTTTAATGAATTGGAAGTTGCATTGATGTAAATTTGAGAGGGAGATGTATTTAAAAAGTGGATGCTGATATTAAAGAGCGCTACAAGAAAGTCAGTGATATGAAATAGTATAAAATAGTAATAAGTATTACAACTTTGCTACTGAATCACGAAACTCAAATTAACTTATAAGTAATCCATCATATTAATGTGTCACATGTCTTCACTCAAGAAGATAGATTATAAGACCAATATAAAGTTCAACCACACTAGCCTACAACTAATATAAATAAAATATTTGATCGGTCATGAACGAATAAAATAAAGATAAAACACAAAAACTGGACAAAACAAAGTAATAACTCAATCGGGGTAAGCTAGAAAATATATGGTATTATATCGATATATTTATGGCGTATGTCATCCAGGTAATGGCATGAAAACACCACAAAAATACTGACGGGAATAGGAGAGGAAAACACCATGATACACATACGAGTAACACAATTGAGAAACCCTCCCCTATTAAGGGAATACTCGTGCATAAGTAAGAGGAGATGTATGAAAGAGATGAGGTCCATTAATAAGATGTTAATAAACTAGGTTGGATATTTACTGAATATTAAAATGTGGACTGTGGCGTTTTGTGTAAAGTAGATGGTTAAGACAATAGAAGACGTAGAAGGAATATAATATGACGATATCGAATACATCCAATGATGACTATGATAATAATTAGGATACCGTTGAAGAATACTGCGTTCAATTTTAAATTGTTTCGAATTCCAAGATACAACACGGGCAATTTTTTTTTTAAAGAACATGTACGTGAAGTTTACCATCATAAAAGTAAAAAATCCTATAACATTAAACCAAGTTTCATTTTGATACGATTGAAAATCTGTGAACTGTCCTGAAAATAGCCACTTGAACAGATGACTCTCATCACACAAAACGTCAAATTTTAAACCGAATTCGGAATGAAAACCATAAATCAGACGGACCGCACATTTTGTAAAATTATCTACACACATTCGTATTCTAAACGCAATCTATAAGTTCTTCATTACTTATCTTCAAACGCATCGATACGCAACATTTATTACGCTACCGATTGCAAATTTAAATGTTCTATCACCATGATTTCCTCGCACTCCTAACATAAAGTTGTTAGAGTTCAATATGGTAGAGAATTTGCTTTATTAGGTGCAGTTGTTAGATTGTTTGCGAATGTCTAGAGCCGTTCTATCACGTCAAAACAAGGAGCGGGGGAACAATGTATTGCAGTTGGCAATCTTAGTGCCCTTTCCACAATATCTTTAGTGTGACGCCCCTCGATATGAATAATGTGTCATACGATCGCGCCCTTTTATCTGCACTGAGGGAAACACACTGAGATTTTGTAGAAATATCATTTGGGGTAAAAGTTCTGTGTATTGCAATGTTCCGGGTGATAAGATGATTTATCTGAATTGTTGTTTTCGGTTTGTTTTATTTTATATATTTTTCTTAAAGATTTACTTACTATGTACAACATACAAACTAAACTAAACAGTGATTGAAGATACTTAATTATGTAGTAGTGATTGGACGGTCTGCAATGAATCTCATCAAACAACAACAGAATAACGACACAGAATCTTTCTATATTACCTATACTTTTATTTACGATTTCTTCATTATTACTTTTATTCATTTTTTCATTAAGTTAATTAACTTTCCTAACAATTAACACAATATTTCCACATCCATAAGTTGGATTCTCCTAAAAACGGAGATTTTCAGAAAACTCAAAATTGTTCATAACCTTGCCAACATTGTAAGAGTTAACTTCTGATACCGTTTTATCGCTAACTTTATGTATTCCATCAATGAATCAGCCGCTTCCTAAAAATATTACGATGTAGCGATGAAAGAAAATTTCTTTCCCTTTGATAATTTTCATTTTAGTACCTCAATAAAATACTCCTGGTGCCGTAAAGGGGACAATCAACTAATGGCGAACTGGAATAGCTGGCTATAATCCTGATACTGTTAATTACTTCAAATATTTCCAGAAATAGTTTGAGTACAAAACATTTAATTTATTATTGCGGCAAATATGGTGGTACTGCAATGCATACATGCAAACGTTGAAAGCATTCCACATGCCCCGAGCTGCCGCGCTCAGTCGTCAAAACTGATTGCTCGGGCACCGCTCGCCTTTTCTAGACGCACCTCTCCAATATAAATTAAATTATCATTTCTGGGTTTTGCCTACGATATCATATTTAGGCATTATTCAAGAGCTGTGTAAATCTTCAGTAGACCTAAATAACCGACAAAGTCTGCGTCTTGACAAGGAAATTACCCAACTGTGGAAAATCAATCAAAGGTTCAAATTCACAAAGATTTTGTAAAAGGACTGAAATAAAATTGGAATTTCATTAAAGCAAGTAGTATTTCATTATAGACACTTGGGTAAAAAGACCAAGACATAAACAAATACATAAGAGAGCAAGCATAAACGACTGTTTACCCGTAAAACAAACAAAAGGCCGTATTTTTATAAATAATAAAAGAGATAATATTTAAAAGGTATATAATAATATTTTACGAGATACGAGAAGAAACGTAACGCGTATTATGACGTATTTAAATGAGTATTCACCCCAAGGCATAAAAAAATGTGAGTACAAATACTTGTATTATTTTTGTGGGGGTGATGCTTGTGGGGCAGGAAAAGCCAATGTTTTGGGTGGGTAAAAAAATGCATGGGTTCAATGCAATATTTTAATATTAACCGTGTTATGGGGTGCAGGGTGCATTCTCGGCTTACCGTGAAGGATGGTAGGATTAGTGTAGGTAAGATATGAGACAAATAGGAGGCATTATATGAATGATATTATTTTTTTCATCGTTGATAATATTTAGACACACAAATTGCGTTGCTTTAGTCATAAAGATTTTAATATTGCGACATTAATTTAGGCTTTCTACAGTATCTATGTTTCTAACTAAGATTCTGCATTATAGCGCTCGTCTTCTACTGAATTCTTCTCTGAATTCCAGAGCTATTCATATAGAAAACCTGAAATCAAGAATGGACGTTAATATTAACTTGTATTATTGTACTATGGGCGTTTCCTAATTTAGAACAAATTCTCCACTGTTCAGATAAATATTATAAGCAAAAGATTAGAAGTGAATATCAATACTATTACCAACATTTCACCCACATATTTTTACGACATAAAAAACGTCCACGCACAACGACTGCACACTGAGGGCAACATCGGTTTGCACTCCCTGATATTAGACTAATATTCGGCTAACCCTCGGCTTTATTAAAAAACCAAGGGCCATTTGTATGTATTTATAGTTCCCAAACATAACAGACGCTGTCAACGGTGGTACCTCCCTGTAGATTAATTTCGTTAAAACATTTTGCCTATCAATACTTCCCGATGCTATTTTAGGGTCCCTCGGCGCTTCCGAAATTCCAATGCTCCATTTTGCAGATGCATGCAGCTAAGCAGAAAGGCATGTTTAAAATTGCAATGAAGATGAATAGCCTCTATGAATAGACTTCTTTGCAGAAAAATAAACATGGCTTTTATTCACGATATCAAGCACAGTAACTCAAAGCTTTGCAACTGAGTAATCCCTTACCTCAACCAATATACGCTACATTAGTTGAGGTAAGGGAGCCTCGCCCGAGTACTCATGTTATGACATTATGGCCCGTAGTAATAAATCGATCTCAAGATTGTTATCGAACTTGAGATGCTGCTTTTGACAGATGTTCCATACATTAAACGTCAAAACTGCATCTTAAGATCGATCACAACTTTGAGATAGATTTATTAATACGGGCCTATGTCACGCGTTTTGACTTAAAAACTGAGTGTTCGGGCGCGGAGTTAGCCTGATTTAGACCCACCCATGCTAAATTGTTTCCTCCTGCAGAGGGATTAGACAATGAAAAAATAGAATAGAATTAAGATCAGGTTCCTAAAGATGTCAGCAAATTTAAACGTGATCCTAAACATCCTAACGTTCAACCATTGACAAGACGAGAAATTATTCAAATCAAAGATCAAAATATCATTGTATGTAAGTCCAAGGGAAAAATATAATTATGTTCCAACATCTAACACAGTTGCTGCAACGCCTCAGGGTAAGTTAATAGCAGAAAAAAATACGAATACAAAAAGAACACAATAACATTTATCGCACGTGCGATGATATTTCTCTAAACATCCGTCATGGACACACCATAACTTCGCCCTAGGATGCAATAAGAGATAAAAAAAATAAAAGACCAAAGCATAAAACGTCGACTATGTTTATTGCAATTGCGGTTCCCAGATATTGCTATCTGATGTCTGTAAATACTAGACGTTTTAAGCAACTTTATGCACCGTTCTAGTAGTTTGTGATATTCGTTGTTTATTGCTTTAGTGAATGCGTTTATAACGATAACAACTTTTGTTTGCAAGCTTTCCAGTTCTATGTAAATTTTAGTTATTTCGTTTTCTCTACGAGGTATAGACTTTGTTTATCAAAGAAACTAAAATGGTTTAATAAAAGCTCACATATATCTAAGGAATATCTTTATTATTTCATAAACTATGTTATTTTTATCTGCATCTTGTTTTAGAAATAGCGAGTCAGGTTTTGACAGTCACAAAATTACTGAATAAATATACTTAGTATGATATCTTGTTAAAAATGTAACTCACCTATAAAATGTGTGTAAGACAGCTCCAAATACGATGTCCCTTGCTATGTAAATAAAATGCCCAAAACAGAAGATTCTACACAGAATACAGATAAGGGTCAAAACTAAACAATCCCTCAACTGAGAATTTTATGAAAAAGGTAAGAGAAATCTTAAAAAGATGAAGGTGGGAAACAATGAAACGGCACTTAGCAATTTCAGTTCAGCAGTTGACAAATTGGCCAATTTTTGCACCCTCCAGACAAAGGCGTTTCATAACAGTCCCGGTGAAAGCTTATTACGAAGCATCCGACTCTTATTGACTTTAATTTTCTACTTTGTTGACGTTCCCAATGATATATCTCCAACGGGCCGGTGAAAATGGCCGTTCGCTTTTTCAAATAACAAGTGGAGGGCCATCAATCGTACTGTCACTCATTTACGCGGTACGTTCCCGTGAAATATTAGTGTTATAGAGACGAATCAGTGCAAAAACTAAGGCGCACCGAAAATAATATTTCGCTTTGATTGTTTTTCTATTGTAAATAATAGGGAGTGAGGGGTTTTTGATAGGCACACGACAACCTCGGGGTTTCTGAGAAAATACTTTTTTTGTCGAGTTAATATTTGGCTTTGTTGTGGTGGAGTGACAGATTAATTTTCTTCTTTTCTAGGTGAGAGATTGAACGCTGTTTGTTAACAAAGATTGCCACCAATTTCATCTAAGAATATTTTTTTGCGTCTTGATTCGACACCATTTGATTTTAGATCCTGGCTGGAGTAAGTGGTGAAAATATTAGGCTACTGTCTTACACGTTTATTTACCCATTCTACGACAGTTTATAATACAAAATAATGTTGCACTCTACTTTAATCTAATAACTATTTCTATTTGTACGGTCAGCGATATAGGTCACTGAACATTCTCGGATTTTCAAATATACGGTCGATCAGCCATCTCAGAGGCCTTCAGGCGGCTTAAACAACTCTGACAACACACAATAAGACGTTTTTCAAATTATGCAAACTTTTGTATTTCATCGAAGCCATACTTTCTTAATCTAAGCAATAAATATGTTGCTAATGTTTGGTTTTGACAATGTACACCAACGTTTATAAATAAATAGTAGGTATTAATTATTTTAATAAAATTGAGAATTTATTTTAATAATAACCTTATAGGTGTTTACTATAAATTGCCAAATTGTTTTCATGGCTACAATTACCAAACCATTAATTACATTCTAATTCGTAGGTACCTCTATCTAAAACCGAATTTCCAATTAATCCGTGCAGGCATCCTTTACGATAGGGTTGACAAAAGCATGCTATTTAGCCCTCAAAGGACCACCCTACATACTGCTCGCGTGCCTTCGTAAGTGGTATTGATGCAGGCTATACATCGGCGCTTACCCTTCAACTAATGTAATAAGATTACAAAGGGTTGTAGACGGAGAGCCAAACGTGCCAGGGACGGACTTTTGCCTTTACAATTTCAGATAAGTACCATAAAAAAATTTCCTCAATTCTACATTGTGAATGTTTGAATTTGCGTAGACAAGGATACAGAGGTGATTTAACTATTACTAAATGGTAGAATTGTAGAATTTTAACTAAAAAAAATCAAAAGGTTCGCTCGCAGACATGAGAGAAAATCCAGATACCTCACATCGAGAAATCTACCATCTTATTGCAAATAAGATAAAATCGTAATGAATATTGTTAAATTATATTTCTTAAGAATTAGGTACCTAGTCTAATTGCCAGAAAAGCTGCTAAATTATTTAGTCACTAAAACAAAATGTCTCATATGAAGTCAAAAAGTCGCTTAATCTAGCGACAAAGTCACCAAGTTGACCACACTAAAAACATGATATAAGTTATGCCTATACAATATGTTAAAAAAACCCTGTCCGACCCGAAAACGTATTGTTGGGTATCGAGATTAGATTCCATTTTTGTAAAAAAAACTTTTTTTTTTATTTTATTTTTTTAATTTTTCAAAAAAAAAAAATTTCATTTTTTTGGCATAGTATGTGTCCCACTGCTGGGCAAAGACTTCCTATTTTTTTTTGTAATACAAATACCACGTTTACATTTAAAAAAAAATCATAAAATGACGTCATCACATACTTTGTGGTCTGAGGTGACGCTACACGATCTAACATAATTACTTCCGGTAACGGTGTTGTCATATTTTTAAAATTAGCTACATTATGTGGGAAAAAGGCAAAAAAAAATGGAACTTTAAATGTTCATTAATATGTTTACTATCATGTTTTTTTTTTTATTATTTTATTTGGTCATGTGATTGGGGAACCTAATTACCGGTTTCGGCTCGGACAGGGTTTTCTTAACATGTTGTATAGATAGAACAGTGGTCCTATTTTCTATGCCTTTTTAATAACGTCATGATGATGATTGTACACTTGAGTAGGTAGTAACGCTAAAATATTGTTTTTTTTTTTAACTATTCATTAATACCTCTAGCTTACAAGAATAAAAAAATTTGATTTTGACTTTTGAGGTACCTACGACGTATTTTATAGACCTAACAAAATTATTTCGCAATCCGTACCTGCACTCCCGTAACGAATCACCACTGACGTTTTGGCGGAGCGTTAACTGGCGACCCCTAAAGGGGTAGGGGCGTTATATTATAGCCATTACGGACAATCGTTTAGTCGTCTGCAAACAAAATATCTTCACGGTAAAAGCCGATCCGTCTCGGTAGCGCCCGATATAATGAAGTTTGTTAACTGCTAAGGATTTTGGAACTTGATACGCACCTTTTAGGATGAAACATTGTGGCTAAGATTGTTTGCTGGGCCTGTTTCAGAATTGCCAAAACTTTTATCCACCAAATAAATAAGGCGTTTTGATAACGGAGAGGCCACGCACACGCTACGCACGTGGGTCAAGCTTCGCTTTGCAAGAAAATGTATGTCACCGTGTCCACCGCGGCGCACGCACGAAATGACGTCATCCATACATTTTCTTCAGTCAAGTTCAGTTTCAGTCAAGCTTCGCTTTGCACGAAAATGTAGTCGTGCAAAGCGAAGCTTGACTTGACCCACGCACACGGCCACGGCTACGTTTTGTAAGAAAATGACATGGATGACGTCATTTCGTGCGTAGCCTCTCCATGCGCCGCGGTGGACACCGTGACATACATTTTCGTGGAAAGCGAAGCTTGACACACGTGCGTAGCGTGTGCGTGGCCTCTCCGTGCGCCGCGGTGGGTTTCCGGCTTGGCCCTTAAGCCAAGTTTCAGAATCGCCAAAACTTTTATCCCCACCAAATAAATATGGCGTTTTGACAAATAATATTCTATTGAAAAAAGTCCATGTAGGTGGTATTGGGCGGTACATTTGAGTAGGTACTAACTGCCTACTACTTAAGTACCAGCTATCTAGGTAATTAATTAGCTAAAAATACTATAATTTTAGCGCTATTAGATAAATCAGTAGGTACAATTTAATTATCAGAAAATAACAAAATCTTTTAATTTAATTAATTTCATAATTCATAAATAACGCCATCTTTTCAATTTTGTTCGAATTTCTAGGCGAAGTACATTTCGTTGCAAATAATATTTAATAGTAGCGCCCTCTATCATTATAACTCAACAATAGAAAGTTCTATAATTTTCGTTTATCAGTGACATCTGTTAGTAATTTTTAACCGACTTCAAAAAGGAGGAGGTTCTATGTTCGGCTGTATGTATGTTTTTTTTTTTTTTTATGTATGTTCATACTAACTATTGTGCATTGTCTGCTGTGAAAAAGTTATATTTCTCAAAAACAGATGGCGTAAGTGTGCGATAGACTTAGTTGAGTGGTTCAAGTAGTGCGACATCTATTGATAATGTAGTGAACTAATATAAAACTAAGCTAACTGAAGCATCTTTGAATAAAATGGAATTGATAGATGGCGCGAATACTGCGCCTTTAGAAAGTTTTAATATTTTTTAATAGAGGGCGTTATTTAACGTTCTTTTAAGTTTTCTTCCAAAGAATAGGTAGTCAACATAACAGACCACAGAGATTGGATGTTGATGGTTGATTGCGAAGAGTTTCCGTGGCTCAGTCTGTATTCCAACTAACCTATTAAGAACCTATTTGAATACAACTTATTAGAGATTTTTTATTACTTACGGTGCCTCATAATTAATTATTACCTGACTGGCTCTAATCGATTAAACTTACTACCAACCTACTATTTTATAACAATAGAAGATCTACATGGGCACCGTGGGCATAGTCCGCGACAGGTCGAGATGGCAATCGGAGCTTTGTGCAGAATAAAATCGGAATCAAAGTTAGCAGACCCGCAACGCAACAAAATAATTTAATTTAATAATTTTGTGGGCGATTACAATTGTTTATAGGGTCGTGCTAATTTTGATTCGGATTTTATTCTGGAAAAAGCTCATACCCCGATTGTCATCTCGACCTGTCGCGGACTATACTACCTGTTTGACGACCACGGCTTGGCGCAGTAGTTCGAGTGTAGGCCGCTCGGTTCACTGTATCGGGTGGTTGAGGGTTCGATTCCCGCCAGAGGCAAATTTCGGAAACGGCCTTTTCATAATTTGGCTTGGTCTGGGTGTAACTGCGATCGCCCCCAGTCCATTGTACGGTACCCATAGTACAAGCGTTGCTTAGTTTAGGGCCAAATAGTTGGTGTGTTTGTCTGGCGATATTTAATTTATTTACGTAGGTACATCCCTACATTTTCTCCAGACAGACATGACTACCCAATTCCCGCTACACCCTGTCCAACAAGTCTACATTTTAATCTCAACGAAACTCGTATACCTATTTCCCGCTATCTTTGTTTGTTGGCTATCTTTAAAGCTAATTGTACATCTGGGTCCTTTAATTAGCGACAATGTAAACAACATTAGGGCAGACCGCAAAGGGTCCAAACTTTGGGCCTCATTGGAACGTGCCGGGGCCCAGAATGTACATACTTTTGATTAATTAATAGTTCACAACCCACGTAAGGATTACTCTAAGACGGTTCCCCCTCTTGAGGTTTTTAGAGGAGAATAGTTAATGCGGCCGCTAATAGAAAACGGAGGTACCTGCAAAGGATTATTATTAATAGACTCTACACGTTTTGATGTAACTAATGGAAAACATGGAATTTAAGCCGCAGCAGGGCTATTACACAAGACACAACATACACAATATTGACATAACATTGGTATTACATATTTCCTGCAGGGCTAACCTAACATAAACTCACTGTACCTTGATATCCATTCACCGAAATACGTAATACCAATACTAAGTCATTCTCAGTTACCATCAAAGTTCGGTGTACAAATAGTACAACCGAAGCCAGTAGACAACTGAGATATGTAAGAGCCCTGCTGGTAGTCATGCAACTAGAAGTGGCAGATGAACATAATTGAACCTCAAGTCTTTTAACAATTAATTGTCCATTCACAAACCACTGGTCTTTAATATTATCTTCGTGAATCCTTCATTGTATATCGTAAATTCCTGACGGTTGTGATCAGAATTTTCAGTATGATATATACCGATATAGCCTTCGTTCAAGTACCGGTCCAAGCGAGTACAATAGATACCTACTTAGTTTCCTTTACAACGGTGTGAAATTTGTACAAGTGATAAGGTGCTGAGTAATTTTTATAGGGTACATTTGCCGTAACAATAATAACAACTGGCAACTAATTAGAAGCGGGCCACGAACTGGCTGGGAGGGCTTCCTTACCTTGATAGAGTGTGGTCCGCAAAACAAGGTGCGAAAATATCGTTTTAAATCTTGAGATTGGATGGAGCAACAAAAAAAAATGTAACAGATTACACTCATACATACCATATACTCACGCCTGTATCCCGGTGTAGGCAGACTATTGATTGCCATATGCTACATATTCATACATCTTTTCATGCTCTGCCGTCGGCGGAGGGTGCTACGGACTTGACCTTTCTGGAAAATACTTATAGTAGGTAGTTTTAATTGATTGTTTAAAAGAATAGAGTTTAGACCAGCAGACACTTCAATTTTATTTATTTGTATAGATTGACAGTGACAACGTGCTATCTCGATGGACGATTGGTTTAGAGGGTCAATTTGACTCCACGGTTAAATTAGTAAATACTTAACAGCTTGTTTATTTTATGCTAACGCTACTAAAATACGACTTCTAATTAGCAAGTTGACAGCTAAATATTACATTTATGATATGCAAATTTCACAGAGCTAACCAACAGCGGCTACAGATTCTGAACTTTGTTTAAACTTAGCTACGGTTTAAATTCAATTGTATAATTTTCAGATGCTAAGTTTCCTTCTTTATAAGGCGGCGGACTCATTTGTATTATCGCGTTTATTTTATTACGTTTATTTTTGCTTGTAGCATGGCGCTTTTTGATGGAAACAAGGCCGAACAAGGCAGGTATAACGCTGAACTCACCAGTGGGTCTTTCAACGGCTCTAGGCCGAGTCGCTTAGCCATTGAACCGCCATTGTAACGTTTTGCTATTCTAACCGACCCCCGGACCGGTTGGTCAGAATCAACCGACTGATCAGAGGGTCGCTCAGAATATCATAACGCTACAATGGCAGTTCAATGGCTAGGCGATTCGGCTACCAGAAGACATGGAGTAGCTCTACGTTGTTGGTTTACCAGTTGGTAATAAATCGGTTGATTTAAGAAAGTTATTTCTATTGTTACCATCTGACCAGAATACCACTCCAAATTTTCCTGCGGATGTCACAATAATGAGAAAATATACAACCTTGATTATCCAAACTAAAGATTGAAGATAAGGTAAGTGTCATCTCGTATAAGGAGGTGAAAAAGACTGCCCCACATATTGAAAGATGAAAAGAGTTTTACCAGCTACACCGACAACGGTCTAAGAATACTTAAATAAGAATAAGATGAGACCTTCTTACTCTCCTTCTTTTCGAGGAACATTACTCATGTTTTTTTTTTATTGGGTTGCGGTGGCAAAAATCTTACGGCCCGCCTGATGTTAAGCAGTTACCGTAGCCTATAGACGCACATTGCAGACGTGAAGGGGAATGGGATGGAGGGAGGGGAAGGGGGGGTGGGCTTACGGCTCTCTCACTCATCGTACTAAACGCAGCTGTAATAGCTGCTTTACGCCGATCTTCTGTGAGAGGGTGGTACTACCCCGGTCGAGCCAGCCCGTTTATGAGCTGCAGTCAATTGGCTACAGCTTGGCTCTACCACCTTGAACATCATCCTCATGTACTCAGCGATTTCGCTTTCGAATTTGGTTTAAATTTAATATCAGTAACAATAATACAGAAATCGCCGATGTGGGGAGGAAGTCTGCCAGACTGAAATGGGAATGGGCGGGACACATTTGTAGGATGAACCCGGAGAGATGGACAAGAGGCGTCACGCTATGGGTGCCTGAAAATGTGCGTCGTCGCTGAGGCAGGCCCAGGAAACGTTGGCGTGTCGACTTGAATGCATTCTGCAACAATTGGCCAGAAATGGCCAATGACAGAGAGGAGTGGAGAGTTGTGGGGGAGACCTTTGCCCAGCAGTGACGATGTGGGTTAAAAAAAAAAAAAACAATAATATATGTTTAAGACTATTTGGGAAGTCTTTACTAACCCTTCAGATATTACGATAGATTTGTTTGCTACCACGAAGCTTGAAATGGTAGATCTTATCTTCACCTTTGTACTTTTCTTATTCGCGCATTGTACATCAATGCTTACTATCATCTCTGATTACGCCCTTCCAGCTCCGTACACGCGTAAGAAAAACAAAGAGGCTCATAAAACGGAATATATCAAGCGTGAACTCTGTTTGTGCTTCCCTTATCAGCGATTGCTACGTTCATTGCAAAAACAAAATAACTATGTAGGTACTTACCGTTTTGTTCGAATGATTTGTTACGGTAATTGATGTAGCAATAAGTTTCGTTTCGTACATTTTGCTGTCGTATACAGCTCATAAGAAAACATTTCTTATGGTGTATTTGATAAGTATAACGCTATTTTTATTTTCATGGACTACAAGTACTGTTTTAATAGCCTATTTCGTTTCCCACTGCTGGGCAAAGGCCTTCCCTTTTTCCACGCGTCCCTGTCTTGGGCTTGTTGTGGCCACGTTATGCCCGCAAGGGTGTTTAAATCGTCGCACCGTCTACTACGTACTGGTACCTAATTAAAATTATTTGGTTTGGGAATCTTTGGGTTTTATTATGCTACTTAAATCTAGTCATTATTACTTCTATACTAAGTAATTTACACTACAGTTGCGTTCTTCTTATCGTAACATTTCTGACAGAGTGTACGTAGTCATGAATGGTCGTGTCGTCTCTCACTCTCACTGCTGCTTTTCTAGTGAATTTATTTAAAGGATCACCTATGGCGGTCTTCATTTGATCAGTTTAACTTGTGGGTGATACGTTGTCTACAATTTTAAAGCTTTTAGCAGAAGTGATAGGTGAAGAATGTTCAAATAAGTTCAAGTCCTAAAGTAAACACGAATTATAACCTCCAGTCTCTAAAAGAAATAAAACACGGTGTTGATGACGATAATCATTTTATGACTCTATAGTGTTTCCAATTATCTGTCACCTATTCCGGACGCATCACTATCTTCCATTAGTACAGGATATCCTAATTTGAAGTTACCGAGCGTGCCGTGTGACGTTGTACATTCCGATGACGTCAGATGCATTGACACACAGTTGCATAATTTGATTTCCTCTAACTCCTGTTATAAAGTTAGCGTGGGTTTTGTTATACTGTTGAAGACCGTTTTCATTAAGAGGATGTTTAGGGGTTATTTCTCTATGGACTTACTAACGCGTTGCTAAGGACAACATTCTGAGGTAATATTCAGCACTCTGGAGAATCTGATTAAGACCAAGGAGAATTAAACTATATCGAACTCAAATCACGGTGTAGATATACAGCCCATTGTCGTAGCCCCCTATATTTTCGAAAACTGATGAGTTCTTTTAGATTGTTAAAGTCTTGGGGTACCTAAACCTTCCTGGATAAATAGTCTGAGGCACTTCAATTTAAAATTATACTCATGATAGCTTTGAAGAAAATAATTTAAGAATGATTCACTGATATTACACATCTCTCCCTAGAAGACATTCCGAGTTCGATCCGCTCCGGTTATTATTTGATGAGGCCCTTAAAAGGACATTTTGTCCAATTAGCCATGTTAAAGCCCACAACATGGCTCTGATTAAAGTTGCATCGTATGATTCATGAAATGGACAGTCGTCCCTCGATTAGAGGTGAGATTGTATTGATAAGATGTAGCGAGAGCGATTGCGGAAATGATACCTATCCTTTTATGATACCAAATGTTAAGCTACAAACAATTATTTGACCATGTCCTTTGCTAATATATAGTTGAATTGAATTTTTACTTTTATAGGCGTGTCTTCAACATGCACATGCCGTGTGAGGCTGCTCACCCACATGCCTCGCGAAGCACGACGTTTGCCTCAGTCGCATGCCACGCGAGGCAAATGGCGAGGCAACTGACACTCTAAACAGAGAAGGGTATACCCGAGCAATCAGTTTGACACGTTTGACATCGTTCTGTCTCATGAATATGCCAAACTAGGCGAGGCAAATGACAGCGCTCAGGTGAAGTAGGACGCGCATTTGCCTCGCGCGAGGCAAGTCAAACTTCGTGAGGCAATTTCCCTCGCGCGGCATGCGAGACATCTGGACGTGGCTAATGAATAAACCCTCACTTCTCTTATCTGTATAGTACTGCTAATGTTTTGGGTCATGAACGACTTTTTTCACTAATTATTTGTTACATTTCATTCGCGTTTCCATTTCCACGCTAAGCCCGTAATCTTATCATGGAATTTTAACAATACTTCCGTTGGTTACTTTATGCCGCAGTGGGCACAGCGCTCGTCAGATTTCGTCCGAAAACACGCAACCGTTTCACACATTAACATAATTTAAAAAATGCTCATTAAAATATTTCGTCTATAACGCACTGGAATTCCAAGCACGTTTCCTTTTTTACGGTGACCGAGTTTTGTGGAATGAAAAAAAAAAAATAGATGGATCATGCGACACCGCTCTGCACCCTTTTTGATGCAACATGGACTTTGTGGTAGCAGAGAATAATGTTCATTTTCCCTTTGATCATTTCTCAAGGTGTTAGGACTAATATTACAGGATCTTCGGTGTCAATAACGCGACGTTTTGCTAAAAAATGCTCCCATACCGAGAAACTTTTATCAAGATCAAACTAGGGCCATTCAAAGCAATTAAACGTATCGTCGTTCATTAATAACGTTTTGTGGAGGAAAAAATAAATGTTTTGTTTACATTTATTAGGTAGTGGCGAGATCATCTATCAAGTGGAAGAAGACGGATTGATGGGGCAAATACACCAACGACATTGTTTTAGTTTGATTCACATTTACTTAACTATATTCCGCTACTTGAGAAGTTTTTGTAGGACAAAAACAATAGAATAGGAACTACTTACTTTATTGGGGTACTTCGTGATGGATGTGATTTGTTATGTTTAGTTTGAGGTCTGTAAACAGAAACATCTACCTAAGTAATAAAAATTAACTAAGATCATGATTTATCTTGTCGACCGCTTGGCGTAGCGGTTCGAGCGTAGGCCGCTCGGCTCATTGTATCGGGTGGTTGCGGGTTCGATTCCCGCCAGACGTAAATTTCGGAGACAGCCTTTTTGCGATTTGCCCTGGTCTGAGTCGCTTAGTTTCGTTTATTATTTATTTTTAAAATTAATTTATTTATGTAAATGCAAACGCTTCATAACCCATTCCATATGTATTTCCTTTCATAATTATCGAAGTAACGATGTAATACAAAACTTAAAAAGCACCCTCTATTTCCGATGATATTTCACCGCAGAACACCCCCGTATCGGAAAATAGGAGTCACATTACTGGCGTGCTCCGCTAACGTTTCATTATTAGAGCATGTGCCTCTAACGACTTCTAAAAAATGACACTTTTTTGTAACTGTCTCGTGACAAAAAAAGCGCCAAATTAACTTTTTAAAGGAAACGATCTGTTTTTGAGACCGCCACGTGTGACATCGCTGAGATGGCGACGCGTTCTATTCTGAGATGCCACATGGCGCTCTGTTGATACTTTGTCGTCGAATAATCCCTCATCATTGGGGATATCTATTTTTGGCACTACCCGGATTGATGACGCCGAGTTCGAGAGCTTAACTCGACTTTAATATGCCCGTGATATATTGAACATCGTTACAGAACTGACACATTGAAACAAATTCCCTTTATGAATTACACGCAGACTTTATGAAACATCTTTCATATCTCACATAACAACATTTATCTCATAAACCGCAACAAAGATCGAATTTGAAAATATAACACCTCAATCTGTATTTCATTTCACAAACAAATGTATTCAATAGTCTGAATAGGAGAAGACAAAACAGTTTTGTTTTGTTTCCTTTCACGAAAATAACCCTTAGAGGAATATGCGGAAATATTAGGGAATATAGGAAGAAAAAACCTCACGAGTGTACATTCAGATAAAGGGGAAAAGGAACGTTCTTAACTGGTTCCGACATTATATTCGCATTTGTGAAGATCAAAGAGCATGTTGTGACACACGGGCAGGGAAAAACTTTGGTCGGCGGTGGTGAGGTGAACAACGCTTGAGGGCTCTCGAGTAACACCATCCATGAGGGAGCTAGGCTTTGAAACAAAATGCGTTTGCATACATTAAACTGTAAGAATGTTGGAGATAGGGAGGGTAATACTGGCGGGTCCCTAGGGGAGTGTGTTTCGGCGATTACGCGGGCGGAATTTCTCAGCAGTAAGTTGCCTTCTTGGCGAGATAGTTTGCACGTAACACTAGCCTCTTTGCGTATTTTCACAGTCAAAGCCGCTCCAGAATACTTCTGTGTTTCAAAGTATTTGAAAGGCAAATTAGGAACATATCTTGAGTGAGTTCCTTGAGAGCCTCGAGCACAGCTCCGCTCGGGACGTCGTAAATATTTGAACATAATGAATTTAAGTCGAGTCCTGGTTTGGAAACACATTTTGGCGCTGAGATATAATTTTGCTTAAAATGTGAAAGGAATTTTGAAACATTATTTACGAGGAGAAATTATAATTTTGCTTTAGCAAATCCCAGTAGAAAGAGGAAACTAAATATTCTTGCTGATATTTCTCAGCATCGACTTAAAAGCTTTTTATTAATCCATTACCCACTGACATGATTATCTTATCCATCCGTTTTTTTACCCGACTACGGCGGAGGGTTATGATTATGACCGGTATGTATGTATGTATGTATGTATGTATGTATGTATGTATGTATGTATGTATGTATGTATGTATGTATGTATGTATGTATGTATGTATGTATGTATGTATGTATGTATGTATGTATGTATGTATGTATGTATGTATGTATGTGCATCTGTTCCCACCTAACTTCCAAACGACTTGTCGAAATTTGACAAATGAGGTATCGTTAGAAGCGGCTTAATGGCGCGCTGGTTATAGGCTATGTGACCTCACATAAAATTGCATATGGCGCCTTCTAGAGGACATAATGTCATGAACTAAAAAAAAACTTTTTTTAATAAAACCGTGTGGGGTATCAAATGAAAGAGCTTGATGAGCACATTTCAAAAATATGTAGATTGTTACCTATAACTCCAAAATCTAAATATATAAGAATCAAAGTCCTGATTGACTGACTGACTGACTGACTGACTGACTGACAGACAACGCACAGCCTAAACCGCTGATCGTAGAGACTTGAAATTTGGAGGGTGGGTTTGTCTTGATGTGTAGAGGTGTACTAAGAAAGGGTTTTTTGAAATTCAACCCCTAAGGGGGTAAAATAAGGGATGAAAGTTTGTATGGAAGTTCGTCATTTTTGAAGTTAGAATTATGAAAATTGCTGATTAGGTGTCTTTTGAAAAATAAAAAAATATGGGTTTCAGGGTTTTTGAAAATTCGACCCCTAAGGGGGTAAAATAGGGGATAAAAGTTTGTATGGAAGTCCCGTCATTTTTGAAGTTAGAATTACTTAAATTGGTGATTAGGTGTCTTTTCAAAAATAAAAAAGAGTAATTTCAGGGTTTTTGAAAATTCAACCCCTAAGGGGGTAAAATAGGGGAATGAAAGTTTGTGTTTAGATTTCTTTCGTGTTTTTGGAAATTCAACCCCTAAGGGGTGAAATGTGGAGTGAAAGTTTGTATAGGGGTGGTCGAGTTTTGTTATTTTGACGGGAAAGGGGAAAACGGGGTCAAGGGATGTTTTAATAAGTCATCCATATCTCGATATTGGTTATGATTGCTTATTTGAATTGATCAGACTGGGGTTTCCGTATTTTTAATCATTTTGACGAGAAAGGGGAGAGCGGGGTCAGCGCATGTTTAGTCATCCATATCTCAAAATTGGTTATGATTGTTCATTTTAAATAATCAGACTGGGGTTTCAGCGTGTTTAATATTTTGAAGGAAAAGGGGAGAGCGGGGTCAGCGAATGTTTAGTCATCCATATCTCGAGATTGGTTATGATTGTTCATTTTAAATAATCAGACTGGGGTTTCAGCGTTTTTAATATTTTGAAGGAAAAGGGGAGAGCGGGGTCAGCGAATTTTTAGTCATCCATATCTCGAAATTGGTTATGATTGTTCATTTTAAATAATCAGAATGGGGTTTCAGCGTTTTTAATATTTTGAAGGAAAAGGGGAGAGCGGGGTCAGCGAATGTTTAGTCATCCATATCTCGAAATTGGTTATGATTGTTCATTTTAAATAATCAGACTGGGGTTTCAGCGTTTTTAATATTTTGAAGGAAAAGGGGAGAGCGGGGTCAGCGAATTTTTAGTCATCCATATCTCGAAATTGGTTATGATTGTTCATTTTAAATAATCAGACTGGGGTTTCAGCGTCTTTAATATTTTGAAGGAAAAGGGGAGAGCGGGGTCAGCGCATGTTTAGTCATCCATATCTCGAAATTGGTTATGATTGTTCATTTTAAATAATCAGACTGGGGTTTCAACGTTTTTAATATTTTGAAGGAAAAGGGGAGAGCGGGGTCAGCGAATGTTTAGTCATCCATATCTCAAAATTGGTTATGATTGTTCATTTTAAATAATCAGACTGGGGTTTCAGCGTTTTTAATATTTTGAAGGAAAAGGGGAGAGCGGGGTCAGCGAATGTTTAGTCATCCATATCTCGAGATTGGTTATGATTGTTCATTTTAAATAATCAAACTGGGGTTTCGGCGTTTTCAATATTTTGAAGGAAAAGGGGAGAGCGAGGTCAGCGAATGTTTAGTCATCCATATCTCGAAATTGGTTATGATTGTTCATTTTAAATAATCAGACTGGGATTTCAGCGTTTTTAATATTTTGAAGGAAAAGGGGAGAGCGGGGTCAGCGAATGTTTAGTCATCCATATCTCGAGATTGGTTATGATTATTCATTTTAAATAATTGGGGTATAAGCTGAGCTGAATATGGTAGGTACTACTTCAGTTTGATCCCATAAAAAATCATTTCGTAAATCAACACCCAAAAGGGGGAAACTAAAGGTAGAAAAGTACGGCAGAAAAATATGTTTGTACCCGATTGACTTGAAACTTAGTATGCATAGGGTAGGTGAGGGAGGAAGGGGAAGACGTAAGGTAGGGGGATGTGGAAGGGGGAGGGGAAAGGGAAAGGGAAATGGAGGGGGAGGGAGCAGAAGGAAGAGAGGGGAGGAAAAGGGGTGGAGAAGGGGAGGGGGATTAGGGATTTTGGCTCTATATACCTACCTACCAAAACACGCATTCACCGAATTAGGTACCGTGATAAAGTTTGTATGGCTCCAATAAAAATCATGAAATAAAATTATTTTTATAAAAAAGCAAATACTGTCTTAAAAAACCCTGGCGCACTAAAAAGTCTTAAGTCACTTGCCCGGTTTTTTTTTATTTTTAAGTCTACGCGGACGAAGTCGCGGGCAAAAGCTAGTAATTAAATAAAAAATAAGTTTCAAAACTAAAACCCGACTACTGAAAAATCGCGCTCTAAAAAGTATGAAACAAGAAAATATTCTCATCTAGAGGATAGCCGTGGTCCGTGTTCATATGCCATTTGGCCCTAAAGGACCTACACGGACCACGGCTATCCTCTAGATGAGAATATTTTCTTGTTTCATACTTTTTAGAGCGCGATTTTTCAGTAGTCGGGTTTTAGTTTTGAAACTTATTTTTTAAAGAATGTTGTCATGCAACTAAGCAAATATAATTTGATATGAAGATAGATTAATTTTGAAACAAGTTAGAAACTTGAACTACCCCCACAGTTAATTCCAGGACTCCCAACAACAGAACGTGCAACAATAGAACACGAGTTCAAATAAAATTAACGATACAACGGTATTAACCCCATTTGCAAACAAGTGGGAGTTGCAGGTAGTATCGCGAAATCTCAGAGCAAACATGTAAAGCCCGTAGGGTATCATACTTGCGAATGATTCACACTAGACCGTGCAAAGCCGAGTACGGAAAGGACACGATCGTTGCGTATTCTAACTACTAACAACAACGACAAAGCGGGCTCGAAAAGGCAAAGACAGCTAAATGTAAAGCTGCAATACGATATTTTCTTGTAAATCTATCTTTATCTATGTGCATAATTTACAGTTCACTAACGGTGAGGGAAAACATCGTGAGGAAACCTACCTATCCCTCGGGATTAGGTAATAGTCAGTTCCTGTATACACGGCGACAAGGTTCACCACCTGTCACGTTGGGTTCTGACTATCTGGTGAAACGTGGGCTTTGAGTTGGCTTAATACCTCCACAATGTGGTGGTGTAAGGCCACTCAAGCCTCTGACTACCCCCCGAATGGGGATAAAAGTCGTGACGTTATAAAATAAAAAAAAATAAAAAATCTATCTTATTCTTTGTTGGACGGTCAGTCCCATCCAAATAAGAGCAATTCGCAAATAAGGGGTTATTCCTCACCAAGATGACGACAGAATGAAATTGAGTAGCGATCAAGTCACTGAGCCGTCCGTTTTTCGTCCGAAACTAAGCGTCATGTAGTATGAATGGTCCTTTACAGTGATGCACGCTCTCCGGCTGCTTGAGAGACGAGAATATAACTTTGATCTGACGTGTGAGTCGTTACAAGATTACATACTGTGAAACTTTTCGAAGATAATAGAATATAATGTTCTTTTCACTTTATTAGATTTATCGCGCTGGATAAATAAACTTAGTTCTTAGCTTTCATGCTGGATTATTTAATTTGAAGAATAATGCATTTTAATTTAAGTTTTCACCTAACTTTATCACGAAAAAATAATGAAGGTATATCGTCCAGTTTTCATAGTGTATTTGTAATAAGTGGATAATCTTTTTCCAACTTCTATGCTTTATTGATTAAATCCATGCGGGTTCTAAAACAACCTAGCTTTCCCCGGGACTCGTCGAGGGTCAAACCTCGATGCCATCGTTGGACACCATTATCGATATTGGTTTATAGAAGTTACTGTGGTAGGAGTGTGGTGGCTTAGTCCCAATCTTTTGTGTAGCTTTAATTAAATGCTATTGTTCTTGGTCTTTCGATTTAAGGCGATCTGTGAAATATAATTTTCGTAACAGTACAAAATGTAATGACAAAAGCGTATTGAAGATGAGATCGATTTACCTATATTGGGCGGCACTAAGCGAGACATAAAATTGATACTGATATTATATAAGACATTTTATTTACGAGTAGCTGCAAACAATTTGAAAGAAGAAGATAATAAAACCACAAACGGAAAAATAAACCAAGCAGGTGTAAGCGAACCGCATCAGCCTAATAAAACTTTACTCACACGTTATCTAGAACATGTCTAAATAAATAATTCACCTACAACTCTCCCCGTAGATCAATAAAGTTACGAAGTTTATGTAGCATTTTTATAAGCGACGAAACTTACTTATTAACTTACGTAAGTACTGAATGTTGGTAATAAATTATTACGCTTCTACGATCTTCATTTCATCAGTATTATTGCTTAGGGAGCAATTATGTTGCGACTCATCAGTGTTGGCCAACGGGATCCGCCACACATTGGCCAAGTCTTTATAAGCTTTAAGTTTTTTTTGTACCCAATGGGTGCTTTACTATAAGTGATTATAAAAATTTGAACTTGGGCTTAGTCAAAATATTGGCTGTTTATTATAAGTATTGTATACACATTATTTAGCCAAGGTTGGTCCAATGTTGGAGTAACAAGTCGCAAAGGTGATAAACTAATTCGAGGCTATGCAATGTCATGGGGCAAAGAAGTTTTATAGCAACTTATCATAGGGCTGCCACGTATTTTGCGATTAAAAATGTTACCATGCCCATCAATCTAAAGTTCACCAACTTTTCAAATAAGATTTTCTGATTATATTAATTTCCGTGTCAAAGTTTTGACAGCAGACGGGGGCATGTATTAATGAAAAGGAATTAAATAAATCGAGTAACGCGTTAGTATGTAATGAGAAAACAAGCAGTTTTGACAGATTTTCTAAATATTGTTTTTAATAAAAGTATTTGAAAACACAAACACACAATGCTATGACACAAATTATTACGGATCAAATAATAATATTATAATCACAATACAGTTTAAATTAACATTTTGTTTATTTTCTTACCATTTCACTACCGTCACTGACTGCTTTGTAGTTAGTAACTTAACATCCTAAAACATAGAATTTAAATAAAATAAGATTATACAGGTACAACCTTGATAACTCGATACAAACAAGTCTACAAATTTAAAGCACACTGAATAACAAACTTGCTAGTTTCCCCACAAAAGTTATTCACCCACTCAAAGTTTTATATCGTTCGTCACGCGAGCGGGCGACTTAAAAACTTTCTGCGAGTTGACAGCCCTGCCTGAACCAATTTAATGCTGTAAATCCACAGGGCACACTTACCTCCCTTCAAACTCATGCGATATTGCGTTTTTCTAAACCGCAGCTAAGGGGGGCCGTAAGTATGTGAAGCAGCTATCGCTTTACGTCGTCGCCGAGAAAATGTTTTACGTGTAAAAATGTTCGGGAAAAAAAATGTGTTTAAAAGAACGTTGCCTTTTTGTATTTTTAGGAAATTGCAGGCGTGAGCGCCAAATGTATTAGGGATTGTTTTTGGGAAATATTGGAAATATTCTTGGCGGTGATTTACATAGGCGACACATGTATTTAGGTAATTTCATTTCAATGAATACCTACGGATACACAAAGGCCGTGAAATAGCTAGGTACCTACCTAAAATGAAAATGTATTCGTCACGCAATTTTCCCTTTACATATAATAAAAACAATCACGCAGCAATAAATAAAATACAATCTTTATTATTAAATAGCGAACATTCCTCCACGCTAGCATTGTGGGTCCCGTATGTTTCGGAAAACATTATATTGTTCCCATGAGATTCCTTCAATTTTTCTGTTAAACCATAACAAATTCCCAGATTACTTGCATCCAAGACGTCAGTTCTCCCCTCACTATCTCTCTTCTTCTCTATTTATTGCCTTCCACCCTTGGCTAAGTTATCGAAAATATAATCCCTCTTACGCACGGAAACTTCCACTGCTGATTACCACTTGGTTGATAAGACTGTGAAATATTTGTGTGGATACTTCCCATATTATAAGTACATTCATTAGAAACAAAAATACGTCATCTTCGATTTATTTAAAAGATTAAAAATTATTTACAGTAGGTGCTTATTACTTAGTTTGAAATTTCTAATTTAATTACTCTCAAATTCTTAAGAGCACTTTCAGTAAAAAGCTTAATCAGATCACGTTAGTGACAAACTTTTCCGACATTAAAACAAAATGTTCGATATAAAACAGTCGTTATAATTTTACCACCAGCCTACTAAGCTTAGCCGTCCATATTTTAGTTAAGATCTAACGTTGCCACTTAAATTGTATTTCTGTGTTTAGTTAGAAAGTTACCAAATACCTCCAATCCAGCCATACCTAACAGACTTTGCAAGCATTCTAGCAAACTACAACACATCCCTACTATTGCTAACGATAGCAAATAATCCGGGGCAAATAAGTTCCCACTTGCGGGCAAAAGAATAAAATCCAACCATAATCCCCGCGAGATTAATATTATTTTATCGCTAACAATAAATAAAGAGTGAATTCAATATCCGAGCACCAACTGGAATTCCTAAGTTTTTTGACGCACTAGTAGAAAACTTTGAGTGGATTCAATCTTGCTGGGATTTGTTCCGATCGATTTATGGCCCTCTCCTGAACAGGTATTCAGAATAAACTAAGTTTAGGATGGCATTATTGTTGTGGAAGTAGATTTAAAGGGAATTCTTTTGACAGTTTTCTTGAATACAAAATTGTACCTATATTTCAGGTGTAGGAGATGATGTATTACGCTACTTTGGAGTAGGACTTGGACTAATATCGTTCCTGAATATATTGAAAAAAATATAATTTTTGAGTGCCTACTTTTTATTGGGAGTTTGTTATATTTTACACGAATTTCTTTCAAATATCACTCCACTTAAAAATGCAATGGCTTCTCTTGGAATTATTATCAAACGATGTATGGGTTTTGTTAAATTATAAATTTATTTCAGTTTATCAATTGATTCAAATCTATGCTTAAATTTCGTCACCCGGAGTGAAAACCTCGTCATAGATTTTTAGTACACCTATTTAATTCTTCCTTCTGTTAATTTTTATGTTTTACACTTACGATGGCTTCAATGATAGACGACGATTTTTAACCGACTTCAAAAAAGGAGGAGGTTCTATATTCGGCTGTATGTATGTTTTTTTTTTTTTTTTTTTTTTTTTTTTTTTATGTATGTTCACCGATTTCTCCGGCATTTATGAACCGATTTGAAAAATTATTTTGCTGTTCGGTAGATCGTAGCTCCAAGTTGGTCCCATAAAAAAATAATTCCTAGAATCAACCCCTAAGGGGGTAATTTTGGGGGGTGAAGGTCGTCTGAAAAAAATTTTTTTGTCCGATTGAGGTGAAACTTAATATGTATATTTTGCATAAGAAATAATGAAACTCATGTTTCAGGATTTTAGAAAAATTCCCCCCCAAAGGGGTAAAACGAGGTGTTGAAGTTTGTATGGAGAGTTACCGTTTATCTCTAACGTTTATGAACCAATTTATCTTTTTAAACTGTTATTTGGTAGGTGACTAAGTTGTTTTGGTCCCATAAAAAAATCACTTCGGAAATCTACCCCCAAAGGGGGAAACTAGGGGTAGAAGTACGGTAGAAAAATATATTTGTGTCCGATTGACTTGAAACTTAGTATGTATACTCCATATAATAAACTAAGAAACTTTTGTTTTGGAATCTTGGAAAAGTCACCCCCCAAAGGGGTCATTTGGGGTGATAAAGTTTGTATGGCGCCACTAAAAATCATGAAATAAAATTATTTTTATAAAAAAATAAAAACCGACTTCAAAAAACCTGGAGCACTAAAAAGCCTGAAATAATATTTCTATTACCACCACTGCCTACCCCTTCGGGAAAATCAGGCGTGATGATGTGTTATCGAGTATTTGGAGTCGGTGCCAATCTTGGTATGCCGAGTCTACCTACTATAAAAGTAAGAAGATAGATTGGCACCGACCCCAAATACTCGATAACACATCATCACGCCTGATTTTCCCGAAGGGGTAGGCAGTGGTGGTAATAGAAATATTATTTCAGGCTTTTTAGTGCTCCAGGTTTTTTGAAGTCGGTTTTTATTTTTTTATAAAAATAATTTTTAACAAAGTAATAGTGAGATTCATATTGTAGCAAATTCGTTTATTGAATAGAATCAGAAGCTATAAATAAAATTAAAGGGAATATTACTCAGTAAGGGGTTTCCGCAATGACGGGACACTCGATATCGAAATTTATTACTTGTTTGTCCAAGCGTTTAAACTACATGAATGCTGAATAATTTACTATAAAACAAATGGCGAGGAAATATTATTATAGCCGATTTATGGCGCTCATGAAACTAACAGATCCCTTTATATTCGTGTTTGATTACTAAATTATATTTGTTGGTTAAATTTTATAAACATTTGTATTTACAAATAAATATAAAAGGGAGAAAAACTAAATAAAATACAGATCAAAAATATATTAGACCATTTCATTTTCATCAGTCATTGACTGATGTACATTTTCGTGTAGCAATTCTACAAAATCACTTTTTTAAAGTCTTTCCAGAAGGGAGTTAAGCACCTAAATCAAATAATTCCGTGAAAAGTAATACGGGGCCATTCGTAACCGACGTTATTATGAAAAATTGGCAATTTTCACGTGTGTCTTATTTTATGTCGTCACAAGATTGAGTTATAAATCAAAATCTCCAAGGCGGAAAATGACATCATTCCTTTTCAAGGTAAGTCAGATAATTTTTATTTTATTTGGCAAATATACTTGTTATTACACAATAATATTTGTATCTACATTACAACATAGGTACTTCACAATCATATCATTATAATATAAAAAAATATTTCGATGCCAATTTAGAGTCGGAGTCAATTTAAGCTTGCTGACTGAGTCCAAGTAATGAACAAAATTATTTATTTTTTAAAGCTCTTACAGTCGGACCGGATACTCATAGGGCACTCAAATGTTTCAATCCGACTTAGCCGTTTGAGACGCCGTTAGCTGTAATTATTCATATGACGCGTTAAAGTTAAGGTGCTCTCAAATTTGAGTTGCATCAATATTCGGCGATATACTATAATTTTTTGGAGTCGGCTTTTTTTATAGGTTACTTTCTTTTCGTGTCGCCTGTTACAAACCTGCGGCTATTGAACTCTTTTGTTTTGGATTCCTCTGTCACGGTAAGCACATACCATCTCCATAATATTTGTCACACACACGTGGCACACATAAACCGTCGTTCGTTCACCCCTCATATGCTCCATATAAATATGAAATGCACCCTCACTAAGACAAATTATTTCATTTCCCCGTCCTAAGGGATAGAGTACGTGACTGCAGGCTTCCATCAAATGTATGAGTTAGGAGCACGGATCTCTATACCTAACTGGATATTGAACTTGACATAAAATTGTACGTTATTCACTTACATTACGGTATATTATAATTTAGTAGGCAGTAAAACGAGCTGAGGGAAATAGCTCTGGTGGGAGTGTGTTCCTCTCACTCCAGTTGCCATGGCTAAATGTACTGTCTTCGTCTCTATTGTGACCCTCCCTAGTAGGAAGAGACACATTCTCGAGCCTCTCACTCGTCTTGCTTTTTGTGCAACAGATTTTCATCCTGTTAGTTGTATAGGTCCATGGTTCGGAGATATAGTATGGTGATTTAATGTAACGATGGTAATATGACGGCTGTTCTGTGCTAACAGTTTTTACTGTTCAAGTTTGGAGATTACTTTGAAAGTTTTCTTGTAATTTTGTTATAGAAGTTGGATCTCGCGGGATTGAGTCTTACTGATATTGTTATGGTGTGGTGTGCCATCCTGTAGAATATTTGCGGAATGTTTTCACTATGTTTTCCTTATTCCCAAGGTGTTAAGGATACAAGGTTACAGTTGGAAATACATTCCTATATAATAAAAAACAAAAATAAACATTATTGTGATAGCTAAAGATGATGTTAATAAAAGTTGATAGACAGATAGATCTAACCTTGATTGAAGATTGAAAAAACAAGGAATCTCTTCCAGATCTCTTCCAGACAACCTTTGGATGGAAAGAATTTCATATTCCAAAAAATGTAGTAGACAGATTTAATAATTACAGTAAATAATTAAGAAAATAAATATTAGCTGCTTAATAAGTAATAATAAGCCCTCGATGTCCAATTACATGAAATTTCGGCCTGTCAGTCAGTGAAAAGGGACTTTTCACAAGGGAATTTGTGTTCCAATAAGGGGCAACGTAGAAAATAATAAAGTTAAAAGAAAATGCCCAAGCGACCCTTATTTACATACAACCCTAAAAAACTAACGTAAATACTGGGGTTTATTGGCAGATAAGTATTTTAATATGAGTAAAAATATTTTTTTAGGACTTGTTACACTAGAATATATTATCAGAGTTTATGGATATTTTGTTTGTCTAAAATATGTAAAAATGAACGTTGAATAAAACTGAGATTTGATGTTATTATTCGGATCGCTTTTTTCTTTATACAATTTCACACAAAATATACACCCAATTGCTTTGCTATTTAATTTTATGGTTTGCTCGCAACATAGATAAATATATAATGATTTAGGAGACTATATTAAGTTCCGAACTTACTTAACTACTAATCGTTAAAATTTTTAATATTATTCCACAATTTTCCACATCAACTCTAACCTCAAACCTTTTACGCAAACAAGATGGTAAAGATAAGCAAGTTTGACAACCAGTAACTAGTCCAACTAGGTTGATCGCAGCTTCGCAGATAAAAGGGATGGAAAGTTTCAGACTCGGGGCTGACAAAACTGAGACTGGAGCTGGGTAATACGGGGACTCGGGTTCAGCAAATAATAAAAAGGTTGACCTTATTCTGATTGGATATTGTCAACAATTTTTGAACTGTTTGGAAAAAGTTCGGAATATTATCAGTTGTTTAGTCGGGAAAGTTTAGTTTTTTATGTCCATTGGCGGCGTCTTCATCAGGCGCATGCCTCGCGCGAGCACTCACTTTTGACGTCGGAACGCATAGACGTAATGTCATAATATGAGTGCTCGGGTGAGGCATGCGCGCCATATGGACACATCTATTCAATAATGGGGGCGAAAATTTTCAGCTCACAAGATTGGCGTCTTGGCTTGGTCTGATCTGTCATTATCTGTCACTTCTTGTCAACTTTTGTCAGTAATTAGTATTACTGACAGCGTTGTAGTCAACGCTCACGCCTACGTAATGCCGCGCCGCCCTGATACATTTTTTATCCTTATGGGCTTACCATGGGTTTACCTATTCCGATGCAGAATTAGATAGTGAGCTATTTTTGACATTACATCAAATTTTTGTGACGTCGAAAATATTTTCTGGTTATATTATAACAAAAACTTTATTCATAACCAAGGAACGACATAAGTTTTCCGAGGTCACATAACAAATGTCAAGCCATGCATATAATTTGACCGAAACAAAACCAACGGACCGTGAACATTTCTCTACAATGTAGCGACGACTGATTTGCAACAAATAGTATTACTTCGCGGCAAACATTTCACATATTTCTATGTTTCTATGTTTAACTCATTTCATTATGGACTCTAATCCTTTGTAGTAACGTACGCTACCGCTGATAATTGCGGTGGGCATTCGAATGGCGATATAGCGAGTTGTCGCCCCAAAGCAATTTTAATTCAGGCCCAAGCTTAGGCAAATGTTCTTTCACGCGAAACGGAATGCGGCCCGTCGCACTTTGACAACGGCAATGTGAAATATCATCGGGTCATTCAAATAAAAGTGTGTTCGAGCGTGTAAGTAGAAGTTTATTTGGTGACTTATGTCTTTTATACTATACCTACCCGGAAAGTAACTACCTAATAACTTTTTTTTAAACGAGGCCAGAATGCATATCCTGACTATCGTACAAATAGGTACCGGGCGGGCGGAAAATTGCGGGCGGAAAATTGTATGAAAATCCAATGCTAACGTACTTTTTTTTTTAATTTTGAGAATATCAGTGACCAACATTTCGCGGATTTGTTGATACAAACTTTTTGGCTGTTGGCATTATTTTGCATGATTTTCAGTATTCAATTATACAGTTTAAAAATATGTTTTTTGTTTTTGATAACTGTCAAATTGACAACTAATTAAATATAGAATGCCGAAAAACAAAATAATTTGTCTTTTATTTTCCTCGTAGGTATAGTCTACAGCAATACCAAATCGTGTGTATTAAGCTACTCAACATACCCCTCGTTAAAGTAGCGGCACGTTATGAAGGCCGGTTTGACATGTGTGAGGGGAAAAGGATGAACCTTATTATAACGGAATAAGATTCATTTTCGCATTCATTTTTTGACACTCTTATTTTTTAAAACGGCCAGTCTTATTTCGTTATAATAAGTTTCATTTTCTCCCCCCACCACATGTCAAACCGGCCTTCGTAACGTGCCGCTAATATAGTAATCTAGCTTGTGCATATGCCGCGCATGCCTCGCCCGAGCACTCATATTATGACATTATGTCTATGCATAACAACATCAAAACTGAGTGCTCGGGCGAGGCATGCGCCTGATGTAGACACAGCCATCGGTCACTTTCTCCTCTCGGTGAACAATGCACCCATAGCTGCGCATCAGGCGCATGCTACGGCCCAGCACTCAGTTTTGACATCGTATGTCGTAACATGAGTGCTCGGCCGAGGCATGCGCGGCATCTGGACACACCTATTTATGCGTACCTGGTAGCTCGAGAGATGTTTTATGAAATTGTTTTTCCGCGACATTAGCCAGTCCTAATTATGGCTGCTCCCTTGAACCAGCCAATTTCCCTGGACGTTTTCACGTTGACGGTGACAAAGTGTGTAAGACGGAAGAGAAAACAATTTCACTTAGACGCCAGCCTTATTAGACAACTGGAAGTAATGCAAATTTACTACCCCCTGTTAGGTTTTATATTACGGGTCAAATTAATTAGCAAAAATAAACAAACGATCTAGGTGTTAAACTATTTTTTGGCAACTCTCTGACTCATGGACACCCCTGTTGACAACATCGTCGATCGTTGACGAATGATCAATTCGTGCAATACAACTTTACTTCATAAAGAAATCAATATACGCTGTTGTATCTGATGATATCGCGGAGTGGGCCGGCATCAAGACGGTTTAGGAGTTGTTAAGACTCGTTCTAAGGCAAATATAAACTCTAGGAGCTGATTGCTAAACTAGTGAAGTGTCACCTAAGAGAGAGATAAGATTATTTTCATCAGACTAACACAAAATGTATAGACCTGAAGGACCAAAACAGAATAGTTTTTACACTTAAAATGGATTGAAAAGATACCAGCGCAAAATACGACATAACATATTCCAGAATTTCCCCATTTAACTTACGCTCAGAACACTTGACCTCGGTCATCAGATCACGTGACCTAATCACTTACGAAAACACTACAACAAACTCACCCATAATCACATTTCACCTACATCATTACTCATTACTGATAACGCTCACGCGATTATGTACGGGAACTTATTAAGATAAGCCGGTCACGGATAAGGGCCGTTTCTCTTATTGGATGTATTACTCGCCCACGCCATCGATACGGGTGATGGACAGATCGAGATTATGAGTGAGGCTGTTAACGAAATTAGGAGGTTACATTGTTATCTATGTGTAGACAAGGGGATTTGAGGCGTGATAACGTTTTTGCGAAGAGTTAATGGATTAATATTAGTGATGAATAAGGTTTTTTATGCCCACAATTTATTAACTAATCGAGGTGCTCATAGCCAGCTGCAATCACTGATCGGTAAACGATTGGAGGTTAAGCAACGCTTGGCAATGTCAGTCAGCGATTGATGACCATTTAGTGGTATTTGAACTGAGTAGCTCCGAGCTTCGGAGGGCACGTAAAAGTCGGTCCCGGTTGTTGTCATCTAGGCAGCATGAATTCAAGTTGAATTCAAGGCAACAAGTCGTTATGATCACACAAGCTATACCTAAACATACTTTCTATTTCGCTCTACCAATTAAAAAGTAACCCTACAAATACGCGCGTGACTAACATTGAAATATGCAACTGTCACCAAATGTGCGCAGTGAATGTGATGGCAGTCGGAATTGCGAGCGACATTTAGTTCTGCTTGGTGCACTCTGGTTATATGCGTTCCATCCATGTGAGGTTCTTGTACATATTTGAGTTACTTTATTTACCTGGACGGACTGCATGTTTATTTTATAGTTCTTCAGGGACTAGGAACGTTGCTAGAAGTAGTCAGTATCGTTGTTTAATTTATTGTCAACATTTGACCGTTTTACTTTAAAGGAACCATTTGGGTTCTTCTGTGTAGCTTAATAAAATTCACTATTCCATGATAATTTAAGGGCACATGAGAAGTTTACTTTCAAATACGCTTCGTTTACTGGACTGTTTTTTTTTTCTTTTTAGTCTATGACCGTAATATTGAAACTTCGAACTAGTAAAAAAAATATGAAAAAATAATACTAGACGGAACCAGTCAGCTATTCTGAACGCACAGTCCCCGCTTTTGAGAAATAAATTACGCAAACAATTAAATATCGGCAATAATGCGAACATGGGGTGCGACAATTTGTCTGGACCGGTCCGCTGTTGGGGTGACTCATTTTATACATCATGTTGTTTTTACATTTTCATATAACGTAAATATAAATTGTTAGCTGCAAAAACAAAACCTTTATTTTAATAATGAAAGCGAAAGTACATTAGTAGCAAAAAAATCAACATATTTTTCTTTTCCTAAAATTCACGCATTAAGGTCAGAATACAATTTTATTAAGTAGTGTACCTTTCCTCACACTTCACACCTTTCCTAAATAT
This sequence comes from Drymonia ruficornis, assembly GCA_947859195.1. NCBI lineage: Eukaryota > Metazoa > Arthropoda > Insecta > Lepidoptera > Notodontidae > Drymonia > Drymonia ruficornis. The sequence goes on along the minus strand of OX401915.1, from coordinate 8,340,519 downwards.
TCGTATAAAACTTTTTGATATGTAGTCTATATGTGAACCCCCTGTATATATTCCTACCCTGTAACACATGCATTGCGTAGTTAATGTAATTATGAGGCCGTAACGTAAACGGGCCTGACTTGTTGCGATTAGAGATCGTCTTCATACCAGGGCTATTAAACATTTTGGATTATTTTATAAAACATAAAGAATAATGCATGTGCATTAGTAGAATAATGAATGCGCTAGGTTCTATTATTTTTATCGTAATTACAAGGTAATAAGACGCACTGTTATACCGAAGAAATGTAAAAATTACACCTACCTATATGGTTTTCTTTTTACTTTTACCACTATACTTTTAAAAAGCGTGTATTGGATGTCGACCATATAGATCTAGTCTCTGAATAACATGGCTGAAACTATAAGGGTACCTTAGTTTTACTACGGGGCATTAAAAATACTACAAACGCTGTGTACGCATCAATGATAATACTGCTATTCACGATAATTGTGACAACAGCTATAGAAACCAAGCGTTAAGAATTTATTAAGTCTTCAAATATAAAATTCATTATGTCATTTCAGTCCCTATTTGAACCGTCACAACTCATTGTCTTCTCTTGATTAAGAATACATTATTCATTCAAGTATTCTAAACAGAATACTTACTTTGTTTTTATATCCCAATCGAGTTTTAAAGCGGTCATTAACTTGTTTTATATCTGCCAAATGTTTGCGATCAATGCAAAACAAATTGGACGCGAATGCCTGTATTCATTGGAAAAGTTAATGAAACTTGCCCCAAGTCGATGAATTTGTTCCCCCTTCCTATGGAAGACACAAATTGTTTACGTTTTGTTATTTGGTAGGTATAAGCCAAATAATTATCGCTTTCAACATGCACCTTTCCGCCTATTCCTTTGTCAAAGGAGTAGATTGAGGGGCTCCAATTGTGTGAGTGTTCCAGATCTCTCACTCATCGTACGAAACCGCAGCTGTAATAAATAATTAAAATATCCTGGGACATTCTTTTACACACGGCTAACTGATTCCAAACTAAGCAGAGCTTGTACTATGGGCACCAGATAACTGATATTACTACATAATATACTACTTTTTGTTTGTAAATACATACTTAATATACATAATTACACCCAGACTCGGGACATACAGACATGTTCATGCACACAAATGCATGTCCCAGGTAGGAATCGAACCTAGGACCTGCAGCGTGAAAGGCGGAATCTTACCAACCACATCAGAGTGGGCCCGTCAATAGCTACTATACTTCGATCTCCTATAAGAGGGTAGTACTACCCTGGTCTAGCCAGGTCATATATGAGCTACAGTCAATTCGACGACTGCTTCGACGACCACTTGGCGCACTGGTTTGAGCGTAGGCCGCTCGGCTCACTGCATCGGGTCGTTACGGGTTCGATTCCCGCCAGGGGCAAATTTCGAAAACGGTCTTTTCGTAATTCGACCTGGTCTGAGTGTCACTGGGATCCCCCCAGTCCATTGAACGGTACCCATAGTACAAGCTTTGCTTATTTTGGAACTATACAGTTTGGTACCTACACCAATGAATACCACCAATATTTTATTCCACTAATTAATTCTGGAATATCTTGGTATACCTGCCTGATGCAAAATGTTCAAAGAGGAAGACGATCTCGCAAGACGCCTCTCGACGGCAGAACATAGATTCCTAACTTAGCAATTAATAAAGTTATGCCGGTACTCCGGTGCATTTAGGCGCCCACTACGTACAGTAATGGCTCCCAGTTAGCCTGCAGTGCGCAATTACTTACAGCAATATACCAATTAATAAGGATGGCTGTGTTACCTACTGGCATTAGTAGATACTCGATCTAGTTGTATGAAATTGCTTGAGAATTTGCGTATGGTACGGTCACAGGAAGGTTATCATTCGTATGTTCCATCCATTAACCGGAAGATGGACATTTGTCCACTGCTCGACGCCTCCACCAAATACTTCCACAAATCGCGGACCTCCGCTACTCGCTTCCATCAGCTTCTTGCGACGTGTGTGTTATCATCAGTCCATCTTGTGGCCGGCACAAGATGGACTCTACGACTTGTATAAAAAAATATAAACGTAATTTTACTTTAAAATTACATCTTCAGAGCGCTAAAGTGCGCTCTCAGAATTGAAATTTATTTATTAATACATAATAATAATAATCCTGGGACATTTTTGTACACACGGTTACCTGATCCCAAACTAAGCAGAGCTTGTACTATGGAAAGATAACAGAAAGATAGCAGATAACTGAAATTACTACATATACTACTTTTTTATCTGAAAATACATACTTAATATACATATAATCCCAGACTCCGGATATATACATGTTCATGATACATGTTCATGCACACAAATGCATGTCCCGGGTAGGAATCGAACCTACGACCTGCAGCGTGAAAGGCGCCTCCGCGCCGACCACGCTAACGGGCCCGTCAACATACCTACATGCCTTTTGGATTCTATTGTTGTAAATGTTTGCACTATCATTGTAATTCAAAGCTTATTGAATACTAGTAAGATCATTTTGGTAAGATGAAAATACAAAATAACAAATCGACCTACACAGGTTTAGACTGTCTGAGAGGAGGATTACCGAAGTAGAGGACCCTTTGTAGTACAAGAATAATGTTAATAGGTATAGGTTATGACCGTTATGACTGAAAATAGATCGATGGGTGACCTTTGCGCAGTGAGATACGAGAGGTTGAAAATGGAATATTTGTAGAGTAACATTTTAAAATATAAATTTAAAATTAAATCTTGTTTCTAAAATCGGGGGAATAGTTACGGGTGAGTTAATACAACATCGAGCTAAGAAGTTTTTAGTTTCTAGCAGAACTTGCCTGAGGCAATGTCACAACCATAGGCAGTGTTTGAAACTTAATTGAATTGATTCACAATGCACGCCATGCATTAACTCTGCGTCGATCCGCTCGAGGGCACCACGTGTCGTTGTGAGTGCGACAACGCTCCAATAGAACCACCCTTGCTTTTATTGCGTTAGTTTGACGTTAAAAGTGTTTCAGATGGAATGAAATTCAATTTCAATAAAAAAATCTTTGTATTTGTAAGGTACATAGTCTCTTTTATTTTTTTCGTGGTATGCCATTAAGTTCTAAATATAAGTAGCTTTTTATTATAATATCTCCTCTACCTACCTACAGTGCTATTAAGAAATATGGCTACTTCATTTCGACTTTAATTTATAGCACCTCTTTTATATTCCTTATCAAGTTGCCTTATATGTAACGCCCAAGGGACAGATAACAGCCCCTGATACACAACTGAGCTGTAACATGACCGAAAATTTGCTTATCGAGTGTACGACAAAATTAAATTGCAAAACACGACCGCCACTAATTGGGAGGATGAAGAATCATTAAATATTTAGACGTAATCCGACAATATTTCCGGAAACCAAAATCGATGGTCGTACACAACATAATCTGGTTCACTCTCGCATAATAAGTCCCTTATTTACCCAGATTGCTGCCTAAGATTGAACTAAGTAGCCTGATGTAGACATTCCATAAATACAGCTAGATAAAATGAGGACTGCGAAATGAGATGCGTGGCCCCCGGCCGGCGACTGTCACATTCGAAAGAGGGATGAGAATTTTATGCAATCCTGATCTTAGATAAGGCCCAGCGAAGGGTGCTGAGGCCTAGATAGCCGCTTTATTTTAATGCGAACCGACAACAAATAACGAATAAATATTCCCTTTTTTATTGTTGAGTTGTGACGCGAACACTTTGATTTAGGGTGGCGCAGGGTACAGCGACGAATTGTGGTCGAGATAATTCGGGATAGGGCACGGATTTATATTACAGTCGCTGTCACAAATTCGAGCGGTATCAAGTTTCATCAATATTTTGAGTGTTAACCCCTCACATTTTAAATAAGAAATTTTCCAATGGGACTTTCAAAAGTTACGGTAAAGATGAGCAAATATAAAATTACAAAAGAAAAGGTTTACAAATTCAATTACCTCAAGAAATAAATAAATACTGCCTGACTTTCACAACAACTATTATGGTTCAAAACTAAGCAACGTTTGTACTATGGCTACAATTACCCTGACCAAGAAATTTTCCACTGACGAAAATCGAAATAGATATAGTGTGCCTCTTTTCATAACCTTACGGTTTGTAAGGGGGCCCACTATAAAAAATCTCTCTTTTCCTAATAGGTATAGGTGTTGACGAAAATCGAACCCGCAACCACCCGATAGTGAACCGAGCGACGGAACCGATGCGCCAAGTGGTCATTTTATAAAACATGTAAAAATATACCTATATGTATATACTTAATATTCGTACGCCGGTACTTATTGCTAGTGTCCACTTGGACCCAATGTTTTCCCCAAGAGAAAAACCTTTTCGCGACCCACTATTACCTTAACGTAGTTCCCTACACGTGGCCCGTGGATTCAAAGTTTAAGCCGAACACCCTCGCTGGGCGGCTATAAAAACAATCAGTTCCAATTCCTGCCGGAGTATTGGGGAAATAAGAAACAGACTGCACTCTTTGAGGGATCCTGGCAGTTTACTTTTTAGGGTACCGTGTGTTAAACAGGGAAAATAATTCCCATAAAGGGAAAAATTTCGAAAAAAATAACTCTGTTTGGCTAGTTCGCTTGGCTGACTCGCGATTGAAGTTAGCACTGGACTAGGTTAAAATTAGTGTCTACAGTTGGACTGGGTTACTGGACTTTCGCGTGATTGGCATCGTGTACACCGCGCTGCCCGTATTTAAAGGGTTATTACAACTTCCTCAATTTAGGCTACTTAATTTAGTCGTGACTGAATTTAGGCAAGTGTAATCGCATTTAACAAGTTAGAATCCTAAATAATCAAAAGCTTTCTAAATTAAGTTCTAAATTTAGTGACTAAATTTAGGAAGGTGTAATAAGCTCTTTAGACAGGCGGCTACTCCGCTCGATTGACTTATGAGTGCGACGTCAGCACTGAACTGGGTTGAAACTGGTGTCCACACGAGCCCAGCTGTTACAGGTCAGTGCTGGACTGGGTTACTAGACTGGTGCATTATTGGCATCGTGTAGACGGCGCATAGGTATGTGTAAGTAGGGCGATGACTATGAAGCTTTAAACAATAATAATATAACAGGATTACAGGAGTGAAGTCTAATAAATACATTCAACTGAAAATTAAATAAGCAGCTTTCTGACAACAAAAGTAATTGAGAAGCAGAGAGCCAGTCAGGCTTAGTGCTGTCTGAACGAAATAATAATATCTTTGCTCTCCATTTGGCTCATTAGGCGATAAATTGTACTGGTTATTATTTCAGTTTCAAAGGTTTAATAAAATATTTAAACCAACACAGACAATAAAGAATACTGAGAACCCTCAACTGCGCGTATTACTTGCACTTGACCAATATTTTTTTTTATAAGGGGACCAAAAATTATGTTCCTGTGATATATGGCGACACTTCTCCCAGAATTTAAACGTACCATTTTCGTAACGGTTACCCAGAGTGAGGCAGGGCGTGAGTGCGACCCTTAATAAATTCAGAATAAAGGAGTACGGTGGAAAATTATTTCTTCCCATGTTTTAATGTTTTATTCTTGCATTATGGAGTTTTATTATGGAATTTTAATGTCTGATACAAATTGTGCAATTGAGTAAAGCAATATACCTACTTAATGGGTGTAGAATAAGAATTATGTATGCATCACGTAACAAAGTGTAAAACAAATTACATATTAATATCCAAAAATATTCGTTGTTATTAGAACATCTAACATTTTTTTTTTAACTAGTATCCCACTGCTGGGAAAAGGTCTCCCCATCTTCTTCCATTCATCGCGGGCTTGGGCTTTTTGCGTCTACCCCGCTAGGTCTTGTAACCAAACTAACATTATAAGAACTAATAATAATTTAGCCACATTGGTACGAACATTTTCATCAACAGCTCTGATCTAGGATAATTTGAAGCATTATTTAATCTATATCACTCTTCCAGTTCAAATACCGACAACAATAATGGCAAAGTTTATCTAGATTAAATAGTTGGCTATCTTTCTTCCTAGCCAACAGATGCTGGTGATAAAGAGTGCACGACTGATTCTGTAGTCGCCCTGACCCTAACCGTATTAGAACTCTTGGTAAGTGGAACATGAGAGCCTTTTAATTTATCAAGAAAAGTACTCGTCGCGACGGTCGCTTTGTTTTATAAACTCTATTTCAGAATTCCTTCTCAGAAGTGGAAAGTTAATTAAAATTTCTTTGAAATATCAAGAATCGTAATTAACTATTATTAGGATAGACTTATTTAGTTTACTGAAAGAATCTTATCCAGTTATTTGATACGTTTGGTAAATAAAATAAATAACGTTCAATCAGAATAAGTAATTTAGCGTGCACTAATAAAAACCGAAACAATGTTAGGTATTCCGTAAACCAATCTTTTGTCTTAATTTCTTAAACAATTCCATCCATAATTCTGCATTCAGCTCACCAGCCTTCGTAACAAGGCGCCTGAGGCTTAAGCCAAAAAGTCAGATATCTTTCTCGCTCCACAATAGTTTTTTTTTATTTCGATCAATAAACGGCATTCGATTCGTTCTGCCCGCGCCACGCGTTGCCTTGGGCGATATTCCGAAAGTCCTTTAATGCACAACTCAGTCTGTCCATTTAGAATGTCCCAACTAATAGTGAAAAGCCATTTAAAAACTTAGTTTTAAGCCTCGAGGGGTGGGCACATTTTTAATGCCACGAAATGTGTTACGATGAAATCGAATTTCGAGTTACTAAATACCCGATTCACCTAAAATGTCATCTTGCCTACATTAATAAAAGCGTATGATGCAAGAGTATGTATGAAATAAAATTATGTTAGCTGCTCTAAAATGAAAATAATAAACATTTGTGTTTAAAGTAAAAGTTTCATAATATTTTTTAACAAACCCAACGTCTTTAAGACGGCTCATTATCTTTTTTGACTAATTATGACTAGGACAACGAAATTTCTAATTGAATAATTATTTTCAGAAGGCCGTTGCGAAACATTTTCTTTTTCGAGCAAAGTTCGGGGTCTCAGAACGATCCTTAATATCTATGCTAATAATTATACACTAATTAAGGATCCTCGACTCGGGCGGCTTTTAGGGAATCCCTGGAACGAACAAGATTTTAATATCAGTCTGTCACGATCTATAAAACTTCATTGGATGAAATTTGGAAACCTAATTTTTGTAATCACTTTTTGCCCGTTGTCTTCTAATTAAGGAAAATACTGAATTTCAGCTTGCAGAGCAAATTTAAATTTTGAGTACCTAGTACTTACTAAAAAAGGAATGACAATTTGGGGTTCACAAGAATAAGAAATTGCTCATTAATAAAAACCACACACACATCAATGCCACATCAATGATGGATCCATCATAGATCTTACGCCTTACCGGTGCGGCCCCAGCCTTAATCTGAGTGCGCTCTTCTGATGTAATTTTGTTCCCAACTACGCTGTAAAAGTAAAGATCGGCGTCAAATAAGTGTAAGTGTACTAATCTGCATAATTCGTCACCGTCACTATTATTTCGACTAAGCACGCTTTTAAAATAGTCACGTACTCATTTCCATCACTCGCCCCATCGTTACCCCAAAGACGTTTAACTCTAGAAACATGTCATGTCTTCACAAAGTGTATGTAAATTGGTAAATGTAATAAATTGCATATATTTATCTGGTAATGGGGGCTTAACGTGTGGGGTGGGGCTAAGTGAGGGGATCGATTGGACGGATTTGTACTGCACAGTGTGTTGATTTTGGGGATGTAGGGTGTAATATGTTTTCTTAGGCACTGTTTTATCTTCGTGTGTAGGGTACATTCGTTTGACTTATAGTGCATTTTACTGAAGAAATCTTTGTTCAAGATAAATTCCTCGAAAGTGCTTAATATTTTACCTTCTAATACTGAGTGTTTCAAAAGTGCGAAATAATACTTGGGAGTTTCGATGAGTATCAGGAGTAGATTTGAATGGTATAATTTTTCATATATTTTTTCCTGATTATTTTGTAAAATTTCAAATCTATGCAAAATGTTTACAATCTTTTTCTTGTCTTGTAGAGTATGCGTTTCAGCAGCTGTAAGTAAAAAACAATAAACTACTAGTGCCTACTGTCTACTGAAAGTACCTAAGTATCAACACAAAAAAATCAGAGACACGAAATCGCTGCAATATTTTTGCAGGGTAGGTGTGTATCTATCACAATAATTATTCATACGTACTCGTAAATTGACCAACCCAAAATCTACCCCTTACCACAGCTTAATTTGCTTGGTCTGTCACAACAGCGATAGCTTGTTTTAATTAACGGTACAGGCAATATTGTTCGACATAACAAAGAAGTAATCAAAACATTAATACCGTAGCCGGTAATGTAGAAAATTAACCGGGGTAGCGATATGCGGGCACACTCAAACTTATCAGCAATCGGTATCAAACAATCAGAGGGGGAGGTATTGATAGATTTGAATGCAACAGACTTTAAAGGAAAGCAAAGATTAGAAATTGTATTAATATTCAGACAATCAAAAATGAATCATTAATGAAACATAATTAAGGCGAAATTCGAGACATCCACTATCTCTTCTAATTGTGATAGCACTCGAACCGCTAAATGAGACTAAAATATTTGAGTAGCCTTTGAATATTCAGCTGAAACAATTACAGTTATTAAGATATAATAAGATCAAAATACCTATGTTCTCTCGATCTCAAGTCAATTTTACAACATCAACCTTTATTGCAATACCCAAAATAGCTCCTACATAGAGGGGAGCGCACTAGAAGTTAGTAATTACACCAAACTAATTACAGAATCGTAATATGCAGAAACTAATGGAGCATCAAAGGGATAATGATGCGTGGGATGGTTGTCAAAGGCAGCTAGTGTGCATATTATTGGTGACAAGATCATTGATCTATTATAATTACGTTTATGAATCGACCGAGAGTTCATTCTCCAATAAGCATCAACAGTCAATAGCGATTTGATGAAACGTGATCCGGAGAACAGATTCTTTGTGACGTAAGGCCCTAAAGCGCTGGGTTCCTCCAGAACGGTGCCGTCATATAACGACTGCATTAGAACATTGGTTATGTAAACTATGGCGGGGTTGCCTAGAGACCGGTTTGGAAACCGTTTTTGACATAGCCAATGTATCTAGTGCGGCCGTTATATGATTCCTGGGAACCCAGTGCTTTAGAGTCTCTTTAGACACGAAGGAAGACTGATGTAATATGATTTTATTTTCTGAAAAAATTATGACTAACATGTCTTGATTTTTATGTGGTTGTTGGATTATCAAAACGATAATCAGCAACCTTAATTAATCTTAATTTAAAATTGAAAACAAAACGCAAGAATTCAGCACTTCAATAATTTGTTCCTCTATGCTCTCAAGTCTTCAAGCATTTTTAAAGTTACTTGGCTTTCATAAAAGTTATGAACAGGAGGGGAGTTTGGGGACAATACACCTGTCTCCACGAATATAAGAAGAGCCGAGAGTAACACACCTAATATGTCAAATGAAACAGGATTTTTCTCCCCTAAAGGTACCAATTTGGTTCGCGACACGTCAATAATATAAAAGGGGGCCCGATCTTTGTTTTCCCAGTTTGGAATCGAATCGATTACGGAGTCTGTTGGGTGATGATTTCTTTTTAATATTTTTTCTCCGGCTCCTTTGTCTAAATTTTAGAACAAACAAACGTTTGCTTGAAACTTAGAATTACGTTTTAAAATACACTTAATTTCTAATATCTTTAGTGTTATTAAGCTTCAAAGTAGGTACCTAAATCACCTCTTCTCTTTGACTTGATGAATCAAGAAACTTTAAACTGCGCTAATGGATGCAATGGATAATGGATATTCTATGTAATAATTTCTGAAAGACATAAAACTATAAGATTTTTTTTATTTAAGTACGAAAATAAGTAAAACCTGAACGAACTTTTAGAGACCTCAAACTTTTCAGCAAACATCTATCTATTCACGTAAATTTAATATCGTTAAGTACCTTTACGTGTTTTGGGAGATATTAAAAAATATTTTACTGCTTCTTATTCACAATGAAATATATTCATATATTTATCAAATCAATATAGAGAAATGTCATCCATCGTTTTAATATCCTGTAAGCTATAACATTTGTTAATCTTAATAACATCTACTGTTATCGAATGTTACCTGCAATCAAATAATAATAATATCCTGGGAAATTTTTTACACACGGCTACCTGATCCCAAACTAAGCAGAGCTTGTACTATGGAAACCAGAAAACTGATATTACTACATATACTACTTTTTTGTTTGTAAATACATACTTAATATACATATACACCCAGACTCGGGACATACAGACATGTTCATGCACACAAATGCATGTCCCGGGTAGGAATATAACGTACGACCTGCAGCGTGAAAGGCGCCACCGCGCCAACCACGCCAACGGGCCCGTCGGTAATAAAGGATCCAAAGTAATAAAGGATCTCAAACATGAACAGTAAAATAACAGCTTTTATAAAATCATCAGATGCAATAGAAAACTCTACACGTGGAGGCAGATCGACACGCTCCCATTAAAGATATGGACAGTAATAATAATGATCAGCCTTCCTGTCGCCATTCCGCCTGCCACCATCGGAAGCATTCCGCCATTGATTTTTCCGCAAATAATACAAGTCTCCGAATTTCGTTTCGCCCTACCATTGTTTAGAGTCACCCTCATTCGCCCCTCGATCCGATGTCGCATGGTTTTGAGTGCATTAGATTCGCTCAAACACATTCGGTGCTGTCGGTTTCCTGGACGGTGGTCGACACGTGACTGCAAATATAAAAGACTTCACGCCTGATCAACCCGCCGATATAGATGTGAATGGTATTGCCCTTATTGTGTAATATTAGTAGGGTGATTTGGATCTATCCATGTGGGTCGAGATATAAAATTATCTGTATGTTATTGTTCTAAATTTCTCTCTCTGACTGACCTTTCCAAGCATTGCTCCTCCGATCGTTCACCGATCAGTGATTGCAGCTGGCTATGAGCGCTTCAAGTCCTCTGCAGCTATGTTTCTAGTAGAAGTGCAGTTTGAAATCAGAAATATCCACAAACTGTTTAAAATGTGCAAAATGTAAAATTCATTTTATTTTTTTTCCTGTAGTTGCCATACATTTTTTATCAGATCCTCCAATTGAAGTGTCGATAATGATTTATTGGAATCTACATATTTTATGGACGGCCGACTATTCGTAATCACCCTGACGTTTCATGCAAATCTGTTTCGGTCCTTTTTTATCTGGAGCTCTTTCATTGTCGTAATGTGATTAGGTAAGGCCCCAATCGGGGTACCCTCTTTCCAGAGGGCGCTAAATAAGATGCGACGTTTTCCGCCTCGGGCACCTTTGATAGTACTTTTTAAAGCTACGTCACGAATTCCGAACCTCTCTTTTATTGGTCGCCATTATGATAATTACATTAAGGGCCGGCCGTCCGATACTTCGTCTTTCGAATTTGTTCTGTTGTTACGGTAAGGCGTTTGCCTCTTGAATATTGAGGAGCTCATTTGCGAAAATCGCACCTATTCCCTACGTGACACTTTTATTCATTTTATTCCCCAAGTCCTTCGGCTAGGTTTCTTAGCTCGAATTAAATTATCAAAAATAAAATGTATTCACGCAGCTAGAGTCACTTAATAAAAGTTAAAACGCATATTTGATGGATCTTCTTGGTACATACAAATATTTAAATAAACTATTTTAATTTCGTTTGTCTCGAAAATAGTTTCTGCAGACTTCAAATAATTGCTTGGAAAATCTTATTAGTGTATCGGGTTACAACGAGCCTCTGGACTTAGTAAAGTAATATAAGTATTATATTTTTAATTTTAGAGTTTTCGTAAGACGATATTCCCTGCATAACAAGTAAGCACACCATTTTTTTTAAACATTCTATGTTTCAGTGTGCATTTGGAGAGTGAAGATTGGAAAGTAACTTTTAAACACGTCTTACATGCAAACTAATTGTGATATTATTGGCAAAGAGTTTTTTCAATTCAACGGGAAAGCATTCTTCAAATGTTTGTACAGATTTGATTTATCCGTAACAACAATCAAATCCAAGTTGTTTCAATTAAATTCCATTTGTTTATTCGCATGGCAACCTTTTTCGTTTTTCGCAATGAAAGAATTTTATTTTTGAACAATGAGTTTTACTTTTACAAAAGCAAGATACATTTGAAATAGTTTAGCATATTTACATTTAATTGAAACAAAAGGTCCACGAATTTGGGAAAATCAAGTTGTCTACTTACTTTTATTACTTATTTTACTTTTGCCTTATTTGTAGTCAACTTTAAGTTAGCAGTTATCCTTATTAAGAGTTTTATACATTATTATCATTTTACCAAGGATCTAGTATACTGTAGTAACTATTCTTATATCTTCTCTTAGCCACGAGATACTAAGCGTTTCGTACTTTGATCACGTATCTCAGGCTTTTGTAGACACTAAAATTTCATGAAACTACTAAAATGTTTTTACAGCGGCAACGGAGACTTAACATCGGGTAATGGATAGTAAAGTTATGAAGCTGTAATCATAAAATCATCGAGATAGGCGAAAATGTACAAAAACAGCAGTAACTTTATAGGACGTACTTTTGATAAACTTTATACGTTCTAGTTATTAAAGACTCGTCGTTACTGGTTCCTGATATCTGTTCCTCATCGTTATCTACTTTCTCTTCATAAAATATGAGTTCCTGACTATTTATATGATGGACAGTTGAAGTTGAAAAGTAACATTATAGCATAGCACAACAGAAGTTGATCCTCTGCGGAGGTATCAATGACAAAGCAAGGGAAATTGAAAATATAGATGAATATCCATAAAGAAAAATCTGATGAACTGATGTAAAGGTAGATGTACTATGCTAAAGGTAGTACTATAGATAAAAGGGACAGAGAAAGAGAACATTTGCCCAGACTTCACGTAAGTCCATCCCACTCCCCTTCAGGTCGGCAATGTGCGAGCAATACCTTTGGTATTGTAAGCATCTATAGGCTACGGTAACTGCTTAACATCAGGCGGGCCGTACGCTTTTTTGCCACCGCAGTCCTATAAAAAAAAAAAAAAAAAAAAAAAAAAAGTCGGATAAGAGCAGAGATGATGATCTTAGAAGATCATTTTTTTGGTCTAATTTTAGTACAGAATCTTTTTATCTTCAATTTACTAAGTATCATCACTATGATTCATACCACGATCGGTACTTCACAAACTATGTTAAAGAACTTAAAAAAATGGACCGATCCAAGATCGTGACGAACGGCATTAAGCGTGTCTTTAAGAAATTTGCATTTGAAATAAAGGCGTCTCCACCCAAATCACATTACCACAAATTTGCGGCCCAGAAATGTCACGTCATTTTGGTGAACATTTTTAACCACGCCCGCAGAATGAAGTGTTAACGATCGATACCAATCGTGTACCGATTTTGCGAAATCATTGCGTGATCTATTGAGGAGATCAATCAAATGAGCCGAAGCTTCGCGAATATTTTGTACCTATAAATGTTGTAAGGACCATGCACCTACCAAGTACGTAGTGGATCTAGTTGCGTTGTTCTAACTCGTATAGGTAAGTATTTTTTATGGGACAAGGCCAACCACGCACCTCCGCCATCGTTACATCTGTAAGCCAGGGTCGACAATCGTGTCCAACGATGACGCCGAGTTTCACCATCGACGAGTCTCGGTGAAAAGCTGATGTTGTCTTGGAACCCGCACTAATATTATCAAAATTAAGTATAAGAGGAGTTGTAAGAAGAATACCAACGTCCCTCCGTTGCAAAGTGGGAGACAAAAATAATAGTATAAGCTGATTAGCACAGAAACAAGACTGTTACAACTGATGGAAGACGGTTTGTAAAGCACGCTATCAGCTGTTTACCTAAATTAAATATAACGTAAGCTATTAGAAAACATATTCAACTTGCAATAAGGAGCAAAATCGTTTGTATAATATCCCCGTTCCCCTGATAGCTGTCCTCAATCACGCGAACTATAAAATCACAAATGTCTGAAACGATGACGTTGCAAGTAAAGTGCACAGTCACAGCGAAGTATTTAACTATTTTATCGTGACATTAAAAAATAAGGTTACCTACATTGATGTATTATTTTAGCAGATATGGTACCTTCTATAGGTGGTACTTCACATGGCGTACTCGCACAAATATTTGCAATACCATACCACATAACAATAATAACCCTTAACACGCTCGAATGTAGGTTTGGTTTGTTTTGGCCGAATTACGCAAATATTTGTGCATATACGTCAAGTGACATAACATCGCAATCACTAAAATTGTGCTCAGGTACTAAACATGCAGCGAAACTCGCACATCTGTGCATAAGAAGTCATTTTGAGCGTATATAATCGCGCATATAATACCTAGTATTGGCATAACCGATAGGCTTTCCACATTATTTTTCGCGAACGACTTAGTCGTGCTGTGTCCATGGACTCCAATTATAGGATAAACTATTGCGGATACGGATAGTCACACGTCTCCCTCTTTCTTAGTAATGTCTTTGGTTATCAACGTAGGCGTCGGCTTTTTACGAAGATTAAAGTGTTATAATATCTGGGTCAAATATAAACGATGGAGGATGTTGTTAGTGGAACTCCCTCGTTTTACCTCCTTTATTTTTTTAGTTTGCAACGTAACCGTAATTTGGCACCTAGTTACTAAACCAGTGAACTGTTAATAGTTTTAGTAATGTCATTGCTCTCTGCCGTACACTGATAATTTTAGTTTATATTTCCTAATATTATTAAGACTATTTCCATGACAGTAAGTGCGGGAAACCGCTGGATGCGAGTGGCACAGGACAGATCGTTGTGGAAAACCTTGGGGAAGCCTATGTCTAACAATGGATGTCTTTTGGCTGAAATGATGATGATGAAGTGACTAACGAGGCCAATTTTGTGGGAACACAATTAACCACCTTGAAATGTGATTGAAACCGCTGTCATTTAATCCTGCTAAAATTATTTGATCAATAAAATAATACAATTTGAATGTATCTCTATACAATACAAACTGAGTTATCGACACGAAGTTTTAAATTGATTTCAAGTTTCAAGTGAATTGTAATGGAAGGCCTACTGCTTATTGAAATCTAGATAACTCTCCCGGATCATTCATCAGTGTCTATCAATCACACGATCCGAGAATCAATCAGCCGAACTGAATAAAACATTTTCAGTCACCATTAAAGCGATTTTGCGGTGAAAAATATGTATATTGAAACAATACTCGTTTTGAAACCTGTAGTCATTTTTTACTAGAAAAAATATTTTCAGTATCTATGTCTATTAGGTTATCAATCAATATCAATATTGAATATTTTTTGCTGAGACTAGAATAATGCAGGTGTCATTAAATTCTACTTCGAATATTCTACAATATTTTCTGTATTACCATTTGATTGATTGCTCTGCAAAAAAAGTTGTAGAATTTCCATTTTATAGTAATTGTAATAAATGGTACTTAGGTACTTATATAAGGCCAATTAAGGGGTCGAGGGGATCTGAAACCGCAAATCTAAAACCAAATCATAAGGAATCTCTACAAAGAGAAAAAAAAAGCATTATAATCCGATTTCGTGGAAGAATATTATTTTCTTTATAAGCTTATTGTGTTAAAAGTTTGTAAATAGAAATCACGTTTGTGATGAAATGCTTAAGGTATTTAAAGTCTTTCGAAAATTTTTTAGCTTTTCCAAGACATGCAGGTTTCGTCACGATGTTTTCCCTCACCGCAAGCAAGTAATGATTTGCACATAGATTTCAAAAAATCCAGAGGTGCGTGCAAGCTGGGGTTTGAACCCTGGACTTTAAGCCCGTAAGACGCGTGCTTGACCAATCGGCTATCACTGGTCTTTCTCCAATACTAGTGCAATTAAATTGATTTAGCAACATCTATGCATTCGATAAAACCCAGTATCATAGAACATATCAGACTATTTATCAAATATAAACAAAGCTTTCTTTTCAACTCTGAAATTTTGAACAAAACTTGAGTATTTTGTGAATCCAGACGGGAACAAATTTCATTAGAGCTTAAAATCTACATTTCGTATAACATATTTTAGTATAATTTCCAAACTTTTACTCCCTAGACTTATCTGAGTGCGGTCAAAGCGAACTAAATAAGACGACAGATTTGTCAACCGCTAGACGTCATTTTCTTGATATTGCTCCTTTGAGATGCAAATATGTACTATCAGCAAACAGCCAACTTGGTTGTATTCTGTCTTCACTGGATAGGGTGTTTAAAAATCCTTCAATTAAATAGATCTTTCTAATTCATATTGTAGATTGTAATCTGAATTCTGAGGAAATCGAGTAATCTTACGAACGACAAAAAAACAAAAATAATATGTGTAAAAGTGTAGTACTCGATAGTTTCTGCTACTGAGAAGAGTGACCATTAAGTTTCTTACTGGCTCTTTTCAATGGTAGTATTTTTTATGTGGACTATTTATAAGTGTTTTATTTAGCCTATGAATCAAAATATTTTTCTTGCACTTCATCTGCTCTTGAGAAAATAACTCGAAACGACTCTCCTATATAAAATATTCCACAATTCTAAATAAAACAAAGCGGGGAAGCTGTTAGCAAACGACGTTGAAATTTATTCCCAAGTTTTAACTACACAAATAAGTTCTTAATAACTAGAGCAATGCCATTTTCTCAGTCCGGGTAAACCAACAAAATTGTCGTACAAAAGAAATGAAGTCCAATTTAAGAGGAGAGGGGAACTTATTATTCCTTATTCCATCCTATTTTTCTCAACAAGAGAAACTAATCTAAAGAAAATTTTCGAGTCCCTGTGAAGAAAATAAGCTTATAAGGAAGTGCAGTTTGCTTGCACGAATACCGCCTAGGAATGCCGGCTGGCAACAAACTTTAAATTAAAGTTTTTCAAGGCAAATAAGACTTTTCACATTTCCATTGGACGCCTCTGGAGCATTAAAAAATCACTAGCTTTAGTTTTTTGATGCATCTAGTACATTTTAAGAAGACCTCATCACACTGTCTCTTTGAAAGTAAAATTAACAAGATAGCGATTTGACGACTTGACTAAGCAAGAACTTTCAAACGATTACCCGTATTTGTAAGATCAATTAACTGATTTTCTAAAATATACTTTATTCAATATACAGTCAAAGATATGAAACGATTTCATAAACAAAATTACCTTGCGGATCTTTAAGTTTCCCTCAGTTAATTTTCCCTTCTTACTCGTTCCTTCCCCTCGCAAAGTTTCCTTTATCTAATGAACAGCAGGTAACATACAAACTTTTATACTCTGCCAATATGTTTTAATACTTCGCAGCAACGTTATGAGTTCTTTGAAACCGTAAATTTGTAGCTTTAATATGGTGTGCAGTAATTACTGCAGGTTACTCTAGCAATTCTAGAAACTATTCACGTTGCAAGAATCACCGTTTGTATTTGAAAAGCCAAGTGCAAACCTGTATACATTAAGGACAAATATTATTAAGTCCATGTGTGGGTCTGCAGTTTTTTTTCTTTAAAGCAAATAGTAGTAGGTATATCTAAGAAATTGTATTTACCATGATGACTGACTTGTCAGACGATGACAAAAGAACATCAAAGCGGCCAATAATATAAAATAAATATAAATATAACGTCACGACTTTTATCCCCATTCGGGGGTAGTTAGAGGCTTGAGTGGCCATACACCACCACATTGTGGAGGTATTAAATCCACTCAAAGCCCACGTTTCACCAGACATTCAGAACCCAACGTGACAGGTGGTGAACCTTGTCGCCGTGTATACAGGAACTGACTATTACCTACCTAATCCCGAGGGATAGGTAGGTTTCCTCACGATGTTTTCCCTCACCGTAAGCGAACAGTAAATTATGCACATAGATGAAAATTCATCCATTGGTGCATGCCCAACCGGGGATCGAACCTGGGACCTTCTGATTGCCAGCCCAACGAGTTCGCCCCTAGGCTACAGTCGCTACAAAGCGGACAGTGCTTTAAAAAGTCGGACCGTTTTTCTTTCCGACAAGTGTTCAAGTGAGTAACCGATAATTGTCCTCGTGTGCGCACTCACTAACTTTTTTATTAATTTCAAATAACATTTAAACATGACATTTCAACATTCAATAGCAACATTTCGCATCTGTGCTTATCATAAAAGGGGTATTGAAATCCTCCACAGTCCTGTACCAACTAATAAACCAAATGCACGAATCGCATAGCTCTTCATGCGCCGCTGGCTTGCTTTGCAGCGGTAATGCATCTCCCCTATCGCTACATTTAATATCATACATTAACTTTAATGGATTGGCCATTTTGTTATTACCTTTATTTTTTTCGGACGCTATTTATTGGCCATTTATGTTATTGGAATAAGCTCTCTGGTTTCCGATTTCATGACCGCTGCTATGTTGAACGTGCGGAAGGAAATTATGTTCAAATTGGTGTAGGTAGAGTCAGACTTGTATGACTAGGTGAATGATGAATTTAAAAGTGAATAAAAACAGAATATGGCGTGAGATGATACTAAAGTTCGTGATGTGACTATTGAAATTACTGCTTTGCGACTGGAATACAAAAAAACCGGCCAAGTGCGTGTCGGACTCGCACATGAAGGGTACCGTACCACCGTAGAATAAAAACGTCAAAAATATCAAGTTTCTTGTATGGGAACCCCCTTTGTTTTTAAATTTTTTTCTTGATCCCAAATAGGTATTACAGAATGTTGGATGTTGTTAATAAAAAAATCTAAAATGTATTTTTTATTTATCGTACAATTCAAAGCGATCGCGAATGGATGTTTTTCTATTGACGATGTTGTCTCTCAAAGTACAGTTCTCCTTTGGGTAATCATTCCGTTGTATTTGGATACAATTCGAGAAGTTACAATTCCCGTAAAACAGTGAATTGGATATTTATTGTTTGTTCAGAATCTACATGTTATTGTCTCGTGGGAAATTTTGTACAATTGAGATGTGAAAGTACACTTAATAGTTTTCGTTTTATTGATTTGAAAATTCTCGAGATGATCGCAAAATACTGATGAAATTATAAGTATGGAGACTAACGGCTAGGTTTATGATCACACCATAAAAACTATTTGTATTTAAATGACACATAATTAGCACCTAACATCATCAATCAACTTTATAGTGGCTGGCTACTACTTTTATAAGTGAGGCCTTTTATACTACGGGAAACAGGCCTTATTCGAAGGGTGGCTCAGGTCATAGTCCACTACACTGACCCATTGCCGATAACGGACATCACATATCTTTCAAAAACTCACTCGAATCTCTTAAACATGCACGTTCCCTCACAATATTTTCTTTCACCGTTCAGTAAGTGATACCTACTATTAGGTACTAAAATTGGGTTTCGTTTCACATTACATTTTTCCTACGGCATCAATAAATGTTCAGTCCAAAGTCTGTTCCTAACAGCTATCTCTGCTCGTAACTTCGACAGTAAGTAGGTAGGTACCATTTCCTAAACCATCGATCCTCAATTCTAAATTCACAGTCAGCTTTTCGTAACTGCCGGTTTATAAGATTTTACATGTTGCAATAACGCGGTATCTTTTTATCACATCGTTTTGATATTGGAGCACGTTTTAACACTAAATTCGTACCGTGGGCCATTTAGCGGCCTTGCTTCGCGCTCGCGCCGCCCACTACGTTTTATGGCCGAGCCTGCATTATTGAAGCAGCCTGTATATTCAAGTGAAGAATCTTAATACTTAGGTGAAATTATTTATGAATTTCGCTTTCTAGACAACCTTCTGCAAAGTTGATACTAACTGTATAAAATGTTCTAAAGTGGTCTACATTTTTTATATTTCACTGTTTCATTTTCTGTATACTTGAAATACATGGAATACCTATATACCAGTCCTAATGACCTAACAAATAAATTGCCGTTTTAGGAATTCGCTCCATTACGTGACCGTACACGTATGTTTACATTAAAATTTCCATGGAACCGTTAATTTACTATATTTTTGTCCAATTTATTTTCCGTGGCACACGCGATCTCGCGGCTTGGCATGTCAATAATGGTATTATTTTACATTATTACGTTTCTGTTCTCACGTTAGCACAACAAAATATAATTGCGCAATAAGTCCGAAATCTGATAACTTCATTATGTGTACATTTTTGTGGGCACGAACACAGAAATCCTTTCATTTACGGAAATTGATAAGCGGCCGAGTTTGGAAGTTATACAAAAGGCAGGGCAGGGAAAAGACCGGTGGCCTCGCAATTTTTCCCTAACTGTATTTACCTGAGTAATAACTTGAGGCAACTTTTGGGCCCGCGCCGGGGAGCCGTGGCCGAACTTTCCGAGGACTATTCGGCAAAAATGAAACTAAATCATATTAATGTTACCGACGAGTTGGTTGTGTTTCTTTAATTTGAATATTGGATCCGTGCTCGGCGCTCGACGCTGAGTGGATTAAATTTTATGCCAGATGCAACTCTACTTTCCAATATTTTGCAAAGAATATACTAGTGAAGCAACAGTTCAGACGAGTAATAGCAATTTCGACAGCAAGTGCTTCAGAATAACTTATTAGCAAATGAATATGCATTCATTTCAGTATCATGAGAAATACCTGTATGTATATATAGAAGTTTCAGAGCGCTTTGGGGTTTGGGGCCATCAAAACGCGGTCAGTTCGTAATGAAAATCGACGTGCACACAGATGGAGTTCCGATCACTGGACGTTTTGACTGTTGGTGCAACTACATTCAAATAAGCGGTTAAACATTATTAAGACTTCGAAGAAGCTTTCTTGCAAGCAAAAGTTCGTCTTGCTTGAAAGAGTACACTGAGAAAAAAAATACGACGACAAAATGGTTTTTGTAATTCCTAGTAGTGTTTTTAATATTTTTTACTAAACGTTTTGTATTAACAGCAAATGTTTTATGTAATGTCTCGTATTTATAAAACATTTGCTGTAAATAAAAAACGTTTAGTAAAACACTACTAGGAACTACAAAAACCATTTTGTTGTCATTTTTTTTTTCTCAGTGTATCGTGTAACAATTCCCTTCTAGATAGATGCACAATTGCTCAAATAATTTTGTTGAGGTCTGACCGCGTCGCTATCTATACCACGGCCAACGATAAGCGATACGAAATGGTATCCGTGTGTAACTTGGTCACCGCCGGAATCACTGACATTCAGGCGGCCGCTTTAAAAATGCGTGGTCAATTATTCTGTGTATAAAAACGTATTTGATTTAACATAAATGAAGGTTATTTAATTTAATGATATAATGTATTAATTTTCGTATCCCTTCTCGTTGACCGTGGCACAGAGGCCAAACAAATAGCAATACCTATTTTCGCAGAATCTAAAATCAAACCGAAAGACTTAGCAGAGGCGAAAGTTTCATCAAAGTGCAATTGAACTAAATTGAATTCACAGAACATAAGATGGTAGATTTAGTAGAAGTTTGACAGGTGCGACTTTTGTAAAGAAGAAAGTTCAGACAATGGAAGGCTTGAAAGTTCAGGCAATGGAAGGCTTCAAAACTCTGTTAAACTAAGATTTTTTGAACAAATCCTGAAGATGTACAACATATGACAATGTATCAACGCTACTACTTGTAAATTACACCACTGATGTTCTACCGGACATTCAGCCACCTATAATGGGGAGTTATTTCTTGCACAACCGACTTGCTTACTCCGCTTCTGCATCAGACATTATAATGAGATAAGAAACAGGTTTTAGTCTATTACTTTTTTGCTTAGGAAAAGAACACAGGGAATGGAGAAAAGTTGGGATTTCAACGTTTTTATTTCAACTGTTTTCAGATTCACTGAAGTTATCGCTAGATATATGAGTAAGCAGTTACAGTAGATGTTTATTTCTTAATTATGCTCGGATCCCTAATAACAGAGTTGGGCAATATTTAATTGCAATTAATTAATTGCAAATTGTATGTGGTGTCACAATTAACAATTCATTTTGATTTGTTTGTCAATCGCGAACAAATAGACGTGTCTACAACATGCACATGCCGCGCGAGGCTGCTCACCCACATGCCTCGCGAAGCACGACGTTTGCCTCAGTCGCATGCCGCGCGAGGCAAATAGCGAGGCAACTGACACTCTAGACAGGGAAAGGTATACCCGATCAATCAGTTTGACACGTTTGACATCGTTCTGTCTCACGACTGCCAAACTAGGCGAGGCAAATGTGAGTGCTCAGGTGAGGCAGGGCGCGCATTTGCCTCACGTGAGGCAAGTCAAACTTGGCGAGGAAAATTTTCCTCGCGCGGCATGTGACACTTCTGGACGTAGCTAATCACAATTAATTGTTAATTGTAACATTACCTGCAATTAGCAATTAATTAATTGCAATTAAATTTTGCCCGACTCTGCCTAATAATAATAATTAATTTAGATTCGAATTTTTTTAGTTACAATAAAAAATAAAAAGCAGAAAATCAATATTACTTACGGTCACATTAGGGACTAACGTTACCTTAATCTGTTTGAGATAAGCGTAGGAGTTTAGTAAACATTTATTACGCAAATAGGGAGGGGATTGTAGGGAACAGTTATTATGTGTATCTTTCAGAAAGCAAGTAGGTTATATTGTTTACAGAAGTTGTTATCGCTAGTTTTTTATACCGCGTTCTGTAAACACGTACAGGTTTCACGAAAAAATCTTATAAGGCTGCAATCAGCCGGGCCGCTAACAATTTATTTCCCCAGAGTGTCGGTACATATGTGCTGACTTCGTATCTAGACACGTCCTATTTGTTCAGCTGATGAGCCCCAGGGCTAATCCACGAGGTAGACAAACAGATGTAAGGATGATTTTGGTTTCTGGTTTTAAGCAACATTTTTCCAGATTTCCTGTGAATAGATTCTATCTGATATTTATTTATTTATTATTACTCCACCAAGCCAAGCTAGACGCCTGTCAACTGTGACGTTACCCTACAAAAAGGCGGTGGCGGTGTGCGGGCGGGAAGCCGCAGGCGTCTGCGAGTGTGCGGGCGGGGAAACCGAATACCACCCGAGCGCCTAGTTGGCTTGGTGGCGTAGTAAGGTGGTATGAGTTGGTACAGTCGTAGCCCATAGCTGTCAGCACCATAAAGGCCCCAATAGACTGTTTCGTCAAAATTAAAACAAACGTTATTCACTCTTGAACTAGCCACAATGAAATTAAATGTAACGTCACAACTTTTATCCCCATTCGGGGGTAGTCAGAGGCTTAAGTGGCCATACCACATTGTGGAGGTATTAACCAACTCAAAGCCCACGTTTCACCAGATAGTCACATTTTCTAATAAAATATACGCGCCACTCGGTTGGATGCTTGATAATTTATAGATCCAACAAAAGATTACATGAACTCTTGGAAAACATATTTCCCTATTTTCCTCTTCATTTGTTTCCATCCGCGGTCAAGGAAGTTCAACACATTTCCCTATCTGAACAACCTTGGACGACCTCCAAGTAAGTATTTAATTCATTTTATTCCTTATACATTCATTTTACTGAATTTACTTGGTGAGGGTATATTTGACCTGATTCCTAGTCTCCGGTCAAAATTTTTATGGTCGCCGCTTTTCAAGACGAGGTTATTTTCCAGAACAATGCAACTACATCCCTTTCCTCCGAGGGTTGCCCGCTTTAAAAATAAATAAAGGAAATAACCGCTTCAATTATTACTGCTGTTTAGAAAGAGAGCACTTTGTATTACCGTTTAATAACATATTTCTGCGTTGGTCATTTATTATTTTCGTGTTTCATACATGAAATTTAGTTTTGTTACACTCGTTAGTGAAGTTCCTAAAATAGCCGAAGTTTTGAAAGGAAAGTTTAAGCAAAAAGCTTTTGAATGAGGTAATCATGAAGTTATAAATGGAGCTGAGTCAATAACTATTAAGTTAGAGTAGACCAGAGTTAGTCATACTTAAGAGAATGAAGAAAGTTCCTTTTTATGGACTTTATTATGAAATAAGTGGATAGTGTCGTGAATTCATTAATTTCAAAGAAAAGACAGTGTAAGTACTTACGTTATTCAACATTCACTATACCTACCTACTAACTAATTAAGAAAAAACTTAAAAAAATACCAAATCGGATTATTTGTAAGGAATAAAAAAAGTTTACGAAACGCATATTTTTCAAGATTTAAAGTCATAGTTACGAACTGGGATATTTACCAAATGGGACGAAGCCGATATCGCAAAGTGCACATCGGAAGAAACAATTGACTGCAAGCCAATATCAAGAAGAACGAATTAAATTTATTATTCCCGTTGCCATGGAAACGGGTATACCTGCTTGCCGACTTAAAGTTGCAGCAAGACACTTTAATTTCCCCCGGGTACTCGGAGAGTGGTGCTCATAATTCATGCCAAGTTAACATTTTGTCAGTTCGCATTTGTTGCTCAACGCGAACACATGCCTCTCCTTTGAACTTTAATTTCGTCTTTAGAACGTTTTCATGTTGGCCTAATTAAGTGCTGTCAACTTACAGAGTGGTATGAATTTTGATTAAGTTGAATCGTTTTTGGCTCGTTCTCGAAATGTAGAAAGCTATTTATCTTTGAAATCTTTTGGGAGTACTGTTTTGTTTCGAGTAAAATAAAATATTTATTTTATAAACAAAGTTTTATACGTAGGTTCACGTATCTCTTGTTTCATTTGAATATGTCGCAGGGAAATGAATAAATCAGGGATTTCGTGAAATCCCTGATTTTTTCATTTCCCTGCGACATATACAAAATATTTCTAACTGCACAAGGTAACAGTCTTAATTAAGCGACTTAATTATTTCGCTAACATACACAAAAAGATAACAATGTTGGTACACAAATTATCGCTGTACTGTAATATCTACCCTGATACAATGTTGGCGTATAACTCCGCCAACATTTGTACAGCACGACAATTGCGCTTTCAAATATTTACTCAGGTTAATTAGTATACTCAGAGGCTGCGCTACAAACGGCATACTATTTGTATTCAACCCCTAAAGTTTAATGAATCAATGATTTGGTTTGACCCTCTGTTGGTTTATTTATTGATGTTGCTAATCAGACAAATGGCTAATCCATTACGTATACAGTCCAGTAGAGCCGGCCAATGATGTGATGAGTACGGGAATAGATAGTAAATGGATGTGGCGAGGTCCGGGATTCAGATGTGATGGAAATACGCGTGTTGATACATGTCAAGTCATGTGCTTAAAATCCCGCTATTCATAGATCTCACCATTCCGTCTGTAATACGTTATTTATTGATTTGGAAATTTATCTTTCGCGTGTGGCTGAGCTGCCGAGTCTGTTAGGTAGCATTTAACCACTGGAAACCACTGGTCTCTAATATTAGCTTCGTGAATTCTTCGGTCGGCTTGTTGTCGGCCATTTGTTAACAGTCTTCTGACCGAAATCATGCCGACTGATGATGAAAAATTCACGAAGCTAAAGAGACCAGTGCTGTGGTTTCGCAATGGTTAATTGTTAGCGGACTCGGGGCCCCACTGAAGAATTGGTGGTGGCTATGACAAGGTAAGTTCTTCTTATTCTCTTCTTCTGAAATGTGTAAAAAATTGTTTAAAATTAGTTCTGAAAGGTGATAGATAAAAAAAAACTATATAGATAGTACAATATCTGATACTGATACTTCCATCGAGTAGATAGGTCCATGTCGGACTAGAACAGGAAATAAAATTAGAACGTCGAATTGAGATGAATTGCACTAATTGATCAATTTTATGAATGCACATTTAACTTCAATGCGTCCTCCTATAAAACGCATTTAACCTAGTAATAAATGGAGTCCTGTAGGTATGAACATAATAACATTATAATCGTGCTTATTTTGTTGGCTACGAATAAACTATTTGACTCGACTAAAAATAATGCTGTCTTCCTCGTGCATTACGCTCGTGACAGGGACGACAATACACTTAGTTTAGTCAGCTTTAGTGTGCATGCGTAACAACAAAATACGCACCATTGTCACGTTGCACAGTAGGTACCTAATCATATTTTTCCTACAAAATGACAGGGTTCCCGCGAGATCCATATAATATAATAATTATAATGTACCTTATTTTTATTAATGTTCCTATTCTGTAATGTACATTCGAATAAAGTTTACGTAATTTAAAGCCAGTTCGTGCTCTCTGCCCAAAAGCATAGACAAAGGGTGAAATTGTCGATCAGACTAATTAATAAACCAAGACTTGTCTGGCCAAACACGGCCGAATCAGCCGACATTGATGTTTGGGTTTGGACTGCGAAACCCATTACCCGTAATTAGTAGTCTGGCGAAATGTATATTTTGCAATTATTAATTGGTACTGCAATTAAATTGGGTGTTTGATTAAATTTTGCGTAATTTTATTATGGTAACTGATTAAATGGTCATTAAAATTAGGAGAAGAATCCTAATAATCCTACTAATAATATTATAAATGC
This sequence comes from Drymonia ruficornis, assembly GCA_947859195.1. Classification (NCBI taxonomy): domain Eukaryota; kingdom Metazoa; phylum Arthropoda; class Insecta; order Lepidoptera; family Notodontidae; genus Drymonia; species Drymonia ruficornis. The sequence goes on along the minus strand of OX401915.1, from coordinate 8,313,915 downwards.
GAAAGTAACTGTGTGTGTGTGTGTGAATGTTTGTTACCACGTATCTCCATAAATACTGCACCGATTTTAATGAAATTTTAAACGTAGATATTTTAAACTCTGGAAGGAGACATAGGATCATACCTATCAATTTCAACCCCTAAGATGGTAAAATTGGGGATGAAAGTTTGTATCAAGGTTCGTCATTTTTGAAGTTAGAATTATGAAAATTTGTGATTATATGTCTTTTGAAAAATAAAAAATTGTGATTTCAGCATTTTTGAAAATTCAACCCCTAAGGGGGTAAAATAGGGGCTGAAAGTTTGTTTGGAAGGTTGCATGGATGTTTGTCACTTTTAAAGTTAGAATTGTGAAAATTTGTGTTTAGCTTTCATTTTATGTGTATAGAAAAATAATTTTAGGATTTTTAAAAATTCGTCCCCTAAGGGGGTAAAATAGGGGATGAAAGTTTGTACGCAAGTTCGTCATTTTTCAAGTTAGAATTGTGAAAATTGGTGATTAGGTGTCTTTTAAAAAATTTGAAATATTATTTCAGGGTTTTTGAAAATTCAACCCCTAAGGGGTTTAAATGGGGGTTGAAAGTTTGTTTGAAAGTTAGTCATTTTTGAAGCTAATAAGTATTTTAGTTTCTTTATATTAAAGTAATAATAATTATAGGGTTTATGAAAATTCAACCCCTAAGGTGGTAAAATAGGGGATTAAAGTTTGTATGGGAGTTCGTCATTTTTTTGAAGTTAGAATTAAGTTAGTCTTTAAAATACAAGTTGGTTTTGGGATACGTGATATATACGGTATACGGGATCCGGTATCAGGGATACGGGATCCGCGGGATCCGGGATTAGGGAATATGGGATCCGCGATGCAGGATTCGGGATACGGGAACCGGCAAACGGGATCCAGAGAACGTTTTACGGGAAACGGGGTCCGGGATCCGGGATCAGAGATCTGGGAAACGAAATCCGTGAAACGGGATCATGGAAACGGGATCAGAGATACGGGATCCGGAATCAATGATTATGGTATTCGGGATCCGGAAAACAGGATCCGGGAAACGAGATGCGGGATACGGTGTCTGGGTATCTCCATTACTACTAAACCGAGTTTAATGAAATTTGAAACTTAGATAGTGTAGGCTCTGGAATAAGACGGACTAATCTTACACATCAATATCCACGCGGGCGAAGCCGCGGGCACAGCTAGTATTAATTATAAAATGTTACCTGGGAAAGTATGTAATGCAGAAATTATAATTATGAATCATGAAATAATATTTTATTTTTAATACACAGTGTGTTGTGTTAAAAATAAAATACCTATTATCATTATTAAAAAAACTAAATGTTATTTTACATTTAGGGTTGCCTCACAGGGTTCAGGGTCGCCATGATTTATGTACCTATAATAATAAAGTAAATAATAATTCAAAGTTAGAACTGCAATAAGGCACTAAGATTATTAATGTTATGTCCCCGATAAATTGTTATAAGCATAATTTCGGCCGAAACCGAATATGGGTATATTAATGTCACCCAGTCCCGGTCAAAAGGCCCTTTCAAATATCAATTATGTTGCCGGCAGTCGTCTCAGACAATGGTGATTAATTAATTAGGGTCTGAGTACAATTACGTCTTCTGTCGCCCGTTGTAGCATTTAGGGTGATTATTTTACTTTTGCGGGTGCGAACGCTCAAATTTGTTATAGGATACTTAATTAATGAGATTTTGTAAAGATGATTGGCTGGATAAGTTGCACTATCCTATACCTATTTATAGGTGGATTCAAATAACAAGAATCGTAATATAATAAAATAGTAGATACTGTTTTATCTACACTAGGTTTAGCACGCATGTCGCACCAAGTCGCTTATTTAATGCATAGATGAAAATGAGACGAAATCGATTTATCTCACATTTTGTCTTCTCACAGTCGGCTATGTTAAGTCGCTGTTTGTTTTGGCTAAATCAGAAATGTCTTGTGTCTTAACGTATAGGTTAGATTAAAAAACATTTACCTTGACCATTAGGACTAATATTACAATAGAAACTCGATCGAAACTCGATCGCAGAAAGTCGCGTGCAAAAGCTGGCATGTAGACATACTAACTAGTAATATACTTGCTCAGAGTCCAATTTCAAATGCGTCACATTTTGTGACAATGGTATAATTTCCCCTAATCGTTGGTAAGCTCATTGTGACACTGCAATTGTACCTTAAATCCTTTCGCCCCACACTACACTCACATAATGTTAATACAATGTTTAGTGCAAGAGACGCGATGAGTGTGTATGACAGGATAATAGCTCACACCCTCACTTGCACGAAAATTTGTATTATTAATGTATTTTTGTAGTAAAATTATGACAACATAAAGGGCCCCAGGGCAGCTATTCGGTAACGACAAACTCACTTCGCACGCGTGAATTTTCTAGTGAAATGTCAAATTTCAAAACTAAATTTGGCAGATCACCTGCAAATTCACGCGTGCGAAGTGAGTTTGTCGTTACAGAATAGCTACCCAGGTCCCCAAGTCTCAAAATTGTTTAACGATTGAAATTCGTCGATCATTCATATTATAATAACGGTTTCTTCATAGTCAATTTTTGGCGGTCGACATGTTGTGGACCTGAGGACTATTAACAGATGGCTGATTTGTCTATCTGTCTGTTACATTTTCACGCCTAAACCGCTAAACCAATTTAGAAGAATTTTGGTATAGAGATAGATAGGAGAAGGACATAGGCTTCTTATAATCGTGAAAAACTGTTAGGTTCCTGTGGGATTATTAAAATACTAACTAGGACTATCTAGAACTAGGAAGTTCTAAAGTGAACACAGACGAAGTCGCGGGCAGAAGCTTGTAGGTATTGTATAAAACTTATTTAACTTGTTTGTTTTGTGTGTTGTTGTTTGTTTTGTTTTTTATTATTATTATTTATTTACTCACGTCAATGTCATTTACAGCTCCAACCAAATATTCTCGCTCGCTCAATCTCCAACTGAAACAAAAGAAAGCCAACCTTAAATAAATCAAAAAGGAGCTGACGATTCTTATCTAGAAGTCGTTTTAATAAAATTCCCTACTACCGCCTCTCCTAAGAAATATTCCGATAAGTTTCGATAAAGGATGCGATGGCGCGGGCACTGATTTCCTTTCATTTCCTTTTAGGAAACTTAAATAGAACTGAGACTTCCTTGACGACGGGGCACCGAATCAATTATTTGTGTTACGGAACTTTCCTTCGATTTGGTTCGTATAATAGTGGCTGATAGTTTTTGTTATTTCTCATAATACTTTTGTTTTGTTTAGACAGTCGATAAATATTTATCGATGGATTCGTTTGGGTATATCTAATAAATTGTGTATTACTTACATTATTATTAGACACAGTTGAGTCACTCGTGAGTCACTCAGACACAATTGAAAATAAAGTCACCAATAAGTAACTAACATCTACGGCCCTAAAAAATAATAAAAATCGAGTATCCATACTAATACTAGTTCTATACTATACTATGTTCTATACTAAGTTAGAATTACTTATTACCAAAATTTCGATACAAGATTGTTTGTGATAGTTTCTACCTAGTTAATAGGTACGTGGTGGATAATCTGAATATTATACAAATTGTATGTTGTAGAATTTTAGGTATAAATACAAAAAAACTGGTCTAATAACGCATCACACAGGCAGATATGATAGTCACAAATAAATGTAGCTTACGATCTCTGCAAAAAAGTTATCAGTGCGGTGCAAATAAAATTTGCAAACAATTGACTGTTTGAGAATCGTGCCTACGGCTGAGCGCGTGCGAATCGCACCCCAGCCGAGATTAAAGTAAATCTTAAAAAGTAGATAAGCATAAATAAATGGGAGCTGTAAATGTGTCAGAATTAAAAGACAATCCTCGTAATGATTAAATACTTTTTCAGTAGGATTATACTACCTGCGTCACGTTAGGTATTTCGTCCCTATGTATGATAGCTCATATTCAGTAGGTAATAGGTCACTTTGTGTAACTAGTCACTATCTAACTAGTTTCATGCTAATGTTTATAGTATAAACATTAACTCTACCTAGGTATTGTTAAAACATGATTAAAATGTATTATACCAAGTATCTCCGCATAAAGTAACTAATAGTAATAATTTGATGTAGTGGTTATTTCTTCTTTGGGTGTTATTACCAAAATGTTAAACAAGTGATGAACGCGTGTCTAATCAAATTTTAGATGCGAACTTATTTGTAAAGACGACGACTTTATAAGAAACCTTATAAGAAGAAATACAAATGAATTCCTAAAATCTTGATATCGTCAAAATCTCTCCTTAATTACTAAACTGTGTTCGTATTTCAATATAAGTAAGTTATACTATTAAAGGCTTGTTAAGTGTTAATATTTACTGAAAAAGAAATGTAATAACATGAAGTGAGGTAAAAAGGAGAACGACGTCAAAATGGGGGTGGGAAGAGTTTGCAAGTAGCTCGTCAGCAAATTATAGTCTAACTTGAGTTCGGCCGTAGAGACACGACTTCGGAGCGTACAGCTAAACTTTCAGTGATACAAACTTATGATTTTCATTAAATGTTTTCTTGCAAGGAGCAGGTAAGTATGTTTTTCCTTAAATAAATAAATAAAAATATCGCCAGACAATCACATCAACCATATGGTCCCAAACTAAGCAAAGCTTGTACTATGGGTACCGTACAATGACCTGGGGGCGATCAATGACACCAGGTAAAATTACGAAAAGGCCGTTTTCGAAATTTACATTTAGCGGGAATCGAACCCACAACCACCCGATACAGTAAGCTGAGAGGTCTACACTCGAACCACTACGCAAAGTGGCCGTTGGAAAATATTTACTAATACCAGCGAAATTGTCTCTCCACCTTCGCCACGGTCTGCCTCGACGTCTGCGACCGTCTTCCGGTGTCCAACGAAATTAAAAATGCTTAGAGCCCGTTTCAAAATAGTCAGATAACTTTTATCCACCAGTTAAAAAATACAGTGTTTTCACAGTTTTTCTATAGAATATCTGTCAAACGCTATATTTATTTGGTGGATATAGGTACATACATACATTCATATACTCACGCCTGTATCCCAAGGGGGTAGACAGAGACTATTGATTGCCACATGCTCCGATTTTGACGCACCTCTTTTGCTTCATCCAAATTCATACATCTTCTCTTGCACTGCCGTCGGTTGAGGGTGCTACGGACTTAACCTTTCTGGAAGAGACCTGGTCGTGAAAAAATCTCCTTGGGCGCCCTCTTCCGACGCATCCACTTACTTTCGCTCCGTATATCTCTTATATGGATATATGTTATTTGACGATTCTGAGACAGGCCCTTAATAAATATTTTAAAACGTTACCTAAGCATACTTTGTTACTTTGCAAGTTAAGCACCCTTTCCTGCGAGTTCACTCGGCAACTTGAGCATCCACAGACACACGAGCCTAACTAACTGAATAAAGTAGCGACTCCCAAAACTCTGCGATACAAACTTTCGACTTGCGAGATTTGCGCAAACGCTCGCGGCTTTCCTCTTTAGGCTTGGAGTCTACTGGAGTCTTACGTCCAATTTATTTAAGATACGTAGGGTAAGTAAGGAAGTGGTGACCTCGTACTGAACGCATAAGTGTATGCAGGCCACCAGTGAGATATAACGACAATCAGTTGAAAGACGCCGGAAGAACTTAGATGCGGATGGTAAAGAAGACCGTATATAATAGAGTCCTACACTCAGCAGTAAGCGATGGATATAAAATAATAAAGAAAATGATTCAGTTGCAAAAATGTAAAAAATATTTTTGTTCGTATCAAAAATACAAAAATAGTAATTTGAGCATTTTTGAAAATTCAACCCCCTAAGGGGGTAAAATAGGGGATGAAAGTTTGTATGTTATTTTGTATGGATGTTTGTCAGTTTTGAAGATAGAATTGTGAAAATTGGTGATTATGTGTCTTCAAAAAAATAAAAAATATGAATTTCAGTGTTTTTGAAAATTCAACCCCTAAGGGGGTTAAATAAGAGATGAAAGTTTGTATGTAAGTTCGTTATTTTTGAAGTTAGAATTATGAAAATTTGTGATTAGGTGTCTCTAAAAAAATAAAAAATAGTAATTTCTACCTAATAATATTTACATAGTGACTGTCATGTCCCCTCTTAGTCCAAACCAGGCGGATACTGGGTAATATTTCATATTGAGAATTAGCAGCCAAGTTCTTCAATAGAATAGATTGAACGACAGAATTTAGGAATCTTCAAGAGCAAAGTCGTCCTATCCAAGCATAGCCTTAAATACGACACCTACGGGTGATAGCAAAGTGGATTTAGAAGCACGTCGACTCGTTTTAACTTGTTATGTGTGTTTAGAAATAAATTGATTCTAGCTTCCAACTTCCCACTTTAGAACAAATAGTTTCTGTATTGCTGAGTACCTAACAGCATCACCATAAGGTTTCTTCGGGAAAAATTATTAAGTGTTAGTATTTTTCTTTATAGGTAGTACAGTCAGCAACATAAGTCACTGAACATCCTCAATATCAATTACTAGTAACATATTCCAATATTGTTTAGATCAAGAAAAATAAAGGTTTTGATACAAAACAAAAGAAGCAAGTGATTTGAAAAACTGAGAATGTTCATGGACTTATGTTAGTGACCGTACCTATCATATCACAATCATATTTAAAACGTACATTGTAAAAGCACATAACCTCAAAAAATTGTGGCCATTAACGTCGATCATAACTCAGTTGAATTCTTGAATTTGGACCATGCCCAACATAACAGCCAAAAGTTACAACATTGAAAGCAAAACATTTTCCGAGGCTTTTTGGCGGGAAGTGGAAAAGTCATGTTGTCATTTTTGTTTTAATTTCCAAAACTTGTGTTTTCGTGTATTATAGTGTGTAATATTGGTGGAATATTAACCATTATATGGTCATAAATGTGCGTGAGTGTGGGCAATTGGAACAAAAGTGATGAAACATGATTTTCGGCTTCTCACAAGAAGTCTAGTAATTTGTCAGTAAAGTATCCGCCACTTTACTGATAGGGTTTGGGGGGGTAGAAATAAGGTAGTTATAAGGTAGATTTAAGGTAGTTATAAGGTAGAATTAAGAAAAAAATGTAATAAAAGTATACTGATGTTAGGCTCCAAAGGGCTAGTTCCCAGGGGCCGTAAAACTAATCTTATAAAAAAAAAAAAAAAAACATTTTCCGAATTGTATCATTTCAACTTTGTATCGTCTAACTCGGCCGTTTTTATGAGTGTCTATTGGCAATATCGACGAGAATTCAAACTAGGAACATAAACTGTTGTTTTTAAACCGACTTCAAAAAGGAGGAGGTTTCTCAATTCGACCGTATATATATATTTTTTTTTTATGTGTGTTCGCGGATATCTTCGTCGTTTATGAACCGATTTTGATGATTCTTTTTTTGTTGGAAAGGAGATATCCCAGCGGTGGTACCATGATAAGGAAACCAGTATCTGATGATGGCATCCCAGAGAAATCGAGGGGAACCTTCGAAAATCGTAGGAGCGACTAGTGCATTTGTAATTTTTTTCATTAAGTATTTTAAAGCACTACTATTTTATGAAGGTCTGGAGTCGATCTGATGATGGAGCCGAAAGACAGTTGAGGGAACTCATCAACGATTTACAACAATTACCTGGTGTTTGGGCTTGATTAATTTGTATTGATGAGAACTTTACACCTAGATGGGTTGTGACTGTCATGAGGGGTCTGATGATGAAGACGAAGGACAGTCAAGGGAACTCCTCAACGTTTTACAGTAGCTACCTTGTGTTTGGGCTTGATTAATTTGTATTGATGAGAGCTTTACACCTAGATGGGTTGTGACTGTCATTAGGGGTCTGATGATGAAGACGAAGGACAGTCAAGGGAACTCCTCAACGTTTTACAGAAGCTACCTTGTGTTTGGGCTTGATTAATTAGCATTGATGAGAACTTTACACCTAGATGGGTTGTGACTGTCATTAAGGGTCTGATGATGGAGTCAAAAGACAGTCGAGAGAACTCCTCAACGATTTACAGCAACTACCTGGTGTTTGGGCTTGATTAATTTGTATTGGAGAGAACTTTACACCCATATGGGTTATAAGTGCCATTACAGGTCTAATGATGGAGACCATAGACAGTCCAGGGAATTCGTCAAAGATTTACAGCAGTTACCTTTTGTTGGGCTTACTTCATACGGTTCAATATGCCAAAATGTTCATTGGTATGGCGCCACTAAAAATCGTGAAATAAAATTATTTTTATAAAAAAAACAAACCGACTTCAAAAAAACCTGGATCACTAAAAAGCCTGAAATAATATTTCTATTACCACCTATCTATCTATCTTTTTACTTTTATAGTAGGTAGACTTGGCATACCAAGATTGGCACCGACCCCAAATACTCGATAACACACCATCACGTCTGGTTTTCCTGAAGGGGTAGGCAGAGGTGGTAATAGAAATATTATTTCAGGCTTTTTAGTGATCCAGGTTTTTTTGAAGTCGGTTTGTTTTTTTTATAAAAATATTTTTTTAACTTTTTATGTCTAGCCAGATACAAAAGAGAGAATAAATTAAAAAAAAATAATGTCAACTATTGGCTAAAGCCGGCTACTCACACGCCTGCTGGAGGGCCGATTTAGGGAGTAAAAGATGTTCTTCAAAGGATTGAGCACTATGCAAAAAAACGTGCCAACAAGGATACCCAACCCGTGGATTGTATCTTTTTGCATAGTGCACAATCCTTTGTAGACCATCCTTACTCCCGCTAAAATCCTTCGTACTTTTTTTGTCTTCGGAGGTACAAATTCCTGAGTTGAAGGTACAAAAGGTACAAATTAGGTAGGTACTAAATCCCCTATAGGAAATTTTTCGATTTTGAGACATGGTCCCGCGGTCTTGACGTTCACCAATATTGCCTCTGATTTTAGGGCCGTATGTAGGCGCTTTAACTCATGAAACTGTTGAACAATGAACAAAATGATCACATACCGAAGTCTTGAAGTTGCGATCTTGTCTGTAGAAGCTGTTTACAGCTTGATGCAGTGTGTTTAGTAAAAATCTCCCAAAAGCAAGAATACATCCTTTTTATGGTTTGGCTATCATCTCATTAGAAGAAGAACGCAAGATAAGGAGAGAGTTCAATAGTAAATACACAGTAATCCTAGGAATTCGAGTAGTCCTAGCCAATAATTTAATAGTTGAGCCCTGTGGATATTCGGCAGCGCAACTGGCACCTAAGTTATGTTTGGCACAGTTGGTATTTGGCACGCGGTACGTTTGCTATACATCTAAAAAAGAATAAACTGCCTCCGATATTGAGGAAGTTATTTTAGGACAATGTTATAGTGTTTATTTTATGCTATTTTGGGTGTTATAATAGTGATGATAGGAGTCGCATCGTTATTTTTTATGCCCATAATAGTAAATATTATGCAATACTATGTTTGAATGGGTGTGTTAATTAGTGTTTTGACGGATTAATTTTGGATGATAAATAGTAATAAGTTATACTTTAAAATTAGAATGTAATTTTTAAAATGGTGACCAGATTATAATACCTATTAATATACATCATCACGCCTGACAAATACTGGCGAAGGGGTAGGCATAGGTGCAGTACATTGCACTTACATTTCCGGTAGTATTGTGGTCCTAATGGGCACACCATAGTGTACCTACAATACCTGTGTCTCAATCAAGGGCAATATTACTAAGGGAACCGTCTATCTTTTATTTTACGCCCTTCAAAAATAAATACTTACAGATTTTTTTCAGTTGGTATTTTGCATAGTTCATATTACATAAACACATCCAAATACATACATTAAACAAACAAACTTCATTAAGCCGCGATTAAAAGAGATAAATTGTTGAGTTTGACCTCCACCATGACTAACCCTACTCATAAGGGTCCGAAATATGTTGTATGGGTAGCAAGGGACAAATTTATGTAGTACGGACACAAAAACCAACCGGCGGTGTCCAATCCGAGAGATACTTGTGGAGCTCGGAGTTTGACGTCGGAGCGAATAAGGTTTATTTATTAGGTAAGTTTCTAACTGGCAACACTAAATCAACAACATGTCCAGAGCATAGAGATATTTAAGTATAGACTCAGGAGTGGAAAAAATATGTTAGCTGACATGAAAAGACATAGGGCGATATTAATGCTAATTTTGTTGGTGTCCCAGGCAAATAAGTCAAGACGCTAACCTCTTCAATTGTGTAAGAATGCAATTTTCAAAAGTTGTAGGGGGAGGAGACGGCGAATGTTGATATCTAATTAAAATGTCAGGTGCGGCAATAAGTTGTAATGCATAAGTTAAGCGAGCAGAGGTCTCCGGCTATCCAGCGTCTATAGCTTATTGGTCTATGGTTGGTACGCACGCAAACTAAAGTTTTTTGCTATCCTTTTTCTCTTTGTAACATAATATTATGAACAAGATGTAAATATTTTTAGATATGTCAAATTAAGTTTGGTCATGATTTAACGACAACATAATATTATTGGTAGATTCTTGCATACAAAGAAGTGCTAGATTGGAAGTTGTGTATAAGCTAACGACAGTCTATGCCCAGTAGTGAAACACACAAGAATAGATAAAGTATAAAAAGTACGAAGGCATTTATTTTAAAAAATGCAGAAGTAGGTATTTTATAAAATAACACTGAGAAAAAAATTACGACCACAAAATGGTTTTTGTAATTCCTAGTAGTGTTTTTAATATTCTTTACTAAACGTTTTGTATTTACAGCAAATGTTTTATGTTATGTCTCGCATTTATAAAACATTTGCTGTAAATACAAAACTTTTAGAAAAACATACTAAAAAAGACTACTAGGAACTACAAAAACCATTTTGTTTCGTAATTTTTTTTCTCAGTAGTAAAGTTATTTTAGCTTATAGATATTGTATTTTTCATTTTTTTTTGCGATGGGACACTTCGTAATAAATAACAACATGCGATTTTTAATTTTACGTTAAAATAATAACCGATTGTGTTTTCGAAAAGTCGGAAGTGAATTAAAATAATTCATACATGATTATCTACCTCCTCGAAGTCTAGTTGCATTATCATCTCTGTGGCACAAAAAAGGATAACTAATATTATGATCAAAGAATTGTGAATGGGGCAGCAGTGGCATGGAATGAAAACATTCGTGTTCGCAATGTTGTTAGACATTAATATGGTAAAAAGTTGGACGGATTGTGTTAGGAAGAATCACTGGACTGTGAGAGGTTTGGATCTGTTGGTATAGGACCGTGTTGTTTGAATATTAATGAATTATCAGATAAATTTTGATTCTATTATTAAATTACTAAATACAGGGTGTAAGTGACAGCCCTCCACATACTGACAGGATGAATTCAGGACCTTATTTTGAATCATATTCCACTAGAAACTTTCTTCGGAAAAGATATTTTTTTTAAATGTTTTTTTTTCAGTTACAATTCCTTTATTTCAATGTACAATTACATTACAACTACACAGCGTTGCATTTCTGTAAAAAAAAAACAGCTAAAATAAAAAAGCGACTGTAGCCTAGGGGTGAACAGGTTGGGCTAACAATCGGAAGGTCCCAGGTTCGATCCCCGGTGGGGCATGCACCAATGGATGAATTTTCATCTATGTGCATAATTTACAGTTCGCTGACGGTGAGGGAAAACATCGTGAGGAAACCTACCTATCCCTCGGGATTAGGTAATAGTCAGTTCCTGTATACATGGCGACACGGTTCACCACCTGTCACGTTGGGTTCTGACTATCTAGTGAAACGTGGGCTTTGAGTTGGTTAATACCTCCACAATGTGGTGGTGTATGGCCACTCAAGCCTCTGACTACCCCCGAACGGGGATAAAAGTCGTAACATTACATTACATTACATTACATTACATTTTTAAAATAAAAAAACCAGCAATGGATGTTGAACTCCTCTTAAGAACAACGCGTGAATGACGTGTTACGAGCGCGTCATCTTAGTATGACATACTGAAGTCATCCCATCAGTATATGGAGGGCTTTCCATTACACCCGTTATTTTTCCCTACTATATAGACCGCTCGGCGCAGGAGTTCAAGCATACGCCGCTGAGCTCACTGCATGGGGTGGTTGCGTGTTCGATTCCTTTCAGAGGCTATCGTAAACGGTATTTTCGTAATTTGCCCTGATCTGGGTGTTACTTGGATCGCCCATAGTCGGTTTTCTGATAGTCATAGTACGAGCGTTACTTAGTTTGGGATCATACAGTTTAGTGCGATACTGGAAATATTTATGTACTTACTTAATAAAAACATTTTTTATGTTTACATGTATGTATGTAGAATCAAGTAGGTAAGTATAGTATCTACTTATTCACGTAACATAAATAACTCTAAATGTTGATTTAAAATTGCACCTTAAACCCCATAATAAATTACGCTCAATGGACATTTTATTGCCAAAGAAAGCACACATTCACTCGCCTAATAGATATTTAATGTGACAAAAGTTACAGTCTTGTATGCACCGTACATCCATTCCGAATCATTAACCAGCAGGAATCTCTGAAGTTACACCCAGTATCGACTAGAAACTCGGCTGATGGTCAATTTAATAGAATTTACAGCGTTTTTGATGACACAAAACAATGACATTTACGTTTAAATATCGATATTAGAACGATTTTATACGATTTTTATGTGCGCATAACAAAATTCAATTGGACGATTTCAAGCTGTTTTATATTTGAGTCCAGTTTGGTGTTACAAATAGTGATGTTTGTTTGAGATACGTTGGAATTTAACGTAAATTCTTTATCTTTCATATGATATTTAAATGTTTAATAATGTGAATATTTATAGGTTAATATAACTGTTAGTTATAAAAATGTGCGAACTATTCTTATGTTGTTATGCCAATGTATCATCCTAATCCTTAGTCCAGCATCAAGTACAGTTACTAAAATAGGTAGGTAATCTATGTTAAATGTGGATTCTCAAAATGAATTCATAAAATTGTTAATTATTTATCGTTGAAACGTCTCACATCACTAGTCCACCAATGTTCGATGACAGATTTATATTTGCTTATTTTACGTGTATATTTTGCAGTAATTGTGTTTTTATGAGTCGCTGCAACAACACATTTCGAGTACAAAATTAATATTTTTATTAGAATTTAATACTTATTAATGTGTTTCGGGTTAAATGTATACGGCAATTCAAAAACATTTATATGTGTATTGAATTAATTCGTGAATGTAAATATATGGAAATGCATAATGGTTTTATTTTTGCACTTCAATTTGATATATTATTAATTGCTGTATTATAAAACACGCCCTTCATTTACATAGTCAAACACAAGCTATGCACTAAAATAAAATAAACGTTTTAGATTGGAGCACAAAATAAATACAGTTAAAGCACTTGGTAAACAAGTTTGTTCCAATGAAAATATCATTGTGAATCTTTCTAAAACAATAGATAAAAGTTTGTCCAAGGTTTGTTGCACTTGCTTGTCGGCTTCAATTACATTTAACTAGAAACAACCATTTATATCAATTACGACCAACGTTTAATTTGGGTAAATACCAATTTTATGGGCACTGAAGATTATTGTGGTCGGAGTCACGATACGGCAAGGGGTCTAAAGGGTTTTTGAAATGTAATAGCTCCACTCTAAATTAACGCTACAATATTCGAAATGACCTTTTGATGAGAATTTATCGATTTCATTCTACAACGCCATTTTGTACCCAATATTTTGCATTATTTAAACGTCTAGACTGCTCAATGTATTAGCAACATTATTCAATTTAACGACTTCAACTTTTTCGGATCATTCCATCAGAGGTCACGAGCATCATATACAAATTTGAAACCGAAACGCCCAACAATACAGACGAAAAAAATAATAAATCGATGTGACTAAGCATTATCTAATGTCCCATCGAGAGACCGAATAAATTGCCTTTTAAAATCGGGTCCACCCTATAATATTAACAATAACATCGAATGTATATCAATGGAGTTTCGCCCACCTCATCAACATAAGTACACAAAGGTAAGGAATGCATGGAACATTACCATATCGTTGTGTTGGTATCGATATTGTCGCGATGAACCATCGATGAGTGTGTCTGATACCGATCGCTGAGAAAAAGGTCGCTCGACCCTCTCTAGACTGACCTACGAGATTTACGTTTGACTGTTCACGATACGCTTGATTTTAAATTTTATTGTATAGGAGATAGAGTGTGCTGTTTTTATCAGGGTTTCTAAAATAAAATTGTTTGCCGTATCTTATTCCTTTTCAAATCACTGGTGACTCATTTCGTTCGTGCTAGCTTTTTATGCAGATACTGGAATTGAATCTTATAAAAAAGTTTTTCTTTCCATTCGATTACAATCCTATCAACAAAATTAAATGCCATGTTGTGACTTCTCCAAGACTGTTTTGTTTTTAACATCCTTATGGTCCATATCTTTAAATAGTGAAAAAAATTGTTGCTCAAACATAAAACACAATGGCACATAATTGATTTATTTCTGTCGCAGTAAATGAAGCACAGATTGAATTGTGTCGTGACAACACCAAAACGGATCCCAATAACCAACTGGGAACAAAAGTTTTTTTGCATACAAACCTTCTGGTAAATCATTCATACGCTCTAGAAAGTGGAACAAAAGAATTATGGGCACGTGGGTCTAAGCCCACACTTGAGCGACGCCCACGCGTGGGCGCATGTCAAAATTTTGTCTAACAAGCGAGGTGGACTCAGAAAACAAATGGATGTTACTATATCTATGACTGTGTTTCTTTAGATACGTCATAAATTATTCAACTTCATTAACCCATGTTTATTTGCTGACGTGTAATTCGATTTTGAACTTTAATTGGATGGTTAACTTCTTTGAGCGGTAAATAATGTAGTGGATGTATCTTATAGGATCGTTGGAGACATATTCCAGACAGAATCAAGCATAGTTTGTTTCCAAACTTACTTTAATTCTGTTTTACTCTTTTAGGACTGAAATAAGTGAAGGCAAAAGATAATTGATAAACTAACTTTTGTTTTATATTAAATTAATTTTTTCTCGATTAATAAACCTAAAATATGTTGTTTTAAACGTCATGCTAACTTTATTTTATTTTAAAAACCAATTGGAGTACCAAGCAATCATGACTTGGAGAAGCATGGAGTGCATTACATGTTATCAGCAGACAACAATATGACAGTGGTAGAAAGCTAACGTGTGATTCGATCACTCACGATGGATGGGCTAGCACCGGGTTTCAATACCGGAGGCCGGCTGGCTGGATATTATTGCAAGAAGTTTATAATAATTGAATTTAAGACGATACAAGAAAAAAATGAATTTTAGTTTCGGGGTGTGGCTAGCGTCGCGTGAGCTGCCGAAGGATATATCCCTCTCGCTTAGCTAGGACAGAACAGCTATGGAGTAGACTATAGTATAGTTATTTTTTGAAGGAACAATATTGTTTAATTCGTACAATTAAAATAATATGTCCCAGTGCACCTTTTAAAATAGATGAAATGGATGAAAATATTCAAATATATTTTTTTCGTTTTATATGGGATTTTTATGTCGAGTGTATTTGAAAAAAATAATTTAATTTCTATGTTGTTTTTATTGCTGAAGACAAAGTAAGTCAAAAGAAGACAAACGATACGTACAATATGCTGATAGATACGTATAACAATACTTCGATCGTATAATAGCCTATAACCAGCGGACGATCCAGACGCGTCCAACGATATCTCATTAGTCAAATTATTATGACATAAAAATAGTTTGGACGTTATACGGGAGCAGATGAACATACATACATATCGGTCAAAATCATAACCCTCCGCCCACCGTAGTCGGGTAAAAATGTACATACTCTGTGTCAGTGACTGACTGCCGGATATGAGTATCTTTTTCATGTTTCGTAGGCAAAGGAATACTTTGGTACTTAACTTCGATGCCGATCATGAAGTCATCAGCGGTGTCATAATATTTTTTTTTACCATATTTAATTTATGTTTTAATTTAATTTTCAGTTTTTATTAATTTTATTGATTTAACCATGCATTTATTTTTTGTTTATCTTTTTATCTTTATTTTTTTATCTATCAAAATCACCCTTAGACTGGTTACCGCCACAGGTGACAAGAGGGCTGGCTCTTTCCTTGCTCAAAAAATTCGCTTGACAACAGGAACAGCTTGAATACAGGGAGGACATGCAGCCAGTATCCCACGCGGACGGTATTTGTTTAATTAGGGGTAGGTTTTTATTTTATTGTATTTTATTTTAATTTATGTTATATTATATTGTATTTTAATGATAAAACATGAAAAAATAAAAAAAATCACTAAAAAGCCTGAAATAATATTTCTATTACCTACCACCTCTGCCTACCCCTTCGGGAAAACCGGACGTGATGGTGTGTTATCGAGTATTTGGGGTCGGTGCCAATCTATCTTCTTACTTTTATAGTAGGTAGACTTGGCATACCAAGATTGGCACCGACTCCAAATACTCGATAACACACCATCACGTCCGGTTTTCCCGAAGGGGTAGGCAGAGGTGGTAGGTAATAGAAATATTATTTCAGGCTTTTTAGTGATCCAGGTGTTTTTGAAGTCGGTTTGTTTTTTTTTATAAAAATAATTTTATTTCACGATTTTTAGTGGCGCCATACCAATGAACATTTTGGCATTTTGAACCATATGAAGTAAGCCCAACAAAAGGTAACTGCTGTAAATCTTTGAGAAATTCCCTCGACTGTCTATGGTCTCCATCATTAGACCTGTAATGGCACTTATAACCCATATGGGTGTAAAGTTCTCTCCAATACAAATTAATCAAGCCCAAACACCAGGTAATTGCTGTAAATCGTTGAGGAGTTCTCTCGGCTGTCTTTTGACTCCATCATCAGACCCTTAATGACAGTCACAACCCATCTAGGTGTAAAGTTCTCATCAATACTAATTAATCAAGCCCAAACACAAGGTAGCTTCTGTAAAATGTTGAGGAGTTCCCTTGACTGTCCCTCGTCTTCATCATCAGTCCCCTAATGACAGTCACAACCCATCTAGGTGTAAAGTTCTCATCAATACAAATTAATCAAGCCCAAACACAAGGTAGCTACTGTAAAACGTTGAGGAGTTCACTTGACTGTCCTTCGTCTTCATCATCAGACCCCTAATGACAGTCACAACCCATCTAGGTGTAAAGCTCTCATCAATACAAATTAATCAAGCCCAAACACCAGGTAATTGTTGTAAATCGTTGAGGAGTTCCCTCGACTGTCTTTCGGCTCCATCATCAGATCGACTCCAGACCTTCATAAAATAGTAGTGCTTTAAAATACTTAATGAAAAAAATTACAAACGCACTAGTCGCTCCTACGATTTTCGAAGGTTCCCCTCGATTTCTCTGGGATGCCATCATCAGATCCTGGTTTCCTTATCATGGTACCACCGCTGGGATATCTCCTTACCAACAAAAAAAGAATCATCAAAATCGGTTCATAAACAACGAAGATATCCGCCAACACACATAAAAAAAAATATATACGGTCGAATTGAGAAACCTCCTCCTTTTTGAAGTCGGTTTAAAAATAAATATTTTTTTTTTTTTAAATTTAATTTTACTTTTATTTATTGTTTTATATTTATTGTGAAATTATAATAATTTTAATAATCAATATTGGACTATGTTTGAAACAAATACATTGAATTGAATAATTTAAATACAAAAATTATCACATTAACTCGTTAAATCACGGTTTAGAACTAAAAAGATCCTAACATGGTAGGTAGGACCTGAGGGTTGGCCAGTTAATTACTTAAAATACACTATATTTATTTCAAGAAAACATTCATAAGATCTGAAGGCGTCGGACTCGCACATAAAGGGTTCCGTACCACCGTAGAATAAACACATCAAAAATATCAAGTTTGAGACTTGATATTTATTTTTAAATGTTATTATATTTTTAGTATTTGTTCCGCACCGGCAACAGAAATACACATTCAGTGAAAATTTCAACTCTCTACCTGTTACGGTTCGTGAGATACAGCCCGCGCTGACAGACGGACAGACAGACAGACGGACAGCGTAGGCCTAGTAATAGGGTCCCGTTAGCACCCTTTGGAACCCTAAAAAGTAGCCTATGTTCTCCGCCAAGACCCAGTCTATCTCCATACCAAAATTCATCAACATTGGTTCAGCGGTTTAGCCGTGAAAAGGTAACAGACAGAGTTACTTTCGTTTATTATATAATAGATTGAATAGGACGGACAAACATTTTCCTATCCATATCTGTAATGTTATTTTTTACGATAATTTATTGATGTATGATATATTTATTACTTGCCCATCCATACCTACAACAAACGCAATAAAGCGACTCCATTGTTTTGACAAGCAATGTATTCCCACTGTCGGCCCAAGACCATGCTGCAAGTATATAACAGTAAGCGAAATAGGGAGTTTTTACAGAAATGACACGAATAACTATGAAATGACAAGAGATGACACAAAATGACAAGAGATGACACAAAATGACAAGAGATGAAAAGAAATTACACCAGACAAGGAAAAGCAAACGAAAATCACGCTGCAGTGCAGGTCGTAGGTTCGATTCCTGCCCAGGACATGCATTTGTGTGCATGAACATGTCCGCATGTCCCGAGTCTAGGTGTAATTAAGTGTATATTTAGTTTGTATTTACAAACAAAAAGTAGTATATGTAGTAATAACAGTTATCTGGTTTCCATAGTACAAGCTCTGCTTAGTTTGGGATCAGGTAGTCATGTGTAAAAGAATTTCCAAGGATATTTATTTATTTATCATAGGCGTCGGCGGACTGTAAATACTGTACTGTACCTGTAATGTGGCACGACCGTAATATTTTTTAAAAAATCCTTCACAGGTCCGACGTCGAACAAGTCCGAGTGGACACTGACAATACAAAGTTAGAGAGAGACATGGTTAGTTCAAGTACTTAAAATGTGAGATGGCGATATTGTGCGCGCGCTCGGAAATAAACAACGTAAGCGCCAAACCACATTTTCTTGAATTAAAAAAAAACTACTTCATGAATTAAAATTTGGTTGAAGGGTAGTTTAGATATCATTATTTGCTATGTTTTAGAAATAATTTCGTGATCTAAATCGTAAAAACATCGTGGTAGCAAGGAAAATTGTAAATAATTAGAGCTCATTTCATAATTTTTTTTTATCGAGAAAATTTCGTCAAATCGTGATTTGGATTTAAAGATACTCAAGATAATATAGTCAAAAATCATACATCTAAATATAAGATTCCTAGTCCACATACTTACTTAAAGAAAAAGTAGAATAGAAAATCAACCAAATTTCGAACCCTCGTCTTAAATAACGTACTATTTATAAAGATTTCGTAGATAGAATAGAGTTATCTCTAGAAATAACGAGTGCTTGTATTTTTGTCCTGGATGCATAAAAAATACATGAACCGATTGGCACCGTACGGCGACCCTTTTCGTGGTGCAAATTAGCGAAGTACCCAAATAAATAAGATATTTCATAACATAATATTCACATATTTAAATGAACTTCTGCAAAATTTTATTTAAATAACAAAATCCATGTTTTTTGCCTGCGAATAGAATAACGTTAAATATTGCTTATGTTAATTATAACTATAACTTAACATTTAAAAATTTAATGGAGACAAATCACACAACGCACCACCATCTGGCCTTACACAATTTGTCATTTAAGTTTTTAAACAAAAACAAAATGAAAATTCAAAACTTCAAATTCACGCATTAGGCGCAGGTAAGACACTCAGTGTAATGAAACTTTACATTAACATTTCTAGGGAATTTAAACAGAAACGGTGTTCATTTTATAAACTCCGCACCTATAAAGTTGAAGCTCGTACTGTAAGCGCTAAAGCACTTAATATTCAGCCCGGCATCACGCTCTGAAATTCAGGGTACAGGCTAACAACAGTAGCTAATGTCTGCCAATAATCGTTATCCGCCCAGATAAGTGCCGCAGCAGACTGCCTCGCCAATTGCCTTAAGAACACACTGGTTAATTGGTCGGTATCTGTGTGTTTGTTTTCTAATGAAAGTATTGTATTTTTTAATGGTTTCTATGCAAATCTTGAATATTTTTTTCCTGCTATGAGTACTTAGTGAAGTAAAATACCAAATAGTCTGATTACAATCTTTAAATTAGTTTTTCTCCAATAAAATAGTTCTTTATCAGAGGCCATTGTTAAGCCGACGGCATGAAACACTTCGACCCTAGAGTTAGCCACAAACTAACTAATTCTCATGAATTGAGTGAGAACATCATTAATACTCTACCTCCACCAAAAATGTCTAGGAATACCCCAAACCATTTTTTTAAATTATTTATGTACCTACATCTCTGTCGAGTTGAAAATATGTATTTGCAGTAGTTAGGTAGTTTAGGATTGGTCATTCTTAATACTACACCTTCTTATCTAAAGCAAACACTATTTTCAAAACGCTACAAACACGCGGGGTATACTACCAGTTTTACTATACTTGTTTACTATTCCACCCAAGATGCGTTTGTGCACGGTAGAGTGAATTTAACCACAGTTGTTTACGAGCTCAGTTTCAAATTCATGATCTCGGAAGCTCCCAACCAAACTATTTGGTGTTTGTCTTTTAAAGGTGCCATTCTTGATGCCGATAGAAGAATTTCTCACATTTAAAGCAATTTGTGGAAGATAACTAGACACGTTTGGAATCGATTAAAATTATAGTATTAATTATCGTATTCTGGTATTAATTATTAATTACTAGTAGTAGTTAACTGCGTAATAACGCAGAATAGTTAGTAATGTATATCCTCTATAGTCAGCAATGTTATTAGTTCCTAGTATATTTTTAAAGGTTTGATTATTTTCTTTACCAGTTTGAGAACAAATAACAAATTATGAAATTTTACCTACTGGGCCGCGTTCAGATAAACATCTAGTGTAACTATTCACTTTGAACACGGTTCGTGTTCAATTGCAGCGTCAGAGTGAATAGTACATGTCATAAAAAGTTTGTGATTAATAAGTGAACTCAAACTTTTTATGATTTTTGCGAATAGTTACCGGACGAATGATTTCTCGAAATTTATGAAATTTATTTGTAATACGAAACACTTAATAGATAAAAACTTTACGAGTATGTTCCCCAGAACATTTTTATTGTTTACTTTTTATATTGCACGCGTCTTAATTTATAGTTCTGTTACACAATAATTTCCCACTTTTTCCCCCTATCAAAGAAGCTCTAAATTCTCTATAAATTGTAAATCAAAGAGCAAAGGAAACATCTGTTCTCTGTTTGCGTGTTTTATATAAACAGTTACACAATACGACAAAATATATGGGCAAACTTGTCTCACACGGTTTTCTCATAAAAACTTTTTATGCTTCCTTGGAAAAAAATGGAACGCATCGAATTAATTCAAATTAGCCTCTATCGTGGTTCACATCGCATAATATCGTTACGCTTGTGAATAATTTATGTGGACGGATAATAAAAGGTGTGGCTACGTGGACTCCACCTGTTTGACACAATAGTATCCGCCCATTATTGGGGACAACGGAATTGTTTGTATTGGGACTCGATTTTTTTAAATGTTCAAAAGTAAACAATTGAAGTCATAGTTCATGGTTTTAAATGTTTCGAAATGTTACAATTTGGTAACATTTTATTCCCACGGAGATAGCTTCAAATCTACTGGGTTTAATCGAAATCGTCGGCAATATTTTAACCAGTGATTCTACACATGATTTAGAATATTTAGGGAATATTAATCAACAAATCAATTGATAGAAATTTATTACCCAGGTAAGGTATAACAGTTAGGTAAATGGTTTGCTTATTTGCTTACCCGATCAATATAGATTTATTTATTTGTTTTCCTAAAATATTTTGAATCATGTGTAGAATCACTGGTTAAAATATTGCCGACGAGTTCGATTTCACCCAGTATAGATAATAGAAAATTGACTAATTTTGTTTTTGTATAAACCACGAGTTACTTTTATAAAACGTATCATTTTGTGCATCCAGATGCCTCGCAAACCTCACCCACTCATGTTATGACATTATGTTTATGCGATCCGATGTCAAAACTGAGTGCTCGGGCGCGGCATGCGCCTGATGTAGATACAGACGTTCAAGTAACATAATGCAGGAAGGAACCATTCACAATAATAACTAAAACTAAACATAACTACTAGCTAAAAGCACAAATTACTAACACTTAGCGATGCGTTCTAAAATTTCAACACAATCCCAATTAGCCTCGGTTTGTGTGATAATTGTACATTCATAATTATAAAATATTATAAAACAACGCATAATGAATATGACAAAGTGAGTATTTACACAACGATAATTGCTTTCGTTATAAGCAATTTAAAATAAGAAATAAGCTAGCAGCTAAATTAACTACTTTTAAAACATGTTTGGTGCCGAAGTTTCTAGGCAATTTTCTTCACTTTGTGCTACAGGATTACTTTAATAATTTAGTTACAACTTAAAAGAGGATTTAGAATTCTTAATAGAGTACTTAAAATATTTTTATGTAGTTTGGTTTGTAAACGGTTCTGTTATGGGTACAACATAATTACGAATTCTAGAGTGCTCTATGAAATTTCATCTAAATATTTTAACAGTTGCAAAATAAAAGTAAAAACAATTATGGATAGCTAGTACTTACACGTAAAACAGTAGGTACTTACAGCTTATTTACCTAATAAAGCTTATTTACCTTAAAAAACGTTAACTTTTTAGCATGAAAAATAAATTGAGAAGCCTAATTATTTGTGGAAAAAACGTTAACTTTTTAGCTTATAAAATAAAACTGAGAAGCGAAAACAATAAAGATAGGTACTTCATTAATTCTGAGAACATCGAAATAATCCTTTTACTTTAACGAAAACAACCAGTTAATAACATGGAGCCGATTTTCAATCCTCCCATAACGTTTATTTTCCAAATAAATTACACGTTTTTACATAATCCTATAAAAAAACTGTCAAAAGGTCAAATTTATTCGTAAAATAAACTTTATCAGAGAGTGGAAAATTAGCTCTAAGTTTATTAGCTTACCGAGAACTCTACTTAAGTAGAGTTAAAAACATAAAGTAGCGTTTCGCTAACATTGTCTACAGACTCATGTATGAATTATTATGTTCGCAAGATAATGCCATTGTTATATTGTAACGTTAACTAAACATCTGTGTGTCGCAGACGTACAAGATAAATGGATTTTACCAAAATGTCTAGGCAAGCGCAAAAACACCAGCTTAGGCTTACATACTGTAACAAAAACGAAGATTTATTTAGGTATGTATGTAAATAGTTTCAAAAGAATACACTAGAGATAAAAGAGTTGGCACAAACTAACATTTTTAGTTCTACATTCAAAGGTTCTAAATAGTTTATTTATATATTTTTAAATAGGTATTTCAAAAAAACAAAAAATTGTGCCCCAACCCTAATTATTATGCAATGCGACATATCTCGACTTCTTTCATTTTGACATGCTATAGGATAAACTATGTTCCGGTTCCATATGCACTCCATAGCAACCTTCTAAGCGTCGGCTTGGAGCAGTCCGTGCCGAGCTTTAAGCGGTCGCTGTTGGGAGATCTGCAGTTGCAATACAAATTTAACGGACACAATACACGGACTGCTTGGAGCAATCGGATTGAAGTCGACTCCGACTGCAACACAACTGCTCTCGAGCAGTTGGTCGCAACTATAATAATAAAGCAATTCGTCTATGGCGTTTCTAACTCCGATTTGCGAAAGCACGTACTTAATCTAGAATTTATAATATAGCTGCACACGTGTTATGTTCATAACACGTGCTAAGTATATAGCTATACCCCAAATTTCATTGGCTGTAATTAATCCAATCCAAGGCGAAACGTAATATGATACCCTTAATACAGTTTCCACAAAATTACATAACACGTAAGGTTTCTTGAATCGATTGAAAGGCATATAGTCTCAAATAACATAGAGTTGTCACATTACGTCATTTGAGACAAAAACCTGTCAATCGGAGTGTCCCTATCTTTTTTTAGGTGAAATGATATCGATTGCGTCGGAAGTAGGGTTAAGTGATGCGGAAACTGTCTTTTGGCGAGCAACCGACATCCATTAATGTGTAAAGTGAGTCGTTTTGACATAATGATGGCTATATCCCTTTGACGCTTTTTTGTGTTTTGATTTCACCTCTTGAAAGTTGTGGGTACACTCAGCTTATTTTTTTAAATGATATGTAGCGATGTCACGTCTCTCTTCTGGCAGATGGCGTTGAGTGCGACGCTCCAATATAACATACGATCCTGAATCGCGATATCAAGATTCACGAATCACATCGGTATATCCCACTAATATTATAAATATGAAAGTTTGCATGGATGGATGTATGGATGGATGTTTGTTACTCAATCACTTCAGAACGGCTGAACGGATTTGGATGAAATTTGGCACAGAGATAGATTATAGGAATTTTTAACTATGCGCGGACAAAGCCGCAGGAAAAAGCTAGTACACCATAGTACGAGACCCCAACAATAACCATTTCGGTGTACCTGCCAACCCCGCTAGGCATACCACCCGCCCGGCTGGAAGATCTTCCCTTTTCCTCAAAAGGTATATGACTATTGAATAAGATCTTATGATGAACTTTGCTTAGATGCTATACAGTATACACCATCAGACTTACAAAAAAAACAAAAAAATTGACGAAAGTAACCGACTTCATAAATAACAGACCCGTGTCATTTGGCATTTATAATATCTAACATAACATGTTATTACAAAATACATTAATTAATATGTTATGTCGTTATCTACAACCTTAAAGTATTAATTCGTATGCAATTCTATACAGGGGGTGAATATTTAACTTCATATGACATAATTGACGTTATAAAATGTGACATTTTACGATACAGGGCGTGTTTGTTTTCCGAGGGCTTATCTTTATGAATATTACCTAATATCGTTTACAAAATGCGCTGTTTTGTTAATTTGGGTGTTACATGTTTCATAATTATGGGTGTTATAAATGTTAGGTACACGTGACTCATAAACCGATGCGTACAATACACAGTAACCTTGTCATATTGTACGTGCCTATACCTAAAATAAAAAAATGTAAATGTAACGTCACGACTTTTATCCCCATTCGGGGGTAGTCAGAGGCTTAAGAATCATACACCACCACACCTTACCGCCTATACCTTACCGACTATAAATTAGGTTTGTTCTTTTTAAAAAACGAAGACTTTAAAAAGAAAGAAGTTCTCATTTCAAATACTTTTAAGAAGTTCTCAATTCAAATATTATGTACTATTTAATATTTAAGGGTCTGTACCTCAAAAGGAAAGAACGGAACCTGTATAGGATCATTGTCTGTCTGTTTGCTAAGATGTGCACAGCCCAAACCGCTGGTACAACGGTTAGGTATGTAAATAATTTTGTCATTTCAAATAGTACCTAGTCACTAAAAGTAGACTATGTTTAGTAACGTCACATATACAAGTAAATTTGTATATGTGACGTTGTTGAAATCAAACAACTCACAATCAAGGTATCTCTAGCACTGGTAACACAGACGCCCGGGATAAGACAAAACGCGAGATAAATTGATTTTGTCTCATTCTCTCGTATGCATTACGAAAGAGAGAGAGAGCGACTCGGTGCGACATAATACGTGATAAACATCTTGCCTTGGCGCGTATGCTAGCCCTGCTGCCTACATTAGAATCTAGATACGGGCCAATATCCTCATATTTCACATGAAATGTCTATTTACGATCATTCGATATAAATTATCCCCAATTTGAGTATCTGTGTGGGCCTATCATATATTTTAATTCGACCTAAATAGCGAAAATACGATAAACAACGTTGTGAACACATGTATGGACATAAATATTTATATTATTGAACCAGAACGACATTGATATGTTAATAGAGATTCTAATAAAGTAGGCAAAATTCTTCGGACCGGAGTCCGGCTGATTATGTAATATCTATTATGCCTCTCACTAAACTATCTTCACGGTAAAGAGATGGTAATATAAACCCTATTGATAAAGCTTTGCCTTATTCCTTTGCTACAAATTCGATATAAAAAAGTGCGATGAAAATTAGGATATTAATTGTGGTAGTCTAATG
Source organism: Drymonia ruficornis (assembly GCA_947859195.1). Classification (NCBI taxonomy): domain Eukaryota; kingdom Metazoa; phylum Arthropoda; class Insecta; order Lepidoptera; family Notodontidae; genus Drymonia; species Drymonia ruficornis. The sequence goes on along the minus strand of OX401915.1, from coordinate 8,287,643 downwards.
TGAGGTGGCGAGTAACAAATCGCTTTGTTAAGATTAACACAAAAGAGCAGTTTAAGCTCTCGTAAACATACAAGAGTATTTCACTCTGTGTGAGTGGAGGATAAGAGACTGCAAACTGATTTAATTGAGTAAAACCTACTAAGTAATAATTCAGAGTAGCGCAAAAAATGGGAACAAATTCCGCGTCAGTATTTCGCGATCGGAATTCTGCTACATCACTTCAGTATTATGACTGTCCACTATTTATGACTATGAGGCTGTTTATGAATCATCAAATAACGTTTATTCTCCAAATAAATGTGACATCATAACAGTTTAACCTAGAGTATCTGTCAAAAAGTCCAATTTATTTGGAGAATAAATGTTATCTGACGATTCTGAAACAGGGGGGTTACTTTGAAAAACGAAGCGAAAGCTTCGGCTGACGGATCGGGCGAACGGATCCGAAGGACGGATTCGATGATCGTGATTTGACGTTTCTTATTTCGTGGATCCTACTCTGAAAGTTAATTGACATCTACGATTTCAGCGTTTGACATGGTTTTGATTGTAAGAAACGTCAAAAATCACGATTATCGAATCCGTACTTCGGATCCGTAACACTTTCGGAGTAGGAAATCGCCCGATCCGTCAGCCGAAGCTTTCGTTTCGTTTTTCAAAGTAACACCCAGGTACTATATCTATCAAAATTTTGTTACGTTAAATGTGACAAAAATAGAGCGTGGAAATCTTTGAGTGAATTTTACCCTACCCAGTCCCTAGTCCCCAGTACCTACCAAAGAAAGAAGTAGGCAAAATTACTTCATTGTTAAATCATGCAGTCGACAAAGTTAATATAATAATAAACTTGGTTAAAGTATCAAACTTCAATGAAAAATTTAGGGCTGGCCATAAAGTAGCAATCGCCAAGTTTTACCGTTTAGGAATTACGTTGGGCACGGAGAAAATGAAAACGCGACGTTTTTGCGTTATGAATTTTTGTTAGCGAGTAACGATGTTATTCTATGACATTATATAACTTAAATGAGAAAAAATTACTTTGAATACGGAAGCTGGGGAGTTTTCCGCCTACATTTTTATTTTCCTTATGGTCGGTACCGAGGTTTAATAATCATATTATGGTGGTTAGAACTTGAATTATATTCGAATTAATCGAGTTATGGCGTTCTGAAGTTCTAAAGTGGTAGGGACAAGCTGTATACAATTGACTGCAGCTCATAGGTAATACCGACTTTCACAAAATATCGGCGTAAAGTTGCTATTGTAGCTGCGTTGCGTACGATGAGTGAGAGAGCCGGAAGCTCAACCCTTCTTCCCTTTCCATCAATTTGTCTCACTCCCCTTTAGGTCGGCAACGTGCAAGCGATGCTTTTCGTATGGTCACGGATAGCGTATAGGTCACGGTAACTGCTTAAAATCATGCGTGTCGTAAGCTTATTTGCCGCCTTAGTTTTATAAAAAAAAAATATTTTGCTGTTATAATGCCTTAAAATTTTTTCGAGCAGTAAAATTCTTCAATTATGAAATCGTTTCACTCTCCCAATATTTTCAATTTTAATTCTAAAAGTTAGAACATAACAATGAAACCCTAAAAACAGTTTATTTTACACATAAAAGTACCAGTACACACTCCTAGAACAAATTAAATTATTCTAAGCCAGTATTACTGCGTGGCAGAGCTATACAGCTCACCCAAAGTGATGCACAATAAAAATAACTTTTTTCATTTAATACGAAACTCGAACTTACGAGTTTCAGCGATCGTATCAAATGTTTCGCAGACAGTTTGACACATGGTCTCATCTCGTCACGATGTTATTTTTATGATGTTTGTTTTGAATTCTCTTGGTTTCTGATGCCTGATTAAAAGAAAAATATTGCTGCGGAGAGCTTTTCCAGCAAAACATGTGTAATTTGTTGAGAAATAAAAATAAAGATGTCAGTGATGGTATATTTTTTGGTGATTGCGGTAAAATAATAGTGTTACTAAGGCTATTTGTCTACGAGGCTACTCAAAAGAAACTAGTCAGTAACTTAAATTGTTAATGAGTTGTTAAAATGTAATAACACTAATATTTTTAAGGTTGCTCGTACACAACGGTACTTAAAAGAAACTGGTTAGTAATTAATAGGTAATTAGTAGCACGCGCCTCGTCATGCAGGTCGCACGCTAGTTTCGAGAAACTTTTCTGCGGTTAAAACATTTTTGCAAAACACCGCGTACTTGAGTGACTGTGTTTTGTGGATACAGCTTGGAAACATTGAGTTTCTTTTGAGTAGCGCCATGGACGAGTGGCCTAACTATTCCAGAGAAAGAATGAGGTTGAAGTTTAATCAAAGAATAGCTATGTAATAAAATTTAATCTAATTTGGCAGCTGCACAGCATAAGTTCTAAAGTAGCTGCTAATTAATCGCTGACAGTTCTTTTATCTTTTTTATACAGTTTTTTTTTGTTCAGTCATGACATAAATTACAACACTTATACGATACAACTAGGTATATACAACTTCAGTCTATGTTATAACATACTGAAATCGATTAATACGTTTAATAGAGAACTGCACCTTTTCAATCATAACCGATTATCATAAAACTATACTTCTCAAATTCTAAATACGAACATTTCTAAGAACACCGAAAACTTATTGATCGACAAATGAATATTTGATAAATCGCCTATCATAAAAACTTATCACCTGCCCGTTCAGATACAGGGTCGGCAACTTTATACTGCTCGTAATTAATAAAAAATAAAAACGAGCGATGGCCCTAAAACGCATTTAATTCTTGATAAGGGTAACAAATTGGATAACGATAGCGCGACCATCGGAGACAGAGAGATCGTAAGTGCATTGCCGTGATAACTCATGTGTGATGGTGAATGAACTGAGAGGATATGACCTGCACCTCAAGTCTACTAATTTTTAACCAATAGAAAACCAGAGGTCATTAATATTATCCTCGTGCGTGAATTTGTCACTTTAAATTGTAAATTATTGGCAGTCGACATGCTGTCGGCCACTAAAAATTTTACTATCAATATCACTTATTCATAAATGTAATTTTATAAGTGTAGGTATAATTCCATTACCTATAAGTAAGTAAAAAAATAACTTTTTTTTTTATTTAAGAAATAAAACATTGGAAATGCATTGAAATCGTTTGTGTATTATTTTTACAGGTAATGACAAGAATTATCGGGATAAAATCCGCTAAGAACCTAATCAGTCTATCAAAGACAAATAAATTCGCTCAACCTATACTGGAAAAGCAAGGAGTGAGCACTGAGTCTGCTCACCTATCAGTGGGAAATAAGGCTAAGTTTATTTGATTCAACACGTCCAAAGAATCGTCAGGTCCACATTATTCTTTCGTTTGGCCTTCACAGCCACTTCTCAACAATGTACCGGTGATGTTAGTAATCTTGAAATGTCAAAGGTATTTAATTTGAATATCATGTCTTATCTGAGTCCAAAGCATTGAACTTATCGTTGAAATATCTATCGATACGAGACCTCTATTATTCTGAAAGGACAAGGATGCATTTCGATGTTCTTGTTCATATTTTAAATGTATTTCAGCCAAAGTACACGACCTCTTTAAAATAATATTGTTATACGAACAAGTCCTTTACTTTTTAATTTAACTAGCTTCTACCCGCGACTTTAACTGTGTTGAGTTTAGAACGTCCTGTAGTTAGTTTTTTCCGGGATAAAAAGTAGGTAGCCTATGTCCTTATCTATGGTCCTGTCTATATCTTATCAAAATTCATCAAAATTGGTTTAGCAGGTTGATAGTGAAAACGTAACAGATAGACAGCCAGATTGAGTTACTTTCGTATTTATAATATTAGTATAGATAGAAGTAGGGTGTTAATTTAAACTAAGTCCTCGTCTGCTTCATAGACTTTATTTCACAGTGGGTCCTAACTTTTCACAGACTGCAGACAAATAGTAATATATCTAAATTAGGTCATTAAGGCCCGATACACAGCAGTTATTACTCGAACCAGTAATAGTTATTTGCCACTTATACAAATACGCATTTGTGTAGTCGGAGTGTGCCGTGATCTTTATCTGTATTCTGGTCATTCTTGTGGGTATCTCATTTTATTGGTTAGGATTTTATAGTGTAGGACTGTAGGTAGGTACATTAACCCGATAGATACTAATTAGTCACTAGTGCAATATACTACTTACTTACCTAATTGTTTTTAGATATTTATTTTGAATTAGTACTACCGTAGAAAATAGGTAGTATTTACGAAATACTGTTAATACCGAGTGTAGGTAGATATTATAAGTAGTACCTAACTGTAAGTTTCTTTTCGCATGTTACCTACTTATTTTTATGTACCTATATGGTGAGTTGTGTATTTTATTCAAATTTTAATTATTATTCATTTAGATTTTTGAATTTACAACTTTCATTTTAAACTTTAATTTCAGATTCTAAGCTATAATTTTAGATATTAATTTTAATATCATGTCTTAACACTGTACATTCAGTTATCTAATAAAATTATGTTATGCTTAAAGATTGTAAAATAGATTTTTCTTGATAATAACAATGAATGACTTTGTATTCTTTAATTACTTCATTTTAAATCAAAATGTGTGAGAGAATCAAATAAATTTTGACCCAAAATGTACTTATTGTCCACATTTATCACAACTTCACAAGATACCAGCGGAAATGTGTTCTAACATAATAAGAAATTAATAAAACCGAATATAATAAAAATGATGTACGTTCATATTATACGAAAACATTCGTATTCAGTATGCATTCTGATAAGATAGTTATTTTTATGTGCAATAAACACGTTGTTCCTGAATGCCGGCCTACTTTATTGTCATATGTCACGGAATAAGACTGTAAAGCACCGTTAATACTATAAATTCTGGTGTATGTAACGTTACGCGCGCATAAACATTTCAACGATCGGTGCGACCGACGATGGCATAAACGCACAATACCTACCTACATAATTATTATCGGTTCTATGTTTTAGCTTAGTAAGCACAGCACTTTATTATACCTATAAGTGACATGAACCTAAAAGTGAATGGCGGCGTCTTCATCAGGCGCATGCCTCGCGCGAGCACTCACTTTTGACGTCGGAACGCACAGACGTAATGTCATAATATGAGTGCTCGGGTGAGGCATGCGCGCCATATGGACACATCTAATGAAGTTAGAGAAAATTTTAGTGTATTTATTACGGAAAAAACACAGTTTTCAAAGTTTATATTTCCATTGAAATACACGCGGAAGAGTAGCGTTCCACATCGGAAAATTTGCTTTAAGCCACTGTTAAAACAACCCAATTTCATTTCCCGCATTGTCATGACGCTCTGCTTGAAATCGCTTAAAAACTTGGAGTCTAGTTATTAACAGAAATAGTGAAATATTATTTTTAAAAATGGTTATTAAACATAATAGGACAATTTCAAATTTACTACATAATTATTCAATTAACGAAATAAGGTAAAATGCGTACCTATATATTTTTTTATTGTTGACGTGATATGGTATACATTTATTTGTTTAAAATTCAACGGGAATTCGTTAACGTGCGCCCAACGTTACTAAAAAATGATTTGCATATCGCGGTAGTTGTCGCCTTTAACTGGAAAGTCGCGTGGAAAAGAGCGATAACTGCCGGCTTATTATAACGTTATTGATGGTGCTAAGTTGTGTATCTACCCTCCTTGTTAGGGGGATAGAGTACATATTTTTATGATGCAAATTTTTTTTAGGATGCCTCAAAAATAAGGTAAGGACTATCATTAATCGTCATACGTTTTGTACCAGACAACCCAACAAATCATCACTCATATACCGACGGGCTGGTTCAACCGGGGTAGTACCACCCTCTCACATAAGATCGGCGATGAGACGATGAGTGAGAGAGCCGGAAGCCCAACAACCCCTCCTTCTCCTCCCTCTGTCCCAATCCCCTTCAGGTCGGCAATCGGTATTGTAAGCATCTATAGGCTATGCCCGGACGCTTGTTTGCCACCGTCGTCACAAAAAAATATTACAAATACGCATATAAATCTTAATAATCACTGTCTCATTATTAAGAGGAGGGTTCGAAATTTGGTTGATTTTCTATTCTACTGTTTCTTTAAGTAAGTATGTGGACTAGGAATCTTATATTTAGATGTATGATTTTTGACTATATTATCTTGAGTATCTTTAAATCCAAATCACGATTTGATGAAATTTTCTCGATAAAAAAAATTTATGAAATGAGCTCTAATTATTTACAATTTTCCTTGCTACCACGATGTTTTTACGATTTAGATCACGAAATTATTTCTAAAACATAGCAAATAATGATATCTAAACTACCCTTCAACCATATTTTAATTCATGAAGTAGTTTTTTTTTAATTCAAGTAAATGTGGTTTGGCGCTTACGTTGTTTATTTCCGAGCGCGCGCACAATATCGCCATCTCACATTTTAAGTACTTGAACTAACCATGTCTCTCTCTAACTTTGTATTGTCAGTGTCCGCTCGGACTTGTTCGACGTCGGACCTGTGAAGGATTTTTTAAAAAATATTACGAAAAAATATTACGGTCGTGCCACATTACAGGTACAGTACAGTATTTACAGTCCGCCGACGCCTATGATAAATAAATAAATATCCTTGGAAATTCTTTTACACATGACTACCTGATCCCAAACTAAGCAGAGCTTGTACTATGGAAACCAGATAACTGATATTACTACATATACTACTTTTTGTTTGTAAATACAAACTAAATATACACTTAATTACACCTAGACTCGGGACATGCGGACATGTTCATGCACACAAATGCATGTCCTGGGCAGGAATCGAACCTACGACCTGCACTGCAGCGTGATTTTCGTTTGCTTTTCCTTGTCTTGTGTAATTTCTTTTCATCTCTTGTCATTTTGTGTCATCTCTTGTCATTTTGTGTCATCTCTTGTCATTTCATAGTTATTCGTGTCATTTCTGTAAAAACTCCCTATTTCGCTTACTGTTATATACTTGCAGCATGGTCTTGGGCCGACAGTGGGAATACATTGCTTGTCAAAACAATGGAGTCGCTTTATTGCGTTTGTTGTAGGTATGGATGGGCAAGTAATAAATATATCATACATCAATAAATTATCGTAAAAAATAACATTACAGATATGGATAGGAAAATGTTTGTCCGTCCTAGCCGTCCGTGTTTGTATTCAATCTATTATATTATAAACGAAAGTAACTCTGTCTGTTACCTTTTCACGGCTAAACCGCTGAACCAATGTTGATGAATTTTGGTATGGAGATAGACTGGGTCTTGGCGGAGAACATAGGCTACTTTTTAGGGTTCCAAAGGGTGCTAACGGGACCCTATTACTAGGCCTACGCTGTCCGTCTGTCTGTCTGTCCGTCTGTCAGCGCGGGCTGTATCTCACGAACCGTAACAGGTAGAGAGTTGAAATTTTCACTGAATGTGTATTTCTGTTGCCGGTGCAGAACAAATACTAAAAATATAATAACATTTAAAAATAAATATCAAGTCTCAAACTTGATATTTTTGATGTGTTTATTCTACGGTGGTACGGAACCCTTTATGTGCGAGTCCGACGCCTTCAGATCTTATGAATGTTTTCTTGAAATAAATATAGTGTATTTTAAGTAATTAACTGGCCAACCCTCAGGTCCTACCTACCATGTTAGGATCTTTTTCGTTCTAGCGGGTGTAAACCGTGATTTAACGAGTTAATGTGATAATTTATGTATTTAAATTATTCAATTCAATGTATTTGTTTCAGACATAGTCCAATATTGATTATTAAAATTATTATAATTTCACAATAAATATAAAACAATAAATAAAAGTAAAATTAAATTAAAAAAAATAAAAAAATATTTTTTATTTTTCATGTTTTATCATTAAAATACAATATAATATAACATAAATTAAAATAAAATACAATAAAATAAAAACCTACCCCTAATTAAACAAATACCGTCCGCGTGGGATACTGGCTGCATGTCCTCCCTGTATTCAAGCTGTTCCTGTTGTCAAGCGAATTTTTTGAGCAAGGAAAGAGCCAGCCCTCTTGTCACCTGTGGCGGTAACCAGTCTAAGGGTGATTTTGATAGATAAAAAAATAAAGATAAAAATATAAACAATAAATAAATGCATGGTTAAATCAATAAAATTAATAAAAACTGAAAATTAAATTAAAAAATAAATTAAATATGGTAAAAATAAATATTATGACACCGCTGATGACTTCATGATCGGCATCGAAGTTAAGTACCAAAGTATTCCTTTGCCTACGAAACATGAAAAAGATACTCATATCCGGCAGTCAGTCACTGACACAGAGTATGTACATTTTTACCCGACTACGGTGGGCGGAGGGTTATGATTTTGACCGATATGTATGTATGTTCATCTGCTCCCGTATAACGTCCAAACTATTTTTATCATAATAATTTGACTAATGAGATATCGTTGGACGCGTCTGGATCGTCCGCTGGTTATAGGCTATTATACGATCGAAATATTGTTATACGTATCTATCAGCATATTGTAGGTATCGTTTGTCTTCTTTTGACTTACTTTGTCTTCAGCAATAAAAACAACATAGAAATTAAATTATTTTTTTCAAATACACTCGACATAAAAATCCCATATAAAACGAAAAAAATATATTTGAATATTTTCATCCATTTCATCTATTTTAAAAGGTGCACTGGGACATATTATTTTAATTGTACGAATTAAACAATATTGTTCCTTCAAAAAATAACTATACTATAGTCTACTCCATAGCTGTTCTGTCCTAGCTAAGCGAGAGGGATATATCCTTCGGCAGCTCACGCGACGCTAGCCACACCCCGAAACTAAAATTCATTTTTTTCTTGTATCGTCTTAAGATTTCTATGCTGATACCTAATTGATACTAAAATTATTTTTTTACTGAAGTTGACCATTTACATCGATTACATATAAAGACAGGTGTAAAACAAAGGAAGGGGTAGAGAACCCTTTTATTTGCTACATTTACTAATGAACCGATAATAAAATACAACATCTGTCAGTGTGGACTGCCCATCGTTAACTCAAAGGTTATTTTTAATTACCAACCGCATTCATCTCATGTTTTTCACGTAAATTTTAATACGAAAATGGAAGCCGGCTATGGAGTCGGTTTTCACAATTTTCGCCGGACACCGGAGCGTCAGCTTTCAAATTAAATATTCCCCATCTTTATAAGTTTAAATCCCGCTGTATTAATGATGCTGTCTGATAATGCAGTTGGAAATGCAGAGGTAGGTTTTTTTTTTCAATATTGATGAGTCCCGGTCTGAGTTATTTAATGCATTTGTAGCACAAAATAGGTATGTATTACAAAATGTGGAAAATAAAAAAGTCTACCAAATACTCTAGGTACCTACTTATACTGTAATTTTTGTTAACTAGCAAAGATTATTTTCTATTTACATTATTTTGGTATGTTATTTTTACTTAAATTTCGTAGATTTATCGTATAAAAAATATTTTTCCGATGAAGTTACTTTTGCTTTAAAAATCTCGATTTCAAGGAAAGTCTGCAAACCCCGGTATCACCGTTCCATGTGGGGGGTTTAATGAGCATTACCTGTCCGCAGCTTTGTACGCTTGTAAATATGATTTTTGAGTAATTAGAGCGTTTGCCCTCGTATGATTTACGCGCTTAAACCGTCCCCTTTTAATTTGAAAAGGACACGCCGTCAGAGCGAGGCATGTATGTTTTAATCTTTTTAAGCGTTTTGGCTTTCAGGTCGTTCAGAAATATCCTATAAAATAAGTATGTTTCAGGGACATAGCTCCAATTAACATTTTTAAAATTATTGTTAAGAAACGATCGTTCTAGAAAAATACATTTAGGAATAACATATAAAATGTCCTATATAATGTAATGTACCTACATAATTTCTAATAACTTAAAATAATATTTACAGTAACAGCCGTTAACAATTTTCAATAAATTGCATTGTGTCAAAACGGGTCTAGTACGTGCATTATTCCTTCAAGACAAATCACTGCAGGACCATAGCTTACCTTCGTAATGGGCACTTAAATAGATAGAATTATGAACATCTATCTGCAAGAGCATCGCACAGCACCGCACATCTCCCGTGACCGCCCACACTTCAATAAATTCGCGACGCGGCCCACGCAGCATACATAAATCATAAATCAAACACAGACAATCGCTAACGAACGGTGTTCAAACACTGAAATCGAGTTATCAATAAAAATGAACGAAACAATAGCAAGGCCTCTATCACACTCCAATTTATCAAAATATGTCAGAGTAATAATGGGTATCTATAGGTATTTTCTATGCTATGATGTTCGATTGCTCGGCCAAAATTTATGGAACTCAGTCAACCAAATTGGTTTGAAAACTCACAAAAAAAACACAAAAGGGAATGAAAATCAAGAGCCTGATCTGCCTGGTATTTTATTCCTATTCTGAATAATTTCCGGATATAAAAGCTGACCGCTGTGTTTTAGACGTCACGTTAAGCTAGTGATTCTGGGTGTTATTTCAACACCTATCCAGTGTCAGGCAGAATCCTTAAAGCTTACTGATAGTTCCTCTAAGTTAGGTCTTAGAGGGCAGACGGTAGACGCTGTGTAAAGTGGTCCGTAAGCCGATCCCAAATAAAATGTGGGATAGTCTCAAGAAAACTGTATAAGAGTAATACCCCTGTAGAACAACTCTCGCTAGTCTACATAGACAATTTAATACGTATTCTGCGGTGTAATAACAGAATCGAGTTGCCAGACAGTCCCAATGAATATTGTATTACGGATAGGGGCTATACGGGTAAAAAAGTTGAAATTGTTAAGGGGGGTTTTGAAAAGAACCGTTTTCCGCAGGCTATCGCTGGCGACACGCAACGCAGTCGCTGAACATTTTTTTAGTTTGAAAGTAGGGTTGACAACCACGAAGTGAATACGGGGACATAGTAGCAATAGGTTTTGAATATGGATAGTTTTACAAAGCCTTCGTTTTAAAATAAACATAGTGTAATGGTGTCTGTAATACCAGCATGTTTTTTTTTTTCATCGGCAGGTGCGATCAAACAATATCTAGTAATGCATCGGATGATCGATGACTAAAATATAAATAGCTGACAGATCTTCAATTGCTTTTGGCGGAGCTTATCTAGCGACAACATCGGTCAAAATTGAAGTGTGGTGTCTCACATTATAATAGTCGGAACAATTCTCTAAAATATACTAAGTAATTTCCAAAGGTTGTTAGATGGTTTTTAGCATTAATATTAATTCTCCAATATATATTGTTTCGGTAAAAAATTAGCAGATAGGATAAAAAATCTGGTATAGACAACCCTATTTTGAACCGATACCGATGCCTGTTTTCATCCTTTGTTCCGTGTGCTCACGTGCTTATTCGTTCGAATAACGTGACGCGATAAATATCCCGGCTTAGTTTGAAAAACTATTGCATATCTGTGCAAAATTTTGCATGCGTCCATTTTCAAATTCGAAAATTATGCTTTTATTGCTTTTTAAATATGTAGGTAACTAAATAGTTAAGTACATAATCGATCAACGACTAAAAATGATGCTTACAAAATAAATATTTAGTTAAAAATACAAAAAAAAATACTTTTAAAATAGACACCAATCATTATATTCCATACGAATTCCATTTCCTACATTCGTATTTTTTATTTATTTTATAAATCGCTACAATCTGTGCGACGCTTCACTAAAATCTAAAACGGACATTGCAATTAGTTTGCACAATATGTTAGTCGGATATCTGCATATTTATTGGAAACGGTTTGCATGAATCTTTGGGGCCGCACTGGTTGGTACCCCACCGCATAGGCACCGTGATATGATAGCGACGCGACGAAGATCAAAACCTTAGAAACATAATTATGGCAGTGGCCGCATAGCATAAGCGAAAATTTGTATAGAATTCGCCGTCGCGTCAGAATGGCCACCGGTACGACCACGGCCTTAAACCCTGCGTTATGAAAAAGAAAAACAAACATGTGACGCAACGGAAAACGATATCAATTTAAAACAGAAAACCGTCGGTGAAATAAAAATGCACCCCATTTTTGCATTCCTCATTTCGCAATTTTAAATCAAAACAATTAAATACACTGAGGGTTAGGTGCTATCCTGAGGGTTCTTACTTGAAATGTGCAGAATACTTTTATTTCTCTCACACCATTTAAAGTAGGAAGTCGTTATGTTATAAGTGATAAGGCTTACTTTTCTGCACGGTAATAATTGCAAGAGGATATGACGAGTTTTTCGCGGTCCCTCTGAATTATAATCTGACTTCTCAACTAAAAGGCCTTGCATTCCAGTTAGTCTGACACAAAAATATGCCTTATCGTCAGTGAAGTTTTGAGATTTTATTGCTATTGGATAGAGTAGAATGTCGCGAATCGCTTCAATTCATCAGACAACAGACCACTTATGATGCGTTATTTGAAAGTAAGTTACACTAGGTAAGGCATACGTAACATTAATTTTATTCAGTTTTGTTGCCCTCCTGTAAAGTAGGCATTTTTGACTTACGCACTGTTAGAACGCTGAAGTTCTTATACATTACGGAAAAAGTAAAAGCTATTATGGTATTTCTGCATTGTGCTTTTAATGTTTATTTTCCCTTGTGCATGGAGGGCAGAGTGTGCTGATAATTTGGAAGTTAATGAAGCGAGGCTGCTGCGTCGTCTCCGGCGGAAGAGTGTAGAAAAATTCTCGCAGTGAATGCAAATTTTCTCCATTATTGTTTGTCTATTGTTCCGTTTATGAAGCGCGAAAGTGAAAATTTTGCGTCCGCGCTTTTTAAAATTTATTGCTTTTAAGTGCAGCTAACTGTACTGTTTAAGAGGTTTTCTTTTTTAATATTGAATAGGTATCACAAAGAATATTAAGTTCGCCGGTTCGCGACTGCGCGGGACTTGTGGACCCGGCCACTAAGTGCGTGTTTTAAATGATAATTTATGTAGTTGTAGAATAAATATAAAACTGATATGATTGAGTTATTACTTGATCTACAACATATATAGGTAACTGATGAATAACAAAATCATGATAGTAAACATTAGGCCCTATCTAAAAGTAATATAATATACTATCAAACAAATATCCCGCTGTCGAACCTAATATGGGCGTAAGCATTATTGACAGGCTCCGATCATCCATCCATATAATACCCAATACTTCCTCAAAACGAAGTCTTCCGAAACATTTATTTATCGAACGGTGTAATTCTGTCGAATCATGCCTTAAGTACTTCAGAATCGGCGCTCGTACCCGATACTTTTTAATTGTAATAGAGATTATTAGTTATCTGATTCAGTTCGGAGCGCGCATTAGTAATAACATATTTATTTTGTTCGTTTGACAGCTGTAGGCGGATCGATGATCGAGATAAAGTGAGAGCCGGGGCCTTTAATGCGAACTAGAATGCTTATAACAACTGACTGCAACTGGTCTTCGATTACCGCCGTCTTTTGTTTTTTGTGACGCGAGGTGTTAGTACGAAACAAGTTTTGGTGTTACTTGATATGCGATCTTAAGTGGTATTAGATTGTAGTTTTAGTTTATACTTGCGTAACATTTTCCTGTTTGGAGTTACAAAGTTAAATATAAAATACATACTTTACATTTTATGATAGCAACTGTTCTTATTGAACAGATTTAGAAATTATACATTTTTATTAAAATTCCCCAATTTTAGGGCCTTTCGTTGGAAATATGTAGCTCCTACTAGACGGTCCATGAGTTTAATTCTTTCGCTTTCTAAGAAATATATCGTAGCCGATAGAACAGAGAGTGGAGCTATTCGAAAAATCATATTTAATAATAGTAATCTAAAACGCAACTATTGTTAGCAACTCATAATAGAACAACTCAGATATAAGACCTCAAAATGGAATATCATCGCAAACAATCCACCGTTTACACAGAGTCGCGTGTCGATAATTCAAGTCATTTGGCACACATTAGCAACGGCGGGCCCAGGACCGTCCCCTGCGGCATCCAAGCCATCGGTCATTAGAAAAACTGCATTTTCATGTATTTAATAACGTCGTCAGTGTGCACCCCACACAAGAAATCTATTAACGTCAACACGAACGTTTTAATAATCCATCAAGTATTCAACCCCTTGTAAATGGAAAACATTTCGCGGCGAAAATGTTAACAATGCAGAATTTCTAAAATTTGTATTTTTTTGTGTTCTAAAATGAATAGAGTTTGTCCTTTATTGAGCCTACCTATTTATTGAAATTTTATAAAGGTTTCAGATAAAAATTTAAATAATAAACAAGAAATTAGTTAATTCATTTTTAAGCAACAATGCCAGTCTAAGTACCTACCTATTAATTGGACTAGCATTAACATATTTATCTTTAGTTTTTTATTTAGGTTAGTGTATGTAAATATTTATAATCTTTTCTTAATTAATAAATCGCAATAAGAATAAACTATTGGTCGCTACTATAATATTAGACTTCGACGATGCTTTAGCAGACAGATGGTTTAACTTTCAGTAAAATTCCTTTTTACGAGCAAATCAGTTTCTCTTTAAGTACTAGGGCATCATAATAAACGAAGAGCTATTCGAATCTCGACGGCAACGCAAACAATTGTCGCCCAATGAATTGCGCGATGCACAAGGAATTTTCTGTCTAGACAGACAGGACGGTTAATGGGTGCAAATCATTGCAAATTGAATTCCTGGAACAGTGAGAGATGACGCTTTTAATAACAACCGCTGAGCAGTTGATTTGTCTTGGAAATATTGTGCGACAGAGCACTGATGTTAAGAGTGATTTTATTTTTTAACAAGACCAATTAAAGTTGGTTATGGAGAGGACATTCTTTCAGAAAATATAATAGGTAATGTAATGGCAGGAGTTCATGATACAGAAAATGGCCAAACATAGAGATATATGGACAAGTATGAGGAGACCTTTGCCCAAGAGTGGGACAATTAACGACTATTAAAAAAATCAAATAGGCGCGTGCACAAGCACCGAACAGCCGCATCCGAGAAATCAGTTATGAAATTATTTCAACGAGAGTAAACGTGAAAACTCTTTGTGAAAACTGATATTTCGGGCACTGCTCGGCATATATGGACGCAACCATTCCTAAAATAATAATTTAAATAGATTTTTTTCTGTCATGTAAGTGTGTATGTAATACCAAAGATATAAACTTCGAAAATGTGTCTATCATCATCGTTTATGCATCTTTTTTGCTTCGGCTGCCAATCCTCATCAATCCTCTAATAATATTTTGGGATGTCAGATTTTTATGCTACGATAAAAAGTTCCCTGGGACGAGCCCAATCAATCGCAGCTTTTAATGGACTGTATTTAGAGCTAATGGCATTGGCATAGAGTAGTTAATTGTACAGAATGGTTGTTATAAAAACTACCTTCTCTTTCTTACTAAAAAACTATTTAGAATTGATATAAAATTTTAATATTTAATGCGATAATAATAATTATTAAGATTTTTCAACCCAGGTTATTTAAAGGTTACCATAGACTTGTTGGAAAATAAAAATCACGCTAAAAACTCGTGCAGATAGATGCGATTAAAACATTTTATAAAAAAGTCCTTACATTTATAATTTCCAATAGGAAAAGGAGATATAGAAATATTCTTGATAAGTATTCATTTTGAACGTAAATACAATATTATCTCTACGTAATTATGTATTAAAAACATTTTGCTTATTTTAATCCCTATTTAAGTCCATTCTTCCGTTTTACTCTTTGCCAACCGTACCTAAATTAAGCATTGAGAATCTGATAGGCTTAAATTGAATCACCTTCAAGTTTGATTGAAGGCTGGTCACTGTCGGCAGTATTAGTAGCACAAATTAATTAGATACGATTTGATACCTATTTGAATGCTCGCGTTGCCGGTAGGTACGCAATCAAGATCGCACAAGCAGATAAATAGGTATTTGAATTACTTCCGAATGATACTGCACTATCAACGTGCCTAATTAGGCTTTTTATTCAATCTCTTTAATGTTACCGACGGCTGATGGGGCGGAAAAGTTCTGGAATGGCGACCACGTCCAGAATACGCAACGTGGCCCACCTCAAGGTAGACCGAAAACCTCCTGAAGGTCGTGGGATACCTCTGTCGCTGCAGGTGTGCAGCACAGGACTAGCTGTTGTGAAAAATCTTGGGGGAGGCCTATGTCCAACAGTGGACATCTTTCGCTTGAAGTGATGATGAAGTTGAATGTTACCAAATTAATAATATACGACAAAAAAATAGTTACAAAACAAACAAACGCGAAGCGTCAGTGGTGTAACTATTTGGATACCTATATGTGACCTATGTCACCGAAAACTGGCTCAATGATGGAAGAGTGAGGAGAGGTCTTTATCCAGAAGTAGGATATTTTACAAAGGTCGATAAAATTTGAGCGTTACCTTTGGTATTGCAAGCATCTATAGGCTAATAATAACTGCTTTACATCAGGCAGACCATACCTATGCTCGCTTGCCGTCTTGCCCAGATCAGATTTTGAAGCATTACAACTTTAATTGAAATCGACACCAAAAAATATCTCATTTAAGAATTTAAGTATATAATTATCAATATTGTCGTGACTACTATGATCGTTCCCGATTAATTTATAATGCCGATATAACTTTATATCATCGTAAATCATCATTTATCGCCGTTACAACACTGCGTATTACAATAAACTGTAATTTGTACTCGGCAAATTGGTATTATCCCCACATCTCGGATATTTTCAATTACTCGAATTGATGTTTATGTTGATTCTTAAACAGGAACCAGTGGGGAGCCTCTCGCTTCGCACTCGAGTAAAAAACACGAACGCTACCTTTAAAAATTCTTACAAAATAAGTGGCAATCAAATATAAAGGTTATTTTAATATGCAGTAAAATTTAAAATCCATTTCTTTTCGGGTAATAAAGAGGCGTTTTAGTGGCCTTCACGTGAATCATTGAGAGTCACTGTATTCCAATGCAGCGTATGATTTGTCGGCATGACGTAGTATCGTCTCAGCGAGAGATGCCGTAAATCTGTAGTCTTGACACCCTTACGATACCAACAGCTGCATAAGGAAAATAATATTCCAACAAGACACAATGAAACAGGGTTTTTAACTTATAACCCTCTTGTAAGAATGTAAATCAGTAAACAGCATGTTTAATAGCTCAAGTATAAATATTTAATATTTTAACCACAATATTATTTCTAAAATGGAGGAGGTCGTAGCCTAGTTGGTAAGACGCCCGATACATCGGCGCGTTAAGCCACATTCGGCTCGGTTGGGCCTTGGATGGGTGTCCGAATTATAACATCTGACCTCCTCCGTGCTTCGGAGGGCACGTTAAGCTGGCGGTCCCGGGTGTCATTTGAAGATCTATGACAGTCGTTACGGGCAGTCAAAAGGCTAAAAAAACGGACAAAACTGCTCTTACCCTTAGGTTGCCGATAGTCCCACTAGTTGGGTCACGGAGGGCAGATGGCAATCGCTCCTTGTAAATATCAGTGATCAGCCAAATCAGGGTAGACTGAAAGCCGACCCCTCATAATGGGATAAGGCTAGGAAGAAGAAGAATATTATTTCTAAAATAATATCTATAAATGAAAAAATATTATAATTTAATCATATTTATTAACTACAGATACTAGCAATTAAGAAAAAATATTGACAAATTAATATAAATTGGTGTAGTTATTTCTATAAAATTATAAGAGAGGTGTCTAATAAAGTGTCAATTGATACTGCTGTATCATAATACTATGACTGCTACCTACCCACTTCCCGGTCACCCGTGAAAGAGATGAATTATTATAGTCGTTATAATAATAAAAATAATAAAATAAGACGGTATATATAAAAACAACTTAGACTTGATATCATAATGAATAATTATTAATGCAAAAGAGTAGCAAAGAAATATCTTCACAGCTTGAGCTTTTTTGGAAGCCCGTTAGACAACTTTCTTATAAGCCTAATATGCTCATATGTATTGACTACAGTATATTCAAGTATGCAAGATATCTATCGGTCTTATTCGACCCTTGATAGACTCCCGAAATGCGACCTACATACAGAAACAATAAGCTTCTGGTGCTACCCATGATCGCTGCGCAAATATTTTCCATCTGTTAATTCGTCAGTAAGCGATACCACTAGTGATGTACGACCCGAAATCGATACATGTAAGTAAATACTCTACCGTTCGTTAATTTGTTTTAGGCCTGGATCCCACCCTCGGTCCGCATCAATCGAACAAAGACGTGCTGATTGAATAGTAATACAATCCCAGTGGAAGTGAGGCCAAACATTTCAACGCTACCATCGACAGCCGCGTCTTATACGCGCGTATATATTTTGCCAACATTAAAAAAAACTTTATCCACTCTAATCCAGTAGCTTATGGGTTTCTTAAAAAAAAAACGCTCAACCGTTTAACAAGCCTGCGTATTTTTTATAAATTTTTCCTAGTGCAGGAATAATTCGATAATATTTGAATTTTGATGTAAGTGTGTTATTTTTGTTTATTTGTTATTTATTTAAATAAAAATTTAATCAAATCCTTAACAGAGTTCTTAATTGCTTTCTAGTATAATTACATTTAATACACCTGTATTAGTCTAATTAAATAAATTCAGGTATAACAATTAATTGCTCAATTAAGTAATACCTAATTCCAAGACTCCAAGAAATATGTCGTTGAATTTATAATTTCAGAGAATTCACTTCAATTTAATGACAGAAACTAATACCATTTTTAATTAAAGTAAATCATCTGTGAACACTAACGGACAATATTGTCACTTTGAAACAACCAGCAATATTGCTTTGAAATACTACATCTATTGTAACATTTAATACCGTAATGAATATAATGGCATCTGCCCCTCAATGCGGTAAGAGGGAGCAATTCATTAAAAACAAACGTCTACCCAGTACAACATTTTAATATTCAATACAGCATCAACCTTTACGAATATTCTTCTTTAAAATCAACTGTAACACATCTCTATTAAAGCTCACATTAAAATACATAATTTATTCCAGATGACATTTAATGCATAAAAATATCACATTTTGAACGAATCGCTTAGCGAAAACATTAGCTCCGGCTCAAAGGCTTTGAACGTAAATTGTACGTAAAATTCGATAGCGATTTTGGGTCGCGGGAATCAAGGGTGAATCGTGCTTAGTGTACTTGGATTAGTTCCTTTAATAGTGAAAATGTTATTTAGGTCGCCACCAGTGTTTATTAAATGTATTCAGGCCTTTACTTTATGCGATCCTGGTATTTAACGAGGCTTTGTAGGGATGTGGACTTGAGGGGCCTATTTAGAAATGTAGCGTGGTATTTAGAGGGCTTTTAAACTCAATTTCGTTTTGTGTGAGTGATGTTATATTTTGAGGATAATTACGTAATGTAACGATGTAGTTAAAAAGGTTTATCTTCTATAGTAGGTAATTATAAGCACCACAAATTATAAGTTTAAAAAATTAGTAAAAAAAAAAATATATTTTTTAACCAGCCTCCACGTAGCCTGTAAAACACCAACTGCGGGATTAGCAAACACGCCAAGACAAGACTTTTAAAACGCATTTTGACGCACCGAGTAGCTCTCTCTTACTTAAGGGTGGTAGAGCCAAGCTGTAGCCAATTGACTGCAGCTCGTATACGGGCTGGCTCGACCGGGATAGTACCACCCTCTCACAGGAGATCGGCGTAAAGTAGCTATTACAGCTGCGTTTCGTGCAATGAGTGAGAGAGCCGCAAGCCTAACCCCCGTCCCCCTCCCTCCATCCCCCTCCCCTTCAGATATGCAATATGCGAGCAATGCCTTTGGTATTGTAAGCATCCATAGGCTACGGTAACTGCTTAACATCAGGCGGGCCATACGCTTTTTTTGCCACCAAAGTCCTATTAGAAAAAAATACAGGAAAGAATGAGATGAAATCAATTTACCTCACGTTTTGTCTTGTCACAGCCGGCTGTGCTACCAGTCTGTGCGGTGGTATGACGGTACTAAACTTCCATAAATTGACAAAAAAAAAAACAAATTTTAAAACATCTTCGCTTCGAGTTGTACAAAATTGAAACCTCAACAGTTTTTTTTTCAAGCCGAGGTTTCGTACCAACAATAAAGGTTGACTAATGTGACCTGTGATATAAGAACAAATACATTTATTTTCTATTGTAAATACAATCCAGGCGTGGTCTCAAGAATCACAATCACAGAACAAACATAACTACCGCCGTATCACCGCGGTACGCACTCTTGGTGGGCGTATTAAGTGTTTGCTATGATCTTTGTACGACTCGGCAAAGTAAATACTTTTATATCACTATTTACACAGTGTTGAGTTGCTGTCTACTGGATGCGTATAGAAGATTTTATTTCAAATAACAAATGTATTCGTTATTGTTTTAAGAATAGACATTGAGTACGCCTAATGAATCTTGTGTTCTTTGTCTTACTTTTTAAATGCGTTTCGTTTCGTGTAGTTGACCCTTAATGACCCGTTAGGTCATTACGAGATGTTTCTATTATTATTAAGTTCATCGTTTATTCAAAGGATTTAAGACATTTTAAGATAAGGTATTTTATTTTTTATTTTCGACGCCTTTCACAAAAATTGTATGACATAGTACTAAACATAAATTAAGCGATTGCCTGACTAAAAAGCTATCATTTTCTAATCTTATTATGATTCAATGATCCTTATGATTTCGATTTACTTATAACGTTAACTCAGCACAAATGATATACTCAAAAAATTTTTTTTACGAATGACTCGTCAAATTTTAGATTATTTTTAAAAGATTTCGATATTTGGAGTCTTCGCACACGCGTCATTTAAAAATAATGCTATAACCATTAAGGAATTGTACAAAAAGTATGCCTTTG
This sequence comes from Drymonia ruficornis, assembly GCA_947859195.1. Classification (NCBI taxonomy): domain Eukaryota; kingdom Metazoa; phylum Arthropoda; class Insecta; order Lepidoptera; family Notodontidae; genus Drymonia; species Drymonia ruficornis. The sequence goes on along the minus strand of OX401915.1, from coordinate 8,266,651 downwards.
TGCGTAACAGAAAACAAATTGAGACAACTTTGGAATTCACACGGCGGAAGCGAATTTAATTTATCGACATCGCATTCATCCCGGGACGTCTCAGTTGCGTCTTACAACAATTACAAATTTACAAACCTTCCATACAGTCTACCTACGCCTTAACACCGAGAAATAAAGCTTAGAATACCTCAACTTGATTGCAGAAGAATTTTGCAGAGACAGTGCCGAAGTGACAGAACTTAATAGGACTTTAACAAATAGCTAAACATTTTGTAATTCGGAGAACATCTTGAATGCTTAGTTTACTTAACAAAAGATGGGCAGTCGTCCATTTTGTTCGGCGACTCGTCCCGATGTCAACATCTGCCCATTTTTTCTGAGACAATACTTGGCCAACTTGAAATAGATATTTGTTCAACTAGCCAGAAAATCGGTAGCTATTGTGTTTCTGTATAAAGGTGGTAATGGGTTTGTTTGGATAAAGGCATTTGGTATGGATTCACATTGCATATTTTCTCAACAAACATTTTGCTCAATCCGTTCGAATTATTGATCATGTGAAAGGTGTAGGTAAAGTATGATTTTTAGACGAAGGAAACTAGCAGCTAGGAATTGCACTGTTTTGTGAATTTGATCCCTTATAGGTTACCCAAACACGTTTAAAAATGCTTATGGTGTTACCGTTATCCGAAGAGCAATCTCGGCTTTAATATCGGTAGCCTTATAGGGATCAAATTCACAAAACAGTGATCTTATTAACTTTGATCTTAATTTAATCTTTCAAAAATTGACATCAACACCTGTCAGTTTAATTTTCTTAATTAAAAAAAATAACTAGTTTGAATATACTTTTTTTAATACAGAAGGTGTTGACGCAATTTCTATTCACCACCTTATGAAGTCCACGATATTAAAGCCGAGATTTCTTTACGGTTACGGTAACACCATAAGCATTGTTTAAACGTCTAATAACAACACTGGTGCATCGTCGGAGCTGTAAATAATACTGATAGTGTAATATCTGTCCGGTGCATAGTGAGTGCAGGCCATTTGCATCGGTACTGCGACGAAACAGCCTCCCGAGGAATTTCATAAAAATATCTTAGCAGCTTAGTGTTTCTTTAATATACTGGGCATATATTTCCCGTTGTCCTATTATGGAGGTTGGGTGGAGATATATGTGGCAGATATATTTATAGTTTTCGAAATTTGTAATTTTAAATTTAACATTAGTGATGTGCAGCCGTAGGTATATTCAAATAATTGCGATAATGTCATATTAAATAGATGTGTCCATATGGCGCGCATGCCTCACCCGAGCAATCATATTATGACATTACGTCTATGCGTTCCGACGTCAAAAGTGAGTGCTCGCTCGAGGCATGCGCCTGATGAAGACGCCGCCATTGAATATTCTTAGACAATTTCGTTTTTTCATGTGACTAAGTTGGCAAACAAGCGTACGGCCCGCCTGATGTTAAGCAGACTTATGTCACGCATTATTTCGTGCCGATTCGCTCTATCTCTTACTTCATGCATAGGAGAGAAGAAGTCAAAATCGATTTATCTCGTGTTTTGTGTTGTCACGGCCGGCTACCAGTGGTCATTCACTATATGTAGATATACAGCGCAAAATTAATACATCCCAAATTTGAGTTGGGTACAAGTAGACGGAAAGTCAGACATGAATAATCCTGGAGCCCTAATATTAACTGAAACTAACACGTTGACAAAACAAGATCTAATTTACTAAGACATACATCTTACCCTTCAAGCCTATCAACCAAATAGTTTATACCCCACATCAATTTACCATATAACTTTATTAGCAGCGAACTGCTGACTGATGCCTCCAAATGAAAGATATCTCTCACAGAAATTAGCATTCATAAGCAAACTCGGACGACATAAATAACATCTGATATTCGCTTCATTACGTGTCACGATAGAGATTACTTGCTATGGCCATCCAGTTTATGTGACGCCCACGCTACTCGCAAGCGGTCCGAAGATTGTTTTAGATTAGACAGTTATGAACGATATAACACTATAATAAAAAAGCGATTCTTGAAATTAACGCGTTGTCCCACGTGGTCACACGTTATAAAATAGAAATATATTTTTGGTATTAAATTCACTGGAGTAATGTTGATATTTTTTAAGCTTTTTGTACCACGTATTAATTCCAGTTAATGGCAGACGAAATGAGTACGTATCTAGGTACTTGTATTTGATATGAAAAATGGTTTAGATTTAATTGTTCAACGGTTGCCCTCTTAGACACCCTTAGATAGGTACTTCACCAGAAATTCTAACTGAAGTTTGTGGAAACGAATCTATACTTGGTAAAGTATGTTCTAAATACTAATTACTCTGACTAAAGTCATAAGAATTTCAAGTTATTTTACTATTACAAATCCTTGATAGGTAACAATTGCTTTCAGTAATACGTCCCCTCACGTAATAATTCCCTAGACCTCTATCAAACTACTCTGTATTCGAGAGTCGGCGAGTTGTCTAGTTACTTTGAGAATATTGCCATATTCCTTTGGCCACAAATACGGTGTCTTATGTCCCCGTCTAGCGAATATCATCTAGATAGATATATTTTATTGACAGCCACTTGGCAAACGCGTGGACGCAGAAAGTACGATTAGATACCTTATTTTGATGCAGAATCTAATGCAGAGAAGTTCCCTCTTATAATGTTATTTTAGTACAAAATGACATCTGAAGAACGTTTTTATAAATTCCCAGAACAGTTGAAATCGATTAATTAATTACGGACTAATTAATGAATATATCTAGAAAAAAATTATCGGGAGACGTAATTTTACCCATTACACAATACCAACGACCGCTTGACGCAGTGTTTCGAGTATATGCCGCTTGGTTCACTGTATCGGGTGGTTGCGGGTTCAATTCCCGCCAGAGGCTAATTTCGGAAACAGCATTTACATTATTTGCCCTGAGGGGCTAGCCAAGTGGCATGAAAGCTAATCGAATAGAATAGAATAGACTTCACAATGTATGGAAATGTCAAACGTCGCTATGTAGATCAACAACAAGTTTCTATGTAGATCACGTGACTTATGTCATTTCCATACATGAAGCGTAGCGATTTGAACGAACGCTCGTAGACGTCAGCCACTTGTCTAGCCCTTCTGGTCTGGATGCCACTGGGATCGCCCCCAGTCCATTGTATGGTAGCCATAGTACAAGCGTTGCTTAGTTTGGGATCATAAATAGATGTTGTGTTAATCTGGCAATATCGCTGTTTGGTGGCAATTCGTACCAAAAGCAATTTTGTAGTACCTATCACAGATCTCATAAAGCTTTCCATTTCGTTCAAAATAAAATTTGCGATAAGACACTTCTTTATTATATCCATAAAAAGCAGTCTTAAACTACACTAAACCAACGTGAAACTTCGGAGTAAAATCCTTAAGTAACTATACTCTAAAGTTCCAAAGCCAGTTCCACTTTTTACTCAAAAATCGATTGGCCCGGTTATCCGGGCTTGCTCAGGCGAGAACTCGCTATAATAACATAACTCCGCTACCGAAGCGAGCTAGTTCCTCTGAAAATGCATAGGTTTCTATTAAAATGGTTTTCGTATGAGCTAAACCGAAGGAATTGGAATCAGTTCGAATGTCGCGTGAAAAATTGCGGATGAAATATAAATAAGTTTTCAATTTTATTAAAATCTGGTGACTCGACGTGGGTTCACACGAGCACAGTGAATTATCACAAGTGCAGAGCAAGTCCAATACATTTATCCATTAGTTATTATCATTAGTGACCAACCTGGTGTAAGAGACCTTGGCAGTCGTTAAGGCCTTGTTGGAGGTCTTAACGACTGCTGTCTAGACGACAAAAACTACTGAAAACGACTTGCCCTCCGAAGCATAGAGATGCTCATTTCATATGCCATTAAATGGTCACCCAACTCTGACTGACCTTCCCACGTTGCTTGACTTTCAATTGATTACCGATCAGTGATTAGTAAATCACTAATTACAGCTGGCTATGAGCGGCTACACTAAACTGAAAACGGCCTATATTTAATGTCTCCAGACGTGCTTTGAATAATAATTCCTTTTTAAATGATTAAAACTCGTAGTAGTAATATTTGTTTAGAAAATACGATTATTACGTGACATGCATCGTTTATGCTAATATTGTTTGCTTTTACTACATCAATGGTATTTAACTATGTTTAGAACAATATTACTACGCATATTGACGCATACTGAACTCGTATTAGGTTATTAGAACTTCGAAGGGAAATTAGATTCACTTAGCTACTTTGTTTCAACGTAAATAAAGGGGGTTGTCGTAAAACGATAAAAATCTTGCGCTTTGACACAAATGACGTAGTCGCTATTTCAAATTTCGAATGCGTCCTCTCGCATGACATCAGCATAAAAGGAGCTTTGAGCGGGCTATTCTCACTTATTTCAAATGTGTTGTGATGCTCCCATTCGTCCCTAAATGTTGCAGAATTGTACAACGAGATTGTACAACATTAGTAAAAATATTTTCCATAGTAAAATGTTATAGAAAAATTACAAAAATAAATTCAGTTCTATTTTTCCCATAAAATGACAGTCTGCAAAAATATCAACATTATACGGCTGCCAATTATCCTAATTGTGACCTCAGTCTCGCAAAATTTAATTGAGTGACCTAATTGACTTACGAAAAAGTCAATATTTTAATCAGAGCGTCGCGTCGCGCCGTAACATGACCCCGGGGCGTACGTGTGTCTGATTTTATTTTAACAGACAAATTGAATATGGAAGTAGATGGTTAATGAAATTGGCCGTGGAAACTAAAATTAGCTCCGTTGAGAATAACCCATTGAAAAAACGTGGAGGGGAACGTCGAAATATAATTTGCAATAAAGTCGGCACATGATTTCTCACCGAGTTTCACCCTTGACTACTTTATTACTTTTCTCTGAAGCACAGTCCTTAATATTTCATTCGTGGATGTATTTTGCTTCTTGTACGGAGTGCCGATTGTTAGCCTTTTTTCCGCCATTGTGCTGCTTGATGGCCGTACTGAACTGTGTTGAACTCATCTTTCAAAAATTCGAATTCAGAATACTTCAAACCAGACAATGTTTATTTACAGGTAAATTACGTTTTTAGTTTGGAATTTAGAGAGGTGTTTAATTTGAAAGTTTTATACAATAAAGTAGTAGATCTGTATAGAAAAGTCAATATGAAACTCCAATTTGCGTTCGGAGCGCTGTCGAGCTTATTTTTTAGCTCTCACAGTCCGATCGGAGCAAGCTTTTAAATTAACAAAAGCATTCTGTTCAACAGCGAGCGCATTTAAAAGTTGCTAAGCGGACTGCGTTCGTATTTATTTCCATGCAATTTCCGCGATCTCAAGTTTCATTAGGAAAGCGAAAGTTTGATAGCGTTTCCAGCGCTTGTGGCGCCCGTACCGCAACGATCAGCCGGCCGCAGTGAATAGGCTTCCACTTTATTTATGCCTTTTTTTGTTGCTCAAAACTTAGCCTTCATGCATACATATAAACTCAGTGTTTTGAATTCACTACCTGTTGTCCCGATAACTCGTAATCTTACTTATTGATCTGCCGCACAATTTATAAACGCAGTAAGTACAACTGATTGCTTTGGAACTTACTGCGTTTATAAATTGAGCGGCAGTCATGATGGCGTACAGTTTACTATGTATTTACTTCAAGCATTTTTATGCCATTAGGAATAAAAAAAATATACTATCCACCTACAAATGATATTAGTACCTACTACTCCAGCAAGCCAACTAGGAGCCTGTCAAATGTGACGTCACCCGCACAAAAAGGCGGTGGCGGTGGCGGTGTGCGGGCGGTATGCGGGCGGGGAAGCCGCATTCCACCCGAGCTCCTAGTTGGCGTGGTGGAGTAGTACTTATAATGTTCAGACTATAGACTGCACCTCGGCCAAAGAAGTGACACAAAAATAATAACGCTTTCTAACACGGATTAAACCACGAATCCATAAAATGGCCGCTTGCATGTTAGCAAGCCCGGTGGTAACCGACTTGAACTTCATCATACCAGTTTCGTATCGCTTCTCGTTGCCCGTACTCTTACACTATACGGGGTTATTAAATTTTTGCTTCAATTTATTATCAACGTTATATCTTCTATGCAAAGTATGAATTATCAGGCTGACAAAACCATTTCTTAGATATTTATCAACACTATCAACGAGGTCAATCGGCTGCGAAACTCTACGTACCCACATAAATCGCTTGTTTGTATACCAACATAGAAATACTTTGCCATCATACAAGTATACGAATCACGACAAAGAACGTGTTACCCAGTCATGTAACCCTCTATGACGAATCTATCTTTATTTATTTGCCGACTGATTTTACTCTTTTTGGCTCCGACTTAAAGTCGAGGGTCTAGCAAGGCGTAATTCTCAGCGTCCCGCTGGGAACAATGTTGGCGGTTATCTCCGCATCAGATTGAGATAGCAGTGGGGTCAAGTTCGGCACGCGAGCAAATACGAGTAAATGCTAGTTGACGAATATGGTATGGGAGTCGCTACAGCACTTTTGGGAGATGGAATTCGTGATGGGTGATTTAATTGAGGAACGTTTGGTTGATGTAATAGTTATGGTTAGGGCTATCGATGTGACTGGCGGTTAATCTTATGTAAAATTGGGTGCTAAAATAATTGTATTTTTATAAAAAAATTGTTTGACTGTGTTTAGTTGTAGATGGCGTAGGTACTTACTTGATTTAATTTCAGAAATCTATGAGGATCGTTAATATTTTAAGTGATTCAGCACTTTTCAATTTTAGAACATACTTTATAGCCGATGTTTAAAATAACAAAATGAACGATTCGAAAAAGTATAACACAACAATATTCCGCACGAGTCACGAAGTTTCCCTATAAAATACAGAGAATCGGCCTTAGTGCTCAAAGAACTCATGTTTTCTTATAGATAGGTACAAAATATCCAAGAAATATTCGACTTTTAACTGACGTGAATACATAAGCACTTCCAAGACGGGCACTGTGAAGTACCTATCCTTGCACGTTACGTGCACAATTTCGTTCCAATATCCCTCAAACGTTGTAAGAAATAGGTTACAATTCGATATACCGCAATAAAACCGCATTGCATGTACTTTTCTTTCTACGTCACAGTGTCTGGTCTACCTAAGATTTCCACAATTTATGGATCATATCGGTTCTTATCATTGGAACACGTTTTACTGGAAAAATTATTATAGGTATGTATAATTGTACAGTAACCAATATTTCTCCACAATCTCGGAAGTAGTTTGTGATTATCTATGTCTACGTTTATACATTTCAGGTTTCTCTATGTTGTATTAGACGGCATTTGGTTTATAATAGACTTTTAAAATTGCTTGTAATCTCATTGTAAGCAAGTACCTTCATAAAATTTATGGTAATAACCCAAATTGAGTTATCGGGAATAAATTTTCGTTAAGCCAACTTCTTCAATGCATATTGATGATTCAACTTTTTCTAGACTTAAATCCATTCATTTGGTTAATTACGATTTGAACTGCTCCATTTGTTAATTCAACTTAGTTCGCGCCTACTTCTTATTCATAATTAGCGCTCTAGTTTCTAAATTCATTTGTTTAGAAACGTGAGAACTGAAGAGGGAATTTGGAAGCCTCAACAGCGATAGTAGCATACCGAATAGAGTTGTATGTGAGATTGAACAGGCGACCAAAGGTAGAGGAACCCCATCCTTATTCAGTTAGACGGTACATGGCATTCGTGACTTACATTCTGTATAAAACAATACTCGGACAAAGGTTCTGGTCAGACGCGAGCAACAAAGGAACAATGCGGCCGACGGGAGATGCCTTTGCTTCATTTCGATTGTGGACAGCCCATGCTCATACGAGACCAAACGACTCATAGCTACTTCTATTTTATTTTTAATATGGCATTCCATTCAATCATGCAATTTAGCATTGCTACCTAGACAGGATAAAATACTAAAATCGGATCCAGAGTGTCTCTATTAAAAATAAAAGTAATTTTATTTTTGGGAGGATTATCTGAAATGATTTTGCAGCTAGGTAGAGAGAGATTATTTGTTTAGGGCCAAGTTAGAGCAGTAACGGATCGTTTAATGTGATGGTAACAATCGGTTACTAATCTAACGGCCGTTAGTGTGGTAAACTTGACAGATAAAATTGTAGTACTTTCCGGTATTACCTGACGAAAGACAAAAATATATCTCCCAAAAGTTTCCACAACGAAATAAAAAACCTAATAAATGACTGGAAAAATCTGTCACCATCCAACATTTTAATCTATTATCTGCGATGAATTCCTGCGCTGGCACGCCGTAGACGAACAAAACTGATGAACGTATTTCGCGAATGCCACAAAGACCTTTGCTTGCGGGCCACCCATGAATAGGTTGCAAGACCATTGTCTGCCGATCGATGCTGACGATTTGACATATTGACTTTTGAGGTCTTGATTTTGCACAATCTCTCCATTCACCATGTTCTCAATGGCACAGTTGGGTCAGGTTAAACAAATGTGGTATGGGATGACAGTTTTACTGTTGTTATTAACCGCACAATTTACGTTTGCTGTGACATTTTTATAAAAGGTGATAAATGGCACAGAACAAAATCTAAAGCGACATAATGGAATCGAAACCGAAACAGACATCGCCCAAAATGTATTCAAACTCCGTTTTTATTTGCTATAAACTAAGTATGAATATATTTCCCTAATTGGATAATCCTAAGCGTGAGCAATGGTTACCAAACAATTCGAAAAATGTATCAAATTATTTGAAGTAAGCTTGACATAAAAGTCACGTAATTTACATTTTACGTCCAAAATATCCGCATTGCATCCACAAGTAAATTGCATTATCATTGTCGCCTGAATTTACAAACGCTCTAAACGAGTGGTGCATGTGTGAAGAACGTATAAACAACGAGTATACAGGGCTGGTATATCCATTACAATGCAAATTCGGCTCCGTAGAATGAACGAGTTACCTGTCCGCCATCCAACTTTTTGCATAGTGCGGTCCCCAAAATTGGACTATGACCGAGTTTGGTTGCAGTCAACGTATCGTACGTTGACGGCCATCGAAATTCTGAAACTATTTTCAGAATCTGCTAACTTCGTGACAGTACTATTAGGAATGAATAGCGGTTTCTCCATGTTAGATAGACGTTATTCTTGTGGGATCTTTATGGCCTGAATACTTTCAAATGCCCAATTTAATATCACAAAGTAAAGGGGTGTTTTCAGAATGCAGAAGTGACTCTTTGATAGTTTATGAGTTGTGTTACGGTTGTTTGATATGTAGGTACATTTTCACAAGAGCTAATTAAAACTTGAAATAGTTATATCGTTAGAAGATTAAAGGTAATAATATAATAACCTAAATTTGTTATTTTCCACCGTACTCAATTATTCATACGTTCATTACACCCAAGAGAAAGTTACAAGTTACCGTTAATTATTTCAAGGTCGTCTCTAATTCAAGGATAAAACACAACTGAATTTAAATTGAGTAGGTACATACTAAATCGAGTTACCATGAGCTCTCACGAATTTCTCGTCTCAAATTAACCTGGCACCACCAAATTCGTTGTGACTAATGGTGTTATTAGTCTCGGGCCGTGTGTTCATAACGCGTGCTGTATTATTCCACAGGCTACTATATATCTTCGAGTGAACTCGTTCTACTTGAATGCGTGTGCGAATGTAATGACAAATATGGTATACCTCAGTGGTAATAAAAACAAAAATTCCATGAGTTGAGATAAATGGTCTGTTTAGAACAGGTTTCTTCTACTAAGACTGTAAAAATTTAATGTATAAATAACAGAATTAGAATTCAGATTATTTAATTAACTTCTTGACTTTAGATAATAGAAAAAGATCCCAACAAAAGAAAGTATATTGGATACGGCATCTCGAAATATTATTGGTAGTTTCTCTACAGTAAGTTATTTGCTCCTTGTAATTTTAGAGCAATAAAACCAAAATAAACCCTCTATACAGTGTTTGAATTAGTGATCAAAGCTATTAAGTTGATGATTATGAGTCGTTATATGACAGTAAATTTGAAGCTGCATTGTGTACATTCCATCATGGGAGGCGAAATTTAATTGCGCGTCATTACGTCGCCGACGAAGCATCAAACATTTATCAATATTGACTAAACTCTTAATAAAGGCTAATGGACGCTGTGTGGTCAGAGCGTATATATGGGAGGTATACTCATGGAACCTCACTGATTTTATTTTGATTTAAATATTAGAGTTCTTGTGGATTTCGACCAGTCTGGCTGGCTGGGTCCGCACGTTATGCGCTGTGGCGGGGTGCCAGCTTCCGGTTTCACGTGTGCTGCGAAAGGGAATAAATAATTGACTAATGTACATAGTGTACGTACCTAACTAGTTTTCTAAAGGTATAGTTATATGATTCATAATTTTAAGGTCCATGACTCCCATGGGCTCCAAAATATACAATTTCTCACATCTTTTTCTCGCTACAGTTACAATAATATCAGATACCTTACAAATAACACTGTAACAACTTCTAAATGCTATAAATTAAATAAACTTAAAAATTCAAGCCGCCAATTTTATAGACATTTTTAAGCAGTTAACAATGGTTTTACAAAGAATTTTTTGGAACAAAAGCGATTTGTAATACTAGTGTAAGTACATCATAACTTTCTATATTATGGTGAGAATAATTTAGGAGGTCGAATGGAGTTAGTTCTACATAAGTAGACCTCCGGGAACAATGTTTAATGTTTGTAAAAAAGTATAAAAAATATCATGTCCTGATTAATCGATGGATATAAAGCGACACGGGAAATATTTTTGTGCATCGTTAGTTAGATGGCGTGCTCTATTCTCTTCTGGCACGTGTTACTATTATGGATTGCGTCTCTTGTGCGTTTTCCTGTTTGTATTAATCGTGTAAGAATGGTACATTATGTTAAAAGCATGTTGTATGAATTCATCACTATAAGAGCTCTAATAGACGACGTAACAACACCTCGCATTTTTGTAACATAAAATAAGTTCATTACTTTTCCTCTCATAGACTTCTTCTGTCTTTAAAATCTTGAGCATTTTTTTTTCTTCTTCGCAAAAATAATTTTCGAAATAAAGTAATTCCAGTTCTCATTTAAAACATCAGAAACATAAAACCGTTAAAATTAGGAGTGTTTCAGAGAAAATACTTCTTAATGATATTTCAAATAGTCTTCAAAATTATACAGTTCAATTAGGACTTAGCGAAGCAATGAAAATGAGAGAAATTAGAACGAAATATGAAACGTTTCCAGAAACATTATTTATAGAGAGAAATATAAACTCAACACAATTAAAACCAATACTTTATGTTGTCTGGGATTTTATTGATAGTGTATTAACTTCACATGCGATATTAAAAAGGATATACGATTTTATTACACTTTTAATATACGATTTCGACTTTTTAACAGCCATTAAATAAAAGTAAAATATAACTTATAAATATCGGGATTGCTGGCAAGTAATCCTATGGAAAAGGTACATAATAGACTAGACTTGATATTATGTACTGCGTTTATTGATTTTTATCTCTCTCGCTCCCCTCTATGTAATATACAGTTTGTAAATAATGTAGATTATTTTAGAATCCGCTAGACAGTGGACAACCTGAGACAGACAACCTGAATGAATCCACCTGTTTAAAAATACTGAAAATTATGTTTCAAAAAACTTCGAGCTGTCAACATTTTTGAAAGATCACCTTTTGTTAGTTCTCGAAATACTACGTCCGCACTCCGAAGAAATATGAAGTCGTGACGTTAATTACACGCGCCGGTATGCGTGTGCGCAACGAAAATGTTTGTTTATTTTAATGACAGTTAAATCAAAACTAATGTTTACCCTGTCTGTTTGATTGATTGTTGCTAACGTAGAGAGAGATGGACGCAGACGGACGCGCTAGAGGCCTTGGGCTAAAAATGTAGAGATGCGCAAGCATGGATAAGTGATGTTTATTCAGTGAGAGAAAATAATAGCTACTTGTGTGTTTTGTTTTTAAGGGCATATTACATATTGATGAGGTATAATTGTAATTGTAAAGCGTCACAATTGTACGTAACATTTTTAATTGTATCTTATGTATTTTTAGGTTGTAGAGTTATATTAGTTTTGTATAGTGTTTATCAATTATAACATATCGTGTATTGGTAATTGTCATACAATATTCTGAGACCTCTGTGTGTGGAATAAAATGTAATAAAAGATACAATTAAGATAAGTAAATTAGGTACTCACAGGGAGATGCTTCGATCTTTAAATTAAGTCATAAAATACAATTACTTATCACTGATAAGGTTATTTTACTTACAACTTAAATAAAGTGAATTTTATACTAATTAAGGGAATGGAAATCTGTTATCGAAAATTTAAATTTCGAATAATTAAATCACAATTTTCCGTTCCGATAGAGCTAGTTTAATTGGTCCTTAGCTTCAAGCTCTTGAATAAACCAGTAATCTTTGTGGGTTATTTGAGGACTGGAAATTACTATTACCTATTCAAATATTTTTAAAGATACGTACTAGAATTTAATTTAGTGTAAGAGTATCTAACTGACATGTTACTAAACGTAAATTTAAAGTAAGTACCTTACCTGACCTACATATTATAATATTTTTTTAAAAAGTTCGTCGAAAGAAACAACAGCATCCACTTATTAAAATTACTTTAAAGTAAGGTTGAGTTTTTAAGACTGAAGTCTTAAAACTGCAAATAAATTGCACACTATATTTTTAATTCTATTTTTACCCCTATTCGTTTAACGCGAACGACGAACGTCCACATAATTCTTTAGCATTATCTCCGCCCCGGCCCGTTCGGTCGTGGTGTTGATAAACCTTTATTTAATAAGGTGACTAAACGCATAACTTCAACGAGATAGAGTCTCCGACACTTGTTTAAGTGTAAACTGCTGTTCTTTTGTGATAACGCGTCACATTTCGATAATTTAGCACGAGGAGCGGCCGGAAAACAGGTTTAGTATCGACACTATAAGACAATTTATACAAAAATACAAGAATAGATATTCGGACGGTTAAGAAGGAACCGTTTCTAATTTCAACCTTGTGGACAATGAGCCCTCAAAAAATATACATATATCGGATTTTTTATGGTAAATCGATTGTGGTTTATCGAGATGCAGTTTAGATGTAGTGATAAGTAGAGTAGTTGATAGTATAGATAACAATACAACTGAATGTTCATGTAACTTAACTAGCGATCTACGTCTAATAAAAATAGTGTAAATCACAGATTACGATCATCTGATAACGTAACAACTCTATAACAGATGTATTGTCCAAATGGATTTTTTACCTCGTCTATATAATTAAAAAAATTGCGAGTCTCGTATACTTCGCTTCACAGTATGATTAGTAACGGACAAGTTTATTATGGCGTTATTGGCGTTAACAAGTTTGGAATAAATAAAATGTCGGTTCTGCTATTCTGGGATTAAAAATACAAATTGGTGTTGTCTCGAAGTTGGATGCGCGCCGCTGGCTAAAAACTCATTGGAGGTGTTAAGACGATACAAGAAAAAAATGAATTTTAGTTTCGGGGTGTGGCTAGCGTCGCGTGAGCTGCCGAAGGATATATCCCTCTCGCTTAGCTAGGACAGAACAGCTATGGAGTAGACTATAATATAGTTATTTTTTGAAGGAACAATATTGTTTAATTCGTGCAATTAAAATAATATGTCCCAGTGCACCTTTTAAAATAGATGAAATGGATGAAAATATTCAAATATATTTTTTTCGTTTTATATGGGATTTTTATGTCGAGTGTATTTGAAAAAAATAATTTAATTTCTATGTTGTTTTTATTGCTGAAGACAAAGTAAGTCAAAAGAAGACAAACGATACCTACAATATGCTGATAGATACGTATAACAATATTTCGATCGTATAATAGCCTATAACCAGCGGACGATCCAGACGCGTCCAACGATATCTCATTAGTCAAATTATTATGATAAAAATAGTTTGGACGTTATACGGGAGCAGATGAACATACATACATATCGGTCAAAATCATAACCCTCCGCCCACCGTAGTCGGGTAAAAATGTACATACTCTGTGTCAGTGACTGACTGCCGGATATGAGTATCTTTTTCATGTTTCGTAGGCAAAGGAATACTTTGGTACTTAACTTCGATGCCGATCATGAAGTCATCAGCGGTGTCATAATATTTATTTTTACCATATTTAATTTATTTTTTAATTTAATTTTCAGTTTTTATTAATTTTATTGATTTAACCATGCATTTATTTATTGTTTATCTTTTTATCTTTATTTTTTTATCTATCAAAATCACCCTTAGACTGGTTACCGCCACAGGTGACAAGAGGGCTGGCTCTTTCCTTGCTCAAAAAATTCGCTTGACAACAGGAACAGCTTGAATACAGGGAGGACATGCAGCCAGTATCCCACGCGGACGGTATTTGTTTAATTAGGGGTAGGTTTTTATTTTATTGTATTTTATTTTAATTTATGTTATATTATATTGTATTTTAATGATAAAACATGAAAAATAAAAAATATTTTTTTATTTTTTTTAATTTAATTTTACTTTTATTTATTGTTTTATATTTATTGTGAAATTATAATAATTTTAATAATCAATATTGGACTATGTCTGAAACAAATACATTGAATTGAATAATTTAAATACAAAAATTATCACATTAACTCGTTAAATCACGGTTTACACCCGCTAGAACGAAAAAGATCCTAACATGGTAGGTAGGACCTGAGGGTTGGCCAGTTAATTACTTAAAATACACTATATTTATTTCAAGAAAACATTCATAAGATCTGAAGGCGTCGGACTCGCACATAAAGGGTTCCGTACCACCGTAGAATAAACACATCAAAAATATCAAGTTTGAGACTTGATATTTATTTTTAAATGTTATTATATTTTTAGTATTTGTTCTGCACCGGCAACAGAAATACACATTCAGTGAAAATTTCAACTCTCTACCTGTTACGGTTCGTGAGATACAGCCCGCGCTGACAGACGGACAGACAGACAGACGGACAGCGTAGGCCTAGTAATAGGGTCCCGTTAGCACCCTTTGGAACCCTAAAAAGTAGCCTATGTTCTCCGCCAAGACCCAGTCTATCTCCATACCAAAATTCATCAACATTGGTTCAGCGGTTTAGCCGTGAAAAGGTAACAGACAGAGTTACTTTCGTTTATAATATAATAGATTGAATAGGACGGACAAACATTTTCCTATCCATATCTGTAATGTTATTTTTTACGATAATTTATTGATGTATGATATATTTATTACTTGCCCATCCATACCTACAACAAACGCAATAAAGCGACTCCATTGTTTTGACAAGCAATGTATTCCCACTGTCGGCCCAAGACCATGCTGCAAGTATATAACAGTAAGCGAAATAGGGAGTTTTTACAGAAATGACACGAATAACTATGAAATGACAAGAGATGACACAAAATGACAAGAGATGAAAAGAAATTACACAAGACAAGGAAAAGCAAACGAAAATCACGCTGCAGTGCAGGTCATAGGTTCGATTCCTGCACAGGACATGCAGTTGTGTGCATGAACATGTCCGCATGTCCCGAGTCTAGGTGTAATTAAGTGTATATTTCGTTTGTATTTACAAACAAAAAGTAGTATATGTAGTAATATCAGTTATCTGGTTTCCATAGTACAAGCTCTGCTTAGTTTGGGATCAGGTAGTCATGTGTAAAATAATTTCCAAGGATATTTATTTATTTATCATAGGCGTCGGCGGACTGTAAATACTGTACTGTACCTGTAATGTGGCACGACCGTAATATTTTTTCGTAATATTTTTTAAAAAATCCTTCACAGGTCCGACGTCGAACAAGTCCGAGCGGACACTGACAATACAAAGTTAGAGAGAGACATGGTTAGTTCAAGTACTTAAAATGTGAGATGGCGATATTGTGCGCGCGCTCGGAAATAAACAACGTAAGCGCCAAACCACATTTACTTGAATTAAAAAAAAACTACTTCATGAATTAAAATATGGTTGAAGGGTAGTTTAGATATCATTATTTGCTATGTTTTAGAAATAATTTCGTGATCTAAATCGTAAAAACATCGTGGTAGCAAGGAAAATTGTAAATAATTAGAGCTCATTTCATAATTTTTTTTTATCGAGAAAATTTCGTCAAATCGTGATTTGGATTTAAAGATACTCAAGATAATATAGTCAAAATTCATACATCTAAATATAAGATTCCTAGTCCACATACTTACTTAAAGAAAAAGTAGAATAGAAAATCAACCAAATTTCGAACCCTCCTCTTAAACCCGCCTTCGATAATTAGGTAATAAATATTTATAAACGGGGCGCTCTGGTCCGTCAGAGGCCGGTGTTCGCTTTTTGCTCTTGCAACGTCAAAGGAGTTCGTGTATCGAACATCCCATACCATTTGCAAATGTGGAAACTTTGCTAACTAATTCCAAACCCTAACGTAAAACGCAAAGGTCCTGTTTCTAATGACGAAGGAAGTTGGTTGAAACTTTTAGTTTTCGTCTGAGTTGAGTGTGAATAATAACTGAGTAAATTATTTGAAACTGCAACACCAAAGCTGTTCAGGATTCCAAGGTAAGGCCCGTAGCTCGAGTGCAATATTTTTGTTTTTTTTATACCAGTAGCGAATTTAAATGAAGCAATAAGAGGAAAATGTAACAGCGATCGTGCGAATTTAAATATTACAACCGACATTATTGGTAATATCGGAAAGAAAGGGGAGAATTGTAATAATAAAGTACTTACTTCCTTTTTATTACGAAAGATTGAGAAAAGTGAAGGTTACCGAAAGAGAAATCGGACTAATAAATTGTATGGTCTACCTATAGATTGATAGAATATTTGAGTCATGAAGGCAGAATATAATTTATTAAATAGTTTATTTTAGTGTAAAGATAACTTTTATTTGATACCTACTAATGTCATTTCATGTTATAACGCTATTATGTTGACGACCGCAGTGGTTCGAGCATAGGCCATTCACTGCATAGGATGGTTGGGGGTTCGATTCCTGCCAGAGACAAATTTAGAAAACGGCCTTTTCATAATTTGCCTTGGTCTGTGTGTCACTGGGTTCATCCTCAGTCCATTGTACAAGCGTTGCTTAGTTTGGGACCATACAGCTGGTATTTAAATCTGGCGATATTTATTAGATTTGTGCTTACTATTTAAATAACTTGTCATTAATTTGATTACTCAATACATTATTCTATAAACATTTCAGACGGCATCGTCTCCATACAACACAGGCTGTAAAAACTTAATAATAAAAGTCTCGATAAATTAAATGTACATCGAACAACAACTTAGTTTTTGGGTCGCAACGTTGATGAGACACATATTGAGATAGTAAAAGCGTTTTACGTTTTATTACGGGAAACATTCCCGGTTTGATTGCATGCAGCCAGATACCGCCGGTTCAGATTCGAGGAGACACTCGGTTGTGGCCGCGTTTGTTTGACTTGGACAGCCACGGTGTTTGTTTAATCGGACACACAGAAGAATGTGTTGATATAACGATTTATAAAAAGAAACGAGCGTAAATAGCCGATATTGGTGTTGATGATAGAGATGCTACGTTGCCTGATATTAGTAAAAAGTTAGAGTGAGAGCCATAACACACCGGGACGCCAGGCGACGTCGCCGGTCACGTATCCAAACAATTTGTATGGCACTTAGGTTGTTGGGTTCATTTCAAAATTGGTGTTGATGATAGAGATGCTGCTATGAAATAGAGTTAAGTAATATAAGTAGGGCTCATAGTCCATAACGGTGTTCTATTTGTATTAAATAGTCTACGTAGACAATTAAAAGTAAATATAATGGTTCCGTAAAATGGCGTTCAGCAATAACATATTAAGAAACTGGGCGAGTCAATTAACAAACAAAAGCTATTAATTAACAGATACATTGCAATGATGCCCAAATTATCCCACACTGTTTCTCTCATGCCTAAACAAATTCTAATTTTATAAAACATGCCCAACGACCAGAACCGACTCCACCATTACCGGGCAAGAGTTACAAGGACCGAATTAAAATTCCATTCAAATTTGAACCTTACAATTAGGAGACTGGAAGCCAAATGTAACCCTGTCAAGCTATTTCAGCTACTAACCAAGCCACTTCTCTCCATAAAACCTTCCAATTATTTCCGCTCCCTAGTTATCGGCTCGCATCTCGCATCAATCCACTCGTATTACACAAAAATTTACGAGAATGAGACTTCTTCGGCCATGATTAACAATAAATTCTCGGTTAACAGCCCGATGTCAACCGTCTGCCTCTATCCATACTTTTATAAAGGGAGACACTTCCACAACAGCTGATTTATAGTATTTCTCTTTGTTTTGTGTTTGTCCTCTTTATTGTTTTATTTGCCGCTGCCCTTGCTTTTTATTTTTTTTAGTGGTCCCATTTTATTTTGAGACAATTTCTTTGTTATTTTGCCGCCATTGAGACTGGCTTTTTGATAATTATCATCGCTATCATTTACATCTGCTAAAGCGGTGAAATATTTTAAGACGATAAAATTTTATTGCCGCTGTGACCAGACGCATCTGCCCAAAATGGCTTGCAAAATGTTTATCTTGCACAGTTAATTTCTAATTCTAAACTGCTTCTGTATTTTATGAGAACAACCTTAACTTTGATTCTAGTAACAATAACATTGCAATATAAATAAGTATAGCAGTTTTCAGCTCCCTAATAAGTATTTAAGAATTGGTCGTAACAAAAACTCCCATCATTACAATCAGATAAAATAGAGATGTTACTGAGAAGTAACAACAGCGTACCATAATAAAATTGGTCCAATATCCTTAACAAGGCAACAAGGGAGCTAATTAAAATTTTAAACCCAATGACCGCTGTGAGACGTCGTAATAAAGTTGTCAAGTAGAAGGCAGTAAAGGCACAATGTAGATGTCAGCTAACCATTGTACAAATCAGTGAGCGATCAAGACAATTCCTTTAAAGACGTTTTAATTCCTTCAGGGTCGTCTAGTTAAATGGAAGACTTACTCTTTCACGAGTCTTGAAGCTAATGTTGTATCTCTTGTTCTGCTTGTATTTTTGTTCTTTGTTCTTCTTGTTGTGTTTTGTTTTGATTAGAGTGTATTAAAATCGAAATTAATTTGTGGATTTGCATTTTTTGCTAAGATTTGACTCTTCTATATTTAAAGAAATCCAATTATCCAATATAGTATCTAGAAAATTTGCCCGCCAGATTTTTTTCTGCTGCCTATAAATCCTTCTTGTAGTTTTTTGCCTTTTAATATAAAGGATTAAAGTTCATAATGCCGGATACTATTATAACGCCACTCAAATATTTAAGCCGATGCTAAAAATTAAGCAGAAAATTTCATAAGCACATAAATATAATATGAAATGAAAAATACTTGAAAAAACAAACGAAAATATATTGCAACAATTACATTTCTCTAGAACAGACGACAAAAGAAACATAGTATCTGTGAATTTTTCAGCATTGATATTTTTAATGTTTCTTACATTTTATGTCCCCAACTTATAGTGTATTTTGCTTCTTCGCTGGTCACAAAACTTAAACTTTTGTAAATATTATGTAAGTTTAAATATGGCATTCATTTGTTAGGACATATCTGTAAACAAATTTTGCCCATGTCCTTTGAGTTTCGTTTCAGTAAATAGCCATAACGTAATTAAACATAATATCCTGAATCTTGTAACATTATAAACTCAATTTTAACAGGACGTATTATATCTTGAAGGTTGGTAGGAAACAGGAAGTGAACCTTTGTTACAAGACTAAGGATAACTAGCATTTCCCAACGGTCCAAGTTTCTAGACATCAATATTAAACTGAAGTATTTAAGAACATTTTGTACCCCTTAATCCCCACTGTCAAAGTTGCAGATGTTCAGATTAGTTCGAGAGTATGCCCATTCATCAGAGAGTTGATCGTTTGAACGTCTTTAATAAGAACGGGGGGGGGGGGGTTGTACTACCTGCTATTTGCATTTCATTTCCTTGGGCTGGTAACTTAGCTTAACGACTGCTGTCTAGATGGCAATAACCGGGACCTACTTTTTACGCGTCAAGTATTCAATTTATTTTAATGTTTATACAAACTTCTACTCAACTGACATTACGTCTTATCATTTCTAATAACAATTGCATATAAATAATATAAGTTGCTCTTTATTGTTTAATTATAATCTCCTATAAGTAACCAATGTTTTAAAAGTAATGAACATTTTTTGTCATATTTATAGTTCTGTTAATCCAATTGTTCTATTTGTTAATTAACTTTCAGTGAAGCGACTGTAGCCAAGGGGTGAACAGGTTGGGCTAGCAATCAGAAGGTCCCAGGTTAGATCTCCGGTGGAACATGCACCAATGGATGATTTTTTATCTATGTGCATAATTTACATTTCGCTGACGGTGAGGGAAAACATCGTGAGGAAACCTACCTAACCCTCGGCATTAGGTAATAGTCAATTCCTGTATAAGTACACAGCGACAAGGTTCACCACCTGTCACGTTGGGTTTCTGACTATCTGGTGAAACGTGGGCTTTGAGTTGGTTAATACCTCCACAATGTGGTGGTGTATGGCCACTCAAGCCTCTGACTACCCCCGAATGGGGATAAAAGTCGTGACGTTACACATTTTTTTACTTTGAGTCATTCATATCGTACGTTCTTATATACGTTCAAACAAACGTACGTATATTCGTTCGTTCATATACGTTCTTATCATATTAAGGTATGTATGAGACAGGTGAAAATAAACAGCTATAAACTTCGAATCATTTTTATAGATTACCCTCTAATTTATTCGAACTCATAAAACTCATTCATCAAACAGAAACCAAATTATCGTATTATTACTGGCTCTAAAGTAGACCACAGAATAACGAATCGTACAGTCATCACACACGTCCTATTTATATAACAACATTAATCATGGACAACACGAACGTCTTCTAATTAAACTATATGGAGGCAATTAAAATGTACTCGATGAAATTTTTCATACAAAACATTGTTTCCTGTGGCCTGTGGCGGGTGTTAGGCCGGTCCGGCTTGGCCCCTGCTGTTTCAATTAAAACACTGACAATACTTCGAATGCCTGACCAGTCGATACCAAAACATACCGATTCTAGTCGTCATTGTATTAGGATGAATCGATTTTGATAGTTATAAGATCGTTGGAGATGGTAACGCTTAAATATAGTATTTTTTTAAATTTTTGTCGATTTATAAATGCTACATACTATAGCCTACATGAGTAAAAAAAATTGAGTTTAAGTTTGAGTTGTTTCTTTTTAATATTGAACTAAGGCAGCAAATAAGCGTATGGGCAGGGCGTAATAGCAAAGACATCGCTCGCACGTTGCCGATCGAAAAACGAGTGGGAAAGAGGGAGAGAAGGCTGTATAAAACAAAGAAAATCTATTTTCATTCTAAGTTGCATTTTGTAAAACAGCGATATTGACCTATGCGATCAAATACCTAGGTACGCGGTTTTTGTTAAGTGCCTTTTTTATGCCTCAGAAGAATGCTTAAGCTCGTTAGCCTGCACAAAAATGATAAGAGAAATAGTGCCTATTTGGTTAAAAAAGTTCTACATTATCGGGACTCTTAGCATTAAGGGTTGTTAAATAAAATGTCATACGAATCTTTTGTACCCCAGTTACCGAGTTTTGTTAATCTGACTTTCATAAAATAAAGTTAAATCATACTGAGGAATTAAAATTTGATTAAAATAATAGTTTCCTAACAGATATTTAAAATTGGATGTAAAGTATCTAGACTGTTTACTCCTCGTTTAATCTTGTTACGGACCTCACGACGTACGCATGTGCCGACAGAGAACTGATACCATCTAATCCAGATTTCCCCCACTCTTTAATTGATTATTTCATAAAGATTAATATGACTCGTCGTTCTTGACAGTCCGAGGTATTGAACATAAAATTGTACCAAACAATCGTCCGTGAGTCACGATACCAATTTATGATGACCTCTAACCATCCCTTCTCGAAAATGATTTTTGCTTTATGTTTTTCGAGTTGAGAGGTCAATAAACAGCGGTTTGTTCAGTGGTATCTCGCTAATATTTTTCAAGTTCAATGTCGAATCAATTGAGTCCAATCTTTAGTTGAGCGGGTCATGTGTGTGACTCGTTTGATTGATAGAGTGCTTTTAATTGATTTGTTTAGATTTTTTATTTATACTTACCCAGTGGCCTTTGCTATTCGTTTTTTAACCACTTTAACCGTATAGTATACCAGAGCATCTACTGTGCTATTGGGTGCGTACACATGCTCCAAGCTGCCGCGCCCGAGTCCCGAGCCCTCAGTTATGACATTATGTCTATGCGTTCCAACGTCAAAGCTGACTGCTCGGGCGTGCGTTAAGGTAATAGTTATTTTATTGAAGTAGGTATCTGTATTTTTAAGTAAAATATATCAGCAATTTATTCCATGAATTTTGCTGGGTTTCATACTTTGAATTTCAAAATTGACTAAATTAATCATTTGTTATAAAACAATGACTGAATCGTTTACTCGTTCAAGTGTATTATTTTAATTGCACAATTACAATTTTAGAGTATTGTACCAATTACACACAATAAAGACTCATTATCTATCCCGTTATAAAGGAAGGACTACATTGTCTAATATTTAAACCATTTTTATCAATTCCACCGGAGACTGCCGTTCTAAATCCATTTAGGAGCATATAACCATACGTAATTTCGAATCGACGATTGTTCTAGATTAACGAACCATATCATTACGACTAATGAATCGATCGGTACGATCTTATCTGCCCATCAACGTCAGTCTAAAATCTATTTAAGAGATAAACATATGTGTACCTACTGAGATATTATAATGAGCGCATCGTGTAGGGTACTAAGAACAGTTATTGAATAAGGATGTAGTGATATTGCTTTTAAGTTTAATGGTAGGGAAAATTGTTGTTCGAGACATCTAAAATATTCGACTTTACCCAAATCAAATTAAAATATGAACACCAATTAAATGTAAAAATATATTTTATTCATTTGAGTATAAATAAATTGACGCCTGCACATGCGCCGAGCGGCGCTTTCAAGGAATCAGTTTTGAAATGTTGCCACCTAGGACCTAGACATAACGACACGGGGGCGGCTGCTCCGGGCGTTTGGACGTCTCTTTTAGTTAAAAACAGTAAAAGATATGTACTGACACATAAATTGGCGCATCCAGATGCCTCGCATGACTCGCCCGAGCACTCATGTGATGGCATTATGTCTATGCGTTCCAACGTCAAATATGAGTGTTCGGGCGTGGCATGCGCCTGTTCTGGACGCAGCCATAAAGTTGATTCTAATTTCAAATAGTGAATTAACAAATAGATAAATATACCATACCACTAAACCAAATCTCAAATAAAGCGGGTCCACAAAACGACGACCAAACCAGATGCACTTAGGGTAAATGAATCAAAACTCTTATCGATGCCACCTCATCGATGCGTTCGGTCTTTAGATAATAGAACGAGGTCGGACCCTCCGGGCACAGTCAATGTGTCCCTTACCTTATCTAGACATCTACAAGGGCCAACACGACATTAAAGGACTACCGACAACACGCCTAGTCTCATTGTGTTGGGGATATTATGTGGTCTTATTTCAAGGAATCTCGACATTTGAATTTCTCTTTTTTTTCTCTTTCTTTCTTTTGTATTTCGTATTTCTCCTTTTTGTACATATAAAATTTTTGTACTTGTATTTTATTTTGTATTTGACGGGCCCGTTGGCGTGGTTGGCGTGATGGCGCCTTTCACGCTGCAGGTCGTAGGTTCGATTCCTACCCGGGACATGCATTTGTGTGCATGAACATGTCTGTATGTCCCGAGTCTGGGTGTTTATGTATATTAAGTATGTATTTACAAATAAAAAAGTAGTATATGTAGTAATATCAGTTATCTGGTTTCCATAGTACAAGCTTTGCTTAGTTTGGGATCAGGTAGCCGTGTGTATAAAATGTCCCAGGATATTATTATTATTATTTCGAATTTCTCCTTTTTGTACATATACAAATTACGAAATTCGAAATACAAGTACAAAAATTCGAAATACGTACGTTGAGATTAGAATTGGAACATGATAGACATAACCATGTTGGTACATAAACCAAACCCAACTAAACGTATCGCCGTCTTTATCATGCACTTAATGCGTGAGCAAGACATCAATATTTTAGTGTTGCCAAATTGAGTTTAGTTGTAATTTTGTGGCTGAACAATTAACAATTATTCGAAATGAAAAAAAAATAATCTATATGAAAATAAAATAAAAATTATTCATGTTAGTTAAATCTTCAAATAAAACTCATCTAAAAGCACTAAATCATTGCTAATCCAAAAATATGATTCAGTTAAACCTCACTTTAAAAACATCAAACCCTTTTCAACTTAAACCCTCTGTTTAAAAAACATTCCAATGGACTTTTCGTTACCTTGCAACTAGTCTTTATACCTTATTAAAATGTTGTAAAAAAGTTAAAGCTCACCCTTGTTACTCAAGACGATTTACGATCGGGTGGACTTTAAAAAAAAAACTTTAATGCATCTGTTCGGTCCATTTAGCAGTGGTGACCGAGTTTGAGTGCACGTAAAAAAACCTAGTTCGAAAACAGAATTTCCGAGGGATTTTTTCCTCTTTGTTCTAATAAAATTCGAATCAGATAACGTGGACTTTTTATCTATCGTTTAGGCAAGTGATAGATATTGATATTCGATGGCCTATTTTCTGCAGATGTTGGACTTTATGAATATGCGGGGGCTTTGATTATAATAAAATTTCGTAGGCTCTTGAATATGAATCTATTGGTAATATTAACATTTCCAAGGTTCTAATTTTAGACGTGCTTCTATGTTATAAGGGTATTATAATAACATTATAAGGGGTGTTATAGCTGAAAACAGTTGTTACAAATTAATAAAGGAGCCTACCCAGTATCTAGCTTACATAATCGAAATGGGAATTAATTTATATAATACCAATATAATAATATTAATATGTATTGATGTATTATTTTACTAGAAATGGTACCTCCTCACATCGCACTCACCAGTCTTGTGCTAAGACCTCCACTACATGCAGCAAAATCACACACTGTTATCGCGGTCGCATTTCGACAATCACGATACGTATTATTCGCCAAAAAGAGTCGTATATTGTCAATACAGACATGATATCAAGATTATTTTCCGCGGAAGTCTGAGTCGTACTGTGTCCATGGACTCTGATTAGCAGGACATACTATTTTGGACAGTGACATGTGTCCCTCCTTCTCAGTAATATATTACTCTATACAGGGTTAAATCGAAATCGTGGGGGTTTTAAAATATGACTCAACACATGATTCAGAATATTTTTATTAAATAAAATATAATAAACTATTTTTTTTAATAATATTAAATAAAATTAAATATTTTTTTATTTAATATAAATAGTTTCTCAAATAAATAAATAAATTTTGGGAAACAAATAAAAAAATCTATTGATAAAAAAATATCGCTCGGGTAAACAAATAAGCAAACCATTTAACTGTTATACCTTACCTGGGTAATAAATTTTTATCAATTGATCTGTTGATTAATATTCCCTAAATATTCTGAATCATGTGTAGAATCACCGTTTAAAATATTGCCCACGATTTCGATTTCACCCAGTATAAAGTGTTAAGGCTCGTGCACACTAGGGCACAAGTCGCAATACATACAATATTGCGACTTGTATCGGGCACGTATTTGAAACATCGAAAAAAATAACATCGAATTCGCAACTTGTGCCGAAATCATGTTGTGATGCGAACGAGCCTTTATATTTAATCATAAACAAAAATACAAGAAATAAAAAATACAAAAAGCTGCAATGTTAGTCGATCACCGATACGATGAAAAACATCGAACACAATATTTATTCGGGTCCTACCAAATTTATGTCAAGCCGAATCGAGATATTGATTACACTCTAGAGGTTTTGAAGTCCTACGTTACAAATTTAATTGATTTAATGTCCAAGATTTATCAACACCTGGTTCATTTGCGGCAAATTAATGGTACCGTTTATGTTAATATCCATTCTTTGGTTCATTCGTTATACGATTTTGTAACTGCAGAGTTTTTATAGGTTCTTCATCTTGATTAGGAAAGGAACGCCAAATTATTTCACTTTATTTATGTTCTTGTTTGTTTGAGATAAGCGGTGTGTGATTTAGTATTGACGTAAAATTGGGTAAAACTTAATGAGAGACAGAACATTACTTGTCTTTTGATTGTTGTTTTGCATTAATTAATCATGAATAGGCGCGGCCACAAGTCCTATAGTCTCTGCATGGTCAGACATCAAAACTGATGACACGGGTGCGACGCTCGGTACATACATGTGGATGCGCCTATTTATAGATGATATCCTCAAACTCATTCTAAGACCGGAGCCGCACCGGTATCGCGTTTGCAACGCGACGATTTCTGAGGGGCTTGATCGCTATCACGTAGCTAACGCGTCGCGGTCGCTTTACCAGTGCCGCCTTAAGCCTTAAACTCTATCTTGAGTTTATTACAAAGTGTCTAGCAGAAATGCTTCACGTCATATTATGTACATGACATATATTTAAGCACTAGCTCCGTCTCACTCCACAAAGATACTTACCTATTACTTGGGACCTACTACATACCACGTATTTATCTAAGAAGAAAACAATTAATATTAAACAAGCAATAATTCCATTACACTCAGGCTTACCTAATTTGACACTGGATATTATAACCTATAACCGAAACGACGGCGCCAAGACGATATCGAATTATCTCATACTAACAATCTCGAAAATATCGAATGACAAAGAATGGACTGTTTATTACGAAATAACGATCTATCGGCGGCTAAGGCACCCGAAAATAAAACGATATCTAACCAGACGTATAAAATAACGGAGAAAAAAAGTTAGAGATTGGTATCAGAGTATTTATGTTGAGGAAACGACGAAGGCTCGCGTTTAAAGGTTAACGATTCCTATCAATTAAGGTTATGGGTCGAAGTGGGTCGACGGGACCCCCGCTGTGGCAGGATTTCGCACCTGTCCCTTTCGGTTTAGTTTTTCATGTCAACGGCACCCTAAAATGATTACAGGTGCAAACTGTTTGTAGGGTGACCATGCATTTGAAAACAAAGACATTCTTTGTTATTTCCTTTTTTATGTGACTAAGGTGGCCACAAGCGTACGGCCGTCTGCAGATGCCCGCAATACCAAAGGCGTCGCTCGCACGTTGCCGACCTGAATGGGAGTGGAACAGAGGGAGGGGAGGGGGGGTTGTTGGGCTTCCAGCTCCTCTCACTCGTCGTAGGAAACACACACGGGCCCGTGACGGGCCCGTTAGCGTGGTTGGCGCGGAGGCGCCTTTCACGCTGCAGGTCGTAGGTTCGATTCCTACCCGGGACATGCATTTGTGTGCATGAACATGTCTGTATGTCCCGAGTCTGGGTGTATATGTATATTAAGTATGTATTTACAAATAAAAAAGTAGTATATGTAGAAATATCAGTTATCTGGTTTCCATAGTACAAGCTCTGCTTAGTTTGGGATCAGGTAGCCGTGTGTAAAAAATTTCCCAGGATATTATTATTATTACACACAAACACATAGTAGTTACGCCGATCTTCTGTGAGAGGGTGGTACGGCCCCGTTTGAGCCAGTCCATATGTGAGCTAAAGTCAATTGCCTACAGCTTGGCTCTATCACTAATACAATTTACCTGTAGGCAAAAAAAAAAGTTACCTAATGAGATGAGAATGACCTTGTAAGATTAGAATAATTATTTTAAAACATGAAAATGTAGGGTTAAGAAAAAATCGCAAATCGTATCAATTAAGCAGTCTCATAAAATATTTTAAAGTTAAATTGTTCACACTTAAAATTTTACTCAGAACTGCTGTTTGTATCAACTTAAGTGAGAATACATTTAAGCCTAGAAATTTTAAATCTGCATTAAACAATTTTAGTAATGCTCGCAAATTATTTTAATGTTGTCTTAAGTGCTATCAGTACGAGAGTTTATTCCTTTAGATTGCCTTCATCTTTACTCAATCATTTTAATGGCGTCACAGCACGATTTTTAAAATAAAAATTATCCCTACAAGGTTAAAATCATGGCCACCGTCTCGTCTGTTTTTTTTTCTTATTAATATTATAAAACAAGGTCCTTATTTATAGATATGATAATTTTAATAGAAAGTGCCAATGCCCTACTGCGCGTGAGTGGAACAAATTGCTCGCGTGATATCGACGTTCTCGAAAACAATTCATTTTGTTAAACAGTATTAATAAAATATACATTTTATTCGAGCTTCGTGAGTGTTGCGTTTAATATTTACACGGAAACTTTGATTTGAACATTCCTTATTTATAGAGATTTATTAGGCCGGTATTAACCTTTGTTAGCGTGGTGAGAATCCGCCGTGTTTCTGTACCAGCAGATTTATTGTAGGTATTCGTAACATGCATATTTTATTAAGTAACTAACAAACAGTAACGTTACAAACTGTGTGTTGAAGAGGTAACGGAGAGGAATATGAAAGACAGCGTCGTAGCGCAAGGAAGTAGTGTGACAAAAGATTTAGTATGACAAGTAGGTAAAGTACCCGGAAAGAGATAAATCAGCTAGATACAGTTTTATATAGCATCATCTATAAGTAACAGGGATGACGCTCTACAAAACTGATTATATCTTTCTAAAAGCCCGATGTTACCTAGGTAATTGCTGCGAATTATTTGTCTCACAATAAGGACCTTCTTCGCCAAACCCTTTTACGTGGGAAAATCTTCATGGATACGGGTTATGTGTGACTCTCCTCCTCTTCGACAAACCCTGGGTCAAGAGTTCTAACAATTTTTAGACGCAGTAACAAGCCAAGTCTCTTACCCTCTCGTTCAAAGATCGAAGTTTAAATTTTGAAATACACAATTAAATTCTTTATCAAATAACTTAAACGTAGGTACTTGACACTGATCTTAATGCTTTATAATTAAAATGTTGTAATAGATAAAGAAACACTACGCTTAGTACACTCGGTATTCGATCCCATCTT
This sequence comes from Drymonia ruficornis, assembly GCA_947859195.1. Classification (NCBI taxonomy): domain Eukaryota; kingdom Metazoa; phylum Arthropoda; class Insecta; order Lepidoptera; family Notodontidae; genus Drymonia; species Drymonia ruficornis. The sequence goes on along the minus strand of OX401915.1, from coordinate 8,237,370 downwards.
AATTTAAGTAAACACTCCCGTTTAATGAACAGACACTAAATAAGAGGATCTTTGATGACATTTACGTTTTCGTTCGGCTTCGTGTAATTGTATTTGTTTAGTGGAAGTGAACCTTTATTGGGAGAAGCGAGCGAAATTATTCCAGAGAATGCCTGAAACTATATCTTGTTTTCTCGAAATGAATGTCATTTGAATTAAATAAAATCAGAATAGTCAAATAACTTTTATTCTACTAAGAAATTCGAGGTTTTTATTGATGTTGTATGAAAAACAGCCAATAGATGGGGAGCCGTAGAAGGGTTTTTTGGATTTACTCCAGCGCGTCAGATTAAGATAAGGGAGATACCTTACGTATTGATAAGAACCTCCAACCAGTATGAGCCCTTAATATTGGTGGGTACGCTCAGGGAAACCAAAAAAAAATAGACCATCTTAAAATACTCGAACTCGTCAGATTAAGATAAGGGGGATTCATTACTAACTAAGAAGTGTCAAAAGTGTCTGCTAATTTTATCGTCAGTTTAAGAAATGGGAGCATCTGTAAGTTTCACTGAACACCCCCTCTAAAAATTTGATGCGCTCGAGTAATTTATATTTTTTTCAATTTATCATGTTGGAGCATTAAAAATATCAATATCCGACACGCTTGAGTATTTCCATGTCATTGCTTTTTTTACAATTTTGTAATTATCATTTAGACGCTTCCCCCATCGCTGAAAGTGGAAACATCTAGAACCATTTATTCTTCCTATCATCTAATCTACCAAATCTAATAGGTTTGGGCGACGCTGGAGTAAATCCACAGTTTACAATATGGGCTCCCGGTCCACAACATGTTTTTATTTGGTGAATAAAATTTATTAGACGATTCTGAAACAACCCCTTAGTGTTTATAAATTCTATCTTTTTTATTTTGTATGTTATACACGTTTTATTAATAGGGTTGCCACTAAATTAATTGCCAAAACTTCATAAACCTATTCGACATTATTCAAATAATTACACATATAAATTACATAGGTATATGAAATCCATTAAACTTTCAGCGTAATACGCAAACTCATTCATAGGTCCAGAATTTGTTTGACCTAGAATTATGAAGTTTGAATTTTAAACTAATAATTTTCAATTTCATTTAACTAGCTTCAACCCTAACTGGTATTAATAGCCTGAATTAAAACCGCCAAACTCTTAATTCTCGTTTACATTTTTACTTAACCTACCTGTTAAACTATTTTCTCATAAAGTAAAGCTTAAGCAAGGAAAGTCTACAATTTCAATTAAGCCGCTTTTTTTCGTAACTCTACTCGGATTTTGAAAGTTCCGCTCGGTTACTTGAGAGCTCAAACTTCGTAATTCCGTACTCATAGCTGCAATAAGCGTGACCGAACTTCTTTAAGCTTTAATTAGTTTTGAAAGGTTTTATAATCTTTCTATAATAGAGGAACCACAGAGGAACTATTTTGATACTCTAAATTAGTTGTCCTTAGCCGGTGTTAATATAAGTACCTATGTAGTAAAACTCAACATAAGCTGTTTTACCATTTTATAAACATTTACCTATTTGAAATAATAATATCGAAATCAAATGGGTGATAATCTTCTAAAATTTTTGACCAAGTACTGCAATGGTTAGTACATGAATAAAAAGTATTCTGATTCTAAAATTATATCCACACATCAAATTAAATGTTACTAAGAAAATTCTGTCCTCATTTATCAAATACCAGACTAACATCTAATGTTGAAATCGCAAAATAGTTTTAAACAAACCCAATTAAAGATTGTAGGGTCCCTACTAAATTATCATAATACAGTGTAAGATACCGAGGAAGGTTTCAAATATGCACCCTACACAGCGGATCTCTCTGAAGAATGTAAGATATTGGAAAACCCATAACGGGATGTTTAATAAGGGATAATCTGAATAACTTGGACATTGTTTGCGATAAATTCTTAATATTTGTAACTTTGTACGCAATAGATTACGAAAATGGGTCTCCCTTAATATATTAGAATGTTTATTGTAGAAGTTTTTAATGATTTTATTGATGACTAGTTTCATTCGCGGCTTCGCCCGTCTTTAATATCGACACATTATCTATTCTGTGTCGAAACTTACCTCTTTACAAAACATTCAAATCGCTTCAGTTGATTTTGTGTGATGCTCAGTCAAACTATAGGGAAAAGAAATATGATTATATTTTGTATGTTATTTTAGCATCTTCTTTCTGATGGAAAAGAGGTAATCTTGAACAGTAATTTCAATTTATATTTACCAGCGTTTCTTCTACGCACATTATATCAAACGAAACTTTCGCAAGTGTACCACAGATAGAAACTGCGTAATAAAAGGTAAACAGGAAAATAACGTAAACATTAGTTTTCATATAAATGGAAATATAACGGGGGTAATAAGCACTTCAGTTTTACGTAGCAATTGCTTTTTTTACGAATAGACGCTGTATCCAGGGGAAACAACTTTATTTACGACATTATTCTTATAATGGCTGCGTAGTACGACCCTTGGGCACAGTTTTAGCTGGAAACATTCGTATTGCAGCTATGGGACGCATTAAATTTTTAAACGGCTAACTTTGGACGTGACGATCTGAATTGTACTTTTAACTTCTTCGAGATTAGTTATTCAGTATAGTACCCGTCAAAGATAATTCCTTTTGGTGATTTTATGGGACGAATACATTAACTCGGTCCTGGGCGCACAGTCGCTTAGCCATTGAAATGCCACTGCCGGTCAGAGAATAGAAAAACGCTACAGTATCATCCGGAGCGAGATCAAACATGTTTCGCGACTGCTCGGTGTGTGTGGACTTATAACTTAGGTTATTAAATTGTTCATTTTGTTAGGCACATGTATAACGTAACTAAGCAGCATTACCAACTGGTGGTAACACGAAACTATGTATTTATGTTGACAATCCATAAGTGCTTCCTTTAGCCTACATATTATAGATATAATAAGCGACAGTAGCCTAGGGGTGAACCTAGGCCTAGGTTGGGCTAACAATCAGAAGGTCCCAGGTTCGATCCCCGGTGGGGCATGCACCAATGGATGAATTCTCATCTATGTGCATAATTTACAGTTCGCTGACGGTGAGGGAAAACATCGTGAGGAAACCTACCTATCCCTCGGGATTAGGTAATAGCCAGTTCCTGTATACACGGCGACACGGTTCACCACCTGTCACGTTGGGTTCTGACTATCTAGTGAAACGTGGGCTTTGAGTTGGTTAATACCTCCACAATGTATGGCCACTCAAGCCTCTGACTACCCCCGAACGGGGATAAAAGTCGTGACGTTACACATTATAGATATTATATAGTTTCTACAACCCTTATTTCGGTAGATATCTTTTAAATCATGTACATAATCAAATTGTAGAGCGGAATCATAAAGATATATTATGCGCAAAAAGCAATGAAAACCCTACAATTTATTTTGTTTTTCAGCAGACAATTTATCACGACCAGACCAGTTTTATTTTATTGTAACTGACAACCAGCTTAAACCACATCATTACTGTTGCACCATCATTTTATGCACTTCCAAATAGTTAAGCTCGGAAATTATGATATTCGTTATCACTTTACCAGACGTTAATAATGATAAACATCAGTTACAAGTCCAACATTATTGAAAATATTTTTAACTTTGTTTCAGACTAGCTGTGCCCGCGACACTGATGCGACATGCGATTGATGTAGACGCACCAAGTGTATTTACTAAATATGAAAATGGAGCTTATTTTGGATCGTCTGGAATACTCAGCTGAACTTTGGTCAGTTTGTGGCTTAGAACGTTTTGGCATAACACGGTCCAATTAATGTATTTTCAAAAATATTAGTGTTCCCATTTAAACTGCTGCAACTCTTTGACCTATAAAAATTTCCATTTAGTTACCAGATTAAATGTTGAATGTTGAATTCAGTCTCCCAAACCGCAACAGCCGTCGGCCACTGTGCCAAATCTAAGCGTGTGTGACATGTCCAAACGACTGGGGAACGGACTGTGAAATTACAGACCATAAATCTGAACTGCATTGTACAAGTCTTAGGTATTATTCGTACCAGTTCAAATCTAAAACAATTTGCAATGATAAAATGGTCTTACATGTAGGTATTTTTTTTTCAATTGGGAATTAGGTAACCTTAAGTAAGTACCTACCTAATAAAAAAGAAAATTAAAATGTAACTCATGATCTAAACAGGGCTTTGTACTTAATGCCAAAAACAGGTACTTGAGTACTATAAAATTAGAATAAATTAGAAATTTTGTTATTTATCAAATAAAACAGAATCAGAGGTGTGGTAAACACTAATAAAATCGTAATTTGCAAAGTTTTATCGTATTCAAAATATCCGAAACCGCATTATAAAATGAACAGAATATAAATTGATGTTAAATATAACCGGTCCGATCAAAATGTTTCAAGTTAATTTGCGAACAAACGGTCTATTGGCCGAAAGCTACTTTTATGAAGGCTATTTATTGTGGATAGCACAGATATTTCTGGTCGCCCGGACATGTCACAGCGAGGACAGGCTGCGCTGTCCGCATTTCCGCTCCGGGCGGGAAATAGTCGCGATTTTGTGCGCTTATTTTAGATAACGCCATTTGAATTATTCGCATCACTGGCCAATGTTACAAATGAATGTTCCTATTTCAAATAGGTCAAATAGGTTATACTATTAATATCATAATGTATTTTTCTTACCTTTTTTATAATTAGTAGTTCATATTATAAAACGTACAATTTAACAGTATATTAATAAGAAAAGTAATGAAAACTACTTTTCCCACGTTCTAAGCAGTTTTCAATTTTCCAGTTGTCGTTTACCCTTCGATATCCGGTCACAGACGCCACTTCCGGCGCGTGGCCGGCGCAATGCTTTCCACAACTTCTGAAAGAAAAATCCAACATTCTTTTGAATTGACCGCTGTGTGCACTGTACTGAATAGGGGTAACTCCTGAATACATTTTGATCTGAAAACCTTAACATTTTAAATACTTACCTAGAGTGAAATACCTAAGTAAGTTAAGTAAATTGAATTCCGGAATTGTATAATAGTACATTGTTATCCGAGGGGAAAAGTAACTTATTAATTGGTCCCGAGACGGGGTTTAGCGCCCGAGCGTAGCGAGGGCGCTAATAGTTCGAGGGACCAATAATAAGTTACTTTAACCCGAGATAAACACTGTGCTTTTCATCACGTATACAAGGAAAGTCATATTAAAATAATTTAGTAGGTAAAGAAAAAAAATTGTGAACATTTACACATACAAACACATGTATACGGACGTAGATTGCGTATTTTGCTTTTTGATATTTTGACGCTATCACTTTGTTTTTTTTAGAGGCCAGTACTTTTTCAAACATTATAAAAGGTTTTAGTCTGTGATCATAGATTCGGAGCAGGAACGATTTGTGATTGATTTAGGGAAAAATGGTAAATCTTTTGCCCAAATTTATGTTATTTTAAAGAAATAGTTGAAAGTAAATTATAATAGTAATTTAAAAAAATACATTCTTTAATTAATACTTAACTTTATGTTATTTCAATTTTAAATCGCGCTGTAATTGAGTGGATGTAAGAAGGTTGGAACTATTAAATTCTCTTTGGTTGGAACATAGTTCAATAGAAACTCGTATTTTTTTATAATTTGACAGAATCTTTGACAGAACGGGCCCAATCGTTTTCTGGATATACGATTGAGCCCGTTCTGTCAACGATTTTGCCCGATCAGAAAAGTATCACCTTCTGTCGGCTCTTCGGGCACCTTTCGACCTACTTTCCGCGTATCATTGATGAAAAATATGATTTCATTAATCTGAATAGATGTGTCCATAAGGCGCGCATGCCTCACCCGAGCACTCATATGATGACATTACGTCTATGCGTTCCGACGTCAAAAGTGAGTGCTCGCGCGAGGCATGCGCCTGATGTAGACGCCGCCAATGACTTCTTTTTTCAGTTCTAAGTTTTTTCAGTTTATTATTCTATGCAGATATTTATTACAGAGGTATTATTACATATTTATATTTTCCTTAATATTGTAGGTCATAGGACAGATTGTATTACGATATGACTGTCCTATGAGACACTTTTTGGTGAATACCTATTTCTTGTTATCTGAATTGTCGTTTGTCATACTTAGAATACGGTTATCCTTGTTGCTAAAGCAGCCGTTCTTCTTAACGTATGGTTAGTGGCCAACCTCGTATCAGATTTATTAATCCGCCGGAAGGCTTTTGAGACTGCTGTCTAGATAATAACGAACGGGACCGACTTTTTACATACCTTCCGAGGCACCGAAACACTCCGTTCGAAATGCCAATAAATGGTCACCTATCTCTGGCTGACCTTACCTTCGTTTGACACTCCGATCGTTTACTGATTAGTTGGTGCATCCGGATGCCTCGCAAGCCTTGCCCGAGCACTTATGTTATGACATTATATCTACGCATTTCCACGTTAAAACTGAGTGCAAGAGCGCGGCATACGCCTGATATAGACGTACCTACCCATTGATTGCAACTAGCTATGAGCAAAACTGTTGTTATAACGACAGCTTTGCGAGCTCCCAAAGAGACATACCAAATCCTAATGCCGTTCCAAAATGAATCCAATACGTAACTTATACAGTATCGCAGGGCACGCGACAGATGCGACTGACGGGTGTTCGCCGGAAACCACGGCGCTGCCGGATATTGGACAGTAAACTGCCGTATCAGAATGTTCAGCAGTAGTTGGATACGGTTAACAGTCTGTTTATAATGCTGAGAGATAAGGATTGTGTGTTGGTGGTAGAGCCAAGCTGTAGCTGTCGCTGTTGGTTCGACCGAGGTAGTACCACCCTCACACAGAAGATCGGCGTAGAGCAGCTAACACAGCTGCGTTTCGTACGATGAGTGAGAGAACTTTAACTGGAAGTGGAAGAAGAAAATTGTCACATGTATGTTAATTCAATTTGACGATTGAGCATGGGCTTCGGCTCACTACATCGGGTGTTGGCGGGTTCGATTCCCGCCAGAGGTAAATTTTGGAAATGGCCTTCTCGTTATTTACCCTAGTCTGGGTGTCATTGGGATCGTCCCTCAGGTATCTGTATGGTAGCTATAGTACAAGCATTGCTTAGTTTGAGACCATACAGTTAGTGTTATGTGTCTGGCGATATTTTTATATGCATTTTTTCTTTATACTGGTGAATTTTTCAAGTGTGCGTGGATGGCCAAATCCGAAACTATGAGGAATAGCGAAGAGTACTCAAAGGAGTCTCGGTCTCGAGATTTTGATAAAAACTAAAACTGCAATATAGGATTTTTGAAAAAATTATATTCATAGCCAGAAATCGAACTAGTTGATTGTCATTGTCGATGTCATTACTTCCCAGAATTCGTTCCTTATCAGCGAAACTATCGAATGGTGTAATAATACAGTATGTGGTTTTTATTTTCAAAACCAATTACTTCGATACCTGCCTACGAATTTTGTTTTTTCAAAAATCCAATGATGCAGTTTTAGTTTTCATCAAAATCGGCCCCGAGACTCCTTTGAGTACTTTTCGCTATTCCCCATAGTTTCGGATTTGGCCATCCACGCACACTTGAAAAAATCACCAGTATAAAGAAAAAATGCATATAAAAATATCGAAATTTTATTCATAACATTGAATTGAAAAATTTATTCATAACATGTCAATAAAAAACTGCTTATGAGATAATATAAAAAATATACCTACTAAATTCGACATTAGGAATTATCCCAATTAGGTAAGTTGCAGCAGTAACTTGTAATAAATAGCTTCGAGTTAAATAACCGATCTAAAACCACTAAAATATTTCCGTGAAGGCTTTAAACATTAGTACTTGTCTAAAGTAATTTTTAACACATTTTGCGCTTGCCTGTAGCGAAATATTATTTGAGCGTTACTCTGACGTCACGTGCATCTGATTCGGGACGTCCCGCCCCGCTGCCCCTTGGGTTATTAATCATTGGGACAGTCTACGTGCGACCTGACTGGGCCATGTTTCCTACTTTGATAGCGTGCCTACTAGTGGCGCTTGTTATGCATTACACGTTTGATATAGCGTTAGGAATGCTGTCAGGTAATCAGTTTAAGGGGTTATAGGTATTTTTGTTGTATATCAGGACTGAAAGAGCAAGAATTTGGGGCTAAACGACGTTTAATAACTACAGCTGAAAGAAAAAGTTTTGATTTATCACAAATTGTCACCGTCCTTAAGGCATAAGGGTAATGAATTATTTTATGGCACAGAATAAGAAACATGTTCACAAATATACTAACGGACTGTTAGAGCAGCGACCGATAGTTTATTGTACATACTGCTTAGCATCTGTTGGCTGCTATAAGGGCCGGTTATGGTGTGCAAATAACTCAATAATATCTCGAGAAAACCACAGGCCGTTTGGGCAATCACCTATTCATAAAACAACCCATGTGTATTTTAAGGGTAACCATTTGACGTTAGTAAAATTATCTATCTAATTGGTGCTTTGTAAGCAAACTTGAGTACTCACTTATACTATTTATAGCTCCAAGCCCACGATGTTATTGTTATAATAATAGTAGATTTTGCCCGGAGTTCAGCTTGATGATGGATCTATTTTGAGCCACGCCTAATATCATCCACCACCTTTTGGCCAATAATGACGTAAGCCGATCCAAAACAGTAGCCCGTTTAACATGAGTCATAATGAGTTCTGACAACGGGGCGGATAAGATAACTTCCGATACTTCGGTTAACTTTGGATGAAAACGATATTTTATAAGGCAAGCTATAGATGATCATTTTTAGGTAAGCTTTTTAATGTATTTGCAATGTAAGATATTTTTCATCTAATTTGGTGCATCTAGATACCTCGCATGCTTCGCCCGAGTACTCATGTAAGCACCCATTCATAAAACCAAACTTATTTTTGTTTGCCAATGGGTGCAAAGAGCTGAGCGATCCTCCCAAGCAATCAGTGTTGGCGTGTGACCACGTAGGTATACATATGTATTATGTCACAAAATTATTGCTCGGGCACGCCGCTCGACTCATTAGGACGCAGCCACTGTATTTCAAACTCATCAAACAAAAATTAATCGCCATCAACTTCTTTTATTTATTTTTAATAGCTATTCATTAAACATCTCCGAGCTTGTTGACATTGGAATATGAAATTTGTTATGAAGGTTTAAAGTTTATTTCTGTTTGAGGACACAATTTGCAACCAAGGAAGGGACATTAATTAACTAAGCAACGATGTTCAAGAAAACCAAAGTTAAAGAATGTTTGGAAGTAAAAGGACGTTCTAATAAAGTTCTAAACAACTTTGAATGGTTCTCATTACATTATAGATACAAATTAATTGCAGATAAGTTACCTATACATTTATGGATTCTTTTTCGTAAAAGAAATTCTTTAACCAGGGGGCCGATAATTCCATATGAATAGATGGGAATTTAATTAATTTCCTGGCTTATGTTTTTTGTTGTTATTGAAACGAGAAATGTTTCGATCGTATAATGAATTTACCTACGGTAAATTTAAACACTTAAAGATTAAATTTACCGCAAGTAATTTTATAAAAGGTTGTAAATTGACCGTAAAGTAGGTTATCATACAAATAATTACAATCGGTTTCACAAAAACTTTTTCTCCAAGAGGAATAAGAGATCGAAGTATTAGCCCAATTTCAACATTATGTATTTTATTGTCAACATTTTATATTTTTGAAATAGCTTTACTAGGTACCTATTAACTACTAATTGAATATAAATATTAAAAAAATAATATGAACAGCGTGCGCCATTGTCACCCAATCAGTCGGCTTAATCCATCGCTAGCCACTAAAAGTAAGTTATTGTACAAATAGTTCCATCCTCACAATCCCCGCGAATTGGGTCATGTTTTTCACTCATAATGAACAATTTCGACTGATTGGCACAGAAACATAAAATGAATCCATCAGTACGCTGTGAGGTTGTTACTGAATTCGGAAAGTGGAAATCTTTTCGGAGAAATGGCCTGGGAAATGACTTTAGCGAAATTTGGGCCAGTTACCTCAACTAATGAGGCTGACGTCCACGATGACTACCCTAAACACGGACAGGAAAGGTGTGGACCGGCGTTGCACCTACAAACATTATGTTGTGCATTATTTTTATTCGTAGATACGTCATCGTATAACTTTGCAATGAGCCGAGCGGCAGGCCCGAGCGATCAATGTTGACGAACGCGAATACAACGTTATATCTGATTGATCGAGCGCGGCTGCTCTCTGCTTGTAGACGCTGCAAAAGGTTAAAGTCAATTTGTTGTACTATTCTATGTATTCAAATAGTTAAGTGGTCTTTATTTTGTTTGAAATGGAATAAACATAGCATCTTAACGTTGTATTTACTAATTAGACTTGTGCAGAAGTAAGGTGCGTCTACAAACCCCGAACAGCCGCGCCCGAGCAATCAGTTATGACGTAATGTCTCCGTAGTCAGACGTCAAATCTGACTGCTTATCAGTTTTGACACAACGACTTGTGGACACCGCTATTGACAAATAAAGATATTCTGATTCTGATAGTACCTACAGCTGTCTCAACATTCACTTCTCACAAAATTAAGTCGAAGATCCACTCCACCCCACAACAAGTCCCGCTGATGTAAAAGTTAACACAACAGGCCCGTGATAAACGATTGACTCAATGACTTGAAAAAGTAACGCCCGAAACGACCGTAGTCCGACTAACGATGTCTATTATCCATAGTCGAATATCGGGAGCGGGTTCGATCGGTGCTTTTCACTTGGCGCTGCGATTTCGCTGTAGCCACTGAAGTGCCGCTCAAATGAGTCTAATTTGAACGAATTGGACGACTTGCGATTAGCTCTATAACGACCGTATTCTTTCCAGAATACGATCGTCATACTTTTCTGAGTTATCTAACATATTTGTTCTAATGAGGAAGAAGGTTTGTATGATTTTCAAGGTGGTAGAGCCAAGCCGTACCCAATTGACTGCAACTAGACCGTGGTTGTACGTACCACCCTCTCACATAAGATCGGCATGAAGTACACTATTTATTTATTTAATTAATTAGAACGGTCACTGACCAATTACACTAATTATCATAAAACACAAAGAAAATATATTGAATAAAAAATAAACAAGAAGAGAGTACACCTAATTAATTAAAATAAATATAAAAGCTATTGTTTCGTATGATGAGTGAGAGAGCTGGAAACCCAATTCCAGAGGGTTCCCTTCCCTTATGTTGTTGACTGTACATGTAGTTGCATCTCAACTGTCCAGTAAGTGAACCTAGATGCAGTATTATTGAAAACATAAAGCAGCCCAAATCAGCCAAATAGTTCTTACATTTTTAAATGTGCCGTAATACAGCAATATTTTACAATAAGAACGTTCAACGTATGTGCAAAAATGAAATTTATCAGTCGCTTTTCTTCGAAAACGCGAAGGTGTAGAATGAAGGATGAAGATTACGTCCCTTTCGTGGCAATCAATCAATTCGCTTAAACTGACGCCAGCGGGCTCGTCTATATCAATTGTAAGCTTTATCGGTGTATTTGTAAGGAAGTTGCCAAATAAATAAATCATATTGCTTACGGTCATTCATCAAAACTCAATCGCGTTTATTTATAGACCATGCTCCTATATTGGTATAAATTGGTTTAGTTTTGATCATGTCTTCATACTTCAGACGTGTTTGATTTATCTACCAATAAGAGTAATTACGAGTAATTAAGAGAATCTTGGTTACCTTATCACTTTTACTGAATTACCTTTGCTATGCCTGACTCCTGGGCTATAGCCTTCTTTGGCCTTTGATCCCGCATCAGGGTTTTTTCTTGTTTCTCACTTGCTGGAGTGGCACTTGTGCCCAAACGCCTGCACGAGGGAGGACTTGAACGCGGCCTCATCTAATGCTATTATTATTTCAAGGTGGTAGAGCCAAGCTGTAGCCAATTGACTGGAGCTCATAAACGGGCTGGCTCTACCGGGGTAGTACCACCCTCTCACAGAAGATCACCGTAAAGCAGCTATTACAGCTGCATTTCGTTCGATGAGTGAGAGAGCCGTAACCCCACCCCCCTCCCCCTCCCTCCATCCCACTCCCCTTCAGGTCGGCAATGTGCGAGCAATGCCTTTGGTATTGTAAGCATCTATAGGCTACGGTAACTGCTTAACATCAGGCGGGCCGTACGCTTTTTTGCCACCGCAGTACTATAAAAAAAAATATTAACGTGGCCAAATATCTTGTAAATATGTAAGAAGAAGAAGGGGTTTTTCTGTTCTTTTTTATAGACCACAAATTATCTTCCCCTATTTTGAAGCCCTTAGCTCCTTTTTAATCAAAACTTTTTGTTCGTCATACTCAAGCCTGTTGGGATCGATTTCCAAAACATAATTTCTCAGTAGCACAGAATGGAAGGGGCACAAACGACGAACCTCGTTAGTGCAAAGACGCCGCTCATTGGATTAATTAGTTCCCCGTTCGAGGGAACATGCCGACATACTTTCGCCTCGTATATCCCTACTAACTGCAAGAGAACCCGCATTGTTCGAGACGCTTCACATTTTCATGTACATTTTAAGTAAGCCACGTTGCGTAGTCTTCGCGAGTTGCTTGTTACCCCCATAATCCCTTAACAATGTTAGGAGGAAAGTATTCAGCGTTGTACGGAACTTCCGTTTTGTATAATAAGAATATTTAATTAAGCATTATTTAATTTTAACATGTCTTGGTATTTTCAATCCAATATTTTAATAGACACCATTTTACCGTACCTACCGTTTCTGTAATTAAACTATCAAAGGCCAGTGCCAGTAACTATATGACAGTTAAAAACCAAATTTTAATAAGAGGAAGTAATACGAATCTTGTCTTTTGGACCACATGGAGCGGTATCGCAATGTGTTAAGCATTCGCACGCCTCATAGCGCTTGTTTGGTCGGCTGGTTTTGAAGTCAATGATAAAATGAAGAGACTCGACATCAACAGGTATAATATTATTTTTTGACAAGTAACTAGGTATACCGTTAAAATTTTCAAGATAACGATAAAATACAGGAAAAATGACAAACGGTAAAATAATTAAAAATGACAAACGGAAAAAAAAACAAATACGAGAAGAGAAAAAAGATATCCTTAATATGGAAAAACTAATTAATACATAAATAAGTCGATACCAGCTGTCAAAAACGATCTTATGAGGGCTCCTTGTAGGGATTATCGAATCCTTAAAACTGCGTATAAATTGGTTTATCCATACTGAAATTAATTCTGAAGCTACAATGACAACAAGTCAAGTCTGAAGTCCTTGCAATAGCCTCACGATGGCTTTAATCTTCGTGGTCAAAACTACTCATATTAGCTGCGAATATCATAAATAGCTAAGAACTTTCTTATCTACTCCATCTATCTATTCTATTCCGAAAACTAGCTGACACATGGGCATCAGTCATTTCAGAGGAGCGTCGCGCGTGACCGCAAAAACAGATGCATTAACTCGGTGTTCCCATAAAAACTATAAAGGGCAGTCGGCTCCAACTGATTGTCACGGGACAAAAGGTCCCCGTTGTGACATAACAGGCCGTAATTAATATTATTAGCTGTCACCGACAGATGATTCTTTTCCTTTCGGATATTTCGTGACGACATTCTTTATTGTTTGTTCAAGGGCAAAGGCGGGCTTTTTGTTTTTGTGGGACAAGTTCTGAGTTGACTCAATTTGATGGATGCGTGGCCATTTGTATCGAACTGAGTACTTACTAGTCGTCGTTTAAGGTGCATTCGGGAAATTCCAATAATTTTAATTTTCTACGAAACGCTGCGCAGAGTTTGGTAATTCCGACTTTCGGAATTACCCGAATGCACAATTTGGTTAAGTTTATAGAATTATGTTTTCTAAAACATAAATGGTGGATATTTTACGAGTAGCTAATTCAGTATTCACAATTTTTTAACAAAAAAAATCCTCGTTAATATTATACTCAACTTTAGCATACAGACACCATTTGGTGACAATACACAAAGAAATCAAAGAACATTGTTAAAAAATTGACGTCAACACGATATCATTTAACTTCCCCATTAAAAGTTTTTACGTTCACGTGAAACAAAAACCTTAAAGACAATAGACGAATATCAGGCGACACACTCGTAATGTGTTTTTAAAAGAATGTCACCATATGGCCAACGGAGTTGAGACAGTAAAACGCGATAGTTATCAGTAACAGTTGGAGGGTTAAGATTATGGCACTAATTATTGCTTTCAAAATGTTGTTTTATAATATAAAATATATAATATAACGTCACGACTTTTATCCCCATTCGGGGGTAGTCAGAGGCTTGAGTGGTCATACACCACCACATTGTGGAGGTATTAAGCCAACTCAAAGCCCACATTTCACCAGATAGTCAGAACCCAATGTGACAGGTGGTGAACCTTGTCGCCGTGTATACAGGAACTGACTATTACCTAATCCCGAGGGATAGGTAGGTTTCCTCACGATGTTTTCCCTCACCGTAAGCGAACTGTAAATTATGCACATAGATGAAGATTCATCCATTGGTGCATGCCCCACCGAGGTTCGAACCTGGGACCTTCTGATTGCTAGCCCAACGTGTTCACCCCTAGGCTACAGTCGCTCTTGTTTTATTGTTTCTTGTAAAATAAAAATATTATATAAAGTGTACAGACAGTGTGATATCTTATAAAATTAATGTCACACGTATCATTCTAAAAAGATTGAATTAAATTGGCCAATGTTTCTGTAAACCGGAATAAAAGACAGTCGTCGAATTATTAAATACAAATTTTTTCTCTATCGATTTTAAATAAAATATTTAGTTTCAGTAACAAAATTAAATGTTAGATTGAGAATGTTTTACCGATTTATTAGGATCGTAAAACTGTAAAGTTTTTTTTTGGGATTGAATCGAAAAGAGTTAATGAAGAATACTGCCTCGGGCGGTTCGTTCCTTTTAAATTCAACGTAATACCGAGATCCTACTAATCGGAATATTATGTTTCAATTCCTTTCCCAGATGAGTTGAAATCCCTAGACATTGTTCCGATTTTATGTAGAAGGATTTTATAAGATAGAGATTTTAATTATGCAATAAGTATAATATCTTTACCTTTCACCATAAAAACTTAAAGGTTAGTTATTTGAAAGCTTAGATTTGTGCAAAAGGTAACCAAACCAATGAAAAAGAAATAATTACTTATAAGACCTATGGGATAGTAAAATATTAGCCCTATTGCCGTGTCTTTGTAAGCAGGTACGCATATAAAAAATATGAATTATGCTGGGACCATAAAGTGGAAAACTTTGAGCGATTTCGTATCATAAATACCATGAAGACAGACAGACATACAAATAGACTGATAGGTACAGACAGATGAATACAGAAGATAGACATAATTATATTTTAAGGGCTTCACCGACTAGCCGCGGACGAAGTCACGGGCATAGTTAGTAAAATACTATTTCCCTCGGTCGTCCATAATTGATTTATATAAATTTACACAACTAAGGGACACCGAAGACATGGTACTTTTTGCATCGGCGGTCGGCGATTTAGTCGCTTTTAGCATCGGAGCAGTCGCAGCTATCGCTGGAATTGGTTCCCATGGGTTGCGGGAACGGGATCAAAAATTCATGATTATTTTTAGTCGCGATAACCGACATCCACGCGGGCGAAGCCGCGGGCATCAGCTAGTACATACTATAATAATAATGCAACTGCAAAAAACCACGAAGCTCGTTCGAATCATCTCATTTCATGGCCCTGGTACCTACTTTGTAGTCTTAGTAAACATTTCATACAATAAAATATAATATTCAGAAACTTTCTCATAATACACGACTCACTTTGTTCTATATTTAGAACAACACATACTTTTGATCTTCGTACAATTTCATATTCAGTTATCTCGACGAAAAACATGAGGCCTTGTTTCTTCTACAGATCTAGTTTTGTGTTCGGAATAAGTAGTCTACTAACTTAGTCTCGACCCTATGCGATACGTTCAAAGCTTCACTCATAACATTACTACTGAAAATATATTTACTTATTTCTAAGTAAACAGTAAATATTATGTTAATAAGATCACAAACATCGTCTTAATGAAATACATAATAATGTTTCCTAATCTAATTATTAGTAAACAGATTTGCTGAATTCAGGACAATATGATTACTAGGAAATTGTTGTTAATTACGTGAATTCAGCGAATAAATAATAATTCAGATTATTTCAGAAATAGTTAAAATAAACACAATTAAAATGTTCCAAATGGAAACAATAATTATGATAAATATTATGGTTTCTCCTTAATATCATTGGAACAGATAAGGAGGCGAAGATTTTCGAATGAATGAATTAATTAATTTGCTTAAACATGGTAATTAGCATAAGTTTTTATCGTTACAGTACCTATATAGGTATACGTATATCACCATATTTGGCCTGGGCCTGGTACATAACTAATATATCAAATTAAAATTTAATTATTAACATTATAAAAATAAGGTCGGGCCATGCTTCAGTTACATCAATACACATTTGCCACATTAATTTATAATTTAATTTTCAGCACTGTGATATCCTAAGATTTGCCTTCAATTTCCTACCAGTCTCTGCAATGAGATTGGGATAGAATTCACCAGACACTACTACTGTAACTGCTTGTAAAACAAACACTTCGGGACGTTCCTAACTCGAAGTGTTCGCGAGATCCGTGTAAACACGTCTAAGTGTTTTCCTATTTCTCTTTGATATTAGTCGACAAATTCGACAATCCCAAACGGGTCGCTCATGCATGCACAGAAGGAATGTTTAATTTATTTGGATAGTCTCCAGTTACGTAAACCTTGAAGCGAACCTAATTACGTCGAGTAATAAATATTCACTAGCGATAAACTTGGTGAATAATTTACGATGGTGTAAACGTTTAATTTCACCACAGATTTGGATGTTTGCGCGTGGGATGACTTCCAATTGAGCCGAGGTGGCGCGAGGTTAGGTTATCTGTAGTTCGTTTATAGAAACCTTTCCTTTTGTAGAGAAAAAAACCATTCAGAAAAGAATTGGATAAATTACTTTTGGTACGTATTGTTAATTATTTTTTGTTAAAATGCACACTGCCTAGGAATGCACACTGACAGACGGTCCATCCTACCTGATGAATAGTGGAAACCACCACCCAAGACATCTGCAAGTTAAGGGGAGTAGACGCGATAACGGCCTTTTAGGTTTTTGTTAACATACTTCAGGAGGGAGATCATTCCACAACATGCTGAACTAGATTTTTTGACAACCAGATTTTTTTAAGAATATTCATCAAACATACCCATTTCAATTCTGATCTAAATAATTTTAATACACGTTATGAAAATAAATTTAAATGAACTCGCAACTCTGTTTGAAACTCGGTTCCACCGTTTGATACGTAAAGAAGTTTCATACAACACGTCTGTAATATTAAATACAAGTTAAATAAGACAGTTTGCGCAAGTATTGTTCAACAGTCTCCACGTGAATCCCATTCGAGAAACAAGGCATAATTCCGAAAAGTTCCAAACAAGAATACCTTAGGAAATTAATTTAATAAATTAGTTGTGAAACAATAAGAAGTTTTGCTTTTACAACTGATGCGAAAAGAATTTTACGCGTTCATTAACATTGCTTTGTTGGAATTATTTTTAATATTACAAATACTGATGCTGAGACTGTGTATGGCAAAAACAATCTCTTTTGAAAATGAAAACCCAATGGTTCGGATAAAAGTAACTTCGCTCAAATATGATCAAAGTTTATATTCACTTAACAAGAAAAGCCAGCAGGGCTTAGACATCTAAGACGTCTAACGCCTTTGTAATTTAAGTACACCTTTGTCTATGTCTTAGATTAAGTGGTCTTAACGTTTAATTTTTCAGATTTCAGCTTCATTTGTGCAAACCCGCCATAGAAATACTAGTGCTATTACACAAACATTCTGGCAACTCATAATTAATTTAAGTTATTAACCAGTTTCTTTTGAGTAGCGCCAATGGACGTATAGCCTTACAGTTATAAGCATCAAAACACGCCGCTGAGGCTCATCTTAATCTGCGTACTTAATTCATTCGGCCATTACGAATGCGTCCCAGATTGCTTAACTCTTCATACGATAACACGGCTGGACCACACATTTATACCACCTCTAATTAAACCCCTTTATAAAGGAACGGACGGGATAAGGTGCTGCCTGTTAAATAATTTACGGTTTTGATAGCGGAACTCCGGCGGTTGGATATCTTGCAATTTTTTTATGCTCGTTTTAGCTAGCCAACTCTGATGCTGGAGTTTTTAGGTCACCCGAACGCCTCCGAGATGGCTTTGGTAGTAAGTATACCTACAGGGTTATTGGTAAAACACTAACAACCTTGCAGGGGCGTATTACTGACATCAAAAACAACAACTTTTGTTATATGACTTTTTACAAAACAAAAAAAAAAATCACACTCTTAAATGTATGAAACAAGAAAATATGCTCATCTAGAGAATATCCGTGGTACTTTTACGTAATTTAGGGCAAAGTGGAATACAACCACGTACCATGGCTTTCCTCTAGTTGAGAAAAAAAAAAATTCATACATTTTAGAAAGTGATTTTTTGTTAATTTTTTTTTTGGGTTTTGTAAAAAGTCATAGAACAAAAGTTGTTGTTTTTGATGTCATTAATACGCCCCTGCAAGGTTGTTAGTGTTTACCAATAACCCTGTATTTGAGTTACTACTCGTTAAAAAAATGTTGCTGTTGCAATTTATTTTTATAAAGGAACTCTGTGAAAGAACGTAAGCATTAATAAATAAACTAAGCAGCTTGTACTATGGGTACCGTATAATGGACGGTTGGACCAGCGGGTGCGAGCGCTGGCAAGCGAGTAGGGAGAATATCCCTATATTCTCCCTGCTAAAACCAGATGGTCCAGACTACCTGGTTGTCACCAGGCGATATGACTAAAGTAGCTGACCACCATATAACCACGATAATAAACCCGGCAACACCACAAAATACCGGAACACAACACATTATCCAAAACATTTTAAAAATTCCAAATCGCTAACTTGTCCCTGATTAGTCCCGTTTGTTTTGTCTTAGATCAAACAAGTTCGAGCTATGCCGACGCCTACCCAAACATACTACCTAATGTGTTTACCTCTAATTCCAAACAGAAGTTGTGCGAACGGCCCCGCGTTGTTTGAGCGCACTTTGTCGGTTGTCGTTTTTACAGACGGATTTGGAGGTAAGTTCCTTAACAGTGACACAAAAACTGGAGCAAAGCTTACGAGGATTGTACATAGTTTATACCAGAAAGGATACTGATGGTACTTCTGCCATATTTAGTAAAGATTTATTATAAGTCCAATACGTTATAGACTTGGGTGTTGTAAATATTTTTTATCATTACTGCGTTGCAGAAAGTAAGTAAATACGGATTTTAATGGTATCCACAGGGATTCTGGTAACTTCAGCATTAGCGGGTGGATAATCACAGAATCCATCATCGTGATTTTCATCATTATCACCTCTGTGCATTATCATTACTAAAATACCTTTTTTATCACTATAACCGGAGCTTAAGGTGCACAATATTTGTGATAACTAATGTTGTTACTATAGTTATATTTGTTACTTTATCAAAATGTTAACTAATTTACATAGTTTAATTAATAGATAAATGAATTTCTAACTACTAACTCTACGTTTTATAATCAAGAGATATGCCCACATAATCTGCACGTTGTGTCTAAAAAAATATTTCCTACACCGTAAGGCAATAAATTTTCTACGTTTCATTATAACGTTAACTCATTGTTTATTTATTTTCTAATAACCGTTTTCAATAAACCACTGTTACTATTAATAGGAAATTAATAGCATGGTGTAATTCTTGGTGTAACAAATTTGTACCAACAACGTTATGAATAATTAACCCAGTATTCAGAATTTTCGCTCGACAAAGCCAGTTTATAGGCAAAGTTCGGTTTAAAAATTGTGCAATATTTTTATGTTTTTCTTTTCTTATAGTGGTGATTTTCCGGAGCAGGATCACATAGCCTCCCCAAGCTGTCTTAAGAGTAAAGTTTGATCAAGTGGGAAACGTTCAAAAGTTTATACTTTCCCGCAGGAAGTGAGATAAATATTCATGAGACTTAACTCGAGGAAAACTTATTTCCACGTCAGTGTCTGTCCGTCTGTACATTTGTAATGAAACGCCTTATAACAGACTGCTTTAATACTTTTAATTTACTCAACTCTTTAATATTCAACTGCGGTTTGTCTCAACTTAATTTTCTTACTTATTTTAGTATAAAATTTAAGATAAGTACTTAAGCAAGTATCACATTACTTACGGTTGTGTGACTTCATAAAATGACTTATAAAGTGGTAAAAACGGTAAAAATTGCTGTGTAAAAATCTGTTGACATTGGACTTCAAAATGTCTCAAATTCTTTCGTAACACACTATGATATATTAATTGGCTGCGTAAGGTTAACTTTAATATAAGTTTAGTTCAAAATTTACCATCCTAAAAATAGAGAATTCACAGAATATTAAAACAGAAGTCTTATTTAATTAAAACCAAACGTTTACTGCACATTAAAAGAAATTAATTAAAATATAATGAACTCTGCTACTGAGATGTAAAGTTGAAAATATAAAACGCTGTGAGTTACCCGCGGGCTAAACCAACAAGACACATTTTGTTAGCCAAGAGGTATTTTACGTCATTAACAAGTTCACAGGCGACCACAAGCTTACGTGTGGAAAACTCCCAACTTCAAACAGTGATAAAACATACTTTGCGAGATATTTTCGCAACTTTTTAATGTTTCAGGACCCTTAAGTGAAGCTAAGCTCCTTAATGGTAAGTGGGACTCGTGATCCTGATATGAAGGAGACGTGAAAAGAGGTTATTACGACTTTTTCTGTTGGAAAAATAATAAAGCACTTTCAAATGTAACGCATGACTTGAATAAAATATAAAGTTATTTTACTTCTTAAAACAGCAGATGAAAGGCAAAGTTGCCTAAAAGCTTCATTTAGATGTAGTTATAAGAAATTTAAAACGCTTTGATATTGACAAAAATAACATTGAAAATGCAAAGTACTAAGGTAGATTTCCATTTCACTTGTTGAAATACTGAGGAAAATTAAATTATAAAAAAACAAACCGACTTCAAAAAAAACTGATGCACTAAAAAGCCTGAAATAATATTTCTATTACCACCTCTGCCTACCCCTTCGGGAAAACCAGACGTGATGGTGTGTTATCGAGTATTTGGGGTCGGTGCCAATCTATCTTCTTACTTTTATAGTAGGTAGACTTGGCATACCAAGATTGGCACCGACTTCAAATACTCGATAACACACCATCACGTCTGGTTTTCCCGAAGGGGTAGGCAGAGGTGGTAATAGAAATATTATTTCAGGCTTTTTAGTGCATCAGTTTTTTTTTAAGTCGGTTTGTTTTTTTTATAAAAATAATTTTATTTCACGATTTTTAGTGGCGCCATACCAATGAACATTTTGGCATACTGAACCGTATGAAGTAAGCCCAACAAAAGGTAACTGCTGTAAATCGTTGAAGAATTCCCTCGACTGTCTATGGTCTCCATCATCAGACCTGTAATGGCACTTATAAACGATATGGGTGCAAAGTTCTCATCAATAGAAATGAATTAAGTCCAAACACAAGGTAGCTACTGTAAAACGTTGAGGAGTTCCCCTGACTGTCCTACGTCTTCATCATCAGACCCCTAATGACAGTCACAACCCATCTAGGTGTAAAGTTCTCATCAATACAAATTAATCAAGCCCAAACACAAGGTAGCTACTGTAAAACGTTGAGGAGTTCCCTTGACTGTCCTACGTCTTCATCATCAGACCCCTAATGACAGTCACAACCCATCTAGGTGTAAAGTTCTCATCGATACAAATTAATCAAGCCCAAACACCAGGTAATTGCTGTAAATCGTTGAGGAGTTCCCTTGACTGTCCTACGTCTTCATCATCAGACCCCTAATGACAGTCACAACCCATCTAGGTGTAAAGTTCTCATCAATACAAATTAATCAAGCCCAAACACCAGGTAATTGCTGTAAATCGTTGAGGAGTTCCCTCGACTGTCTTTCAGCTCCATCATCAGATCGACTCCAGACCTTCATAAAATAGTAGTGCTTTAAAATAGTTAATGAAAAAAATTATAAACGCACTAGTCGCCCCTACGATTTTCGAAGGTTCCCCTCGATTTCTCTGGGATGCCATCATCAGATCCTGGTTTCCTTATCATGGTACCACCGCTGGAATATCTCCTTTCCAACAAAAAAAGATTCATCAAAATCGGTTCATAAACGACGAAGTTATCCGCGAACACACATAAAAAAAAAAAAAAAAATATACGGTCCGGTACGGAATTGAGAAACCTCCTCCTTTTTTGAAGTCGGTTTAAAAATAGATTTATAAGGCAGCTACAGTTTCCCCGGCAATTATTAAGCCCGAAAAAGCTATGTTTAAAACTTCCATTAGATAAAGGTAATGCCTTACCTATGTAGCGTATTTTTCTCTCAAAAAGCTTTGTACATAATTTAGCAGATTCAGGGTATCAAAAGTGCCTGTCAGAACATCGCAACTACTACGATGGTAAGTCAAGAATAATTTTATTTTCACCTCGCAAGCGGCTCGCAAGAAATACGTACTTTTCAAAGTCATCTGACACAAAACTGGCTCCCTTAAACTAAACAGACACGAAGTTTCAGTGCGAGCGAAGCACGAAAGTTTGCTTCGTGGACTGGAGTGATGGTGTTTCGTCGATAACACTGCTAAGCTTCAGCTAAAATATGATTTATTTCGTTTTATGTAAGTAGAGGATCTTTGTAATCTGTTCTGAATTAGTGTTGAGGATATGTTATGTGAATGATGTTTGAGAGTAACATATTTCTAAGTCCAGCTACTTTATTTTATGGGACTAGGCCCGCAAACACAACCATCACTGTTACTCCTGTAAGCCAGGATCGACAATGGTGTCCAAAGATGACGCCAAGATTTGGTCCTCGACGAGTCCCGGGGAAAAGCTAAGTTGTCTTGGAACCTCCACGAATTTAATCAAAAGAAAGGATAGGTGTTGGAAGAAGATTACACAACTACTATGAATATCATTTTTACCTGAACTATCGTGCAAGAATTCATTTTTCATGCCGAGATGCAGCTGCCACACAAATTTACCTCTTCAGAATTTTCCATTTTATCTTAGCATCAGGAAAAAGAAAACCTATGGACAGAAAGTGGTTTTCGCTGTCATTATAGCTCATCGTTCTGGAAAGCTTTCATAAGAGCGATGTTAAGCTCACAACCATTATCCTGTGTTCACCTGATAAAAAACTTTCAAACGGTTCGTTGAATAAAACGTTTGGTAGAACGTCCCACTCCTGGGCACGGGCCTCCCCTCAATGCGAGGAGGTTTTTTATATTAGGAGATTCAATAAATATTATTTTACTGCACTTTCTAACCTACATAAGTCGACTGTATTTAGATACTATAAGGCCGTGTCCTCCTATTAAATGCCTTCGGCCACTTACAGCGTCACGCGTACGCCGAGTAACAATTTTACTATAGTGACGTCGGCGTCTGAAGGAGACCACAACAGTACATTTCTATAGTAAGAATTGTGACGCTGCGTACGCATGACGCTGTAAGCGGCCGATGGCATTTAATAAGAGACCACGGCTTTTCCTAATTTAAAGAAAGTAAACAACTTTGGTATATAACTTTCACAATCATTACCAATTATAAATTACTTATTTATTTAACTCTACATTACCTTTGACAGCATCCGTTGGATAATTTGAAAGTCACATGACAAACGAAGACGAAGTTTCTCATAACACAACAATGGATTTCTAACAATCTGCCACTATTTTAATTAATAACACAAGTGTTATAAACGAACGAGCGTGAATTAGAGCGTGGTTAGAACTTAACCACTATTATTCTGCGACTCTGGCACCGAACTACATAACATGATTAAAGCTGATATCCATTGTAGAACAGGTAGCGTTATTTAATGTGACTAGGCCCGCCACACACTTCCAGAACAGGCAAAGTCATCACCACAATCAAAACATAATATATATCTACACGTCTCGCTATAAGGTACCCTAATGATAACTTGGACTCATGATACAGGATCACGCTTAGTTTGATGACCACCGCAAACTCCTACGTGTGACTCTATCATGACTGTATTTATGTGTAGCCTATAGCCAATTGACTGCAGTTGATGGGGGATAGCTGGACCCGAGTAATACCACCCTCACATAAAAGATCAGCGTAAGGTTATTATTTTTTCTGCGTTACCTACGATGAGTGAGAAAATCAGAAACCCAACCCTCCTCCATTTCTTTACTCACTGTGTCTAACTCTCCTTCAAGTCGGCAACGTGCGAGCGATGCCTTTGGTATTGCAAGCATCTTTAGGCTACGTCTATAGTTTAAAAGGCCCTACGCTAGTTTGCCGCCCTAGCTATTAAAAAAAAGTACTTTTTATGACTTCAATAATTACTTAATATTGATATCTAAACTATTATCAACGATATCCGCCGATTCTCAACACTATGTTATGACTCTTACAACATCGAATGTAGGCTTTAGGGCGGTATTAAGGTCGGGCTAGCTTCCAACGTCTTGTATGCGGTGGTTCGCACGTTTAATTTATATTGTCCCATATAAATGCGTTTGGGACACGTTATGGGTATGATATACCGTGGTTTGCGTTGTGTAAATTGCACATAACAACGGGGTGAATTAAAATAATTAATATTAACAGACGTCTTGCATGGTTTAAATTATGAGCCTTTATGAGAAGGGGTTGAAGACATTGTTTGACACGTTCTTGTGTAGGCTTGTTTAAATTTCGTTTGATGGTTTTGTTTGAAATTAAGGAAGATTTATGAAAAGTAATGTTTATGTACTTATGGATATTTATTTTATTTTAATAATTTTCCAGGTTCAACTAAGTTCAAGCTTGGGATCCCAAAACTTGTCTTATAGTTGTGTAGGTTAGTCCGTAGTTTTAATTCCAAGATGCACGGAAATGAAAGTAAAGGAAGTGCCTAGTTATCAATAAGATATGTGTTTTTTTTTCTTCCGAATATAAAAACTGAAACCTACATTGTAACTTATACTTAAAAGTAGATTAATATCGTAACAAAAATTAAAATACCATCAACATTTTTTGTCATCTATCCACGCGAAGTTGCCACATTACATCGACACTTGTTCTTTTTTTATTACTATTGCCACAACATTTTCGACAAACAGTAATATCACAAACACAGTCAAGATATTTACGAAGTGTGTCTGTGTAGTGTTAACGACTTTTGGCAGGCATTCCGCGAGAGCGAACCATGGAATATAAACAATAAACAAACTGTTTCCCGCGGGAAAATATACAGTACTGAAGGGAACAAATGCCTTTAACACTTCATAAGGCATACACTTATAAGTGGTTATAGAGATTTGATGTTTTGCTTTTGTTAAGGCAAAATTGTGGTGCTTATAAAATCACGCAACATCCATAATACAAGGTCTCGAACATACAGTTGAGACATAGGAGAACATCATTTGAGATTTCGACGTCGTTGTCTTGGAAGCCGCATGAATTTAGTACAGAAGATCGATGTGAAGTAGCCTGCGTTTCGTGCGATGAGTGGAAGAGGCGGTATAGCCAGAGATATTGCAAGCATCTACAGGCTACGGTACCTGCTTAACATCAGGCGGGTCATAACATAAGCTTGTATGTTGCATAAAAACCAGTGAAAACGAAACAGTGTCAAAAACGTTATCTCGGTCCCAAATAAAAGTATCCAACAAAACAATAGTGGTGCCCTCCGATCGCAACTTTGATACTCGGAGTTCAGAGCCAGCGACAGGTGTTTTTTACGACCGCCTGGTGATTTAGCGCTTGAGGATCCGCCATTAATCCACTTTGGATCGACACGAATAGAAACAATGCAAACATTGCGTTAACAGAGCGATGCTCTGAAGCGAATGGTATTGTGATTTATAATTTTGTAATCGTTTGGACCTCTAAAAGCGACAGTTATGAAGTTATGTTTGGTATACAGGCGAGAGTATATTACCTGTCCACAAAAAGTAAGTATATTGGTACACAAATCAAAACTGCGTAAAATAGACTCGTACTCTCTCACAGTATTATTTTAGAACTGTGTATCTAATACCCTATATTTTGACAAAAAACAAAACTCTATTACGGGTGAATCACGCTACTGATACAAAACCCCTTATAATTGAGCAGATTCCAAACCACGTGAACATCCACAAATTGGTAGACATAAGCTTCACAATCCGGAAGGAACTGACATTCGAAGTTCTTTTAATGGGACCTTTCTCAGAGCAAATTGGCTGTTAAAACCGAAATTCTTGGTACAAAATTTAACCAGGATTTTGAAGCGCACATTGAGGTATTCAGAAGTTGACACTATCCTTTACGAATGACTATCAAAGGATTAATCCACGTTTGAAACCATAGAAAGTAGATTTATTTATGCAAATTTTAAATATCAATAGATATACATAGATTACTTTTGGTTTCCGCGAGCGTGCGCGCGAAACTTTTATAAATCTATGGGTCCAGTACAATTAGGGAAAGTACTTACCTACATGTGACCAAAAGTATGGCTATAACTAAATTATATGGTACAGTTATATCGGCAAATATAGTGGTCCCATTCTACCCCATGATCGCCTCTATCAAATCAGCTTATTTTACAACAAAGCATTTTCAAATTGAATTCCAAGATTTGGTAAAAAAGGCGGCAGCAATTCAAATTTCGTGTTCGAATAGTGCTTCTAATTCCCAAAGCTGCTGGAAGGAATGTCTTTCTGAAGTATTCTCTAAAAGCGTTTGTTAACACGACGCCGGCATGCTTCTGATGGCAACAAAAAGCCTTAACTGCTTTCTAGTGGTTTTGAGAGACGTCTGCGAATATTCTGCGGCTGCATATGCATCCCGAATACCACTCCAGACATGCGGGGATCTCTAACGAGACGGTAAAACATATTCTAAAATGTTGTGGATAATATACCTAGGTGTATGAGATCTTTGAAAGCTGTGTAGGCACTTTAATTTAATTTTTTAGAGGCTTCTGGAAAATATTTTTTTTTATTTATTTTGATAAAATATTATTATTTTTTAGCTTACGTAAGATAAGTATAAGTTTATGCACACTCAAATCTTTTTTACCAGAGATGCTTTATTGGAATTCCACTTTCATTGGATGCGGGCAAAAGAAGAACATGACGTTGTTGAAAGTAAAGTTAACATTCTTCATGTCAGTAAGTACGATAAGTTATATTACATTCCTAAAATTGTGGTACAATATTTACTCCATGTTCTTGTGTTATTATCACAACATAAATGGCTAACATCATAAACAAGGGATCTTAAACGGCAAGAAAGGAAAAAGAAAATACAATACGGAACCCTAGGATTGTAGACATGCAATCGTTAGCCAAGAGACGTTCCGAACAAAAAACTCTGGCTAACAAATAAGGAGAATTTTAATAATACCCGTTGAGGCGAATCGAAACAGTCGCATTTTGGATTTCATTGCTTTGAGCGCAAAACAAAGGATCGTATGCATTAGTCTTTTGTTTTTATATCTAGAAAGCATTTTAGATTTTATTTACATACATTTACAATGCATTTTATTGATTTTGTCTTCTTGTATAAGTACCTATAGTGAATGTTACATGCTTACATTGTAGCTTTATAATTCATTATTTTGAATCGAAATACCACCACTGATGTACCCCTAATTTTATAGAAAGTTATGATGATTTGACTCGAGCATTACAAAGCACTTTTGTTTCTAAAAATGCTTTCTAAAACCATTGTAAACTAGATAAAAATCTCTACACATTTGGCGGGTAATGTTGCAGACAAGTTATAAAGCTGTAGCAACACAAGTTTTCGGAACTTTTAGTTTATTTTTTAAAAGAGTTTGTATGTGATACACCACGTCGATCAAAAGGTGACAAGAGCAGCTTACCCGAAAATTCAGGACATTATCCTGCCATGTGCTCGTCAAGAAGTAGCAGTTTACATTGTCACCATTACAATTATAAATCAGCCGCAAGAAACAGAGTTCCGTAAAGGGCTACGCACACTGGAACATAATAAAAGGAAAAGCGCTATCCTGGGGCGACTACATAATTGACTCGTGTTTTTTCGTGTTGCATCCGACGCTTGGTGTCGGAGTGATTGGTGCTGTCCAATGGAAGGTGATCGCTTGTAAAGCATCTACTGATATAAAACACGTATACCATATTATTTTTATGAGTTTTTCAATGTTTGGGCACAAACTATTATCTTTTCCATTAAGACCGATGTACATGCATTTCTTCGTGTAAGCATATTGTTATTTGTTTTATTTTATTATCTTTTTTATTATAGATAATGTTTTTGTTTATAATCATTGTATGTATGTAAACCATGGACCAATTACTAAGGGGACTGGCCCTAAGCAAGTCGGCCGAGTGGTCGGCCTAGTTCTAACATCGACATAAAACGAAGCGAGTAGTTCAACTATTTACCGGTAAATAGTAAAATGAAAATGAAAAAACAATGACCACGTTTTGTTTCATACAAATATCTACTAAGGGCACCTCTTTCTTTAGTCTTTACTCTGTGATATAAACCAATAATGTAAGTAGGTAACTCAAAAAATAAGTGGCAAATTATCGTAGCTTAAATAAAAAGCTGTAAATAAGTTATTTAGATTATTATTTTAAGGGTAACGCTAATTCTATCAAATAGTTTAATCACGTAACTTTCTAGCATGTGCTCCAATTAAGTCTCCTGTTTCTCATCGTTCAGTCACTGGTATGTCCTACAACTCATACCCGTGAGTAAAGTATCTCGATGGATGCGAGTCTATACCTTCACATCAAGTTGGTAGCAACACGAGGCCCCCGGCATTAATAACTCCACTGTCGACGCATCGGCGAACGAGAGATCCGGTGTAAGTGTGAATCGACCCTAAACAAAACGTTGAAAACACCGATTGCTCTACATACAATGGGACATTGATTTTGGCGGGTGACGAAAGTAATTGGCAGGTAAATAGTACCCTTTATTATTTTATTGAGGTACTTATTATATTATTATGTAATGTAAAGTATGCCAACGTGGTGGATTATGGTCCGAATCGACCACACTGTAATAGGGAGTGTTCCTGGATATCCCTCTCTTCTTCTCATCGTTATAGTTCATTACTCTCTCACCCTCGGGCCTCCATTCACCCTCGGCTTGTTAACCGCCAAAATTAAAACCAAAAGACCGATAATAGAGGAAGCCAACACAGCCGGACAGACTCTTGACTAACGGAGTGTTCTTGTTGGCTTCCTCTATCATCTACCAACTTCATTTTGTAGGTTAACAAGCCAAGAGTGAGTGAAGGGTCCTTCTTCCAAAGAATTTTGCAATGGATCTCCGCTAACAACTCAATAATCGCGACATAATACCAACGCTGAAATGACGGTGCACAGGAGATCACATCTACCTACCCCTTTAGAGATTACAGGATTGATAGTGTTTTTTACTGTAATAAAATATATACTCCCGTAGGTGCTTATTATTGGGTATCATAATGTTCTTGAAATTTCACATAAGAGAAGAGTATACTAAAAATAACTATGAGAAAAGTTATACCTGCATATTTCGGAAACTGAGTCAGGTAGAGGCGATAGAAAACTGCAAGAATGTACACGTACGTGCAATCCCTTTTAGGAGATATTGTGTGGAAAATACAGACATTCGATGCATTTTTCGAACACCCATTTTGAATATTAGAACAATTGTGGAAACATCACGCACGCACGTTTTGTGTTTGAAAAACTTTAAAACTGTGCTGATAAAACCTGCGTATTATTAGAAACCACGTTCGAAACTCCGTACTATAATAAGTTTAAGTTTAAAAGTTGAGGATAGATTTTTATATAAATTAATTATAAGTAATATATTATAATATGCTGTTATCGCCAAAGACATGGATTCAAAATTCTGGTTTTGATAAATTATACTAAATAGTTACGTACGTTACGTTAAAAATCCTAAATGATCATCATAAAAGTCTATCCACTATCCGCTAGTGCAATAAGTATTAAGATATTCTTTTATTTAAAACAAAAATATAAGCAATCAATCTTCGCCCAAATTCCGCTCGAATGTTTCCCTATTGTTCTCTGTTAATAACGTTTACGATCTCATTTCGCCTCACAGAGCCGTGAGAAAAAACATCATACATAACATTACTGTAATCCGAATGAATACGTTTAACGAAATGAAATTCTACCAAAGCCGATATATCCCAGACCATCTTAACACATCCACAATGCAGTAACCTACATTCTAATAGGCTTAGCGATCACAATACGTTAGAGATGTTTTATATTGAAAATTCATCGATAAAGATATGGATGTATATCAGTGGTAGAGCCAAGCTGTAGCCTATTGACTGCAGCTCTTATATGGGCTGGCTCGACCGGGGTAGTACCACCTCTCACGGAAGATCGACGTAAAGTAGCTATTACAGGTGCGTTTTGTACGAAGAGAGAAAGAGCCTGAAGCCAAACCCCCTCTTGCCCTCCCTCTGTTCCACTCCGCTTTCGGTCGTGTGTTCGATGCCTTTTGTATTCCAAGCATCTATAGGCTACGTTAACTTAACATGAGGCGGACCGTACGCTTGTTTGCCAACTTAATAACATAAAAAATGTATCAATTTTAATATCGATTCTTCTAAAATAAACTAACTAGGTCACTAGGTACTGTACAGCAAATTGAAAAAAAAATTGTCCAAATCAATTTGCCCCAAGTAGGTACCTAAGATAGGTACCTAGGTACCTGTTTTATTTTAACAAGGAATGAGTGTCAAAATTGTATCGATTTCATGATTTTAAACATCGATATCCCATGGCATCTTCACTACACAGGTTCGCAACAGCAGCTAACTGTAACCTGATTGATGAATGTCTTGACACTCAAAACAATGCTAAAGTGAACATCAATACGTCGACCGCGATGACCCCAGATTGTACGACGGCTGGTAAGTCACAACATTATGATGATAGTTCATTGAATATAATGAGATATTGCGCGGTTACCGTTAGGAAGTACTTTCGCTACAGCGTCAGCGTAGCGTATCAGCGGTAACAAGCACAATATGAATATAGTACCTACCTAATTTGTTGAAGACTTATAGGTACTACCTTAATTGAAAATAAAATCATTAATTATACCTAGTAATTTTATTATGAAAGGATACAGATACTTTTATAATGAAATTATTAAATAATATTTTTTTATCCGGATAATGAGATCCGAAACTAAAAACATTTTTTTTAAATAAATATATACTTTAATACTATGTATTGTATGCATTTTTTTCTGTAGTAATAACCCTGCACAGATTTGAATTACGCTGTTTAAAACGCTCGGCATTACTAAAGGCTCAGCCTTATGCATCGAACTCCAGGGCAATCAATTAACACCTACTTGTTCCAACCAGTCTCGTAACTTCAATTTAGAACCGAAATACGTCAAGTGAGTAGTATAATTTATTTGTAATTTACCATTTACAGTTATGTCGTAAATTTGTTAGTACTGAACACATTATTTTTATGTCGAATAGGTTTA
Source organism: Drymonia ruficornis (assembly GCA_947859195.1). NCBI lineage: Eukaryota > Metazoa > Arthropoda > Insecta > Lepidoptera > Notodontidae > Drymonia > Drymonia ruficornis. Next base: position 8,205,553 of record OX401915.1, on the reverse strand, counting down.
CTACAAATTAATTTACCACATATAAATAAATTTCATCAAATTACACCTTCCATTGAACAAAGTGCTTTTTCGTTCAAAATTGGGTACGTATATTGAAATTCATAATATTGATTTGTAGGTTAGTTTTCAATAACATAGAGATATTAAAAATACGCAACGGACAAATCTGGTTAGGATTGGTTATAGGTTGGTTGGGATAGGTTTGGTTAGGTTGGTGCAGTAAAAAATGGCAAATATTTCCAACGAATCGCTTTTGAACCCCTTTGACAGCCAGTAAAAATATTTACAGGGCGCCGATATGAGGCAATAGCCACACATAGTACACAGTTAGGATCGCAAATAATCTTCTTATCACTGTTGATAATGTAAATAATAATATTATAACGAGTAAGTAGATCTGATTTTCTAATATAAATGGTTGATATTATGGAAAAAAGTGGGTTAACTAAAACTAATATTCTTAAAACAACCTCGTTCAGAATTAACTCTACATTTTTAAAATTCATATGAAAGCTCAGCGGTTTTTTATAAATATTGGCGAGCATGTTATTTGCGCTACACATGCCACGCCGTGGCTTATAAAAACTGTAGAGCAAAACTACACATACTCTACATGATGTTGGTCGACGAGATCAGAAGCTTGCGGCATGTGTTTTGATAGAGATTACATTGTGCCTGTATAATATAAACTAATATTATAGCTGAAACCATAAAAACACCATCAATCTTGACATGATGTTGTTTAGAAAGTAGCTCTTTTAAAATCTTGAGGCTTAGTGTGTCTACATCAGGCGCATGCCGTGCCCGAGCATTTAGCTTTGACGTCGGAACGTATAGACATAGTGTTATAACATGAGTGCTCGGGCGAAGCATGCGAGACATCTAGACACACTAAATCGGATTCAGTCGATGATGATCCTTTTCCAAAATGTCTTGCATGGTTGAAACGACCTGTTTTCAAAAAATGTCCTTATTTGAACTGTGAATGTCAAACGGCATCTGAGTCGAAAGGCTAAGGCCTAGAAGATTGGCTTTGTATCAAAATATAGAAGGGACCATCCAGTGCGTCCCACAGATCATGTCATAATCAAAATAAGAAAAGTAGGTATTCGTATTTTCCCAAATTACACAAGACTCTATAAACATATTTGTAGAAGACAAGCCGCGTTATATCCGGTAGCAAAGATTTCGAACACAATAACAAGCCACCGCATCTAATAAAATTTTGATGGAATGGCTGATGAAGTATACTTACGGGAGAACATAAAATAGTACCTATACCAGAAAATTCCGACGTGTATGGCTTATTGACACATGTTATTTTCCTTGATTCGCTCATAAACCTAGCAATCTTATCTCGTTGGATGATGTTTTGGTGAAATATTCTACGAGAGTAATTTACGATATAGGTGTGAGAGAGAATAGATCTTACCTTCGTTGTGTGGTTGACACTCGAAATGGAAAAAAAGTATTGAGTGTCAAAATTTTAACACCGAGCAACCGGGCACGAGCATTCAGATATCAGAGATAGTTTGAATACTGTCCAATGACTGGATATGACCCTAGTGACAGCCAGACCAGGGTGGGCAAAGGCATTGGACTTATATGCCGTCGGCGAAATTTAATTCGATCGCATATCTGCCTAACCCTACGTGAAAATACAGGCGTGCTTGGTTATATGGAGTTAAATGAAACAATAAAATATGTTTTAAATTCGACATTGATTGATCCGAGCTGATCGCGTTATCTTTACAATTTTTCACATTTTTATGTACCCCAGCTAGAAGGATCGTGCACAGCCGACGGAAACCAACTATTCAGGTACTATCTAACCGAATCTTAAGATTTTATGTCAGCAATATATTACTGTCTTACCTGACGGGGCCACATTCCTGATAATATGGTGAGATTTCTTAAATATTACCTTAATTACAAGCGATATCGATCGGCATTCGTTTCATCATTCCTTTATCTTGTTCGTATTGAAATATTCCGAACATTAACATAGTGTTCCCCTGCTTACTTTGTACTACTTTTGGGTTAAATATTCCGTTGATATCGAGTTACAACAACATACCAAGTTTCTCTGACTCGTAATGGTCAGAAGGGATAGCGTTAACGATAATATAATTGTAGCTAGCTGTCTGACGGTAGACGCATATATTGTAATTAGATACTGATCTGTAGAACTTTGTTATTGATGATAGATTAATAAAAAATATGATTAAAATACGTTAATGTCCTATAGTTAAGTAATGGCGGCGTCTTCATCAGGCGCATGCCTCGCGCGAGCACTCACTTTTGACGTCGGAACGCATAGACGTAATGTCATAATATGAGTGCTCGGGTGAGGCATGCGCGCCATATGGACACATCTAATCAGTCATGTCCTATAAAAAATATACCGAAAAGTTTTATTATTATAAGTTTAAGTAAGTAGCAATTCTTGTCTTAAGTTACTTAATGACTTTTTTAGTATTTTTGTACTGTAACTCTAGTTATCTAAATTAACGATAAAAATGTAGGTAGGTAATTATACAAATATGAAATTAAATAACGTAAAGAACGGCTCTATTGGTGTATTTTCATTTTGTATTTCGCCCGAACGCAGTCTGAATTGCAAATATACATAGTTTAATTTTTCATTGGTGCAGTTAAATCGGTCAGCGAACGGTTATTTATTGCTGCCCAGTAAGGGTTGGCAGCACTCATTAGTGGGACAATTTTTTACCATCGCCCTCCGTTGGACACGCTGCCGCGGTATTTTGTGCGCCAGAATATATCGGTATCATTATCACGTACGCACGGAATTTACTTTTTACTATCGGAATTTATAAAATCTTTACTTTATTACAGTTACCTACCTTTAGGTTTAGCCCGCGGCTTCGCTCACGTGGACTGCTAGGATAGAGCCTTATATAAATTGAAGGCGGACATGACGACTCATTTAAACACTGCTTTAAAATGTGTCATAAATTTTAAAGTACTTTAATGACCACAACCATTTAGTGATTTCACTACCACCAACAAATATTAAAAAAAAAAAAACACACCGATGAATGTACTGCACCGTATTTTTAAAGTTGTTAGTTCCATACAATCGAAGCGTTTCACACGAACAGACATATCGATGAGAATTTCGCACGAAATCTAGAATACCATTGCATTTTATGGCAAACCGGAGCCGCGCAAAACAGTTTCATAACCGAAAGCACCTTTGTAGCTATCATTTACTCCAGCCAAAGGTTTATAGGTGCTGTTTAACCGCCAAACAAAACAACATCGATGCGTTCGCCTTTGGCTGAACAGTCTCTCGTTACGGGAACGATTGCAAATCCGTAAGTGCGATATCGCACGAGTGTACCATGGTTGCGCCACCAGCGGGTGATTCGATAGCCGACACCGAATTGGTAGCGCTAGGTGCGATACCCTCCATACAGCTCTATACATTTTATTGGTGGAGCGACTGGTTGCGCTACTACTGGTGTCCTCGTGCGACATAGCACTTAACGTGCCTTTAACACTTCTTTTGATAGAGAACGTTAGGTTTAAACACACAGTGCGGTATGTGTTGATGGAACCGAAGTGAAACCCCGAAGGCATCTCAAACTAGCCCTCGACACTACCCATTACCATTCTATTCGTTCGGAGTCGAAACACTGTTATTATAAACTGGCGAAGGCAAGCAATGATCGCGTCTGCTGGGATGTGATTATCAAGTTTTTTGTTTAGTTTTGACTAGTGTTGAACAAACTGAGGTAAGTAGGGTGATGAGATGAGAACAAGTTTATTAAACTCATCAATAATACAACTTTTTAGGGTCCGTATCTTAAAATAAAAGTACTGAACCTTTTTTTTTTTAATCCTGGGACATTTTTGTTCACCTGATCCCAAACTAAGCAGAGCTTGTACTATGGAAACCAGATAACTGTAATTACTACATTTACTACTTTTTTATTTGTAAATACATACTTAATATACATATACACCCAGACTCCGGACATACAGACATGTTCATGCACACAAATGCATGTCCCGGGTAGGAATCGAACCCACGACCTGCAGCGTGAAAGGCGCCTCCGCGCCAACCACGCTAACGGGCCCGTCAACTAACTATCAATTAACTATCTATCTAACGGATCAAACCGACATAGATAATTTTTTCTAGGATACCTCTACCACTTGGTTTTTAGAAGATATCGAAAATTCGTGCTGTCGAAGCTGCGGGGCAATGTTAGTACAATTTGGCACTCGTATAACAGTACAAAGTGGAATAAACCACAAGAGACTATTGCGTATAAAGTCCCGTATTTACAAAAATTACTATGAGGTGCATCACAGTGCGCGAAAACACTCACAGCGTTTTGAGAAATATCCCTTTGATAACTCTTATCCAGTAAACAAATATGGCAGTTATACGATTCTCAAACAGGCCTTCAGGCAAGTATTGTTTGTGAAAACGGCTGTAGGTGAATATGTGAGAGTAATTTATTTAGTCTTAAGGAAATAAAAAACATTTGAGAACACCGATATGTACTTACTTATATACTAACCCGTAAGTATACTCCATGTACATGGGTACACTTGCAATTTTTCCAAAGTTGCTACGGACTTTCAATAGCTAGACAAGAAGATAGAAGCCTGCAATAAACTTATTTTAATGGAAAAATACACTTACCGCACACTTTTAAAGTGTTTCCCCGGTATTTGTGAGCCCAACAATATATTTGGGGGACTGTCACGGAAGCCCGTTTTCGCATAGCGAAGGCAGGCTAGTAGTTCATTAAAAAGATATATGCGGTCATTATAAGGACATTCCGGCTTATATTACGCTAATGCCAACTTTGCGGTGAGTTGTCCTATGACTATTATTTTGCTTTTGATGGCGTTAATAATGATAACAGTAAAGTAGAATAATAAATGAAAAAAATAAAAAAACTTTTTTACGTGTATGTGACTGAAGTGGCAAAAACAAACGTACTGTCCGCCTGATACTAAGCAGTTAGTGTAGCCTATAGATGATTATTGCTCGCACGTTGCCCAACTGAAGGAAAGTGGGACAGAGGGAGAGAAAGTGGAAGGTGGCTCTCTCACTCATCATACGAACAACATATGTAGTAGGTACTTTACGCCGATCTTCTGTGAGAATGGCACTACCCCGGTCGAGCCAGTCCATATATGAGCTGTGGTCAATTAGCTACCGCTTGGCTCTACCACCATACTGGCCGGCGCACAGTGAGGACGGCATGGCATGGCATTTTAATTGTTATCTATCGAATTTAATACTTATCCAATCGAAATAAGGTATATATTTCAATGCTCGGTGATCGACCTCGGAGGATCGCGAAGTATTTTCTCGGTGCACCCGCTGGAGCACCTTATTTCGATTGGATAAGTATTAAATTTGATTGATAAAAATTAAAATGCCATGCCATGCCGTCCTCACTGTGTGCCGGCCATACTACTACTATTATTATCATTCCGCAAAGGTGTCAAGGTGCTTAAACAAAATTTAAACATCTGTAAAGGTCAAGGTTCAAGCAGCAACTATTTATTTTGGAATGTAGCCAAAGTCCTTCGATTTAGGCAACGAGCCAGGTAATAGGAGGCACATTTTGAGTTCAGCATTTTTCAAATATCGCGATGTAAGTCTGAGAAATTCCAATTTAATAGAGAACCACTCGTGTGGAATGGTATATCGTGTAATAAGAGCATAATAAGCTCCCGTTGCAGATTACATTTGAATGAAGAAAGAATCTGTAACATTTGAACCGTACCGAGAACAAATAATAGTACCATAACACTTGCTATCTAACGGTACCACGGCAAAAAAACAGAGGTAAGAGGTAAATTAGGTTGCTAGTAATTTTTCAAGCATTTCGACATAATTTCATATAAGTACTTAGCTATAAATTCGCCAGATTAACACACCACTGTATGGTTCCAAACTAAGCAACACAACTATGGGTTAGCACAATGAGCTGGGAGCGATCCCAGACTAGGACAAATTACGAAAAGGTAATTTCTGAAGCCCTGTCGGGAATCGAATCCAAAATCTCACGGTGCAGAGTTGAGTGACCTATGCTCAAACCCCCTTGACCAAGCAGTTAGGACTTATTTTTAGGTCCAAAACTTATTAAAATAGAAAATACGGTGTAAAATTTTGCTCCCATCTTATTTGCATATAAAAGTGATCCGTTGTAGCATCTTTTTAAGATAAAATATTTAAAAACAGCGTAGGGGCTCCGTCTGCAGCGTGTATCCTCACGGGAGCCGAGTGCAAGGAAACTGCGAGCCACTTGAATTTTACACTGGTTTACGTTGATGCGTTATTTTTCAAGATTCAAGCGTGTTTTATTTTAAATGTAAATGTATGTATTTTTTTTTTCATATTTCTGCATTATTATTATGTAATATATTTTCAAAATGTTTATGAAATTTTAACAAGTAAAGGCAAAAATAACTTAGTTGGATTTTAAGTATCAATAGAATTTTACCCGCGAACCGCCTGTTGGCCGGACCGCATTGGTCAAGCGATTGCGATACGACGGCGATTTAAGAACAAACGTTTGCTGCGTGATGCGGCAACCGCTAATGTTTTAAGCCGGAAACCCACTGCGGTGCACGGAGAGGCCACGGCCACGGCTACGTTTTGCAAAAAATGTATGGATGACATCATTTCGTGCGTGCGCCGCGGTGGACACGGTGACATAAAATTTTCGTGCAAAGCGAAGCTTGACCCACGTGCGTAGCGTGTGCGTGGCCTCTCCGTGCACCGCGGTGGGGTCTCCCCCTTATACTTAATAGTGGTTTGATCGTGTAATACTTCCTGGCGGTGGCATAGCGTCGTATAGACTTGAGACACTAGTATCAACAAATTTATCACAGTTGCATCACTACGGGCCCGTCTTAATACTAGATTTGGACATGGCATTCCATGAAAAAAGCAGGTAAATCATTTCAAAGCATAATTTATCTATGCAAGTACCAATTATTATTAAAATTTTATGACACAAACATTTGTAAAACATTATCCCACTAATATTATAAATGTGAAAGTTTGGATGGATGTATGGATGTATGGATGGATGGATGTTTGTTACTCAATCACGCCAGAACGGCTGTACGGATCTGGATGAAATTTGGCACAGAGATAGATTATAGTCTGGAATAGCACATAGACTACTTTTTATCCCGGTGAAATGTATGGTTCCCGTGGGATAAATTATGCGCGGACGAAGTCGCGGGCGGAAGCTAGTTAGGATATAAAACAATAAATACCTCAATTTTTATATACCACACATTCATGATGCAACGAATTGTAAAATCGAACGGTGGTGTCTCCCTGGATTCCGGATCGGCGGTTCAGTCTAGTACAGGCGTGCCCACGACTGTTTCCACCAGATGAAATCCTTCAAAGGGGGTGCATCCACGACCGTGAAATTCAATTAGATTATGGGTACCTACAGCGGACTCTAGGGCTTGCCCCTCTGATCTCGCTGTCTTCAAAGTATTCCCAAGGCAACGTCTGCATGATTTTTTGCTGAATGAAATATGAACGTTTCATCGGATGAAAGGATGAAATGTCTGACGTCCAATGGAAAAACAAAGAATATTTATAGATAGCGTAGGGGGAGCTGAATGAATTCTTCGAAATAAATAAAATTCTGATTCTCTATTAGGGGAAAAATTTGTTCTATTTACTTAGTAGTGTTTAATGAAAAAAATATAGTATCAAACAAACATTATTTTATTAAAATAAATATAATGGAGTTAGTAAAATTAAATTAATAACAAAACTTTAGTATTAATCATTCATTGGTTTTCACGTGTTTGTCTTCTTGTACGAAGTCATATATTGAAATTAAGGTGTCGTAATTGCAAAGATCATTATTGCAGAACGCCCACCAGTAGTTAAAGAGGGGTGCCTTAGAGCAACCTCGCCAAATGTAACCATCACTTCGCACAGCTTTAACCATGCAGACTTCATCCTCTTTACATTCTTCAACAGGCAAATTGCCACTGTATTGAACAAACGAAATGAATTCCCAATATACTTCATATTCAAAAAACAAACATCAAACACAAAATTTAATTTACTCTATTTGCTCGGTATGCATTCAATAACTATGAAAAGTTATAACATCGAGCGAAAATGAAAGCTTTTCGCTGTTTGTCGAATGAAATATTAAAATCCAGAAGCGATCTCGTCCAAACTAATCAAACGCTAAAATGTATTAAATACGTACATATTTCCTTCCAAACAATTTGCGCTGTCGAGCATATCCACAACTTTAGTGGTCGCGTTTACTTCGCATCGCAAGCAACTCATATCTTTAGATACAGATTTTCTAAAATTCCTCGCACGTGAGAGCTCAATAACATTATCGACCCAATCATGCTTGTTCGTGAAAATGAACGGCATTTCAGAGATGGATATGTAGTTGCACAGATTGCACGAACATACATAGGTGGTGATGTTGTGATTTACGTTGAAGCATCCACGATCGATTATCCCGAAAGGTGTGTGCAGTGAGTAACATAAGTCGTCTTCAGCCTCACACACAATCGATGGTATTCTGAAAATTTTAAAGTCACAGAGAAAGCATTTTTTCTAAATACCTCGTGATTGAAAAAAACAACGGCTTGCACTCCGGGAGTGCCGCCAGAAGTGAAAACTTGACGCGAGTTTAACGAGTTTTCCGTCTTACGAATTTTCGACCAGGCATCCCGTCTTACGAATTTTCGATCAGGTTACGTGACTTGACGCGAGTGTAACATTTTTTACCCATTTCAAGAAAAGTGCACAAAGCCGCTAAAAAAGTTTTCACTTCAAAAAGTAAATGCGAACTTACAATTTGTTTTTAGGGTCATTGCAATTTTCTAAATAGACATTATTACAAGCTATACATGAGCGCACCGAATCTGTAGCATCATGTTGTAACTGCGTTGCATTGGCCTTATTAGAAACGCTTTTAGCTTCAACTTCATGCATAATCTGTCTTTTTTCATCGGTATCACCAAAGTCTTTTACGTCTTTCGATAGATGCAGAAGTTCGTTTCTTTCGGTGTTACGGTAGTGCTCGGTTTCTGTCTCATGTCGCTTCTTATCTAGCAAAGTAGTAAGAGAAAAGTTTTCATATACCATCATATCATGACTATGTGCCAAACTACTGTTAGCAAACGCAGTTAAAGTAAGAACACAAGTATGATTGGGTTGTCTATAAAACAATGTGGGTGAAGTTGATTCGTGTTTAGTTGCTGTCTTTTCGGTTTTTTCAACTACATCGTCGAAGATTTCTTTCACATTTTTAATCAGGAATTCTACTAAATTACTACGCGGATCGTCATTTTCATCCAAGCGTATTAAAGTGGTATCTTCGAGTTCTTCTACCTGTTTTCTAAAGTAATGTGCAAATTTCTTACTATTATTCACGTCTTCTGATTCACAATGTGTACGGATTATACATAAAAGTAATAATAAAACCTGATTATTCATTCTGTCATCAACATAATATTTTGACATATCTATTCATAAACTTTCTTCTTTGTAAATGGCTTTCAAACTTGAATGCATTATTTCCTCTTTTCATTGTATTTTATTGACTTTAGGTTTTTACAGGAATACAATTTTAATAATAATAACTTGAATAATGAAGCTATTGGCATAGTTTTCAATACTGCAGTTCTCGTCGTCCATCGATCTTCTGGATGGTACGTCAAAACTGAGCATATAATCATTTGCCCGCTTAACTTTGGACTTCGGGTTATAATAACTCTCACTATTGCAACTACTTGTGTTACACACGATATGATAAGAATTATAAGCAGGTTTTAAAATACACCCTCTGATCACATTATCAGCTTCTTCGTCAATGTTTGTGAAACACAGTTGTTCATGACCGCAAACCATATAATCAGCGCTAAAAATATTAGTGTCAATAGTTGAAGCTTAACTGTTTGGACTGAAATAAGTTATTTATAGTAGCAAACTTTATGCTTAAGATACACGGTGCAACTAGACACTAACGCACTCAGTGTATCCATCGAGTGTCTACTTGTGTCCACCGTGTGTGGCGTTGTCGGTACACTGAGATACACTAAGTGTCTATTGTCATCGTGTAACCTTAGCTATGACTGTGTTGCTTCTAATTCATTAGATGTGTCCATATGGCGTGCATGCCTCACCCGAGCACTCATATTATGACATTACGTCTATGCGTTCCGACGTCAAAAGTGAGTGCTCGCTCGAGGCATGCGCCTGATGAAGACGCCGCCAATAGCATCTTTACGACTTACTTTTTTCCAACTTTACAAATATTTTCAGAAGCCAGATTTAATCCTTTAGACTCGCAAATCTTACAGATGATATCTAACCCCAGCATAGGCCTCTGAAGGAGTTGGTTATCGTATTCCCAATCGCTGATTCTCTTATATTCGTAATGCCTGAATTCTATGGAAGGTCTGTCGTTACAGAGGGGACATTTGCATACAAATGTTCTATTTAACCTTCCAGGTAATATACAACCCCTTTTTATATACAAGGGATGAAGTTCCGTGTAGCATTGCTCCATATCCGTACATTTAGTTGACGCAACTCTGAAATAGTGAGTGTGGTACATTATAACGTTTAAGTGTTACGTGGCATTCAAATCAATAGGTACTGAGCTAAATAATTATTTGAAGTAATGTAATTACAAAATCTATAAAACTAAACCCACTGCAACTTGACTGTGACTACTCAACATCAAATTTCTCTACGAGATCTCTACGGACTTGCAATTTTGTAAGAGGATTTTTCGTCTCTAGGTGCACGCTACGAAAAACATGACGCACTTTGTTATGGGAATCACAATACCTATATAACGTACTCAGCTCAAAATTTACAAAGCTCTGAATAAAAGTATTCTACCAAAATTAAATGTCTACTCCGAGATGCTAAATAGAAAAATTTTAATCAACTCATTTACTTACGAAACACCTTGGTAACAGTCCTCATCAGGCTTCGAAGTTCCATTTGCAAAGCACGAAAGACATTCTATTCCAGAATGACATGTCCTATTCAAAAGATCCCTGGATTTTCTCTGAACCCTCATCTCCTCCTGCGTCGCGTTCCTAATTTTTTCTTTCTCAAAATCTTCATTTATTTTAAAATTTCTCACGAAAAGTCTTCTCAGTTCATTATCATCAAATTTTTCATCGTCCACTGTAATAGCTGTTGTAATTACGGTCGCACTCTGAGTTTCGCTGAAATTGTTTTTGAGACATAGTGTTGATGCAATTTCCCTTTGTTCTGTAGCGTTGCCCAAGTCACCTCTGATCCTTTGCACGAATGAAACTAATATAAGAAAGCTGAAAAGCCGCATATTTACATTTGACTTTTTTGTGTTATGTTTACACAAAATGACACTTTTTTCTTCTTTTAAATTTTAGCTGATGAGGATCTCTATAAATAAACAAAACAAAGTATTTATTCTGTTATTGAATAAAGAAAATAAGGCAGCTTATCCAAGCAAATAATGTATTCAAATTTAAACGTTGGTAATACCCGCCAAGGAAGCAATATAAAGGGTAAAACATGGAAACGTTCCGGTACAATGAAGGAGTCCAAAAATTGCACGAGAAAATTACATGTTGTAAGTTCGGGGCCATAAAACAATAAACACCAGGAACGACTATTAAGTAAATTGCTAAATTTCTCCAGCCTACAGCGTCCGCCATACAATTTTACACTTTACTAAACTCGTTCCATTAAAATTCGGGATACACAAAAATTAACAAAATTCGTCTCAATTTAGGGAAACATTTATTAAATAACGTCTTATTATGCGTGTTGAAGGGGGTGGGGGGATAGAGTGAATTAAGAATTTTGAGGAAAATACTACTGAGAAATTTACCTACGTTCTTATACCACTAAGGCGACAAACTAGCGTCGGCCCGCCTGATATTAAGCGGTAACCGTAGTCTATCAATGGACGCTTACAATTCCAGAGGCATTATTTGCACTTTTTTATGGAAAAAACTTTGGCCAGATAGGTATCGCTTTTAGTAACCATTGAGCCAAATAAAATGTCATAATATTCTGATGACAAAACTTTAGTCATAACAAAATAACACCTTATACTCCAATTAGTCACTTAACTAGTGTTAAGAGAGGATGAAATCATAAAGTGCTTGTTACAGCAACTTTGTACGGTCAGACCCGAGTAAGGACTAACTATCGCTAAAGGAAACATGATAACACCTTTATGCGTTATTGATGCGCTGCTATGGCACTGAGTTTTAAGAATATTGGATGCGGTATGTTAGATAATATTTTTTTTTTTGTTATTATATGATAATTCCCTTTACTTTTTCCCTTTCCCTTTAGTACTCGTCATGTAAGTATGCCACATAATTTATCGATAACTAGCATTCAATAACGACTCTTTCAAAAAAATTCCTTAAATTACACAATTTTCAATAGGAAAACTTAATTTATCTCAAGGAATTTCTGTAAACAACAAACACTTCTAGCGTAAGGCAAAAACACATATACAAGTTCCTAAAGGAACTTAACAATATCACAACCCATCAATAACTGGGAGTGAAATAGACAGCTCACTATCACCAAGGTGAAAGGTTGATGGTAACACTAGGGTAATCACACTCCTTCGGGAATAACGTCTTCTCACGTCCATGCACGGTCTCTCAGGCACGACGATGTACTATAATTCAGCCCAATAATGATTCATATAAATTTGCGAAACGACTGAGAGGTGCAAACTGTAAGAGTGTGCGATGCAGTGTGTAATTTGCTTGAGTCGAGCCGTGGGCAGATTACATAGTGTTGGGCGCACGTATGATGGAGTATCGATACGATGTAAACGTTACAGCTTCGTGTATTTTGTTTGACGTGACGGCATTTACGTTTGAAATGATCTTGAGGTAGTAAAAATGTATGTTGGATGGCATGATTTGTATGCTGTTATGTATTTTTAAATGCATATGCGTGTGCTTATATTAGTATCTGCTTAAGTATCCACAATATTACTTCAGAATCGTGATACCTAAATAGTGTCCGGTGACTACGCGCAGTAGCTAGACAATGTTATACAAACATCTTTCATACACAGCAATTTGATACTTTTCTATGCTAACAAAGCGTGCTTCAAGTATCGATAAATATATTAATGGCCATTGTTCACAACACTATCACAGCGTGTCATTCAGGTTTTTATCACCATGATTAAGTTTCGCTTATTGAAGCATCAGCTTGCGTGGTCGGTAATTGCAAGAAGATGGCGTTAAAAGGAAAAATGAGGTAAATTGGAGTTATGGAGGACATCGATCAGGTATGTATCGAGGCAATTTTTATACTGTAATAAAAGGTAATAAAACTCAAAAACTTGGATAAGTTACTACTCATAATATGTGACACTTCAAAAATAATTACATTTGCAGTTGAAGCAATTCATCTAGTTACAAAGGGTGGAGTTCACCAATACACTAACGCACCGTTTTGAAGTAAACAGACTGTCACCATTACATTAAACAATCGGTTACTGCTCTAACGGTCCGTTAGAGTGTTGAACTCAGCCCTGACTCTGAAACTAACTAACTTCGCTATCCCCATATTATTAAAGTTTAAACCTAATACATAGCAGGTATTTCTTGTAGCATATGAGAATCTCATGAATCATAATATGAATTTGTAATCTACAATTTGGTATTCGCATAACGTAAAACAGAAGCAAGCTGGTAATAACTCGTACCTAAAAAGTAATAACAGTATGCCACAAAGAAAAATAATATTACGTGAAATTACGTTCGTATGAACTTCTTGAACGCCCGCCATTTTATTATTATCTCACGTTCATTTCCTTAGAGTAAAATTCAGGACAGAAGGCGGACCGCAGACTAGTTAACAGAATAAACGCTCAGCAGTGGCGAAACATAAAAATGTTATAGTCACAATAACAGCTATAAATAAAGCTATGCGAGATTTTATGATGTCCAGCATTTTATTTGAAATTTGTAGTTATGACGTCTTTTCGTTTGGTGATAGTGATGGAGATAGCGCAATCGTGACCTACTATGAACCTTAAGATTTGAAAATAAGATTTTTGTAATCTGGGCATTCTGGATTTTTTCAAGCTGTGTGTGTGTTTTAGCAAATAATAATTGACCCCTTGCTCGCATTTTTAAATACTTACCGCTATTTCTGCTGGGCATTGTTCCTGGAACCACTTTTATTAATGCTGCTATTATTTATTTGTTCTCGATATGCGGGACGCCTAAAGTCACCAGTCTAATCTCTATACAAAAAACGTTCACGTCGTAACTCGCCGTTTCTTAACTTATAAACTCTATTCCCTTTTCAACAATTAAGGTAGAGCTAATTTTGCAAGTCAAGTTATTTGTTCTTTTAGAATTTATTGCTGCTGTAGAGTCAAGAATTTAACTTCGAATGTATAAGTCGATCTAATTTGGAAACTTGTGTAATGTAGAGTTTCGTCCGAAGTATAAATACGAGTTTCGGGAAAGCAATAAATTTTGAGGTGATTCGAGGAATCTTCGAAGTAATTAACGCAAGCAAAATCCCGTAGACGCTGCTAAGTTGACTGTCATACCAACAACCTACCTATGATTCAATAGTACAAAGCAATGATTAAATCATATACAAGATTATTTGTAGTATCCCTAAAACTTGAAATTAGTTTGTTCAGAATCACTAGGAGTATCCATTGCAATGATGTAATTATGACATTTGGAGCCAAAAATTATTTAAAAAAATCTTAAATTTGGATACAAAATCAGCTGGCTCCAAATACACGGTCATCGGCTCGAGTTTTGCGAAAGAATACACCTTAGCCCCCCGCACTAGCCGCCCCGCCGACATAAAGCGTAAAATGCAGCGACAGGCGCCATTACTTGCATACTTTTCTTACTTATAATCTGATGGTATTCAAAATAATTCTTTACATATCTTTAGGTTAAGAAAATTAAAATAAAGTTTCATGGGATGTTTCAGTTTTCGGTAGACAAAAAAAAATGTTGTATATCGTAACCATATTTGTACCCAGTAGTGTTCCTAAACTGAAGTTCGATCACTAGGATGAGCTAATGGCCAACTCTGGTGTCGGAGTTTTTAGACCTCCCAAATGCCTCTGACATAAAGTTATAACGTTGATAGAAGAAGTTAGAACATACCAGATCTGCTGAAGCGTCTTTGAGTAACCTTTCAGAGATTTTAGTTGTTATATTATTTCATTATATTATAATGATGTGTTAATAATTAACTACCTATGTCATGAGTTTATGATTTGATGAAATTGATTGATCACATCCACGAACATACTAGTCAAACTCGAACAATACAGGCAAACTAAATTAGAACTGACTAGTCACGCCGAGCGTATGCCAAGCAATGATTCAATGAATTGGAGAGAACAGCTTAAGAAACTGTAACCTAGTTGGCAAAGCGTGTTAACGTTAAGTGGTATAAATAAACACTATTTATTTTAAGTACTGTGTGTGATAGTAAACTTCTTAACGTTGATATAATTATAGACTTGGAGTTATAGAGCTCTTTAATATCTCATAAATAGGTACGGCTCTCCTATCATTTTAAGGGGGATTCAGGCCATATTGGACTATTCCATCACGCTGGCCCAGTGTGGGTTGGCAGATTTCACACATCTATTGAGAACAGTGGAGCTAATACCGTCACAAAGATGAATTGCAGCAATTCTGCTAAAGCAATTCATTTTTCCAACCCTCCAGCAGAATCCGCTAAATTTCCGTGAAACTGTCACGAATGGCGTAAATAATGGCGTAATGGCGTGTGTCACTATTCTACAGAATTATTGCGGAATTGCTAAGGATTCCTAAGAAAATCAAAAAAATGAATTGCATTGGCAATATTGCATAGCGTCTATATTAGCCCCGCTGGTTAGGTTATCGACATGCAGTTTTCCATACGACGTTTTCCTTCCGTTAGGCGAGTGATAAACTTCATCAAAAATGAGATTCACACATTAAACTTGAAAGTCACAGAGGTACAACACTTTCGATGTTATTATTAAACAGTTTAACTCGTGTTGAACACGTATCTAGTCAACCGTCCCTTGCAAAATTTGACATAGCTCATGTTTATCTTTTTGTAAAGACGCTACACTCGCTTTCACTTCTTCTGCACTGAAAATTTGTGAATACTTACTTACTGGAATTTATTTACTAAATACTTCATATTTCGGTTTATAAATACCTTACCAAATACACACGCGTTACTACTGCGTCTACGTGTTGCTATGATTTTTATATAAAGAAATTACGTAACTTGAGGAACCAGTGAAGTGGAAGAAGTCGATAAGCTTATGTGAGTGTTCCTTTGAAGATATTTTTTACATCTGCTACGTACTGGAGATTACTTTCTGTCGTATGTATTCGATGTTAAGGAAAATGTATTTATTTTTTATGTGAAAATAATATTTGATGGATGCTTTTTGAACGTACCTTGTACACCAATAAGCCTCATTGTCGATATTACCTACTGCTTTTTTGTGGAGAGTTTTAAATGTATAATGAGCTCAACAATTATTTGTACCCCATACATATTTAAATGTCATAAACTTGGTTTTCATTATATCGATAAAGTTATTATTAGTTACTTCCTTATAAAGCGCAATGTGTTTTCAAAGTAGGAGATGTGATGACGATACCGGTGTATACCTACTACAGTAGCGGCATTTTACGATGGCCGGTTTGACATGTGGGAGGGGAAGAAAATGTACCTTATTAAACGTAATAAGCCTGGCCGTTTAAAAAAATAAGAATGTCAAAAAATGATTTCGAAAATGAATTTTATTCGGTTATAATAAGGTTCATCCTTTCCCCCTCCCACATGTCAAACCGGCCATCATAACGTGCCGCAGGTATAATGTTAGTACAAGTCCTACAAACTTATGTGGCCCGCTGAGAGTGGCGCATGTTACTTAAGTACCATAAAATTATGACATTGCTGTGTTTAAAATTAGAATTCCTCTTTTAGCCACCGGGTCAGAGAAGCTTGTGGGACTAGATTGTACAAAAAATTACCCAACTTTAGTATAGAGATTTTACAAAGAATTTCAAGTACTCTTCTATGATTTCCTCCCTTCACCTTTTTATCACGGGTGTCAATAATAAACAGAGTTCATATCAGCTTAAATAAAATGTTCCCTGACACGTGCAGGCGACCGTACCACGCTTTAGACCATCCGAGTAAAGCATTGCACAAATCCTCTTCCTTAATTTAATGTCGCATAAAATCACAGGCCGACGCAGCCAAGCGCCCCTTGCAGGCTCACCATCACACCGCGGCGGCCGCCGCGTGCATCTTTTTAACACCCATTGTGAGGCCTTTTATTACCTGTAATTTAATACACTTTAGTGAATCACCGTGCACTGAAGTACACAGACCCTACAGTTTATGGTTTCATGAAGCACCAGTTTTGCATGTTTGAGCGCACATGAAGATGTAATGGTATTTTTTCTGAGTATAATTTTTGGGGGATTTTATAACTCCATAATGATGCTCCTGTAAGGTTAGTATGGATATAAAACACGGGTATAAACCGTGCGTGCTTAATCTAGGTCCTTTTTATAGCGTACTTATTTCAGACGGATTTAAAAATGTAAACCCTCTTTCCGCCGCAGATTTCGGAATCACGTAAGCCTTTTGTAATGAAGTGGTTCTACTTTTAACGAAATTTGTAAAATATACAACATAATTTTTAGCTTTTTTATTCCCTTTTTTAGAATATTTGCCTCAAAAAATATGATGAGTGCTGAAGGAAAATCTAATTTCGTATGTTTGCCTTCTACGTGATTACACGACGAAATGAAGCGAAAACCAGAAAATATGCTAACAGAAATCTCCAGAGTCTTTAGCACGTAAACCAGTGAATTTTCATTTTAACTGAGGCGGAGCATCCAATTTATCCGTAAGGATTGGTGTCACATTTTTTTTTGCTAATATTTTCAGTATAAAAACTGTAGATAGACTCAAAACAGCAACATACGTATTGCTATCTACAGTATAACATTATGGGTTACATTACATGACATTACATTACGTTGCATTGCGTCGCACTAGTGGAGCCGCGCGTTGCGTTGCGTTGCGTTAGGGCGAGGCCCCACTAGCGCGTTGCGCTGCGTCGTTGCAACGGATCAAAGGGTAGAAGTGCGAGAGACGAAGCGGGAGAGGGTGATGCGCCAGTACAAAATCTTGCGACGACACAACGCAACGCGCTAATTGGGCCCGGCCCTTACTTTATAATGTATTATGCGTTGTGAGTGTCTCTTCATCATTATTTGCATAGTGTCTGAATTAAAAATGCTACGATCTCTAAGCTGCGACGTAATAAAGGCCTATTTAGAATATCAGTTACTTATTGGATACCTAATACGCAATATTCTGTGCTCAGCTTCAGCTATTGAACTTACAGGTGTCGAAACTAGTGCAGGCAGATCCCTCCAGTAATCAATATGTGCACGCTGAATAGACTGGTATACAGCCTTTGACAAGAGGGCTGCATTGACATGTAATAACTGGGTATCTCTCTGTTATACTCGTAGCATTATTAATATAGTTTGATGAAGTGATGGTAATTTAGTTATTTGCTTTAATCGAGATATGTAATTAAGTTCTACGTACTAGAGGCGCCACGTTAAACAAAAAACAACGCACCACACAGTTAGAAAGACCACGGTTGGGTTTAGAGAGAATAAGTAGAATGATTGAGTTAAATGCGGCCATAGTGCCGTAGTAAAATAGGACATTGATGCGTTGTGTCTGCTCTAGCACGTAAAATATTTATCTCGATGATTACATTGCAGCATTTGATCGGAAAATGAATACTATGCGGGGTTACGAGAACAAGCAAAGCTTCAATAAATTAAAGCTTTTCTAAGGAAACTAGCTACAATTATTATTATTAGCTAAAGGCTACGGTAACTGCTTATCATCAGGCAGGCTGTTCGCTTGTTTGCCACCTCAGTTCCATAAAAAAACTGAATTATCAACAACAAACTTGTTAAGAATTATGTAATTTTATCATTTTGTTTTAAACGTTGAACGCAAAAGCTAAGCTATCCAAACCAGCTTATAAAATTCATGTAGGTATAGTGCGTCAATTTATGTATACCGCATTGTGTATGTAAATAGAGATTTCAGATTAAACCCTAACTACTAATCACGGCACGTCAACTAATTCAATACTGAAAATTATTGCAGTGTTAGTTTACGATGATCATACAAGCTGCTTGAATACTCAATTAAATTGATTGTGTTTATTGAAGGGATTCCGCCATTATGCACGCCTCGGTTAGTGCCTATGTTGATATTAACCAGGTTATAATATTGTTTAGTGTAGTAATAGTTACGACGTAGGCCTCTGGCTTTATAATGTTCATCAATATTGGCGTAAGGTAGCAATATAATAGTCATATTGAGTCATAGTATAGAGTTCCTATTAAATACCTAACCTAAAGTTTTTGTAAATCCAATTGGGTCGTGCACGAGCGTAGACGACAGTGGAGCCGATGATAATAAGTATAATAACTCTTAGTTTTATTATAAAAAAAAATTCGTATTCCTGAAGTCTTTCCTAAGGACATATTTACAGGTCTCTAAACGGTGGGCACCGCGTCTGCTCGCCTTAAGTTGCAGATGTTCTGGGCGGCGAGTTTCACTTACCATCGGATAGACCGTTAGTCCCTGTGTCTTCTTAGGAAAAAAAAAACAATAGGCAAGGTCTTTAGTGCGCGACTGTATAGATTCGATCCTCAAAAGCGTACTTGGATTCATCAATGGATGGCTCCATCAATGGATCCTAGAACATTTCTGCAATTCGTGATCCATACTCTACGTAACAATTAAAAGTGAGATTTCGAAACTTACACGTGCGTGATCTGACGTCATGTCTCAAGGACGAGTCCAACTATAATCCATTCCAAAATTAATATCCGAACAATTCAATCAAAACAGAGCATAATAATATCAAAGTTAGAATCCTATGACGCACCCTACCCTTGCTATCTCATCATTAGTCATGTTATTATTACGTCACGGAATTCCAGTTGGTGGAGATGACCAGTGGGCATTGGACCGGGATGGAGATCGCCACTGTACGCATGCTGCACTATAGGGTTACATTGTGAGAGAATACTCGGGACATAACATGGAGGTAAGAAAGAAAACAAAGATATTTTTTCTAAATAAAAAAATATGGAATTTTTTATTAGTAAATTGCAAAGATTTTCTTCCTAATTACTAGGATTTTACTAATCAGTACTTTTTGGCCCAACAGCAACTTAGGTTTATATTTTTTTAAGGGTCAGTTCAGACCGAGCTGAAAAATCCTCGCGGAATTTACTGGGTCCATTGAAAATAGGACCGTATTACCATAGCCTAAAGTCGACTCGCGTATTCTCGCGCACGCTTGCGACCGCGCGCGCGACCCGCGTCCTATTTCCAATGGAGCCCGTAAATTCCGCGAGGAATTTTCCGCTCGGTCTGAACTGATCTTTAGGCCCGTGAGACCCTTCAAGTGTGGGCTAACAGATGACGTTTGCCAACGAAGAAGTCGATCAAGAAAGACATGGCGAGATGATTTGGACACCTTTGCGGGTACATCGTGGCAAGAAATAGCCTGTACAGCCCCCCTAGACAATTCGCTTCATCTACAAGCGTTTCTACAAAACACTACGTTGAAATGTATGGAAATGACATTACAAGTTAATAAGTAGATCACGTGACTCATGTCATTTCCATTCATGATGCGTAGCGTTCAGTAGAAACGCTTTTGATTAAGCCACTTGTCTAGCGGGGCAGAGATGTGTGGGGAAGTAAAGCGGAGGCCTTTACCCAACAACGGGACAATTCGCGGCTATTTAAAAAAAGAAATATGTTTTTGTACGATTCTATTTTTATTTTAATACCTCCTCCACGATTAGTAACTTGTTTTTTTAACACCCGATCAATCGATCGGTAGGGTAACTCAATATCGTGGGCGGCCACAGTCCACTGATTTCCAGCCAGTTTCACTCGTTTCTCAGTCCACTCAAATAGGTATTTGAGTGCCTCACTACGGCTATTTTACACTGCGATCATTGTATCCAATAATAACCTATTCCACGTGATACTGTTTTAAAATACTCTCCTAAATAAATAAATAAATAAATATCGATTATGTGCTTAGATGTATTAAAAATACCGTTAGCCTACCTAAATTATCGAAACTTAAGTGTCACATTCTTTGTAAAATTAAGTTATCTCCTGTTTCTTCATTTTTGGCTTCATCAATCACTTTACCATTGTCACATGTAAAGTTTAGTTATACGTCTATATAATCAGAGACAGTGCTTTACTAATTGTCTTTGTGACTGTACCGGTGCAATTAACCGCCCAGACGCCGACCCGGCGGAATTGCCAATCGCCAATCAGTTAATAGTATGTATAATATCTACGGCAGTTATTGTCGTATAAACCCGGGAGGCGTTTAATAGCTAAATTAATTGTGTAAATTGATGTATGCGGTCCACCTACTACTAAGATTTCATGGATCGCTACTATTGCTTCCTATTTGTAAGGTGACTGTTTTATTGGTGACGAATGTATTTTAATCAGTTTCGATATAAGTTCCTTTAACTTTATTTGAATTACGTAACCTATATTTTAGAACAAATATAAAATATAACAATCTCTTTCCATCTTTCCATTATTTTAGATCACGAATAACAAAGAATTTAACACGAATACAGAATCACTAATGAATAAAGGAATGATTAATAATTTACTTAATAGAGCGTTGGTATGGTTTGAATTGATGTTACATGCTGATGTTGATGGACAACACGTCTGTGGTAAAATTAACTATTACTAATTGTATGGCTAAGTGCAAAATGCATATCGCATAATTAATACCAGATTCAACTATCAATCGCACATACATCAAAATCAAACGATAGCAACATTTGCTAATCACCGCACTATCCATAATTTGTAAACATTACTGCATAGCCTCATCCAGTATGATAATAGTAATAATCGCTAAATCTCGCGATCGATATTGACTCGAGAGGAAAGTGTCTACCTACGGTAATATGTGATAGCAGTAAAAAAATAATCTTTCTGAGATTTTTTTTCTTCTAATATAGGTGACAATGTAACTAATTATTCATGTTTGTTTCAGAAAATGACAAGTTTTATACTACAAAAAGGGTTACAACCTAAACTATAGCTCTGAAAGATTAAGTAATATTTGGAACCATTTTTGGACAGTCATATTTTAATCTGAAAAATAAAATATGAATCATTTTCAAATAGAAAATCTCATGAAACGTCAATCTTTTAAAAGTCATTAAAATTTAAAGACTATCTTAGGATTTTCGATAAACTTTCTTCGAGAAATTAATCTTCATTTCGTTCCCGTTTCGAGCTTTATTAGCCAAGTAAGGTAATGTATAGCCCAACTACAAGTCGGGAACTCGATCAATCGGCATTTCACCGCGTTCGTGTTCGAAAATCGAGGTTAATTGACGTATGTTACGGCAACGATTGACGCTTCCACGTGAGTAATCGATTTAAGAGTCTATTATTTTGAGCTTCGAACGTTTGGGATTAATTATAGAATGAAAAGGGTCAGTGCTGTTACTCATTTCGTTTATATTGAATTCGCGTTTATTGATTGGTAGACCTTTTCCACGATTTTTTGTAGCCCCGAAACGTAGTGGTAATTGTCATGATTAAAGGGCCGGGTATACAATTGAAAATTTTACGTCTGCGGTATAAATGTTATTTGTATTCGTCGTGAACTCCCCAAAAATCCAATACCTAGCCAGATGATCTGCGTTTAATAATGCCGTCTTTTTGAAATTTTCTCAAAAAAAATGGTACAATACTTGATAGGTACAAACATTTTTTATTAAAATGGCAATTTAACACAATTATTCAAAATAGGCCACAAAACCGCATGCCCAATGGCTATTAATTTGGAACTAGTTATGTGGCTTTAAAATTAGCGAATTATGAAATTAGTTTCTACAAAGAAAACTATGGTCAGTAAAGTAGAATTTATAATTCAATTTTGTAAACTGACAGGTGCTAATGTCACTTTGAAAGAAATGGGACCAATAAGGTTCAAACTTATAGATAGCTTGCATTTATAATTTCGCATCTCTAATTAAAAACATAATTTAGTGAGTTCAATAACTCACACTATCATATTAATTAGTATCAAATCATATATTTTTGTTCATAAAATATGTAGATATCTTATTATAATGAATAAAGTTTTACCTCTTAAGTAAGCTACTTAGATATGACATACTCCACCCCGGCCACCCCAGTGTACCTGTCCCGTCTCCACCACACCACGAAGGCGGGGGACATTGCTGGGTACATCAGGATGAAAAGCAATGTCATATGAGAGTACAGCTGTTGTGCTCGAGCCACAACGCTAGATTCAAGGTGTTTGTGGTTTTAGTCCCCACTGAGCAGCTGTCAACTTTCACGCAGGAACAGTACTGGCCGAAAGGTGTGGTGTTCAGGCGCTTTTGGTGGAGGCTGCCGTCACCAACACCTTCAAATTAGTTTTAAGCTCCTTGAATGCCGATCTTCCGGTCGAGCCGGCCCAGATATGTGCTACAGTCTATTAGCCACAGCTTGACTCTACCACCTTACTGGTGTAGACTGGTACAGACAGACAGCCACGGACAGCCGAATTCAGATTCAGACTTACCTAATACAGATTAGACGATAATCAGATTTATTTTTAAGGGCTTCACCGACTGGACGTGGACGGAGTCGCGGGCACAGCTAGTAAGTAATATGTACCTATGTTAGTCTTTAATATATTTATAATATGGGCCATCGTTGCCTGAAATAAATGGTTATTATTATTATACTGCTGAAAGTCTAAGTAACATGTACTCAAGCCTTTCATTTTTAGTCTTCCGCTATCTCTTATGTTTCTGTTCCAGTACTGCTAACGTTAGCAAAACATAAGTCCGCGTGCTGAGCTAACAATGATCCCGCCTACTGCATGCAGCCGCGATTATCGTAAAAAATAACTGCCTTACCTCTGCATAACGCTGACCGTTTACATTTTGTATTGGGATTTATGTTTAATAAGAGCTGTAGAATTCTATAAAATACGTATTGGAAGTATAGCCTATAGTTTAAGGCTTAGAAAATAAAAATTAATAAACACCAGTGTTTGCTATGAGTTTTATTCCCAGAAATGAAATGGTTTTTTAGACCATTTTTCTTGAAGTCTGCTTGAAATGTCAGTTGAAAATTATCAATTTTCCGTGATAATTCCAAATAACAACAGTAGCCTGACTGACGCTATATCTTGCATTTTCGGAAAATTATGTTTGAATCGTATTATATTTCATGTATTATATGTAATGACATAAGTGCCCAAACCAAATCCAGAGTTTCGATCGATACCTAACATAACTGAAAGAAAATTTCATCTCAATTAGAAAATCTAAGTGGAGCTCTAGAGACGGAGTACCCACTTGTTTATCTCAAGTTATCATCATCAAGTGTAAATTAAGCGATTCATCCCACTCAAATATCCTCGAATTAGTTGTAAGTGGATCTTACTCGGAGGAAAGGACACGCAATGGCGGTTGGGTGCAAGCGGTCTTACGTTACGTTGTGTAAAGAAAGAGTGTGGTGTAATTTATAAGAAAAATGCGAATTTGAATTTAATTGGAGCTAAGAAAAAATTTAGCATCA
The DNA here is from genome assembly GCA_947859195.1 of Drymonia ruficornis. Taxonomy (NCBI): domain Eukaryota; kingdom Metazoa; phylum Arthropoda; class Insecta; order Lepidoptera; family Notodontidae; genus Drymonia; species Drymonia ruficornis. The sequence continues at coordinate 8,180,781 of OX401915.1, read as the reverse complement.
GTTCCGTCTGAATCTTAAAAATAAAATATCGCTAGACTAATACACCAAATAAAATATGGCCCTTAACAAAGAAACGAGGTATCTCAGTGACAACCAGACCAGGACAAAATACAAAATGCCATTTTCCTAATTTGCCCCGGCGAGAATGGAACCCACAACTACCCAGTTCAGTGAGCTGAGGGGCATATGTTCGAATCACTAAGCCACTTGGTTAGATTAATATCGAATGTGTAGATTTATGGGAATTGTGTCAAGTATCGTATCACGTGTGACTCGACTATTTGTAAACGCTCACCGTTCTTTTTCGAGATCTCTAAGGATCTGTAGACCTAAATTGCCTTGGCAATTCTGAAGCAATTCTATAACAATAGGTAATTAATTTCCTGATTTTCTAGCAGAATCCTTAGATATTGCGCTCAATTTCCGTAAAATGGTCACTAGTTACGTAAAATGTGTGATAATCAGCTTTTACAGAATTGCTATGTGACCTTATATTTAGCCCTCCTGATAAAATGTCATGGTACGCATCGTAGAGGCCGCGGCGCATCTAGCGCGTCATAAAACATGCTGGAGATACGCTATCTCCTTTAACTTGGCCCTAATGAACAACGAATGCACCATCAACACCAGAGGAGATCCGCAACAAAGGCTGTGTTAAGAGTACACTGAGCGTTAGAATACGCTTTGTCGACTTCGTTATGTTTGCTGTGGACGCGCCTTTTCGTTGTAAATGAGCCTCGGGCGGTGTTTGGCTTGCAAACAATTAGAATATTTAGGTATTTCATTAGCCATTCATGGGGAAAGCTGCGCTTAGCATAGCGGGTTTTGATATACCTACTCGGACACGGAACTGCAGAATTTTATCTGTAGGTTTTATTTAACTGTAAAATAAGCCTAAGGGCCTGTCTCAGAATCGTCAGATAACTTTTGTCCACTAAATAAATATAACGTTTTGAAAGATAGGTATGGAATAAAAAAAAAACATTTTTTAATGAAACCGTGTGGGTATCAAATGAAAGAGCTTGATGAGCACATTTCAAAAATATATATATTGTTACCTATAACTCCAAAATAGTTAAATAAAAAGTAAGTTTAAAAACTAAAACCGACTACTGAAAAAACGCGCTCTAAAAAGTATGAAACAAGAAAATATTCTCATCTAGAGGATAGCCGTGGTCCGTGTAGGTCTTTTAGGGCCAAATGGCATATGAACTATTGTCAATTTACGACAAGTAGTTTGGAAGTTAGGTGGGAACAGATGCACATACATACATACATACCTACATACATACATACATACCGGTCAAAATCATAACGCCTCCGTAGTCGCTGTAAACACTGACAAAATGTATTTAGTGTATAAAAGTTATCTGAAAATGCTGACACAGGCACTAAAATCAGTCTGCATTACTATCACACTATGACAGTTATTGGAGAACCAGAGATCAAAAGCAGCGCGCAATGAGAAATCAAAAGTTGGCCTAGTAGAGTCATAGTACAAAAATAGTAACGAGTAATGGAAATAAATTCGCAAGACTAGTTTTACGGGACCAATCGAATAAACTACCACAGGCACAATAAAGCGTAAACTATAAATCTTAAACCCCATACATCACTCCCTACCAATAATACCGGTTCTAGAAGGGAAACACTTAACTCCGCAAACCTTACCTCTACATCCTTAAACATCGGAACTATAATTAGATTTCACATCCAAACAACCGACTTTATAATTCAAACCCATTTATTTCCTTATTTATACTCATATTCGTTCTTTTACACTTGTTATACGTAGCTCACGTACAGATAATACTACAATGAGGCATACAAATTATCGCTTGCGCCGACGCCTCGCTCTTCAAAATCAGAACCAGCATGTGTGAAGCAGGGGAAACGAAAATATGACTCAATGATAACGGAGAAAGGTTTATAATGGAGGCGTTATTAAATGGTTTAAAGACGTTTTCGCGTTCGTCTCGAGGTCAGTGGTCGGCGAATAACTTGCTAAGACATGATCATGACTTGTGCGCTTATACTCCACACCTCGTTACGTGTTAACAGGCACATTCGCTCACGACGCGATGTTTATCCCCGGAACTTCAAAACACCCCGGCCCAACTGCATTCATGTCGAATGTTGTAATGGGAACGACTTGATAAGGTATGGGAAATTGATTATGTTATAACTTGGTGTAAAATTTTGACTTGTCATATTATGGGGAAGTTTAGGAGGTTTGGACTATAGTCCATCACGCTAGGCATCGAATCTCTTAATGTGAAACCACTGGTCTCTAATAATATCTTCTTGAATTCTTGGTGGGCGACATATTAGGGGGCGTCCATAAATTACGTGAGGTGATTTTTGTGATTTTTCGGCCCCCCCTACCCCCTTGGTGAGATTTCGTGAGATTTTGCGCGACCCCCTCCCTCCCCCTCTAATCTCACTTGAGATTTTTCAAAAGCCATATTCTAGTGGAGAAACATGTTTTACTTTAATTTAACCCAGTTTTCACACAATTTACACTGTTTCTTGCGGTAAAAAAAATTGCGTGAGATTTGCCGTGACCCCCCCTCTCCCCCACGTGAGATTTGGCTCGACCCCCTCCCCCCTGAATACCTCACGTAATTTATGGACGACCCCTTATTGGCCATCTGTTGCAGTCCTCTGGTCGACAACATGCCGACCGCCAAGAATTTACGATTTACAATGAAGAATTCACGAAGATGTATTAGAACCCAGCGGATTTGCAATGGACCCTGGTCCAATGCGGGTTAGTGGACAGTTCGTCAGAGCCTCGCACCTCGTTCGTAGTTTAGCAGGGTGCACCGCGAGCAGGTGAGGTTGACTTGGGTTTTTAGATGTTTTAAAGACCATACACCCCTTTGGGATACCAAGTGACGGATGCCGCAGCCGGGGCGGACCCAAGCGAAGATAGCGGGATGATTTGTTCACCATTACGGGACTATACTTGGTCTGTTACCGCTCAAATCGCGTTTTATGGAGATGTCTTTGTCCAGGAGTGGGACACGAAATAAAGCTTAAATAAAAAAAAATATGCTACCCAATCAGTGCGTTGTTTGGTTTCAAAAGAACTAACGATGCTTTTTATTTTAATAAGTATTGGTTTTCCGTGATTGCCATTATGTACACATTGCAAGAAAAGTTCTGAAATATTTTTACAATGGTAATATATTGTTTATTTCCACAAAAAAACGTAGGTAAACTTTCAGTTGGTAAATGTATTTTTTATATATTCTAAACAAACGTACGGCTCGCCTGATGTTAAGCACTTACCGTAGCCTATAAATACTTGTAATAACCAGAGACATCGCTCGCACGTTGAAAGGGATTGGGACACAGTGAGGGAAGAAAATTAGAGTCCCGAATTTTGTAACAGTAGCGGTTTATGTATGAAATATAGATAATGTTAAGCCGGAAACCCACCGCGGCGCACGGAGAGGCTACGCACGAAATGACGTCTTACATACATTTTCTTGCAAATCGAAGCGTGGCGGTGGGTTCCGCCTTTACTCAAATAGTTCATATCATAAATTAAATATTGATAAACATTATAAATGTTTCCGTTGCAATAATTTACAAGAGTTTTATTGATGACATTAACGATGGGAGCAAGTAACATGTTTTCCTTCGCACCGAAGACCTTGGATTTGAAACCCCGTTTCCTATCTAGGTTACTTTTGATGTTTTACAACGATAGCTTGTCTAAGATAAATTATTAAGTTCACTGGGATGTTTACCCGTTAATGTTTCACGAGGATTGACGTGTAAACACGAAATTACGATATCAGCTTTTATTTCGGGGAAAATAGCCTTCGTCTTTGAGATAGCTGCTAAAAATAATTGCTCCATAAAAAAGTATAAGATTATTTTCTTGGTAATTTTATTGAAAACTAGCTGTGCCCGGACTTCGTACACGACGTGTAATTTACCAAAACATGTTTGTTAAAGTTTGCTAAAATAAAAGCAGCCAAGTTACTCCTTATCAGCTGCTATCCTGCCAGTGTAAGTTCCGTCAAAATCGGTCAGCCGTTTCGGAGATTAGCCGGAACAACCAGACAGACAGACAAAAATTACAATAAATGTTTTTTTGTCATAAATACCTTAAATACTTTCATATGCATTTAGTACATCTCGCTTTCCTGTCATACGCCTACTCCATAATATCAATTCCAAATCTGCCTTCATATCAATATTAATATTATTTAAACTATCAGTCTCTCATTATAGAGATTTAGTAATTAAAAACGGACTTTTTTCCCATAAGCCCAATGCGGGTTGGCGAACTATACATTCCTAAAAGAAATCTATTATGAGGAACTTTTCTCTCCCATAAGTAGAACAGTGGATCTATCACAACAAAAGGTTGATTACAAAGAAACATCAGGTTATTCACTTCCCTATTTATGGTATTTTTGTTTGGAGTTCCACAGATTGACGCAATGATCGACATGTCCACAAAACATCGTTTCTCGCTAGCTTTTAACCTCATTTAGTTCCCGACGTAGAACGTTGGTTACAAACGTTGCCTATTGCTGACTTTGATGTATTGTTATTAAACCGTATCTTATCCCGTATCAGTTGGCATCGTTTAGGGATGTCAAACACAGGGATGTTAACCTACTAATTAAAATCTAGTTTTCGATTTTCATCACAGATTGCTATAGCACAGAATACATATTAGTACAGAAGAAACACTCTGCAAAGGCAATAATAGCTAATCGTGTCTCACAGCAATAAAGTGCAAACTCAATTGATTCGAGTGCGTGCCAGTGTGGTTTTTTGACCATAGAGCCTAACTATAGATATAACAATTCCAGTACAGAGCTTAAAAAAAGATTTAACATAGGTATGAATTTAACCATATTTTAGAAACCGTATAAAGTGTATGTAATAAAATTCTATTAAAAAACGTTACGCTTATTTGAAATTAAAGACGAAGCATTTAAACAATTTCATTCCTACATTTTTACCAAAAAAAATAAAAAAATAACGTCACGACTTTTATCCCCATTCTGGGGTAGTCAGAGGCTTGAGTGGCCATACACCACCACATTGTGGAGGTGTGGTGACATTTTTACCAATTGCCGCAGGTAAATAAAAACTTGGAAATAAAAACAATTGGATAGGAGCCATCCTTAATACTGTTATACAGAACATAGAAAGGGTGGAACCTTTCTATGTTCTGTATAGGTATAACAGTTCACATACTTTACTTGAAAAAAAAAACCACAATAACCTTTCATGAAAGCCTACGTGTGAGAGCTACTTATTGTAACGAAAATGCCTATTGTTGTTATTTTCCCAAAACAATGTAGGACAAAGTAATGGTAGTTAAGGAATATAGAGCAATATCTTCATCTCCTATTTCATCCTCTTTTTAGGATTCCGTAACTCAAAAGATAAAACGGAAAAATGAAAAAATGTAACTTTTGTTGTGCGTCTGTCTGTCCATCGTTCAAGATGCAAACAAGCAAGTTTGCAAGCCCAAACCGCTACTGGTGTTAGGGCAAGGCCACGACTTCGCGCGACGGTATTCGGACGGTTTCATCGGTTTCGACAATTCAAACCCTATTAAGTTTGTTCGGAACCCTCAAGGCGCGGCGCGACTCCTCTTGCACTATCACAAATATTTTTCTTATTATTTTACTCTACGGTCAAATAGCTGAAGCCTTTGCTGAGCAGCAATATTGAATGCTAAAAACGGAACACTAAACAACCAGTAGAAAATGTCTATATTATAAAATTCTTCTAAGGAAAAATGGCCAACCGCAGCAAGGATATCAATCTTCAATACATTGCTGCCTAAACTACCTACCAAGTAGATGATAAACGGCCCTTTATGTTTCGCGCACAGTGTAATTTTACTGCTCTATAAATGAAGATAAGATTGCTTGGACCCCTATTTATCCGTCGGCGTTCACGCCAGCACTCGTTATTTTTTTATTTTGTCGAGATTGATCGCCTAAACGAAGCGCAGAGGGAGTAGAAGTGAATTCTTTGGAACATTTACTTCAATACAGTAACGCGATCGGAATCCCTTGTGTGTGTTCTCGATTTACTGTATTCTCTGAGCGCCAATAGAAAAAATCATGGCAAGGTATATTTGTTTGATTTTGTAATAAAATCATTTGGTAATAAGACTGGGTGACATTGATGGAATTGAAATAGGCTAGTAAGAAAATTATTGAAATAAGTTAAGTTAAAACTTCGAGTAAAATTTACTTAAGTTGGACTACCGAGCCTATTCATTTGACAAAATTATGTGTAACATGTACAGAAAAGTTAAAGGGGTAAGGAGAAGGGTAAGAAGAAGGGGTTAGGATAAGTAAAGGGGAGACCTTTGCTCAGGAGTGGGACGAAACGGCTATAAAAAGTACAGTAAAATAATCTAGATATAGGTACAAAATAATGCAACTATTGTGTCAGTCCCAATACTTAATTGACCTTTAACATCAACTCCAAACTTCCTACTATGACGAACAGTATATTCGTCCCATATAGTCCTACAAAAACATATTTAGGAAGGTTCTTCAATAGGTCGTTATGCTGTCCCTTTAAAAACAATGCCTCTGACTATAACTGCTTCAGGAATATTTCACATGTAATCTGAAGAAGCCGCACAGCCAGCATCCTGGGATTAACGTATCCTGATGAGATGCCGAGGTCAGGAACAGTTACACAACGTACGTGGAGCATATGAACCGTATGCGGGTGTAAATCAACTCCGCACTGCGAATTTAAATGGTTCAGTTCACGGACTTATAGCGGATTGCTATTTACGAGATGTTATTCTAACCGGTTATTATTGAACATTGACTGATTGTTGAACAGTAAAGTTCTACAGACTGGTTTAAAATCTTTTTTCTTTGATGTTTTATTGGCAACTATCATTGATGGAGCGGCACTTCTAGAAAAAAAAACTTACATATAATAACGTATATTACTGGAAGAAGAGATATTACAAATAATATACTCAATTGAAACATTTATAGAAATTATATTTTTTTTACCCCTCGTAAGTAAATAAGTACTCCTCGCTTTCAGGGAGAAAGTGCCCGGTATAAAAAAATCTCTCTCTGCCTGGTGGTGTATTTGACATTTAAAAAAAAATAGTTATTAAAAAAAAACTTCTTCAAATCGCTATCGCTTATAATTTAAGCAGCACAGATCCTTCACTCCGCCTGTGTAGCTTGTTATCTACCGTCTTGCGGGATTCCCTCGGCCTTCATTACAATTTTCGTCTACTATTACACATGGAGAATAAATAACTGCAATGCCTGTAAACGACCGCCTTTTAATGAGAGTCTCGGCATATTGCTTCCTGCAGTTTCTGGTTGCAGATTTATGAATAAATAGGTACGTAGGGTGGGTTTTGACGAAACTAATTTGGAAAATAACTTAAAAATTTACAAATATAGAGACAATAAATTTTTGACTTTTTGAGTTATTCGGCGTCCGAATAAAAAGGGTCCTAAGGGTTTAAATTTTTCGGCCAAAAACTGCTATTCAGAGGCCGAATAACTCAAAAAGTCATTTTTGGCCGAAAAATTTAAACTCTAGAAACTATTTTAAATGTGCTTATCGTATCGCCCACAATCAAACCAATTCCAATGGCGGTTGTATTTTTCCGATATATTGAAATGACTTTTTGAGTTATTCGGCCTACGAATAACAGTTTTTGGCCGAAAAAATAAAATGCTTAGAAACTATTTTAAATGTGCTTATCGTATCGCCCACATCAAACCACGTCGAATGGCGGTTGTAGTTTTCCGACATATCGAAATGACTTTTTGAGTTATTCGGCCTCCTTATAGCAGGTTTTAGCCGAAAAATTAAAACGCTTAGAAACTATTTTAAATGTGCTTATCGCATGACCCACATCAAACCACGTCCAATGGCGGTTGTAGTTTTCCAAAATATCGAAATGACTTTTTGAGTTGTTCGGCCTCTGAATAGCAGTTTTTGGCCGAAAAATTAAAACTCTTAGAAACTATTTTAAATGCGCTTATCGTATCGCCCACATCAAACCACGTTCAATGGCGGTTGTAGTTTTCCAAAATATCGAAATGACTTTTTGAGTTATTCGACCTCCGAAAAAAGTGGGTAGTTTTAGAAAGCATAGCGAATGACTTCGTGATCATTTATTATTTTGGAACAATTCTTTCACAATATGTCAAAATAGAATCGGTACTTATGAGTTAAATATTCAAAATATACTAAATTCGAAGATTACCCCCTATTGTATTAGAGACTTTGTAGAATAGTTTCATTCTGACTTAAACGGATTCTCCGTAGATTTTAAATCAGCACTATTACCTAACAGATTTCGAGACTTCATACCACTCGATGCATAAGCTTAAAACCGTCCTAATTCGTCATGATGATCTTCAAACATAAGCACTTTACGCGGCAAACAGGACCAAGTCTTTGTTTATATTAATTTTCCGTATGTACACTCATTATCCAACGCCCAGAATTTTAATTATGAACCAATTTGCGCTTTCTTGTTCTGAAATTGTATTATACCGTCGAGTTCCTTTGCGGTTGTTTGTTTTTAGTACCGCATTTTGGTCGCATTACGTACTGGGGCTAAATTGGGAAAATTCGTAAAGATACTCATGATAAACTTTGTGGGGAGCATCAAAGTCACAATTTCCGTGTTAATTCACAGGAGATTATGTCTAAGTTTCTGGAGTTTAGAAATTCTGAACGGTTAACATGTTGCGAGGAGGAAGTTTGGTAGATTGAGGCGAATCCCCTCGTTGATGAGCGAGTGCGCAACTGAATACCGACTTCCTGTTTACAACATTGGATGTCTGTAGATACGGCTTTTACTTTGGAAACCAATCTAGAATTTGGATGCGGGTTTCAGTTTAAAGCCTGAACTAATGATATATGTTCACCAATTTTCACAGACATACGATCGGGAACATTATTTTATTAAGATTGCACAATTTCGTAATTTTTTTGGCTATCTCCAATTGAGTCCAGCCCCCTAGCCAAGAGGCTTCGTCTACAAGCGTTTCTACAGATCGCTACGCTTAAATGTATGGAAATGACATTACAAGTCGATAAGTAGATCACATGACTTATGTCATTTTCATACATGAAGCGTAGCTATTTGTAGAAACGAATGTTGACAAAGCCACTTGGCTAAAGGGGCTTGGTTAAGTTTGTAACAAAAATAAAATACTTGAATAATAAAACGCAGAAAGCAAGTACCTATGCATTAAAACTGCAAAATAAAACTACAACTAGAATAATTTCAACGACTTCAAGCTGTAGATATAAATATCAAAATCATGCCACTTCAACTAAATATTTCACAAAATGGCGCATCCACAATATTATTCATAATAAAGCAACATGATACAGCAAAGGGCAAGAAGCGAAGCGAGGTGAGCTTGAAATATTGCGCAGAGAGGTAAGTACCTACCCACTGTGTGAATACTTCATGTTTGAGCAAAAACATTTGCTTAATATCAGTAGGTAGTGGAGTTATTTATAATGCTTCCAAAAATATACTTACAGCCTTGCATGGAGAAAATATTGAGACAGAAATATTCTATTGAACTGGTTTTGTAACAAAATAGAATTTATTGACTAACAGCCAAAAATGAAACACTCAACATATTTAATTTAAAAATAACTGGTGGAGACCCTCTTTGAGTTATATTTGAAAAGTTACTTGGCGGTAACCTACTTTGCCATTACATATATTTATAGTTTTTTTTAAAATAAAGTTTGTGAAAAAGGTTTTTCACTTAAATTCCTCTAAGTATAGATTGTTTTTTCAAAACTCATAAACGTGGTCTTAGGCTGAATGCAGCAGCTAAACCTAGCAGGTTCCTGTCATATGGTCTCTATGCGCAGAATCATATGTCCTAGCCTAGAGCAAAATAGAAAGGCCTAAGTTAGTCATAACTATTACAAATCACTACGAAAGTCATTAATAAACTATGAAAGTAACAAGTCATATTTTATATCCTGTATTTTATATCAAATGAATTGTGTAACTCTAGCTAACCGGCTAGGGGAGCTACCACGAAACTAATATGACAGTCGTATTAATGCGCTCCATGATTTAGATTTTGATAACGAGCCACAATAAAAACTCAAATGACAACCAAAAAGAAACCTTAGAAGCACAAGTTGATTCAGAACAAAATTAAAAAGCCAACATCCGGGCTTCGGACCCACACAAGGCGTTTATTACACATTTGACATAATAAAGATTAGGGGCTATATTCGTAATTAATGAAATCAGTTCCCATTTAAATAAAACGTCGTGTGTAATCAAATCGAACAGTTCGTTGAGCGACAAGTTGTGATTTTCAATCAATTTGAATCTTATTTCGAAGCGATAAGATTGTATAGTTTTAGCGATTCTCGTCGCCACGTCTACTGCCGGCGTCTTTGACGGACAATAATGCAAGTATAAAACCATGTATTTATCTCCAATTTATCTTTATCGCTGTAGATTGACAGGAGTTCTATTCGTTTGATGTATGTTAATGCAAACTGCTATTAATTTATCGCCAAGTTTAATGACTTGAACGACGTTCAACGATCGTAATGTTTGTATTGATCGGTAACAGTTTAAAAGGCTGTAACTGTTTTACGATAGATTTACTTTGACATTGTTTAAAGGTAATATTCCAGTTTTATCGCAACACGTTCTGGTTATAGTCGTATCCAATCTCCACTTAACGCGGTTTAATAATTCTTAAGTGTGGTTTATTATTTTGCAGAATTTGTTCACACACTTTCGTTAATTTTTTGTCGAAATATATGTTATGTATGCAGAAATATATGTTGTATTATCAGACACACATAATAATTATTACATACAATGCATTTAAAACTCACGCATGGTTAAGTAAATCCGATGTAAACTCATACACGAGTTATCACTAAAACACACAACCAATTTTGAGAGCTATTGCCATATTTTAAAATTCAAATTCGAATGCATTAAAAGGGGTGGATATGATTTTATCTAAATCAGTAGTTGTATTGTGTCGTCAGACGTGGTGCCGGGATGATGCTATCTGTGACCGCCAGTAATGAGAGTTGGTGTTATTGGATTGGAAACCGTGGGGACATGAATTTTTAACTCCTATTTTCGAAAGTAAAGAACATGGGAATATGGATGGACGTCGATACAGGCGTAAAAATCCAACGGGTAGGTAATTGTGCAATTTATTCCGATTAGCATCAAAACTATAGTTACAGAAAATTAGTTTTTATTGAAAATGGAATCGTATTTGCCCAATTGCGTGAAGTCGCGTGTGAGATAACCAGTAGTAACTCCCATACAATCAATGTAAATTTAATCGCTGATATTACCAACAAGTTAAACTCGTTTTGGACGCGTGTCTAATCAATTATTTCAAGTATATTTCGACAGTACTCGTGTTTATCTAGTGTTTAAATTATTGTAACAAATCCAGATTTAATATTCTTTTTAATTAGGTACCATCACTTTTCAGTTATGCATAACATAATGTTACATCGTACTTTTGTGAAGATATCAATAAAACTGTAAGAGAATATTGCACAAAAGTCGATGTAACAGCTACTCTACTTAAACGAGATAGAATTAACATTACATAAGCAGTCGATTACATCGCATTGATCACCTTCTTCACGTATCGATCTTGATAAGTCATTAATTAAAGAATCAGCTGTTCGTAACGCGACGCAGCAGTTAGAGATGATACGACGGTTTGTAATGTTAAGTACATAGGGAACAAAAAACCTCGCGAGCATGCTTGAGCAATTGCTTTGAGAAGCATTCTTACATGCCTGTTTCAGCATTTTAATTGCATAAAAAGCAAAGCTTGCGTCACCGCGCTTTGACAGATTTAATTCTTATGTCAAAAGCTCAATATAGCTCAGAACCGAGATCACTAATACACAGACGGATCGTTACTACAGTAATAAATTTACTGTCAGCAGAATATCAAAAATCGGTTACTGCTCTAACGGTCCGTTAGTGTTGGTAAACTTTGCTCTAAAAAGTAGAGGCTTGACTGCAAGCATACTTAATAAGTGATGTGAAGCATTGTTTTACAAGCTCGAACAAAAGTTGTTCACGCTTGCTCGCCAAGCATGCAGTTACGTGTGTAACTGCCTTATTCGAGAACTCAATGCTTGTGCAATCGTGTAAATGGATCGATTCGGATTACCTCTATAATTAGCTTCTACGGTGTAGCACGCGCTTTCTATATCGATTCTTTTTTTATTTGTCATTTTAATTCGGCCACATTACACCTATTGTATTACTTTAATTCGATTTAACACTTGTGTTGCGTTCTTGGAATTCCATGCAATTGGTGCGTCCAGATGCCTCGCATGCTTCACCCGAGCACTGGCTGCGTCTTCATCAGGCGCATGCCACACCCGAGCAGTTTGACGTCGTAGGGCATAGACATAATGAGGCATCTGGACGCACCAATAAAACCTAACTACCTACCATCCATCCATATTAATATGTCCGCCGGAAGTTGTCCATTGCTGGATAGACCTTCCCAATGACTTCTACTAATCAAAGTACTTTGCAAAGCAGGGCGAAATCAGTGGTCGCAAGGGGGGAGGAACCGATGGGTGCAATTGTCACCCCCCACTCCCTCCTTTTAAAGACCTTTGTATCCGCGCCCGCTGGATAGTCCTCTAAAAGGTCTTCTGCAAGGCATTGTGCATTTAATGACGTCATGTCTTCCGGGTCGTGGTCATAATTTTTTTTACGTGACTGAGGTTGCAAACTAGCTTTCGGTCCGCCTGATGTTAAGCAGTTACCCTAGCCTGTGAGGAATACCAAAGGCATTGCTCACACGTTGCCGACCTGAAGGGGAGTAGGACAGAGGGAGAAGAAGGGGGAGGTATTGGGCTTCCGGCTCTCTCAATCATATTATCTTATCTCTCACGCATCGTACGGAACGCAGCTGTAATAGCTACCGAATGTTGGCGTTTAGTTATCATTCGAAAAATCTTTCTGTCCTCTATCGGTTCTATTAGATAAGCAAAGTCTACTTTCTATTTTAATTTAAACACTAAAAACACGTACATAACCAAGGCTATGCTAAAAGCCTCAAAACTTGTCTCCCCACAACCTCGATACAATTAATTTAGTTTTAATTTTCCTGAAGGCTTTCCCGCGGAAAACTAACGTTCAGCTCCCCACATCGCAGCTGTTACTTGACGTCATTATTAAATGCTTTTCAAGAACAGGTGTTGATAATAACGAGGGTGAACGTTTAATTAATTAACACCAGTGCTAGTTTCTTGTGTGGCATTTGGTAGGGCTGTGTCTGTATGTAGATCATTTATGTTATGTTTTATAGCACTGAGGTTTTTGGTGACATACATGTTACTGACAGGTGCTGTTGTCAATTCCATGATCGTCGAACACATTTCTCACGTTACGACCATGTAAAGAATGACAATACGGTTAATTTAGTCAAGTTAAGGCAAGTGGCACAGGTACGGTCATTGTGGAAAACCTTGGGGGAGGCCTATGACCAACAGTGGACGTGTTTTAATGATGTTGTATACAATCGAATCAGCACCATTGACTTGATCTAAAATTTGTTTTTCTCATAATTTCCCATCTTCGTATTTCTTATTTCAAGTCTTGAAATTCCTCATTTTATACTTTGAAGCAGGGATTGCTAGTAGCAAAATAAATGGACGCCAGTCCCTTAGGCACTAGTGTTTACTAGGTACCTATGTAGAACTTCCTGTTTGCCTAGACTGCTAAGTAAAGATCAAGTGGACGTAACGAGCGGCACCCGAGGGCTACATTGTATACCATCGAGACATTATGCAACTTATTTTATACCTAATGACGTGATAATAAAGACGTACCGAGGTATTAACGTTATTTTTATCAGTAGTACTTATATTTTATAGGAAAATTAATACATATCGCCAGACAAGCACACCAACTGTACTATGGTCGCATCTGCAGTCTTCTACTTGACATACTTAGCCCCAGGGCAAATTACGAAAAGGCTATTTTTTTTTCTTTTTTAATGGGACTAAGCCCGCCACACACTCCCTCCATTGTTACTCCTGTAAGCCAGGATCGACAATGGTGTCCAACGATGACGCCAAGGTTTGAACCTCGACGAGTCCCGGGGAAAAGCTAAGTTGTCTTCGAACCCGCACGAATTTAATCAAAAGAAAGGATAGTAGGAGTTGGATGAAGATAATCCACTTCTTACAAGTCCTCCTAAAGGGCCATTTCCGAAATCATCCAACTCCTCCTAAAGGGAATTTCAAGGGAAATTTCATTTCCGAAATTTTGCCTTACGGGAATCCAACCGGAATCGAATTCGGATAAATTACACAGGCGCCATTTTGTCTCATGAATCCATTAGTATGACAACTATATTGACTAAATCGAACTAAATATCGAATGTCCAGCCACGTACCATCCATTAATACATGTGGTCTCCAAGTTTCTCAGAAACATCGCTTCTACGAAATAACTCGCCTGAAATCATGGCCACGATTGCATTCGGTAAGCAGACCCTCTAACAAGCAATGTCCCTAATGATCAGTTGTAATATCAAGATGTATTTAATTGGTATTCGTTACGTCTTAAAAGTGGCAGCTTTGCAGGTGTGCACGGAATATAGATGGTTGGTGATTTATATTAAATTGGAGCGAATCGGGTGTGCTGGAAGGAGCCGAGCTATATTGCGAAAAGAGTTTCATACATTTTATATAGATACGTTAGGTCTTGGAGAGCAGATGGCAATCGCTTCGTGTAGAGTTAGCCAAATCAGGGTAGACTGAAAGCTAATCCCAACCAATGGGATAAGGCTAGGAAAAACAAGGAGATGAATTATTTATAATGGTATATTATTTATTTTACCTTTTTCTTTTCTTTTCTATGTTGCTAAACTAAGCAAAGCTCGTACTTTGTCTACTCTACAATACAGCAAGTATCACCCAGACTAGGGCAATGTGACGCGAGCGGGTTTCATACTATTTTTTATATCTTTATTACGTAAATTTATATGTTTCATTTCGATAATATTCGCCCATTTAAGCAAGGCGTAGACCGTTTCCATTGAATCATTGGTTTTTCAATATAAGAGGAGTGACTTCATATCAAACAGAGATCGCGCGACGTGGGAGGCTAGGATTAACACAACATTGTTTTGCTCTTCGTAGCACCTTTGCCAATTTTATAAGAAATCCTACGTAAGTAGGTACCTATTAAAAATTTACTAACAGCCAAAGATGTTTAAAACCTTTAGATGCGACATATCTCGCTTATTTTGGCAACATTAATGCAAGGTAACCGCTACATCCACGACTGCAGGGCTGCACGCGCACGTGCGCCATCGATTATGTGGCTAATAACAGCCACAATGTATAGTTATTCCTTTTTTTCATCAGGTCTGGCGTATATGGCTTGTTTTCATTGATGTGTAGGTATAGTTCAATGGACAACTGTGCCATTCATGTACCAGTCAATTTATAGGTAAGTACGAAAGAAGCCACAAGTTCTCGCCTTGGTGAGCTAACTGAATGTGTTGCCGTGCGTCAGGGGTCACTCGATATAAAGAGAGGACCTTGTAGGTGATTATAATTTTAAGGCACGCAGAGCTGTGCGAGAATGCCCTTTATTGCGCCAAGAGTCGATATTTATTAAATATCTTGGCGTATCTGTTCGTTTTAGGTAATCTGTGACGACAGTAAAATTCCTACAACTTTCCGCCGTTGACATAAACCCACGTAAACACACCGAAGCCGTCGGGATGCTATAAATAAAAATGGCGGCCGTAGCATATTGCCTTATACGCCGCGAAGCCCCCTTGTCACTTGGCGTGGTACTTAAATCAGCTGCCAATGCACCTGTGGAAACGTCGATTATGCAAATGGATGCAGCCTCTTTTAACTAAACACCGCGCCTTCGGCGGCAAAGACGTTCGATTCATAGATTCCTTAATTTTTTTTCGTCTGAGTAGTCTTCTTGGCTATTTGCAAACTCGTATGGTTCTCGAAAGTAATTGAGTAAATTGACCAGTACACAAGTACTCAGTAAATATGAAATACAATTACGCCTGAATTTCGCGATGGTGCTACACTTCACGATTCTATGTTCGCCTGCCATGTAATATAGGACTAGCATATTGCCATTCCAGATACCATCCATCAAAAACTAATTGTTTAGGCTCGCCGCTCGGCTCATGTATACGCTCCTATAGAAGTGTTCAATTAAAACTTGAGGATGACGTTATAACGCTTGCTTTACATCTACAACCTTCAGATAACCGCAGTCACAATTACTAACCCTGATTATACCATTCAGATTCCACTTTACGATATTTTAAACCATGTAAGCTCCTATTACGTAAGTACTTCGCAGTTAATGCCTCTATTAATGCTGATTCAACAATCGCATAGGCTGTACTGTCATAATCCTGCCTATTTGTTCAAAGGTAGATTAATGCACTCTGTTTTATAACGCCTATTGCTCTATCAGAATGATAAAGGATTTTAATGAGAACTTCGAACATCGTTTATGGTCGTATCGTTTAATTTATAGATGCGTATCATTGCCGGCTTAAGGGCTAAGTCTTATTGGATTCGTTTTATAAACCAATATAAAGTTAGTTCATGATTGATATCGCCGGTAGTAAAAGTTTAATAACATTCTCGTATTTATTAACTACTTTCAGATTGGATTATCATGAAGACGAAGTAGTAGAGATGATAATAAAAAAGTTAGTATTATCATTTTTTTAAATGTTTGCAATGTATAGCAGTAGTTCTTATCTAGTTTTTTTTTAGTAATAAGAAAGTAACGTGTATGTAACATCCGACCAGAAGGGCTAGCACAAGACCTATGTAACGGATTATGTCGAACCAAATCGCTCTCTCTCTCTTTTGCCTAATGCATGTGAGAGAATGAGACAAAATCGATTTATCTCGCGTTTTGTCCTGTCACGGCCGGCTGTGCTACCAGTGCTGAGTACAACAAAGCTCATAGTAATAAGGAAACTTCCATTCTGGTAATAATTTCCGTCTCATTTTGTTTATCTTCCGCTTGATAATAGCCTAAGTCGCCGCAAAACGAAGTTTCCAAACCCATTTCGCCTTCCATTACTTTCGTACTATACGATTTTCTTTGACGGCGTTTCAAAACAAGGCAATGTAAGCGGAACTGTAATCGCATTCTCGTTCCCAGCAGTCACTCAGGCCGAGTTACGAGTTAGATTTGGCTCTCGTACAAAATGCAAACAAAAGGGATTAGTTTCAGGATTGCGTGGTAGGCTACATCCACGTTATTGCTTCTAATGAACCCGGCTGAAACTCAGTTCCAGCAGGCGAGTAATCCTGTAGGAAACTTTCTAAAAATGGGCACTTTGCCCCATTCAAACATGAAAAGGATTAGTATGATCCGCTTTGAATATAATGGTGTATCTTAAGCCCTAGTGCGGGCGATATCCTACTTCGGTATTCAGAGCACGTAATGGGAGTATGTAAGGAAGACAAGCGAAAAACTATTTCGTATTACGGAGAAATGGGATGTAATACAAAATTAGATAGAAAACAACATTTTTTTTCGGAAAATATGCTTCACAAAATTACTGACTTTACTATATTACTGACAAGTATAATGAAACGAATTCTGAAACAGAATATTTTCGTACAAAGCGTCAACATTAATCTCTATTAAGATAAACAAACTTAAACTTTTTATTACAAGTACGCCCAGTTATCTACCGTACAAACTGCGGGGCCGAACAATTCATCAATCAGAACAAGGATATCTACTTAAAAACATATTAACTTACTTCCTTATACCGACTTGGCCAACAGGTGTCTTATATTTTTTAAACGACTTCAAAAAAGGAGGAGGTTCTCAATTCGACTGTATGTTTTTTTTTATTTTTTTTATCATTTTTATTTTTTATGTTTGTTACCACATAACTTTCGACTGGGTGAACCGATTTTGATGATTATTTTTTTATTTGAAAGCTGGTGCTTCTCGTGTGGTCCCATTTCAATTTGATCCAGTTCTGACAATGGCATCCATGAGAAAACCACATAAATCTTAAATTTGCATTAAGTATGTGCGCGACAAATGGACGTATAACTCAATATCACGCCAACCGATTTTGATGATTTTTTTTTTATTGGAAAGAAAATATCCCAAGGGTGGTACCATGATAAGATAACCAGGATCTGATGATGGCATTCCAGAGAAATCGAGGGGAACCATCGAAAATCGTAGTGGCGACTAGTGCGTTTGTTATTTTTTTTCATTAAGTATTTTAAAGCACTACCTACTATTTAATGAAGGTCTGGAGTCAATCTGATGATGGAGCCGAAAGACAGTCGAGGGAACTCCTCAACGATTTACACCAATTACCTGGTGTTTGGGCTTGATTAACTTGTATTGATGAGAACTTTACACCTAGATGGGTTGTGACTGTCATTAGGGGGCTGATGATGAAAACGAAGGACAGTCAAGGGAACTCCTCAACGTTTTACAGTAGCTACCTTGTGTTTGGACTTAATTCATTTCTATTGATGAGAGCTTTGCACTTGCTTGGGGTGACAAAGTATGGCGCCACTAAAAATCGTGAAATAAAATTATTTTTGTAAAAAAAAAACAAAAAACGACTTCAGAAAAACCTGGAGCACTAAAAAGCCTGAAATAATATTTCTATTACCACCTCTGCCTAACCCTTCGGGATAATCAGGCGTGATGGTGTGTTAGCGAGTATTTGGAGTCGGTGCCAATCTATATTCTTACTTTTATAGTAGGTAGATTTGGCATACTAAGATTGGCACCGACTCCAAATACTCGCTAACACACCATCACGCCTGATTATCCCGAAGGGTTAGGCAGAGGTGGTAATAGAAATATTATTTCAGGCTTTTTAGTGCTCCAGGTTTTTCTGAAGTCGTTTTTTGTTTTTTTTTTATTCTCTCAAACTTATCTTCATTCCTGCATAATTGTTATTAACGAATTTCAACATATGATAAGACACATCGGCATTAAATTGTCAAGAAATCATTTAACTATCATTTATAACGTTACTTAATCACTAAAACGCACAAAGTTGTATCTTCTAAGTCACTGTTTTCGATTTAGAACTGTGTCGTAATACGCGTGGCTAAACAAACGATATCAGATGGTAAGTAGGAATATCTGGATTTAGGGCGGATATACACGTGATGTGGGCATGACATGGTGACGTAGTAATAACAGTTTGTAGGCTCGTTATAGAATAAAAACGGCGTAGGTTATGCATCGCTTGCGCCGGCCCCTGCCATGTAGAGTCCGCCTATTTAACGATATATAGAGGATGTAATATACAGTATACTCTCACGGTCGGTGGATCTTAGCGTAATGGTTCTCATATAACGACTTATGCATGAGTAATGGAGGCCGGCCGAGTTTTTATGTTTGGTCCGAAAATGACTCGCATTTTTCGTTATAGTAAAAAAGGTAAAGTAACCTACTTTGCAATCGTAGCATTTATACGCATTCAGTTGATTTATATTTTAAATATCAAGTATTTTTTAAATTTATTCATAAATTAGGTGCATAGGTACGTACCTATTTAATCAAATTAATTAATACGCATCTAACTATTAATATTAATAACCATTATGACGGCTCTCAAATGTAAATCGACGGCAAAGCGATCAAACCGAATATCTTATTCGCTTCAAGGCAATTTAAATACATTACACTGAAGTTAGGTTTGGGCCCGCCTAATGCCGGACGAAAGACGAACAAAATTAAACTTGTTACTCACTCTAAGAAGAACAGGTAACTTCTTAATTTCCCTAACAAAATTGTCATATTTTCCTTTGAGCACCCTCTAATGAAATAAGCAGAAGATGAGCAACGGACCGCTCGAGGGCTGCTATTACGAAACCGAGTACCAAAGCAATAATCCGTTTTGTTTGGTCTTCGAACTTTGAATTTTGACACAGTTCCGTAGTAAATTTGTGTCAAATTGGATGCGTCTAAAACAGGTAGGTAAGCGGTGCGCCCGAGCAAATGTTTTATTACATTACTTCTACGTGATCAGACGTCAAAACTGATTGCTCGAGCGTGCCTCTCGCCTCTTTTAGTCGCACCCAATTGGTACGTCCAGGTCCACTCATATTATGGCATTATTACTCTGCGTCCCGACGTCAAAAGCGATTGCTCGGGTTCGGCATGCGTCTTATGTAGACGCACCCATTAACGAACGAACGAAACAGATAGTCCGGGTTCGTAATACGTCCTTGCCTCTTTATAAGCACTTTGTATTCACGGCAGTCTGTTTTATGCATTTTTCTGAATGTTTACATTGCGTCGCTTCGGGAGACGTATTTATTAAGTTATGCTTACTAAAATCTTTTGAAGTCGACAAAGTTGCGTCTAAAACAAAGAGGTACCTTCCTTTACGACTTGGCTGTGAACGGCTGGTAATTAACAAGTCTCAGATTTATTACGAGTTGAATTAGCTTTCAGCGTTTCATATCATAATCCGAAAGCGTTTTATTGTCCCCAGAGCGGAGCCAAAGGATTCTTCGGCTGAGGTAATTAATTACACGTAACACGGCTTAACGACAATTTTGAAGGATCCCCCAGTTGAGTACTTTGTGTAATAAAGACAGGCATTAAGCGATCAATTTTCGAGTTAATGTTTTACAGTTAGTCAATTTTGTATCAAAAATACATTTTAAGTTAAGCCTAGCTGATTGGGAATGGCCTTCCTTTAAATTATAGTGTTGGTTTTAGGACCCATATTTACAAACACATTATTTAGTTTGATACACGTGAAACAGATTGCTATCTAAAGGAGACATAGACATAAAATCAAATCATAGGGCCTCCGCAGACTTGCTACTTTTAGCATCGGCGTCCGGCGATTTTGTGACGTATCGATGCTGCCTGGCGTTTCTTCGAGCGCGAACGAGCGAGACGCAGCATCAAAATCGCCGGTCGCCGATGCTAAAAGTAGCAAGTCTGAGGAAGCCCAATAACCTTCTTAAAGTTACTAATCAATGTGACAACAAAGTATTCCCATACTTCATTACTTCACCGGCTTAAAATAGTTACCTACGTCTAGAAAAAGTTGCCTACACACATCCCGCAAAAACAAATTCAGTAAAGTAATAATTGTTCCCTTTTTCATAACACGAAATAGCGAGTAGCGGGTAGCGAGGACGTAAAAAGTAACCGTATTGCAAGAGTGTCCTTCGCACAATATGTCAAAAATTGCCGCCATTGTTTCCCGGTATATTGTTCCCAGTAATTGTAGCAGTGACAAAATGACCTCTGACAAAAACTCCAGAGAACTGGTTAACTATAAAAGTCACATGTTCCCCGGAGGCTTATTACCGCAATAACAATTTAAGGAAGCCCAAAGGGTGGCGCAGAATTTCGTCGAAAACTTTTGTTTTGCGTCTTTGTGTACAGAATTGTTTTATAAACAATGTTTACAGCAGCAACTTTATGGTCCACTCGTTTTATCTTTTACATTGCGACACTATTGTGCTATCGTTTGAACAATTCGTTTCGTTGTTATAACCGAAGGTTTCACTTTTAGTGAATCCATTATGATTGGATACAAATGATTTTGCTTTCATTTGCGATTGAGAGTTGTTCCGTATTACAAATATTTTTATGGATGGTAATAAAGCTCGAAAGTGAAATGTTTACTCAGTTTTGGTTTGGAATTGTAAAAGCATAAAAACAATAGTCAAGGGTGAACGAAATGACGAATTGCTTGGATATTTAAGAAAGTGTTTTTTTATGAAAAACCAAAACAATAACATGAAATTTAAAAATTAAATAGGTAAAATGGCAGATCTCTATTTTAAACTTACGCGCATAATTTTACACATTCTCTTTTGAGATTACATTGCAAAATATGACGTCTAAAACACATGTACCAGGGGCTTAGAAATCTGAAGAGCTTCGTGTGTCGTGACTGACTTTTGCCCTGAATATTTTACTTGGTGTTCCTGCCGGCGCCCGGCGCCGTCACCAGTTCGCGTCTGAAATCGCTGACATTCTGAGGAGCTTTAAAAATAGAAAGCTTTTTAAAATGATACTTTGTTGTAAATATATTTTACGACTGAGTAATATTGTTGTAAAGTTTAGTAAATTATGTGATAACACAAATACGTCCTGCATTTTTACGTTGTCTATATTTATGCCAAATGATTAAATCTAGTACAACTAATTTCTACAAATTCTCACTAGATTGAAAAATTATATTTTAGATATTATCAGAAGTACCTACTAATTATGTGAGGGATTTCTTGAGCCTATAAACTTTTTAAATCCACGAAAGCCTTTGATCCATTTTTCAAACGAGACTTTTTAATAAAGATTGTCTAACGAAGCTACAAAGATAAACGCTTTCTTCGGTATTTAATTAATAAAACTAAATCAAGTTACATGTAATTGACTGTAATTTATATAACAGTAAGATACCGACTTACAAGAGATCTTAAGCAATTGCCGCTTCTAAATTGTAAAGGAGAGCACTACTTAATAACAACTAATGAAGGGTCAATTTCAAAACATTTTACTCGTTCCCATACCGTTTTAATTTACAAATTACGGCTACACCGACATCGGATGGAGCCTTGTTAGTCAAACCCTGCCAGAGATTAGAAAAAAAGCCTCCAAAACTGTTATATTAATGTGAAAATTGTTACGTCGCAACTTCGCGTACAGCTGCCATAACATAGTTGGATACCGTTCCCAAATTATATGATGGTCGGCTTGTTAACTGCGCCGGAGTGGGTCTAAAAAATCTTGATACTGTCTGTGCTTGCCCTTATAAATTAAGGGTCCGTTGAGCGTAAAGTGGAGGCCAATTAAGGAATTTATAGTCAGAACGCGCAGTAAAACAATAAATTGTACAATGGCTCTCAACAGCATGCCCTATTAATTACCTGCACCAGTTTCTGGGGTCATTATTGAGGGAGCTTGCAGCCGTTTATTGATAAAGCCTACGTTTACGTAATACGTAGATAAGAATCGTTTTTGGAATTACCGGGAAGTTGTTTGGAGTTAGGGAATTTTTATACGTTATGTCTATTTTGTGAGAACAATCATTTATTCACATTTTCATTATAGCAGCTGACTTCATAGCTAATACAGTATGTATAGAAATTAAATCTATTTGAAGTGTTAAAATAATCCTTGTTGCATCACACAGGTCCATGATGGAACCATGGTCGAGACCAGAACAAAGTAGAAGACACTATTCTGGTTCTTAAAAAGTCACCAATAAAATAAAATCTCACATTTAAATGACCATAAATAAATTGAAACATGCAGATACGCTAATGGAAATTAATACCTTCGCCAATAAAATACAATTATCGTTACATCCGAACAATATCCATAACTTATCAATTCCATTTCAATTAAATGCAAAGGAACTACTGAAAATGAAACTACTAAGGTACTTTTATTGGTGTAACCAGAGACTATATGTCGCTTAGCCGCCTCGTGTTCCACGTGATAACAATCTTATATCTTGGACAATCGAAACGATATTGCAACTGGGATCCAATTGTTAGCTAAACTGGGCGGTTGGCTTTTATAGAGGGTATAAATTGTTGTAAATTTATAATCGTATTCAGCCCTTTTAATGTTCCAATGTTCGGTGTTGCCATGGTCTTAAGATGAAATGGGTTCCAACCACTATGGCAGTTAAGAGAGTTGGGAAGCAGGAGTTTCTAAATTAAGTTGCTATTTTTTCCTATAATTATGATAAAGTAAAAAGATGCTAATTTCAAAATCTGTATTCTAAAAAAAAGCTAATAAATATCTGAGCTTAGTTTAGGAACTATTATTAGGTATGTATATTTTTTTCTTGGTAACATTTTCGAATAATTATTTTTAGCTATTTTTAGATATTTCAGTATGTATCTTCTAATCGTATATCTCTTGACGTCATAACACTTGTAGTATCTAGCTGGTTATGAGACTTTGAGAATCAAACCTTGTACTTAGCGGGGATCCTTTTATATCGTTCAAACTATTCATACCTCAGGTCTGTTTAAATGGTGATTTGTGTACAAGACGTATATCTTTTTAATTTATATACAAAAACATAATAAGAAAATGTTATTCACAGCTAGTGTCCAGCGTTCTACCGCGACGTAATTTATTGGTCGGAATACTATGTCTATAAAAGTAAATAAAGCTCATGAAATGGCTATAAATCGCCTTACAAAGAGCGGCGATACATACTGTGTACGGTAAGTCTCCCTTTTGGTGAGATACGTCGAGACACGAGCTTTGAGTTATGTGTTGTTACTACGATGTAGTGCTAAACGGTTACATAAATTACTGCAATGATTTGTGGTTACTGGTAATATTAAACAATCAACATGATCTTCGAATTTGAAGTGAAGTATTGCATTCGACAATACATATTTTAGTTCTTTTATAGTAACTGAGTCCAAACGCACAAATAATCACGTTTTAGAAAAAATATGATTTTAATAAGTTTTTTTTAAAATCTAATTTTGTCCACAAATTTGCTTCAGACTAAAGATAATATAAGCGTAGCGTAATCGAAGCGTCTTATTACTTAGCTTGATGTGGATCATTACCGGCAAGTGATTACGTGAGCCAAGCGACAAACTCTCGGAAAAACGATATATCGTCGTTAAAAATTTAATCGGCCGACGACGTAGCGATTACTTAACACTTTTCGTTCAGAAATCACACCTTTGAAGTTCAAATTAAGAGTTTCGTTTCCCTTACGGAGTACCACAAGCGGCGGGGAATTACTAACTGACGCTAACAAGGCATCGTTATAAGGATGTCGACCTTCCATATCGATAGTTTTTGCTCGAACTTTTTGTTGAACGTTGATGTACCTATGATATAAGACCGATAAGAATTGTTTTGGCCAATATACATAATTAAACACGCCCACCAAATTAGAACACCAATTACTGCGATAATTTTTTATTTAAAAGTAACATTAGCAATCTTCTTGATTTTTATCAGTCTAATATCTTCATTACTAGAGTCAATGGTTATTATATTGTCTTAGAAAATGTTTTCTGTTTTTAGATATTGTTATCGACTACATATTTTCGAATTCAATCTTCTTCTTCTTATCGTATGGTTAGTGGCCAACCTAGTGTCAGAGTTGTTCAAGCCGCCCGAAGGCCTCACTGCTGTCTAGATAACAATAACCGGGACCGACTTTTTACGTGCCCTCCGAAGCACGGAGACGCTCAGTTCAAATGCTACTAAATGGTCACCCATCTCTGCCTGACCTTGCCTAGCGTTGCTTAAACTCCAATCGTTTACCGATCAGTGATTGCAGCTGGCTATAAGCGCCTAATTCAATTGAAAGGTGCTATAGATTCATTTTTAAAAGTTTTGAGCCGAATACTTTTTGTACCATCCCTCGTACTCAAGAGTTTATAGCTTCCTTTATGCCAAGGAAACCCTACGACACTAGACACTCAGTGTGTCTCAATTTACCGACACCGCCACTACAACTGTAACAAGGTGTCGCGGTGGTGGACACACGTAGACATTCGATGTATTCACTGAGTGTTTTAGTGTCAAATGTCGTCGTGTTTCCTTAGCATTAAGTTAATCGCCAAGTATCGATAAGATTATTATCGATATCCCAGTCCCGCAACTCGAAGTGTTTGGGCAGGTGGCGAAACACACAGACAAAAGCGGCCCGTATCATTATGTTGTCTTGTTACCGGCGTTTGGCCATCCGAAGCGCGTTATAATTCAAACACAGTAATTACTCAGATACGGCGTATTGCCTTTATTGTACACCATACACTGGGAACCTTGATCTGGTAAGAAAAGGGTTGAAATAAGGTATTGATACATGCATTAAATTTTGATGTTACTGACATAGATTAGTGATTAGTCTCCGCGAGGACGCTCCAACTAGTTGGGGCCTGCGCACTAGTAAAATCCGGCAACTGATACTACGCCGAAGTCGGCATTTTCAGTACATCTGATAGCAATCAATAAAACTGACGTGTCGTAACGATATTAATTCACCACATTTTTACAAACGATTTTTCTTAGTAGAGCGGTAGGTATGTTTTTATTTCTCACTTGGGCGGTACTGTGGGGCGGTATCTTGTTAAAGCGCGAGCATGAAACTTTTAGAAATCTATGGTAACTATATATCAATTTTAGGGGAGAAACTGGGACCAGAATTCTCAGTAAACTCAGTAGGTACCTTTATTTAAATTGCTCGGTAAATGATCAATAAATTCTAAAGTCTGAACGTCCCGTCAAAGTCAAACCAGGTTTGTCTCAATGTGAGCAGAGTTGCTCGATTCTATATCGATAAAGTCGATTATAATCAAGACGGATTAGATAAACTTGTAAGAAAGTTAATGAAGCGCGGCTACTTAGTGAGAATAAAAGGTTTTGTTTTTGTGTAATAGGTGGTATAATTGGAATGCTGGCCGAAGGCTTTATAAAGCTTATGTTGCAAGAGCATCTACGTATTTCATTGTAAAGGTTTCTTGCAAAAGACGAATGAAATAAATATTTATATAGGGGCTTAAGATCAATGGTAGTTGATCGATCGTGTAGAGTTAAAACTATCGACCCTATATGGCAGACGGGAGATTAAACTGTTTCACTTGGTTTAAGTTAGAATTGATCTTACGGCCCTAAAAAGGATTTTTCTGTGAGTTCTGTGGTAAGAAAGGATCAGTCAATGCTTTTTGCAGATCTGATATTTGAGTAGGTTTTATAGGTATCATCTAGTGTTAATGCATTCAGAATTTTATATTTTTTTTATGTATTGTGCTATCCCATGTCTAAACAACAATAAGACATGACCCAGATATGGTACATTCTTTCACATATGAAACCTCCTAATGACTTGCACATCGCTACATACAGACATGACAAATTATATAAAAAAATCTAATTAATGGCCTGGAAAGAGTTCCACCGCTTTCGTTCCGATGAACTCATCAAAGCAGAACATTTAGAGATTATCACATTAGCGTGGCCAGCCGATAATTACCGTCTTCGTTCATGGGCGTTCACATATACATCATTTGTGTTTAAGATGTTACTTGGAATTGCTGAGCTGAACAACTCGTGTTAATCTACTCGAACTGTTAATTTCAGTGATCTGTTATCCGTAATAGATGGGCTGGGGATTTTGTTTTTGTTGTGTATACATTCCTAGTTACCACTTAATCGTATAACTACCTACATTGACCCCGACTCTAAATTAAATTTCCAAATTCGCTCGTTTAAGTCCGTATTCACAAATTACTATTAGGACTACGCATTGAGGAATTTCAAACTATATATAGCTAATGTTGGCTCCTTTATTTAGACAACTATTGTTTGTGAATACGGCCGTTATTGGTTCCTACTTCATGACCAACTTCCACTTGAAATAATTAAATTTAGAACTGTGTTTGCCTATATCATTTTCAAAATTGTGTATGCACAATCTGTCACTACGAAACAAGTACAAATCTATAGTGTTGTACTGAAGAGAAGCCATAAGATAAAAATAAAAGTCAACCTATAGCTACATAAATTTTGTTGGGAATTTTATATCCAAATATAATTCATAGTTTTCAATTAAATTACTTATAACTGGATTACATCGACAGCAGCAATAACTTAAAACACGGAATCGTTTTCCAATTATCGCTAATTTGGTAACGTACGACTTTCATATAAATGACATCCTGTGCTTATTTGAAATGATTTAGAATACGATTTATATTTATAACTGGTATATTATTAAAATTTATAGTATCATTTAATATTTACAAACAAACTGTTAAGAAATATATCGATGGAACTAGTTTTGTAATTAAACTCGTTCTACTCAACATCGTTCTGTTGCTCACGATTACTCAGCAGCATACTACTGTAATTTGGTAGTGATGGGAATAGTGAACAGAGATAGTTTAGCTATAATACAATTGAACTAGTTGTACTAGTGTTGTTTGTAGTAGTTGTTGTGTGTTGTAGCAGTTGTTGTTGTGGTTGTACGTGCTAGTTGTGTATTGTATTTGTAGTGTGTTGTATTGTAGTGTTGTGTTGTTGTTGTGGTTGTAGTTTTAAGTCTTTATACCAAAGAAAAACTATTATTTGAACTGACATTATTTGCCACAAACTCTGTTGACTACTAGAGGATCGATTGGTGCAGTAGTTCGAGCGTAGGGCGCTCGGCTCACTGCACTGGGTGGTTGCGGGTTCGATTCCCGCCAGAGACAAATTTCGAAAACGACCATTTCGTAATTTGCCCTGGTCTGGGTGTGTCTGGAATCGACAAGTAGGGCTTAACCGCTCCCGCCTCTCACCCCCAATAATTTCAAGTCCCGACAAGCCTCGCACGACACGCGCCGCACGCGCCGCGCGCGTTGTCAGATTACGTGAGTTATGAAAAAGTCTCTCATTCAAATTCTATTGGCTCTATGGACTTTCTGATGACTGTTTTAAATTTCTGACCGAAGGGGCCGTATGCCATACACGTACCAATACCTATGATTTTAGTCGATTATTTATGTATAATCAGTCATTACAAAAAAACGCGTATTTACGCACGCGGCGCGCGCGCAGCGCGCGGATGTCTTGAGGTATTAACGGGACTTGGTGGAATTCTTGGGTATATTGATGCCGATAGGCAACAAAATTGACGGTGCGGTTAATTTGGGACCATACAGTTGGTGTATAAGTCTGGCGATATTTATCAATCATTTGTTAGCTAGATTGTCCACAAGCATATTAGATTCTAGTTGGCTACATTTTATTAACACTACAGCAATCGATACCGATTGAACCAATCATAACAATAAAAGAGAAGCGATAATAATCTCAGTCAAGCTAATCTAAATATAAAGTTGCAACTTTTCTCACTCAATAAAAATAAAATTTTATTGTGTGTATCGTATCGAGTGAAAGTAATATCACAACACTACTCGATTCTTTATTTTAAGTTAACGTTCACACCTCAATGTAAAGTCACGATTTTTAATACAAAATATAATTTTATTCTCTCTGATCAAACTCAATAATTATCTTGCGGCTTTGACAATAGTCATAATTATTTATTGTGGTGTCGTAAACTGTGCGCTATGGGTGTGAATCTTTTATTATCTTTATCTTAGTTGGGAATTGCGTAATACATTTCGCTTTGATCGATAAACTGTTTTGTTAGTTTGGAGATTTTAGTAACGGTTAGTGCTGTTTCGTTGTATAAAGTTTTATTTTGTTTAGGATTTATTACTCCGCGCGCTTTATTGAACATTATAATAATGAAGATGTTTTCGGTTTAGATTTTTTTTATAATGCATAATATATGTATGTAATCATAATAATATGCGGATAACGGTTTCAATTCGGAAACCGTTATTTTACCTTACTTATTACTGGGTACTCCATACAAATCTCATTTTATTTGATCATCTCACAATAACACGCGTAAGGAGGAGGCAATTAAGAGAATGTACTATACCTTGTTAGAGTTATTATAGTGAACGTAATCTTATAGACGTGCATTGCCTACTACGCGTTCTCGACTCGAAAGATATTAAATAAATATTGCATTGGTATGGTATTGGTGAGCATTAAATATTTTATTAAGAATTTCAATCATTAGTAGGTACCTTAGTAGGTACCTATAAACATAACTTGTTCTCAAAAATTTTACTTTCGCAGTTTTTTTCAGATTTAGTATTTTCATTGGTTGGTAATCAGAGCACGAGGTAAAGAAGGTGATAGTTAATAATTTTAAGGCATTATTCCAGTAACTAACCATTAAATGAAACACTCTTATTAAATGGGCTTATAATAGAAGTAAATCTCACTATCCTACCCACCTACCTACCTAGCTACTACTAAACTAGGTACTACTATAATTATCTCACTTTTTCTTCACTACATAAAGCACGCGACAAGATCCAGTAGTAGGCCTACATGGGCATTATATTCATACCAGTCACTGTGTAATATTGTGAATTGTTTCTAGGTTTAATTTAGTTGTGGTTAGAAGTTTATTGGGCTTACGAATATAATATACTTTATCAAACTTTGAACAAATGTTTGGTTGTAGTTGGTTAATCTTGGGGCCAACGAGTTTCCAATGCATCCTTTAATCATAACCTATTTGTAAGAAAAGCACAAATTGTAAATAGGTATGAATTCAGAAACTGTTTACTGATCAGTCAGGGCTTACTCAATCAGTAAAAGTCTACGTTTCGTAACTTGCAAGGCAAAAACCTAGTTTCAGTATTCAGTAAATCGATTGAAATATGGCTAAAGTAGTACATTATGCAAGAAACTAATTTAGTATCTGCATACAAGTTCCAGTCAAATCTGTTTTTTCTAATAATAATAATAATGTTTCTAACAATATATTATAGCAATAAGAGTCTGTTAAAAATACGTCTATTTGTAAAATATTTTACCATTCCGTTTCAATTAAACGCGAATAAATTTAACAGGAAACACGTTTTTATTTGTATCACAAAATTAATATTGACAGTTCAAAGGCACGTTTTCCCTATAAATATTATATTGGTACACGTTTCGATTTATCCATAATTAAGTGCGAAATGTGGTTTTTATAAACACCTCTTTTATTGGTGATAGAGCCAAACTGTAGTCAATCGACTGCAGCACATATACGGGCTGGTTCGACTGAGGTAGTACCACCCTCTCAAAGAAGATCGGCGTAAAGTAGCTATTACAGCTGCGTTTTGTACGATGAATGAGAGAGCCGGAGGCCCCCCCCCACTTTTTCCCCTCCCTTCGGTCCACTCCCCTTCAGGTCGGCAACGTGCGAGCAATGCTTTTGGTATTGCACGCATTTATAGGCTACGGTAACTGCTTAACATCAGGCGGGCCGTACTCATGTTTGCTACCTCAGTCTCATTAAAAAAATACCATTCGGTATTTACGAGTAGCTATTTTACAAGCTTGTTATAGGTAGTGTTATTAAAACAGTATTCTTTGGTCGCGTAGATGGAATGGTATATGGGTGTAAACTAGTATTAACCCACAGTTTCATCTAAGTTTATACCTACGTACGAAAGTTTACAAGTTTGCCATATTATAATCTAAAGTTGCTCAACTTGGATTATATGTGTTTAAAATTATACAAAATGCTTTTCTTGTACAAAGATATTCGCAAGCTACGCAACTGAGATGCAATGCTACTTAGGTCGCCTGTTGTTACGCTACTCTATGAAGACGAAAATAGAGATAAATATAGTCGAATTTGGATAGCAACGTGCATGGGCCGGTACCTATTCGACTCTATTCACATCTTCATAGAGTATAAATAGGCGACCTATTATATAGGTTGCATCGTAGTTGCGTAGCTTGTGAATATTTTTGTGGGACGACGCAGGCGACGTCGCCATGGTTACCCGGTGTGTTATGGCCCTCAAAATCAACAAAGACAAACCATAGGAAAAAAACTCCTAGACAAACCTTACAAAACGTTAGTATTATTTTACTCATAATAATAACTTAATAATAAAATGGAATATTATTACAACCAAAACGTGTCTTACGATTTATGATCCAATTATTTGTACAAAAACGTACCTACATGCTGTATAATAACATCGCATCAATCACCGCTGAATCGGATTACTATTTTGGTATGCTCTGATGTCATTAAAAATAGTTTGAAGTTATATAATTATATGGGTTTGTCTTTATTGTTCATCAGATTTATTAAGCAAGAGCTTATTGTCCATTGATGTATGTTTTTAGTAGATATGGTACCTCCTCACATTGCAATCACAAGACTTCTGCTCATAGCAACACTACATGCAGCGAAATTCATACATCTGTTATCGCAATCGTAATACGACTATCACTTTATAGGCATTTTGATAATCAAAGTCGGTTCATCCGTTCAGGAGCTAAGGTGCCACAGACAGACACAACAGATACACCGATACACACCACAAACTTATAACACCTCCTTTTGTGACCGTCATAGTCCCCAAGGTTTTAATCTTAATAATGATAAGATTTAAGGTTAGTTATTACGGTCCCATTATTAAATTTAACCGATTATCATCGAATACCAATGAAATAAGTGCGGATATATTATCTACCAAAGCTATTTCCCTGAATGCCAATGCCTTTCAATTGCACTTACCGTTTTGTTATCATTCCAACGATAATTTAATTTTAAATGGATTTTCGGCATTATTTGCTGTTAGTGGTCAAATTTGTATAAATGTACTGCGATTCATTGTATACCTTGCGTAGTTAATTTAGAGCTGTATTTTGCATGTTTCAAATGAAACGTCCATTCATTGCATTGTTCCCGTGTCCACCCTTTCTGGTCACATAGTTGATATGTAAAACAACAAATTACACCTAATTTAAAGTCATTTAATTGTATATTTGGTAATTTAATTCATTAACGGCTTCCACGTTTCCGACGTATTGTAGCTCTTTGTATGAAATCGTAAATTGTATTGTTATCTAACCGTCAAGATAAAGCTCGCCCAAATTAGGCTAGTCGGTAATTAAACTTTTATTACAGTGCATTAGCTGATGAAAGATTAGGAAACTAATTGGTAAAGGGTTAATTCAAGCCACAAATAAGTAAATTGACGGTCCAAAAGATCTTATGTTTTTTGTATATAAAATTTCATAAAGAATTAATAATTTTTCCTCCTTGTTAGCTAGCCACATTTCCTCATACTTCAAGCAGCTTAAAGAAGTTATTCACGAATGAAAAGAAAACAATCCGTTTGTTTTGCAACACGGACCTACTACGCCCTTTTGTTGCGACCCTTAATTCCGCAGCAGGCCCTACAGAGGCATGTTGTCAACTCTTAAAAAATAAAATTAAAAACCGAGACTTCCGAGCTATTCAAGCGCGAATAAAAGTGTTTAATTAAACTGTTGTTATTGATGGGGTCCCCGCTAGATGGCGTTTAATCAACAGCTGGTACTGTACTGTTCGGGTTTCTTTGGACTTTATTTTTAATTCGACTTAATTGCGAGAGTTACGACGCCGTTCGGAAGGACCAGAACGTTTTATGTTGGAAACTTTATTTGTGAAAGTCTCGATCTTAATTACAAGAATGTATCGCCGTTTCTGTGTACTGTTTGCTCGCTCAGTCGCCGGGACAATAGTTGCACAAGAGTGTAATTGAAATGTCTGCTTTCATTTGTAATGACCGTTTTGAGAGTGCGCTTTAATATGGAACTGAATGAACGCTATTCAATCTTCAGTGAACATTTCAAGAAGTAAGATTTTGTTTTGCAAAAAATACCTAACGCCACACTAGACAAATCCTGTCGTGTAATTAACGGCCATAACACACCGGGATGCATGGCGACGTCACCAGCCACCGTATCTAACTAATTCGTATTAAAATGTATGATAGGTAACACGCATGTCAATACGAATTAGTTGGCTACGGTGGCTGGCGACGTCGCCATGGCGTCCCGGTGTATTATACCTTTTTGTTTTATTATTGTCTTAGCCACGAAAGGAAGAGATGGCGAGATGATTTGACCACCTTTGCGGGAACATCGTGGCAGGAAATAGCCCAAAATAGAGACATGTGGAGAAGTAAAGGGGAGGCCTTTGCCCAGGAGTGGGACGTATAACGGCTATTAAAAAAAAAAAAAACCACGAAAAGTCCTAACCCCCAAATTTATAGAAAGTTATGATGGATTGATTGGATTGGATTGGTTGTTAGATGGACTGGCGTTACAAATCACTTTTATTCCTACAAATGCTTTTTAAAACTACTGGACGTAAACTGGCTACAAATTTCTATAAAGTTGGCGTTAGTTGTTTACAACTCTACCTTCTCAAGATACAAGAAATTTGTTGCAAATCATGCCTGAATTTTCACCTTTCGAGTTTAATTTGAAACGTGACTTGTATTCGTATATCGTAATGCAATCAAGGAAGGCTAACGGTATACTCTTTGATGTATGGTCTACTTATGAGCAATTAGCCCGAACAGTTAATTATATGGCCGCCTCTCGCACTTAAAGAACTGATGTGTAATTATAATTTTCAACAATTTTACAAGAGTAATCTTTGTAAATATTTGTGGAATGAGGACATAATACTGAACACTACAGTACACTTGAATGATCGTGTGTACCTGACCTTTTCATATGAGACTTGGCCTTCCATATACACTCACTACAATACTCCTGCAAGCTATATGTATACTTACCTTAATATTATTTTTAGGAGAACTCTAGTCTAGTAATTAAAATAGCCACTGGTATATTTTTCCCTTAAAAACCTTCGTATGAAACAGAAAAACTTGTTGTGACAGAAATATAGAGAAGAAGATAGAAAAATTAAAATGCATGTTAAAAGGATAGTTAGAATTACCATCAATAATAACTCCAGGCTAATAAATTAACTTCATTCTTTCTGAAATCATCTGCAGTAGATGCACATTGAACAGATAATGTGGGCTTATAACGCGTTCGAACATTAATTAAGTAGTTAAGTGAACGATTCAATCGATGGGTAAATGCATTTGCGGTTACATTGCGTGTTTTGATTGCTGGAACTGACTATGGATTATTGAGTATCTTTTAATGTATTTTGGCTATGTATTTGGGTCGCTATGTCAACTGTCCGATGTAATATACTAATACTCTATAGTGCTGTATTTGGGTTTAGTGGTAATTTGGGTAGTTTAAGATTAGTGTTTTACATATTATAGTGACCTACAAATCCTTAATTCTTACGGTATGTTGCATTATTTGATAAATACAATAATAGTACTTGGTTTAAACGATTTGAGGACCGCGTGGCGCAATTTGGTTACTACAGCGATTGGTCGCGGGTTCGATTCTCGCCAGAGACAAATTTCGGAAAAAGCCTTTTCGTAATTTTCCCTGGTCTGGGTGTCACTGCGATCGCCCCCAGTCCATTTTACGGTACCCATAGTACATGTGTTGCTTAGTTTAGCACCATACAGTTGGTGTGTAAAACTGGCGATATTTATTTATTTATATTTGTATTCTTAGTAGTTAAAATAACACTGGGCATCTTCAAAGTTACTTAACTGACCCATATTTCAGTCAAATTATAACCATATGAAATGAAATTAGAAAGTGTTATTAACTTTAATTTTCACAACATTGAAGATAATGACACCAAACACAACATGCAAATGTATGAACGATGCACGATCATGTTTTAAATTTTGGTGCTGACAATTTAATATTTACAGTTACCAAAACTATTTTGAAGCTAATATGATCTTTATTGCTTTAAAATTAGGAGTCTCATATAGTGAAGCGACTGCAAAATACTGTGGTATAGATCCAAGTAACGTAATAGCTACGTACGTATACACTTGATCTCGCGTCTCCGAAAATGATACCCTATTACAAACACCAATCAAATACCGAAATACTGTAATGTACGAAATTGTAGCACAAAACCTTTGATCTTATGTACCTGTGCTTTGTTTAAATTACTTTAATGTTGTAAAAACTATTATAATGAATATAGGCAACGTAAATAACACTTGTGAAGTATTCGTTTGCTTTAGGCTACTATTAGTAACGGCGAATAGTGAACCACTTAAGTACTGTGACTTAAGGAACACAACTAATTCACGCACTGTAAATTATTACAACTGTATTTTTTTATGGGACTAATTCCGCCACACATTCCCACCACTGTTACTCCTGTAAGCCAGGATCGACAATGGTGTCCAACGATGACGCCAAGGTTTGACCCTCGACGAGTCCCGGGGAAAGCTAAGTTGTCTTGGAACCCGCACGAATTTAATCAGAAGAAAGGATAGGAGGAGTTGGAAGAAGATTAACCACTTCCCTCCATAACAAAGCGGGAGACAATAATAACAGTATAGGCTGGTAGCCACAGAAATAAGACTGTTACAACTAGTGGAAGACCAGTTGTAACGCACCACGGACAGTAATTTAACTATTTGGACCTAAACTCGTGAGCTAGTTATACTTAATTCCAATATGTAGGTATGGCAAAATTACATTACAACTGTATGTCACGTTTGAGAATACGCGTCTACGTTTTTCGCGTCGCGATTTTTTTAGGTTCCTCGTACAGCGTTACTAACGGCGCGTTAATGGCTGCGTCTAAATGTGGTGAGCGGCGCGCCCGAGCAATCAGTTTTGACGTCTAACCACGTATACATCATCATCATCATCTACTTCACCTTTTCCCATTATCTAACAACCGCGTTTTTCGAGTAGAATGTTTAATAAATGGGTGCGTCTCCATGACCCCACCGGAGCAATTAGGTTTGATATCTGACCGCGTAGACATAATGTCATAAATGGATTGATTGATTGATTGAACGCACCCAATACCTTCTGGGCTCATGGAGACGCACTTATTTAGTTGGCATACAATAACGTATTTGGTTACACCCGTATCTATAAGCAAGCCTGAAGAAATTTCTTAGCCAAAAAAAACCTGTCTGAAAAAAAATCGACTTAATGATTTCACAGGTTTTTATGGAAAATCTGTCAAACCAGAATTGTGAGTCAGACTATTTGCTTAGAAGTAACCTAAGAACAAGTTATGACCTTTTTATAGATTCGGGGGTTAAACGCGTTGTTACCCCAAAATTTGCATTTGAGGCTATAAATCCAAAGTGTACGAATTAACAAGCACTACATTGCCGTAATAGACCTACATTTAGCTTAACAAACAGGCCTTAAGCCTAGTGCACACGTGTACAGCGAACACAGGCGGTGTAACGTTGCATGGCGACAATAATTTAACGTCAGCGGCACTTGCATTGAAACCGCACTACAATTTAAGAGCTGAGCAATAAGGGAGCCAGCATTGTCTGGCACGGCTCAGGTTACTCGCATTCATGTGCTACGCTTTATGCGCGCCTTAATCTAGTTTCTGTATAGTTCGCTTGTTCTGTTTGATTGCGTCGTGCCTAAATGGAGACCTACCGCGGGACTTGTGATTGTTCCTCATATACATATACCAAGGTCCTTATAAATCATTGGAAACTCTGCTGGATGCTTCCACTTCACTTGGCGTATTTGCACAAATATTTGCGTAATTCGGCCAAAACAAAACATTATACCTACCTCCATGCGTATCAAGGGTCATTTTTATATGGCATGATAACGCAAATGTATGTGCAAATACGGCATCTGAAGTGGCAGCATTATATCCGCAGCTTGGCTTGTTTTTGGTTCCAAATAGTCCCAACAAATCTATGAGTCCCAATATGTGCCAATTGTAACCTATGTTATCTCAATAAAATAACCCCGTTGAAATCAGTCCAAGCACCCATTCCGCTAACTAAAAAACCAATGGAAAACTACTGGTCTTTCGGCCAGAGAATTGCTTACAGCAATATCGACGACAGCCGACAGCGTCGATTTCCAATAATTTACGATTTATAATGAAGAATTCATAGAGACAATATAGGAGATCAGTAGTTTTGCAATGGAGACGAGTTAGGAGACTCGAGCCCCTGGACGTCGAGTCGGTCCACCCTGGTCGAGCCATTGAGTTTCTTGCCGGTTCTTTTCAGTGGAAACAGCATATTCAAACGGTAGTAAATCAGACTATTCAGATAATAGAAAAAAAACTTTGACTTCTGACTTTGAATACTCTCTCTAAAAACAACTATATTCTACAGTTAATGAGTCTTTAATCCAAACCATCATGCTAAAAGTAGAGTGACGTAACTGCAAAGTTAAAATGACTATGATATCACCATCTAATATTTCAAGTAAAATTGCAGTGCCGCGATATAAGTTACATCACGAACGAGGGTAATTGAACCTCTGTCAACTACAATATAAGTTAATTGTGCAATTAGTAGCGGTTGTTCGTTACGTAATCGGAGTCACGATGATGGCCAAGCTTGGAGAAATGCGGTCAAGAACAAATTGTCTTTTCTTAATCGAATGCTTTAGAATTAGAGCAGTTTAATTGCTCTTGATGGGATTAATGCGTTTGGAGTGAATTCTTTACATTCGGTCCCGCTAGAGATAAGCCAATCGATTAATCTCATACCGTCATTGGCTGAATTGGGTCAAACATTTGTTTTCATTGCCGTTTTTATCTCAAATATAAGTAGCTGAGCTTGTTTTCAATTTACGAAATGTTGCTTATCGACGATTAAGACGATACAAGGAACAAATGAATTTTAGTTTCGGGGTGTGGCTAGCGTCGCGTGAGCTGCCGAAGGATATATCCCTCTCGCTTAGCTAGGACAGAACAGCTATGGAGTAGACTATAGTATAGTTATTTTTTGAAGGAATTATTTTATTATTTTAAGGATTATTTTAATTGTACGAATTAAACAATATTTGTTTAATTCGTACAATTAAAATAATATGTCCCAGTGCACCTTTTAAAATAGATGAAATGGATGAAAATAATCAAATATATTTTTTTCGTTTTATATGGGATTTTTATGTCGAGTGTATTTGAAAAAAAATAATTTAATTTCTATGTTGTTTTTATTGCTGAAGACAAAGTAAGTCAAAAGAAGACAAACGATACCTACAATATGCTGATAGATACGTATAACAATATTTCGATCGTATAATAGCCTATAACCAGCGGACGATCCAGACGCGTCCAACGATATCTCATTAGTCAAAATATTATGATATAAAAATAGTTTGGACGTTATACGGGAGCAGATGAACATACATACATATCGGTCAAAATCATAACCCTCCGCCCACCGTAGTCGGGTAAAAATGTACATACTCTGTGTCAGTGACTGACTGCCGGATATGAGTATCTTTTTCATGTTTCGTAGGCAAAGGAATACTTTGGTACTTAACTTCGATGCCGATCATGAAGTCATCAGCGGTGTCATAATATTTTTTTTTACCATATTTAATTTATTTTTTAATTTAATTTTCAGTTTTTATTAATTTTATTGATTTAACCATGCATTTATTTTTTGTTTATCTTTTTATCTTTATTTTTTTATCTATCAAAATCACCCTTAGACTGGTTACCGCCACAGGTGACAAGAGGGCTGTGTTGGCGTTTCTAGCGTGTATTTGTGTTCGTGTTGGTTCTCGGGTTCGCAGGACTCTTCAATGATTCGTATAATTTTAATTTAAACGTATAACGTATATTTATTATAATTTTATTTAACAGAGCTCTTCAGTTCCGACATGGATAGCGAATATAAATCAGGTGAATGAGTGAATGTATCGAATAGAACGGTGACTGCGCCGAGGTTCACTCCATAGTTCATTCTTCCGTTCATTGCTTCAATGTAGTTCAGACTGGTTCCGCTACCCGCTCACAGATGGCGCGACGTTCGTATTGGGTGCGTGAACATGCCGGCCGCCTTGGAAGCCCCAGGCTTCCAATGTAAGATTCGGTGCGGGCAGTCACTCTTCGCATGTAGGCACGGGAAGCGGGCAGATCTTGGAGCATGCCCGCCTAATGGTGCCAGCCGCCGTACGGATCTCAGCGACTCTGGATACGCCATCAGCTCCTGGGAACAACCGAATAACCCTGCCCATTCTCCACTTGAATGGAGCGAGGTTATCTTCTTTGATCAAGACTAAGCTGTCTTGTGTGATGTCTTCACTGTCGTGTTTCCACTTCGTTCTTCTCTGAAGCTCCGATACGTATTCCTTTGACCAGCGTTGCCAGAAATGCTGCCTCAACTGTTCCACTCGGTCGTAACGCCCCAAGCGGGCAGGGGTAGTCGTCGTCAAGTCTGCGCAGGCTGGTGCAGTCAAAGGTCGGCCAATCAGGAAGTGTGCTGGTGTTAAGGGGAGGTAATCATTTGGATCTGTGGACAGAGGGGACAGTGGACGGGAATTCAGGACGGCTTCAATTTGCGTTAGTACCGTGCTGAATTCCTCGTACGTTAGATTCGCATCACCGAGTATCCGTCTCAAGTGGTGTTTACATGATTTGACCCCCGCCTCCCACATTCCACCTAAATGAGGGGTGTATGGTGGTATAAATGTAAAACGAATGCCATGATTACCAGCAAAGTCGAAAATATCCTTTGGATTTTCGAAAACGACTGAAATCTCCTTCTGAGCACCAACGAAGTTTGTACCATTGTCTGAAAATATCTGATATGGCTTGCCACGACGTGATATAAAACGTTTTAATGCTAATAAATAATCTTGAGTAGTTAAATTGCCAGCTAATTCAAGATGAATGCAACGAGTAACTAAACAAACGAATAAACAAATATAATTTTTAATAAGTTTTGCACCTCTGCCTTTGCGGTTCAAAACAAACATGGGACCTGCATAATCAACACCAGTATACATAAACGGAAAGCTTTTTTCCAGTCGCTCTGCTGGCAAGTTGCCCATGATTGGCCTCAAAGTATGGCCTTTCATGCGAGTACATGTGACACATTTATGAACTACTTGTTTAGCCAAATCTCGAGCTCTCAACACCCACCACCTCTCACGCATGGTGTATACTAGGAGTTGAGGTCCACAATGCAGTAATCGCTTATGTTCGTAAGTGCATAATAACCATGAAAAACGATGCTTACCATACAACAACATTGGATGTTTCTTGTCGTAAGTAAATCCTGTTGCATTACACAACCTCCCACCAACACGAATTATATTATCGTCATCCATAAAAATATTTAAGCCCGATATTTGATTGATAGATTTATTACTTTTCACTTTCACCGGTAAGTTATTTTTAAGGTTATGATATTCATTAGGGAACGATTGTGTTTGCGCTATGCGAGTGAACATTAGTAACGAAGACTGCAGTTCGTCCGCTGATAAGAAACCGGTTTTGCGGTCCTGCTTGCGCGCGGCCGCTCGCGAATTATGAATGAAACGTAAACAATATGCACCGGCCCTTTGCAAACGAATAAATGATGAAAATCTTTCGAAATTAATTAATTCTTCGGAATTTATTACGTGTAAAGTTGTAGCTGTGATCGTGTTAACTTTCATTTCCGGCAAGTCTGTACAAATAGGGTTGCTACTACTATTTGGCCAATTGACTTTGGGTTCACGTAAAAACGGAGCCCCGCCCCACCATAGCTTATCGCTATCGTATATGAGCGAATCAAGATTGACACCTCTCGTAATTAAATCTGCGGGGTTCTCCTTGCCTTTTACGTGCCTCCAAATAGTACCGCCCGTTAATTCATTAATTTGTACGACTCGGTTTTGTACAAAAGTTTTAAGGGAACGTGGAGACGTGTGAAGCCAGCCTTCAACTATTGTTGAGTCGGTCCAAAAATATATTTTGTTGATTTTAATTCGAATTGATTTAATAATTTTATCGTATAACTTTGCACCGATGACCGCTCCACACAACTCTAACCTAGGTATTGTAACGGGTTTTATAGGTGCTAATTTACTTTCTTCACGGTAGACACCATGATGTGGTAAAATATAATACGGTTTTTTAATATCGTTTACGTTATCTGTCAGTGCTGTCATATGGCCTAGGGCTTCATACTCATGCATGAAATCGCAATATAATTTTTTATAACTTGGTGAACGTTCTAACTTTCTTTCCAAGGATAAAAAACAACTCCTAGCCATATTGTACGAGTCGCCTAAAGAATCTGCGGATTCTTTTAACGGGATTCTTACGTAGAACCTACCGTGTTCATCGCGTTCAGTTGTCTCCGAAAACAACTTTTCACAAAAGCGTTCATCATTAGAAATTTCTGAACGTGCATCAGTTAATTCTTCTAACTCCCAAAACTTTTGTAATTCGAATTCGACTTGAGCAACATTACATTGAACATGGTTGCTATACGATTGTTTTATAGAAATAGGCCCGGATATAATCCACCCAAGTTCGGAGTCAAGTAGGTATGGACCGGAACTAAGTCTAATTTTATTCGATTTTAATAATTCCCAATAAACATCTGCACCTATCAATATATCGACAACGGACGGTATATTGAACATGGGATCAGCAAGTGCAATGTCATTAGGTATACGTATACATTGCGAATTG
Organism: Drymonia ruficornis; assembly: GCA_947859195.1. Classification (NCBI taxonomy): domain Eukaryota; kingdom Metazoa; phylum Arthropoda; class Insecta; order Lepidoptera; family Notodontidae; genus Drymonia; species Drymonia ruficornis. The sequence continues at coordinate 8,138,788 of OX401915.1, read as the reverse complement.
ACGTCTATTGAAGGCAACTTCGAAGTAATTGTAGGTAAGACCAAACAGTGTAAATCGAGGTTGAAATCGTTTACCTTCGAACGAATATTAAGTTTACAGGTGTGGGTCGACTGTGAGACGACTTGTCCTACGCCTGAAATACGAATTGTGGACTGTAATTTCTTTGCGTTTAAACGTTTACATAAGCGTTCAGTTATAAGGCAATTTTGACTACCATTATCTAAAAGCGCTCTAACCGTGTGATAATTGTTATCAGAATCGGGTACTTCGATTAGCGCGGTGGACAGTAGAACCTGTTTCACCGTCGCTGTACTGCAAGCTAATGCATTCCGCTCGGCGGAACCTACCTGTTTACCACACGGTTTGTTTACAAGATTTACTAGTGGAAGCGTAGACGCGACCGTAACTATGCTATCTTGTTTGCGATTATCTGAGTGTAATAACGTATTATGTTTGTTTTGGCATAACCTACAAGGACCAAATAAACAATCATTAATGGAATGGTTATTAGTACGCAGACAATTTTGACACAAGTTTTTATCTGTGACAAAATGGAACCTATCTGCTACCGGCAAGTTAACAAAGGTTGCACATGCGTATAGTGCGTGATTAGCGCCACATAAAACACACTCACGGGTTCGTTTATTCTTATTACTATCGGAACTGGATTTATTCTGTGCAGCGTATGAATGTACGTGAGGTGATTCATGCGAATTTGTTTGTTTGTTGTTTTTATACGTATTTGAGGACTTATCGTTATTAAATTTCGGTTGGTGGTTAGGCTTGCTGTTACTACCTGATTTAATCATGTCTAACATGTCTGCCCGGTTTCTCAGGAACATGATTAAATCATCCAACTTTACAATGTACGAATCTCCAGTTGTTTGAGAAACGAGCGTACCTTTATGGGTCTCCCACTCGCGTTCTGTAGTCGTGTCGAGTTTAGAAACGACTAAGTAAAGTACTAACGTGTCCCACGTATCAGTAGGCTCGTTTAAAGACTTCAGTGCACGTAAATTGCGTAATGTCGTATCTATAAGTTTACGTAACTGCGCTGGAGATTCGGTATTGAGTTGTGGTATAGTAAACAACGATTTAACATGATTTTGAACTAGAAGACGATTATTATGAAACCTTTTCTCAAGCAATTCCCATGCGTGAGTATAGTTGGTAGCTGTAAATTCGAATGCACTTATAACTTGCAAAGCAGAACCACTAAGAGATGATTTAAGATACTGAAACTTTTGTATGCTATTTAAATCTTGACGGTTATGAATCATGGTGTGATAAGAGTTCCTAAACTCTAACCACCGGTCATATGCACCATCAAAGACTGGCAACTTAATTTGCGGCAACTTTATAGGTACAGGAGGTATTGAAGAATTAAAAACTGAGTTTTCGCTTAATAAGCACTTCGCGGCAGCCATATTAGAATAATAATGTTCTTCATATGATTCCCTATACTCTAATTGAGCAGTACAATCTTCCTCGTCTACTAATTGTTCTATTTCGCTTTGAATATCATTAAAATTTTGAAAAATAAGCGTTGCCGACTGTGTGCGTAACTCTAAATCAAGTTTCTGATTCGTACTTATATCTACGTTTTGTAATTTACTAAGAAACTTTTCGAATATCGTTAACCTGCCTTTAAGAGTGCCTCGTTGTCTTTTTAGATCAACGAGACGGTTATTCGAATTTGAAGTGCTAGCTAAGCGAGGAGATTTCGGCCTATCTAGATATTTCGACTTATCCCTGACTGTAACGTTTTCGGCAGGTACCTGATACGCCTCATCATCACTCATTTTGGAGAATATGAAAGACAAAAGTACTCACAGTTAGACACCACGTGGCACGGTGACCTGGCGATGTCGAAGCGTAACTGAAAGTTATAAAACACGGTATTAACACGGGAAAAGATACGGAAGAAGGAAGGAAAGTACAACCTGATGGCTTCGACCGCGGATCAGCTTGATTTCTCGACTTCAATTCCACGTTGTCATCGATCGCTGGTTCTTCTTCGTAGATCGGCTCTGGAGGAGCACTTGTTGGCGTTTCTAGCGTGTATTTGTGTTCGTGTTGGTTCTCGGGTTCGCAGGACTCTTCAATGATTCGTATAATTTTAATTTAAACGTATAACGTATATTTATTATAATTTTATTTAACAGAGCTCTTCAGTTCCGACATGGATAGCGAATATAAATCAGGTGAATGAGTGAATGTATCGAATAGAACGGTGACTGCGCCGAGGTTCACTCCATAGTTCATTCTTCCGTTCATTGCTTCAATGTAGTTCAGACTGGTTCCGCTACCCGCTCACAGATGGCGCGACGTTCGTATTGGGTGCGTGAACAGCTGGCTCTTTCCTTGCTCAAAAAATTCGCTTGACAACAGGAACAGCTTGAATACAGGGAGGACATGCAGCCAGTATCCCACGCGGACGGTATTTGTTTAATTAGGGGTAGGTTTTTATTTTATTGTATTTTATTTTAATTTATGTTATATTATATTGTATTTTAATGATAAAACATGAAAAATAAAAATAAATATATATTTTTTTTTAAATTTAATTTTACTTTTATTTATTGTTTTATATTTATTGTGAAATTATAATAATTTTAATAATCAATATTGGACTATGTCTGAAACAAATACATTGAATTGAATAATTTAAATACAAAAATTATCACATTAACTCGTTAAATCACGGTTTACACCCGCTAGAACGAAAAAGATCCTAACATGGTAGGTAGGACCTGAGGGTTGGCCAGTTAATTACTTAAAATACACTATATTTATTTCAAGAAAACATTCATAAGATCTGAAGGCGTCGGACTCGCACATAAAGGGTTCCGTACCACCGTAGAATAAACACATCAAAAATATCAAGTTTGAGACTTGATATTTATTTTTAAATGTTATTATATTTTTAGTATTTGTTCTGCACCGGCAACAGAAATACACATTCAGTGAAAATTTCAACTCTCTACCTGTTACGGTTCGTGAGATACAGCCCGCGCTGACAGACGGACAGACAGACAGACGGACAGCGTAGGCCTAGTAATAGGGTCCCGTTAGCACCCTTTGGAACCCTAAAAAGTAGCCTATGTTCTCCGCCAAGACCCAGTCTATCTCCATACCAAAATTCATCAACATTGGTTCAGCGGTTAAGCCGTGAAAAGGTAACAGACAGAGTTACTTTCGTTTATAATATAATAGATTGAATAGGACGGACAAACATTTTCCTATCCATATCTGTAATGTTATTTTTTACGATAATTTATTGATGTATGATATATTTATTACTTGCCCATCCATACCTACAACAAACGCAATAAAGCGACTCCATTGTTTTGACAAGCAATGTATTCCCACTGTCGGCCCAAGACCATGCTGCAAGTATATAACAGTAAGCGAAATAGGGAGTTTTTACAGAAATGACACGAATAACTATGAAATGACAAGAGATGACACAAAATGACAAGAGATGACACAAAATGACAAGAGATGAAAATAAATTACACAAGACAAGGAAAAGCAAACGAAAATCACGCTGCAGTGCAGGTCATAGGTTCGATTCCTGCCCAGGACATGCAGTTGTGTGCATGAACATGTCCGCATGTCCCGAGTCTAGGTGTAATTAAGTGTATATTTCGTTTGTATTTACAAACAAAAAGTAGTATATGTAGTAATATCAGTTATCTGGTTTCCATAGTACAAGCTCTGCTTAGTTTGGGATCAGGTAGTCATGTGTAAAAGAATTTCCAAGGATATTTATTTATTTATCATAGGCGTCGGCGGACTGTAAATACTATACTGTACCTGTAATGTGGCACGACCGTAATATTTTTTCGTAATATTTTTTAAAAAATCCTTCACAGGTCCGACGTCGAACAAGTCCGAGCGGACACTGACAATACAAAGTTAGAGAGAGACATGGTTAGTTCAAGTACTTAAAATGTGAGATGGCGATATTGTGCGCGCGCTCGGAAATAAACAACGTAAGCGCCAAACCACATTTTCTTGAATTAAAAAAAAACTACTTCATGAATTAAAATATGGTTGAAGGGTAGTTTAGATATCATTATTTGCTATGTTTTAGAAATAATTTCGTGATCTAAATCGTAAAAACATCGTGGTAGCAAGGAAAATTGTAAATAATTAGAGCTCATTTCATAATTTTTTTTTATCGAGAAAATTTCTTCAAATCGTGATTTGGATTTAAAGATACTCAAGATAATATAGTCAAAAATCATACATCTAAATATAAGATTCCTAGTCCACATACTTACTTAAAGAAAAAGTAGAATAGAAAATCAACCAAATTTCGAACCCTCATCTTAAGTGGGTGTTTCTGTTTACTTTTATTTAGCTTAGTCTATTCTTTCGAAAATATAACCAATAACAAATATTTTGGGACTATTAACTCAATTTATTTTCTTTATAAAAAACGTAGGTACATATCAAGCAGATGCCAAATTTGCCTATAGGTACCGCTAACTGTTTACGACTCACAAAATTTCACGTACGAATACGATATTATCATAGGTAGGTAGCGGAATGGAACGAGGAACATACAATAAACTACTTTAACGCTGCAGGAATTATACCGCATCTTCTAATTTTCAGAACTCTGACCATCTTATTGAGATAAATTTTCCGGTGAACGCGAAAGCAAGTGAAGTAACTTTTGCTCTCTACAAGACGGTCATTAGCTTGCAATGCCTTCTTTGCCGACATATACATTCTTGCATCTACTGTAGGTATTCTATTTTATATAGCAACTTATGTCTGTCTATCTGATATTTGACGACTCAAACAGTTTTTTTGGTATATGTATAGTGAAATAGTTAAACTAATTCGAATTAGGGGCTACTTTTTTACCGAATACTTTTTACTCGCAACTTTGTCCACGCGGGTCTCAGAATGAAATACACACACAAGATAGAGCAGATATAGAAATGTCATCGCCACAATTTTTTATTTTTTTTTATAGGACTGCGGTGGCAAAAAAGCGTACGGCCCGCCTGATGTTAAGCAGTTACCGTAGCCTATAGATGCTTACAATACCAAAGGTATTGCTCGCACATTGCCGACCTGAAGCGGAGTGGGATGGAGGGAGAGGGAGGGAAGGTGGGCTTACGGCTCTCTCACTCATCGAACGAAACGCAGCTGTCATAGCTGTTTTACGCCGATCTTCTGTGAGAGTGTGGTACTACCCCGGTCGAGCCAGCCCGTTTAAGAGCTGCAGTCAATTGGCTACAGCTTGGCTCTACCACCTTAAAATAATAATTTAATTATGCGTGATTACTGTCTTCGGCCTGAGTTCACCATCAAACTAACGGACCATTACAGCGGTAATCGGACGTTAGAGTGTCAGTTAATTTGGCCCTAAGTAAAAATACTGGTACACCGCAAAAAAACTAGTTATAAGCTTATCTGAACCAAGATAAAATTCAGCTTACGTGTGAAATTTCAAGTTGATTTTCACACATTGTTTTGCAAGATGAATCAGAGGTTAACGTCACATGCCAACTGAGAACATACGCAAGGATCTCTCAATACGGATATCGGAACAGATTGCCTGTAATTAGGCCTTTCATTCTCACGCACGAGATCTCACTAGATCTCGCGGTGAGAATGCTGCGGTTTACAACTCACGAGCTCTGGGTCTTGTTCGAGAAAATTGCTTATTTGAATCCATACTTTATTTCCTGTTGCTTCGGCGTTTTCGCGGGTCAAAGTCCTTAGATGTAAAACTTGGAGCCTATATCAGAATCGTCACATAACTTTTGTCCGGAAAATACCTACATTTGAAGTTTTGACAGTTTTTCTATGAAATAGATATTCAATATGCCATATTTAATTGTTGGTAGTAGTACATTGTTATCCGAGGGGAAAAGTAACTTATTAAAAGGTCCCGAGACGGGGTTTAGCGCCCGAGCGTAGCGAGGGCGCTAATAGTTCAAGGGACCAATAATAAGTTACTTTAACCCGAGATTAACACTGTGCTTTTCATCACGTATACAAGGAAAGTAATAATAAAATAATTTAGTAGCTAAAGAAAAAAATAGTGAACATTTACACATACAAACACATATATACTGACGTAGATTGCGTATTTTGCTTTTTGATATTTTGACGCTGTCACTTTGTTTTTTTTTAGAGGCCAGTACTTTTTCAAACATTATAAAAGGTTTTAGTCTGTGATTATAGATTCGGAGCAGGAACGATTTGTGATTGATTTAGGGAATAATTGTAAATATTTTGCCCAAATGTATGTTATTTTAAAGAAATAGTTGAAAGTAAATTATAATAAAGTCATTTAAAAAAATATATTCTTTAATTAATACTTAACTTTATGTTATTTCAATTTTACATCGCGCTGTAATTGAGTGGATGTAAGAAGGTTGGAACTATTAAATTCTCTTTGGTTGGAACATAGTTCAATAGAAACTCGTATTTTTTTATAATTTGACAGAATCTTTGACAGAGCGGGCCCAATCGTTTTCTGGATATACGATTGAGCCCGTTCTGTCAACGATTTTTCCCGATCAGAAAAGTATCACCTTCTGTCGGCTCTTCAGGCACCTTTCGACCTTCTTTCCGCGTATCAGTGATGAAAAAGTCATTTGACGATCTGAAACAGGCACTTATCCTTGTATTATTACATTATGCTTCGCAATTTTTTACTATGCCTTTTTTAATAAGATTAAATGTTTAGTTATCAGATTTGAGCTCAATGCAGGCGTTGTTGCTCACTTTGAAATAATAACACATTGGTTTAGTGGGTTACCTACTAACAAATAGGTTACTACTTATTCAAGCAATCAAATTATTACCTGCCCAGATATGACTACCAACTCATTCTTGTTTGAAATTAAGACAAATATAACAATAAAGAAATAAAGCGATGGGCGTTACAGGCAGTTAATATGCGGAGATTTGTCTTGGGGCTTAGTGAAATTAAATAATGATTAGTTGTACTCACTATATTAACAAATACACAACATAATATAATACTACACATAACCTTGAGCCCACGAAATGATAATCGGTTTGAAATTACAGATTCAAAATTTCAAATGTGCCCAGTTTAATACGGCCTTGGAATGAGCACCTTAGTATTTAAGGAATGATTGGTCCAGTTAAGACATCTATCCAAAAGTAGAAATTTAAGCTCTACCACTGATAAAAAACACACTCGATGAGTTTCTTGCTTGAGCTTCTTAGTTTAGGACGCATTCCTATCTTAATGTAGGCCTAAATAAAATAAACTTTTTCACTTTGCCATAGGTTTCAATTACTGAATATCCGTGAACAAAGAATAAAGTTTTCAGGCTACAGGCTAAACAGCTCGCTTTCTCGCTTTTCAAAGCTTTCTTAGTTCTTCCTGATAATTTCTACGCCGGAAATTAAACGAGGTAGACCACAGCCAAACGGGAAACTTTAAAATTAAAACTGTTAACTTCCAACCCCTCATTTCATGACGGATTTTACGATTATCTTGTAATCTTCTACGGCTGAGCAGCAACCCTGCAGTAAGGGGTTATTTGATTGTGCTTTTTATTAAACTTTTGAGGTTGTCGTGAAATAGAGTTTCTGGGTCGGAGTGATTGCAATCGCCTTTTGACCAGAAGACTATTTATTATTATGATACAAGAAAAAAGGTTGCGTGAAATGGGGTATGTTCAAAGGATCAAAAACGTGAAAGGTTAGGCCGCGAGAGACTATGATTGACGTAACTACAACGAAGAAAATAAAAAATCTAGAGATAGATCTGAAAGATTTATAACAAAAGCTCCTTAAAACTGCTAAAAGCTTTGTAAATTTGAACCGGTTAACAATAGCAGGATTTAGTAATTATAAATCCAATTCACAGAGTAGAGGTATGTTCAGATACAATATGACTTTGAATTTTCTTATTTATTTCATCTACGACTGGTATTCGTCTTTACATAAATATTATTCAGACCCTAGTAGATGCTTTCTTTTTTATAAATTTAAAATATTTGAAAACTTCATAATACTTACATCACATCTTATTTTGTTATTTACCACTAGACCCTTGTGATTTCGCTCGCGTCAAAAATCGGGCTTCCCATCTTTTATGTTGCCATAGTAATATCGGAAATTCTCATTTTAGCGCTTACTACTTCACAAAAGAATTCCACACTCAACATTTCATGTTTATCCTGTCAGCTATTGAAGTTTATTTACACAAAAATGTAACAACCATGTAATACTTTCATATTTCATTTAAAATTGGAGCATTGCTTAGTTTGGGACCAAATAATACAGTTATAATTTCTTACGGCCAAATATTCATACGTTATTTGGTGCGTCGAGATGCCTCGCATGCCTCACCCGAGAACTCATGCTATGACAGTCATTATATGTATTTGAGAGCGGCTTAACTTTGACGAGCCATACTATAAACGACCGATAACGGCTTCTCAAACTGCAAAGTGGGACTAAAACATTTGAGTAGTCTTTGAGTATTCGGCCGTTAGTCTGGCAATATTTTATTTTATATCTTTCAAGCCCCGGGTGTTAATCTCAGCAAACGTTACTGCACTCAAATCTGAAATGGCCTTTACTCCAAGTTTATATGTGAGCTGAGTAATTGCTGCCGTCATAGTAATGCACAATAAACTTGCTAAGGTACACTGCACACAATAAATTCCTGTTTTACGTCTTTGATTAGCTAGGGCTCGGGTTACTTCATGACCCTGCGTTCATACGCCAGAGAGACTTTACCTCCATTCGGAATGGCGCGATCCAGTGTAATGTTAGACCACCCTTTTACGCAGATGTTTGTAAATGGGATTTATTTTTGAACCAATAAATTGCGCTTGTACCGTCAGTGGCAAGCGTTTCTTAAAACTACTGAAATGCTTTTGTGTGCTGTTTATGATAGGTACTATCGTTTGCAGTATGTCATGCTTAGTATATTCTGAATTATTATACAAATTTTCTAAGGTAACTTTATTTTTCAATTTAAGCAATATTACTAAAGAAATATTTTAATGAATAATAATATGCTACATTTGAGCACCAACGTTACTACTTATAACGCTGAAGATAGGTATTCGACAGTTGAAAAAATATAATATATTTTTGTAATAAGTGCGCCTACTAAATGGTCTGCGGTATTATAAAACCACATTGTATGTTAATAACTTCGAAAAAAAATATTGTAACAAATTATTTTACAAAATTCGTTTCGCCCCACGAGTTGACGTCTCTACGCTGCTATAACAAATGATCTAAAAATTCCTGTACAATTCGACACCGGCTTTTGTATTAACACTATTATCAATTTGGCAAGCTATAATACGATTATACTATTATAATACGACCAAGGAGGAGCGTCTTTTATTTTTTAATGACCTCAATTTTGTCTTATACTTAATCAAATTATAGTTTTTATGTTAGAATTTATTACAGCAAATTTAACATAAAAAATAATAGATAGACTAGATATGATTGGATTGGGTGACTATTAAATTTGCATCTTTAATAATGACCAATCATCGTACAAAATTAATTGATTTCACATTACAATTAATATCTGCCACGAAAACAACGATTTCTAAATTAATAGGTGTCTCATAAAAATAGATAGCGACTGATTCCTCCCCTGTTTTCACACCGCTGCATACCATCCCACATTCTACCCTATCAGACGTACAATCAGCACATCACTCCACCGTTTTACCCCGCAAATGTAAAAAGCAGAAAAAAAGGCTACAATAAATACGTCTGGCGTGTTTTCGGCGTGGCCAGTCCGCCGGATGACACTGCTATACTTTGATTAATTGTCGCTACGATTGAAACCGCCTAACCCCCCACTGGTGCACGAAATGGAATACGGTGCGTCGAATAGGACCTTTTTAATCACGGGCGCCAAACGGAAACTAATTTATGTGTGTACGTACTTTTTTATGGTACAGTAGAATTTAAATGGGTTGCGTAATTTGAAATACGGTGGTTCGAGGATAATTTTGAGTATCGAAAATTCATGGTTGAGTTGCATTTATTAGAAAATAAATAGGTACTCTGGTCGCACCATCTTAAATAAATTTGATATTTGAGGATTAAAATATTTCATATATTCTCATTCATCTCATCATCATCATCATGTCATCATCATATTCTATTAAAATTTCAGTATCCGCTTATATCTAATGGTTATATTTTTTTACAAAAGCATAAAGTAAGCACCTATTCATCACAATTATAAAATTAAACTTAATAAAATATCGCACTAAAATAGCTAAATTCGAATGAAAACGAATAATTCAAATTATAATTAACCATCAATCCGTCTTCGCACGTGGTTTTATTAGTCGTAACCACCATGGAATGAAAAAAAAAATACATTAAAAATATCGCATTACGTATTTTAAATGCAATATGACATGCAAATATCTTTAACTCAGCATGCAATCCCACAAACGAGCCTTGAAATTGGCGCTTCGGATCTTTATTTGACATGTTAACATCTCTTTAAGCCGTAGTCCCGTCTGTTTTTATCTTATAAAAATATTAAATGCCTTCAATAAAGTGCCGCGCCGCCTCGTGTTGTTAGGGGTCAATATAAAAAGATGTTGGAAGCGCACAGTCATCTACATCGATATTTTTTATGTTAATGTTAAAGTTAAACGATGTCTAAAGAGTAAACGTATTTCTTTTATAAAGATAGTTGTGAATTTTATTCAGTTCGTTAATTTTAGAAACTTTCTTACAATTTTTGTCATATTTATTTTACAGTAATAATAACAACGTCCTTAACGCGATATGTTGGTGGTTCATTTGGAAATAATCGAATTCGTAAATTTTACTCATACCCATTTTTGGATAATAAATATGATAAAAATTGAGACATCCAATAAAATTATGTTTGAATTTAAAAATCATTCTATAATATATAATATATATAGCTTCAAAAATATTGGATTCTAAATTCGAAAATTCGCTGATCATACAGCCCGCTCGGAAGGATAGAAATATGAAAATGTAAGAAAGTCGAGACTACATTAGGTTTCTTAATATTTTATATACCAAATTTTCTGTAAGTTACATCACATTTTGAATATGAAACCTGTATACGGAACACTCAGTATCGCATGATATTTCACACTCGGCCCGTCCCATTCTTATTTATGATACAGGTGGGTATAAATTAGTTCACTTAACAGAAACCCGCTCTTTAGGGGTCCACACGAACAGGTTCAATCGGTTAATTTGTATCATTTTTTTCGTCTCATTGTGTACGGAATGAGTTTTAGAGTCCTTGACTCAACGAGGTGTAACTAAATGGTCTTATTTGTAACGAATCGATGTCCGGAGCCCGGTTGGTCGTGATCTTTGATGACTACACCTGCGTTAGTTATCAACTTAATCTCTAATTAAGTAATTGTGGCTTTTTAAGTATGGATCATTTTTTGTTGAACGTATTACATTGTAAATTTTATTCCTTGTTGATTCATAGAATTCGTTGTCCATTGTGCTTTTTTGTTAATAGCTCTGATGGTCAAGGCGATAAGGTTTGTGGCGAAATCGATATTATAAAGCGTCGTTTTGTGCGCGTTATCAAGCTCCGGTTTATCAAAGCTTTATCGATTAATAGAGTCGCATTCATATTAATGATGGAACAGCAAAAAATCGTTTCTTTTGACCGTACCTACCTATTACTTTAATTCAACGTAGGTTATTTATTGTCGAGATAAAATCAGCATGCTTATTTTATTTAAATCATGTGCGGGTTCTAAGACAACTTAGCTTTTCCCCAGGACTCTTAGAGGGTCAACGTTGGACACTATTGTCGATTCTGGCTTACATGTGTAACAGTGGGAGTGTGCAGCAAGCCTAATCTCATAAAAATACCTACAGAGTTATGATAATATGAAAGGAAATCGGTTTTTACCCGACTACGGAGGCGTTATGATTTTGACCGGTATGTATGTATGTATGTATGTATGTATGTATGTATGTATGTATGTATGTGCGTCTGTTCCCACCTAACTTCCAAACTACTTGTCGTAATTTGACAAATGAGGTATCGTTAGAAGCGGCTTAATGGCGCGCTGGTTATAGGCTATGTGACGTCACATAAAATTGCATATGGCGCCCTCTAGAGGACATAATGTCATGAATTAAAAATAAAACATGTTTTAATAAAACCGTGTGGGGTATCAAATGAAAGAGCTTGATGAGCACATTTCAAAAATATATATATTGTTACCTATAACTCCAAAATAATTAAATAAAAATAAAGTTTAAAAACTAAAACCCGACTACTGAAAAATCGCGCTCTAAAAAGTATGAAACAAGAAAATATTCTCATCTAGAGGATAGCCGTGGTCCGTGTTCATATGCCATTTGGCCCTAAAGGACCTACACGGACCACGGCTATCCTCTAGATGAGAATATTTTCTTGTTTCATACTTTTTAGAGCGCGATTTTTCAGTAGTCGGGTTTTAGTTTTTAAACTTTATTTTTAAAATCGTGGATCGAGAATTAGCACTCAATAAACATTCGACCTACATAGCCCAACGTAAATTCACACAGGTCCATAAACCCATCAAAGGTCACGCTGCCAATCAAAATACCTTCACAACTTTCATTCCACATTGAAAACCATTCAACAGAAAAATATTTAATAGAATCTTTATTTTAATTACGCTCGAATCCGGTTCTCTTGTTTTAGACAAGCGCTGGCCGTGTTCCACGGAGTTATCAAATAATCGACCTTATTGATGTATGGGCTACCGGCGGGCAGTGATTTATAATGGCTTCCGTCTAGGACACAGTACCACTGCGATGATTTTCAATCACATCCGACGGTTCGTTAGCGCTCGTATCTGCGATCGTCGGGTGCGAGCATACGTTGATGGATGTGGCATCTGTATTTTGTTCTGATATTGAAATATTGTAAAAAAGTCACAGGTAGAGTTTGATCAGTCACGCCTGTATTTTGTTTGGATGGTTAATGGTACCCACGTTGCGCCCAATGTAGCTCGGTAATATCCAGACTATGGGTTGTGTCTGGAGTTTCGTGAATTGAATTTTTGCTTTGCTTTTTTTAGTCTTTTGTTAACTGACCTAAAGCGGACTGAGAAATAAGGAGGTTAAGGAAGGAGGTTTGGTCTTCCGGGTCTCCCACTCATTTTTGAAAACGCAGCTAAAATCTTTACGCCGATCTTCTGTGAGACGGTGGTACTATCTCGGTCGAGCCCCCTTAAACTTTGCCAATTTCAAATACTGGGTATCTAATTCTGCAAACCTTGTTTTAATCTGGTAGCGTAGAAGTAAACGTAATGAGTCTAAAAAGTGCTCTATGTTTTTGTCACATCCAATTTTATTCAACTCCACGCATTCAAAACCATCTTATACCGTTGGCAATATCAACAAGTGATACCAACATGTAAATAAATTGAGATGAGCATTCCCGCAGTTGGCAGCACCATCTATCAGTAATTCACATTGCATTATCAATCAAACAATATATGATTGATGGAATATTTTCATCGGTAGCCGGATAACTTGTCCGGTCTGTTGTTAATTAAGACTTCTACGTACGTCGTGTGCGTTATACTTTTTGTGTTGGTACCGTAATAGTAATGTATCGGTTTGATATGGTCACGTATGCATTCCATTTAAACAAAGGCTTCGGATGTGGTTGTTTTTGGAGACTAACGAAATAGATGGAAACATAGATATTAAACATATAATAGGTACCTCAAACCCTGAATATACATACGTACTTACACACAATTTTGGAATTTATGGAAGCAGTATCGTTTATGCATCGATTAATTTTGTTTTTTTATAAATCTATGCGTGCTTGCTTAGCTTTCTTCATCTAGGCACTTTACTAGGTATATCAAGTTATTTCAGGGTAAATAATTCTACTTATGTTAACTTATTATTAAATACATAACTACTATTAAACGATAGATAGTGTCACTGTTTTTTCAAAGACAAAAAACTGCGTGATGCTCATCAACCGGCTCTACAGCCTTCTTGTAACAAAAATAAATTAGTAGCTTTGTAGGTGCAATCAGAACATTTTTTCTAATCATATTTTATAGCTACATGCACGTGTCTTTGAAGATCATATCTCTATTATCTACCGAAGCCAGTTTGAGATCGCGCCTAAAAGAATGTCGTTTCATTAATGTTTAATTCTAACTAACAATATTTTGATCGTATCAGTGTGCGCGAATTAGAGAAATAGAAGAATTTTAATGCGATCTGTATCTGTGATCGTTAATTTTGGGTATAATTAGTTTTTATCTAGTTTTTATCTACTGTTTTGTCGCCCTGGAAAATTTTGCGGTGGCCAATTAAGAGTGTGAATTTTGTATGTAACTGGTGTCCGGTAACTTAATATACCTACTAATACTGATTTTAATTTCAAATTATGTAGCTGGTGTTACGAACCCGATAATCTGTTTCATTTGGGCTTCGTTACGTGATTGTGATTTTAATTCACTACAGTAATGTGTCAAAATTCAAAATTCGAGGTCTGAAAGAAAGGGATTATTGCTATCGTACCGTGTTCGTACTGGTACTGACTTTGTAGTACCTAGGTACATTTAACAAAATGGAAGGCATTCTACCCATTTCTAAGTCTGGACAAGCATCGGTACGCGTCGCCTTACAGACGTACAAAAGGTCCGAATCGAATCGGACTGTTACCCATTGTGCTGACAGTATCGACTTCTCACTCAATCGAAAGATTCCATTAAGTACTGATACTGCTAACAGCAGTAATCCTAGGTAGAAACTACTGTGATTAAATGTGAATGTAAAAATCAGAAGCATCTTGTACGATCGCCTGCATCTCATTTTCCAGCCTAAGCTGAACTCTCATTCATATTGACCCACATGATAAAGAGAGCTCAGCCTAGGTGTACTGGTAATGGTCACTGAGAGAGGATAGTTTCGTTCAATTTGGCCACAGTACCTACGTAAAAAATATACAGTGTTATTAAAAGTCTGCACTAAAATTAGCTGTTGAATCTTTATGTATATAAAACAGCCTTTGTTTTGAATTTTATCAGGTGAAATTATAGTACCTATACGGCAAAATAACTAGAAATAAACTGTCACTTATCTGGCGGTATTACGTTGATCCTTGCCAGTAATGCAAAATAAATACTAAGTTCAGTTCATATAAATTCGCAACATATTTCTACCGCAATATCCTCCGAGAACAAACACGAGCCATAAAACTTTCTTCCTCATCATAAACGCTCACTATACGGTTATCAAACATAACAAGTTCGCACACTAACTAACAGACTTCTGTAATTACAAACTACTAGACGGTACAGTTCAGGAAATATATAGCGTGTACGGTATATGCGGTCGGAGCTGGTGTACGGGCGACCCGAAGGTCTCGGACCCACTCACCCATTGGATATCGTCCCTCATTCTTACGCTATTTGTGCATTTGTTTTATTTTCATACACATAGCATGCCTTGCCTATACTTTTCATATGACAATGGTGCTGCCTGCTCACATTGCGTTGCTGTTTCTGAAAATGTACAACCTTTTTTCCTAATGAAAATAATAACCATTCAGTTTCTTGCCGAATCTTCTCAATGGAAACATCATTTTGACCCAGCAGTAAAAATCAGACTATTCGTAAGTGCTTTTTATTAGCCTGCGTAAACAAAAACAAAATTTAATTAGATTTTGGGATCAAATTTTGAAGTCGAGTGGGTTCAAGATTCACCCCAGGATGGCTCATGGCGACCGCTACCCGCAACTTTCTCACAACTGATCCGCAACTTGTAACCATTAGTAGACCTGTTAAATGCTGAGAGATGCGATTATGCAAACTGTTATGTACTGTTCTTAGTTCGGAACATAATAGCTATTAAGTTTGATGATAATATGCTATTTTGATTAAGTTTCCCTATCGTTAACTGCGTAATATGAGTTCCATGTGATGTTTGTTTACTGAGATAGTGAAGGGTTAACCGCATAGTAAGTTCATAATGTTAGAAACTTTAATGTAATGAATATTGGCATATCCTAAGCATACACAATCATGCATGCATCTCTGCGCAGCAAATTTCGCTTCATATTATGGCACATAGGACATCGCACAAAATTATAAAACGTAGCTATTTTCCTTGCTAGCTAACTGTACTTTAAATATATTTCTTAAAGCTCGGTAGAACGATAGTTTTGAGGATATTTTACCTTAGTAATTCAACATTATAATTTTGGTCAACATAAAAGACAAATCATACCTACCTCAATAGTAACAAAAATAAATATTACCCCATAGTAGTTGCAAATGTAGTTAATTAACCTTCTAATAACTGTTATTAAACTAATCTTAATAATTATTCAAAATAACTGGGTAAGCTTATGAAAACATCTTCATTAAAATTAATAAACTATTTATGCGCGGCATTAATCAAGATTTAAGCAGATTCGGTTACAGAATTTCAAAGTTTAAAGTCAATGACTGAAGTTTTTTAATTATGCTCCAATACTGACGCAGTGCTCAGCAAGATTTAATTTCCAATAAGCTAGAAGTTTTACATGTCTAGAAAGTTTTAATGTTACAATTTAGGGATTAGATGTGAAGAAATTAATAAGCATATATGAAATGTAACACGTCTTTGAAATTAGTCTTGATATGGTAAATTAATTTAATTTGAGCGCTTTGTAAGAAAACGTACAACTTATTTCAGAAAACGTTTTGTGTTTGTGTTTTTAATTAGAATACCTATTCTAAAAATTAAGATATTTTCTAGGATTTATAATGGTACGATTTTAAAAACTTTGGCCATATAACAATTTTATACGAGAAATATTTTAGCCGTCTGGCGCTTAAATTCATTACATTGTTAAATAAAAATCGTTGTTATTTAAACATCTAAACCATTGAAATGTATTCTGTAATCTCGTAATGCTAATTCAATCCCTGTCGGCCCTCAGTATTGTCTTTTATCTTAACTGGGATAATCTCTGTTTCGGAAGATTGGTTCCCCACTCTACCTGTTTGCCTTTTGTAATTTTAACGAGTTCATCTTAACAAAAGCGCAACAAATTAAGTTATTGTACTATTCGTTTACGAACGCAAAATTTATGTTTCATCAAAATGTAGAGATGAATAGAATTAATTCTAAAATATTTTCCATTTGATTAACATTTCTCTGGGGCGCTTGATTTGCTTTGATCAGAGATTCAAATAAAATTTGTCATTAAAGATTAAGATAAGATATTTAGTGCATACTTACACGTTTTATAACACGAAGTTCAACACATAAGATCAGTGAAGTTTTCTATTAATTAGAATTAACATCGATTTTATGACTGTCATTTTAACTTCTGAGATTAGTAGATTCTTGTGGAAATGAATATGTATAGTATAAACTCAAGAATGTAACAATAAATTTATAATGGGACCATGTTTTGGGTGGAAGAAAAATATTTATAGCGTCTTCCCTACACAGGATAATATTTAAATTCAATACTATAAACCATACAGAATTTATGTCTGCAGAAACTATTCTCTATAGAGCAAGTTATAGTTCAAAAGGCAAGTAAAAAACTGAAACTATTTAAATCATAGATCTACGATCGATAAATCGTTAAGTGAGTGAGAGATATTCCATATATAAGCAGGTCTTGGTGCCCCGCTGAGTGTGGTGTAATTTGCCTGCACCGTGTTCGATACAATGATTTACGATAATTATACAAAACTACTATTCGTTATACTTTGCGCTATCCTAATAACATCTTAAGTAAAATTGCGGATCAAAAAACGCAGTGTAATGTGATATTTTGCGTATTAAGTTTTCGTAGTCATATCCTTTGAGCTATACGAGTTTGGGATATCCGTGCACTAAATGAAATTCCATAGCCAACGTCGCATCGCCCGTAAGATAGACAAAGCGAAGGGGATGTGCAATTGAAAATTCCTTTGTTTTAAATTGTATGAAAACTCGACATTAAATTTATGTTATGGCTCTTCTCGGAAACCGTGTGATATAGAAGTTTCTTGTTTAACATACGATATTCTAACTTGAAACAAAAATAAAAAATATGTACAAATTTGTCATGAATTCTATACAATACGATAAAATGCATTTTAGATAATAATATAATAATAATATCCTGGGATTTTTTTTACACACGGCTAGCTGATCCCAAACTAAGCAGAGCTTGTACTATGGAAACCAGATAACTGATATTACTACATATACTACTTTTTTATTTGTAAATACATACTTAATATACATATACACCCAGACTCGGAACATACAGACATGTTCATGCACACAAATGCATGTCCCGGGTAGGAATAGAACCTACGACCTGCAGCGTGAAAGGCCGAATCTTAGCCAACCACGCCAACGGGCCCGTCAAAGATTGCTGGTAAAAAATTAAGGATTATTTTACATATATGGAATTAGGACCAAAACTGAATACCCTCCTTTAATACGTCCCTCGTCTTACATTACAGCCTTTATAATCAGTTTCCCATATGCTAGGAGTACACAACAACACCAGACACTATACACTCAGTGTATCTTAGTGTACCGACACCGCCATTGCTGTAACAAGGTGTCGCGGTGGCGGACACACGTAGATACTCTATGTATTTGTCTATGTCTTTTGTCAATGTATTAATGTCTAGTGTCGTCGTGTATCCTTAGCATTAATCGTTTGTATTTTGTTGTCCGGATTAATAAAAGGATTAATAAAAATAGTGATAGTTTATTTGAGGTATAATACGTTCTTGTATCATGTCCGAAAATATAATAAAAGAACATTTGCATGTAAAACAAGGGAAAACATCGTGAGGAAACCTACCTATCCCTCGGGATTAGGTAATAGTCAGTTCCTGTATACACGGCGACAAGGTTCACCACCTGTCACGGTGGATTCTGACTATCTGGTGAAACGTGGGCTTTGAGTTGGTTAATACCTCCACAATGTGGTGGTGTATGGCCACTCGAGTCTCTGACTAACCCCCGAATGGGGATAAAAGTCGTGACGTTACATATTTGTTACATATATTTGCATGTAAATAGTGTTCATATTGTGTCAGTCATCGTTAGCGAATTTTGCATTTTTACGATATCAATGACTTGCTTCAATAAAATTTTATATTTCTAATATAATAAACTTAGGTTAGGTACATAAGTAATACCATTCATTTATACGAGTAAAAAACTTCTATCAATTCAATTCTAAAATTCTACATAAATTAATAAGACGCAGATGTAATTTGATTAACATTAACATACCCTAGTTAATGAATTGAAATAACACACTCACTCTCAATAACTATTAACATCTTCCACCAATACCTTCATACGGATTATTATTTCTTTTAGACAGTTTAATTATTACATTTAGATCTAAAATATAAGCTTAATACTGTGGAGTCTTGCCTTTACCACCAGAGCGGCTTATTGAAAAGATACGTGAACCTATTAGGATTGAGTTAGATCGCTAACTACGTAATTGCCTCGCTCTGCATAATCTACGCGCATTTTAAATAATTTCTATGATATGGTAGAACCACATATTGCTAATATTTTTAAAATTTATTATATTTTAAAGAACCTATGCTTATTTTTTTAAATCTATGGCATAGGTCGGTCTAATGTTATAATGGGATTTTAAAAGGCTTAAACAGTTTTTAACGGTGACTACAGTTGCAAGGGTCTATTGTCACTTTTATCCAAAATAGATTAAACGAAGTTAATTGCATTATTTGTATCTTAAAAGATAATCCTAAGTACTATCTTTGTTTGGCGTTAACACAAAACTATAATCTTTGTAACTAGACTTGTCCACAAATTCCCACCCACCGTTGACGTTCGGTTTTTTGAGTTAAAGGAAAAAAATAGTTGAAAACAGCCTCATAATTGGCACAAAGACAGCATATCGCAGAAAAGATCGCCCGAACACAGAGCTCTTTATCTTTTTTGAGATTAATATTTTTGTTAGTCATTTTTTATTCGCAGTTCGATGTTAATTTTTTTATACGGTCCACAGTTTCGTCGACGATTTGGCATAGAAAAATAAATGGAGTCCGTTCGTGCTTATTTAAAAAAATATCCATAACCAAGTACCCATTGATATGTCATCATCACCAGATTATAATACACATGTGAAATATCATGAAGAATGTCAAATGTCATTGTTTGATTATTTTACTCAAAAAAGTTTATAATGTTGTCATTATTTCGCAAACCTTCTTCGAGCAAAGTCGAATTTGTCGTATTGCAAGAAACGCATGATATATAATGTATTATAATCGAGTATGACCACCATTATATTGCTGTTATCTGACCGTTGCCTTGGAAACGTAACAAACAGGTATGTTTATGGTTCGTAAAAAAATCTTATTGACGGTTAAAACGAGTTGGTCGTGCCGTTGCCATGGAAACGTAAACATAGAAAATACACAACTATAGATATAGTTCGTAAAAATATAAATATATTCTATTAATTTTTATACCTACTTAGCTAGTTTTGTTCAAACTAATAGTCGCATTTTTGAGCAAAGCACTATACAAGCCTTGGTCTTTAATGATTGTACTGCTGACCACGCTATAATGGCCTCAAGCTAAGCTTCGCTACGTTCTTCGTTCTCGACCTTCGGTCTCGGCCTTTATTTTAGCTTGTCCATCAAGGGTTGCAATACTGACCACGCTGTGGAGGCCTGGAGCTGCGCTGCGCCGCGCTTTCGGCCATCAACAACGCGGTCAACAACACACTCATTAGAGGCCGCGGCAGTAATGTACTATTACAAACCAACATGGCGTTAAGATTATTATTTTAATTGATTAGCCCATCGAGATTCGAGATTTGATTTGTAGTTCTTCATCATTTCAGCCAAAAGACGTCCACTGTTGGCTTGGACATAGGCCTCCCCCAAGGTTTTCCACAACGACCGGTCCTGTGCCACTTGCATAGTAGTTCTTAAATTTGTGTTATAACGATAACACATTTAGTTTAACTCTACAATCGATAAATACATTTATAAGAATCTAAGATAATGAAAACGATTATGATGAAAACTATTTTTTTTTGTGTGTATGAAAAAATTAACCAAAAATATCATATACCGACTCTACATCTTTCCAAATCTTTTTAAAAGGGCATCTTTTTAGTTATGAACAGCGCTCATAGTGATAATGTTTGCTACCTGCTCTTGGGTGCCTTAGATCGCGGCACGTGAAATATTGCGCGCCAACCCCTGTCACATATCTGCCTCATGAAATCTTAAAAATCTTCCCACGAAAAGGACAGAACATTTAAAATTACGTATGAAAGAATGAGATAGAGCTACCAAGGAAACAGAAAGAAGCGTTGTTAATTGCTTTGATTAGATTTCAAGGATATTAATTCTGTGATTCATCTGTCAAGTTCCATATATCGTGATTATGTACGGTGTGAATTTTATGAAATACGGAATTTATTATTCAATGGCCGTGTTTACCCTTCTCGGGGCTGGGTCATTGTGTGTTATAGCCGATGTAGTATTGTCGGTGGCCGGGACTGTCAACAGTGAGGTCAAATAAAAAATATTAAGAAGGAAATATTTCGCACCTAGCACACTTCCTTTAGGAAGTTTACGTTGTCACTTTTTTAATACACCATGTTATTTTATTCGTTGTTTGTTTGGATTTATGAGGGTGCGTTAAGCTACTGTTCAAAAGTTTTGGAATCCGAATCAAATTGGGATTTCATTTTTGGTTTCCTACTTTTTACTTCCTAATACTATTTGTTAGTTTTTTCAAAGCGTAAGATGCAGAATGACTTCCTTTAACAAAAAGGCATTATTTGTGTCTTATCCTTTTTGATTGATAGGTATAAAAAATCTGAAATATTTTAAAACGTCAAATCGAATCCGTCTACTCATTTGCAGATAGTACGCGCTTACTTACGTCCTATTTACTTAACCAACGTTCCTATAAATAAAATGATATACATACATTTATATCCAAACTGAACTCCTACGCTGACAAGTATATACGTGTCATCGTATTTGTACCACTATCTCGGTGCAAAACACACGGGGTGAATATTTTACACATTTTGTTTTACGTCCCCACGCATACACGGTAAATAAACATCGCCTGAAGATTTTATTTGCGATATTTTTTTATGTGGAGTGACGAAAAATACTCTTGAAACATTTCGAGTGCTCTAACAAGGCTCTTGAGGTTCGGTTATAGAGTTCAGTCGATAACGGATTGTGATAACAAAATAGATTTGGGGGAAATATTTATGTTTGTGGAAATAATGTGAAACAACTGATAACATTAATATCTTTATTTGTCTATATAGTCGTGCAAAACTCTAAATTTGTATGTTTTCCACAGAGGTCTTCACAAGCAAAGTGACTGATATGCAAACCGTTGGTCATCTATTCTATCATGTCGAAAATAGGGTCGAAACTATAAGGCCATGGCCGCACCGGAAAGGCGATTGCGACGCGACGGCGATTTCTATACAACCGCCGCCATATGGATTTGGACCGCTGTCGCATCGCGGTCGCCTTACCAGTGTCATTAGGAAATTTAGGATTTAGGAAAACTTGTATAGAAATCACCGCCGCGTCACAATTGCATTTGCTAATGGTATTACTATAGTTCTTGCAATTCACGAAGGCGACCGGCCCTTTGTTGTGTTCGACGTGTACATACACAATTGTGACAGTGTGCGTGCGTGGCGTAGCCGTAAACGCACACATTAACACGTATAAAGGTACATCTTTAAAGAAAGAAGGGCCGGTCGCCTTCGTGATTTGCAAGAACTATACGCACGCGACTGATGTCACACGCGTAGTTGACGCGTCGACGTCGACGCTACTCACATCCGACTACATTCGATTCTATTACCGACTTGATAGAGTAGCATATCAATTGGGGACGTATAGGTCACACTCAGTAGCGTAGTTTTTTAATATCTCCGCGGGAGAAAGGCCTGCATGTCCCTTTGCATTCAATAGCTAATAAAATTAATATTACTTGGTAAGTCTTTGTTTAAATAAATCATGAATACTTGGATATATTTGCTCCATTCGGCTAGACTTTTAAGATTTATAGCACAAAATTTTGGCTAGCTAATTTTATGTCTCGTCTTTGAATTACATTACCTATTCAAATGTTTTGGCATAAAGTCTGCAGATTGTTTCTTGGAAACTTGCGTCCCAAGTGCCTTCAGAGACGTAACTCGTGCGTTTATCTTATCCTCACGCGGTATATTTACTGATAAACGAATTTATATTCTAAGCAGTATCATTTTATAATATAAAGCATTTAAATTGTAATAAAGTTTCAAACAAATTGTACTCGCAATCTTTGGATAGCGAAATGTTACTTTACGTCGCCAAAGTCTACCTTTGATCTTATATTTTATTTTAAGGCGTATGTAAGTTTCTTAGAAATTATTTTCGTTTAGACTTTAATTCCTTTGATAACAAGTTTATTTACGTCAGTTCGTCTGTTTGAAATTTCCGTAACTTGTCAACGTAAGTATACGCGTCTACGGTCTTAGGTTCTGCTTCATTGTAAAAATCGCCTGGTAATCGTAACGTCTGACCTAAAATCATTTCTGCTGCACTAAATCCTGTATCACACCGAGATGCGGCGCGAAGTCCTAAAAGAACTGTTGATAATTCGTCATCCCATGACACATTATCTGATAGCCTACATGTCAAAGCTACCTTTAGACAACGATGCCATCTTTCCACTTTTCCATTGCTCTGGGGATGATAAGGTGTTGTCCTGATTCTGTGAACTCCAAGTAACTTTAAGAGTTTATCAAAGAGTTCGCTTTCAAACTGTCTACCTTTATCACTTGTTAACCTGATTGGGCATCCAAATCGACAAATCCAATGTTCATATATTGCCTTAGCTACCGTTTCCGCAGTGATGTCCGCGGTCGGTATCGCCTCTGGCCAATGTGTAAAACGGTCTATAATAGTGACACAATACCTGTTACCACGCTGTGACGTCGGTAGTGGACCAACTATGTCCACATGTATGTGTTCGAACCTTTCGCTTGGTGTAAAACTGCCTAATCCCGAGATTGTATGGCGGTTCACCTTGCTTCTTTGACATGGAATGCACGCTTTAGCCCATGTCCTGACATCTTTGTTCATACTTACGTACATTAATTGCCTGACCCTTCTAGGCGTTTCTTTGTCCGAACTACTCTTGGTTAATGCGTATGTCAGCGGCTTGTGGTCCGTGAACACCGTTAGCTGGCGTCCCTCGACCATGTTCCTGAAATGCATAATTGACATGTAAATAGCGAGTAATTCACGATCGTACGTACTGTACTTTCTTTGAGCCTCAGATAGTTTCTTTGAAAAATATCCTAGCGGTTGCCAAACTCCATTAACGTTTTGTTGTAAAACTGCTCCTACACATGTATTTGATGCGTCTGTCATGAGCGATAAAGGTGCGTCGGAGATCGGATGCGACAATGTAACGGCGCTTTGTAGGCTCACCTTACATTGTGCGAATGATTCCTCTGCCTCACTATCCCATTCTATTTTGGTTTTGTCACGCTTCTTTGAATTATGAAAAAATCGGTTGAGGTGGGCATGATACTCTGCTGCGTTAGGCAAATGTGATCTATAGAAATTAAGCATTCCCAAAAAACGTCTGAGTTGTTCAACTGTTTCCGGCTTCGGGAATTTAGTCACTGCTTCTACTTTTTCAGGTAATGGACTGATC
This sequence comes from Drymonia ruficornis, assembly GCA_947859195.1. Lineage (NCBI taxonomy): Eukaryota > Metazoa > Arthropoda > Insecta > Lepidoptera > Notodontidae > Drymonia > Drymonia ruficornis. The sequence goes on along the minus strand of OX401915.1, from coordinate 8,114,044 downwards.
CCTTCAGGAGTTACGGAATATCCCAAAAATTCTATTTTACTCTGCCCAAATAAACATTTACTCAAGTTAATAGTTATACCTATATTACTAAAACGTTCAAAAACTAACCTAACATGCTCTTTGTGTACCATTTCATTTTCGCTAGCTATTATGACGTCATCAATATAGCAAAACAACGCTGACTGTTTGTTTTTTTTTCGAGGTACTCGATACCCTGTAGAACCGTGTTGTCCATGAACCTTTGGAACGTCTGTGCTGCGTTCCTCAGACCGAATGTCATTCGTGGGAACTCAAAAAGTCCGAACGGCGTAATGATCGCTGTTTTTTCAATATCTTGTTCCGCTACGCTAATGAAATGGTACGCCCTATTAATATCTATACGACTGTACACTGTCTTACCTGCCAATATATAGGTGAAATCCTGTAGCCGGGGTACTGGGTAGCGATCTGGTTTCGTCACTGCGTTGAGACGACGGTAATCTCCACAGGGCCGTATTTGGCCGTCCTTTTTCGGGACGACGTGTAACGGGCTGGCCCATTGACTTTTCGATGGTCTGCAAATACCTAATTCCTCCATATGGCGAAATTCGTCCCTTACCTTGTTGTATCGATCCGGCGGCAATGGTCTTGCCCTTGCATGTAACGGTGGGCCTGTTGTCTCAATAAAATGTTTTACCGTATGCGTTGGATCAGTTTCTTTGAATGATACCGGCTTAGTAATTTCTATAAATTCCTCTAGCAATTCTCGAAACGGATTATCATTTTGAATACTCTTGATTGACGGTCCTTGGTAACTTATGATGGTCCCTACCGTACACAGTTCTGTAATATTATCAATTAATTTCTTATTATATAAATCGACCATTAATCTGTGCGTTTTAAGGAAATCTGCCCCGATTATGGGCTTGTCTACCTTACACAATATAAACGGCCATTTAAAATTACGACGTAAACCTAAGTTAAGATCTAAATTAATTACACCAAATGTTTTTATCTCTGTCCCATTTGCTGCATAAAGTTTGTACTCACACTCCCGGCACTTACTTCTAGTGTCCACACTATTGACCGGAACTACCGATACATTGGCACCGGTGTCTATTAGGAAAGTCATGTTACTTTTACGGTCTGTTACACATAAGCGGTGATTGTTAGCGAGACTTACAGTACAATCTTCCACCGCTTGAGACTGTACGGCATTTAGTTTTCCGGGGCCTTCCATGTACAGGGCGATTCACAACTTCTTGCGGCCTCCCGGAACTTGAAATGGTACCTGCATAGCCAATCTGCGCTTTGAGGTGTGCGACGTGGGCCTGCTGGTCCTGCTGATCTGGAACGCGATCTGCTTCTATTCCATCGTCCTCTTCCGCGCTGCATCTGACGTCCTCGAATGCTGTTAACCTCATTTCTCAGGTTTCTGATCTCTATGGCCATGTTTCTCATCTCTGTTATCAGTTCCCTGTTGACCATTTGAGTCGTGGCAGTGGTAGACGTCGATGGTGCGTCAACCGCTGCTATTTCTCCGCTCCTAAGATTTTCCATTATTTTATCAGCCATACCTGCCAGGTCATCTAGTTTTGCGTCGGCACTACTACTGGCTAAGATAGCGCGTACCCAACCTGGTAGGCGTGCTAACCACAGGTTCTTTACGGTATCGCCCTGTGTACCTGAATTCTTGGCCAATTCACGCATCTTCGCTAGTAACTGCGATGGGCGTTGCTGCCCTAGGCCCATTTCCATCACCAGTCGATGAAATTGAGCTGCCGCACTCTCCTGAAATACCTTTAGCAGGCGAGTCTTCAAAACTGTATACCGCTGTGTCTCCGGTGGCTCATCAATTATATCTGTTACTTGGCTCAGTTCTTCTTTCCCTAGTTTTGATAAAACCAAGTCGTATTTCACGGCTTCGCTTTGATGTTGCGGTGACATGATCGCCTCAAACTGCGCAAACCACATCCGCGGCATATCCGTCCAGAATTGAGGGATCCTAGTTGTTAGCGTTATTGCTGCCAACTCGTTATTGTTTTGCTGTTGTTCTTGCGGTAGAGCCATACTGACGCGACACTGATTTTCCAGTAAAAGATTTAGTGACACGGTAAATTTGTTACTTAGGCGAAATAATTCGATAGCACGGGTGATTTATTTGTGACCGGGGTCACCACTTTCGTAATTTAGTGTAAATTGTGTTCTTCATAACAGTACGGTCTTGGGTCTCGGTTTACGTGTAGTTCAAATTCAAACACTTTTAAAATATAAAGTCTGTTTAATTAATGTCACTTTGTAAAATATAAATGTATAGCTAAATGGTACTTATATCAAAAGGTTACGGTTCTAGCGTGTTCACCCGTGTCTGTCCTAACCGAGACTGGCTAGGTGGGAGCGAGGGCCCACTTATCGGCCAAACCCTTTGTCCTGTCAGCAGCTACACTCATAATTAATTAGGTAACTTTTCATAGTTACGAATTGGTGGATATCCACCGAATGGGACTAAGGCCTAAATACATGCGTGCTCTCTATAATTGTTTAACAATGGATTTCCGCAAAGTTACGCCTGATTCCATCAATTACATGCGTAGAGTTAGATTTGGAGTTGAAATATTCTTATGCATAAGAAAGCTTTTTTTTAATAGGAATGCGATGTCAAAAAAGCGTACGGCCCACCTGATGTCAAGCAGTTACCGTATCCTATAGATGCTTGCAATACCAAATGCATTGCTCGCACATTGCCGACCTGAAGGGGAGTGGAATTGAGGGAGGGGAAGGGGGGGGTTTGGGCTTTCGGCTCTCTCACTCATCGTACGAAACGCAGCTGTAATAGCTGCTTTACGCTGATCTTCTGTGAGAGGGTGGTACTACCCCAGCTGAGCCAGCCCGTATATGAGCTGCAGTCAATTGACTACAGCTTGGCTCTACCACCTTATAAAAGCTTTAGTAAGAGCGTCTATCTAAACGATTTTCAAAGCAACAGTTTATGGTAACCGGCAAGAAATCGATTGCCTATTTATACCTTGATAGATACCCTCATTTTGGGGCGATCGTAAAGTTGTTCGGCCCATACAATTTCCATCGATCGACGTGCGCATTCATCAAAAACATAAATACCTACGCGGGTAAAGAGATACCCCTACGGCGAATATAAGCGAAAAAGATTGATCATTATTCATTCCTTCAGCTGACAGATTGTGATGTGAAACACTTCGATGTAATAACTTTAACACGTAGCGGCGTCTCCTTGATAGATGTTTTGTAAAATAACAAAACGTTAACATATGTTTTTTAGCGTTCCGCAGCGAAATAACGAACGCCCGATGTATTTATAATAAGACAGATTGACATATCGGTAGTACGAGTTCTCGTAAACGTTCGATTTATGTGCATTCATTTGTTTATTATAATTTTGTACCGTGGTTATGATTACCGGTTTTAAGAGAATTTCCTCAAAAGTGATTATAACTTACTGGAAATCGGTTACGATACGGAACCCTTAGCTTCATAATGTGAATGTCTTGCACTTGTAGGTGACAATATAGAGCTGTAATTACGTCATCGCTGTTATGTATTTTTTTAGGTGATATTTATCGACATTATGACAGTGTGGTGAAGATACTGTTTTCAAATAGGTACTCAACAGTATAAGTTTTTATATTAATTGACGATATTATCATTACTTTGAAATAATAAAACTGTTAATTGAATTATTATTCGTCGTCGTAGAAGCTAAATATACATAGACAATTTTCCTTTTAACTTTCCATAGTAACCAACTCTATTGTAAGAAAATAAAAATATGAAAGACATCGTTTGTTATCTCTGGTTCACCTATAACAAAGTACTGTACAAATGTAAAAAATATAGTAGAGACTTAGAGAGTAGAATTGGTGGTAGTAGATTGGTGGTAGAGGCAAGCTGTAGCCAATTAACTGCAGCTCATATACGGGCTGGCTTAACTGGGGTAGTACCACCCTCTCATAGAATATCGGCGTTATGTAGCTATTACAGCGTTTCATACGATGAGTAAGAGAGCCGGAAGCCCAATCCCCCTTTCCTCTCGCTCTGTCCCAACGTTGCTGTTTAAAACGGCAACGTGCAAGCGATGCCTTTGGTTCATATTGCAAGCATCTACATATAGGCTGCATTAACTGCTTTACATCAGGCAGACCGTACGCTTGTTTGCACCTTAATGCTATAAAAAACCGGCCCAAGTGCGCGCCGGACTTGCGCATAAAAGGTTCCGTACCACTGTGGAATAAAAACGTCAAAAATACCAAGTTAATTATATTTTTAGTATTTGTTGTTGTGGCGGCAACAGAAATACACATTCTGTGGAAATTTCAAGTCTCTACCTTTTATTACGGTTCGTGAGATACAGCCCGCTGACAGACGGACAGACAGACAGCCAGACAGACGGACAGCCGACAGCGAAGGCTTAGTAATAGGGTTCCGATGGCACCCTTTGGGTACGAAACCATAAAAACGATTGCTTCATGTACTGATAACTAGCAGTCGATAAGCGCTAGTGGCCGATAGTGTGTTGGTGAAGTTAACGTAAGTGTCTATTTGGTTATCATAACTAATAACCAACTATTAATTTATCTCCCGTCAACCGTTAAGAGTCAGCTAAGTGACAAAAGAAAAACACGGATGCCGGCAAGGCATCTGTCTTTTCATAGTCAACTTAACTAAAAGGATTAAAATGATATCTTCCGTCGTCTGACAGCCAGTGTGGTCCGCCAACCGTTAACAGAGAACCTCTTTTGTTAAAGAATTTTGTTACCTTAAGGTGATACAAATGTTCAACTGGGTCGGTCTAAGTAAATGGTTTGATGAAGCAGCTGGCTTATGTGCAATATAAAGTATACAACATTAAACCTCATATGGTCGGGAATAAAATGGCTTAGCCGATTTACTTTAAATGTTACCAAATTTTGTAGAAATCGATTTCAAAATATGAAATTGTCAACCTTAATCGTAAATGTTCTCCATAGCAACTGAACAGATTTACGTGAAACCTATACCAGAAAAATTGTCAAGACTTGTCTAAGAATCCGTGGATCCAAGATTTAATATTAGTCATTTTAACAAAAATAACCTTAAATATGCGACAAACGTCATGGGTCATCATGACTTGGCCGGCAAAATGTTCCTGGCAGTAGCGCAATGGCGCCGTTGAAAGCTGGACGTGCGCGCAAATTTTTGCGTGAAATTCGTAAAAATGTTACGTCTTCTTAGCTTTTTATGAATTAAATCACGTTTTAAATAGTTTAAATATAATATTGATAATATTTTTTAGAATATTATATGCTTACACATATTTTTAAATTAATATTTATGTCAGTGACGCGTTTTGTTGTCATCATAGATTATGAATAATATAGAATGATGAATAGGTATATGATTAAAAAGCATAATCCTCTAAAAACCGCTTACCTACTTTCTAATCTTATTGTCTTGCCTAACAACAACAACAGGTTGGGCTAACAATCAGAAGGTCCCAGGTTCGATCACCGGTGGGGCATGCACCAATGGATGAATTTTCATCTATGTGCATAATTTACAGTTCGCTGATGGTGAGGGAAAACATCGTGAGGAAACCTACCTATCCCTCGGGATTAGGTAATAGTCAGTTCCTGTATACACGGCGACAAGGTTCACCACCTGTCACGTTGGGTTCTGACTATCTGGTGAAACGTGGGCTTTGAGTCGGTTAATCCCTCCACAATGTGGTGGTGTATGGCCACTCACGCCTCTGACTACCCCCGAATGGGGATAAAAGTCGTGACGTTACATTATTTTTTTTCATAGTTTTTGTCTTGCCTATGATATCTTTTTATACCACTGAGTTGCTACACAAACTTGTTTTTTTTTGGCGGGAAGTGGCGAAGTGCAACATCGAAAATCTATATTATTATAGGTAGGTACTTGACACTGGCTATATGCGACAAGAAAAGCCAAGACAAAAAAACATGCGTACGGCCCGCCTGATGTTAAGCGTGTTTCAGTTGATGTTATTCATACTACTTAATATTAGTGATACGAAATTATTTTTGTTTGGGTGGTGGGTGGGGTAGTACCACCCTCTCATAGAAGATCGGCGTAAAGCAGCTATTACAGCTGCGTTTCGTACGATGAGTGAGAGAGCCGTAAGCCCAAACCCCCCCCCCCCCCCCTTCTCCCCTACCCCTTCCCTTCAGGTCGGCAATGTTTACTATATGTTTAGTTTTATTGAGCATCAGGATTAAGTTGGGAGACCGGAGTTCAATGCTCGACATTACTAAACCATACATCAAATAAACATCACAGCTTCTTAGGGATGGGTCCAAATTTAATAAGCAGCTCAATTTGCAGTGCTAAATTTATTTAGTGTCATCACCTGTTAAATATTTTTTTAGAAATGTAACGTCACACTTTTTATCCACATTCGGGGGTAGTCAGAGGCTTGAGTGGATATACACCACCCCATTGTAGAGGTATTAACCAACTCACAGCCCACGTTTATACAGGGTGAATTTTTCAAGTGTGCGTGGATGGCCAATTCCGAAACTATAAGGAATATCGAAAGGTACTCAAAGAAGTCTCGGGGCCGATTTTGGTGAAAACTAAAACTGCATCATTGGATTTTTGAAAAAAACTAAATTCGTAGCCAGGAATCGAACTAGTTGATTTCGAACTAGTTGAAAAAACCACTTACTGTATTATTACACCATTCGATAGTGTCGCTGATAAGGAACGAATTCTGGGAAGTAATGACATACGGCAAACTTAATAAAAACTGTGTTTTTTTAATAAACTGCTGCATATTTTCAAGTTGACTGTAATAAGTCATACGTACATTACCTTCACCTTGTTCGAAATTATGCTCAATATTTTTATTTATTTACCTTCGCAGCGCAGTCATCTTCACAACATTATGTTCTAATTACAAATTTTCAATCATTTTTGAACAATTAATCAGTTTAGGTTTAATAGTTAGGTAACTTAAGAGAAATAAAATAGTATTTTGTTTAACATTAGCTCTTTCCTTAAGTTTACCGTAAAAACAATATTCGTAGCCAGGAATCAAACTAGTTGATTTAGAATAAAAAACCAAATACTGTATTATTACAGCATGCGATAGTGTCGCTGATAAGAAACGAATTTTGAGAAGTAATTACAATTTTCATCAAAATCAGCCCCGAGATTCTTTTGAGTACTTTTCGATATCACTCATAGTTTCGGATTTGGCCATCCACGCACACTTGAAAAATTCACCCTGTATAGTCAGAACCCAACGTGACAGGTGGTGAATCTTGTCGCCGTATATACAGGAACTGACTATTACCTAATCCCGAGGGATAGGTAGGTTTCCTCACGATGTTTTCTCTCGCCGTCAGCGAACTGTAAATTATGCACAAAGATGAAAATTCATCCATTGGTGCATGCCCCAACGGGGATCGAGCCTGGGACCTTTTGATTGTTAGCCCAACCTGTTCACCACAGTCGCTTGCAGTGCAGTTGTTATCCCGAGATTCGAGTCTCCATGATTTTCCCTGTTTTCAGAACAATACCCACTTAGGTGTTGTAATTATTTTGTATTGTTCCGAAAACTGGCAAAGTGGAAGCTCGAAGAACCCCAGCGAGACAGTGGAGCACATCTTGCTTCATTGCCCTGTATTTGCACGCCAAAGATATGATGCACACACAAACATAATAAAATTTGTACGGAACCCTCAGAGCACGAGTCCTACTTGCACTTGTCCGGTTTTAATTTGTAATGAGTAGCCCAAATACAAATTTTCATGTCTCTAGCTTCAGAAAAATTGGGACGCCTATACAAACTTGCACCCCCTATTTTACATCGTTAGAGGTGAAATGATCAAAAACGCTGAAATTACTATTCTTAGTTAATAAGAAGCCTAAATACAAATTTTCTTGTGCCTAGCTTTAGACAAATTGGAACCCCCATATAAACTTCCACCCCTTATTTTACCCTCTTGGGGGTAGAATTTTCAAAAGCGCTGAATTTACTATTTTGTATTTGTATTAGTAGCCTAAATAGAAATTTTCATGTTTCTAACTTCAGAAATGAGGGAATTCCATACAAACTTCCACCCCTTATTTTACCCCCTTAGGGTAAGAATTTTCCAAAATCCTTCCTTTGCTTTTCTTTTACGCTATGAAAGGTACCTACTGTCCCAATTTCATATTTGTATCACCAGCGGTTTGGGCTGTGCAAGTTTTGACGGACGGACAGATAGACAGACGGACAAAAAAGTGATTCTATAAGGGTTCCGTTTTTTCCTTCTGAGGTACGGAACCCTAAAAACTCACAAAACGAGGCGTTTTGTGGAGCAAGTATTTTATTTTTAATTATACCATATATTATTATTATCATGGAGCTGCTCCAGACCCATGGCTCTGGCTTGAAAATCTTGACCTTACATGAAAATTAGTACCTATTTCGGCTACTCAGCCTACAAATACAAATATTCATGTCTCTAGCTTCAGAAAAACTGGGACTATCCATAGATACTTTCTCCCCTTAATTGTTGAATTCTCAAAAATCCTTCCTGTGGTCTTCTTCTACGCTATAAAAAGTTAAAATTTCATGTTTCTAACCCAAGCGGTTTAGGCTGTGCACGTTTTGACAGACGGACAGATAGACTGACGGGCGAAACAGTGATCCTATGAGGGTTGCATGCATGCCCGGCATGCGTTGCATTGCCACTCCATCCGTCCGTCATCCTCCATCAATACATCAGTCAAATAAGGGGTAACCTTTTCCAAAAATGTGCGCGTACTAGGTCGCAGGCACAGCTAGTAACTAATAAGGATTAGTACTACTTTTATTTCAGTTATTACCCGATGTTGTCAACAATTTTTCTTGTTTTCAGTTATTTAGAATTTTAAGTTGTTTTAATTTTACTTATTTTGTCCTATAATATTAAACATTTAAATTATGTACTAGTCTTTTTTTAAGTAGTACTACCTATTACCCAGTGTTGGGCAAAATTAAATTTCAGAACAATTAAAAATTAACAGTTAGTGAGCTTTTATTTACAATATCAACAAAATAACAATAAAAAAGATTACAAAGAAAAAATAACCTACCCACCTACCTATTAATAAAAATGTAGTACTTAAATTGTACTTAAGATTTAGTGAAAATTTTCCTTTACGAAGTTACCCTTATACGACTAAATAAAAGTAGGCAGGATACGAATTTAGTATATGAGTCACTTCTGTTTTTGATTTATCATGTCGTCTTTTTGATGTATCGTGGCGTATCGAAAATTCTAAATTCAAAAAATTCAACTCGCGGTCCTACGACATTGTTTGAGCAAAAAGCGGTCAACCTCGAGCTGTCAGTTGCAATGGTTCCAGCCTTAAGCTTTTAATACTTTTATGCCATTGCTTTTTAATTTCAGCATTTCATAAAAGGGTTGGTTTTAATCCCTATTACGTGTATGCTGAAATCGCTTAGGCTTTACTTTTGTCGAAGTTTTTTAGTTTCTATTCACGTTGCGGTAATTTAATTTCGTTTTCTTTGAGGATTTTTTTTATTTGAAATGGAATTAGGAAGGTTTGATATATTTGGAAATCCTATTAGGTGTTTTTTTATATCCGCTTAATTTTTTTTAAAGCTATGTAATACCTAAGTTTTATAAGAGCCGTTTTAGAAAAACAACTCAAGATACCGAATGAAAAAAATGAAGCTTTTTAACTGATTTTCTTATATCGTCTTTAATTTAAATTTTCATTTTTTTTATAAATAACGGTACCGCAATATCCTGTTGGTAAAGATATTTTTATAGTCACGATTTCTGTGAAGTCTTAGTTGGGCTTTCAATCGATAGTGTCAAGGCATGCAAAATATGCCATAACTTATGAGGTTTCGGCGGATTGAGCACAGAATTTCTCACAGTGCCCGGAAATCAACAAAAAAAGCCTTATTATAAGCAACACAATTGATCGACAGATTTTTATAAAAATCATATGTTTAGTAAGATTTTTATTTGTAGCTCCAAGGATCTTCCCCTGGTTTAAGAAATGTTTGACCTACTTCCATTATTCATAATCTAGATATACGACCAAATCAGATTATGATAGATTTTTAAATTCAGACCAACTCCCAAAAGCAGCTGATGCCTGTTTTCATTCAAACTTTGTGGTTTGGGATACGAAGAGCCGATAGCTCCGAAAAAATAATTTATTGTAATAAGTCGTCGTGAACATTCGCCACCGCTCGGCTCATCCCGCCCCGCGCGCTACCCCTCTGCCCCCTACGGCGTGTATACTCTACTCGACTGCAATACCCCTACTCGCATTCAGTCGACTTGTAGCAGCGTCTGGGCACGGTCGCGCCACACGACGCTCCGAACGGAATTACGTTTCGGTGAAAACACGCTTATCACGAACGAACGTGATACAATAATAAACTTCACGATTTCGTCTATTATAAACAATTTGAATAAGAACTATTTAATACTATATCAGTGAACCGAGGACGTTAAATTGAATGTGGACAGTTTGTGAAAATTTAGTTTAACTCTAAGGACGTTGTACATTATCTTATTGTGAATTGGAACCAACGAATCATGACCATTATCATAACAAGGACTATTTGTTGAATTGAAACCGAAATAGATTTCATAAATTGATGGATACTACACATCCGGCAAGGGGACGCAACACACGAACGCCGACGGAAAAAACATGACACTGAGCCTTTCGTGTCCTGTTTTCTTTCTTCCTTGATATTTGATTCCCCCATCATGGCTCTTGGGCAAACTTCTTCGAGAAAACGACTTTGCCAAATCCTATTTTGGTTTGTCATCGGCCTGAATGTCGCCGATCAGAGTTCGCTGCCGCTAAAATATGAGGCTCCTGACGATTGCCAGTGGTGGTTGAGAGGTCCAAACGACGCGCACGAAGTTTCCCTCACGTGTAAACTACGGACAATAAACAGTGAGTTCGATACGACAAACTTCAGTGTCATCCCATCAGAACACACCACGTCCCTCCGAATAGAGTGCAATGAAGAAATGATGTACAAAAGCTCCCTAGACGATCGGAGTTTTGCTCATCTGGTGAAACTACGTGAACTTGTTTTAGATAACTGTAAAATTGGAAGATGGCCGCCCGGCGTACTGTCCGGCTTGAGAGACCTCCGAAATTTAACGATTCGAACGAAAAATACAGAGTGGGCAGCTATGAGTTTAGAGATAGCATCAGAAAGCTTTACGGCAGTACGACAGTTGGAAAAGTTGGATCTCAGTTTTAATAACATTTGGTCGTTCCCCGAAAACTTGTTTTGCCCGCTGACAAATTTAGTGTATTTGAACGTATCGTCGAATCGGCTTCAAGATGTGAGTGATTTGGGATTCAGAGAGAGAGCAATGCATCAAGCTCTTATCAGTGAACAAGACGGGCCGCCTCCCTCGGCTCCATCTATGTCACACGCAACCTGCTCATTGGATATCGAAGTGCTAGATGCTTCGAGCAACCACTTCGTGCTGATGCCAGAAAACGGATTCATGGCACTTCGTAGACTAAAAGAGCTTCACATTCACGACAATGAAATTTCTATGGTCGCTGACAAAGCATTATCTGGACTGAAACAGCTGCAGATAATAGATCTTTCGAACAACAAAATCGTCGCACTTCCACAAGATCTGTTCAAAGATTGTAGACCGGTGATAAAAGAAATATACTTACAAAACAACTCTATCAGTGTGCTTTCACCGAGTCTATTCGCCAACTTAGATCAGCTGTTAGCATTGGATTTATCTAACAATCATTTAACAAGTACTTGGATTAATGAGAATACTTTCACCGGACTCATAAGAATGGTATTGTTGAATTTATCTAACAACAGATTAACGAAACTGGAGCCGAAAATTTTCAAAGACTTGTACACGTTACAAATTTTGAACGTTCAGCATAACATGTTAGAAAATATTGCTGCTGATACATTTGCACCGATGAATAATCTGCATACTCTGATCTTATCCTACAATAAGATATCTCACATCGACGCTTATGCCCTAAATGGACTTTACGTATTGTCTTTGCTATCTATAGACAATAATCATCTCGAAGAACTCCACCCAGAGGCATTCAGAAATACATCCTCTTTGCAAGATTTGAATTTAAATGGAAATCGTTTAAAGAAAGTGCCCATAGCGCTCAGAAATATGCGTTTACTGAGAACTCTTGATCTTGGAGAGAATCAGATAACATCATTGGAGGAGCCCGGCTTTGTCGGTTTGCATAACGTATATGGCCTACGACTTATTGGAAATAAAATAGAAAACATAAGTAAAGACATATTTTCGGATTTGCCATCACTGCAGATTTTGAATCTAGCACGTAATAGATTGCGACACATTGACACGAACGCATTTGAAAGTTTGGCAAATTTACAAGCCATCAGATTAGATGCCAATCAGTTAACAGAAGTGCAAGGCCTATTCGTAAATATTCCGTCCCTGCTGTGGCTGAATGTATCAGACAATCAAATAGAATGGTTTGATTACACCGTCATTCCCTCAGGACTCCAATGGCTGGATCTTCACAGCAACAACATAAAAGAATTAGGAAACAATTACCGCCTGGACAAGGAGCTGCGCTTGCAAACTCTCGACGCGAGTTTCAACAAAATGACAAAAATATTGGCTTACTCTATTCCCAGCAGCGTCGAGTTGCTGTTCCTGAATGATAATCAAATTACCCAAGTTGAAGCTCAAACTTTTGTTGGAAAAACCAATTTAACGAGAGTCGATTTGTATGCAAATCAGATAACTAGTATGGATCTCAATGCGCTTCGTCTAACTCCGGTCGATCCGGGACGGCCGCTTCCCGAATTTTATATCGGTGGAAACCCGTTTCAGTGCGACTGTACAATGGAATGGTTACAACGTATCAATAAACTCGATCACCTCAGGCAGCACCCCCGCGTCATGGACTTGGAAAGCATATACTGCAAGTTGTTGTACAATCGCGAACGAACTTATATTCCGCTTATCGAAGCGGAGTCTTCGCAGTTTTTGTGTACATATAAAACTCACTGTTTTACGCTGTGTCATTGTTGTGATTTTGACGCCTGTGATTGTGAAATGACGTGCCCCTCGAACTGTACGTGCTATCATGACCAACCGTGGTCAGCTAATATTGTGGACTGTTCCGCTGCTGGGTATTCCGAAATACCTAACAGCATACCTATGGACGCTACTGAACTATATTTAGACGGTAATAACTTTGGTGGTTTAACAAGTCACGCTTTTATTGGACGTAAGAATTTAAAAATATTGTACGCTAATAATTCGAATATTGACGCTCTGTATAATAATACATTTAGTGGACTAAAACGCTTAACAATATTGCATTTAGAAAAGAACAATATAAAAGAGTTATTAGGTTTCGAATTGTCACCGTTGGAGAATTTACGTGAATTGCATCTACAGGAAAATAAAATACACTACATCGATAATCGAACGTTCATGGAGTTGAGGCATTTAGAGGTGTTGCGCTTGGAAGGGAATAACATTTATGGCTTTGCGGTGTGGCAATTCACGATGAATCCATATTTGGTAGAGATAAGCCTCTCTCGGAACCCTTGGTCGTGCGATTGTCAGTACATGCACAAATTCCGGAACTGGTTTAAAAACAACTTAGGCAAAGTGGAGGACGCTAATAAGATTACATGTGTATTTGACAATGTCACAAACGCAATTGGACCGCTCATGGCTGATTTCAACTCAACAATATGCACGAGCCACGTGGGTGGAAGCTCATCAATAATAGAGAATCAAGTAATAAACGATTATCTTCCGCTGTTGCTAATATCTCTCTGCGTGTTCATAACGAGCTCGGCACTAATATGCGGGGTATTTTATTGGCGGCGCGAGCTTCGAGTCTGGATTTACTACCACTGCGGCTTCAGAATGTGCTACAAAAGTACGGCATTCGACGATGAAGCCGATAAAGATCGTCTTTTCGACGCCTACATAAGTTATAGCGTGAAAGATGAGGCGTTCGTGGCTCAAATGCTAGCGCCCGGCCTGGAATCCACGGACCCAAGTTTCCGGCTCTGTCTACATTACCGCGATTTTAACGCCTCGGCATACGTAGCGGATACGATAATAGAGGCCGTCGAGTCGTCCAAGAGAACTATAATAGTCCTCTCTAAAAATTTCATCAACAACGAATGGTGTCGTTTCGAATTTAAGACGGCGCTCCACGAAGTACTGAAAGAGAGACGAAGAAGACTGATAATAATATTGCTAGGAGAGCTACCGAACAGAGACATCGATCCGGAGCTCAGGTTGTGTTTGAAGGCGAACACGTGTATAGAGTGGGGCGATAGACAGTTTTGGCAAAAGTTGAGGTTCGCGATGCCGGACTTGCGGAAGTGTCAATATCACCGGTCGACAGTGAATATTTACGCTTCGGTGTCTCCGGTGGGGGCCGGGCGGGCGCCGGCGCCGCCCCCTCCGCCGCCGCCGGGCAAGCTCCCCCCTCTGCTGGGCGACGGGCTGGCCCTGGCGCACACGCGCGACGTGCACCCCCACCGCATGCCGCCGCAAGCGCAGCTCTGGGCGTAGCGTATGCTCCAACGCAGGTAAACAGATACTGACATTACTTGCAACGCTTAAGCGTATTAGTCCAATAAAATGGTGATAATTAATTTAGGTTGTTCCATATTATTATATTTATTACTGTATAGTCTAAGAAGTACAAGACGCCTGATAAGAATTTGCATTTAATTTGTACAAATTAACGGCTAGGTTTTATTTTAAGTTGTTACGGATTAATTTCCCGATTTCTGCGATAATAATTTTATTGATAATGATAAACCGATGTAAATATTAATGTTTGTAAAAACACATTTCAGTAAATGTTAATAATTATTCGGATCGCTTAAATCTTATAATGCCAAAGTTTAAAACTTATAACTATAATGTACAAACGCATTTATAAAACTTTAATTATGTTAGAGGCAATAAATAATAAATGTTGTCATTAAAAGTATGTAAATATTACAATACCTGCTGTATATAAACAATGTAAATACCCAAATGACATTATCAAAAAATGAAAACGATAAATACACAATTTTTAAATTTATTTCATTTTGTTTTATTTCTTGTGTTACCTTTTATAATATTTTTAACATAGGTTCTGCTTAGGTAGGTATCTCGGTAATTTGGTTTTGTATTTAGTTGAATTATTTTAGAATAGTTTAGAAAATGCTACATTAACACACAAACGCTTCTAAACTGATAAATTATAATACACATAATAGGTATACACTCACACAATCGCATTCTAAGGTTTTTGAGGCTAACACAGCCAATAAATAAACATTATTGGAAATTGAAAGTCACTCTACTAGACTTGCGCTGGTAAAAGTTACCTTCTAACGGGCGTTAGGTTTACATACAATATTCTAAATTCCTAATTCAGAATCTATAAACCAAGTAGAGTTATATTTACAAGTCACAGCAGTAAGTATAACATATTGTTGTAGGTTCCTATCATAACTACGGTTTTTTTATAAGATTGCCGCGAACTATTCAGATTCGGATTCAAGTAAATACTGGTAATTTACAAAAATAAATAAGCAAACCTCTGTTCCTAGGAAAAATATTCGTTGTTACTTTTCATACTTGTACATATTACTAAAACTGTGGCTGCTCACCAAATACTCATCTTGGAGACACCATTTTGCCCACCACTCGTCACAAAATTTTCTCGCCATTACCGACATATGTGTAGCGATAAATTCTCATATTTTTCACCCCACAACACAAAATTGTATCCCCTTATACGACCAGTTGCGCCATCTATCGTCAACTCATGAAACTCATATTATCTCTGCGGACGAATCAAAACGAAATCAACATCAGTTACTTTTGTCATTCACGCCCCTATCAAAAAGCATCGTTTGGAGGAACAACGTTTTGTGAATTTTACGAGACTACCACGAGCTTACTAGTAAGTACTATTTAATTATTATAATATTAGGGTTTTGTTTTTAGAATTTATCTATGACACGTCAGTGTATGAATTTGTCTATGACGCTATAATAATCAAAATCATTTTTGATGCCACTTATAAAACTAGAAAAAACAGGACTATGATGATGACAGTGATCGCAAACCGCACTATTGGGATTCCTCGACAAACAAAGCATTTTAAAAAATATGGCAAAAGGGATATAATATTGAGGTGTTCAAAGCATACACATCAATAATTTTTACTTCGTTCAAAGTAAGTTTGTCCGTCACTATCACAAAAATCTGGCAATCCTACTCTTATAGAAGTAATGGGAAAACTTGTTTGCTACTGTGGCCAATGTTCCGATCGGATTTATGACAAGTAGAACTCTCCATGACAGGTTTATGTGAGCTAAACTGTTATGCGAGGGTCACAATTGTTGATTTTAGGTTGATCTTCTGAACATTTAAGATATTTAATCTGGGTTATTTATATTTTTATATGAGTAGGTACATTTTTTAAATAGAAGCTTGTGATAAAATAAAACGTTAATTATAGAGTCTCGGTCTAAGCGACAAAATGTTCAGTATCTTGTTGGTTAGACAATAGTTACCCTAAACTATATCCTTTACTATTGTGCAACATGGGTGCAAACACATATGCCTATTATAAACGAAAGATTGATTGATGGTCCTATAATCAATCAAATTAAAAAGATTGAAAAGACATAGTTATATTAATTTACATAATTTCCGATTGGATACGCAAAATGAGAGATTGTACCTGGAACGTGTACCTAATACAACTATCAATACCGCGTGGGAGGTGCGCTGGCGCATCAAATGAACAACGTGATCTACGATATTATAGATAACTATAAAATATTAATAAAGATTCTTCCAAAAATAAAATATCGGTGTTGACTTTGTTGTTACTTTCTTGACTAAATTCATGACTATTGGCACCCTTCTTATAATATATGATGATATATGAGTATGACAATAATATTTACAATTGTGTCAATTTTAATTTAGTCATAATAGAATTCCATTTGTTACATTTCACATGTGCTGAGCGGTGCGCCCGATCAAGTTTTGATGTCTGACGACGTAGACATACCGTCATAACTTATTGCTCGGGCGAAGCTTGTGAACGCACCTAAAGATACTTATTCTGTTATCTTCTAATAACAGACTATAATATACCAACCACCAACCCAATATACACCCTTGTACACACTCTTTATTAATATAGGTAAACGTACATATCCAAAGGACATGTACTCAGCGTCACGTTTAACAACTAAACTAAACTAAACACATATTAAATAATAATCATTTAATCCAATATTTTGGGTCCAGCCCCGGTCACCGTCATAATGGAATTAGTTTAGTAATTAACTTACTTTATCGTTAAAAGGGGATACTACGATCGTTGAAAATTTTAGTTCCGTACGTAGAAAATGGAAATTACAGAACCACAGCAGTATTTACTGAAGTTAAGGGACGAAGGTTTAATCTGTTTGCGGTACTATTAGACATAAATACGAGTGGACATTATCGTATGAAGGGCTACCGCTATGTGGGGTCTAGATAAATACAGTTTGCTGTATTTTAAGTATTATAAATTAGTAAGCGTCTTTATACAGCTTATTATTGACTATCTAATAATCTATTCTTAATCAATAAAACGTTAGCTGCAACGGGTTATGTTTATTTTGAAACAATTATTTGATAGGTTATCTAATCCAATCTAATCTAGCATACGACTATTAGGCTAAATGTATGCTTAGACATTGGCGACGCAGCTCCACGCAGCGCAAGGTAGAGCAGTTTAACATATGAAACATAGAGTTGCGTACGCATCTCAAAAGTATACCTACTTAAGATCGGTTTACCAGCCTAGCACTACCCAGAATTCTACTAAATCATCCAAGTAATCTTTTATGGTGGTAAGAGCTAGCAATAAAAATATAAATTCATCTTTTCTAGTTAAAAACAACACTTTTGAGTGAGAAACTATTTATTCGATGTTTTAACACACCTAGATATATTTGTTTAAATTCTAATACCCACTCATAGACAATAAACCCACACCTTAGTAGTACTAAATCATTCAAGAAAGAACGTTTTTAAACAATTCTAAGAAAATATATTTCACTGGTTTATGGAACACGACCATGAAAAGAACAAGACGGAATACCATTAAAATAGAACATAAGAAGAGGATGCAGATAGCACTGTCTCACTTTAACGTCAATGTGTTGATGAATTCTTTGCCGTTAAATACCATCAACTAGAGTTCGTTTCTTTTTAAGTTTTTTTATCGATGTAAATACTTAGATCTTAAGTTATATAAAACATAGAAATTAGTTACTTTAATAAAATTTAAAGTTTTAGAGGTAGGTATTATCGCTCGCAAAAACTTATTTATTAAAGATATTCCATCACCAAACATTGAGAACGATCTTTTGTAAGCCCGACAATGTCATTTCAAATTGGATTTCTAAATACTTTAAGATATTAGCTTACTTAAACATGTAGGCTTAACAAAAGAGCCATCTGCTGGAAAATGCCATATGGCACGACAAAGGACGTATGCGCAATTTAATAGCATCCTAGTAAGCAACGGGTCCCTTTGAATACCGTCTAAATACACAAGTATGGAAAAAAATCTTCACTGTCATTCGATAATCCTTTACGCACTAGAGATGTCACCGTAAGAGATCAGCTTTCGTCTAGGCACCGGTGGGTTTGCGTAACTCAATACATTTATAATGCAAACGTTCGTCCCAAACGTAAATCTTAATGAGATCGTAATAAGATCCATTATTGGTTGTTGATGAAATGTCAACCACAGACCACAGAACGGGGACAATCGAGGACAAAAAGCATCAGATAATATCCCATCCCTTAATCACATGCACCGTTGCCCCCGAAAAAATATTTGGGAGTTGTCCGTTCACAAATCTATTTTGGACCGTCTATTTGTGCATTTACAACCGGCTTACAACATACACTCGAGTAGAATTTGTTGTCAAAATGTTAAAACTTCGCGTCTCGGGTTGTAAACGTTTGAATGTCGTGTTCTAAATTTAATCGTTTCAAAGAATGTTCAGGGCGCATCCCCTGTGATACAATAGAACTCTGGTACCTACTGTTAATTTCACTGAGAATTCCGTGCCTCTATCAATGACGTTTTATACAATAGACCTGACATACCTGCACATTAGTGTTCTAAAAATAGCACATTAAGCTATACCTACATATCAATGAATACAAACCACATACGCCAGACCTGTTGTTAAAAAGATATCAATATGCATCCATTTGTACATTGTAGCGTTATTATCGTTATTGGTGCGTTTGCGCGTGATGCCGAGCAAACCGAGACGCGCGATTTCGGACTACATTGCATTCATGTCGCTAAAATTACCGGTGTAAGTCCCGTCTAGAGATTTAATATATCTCTGGCCTCCAAACACTTTTTAGTGACATTAATTCAATCTGGAACTTAGTAAAGAATGTGATGGGCATGAGAAACTTCGGAGCACAGTAAATAGCTCCACAGTGAGACTGTCATTACGAGTTCATTTCGAGTTTCCCAACATTAGTGTTGGATGACAATTTATTATCCTTCCCCACAAGCGTTTCATGGACGATGTTAAAACGTTCATAAAGTATCCTGTAAAACTAGGCAGTAATTAAGCTAAGTTTACAACTGCGGTAATTTTCTTTTATTTGCCATTGTTTGCCTCTGTTAATATCAGGTACGACTAATGAAGACATAATATATTTACATTAAAAAAAACTTTTCCAGGTCATTTACAAATGAACGTCACCTATTTGTATTAAATATACACCTTATAATGAAAATTGAACGATACACAAAACACACATTACCGGCTATTCCCAAACTATTTAAACACATCTACAATTCCATCCTTCCGAATATTAATTGACTCAACTGAACCGAAACCGTATTAAATTTACACTCACGGGTATTATCAAATTAGACTATGAATCAAAACGCCCTCTAGTGTTGGACCTTTTCGCACAGTCGGCTTATGAATAGCATATTACTGGCCTCTCCCAGGGTAAAGGCGAGGGTATGGTTTAGATAACCAGAGACGGCGGTTAGAGTACCGAGTGCCAATAATTGACTATCAAACTTGATATATAGCTTTCTCGGCAGCTTGACGGCGATAGTTGGATGAGTTATAGCCGGTCTAGTCCTAAGGGAATGCCGGGTAAAATCCGGTTTAACTACGAAGCTAATCATAACATTTTTGATGAGTGACCGGGGTTTATTACCGACTTTACAGTCACTGAAAGAATAACAGCAAGCTTGTATTATTTAAAGGATAAGTAGATTTACACTGCTACACATAAAAGAAAGTCATTTGGCACACTGACTAAGAATTTATTAGGTATATTAGGTATTTAGGTATATTAGGAAGTACAAAATTCAAATTTTTACTTTTTTGCACAACCTACAACAGAATCTCATCATGATAGAGTCCTACTTTAAACCACCAAATCAACAACGTTCAGAATTTCTTTCTCCACTTTTATTTGGCAAACTATTTCGGATTGTCGATAAAATCCGTGCTTTAAAAATAAAATAAGTACTTTACTGTATATTGTAAAATCATAATTCTAAATTACTCAAAATAAATGTCTATTTAATTATAAGGAGATGAAATTAAAACGATGAATGTCTAATTTAAATGGACGAATACTATATTGCCACGCTATCATAGTCTATTCACATTACTAGGCTCTAAGTCGCTTTGCCATTGAACTGCCATTGCCATTGACATTGCATAGCAATGACAAAGGCTAAGCGACTAAGGGTCCTGTAGGTTATTACAGCAGCCATTGGACCAAACAGTGTTAACATAGGTCTGTTCATTAAACACTGAAGATGGCGGCGTGATTTACTGTCCACGATGCTTATGCCTCACGTTATGAAATTTTAATCAAAGTTCGTGGCCCCAGAGTATCGATACGGATATAGTTTAATGGGTTCCGTGGTTCAGCGCCGGTTATTTGCATCGCCAACTTGTTTTGATCACTAAACTTTGTTACATTGCTGTTTGATTTGAAATTACGGATTGCTTTTGCAGGAAAAAACAACGGGCTGCACTCTGGGAGTGCCGGCAGAAGTGAAAACTTTGAACATTAACGTTGCGCATTTTTAAATATTTTGGAATGGTGAGGGAATAATTTCGGAATTGGATTAATTTTGGAATTAGGGAATTGCTTTATTTATCACTATTAAAGTACTATCATTCTAGTGGTTAAATACAATATTCATTTATTGCGCTATGGTACACAAACATGACAATATTTATATGTAGTACAGACACACACGCTCACTCGCGCAAGCGCCCTGCGCTGCTTAAACGAAACAGCAGGAGCAGGCATACATTTTCGCCGCGCGGTAGATAGAGAGGGGGATATTACTTTCTCTCCTACGCCGCGCCGAGGGTCTATTCTCCCTCCGTCTTAAGATGTTTCGAACAGGTCACGTGTCCTGACGCGAGTTTAACATTTTTTACCCATCCCAAGATCCGTCTTACGAATTTTCGATCAGGTATCCGTCTTACGAATTTTCGATCAGGTCACGTGTCCTGACGCGAGTTTAACATTTTTACCCATACCAAGAAAAGTGCACAACGCCGCTAAAGAAGTTTTCACTTCAAAAAACAAATTGAGATAGATTTTTTAATGTATAAAATAAGCTGTGGAAATCATAATTTAGAGGTTACATGCAGCTGATGACAGCTACGCTACATATTGTTTAAAATTTCTTAATCACTATTTTGTTAAATAAATATAAATTTCACATAGTATCTGTGAGCTTTGTGGAAAGAATTAACAATTGAGCTTGAAAACAACATATTTTTAACTTGCTTTCTACAAATTTTGGTAAAATTTAAAAATAAATTACTAAATACATTTTATTCCTGAACGCCTGAAGTTTAATGGGGTATATTTTATTAAGCACAAGGGCCAACTGAATCATCAACAATTTTGCGTAAAGTCACCGCTATGAGCCGTACAAAAAGTGTTTTGAATTTAATTTGTGAACTTCTGAAAAAAAAAATACTATATTAAACTGATTACATACATTTCTCAATAATGATATAATAGTACCTACCTAATAGGTAATAAGTAGGTACCTACGTAACCTAATGCTTCGTTAGATACAAGACATTCACAATACATAGACTTAGATCATGAAAGAATAAAAAGTATACTTTGAATAGATCGTATAGATGATTCACAAGCAACATTAATCTGCTTTTTTGTATTGTAAGTATTCTAAGAACGAATTTCGAATAATTAGCCTGAGAAGTCTATACTCGTTAAGTACAATGACCCCACTCCAAAGGACGAGAATAAAGAAATATGCGTCACATTTCCAGACATCTGACATCTGCTTCATCATTAGCCACATCGACCCAAAAAATGCCTTAAGCAAAGACAGATCCATTAATATTAGTTTGTCATACGCTACTAATTTGTAAAATTTACTGCGCCTCACTAATAGCTTTGTATCCGGAAACATATCGCGGTTATATTAAACGTCTTTGAATTCTCCGTGCATATGGAACCTGTGGACGTATTTATGTGTCAGTTAACACCAATAATCTTTGAGAAATCATCAGCACGGAACTAAAACAGTTTATTATTATTTATGTCGCGAGCTCGTTGTCGAGATCGTCAGGTGTGGTCCACTAATTTGAGATGTTCTAAATTTGTCTTAATATTACGACCAATGATAAATAATAGTTAATTAAGATTACGAATAGAATCTTTAGTCGATTTAAATTGTTCCCGCGCCTCGTACGAGAACATATAGAATAATAATCTTATCAAATTTTAACATATTAAGCTCCAATTAAAATACGACGAAAATAATTATGAAGAGTCCCATTTGAGTTTAATTTATGTTTCCGTATAATTTTTGAGGTACGTACGGCATAGGTATTATTAATAAATTTCATGTCTATCTATAATACAAGGTCTTCATTTAATAATTCACGATATTTTACATGGTTTAAATTAAGAAATTATATTTATTCCATAAGTCAGTGGTGCTAATTGTGTTGACTACAGATCACGACGAAATTAACTAAATTTGACACATCTAAAAGAGGTACCTACTACTGGACTGTGGTAACTTTCAAGACGTCCCTAAAAATATAACTTTTTACATACTTATTATTACTTATGTAAATTTCACTAGAAAGTTTAAAGATTTCTTTAAGTGCCTGCTTAATCTAAGACACTTTAAACAAATTTCAGATTCGAAATATACATAAAGCACATTTTCAATCGACTTCACTCTCACGTTCCAATCTGCTTCTGCAAATAAAAAGATTAAGGCGCAAAAGCTCTGCAAAGACGCAAAGTTTAAAAATACCACGACTATTTGTGAAAAATATACATTTAAATGTTGATTTTGATTGAACAAGTCTAGAATTTTGTAAGTAATTGAATATTGATTAAAGTTTTCCACTAGATGAAACTGAGAGATTGGGCATTCGCGTGATAGACAAGATCAACCTTATTATCTTAAGACTTTTATAGTAGTTTGGTTTTCTTCAATTAAGCACTTATTTTTACTTTAATAATTGAAGATAATGACACGCAAGATTGAAAAATGAGCTTAAAATATTTTTTTTTTTTATCGTTATTAGCTTATGATATCTACGCCTACGTTAGAACAAATACTCGAAAAAGTGATACCCTAAGTAGGTATTATTAAAAGCTGTAACTTATTCAGACGTGATTTATTTTTTTTACAAATTCATACTTCATCCGCCTTTATAGATATTTTTATCCAGTTTACAATGGTTAAAAAGCATTTCTAGGAACAAATGTGATTTGTAATGCCGGTGTAAGTCCATCATAACTTATTATAAATTTGAAGATAAGCGTTCTACGTGTTAAATAGGTATACCTACAACAGTACTTCCATACTATCTTCTATTACCTTTTACAATAAACTTTTCACATAACAGTCTCTAACGCGTTCCCAGCGTGATAATAACAAAATAATCCAACTGATTATGCAGCGTTAAATATATTTACTACTAAATCTGGAAATATGTTAGCACATGTCGCGATGTGTCAAGTGACTCTCGCCGCGGTCATAAATACAAAGCAAAAGCCGTATCTCCGCCCGAGGTCAAATTTAATTATCATGTATACGAAAAATATTCTCATACATTTCGTATATGACGCCTACAGACGTTTATAAATCATCCGACACCGGTACAATATTTCAACGGCTAACTTAAACAATAGTTAAAATAATGGTGTCGATGCTCAAGTGTAATTATTTAGGAACATTCGAAATAAATCAATGAATAAATTAGAGGCTGCTATTACGCTTGATTTAGATGACAGCTCATCTGTTACGTACAAATTGCGTTTGAAATTTTTAATTTAATCTAGGGAATATTTTATTTTAGACAATAATAAGGATTATTTTCTCTGAATGGATCTTGTGAAGTTGTTTGCAGATTTCTAGTCCTTTTTGCAAAAGTAGGTATTCATGTATACTTTTCATATAATCACATCTACGCCACGGCCAACAAGCGAGATTATTTCAGTAAATTGAGTAAAAGTACATAAAGATTATTTTATTTGTAATTCTTCATACAGGTACACATACTTAACTTTAAAAATAAAAATATTTTCAATTTCTTCTCTGGTCATGTTAATCCGAGCGAATTCGCAAAGCATTTCTTATCTCAAGATAATAGTGCCGCTTTAAGTTCAATATACTTGCTTTTATCATTTCAAACTGAGATATACCTTTTATCATTCAGATTTATGCTGCTTTTTACAAAACACTGTGAAGCACTACAAATTTCAGAAAAAGAATAACAATATTCTTTTAGGTAGGTTGAAAGGTTGTACTGAATAGCTAGGTATTTATCTTGAAAGCCTTATAACTCGTAAAAGTGAGATTTTATTTCAGTCTGGATGATACTTAAGCTTTAACTACAAAACGGGTTAAAATATTTTCTAGTAACCTACCTCATAAATTACAAAAGCTACTAGACAAAGTATTTAACTAAAACGTTCAAAGGAAGGCCCTTTTTATTTATCGTGTATCAAATAAAAAATAAAATTACGAAAAGTTTTGTTTTAAGGACCCACAAAAAGAGACAGCGACTGTTTTAACATTTTATTTCTACTGTAGGGCATGGTAATTAAGGAGAGGTCTGCTAGTTCCGTCGTAGTGGTTTCTAAGCGTCTGACATTAAAACAGAGAATAGTGCTGTGATACGAGGAATTAAAGAGAACACTGGAAGCGTCATAACGGTTAGGGCGAACGAACTCCAGCGCAGACACCGTGAAAACTTTTTATATTTCAAATTATTGCTACGCACGTGTTTATACGTTTATGTTCTCCTAGTATATAATTTTGCGTAATAGACGGGTGTTTTGCATGATCTTGTTAGATAAGGAATTGAGTGCACTGATTGAGATATTTAAAATAGTAACATCAGAAAAAAAGGGTGCGATGTATCTACAATCAAATAAACTCAAACATATTTCATTAAAATTAAGTAATATTCAAAGTGGAATATTAGAATAGTGCGCTACAGTTCCAGTGAATTAACTAGCCCGCTGATAGCTTCGATAGTATCAATGCACGACTGTCAAAATATTTTTTCATTCTAAATTATTTGTTCTTTATGGCCACCGGGCCAGACAAGCTTGCGGCGCTATACTAAAATGTTTAAACGCATCTAGCAATTTAATATCCTTGTTTCTATCCTCCGGGACTCCAACCGTATAAGGATTAGGAATTCGTGCGGATTTGCTTAAAGGGGAAGGCGGGGAAAATTGAGAATTGTTTTCTCTACCACACTGTGAGCAAAGCTCTCACAGAGCGAAATGTTTCTGAGACATTCGGACCTTTAATGAAATTTCACTCCTTTCAGTTTTATTTTTAACTTTATTTGAGGCTAGGTACCACAAAATGACTTGTAGGAGACTTTAGATTGATAGATCAAAGTTCCTGTATACTAATTACTTTTTTTGTTCTTTTTTAAAATTATTTTCGCATTGTTTTTATTTAGGACCTTATTACACTAGCGGTTTGTGAGTATGATAAGGTCCTCCAGACATTCCATGAACATATTTTCCAACAAACGTATCTTATTACGTCATTAATTAAAGGTTTTCCCTTTATAACAGAATCCGTTATATCCAACTAAAGTTCTTAATGTGATTACGGGTATAACAAACATTTTATGGTCACATTACATAAGTCGTGAAGTGTAACACTGCGTCGTAAAACTGAGATGTGTTGGTAAAGACGGACAAGTGAATCTTTCGAGAAGAATTCCTCCTAATTGGCTCTCAATACACATACACGTCCTTATACACTATATACCCATTAGGCATCAAGTATCAAATATTATTAATTAATTTATGAGTGTAAGCAAATCTATTATAATTTCTTTTTCAGTTACGCATCAAAATAATTCAGGAAAAATTATCTAAAAAACATAACAATCTCAGAGATCTTGTCAGGCTTACCTGGAACAAGTAAGAAGTTGTAAAGTAAGAAAAAAATATTAAAACAAAATCTTGCTTCCCTCCAACGGTCAAAATTAGTCATCGAGTATGTTCCTCCACATACAAATTTTCAAATTCCGGCTCATTTCTATCCAAAAATACTCAACCAACCAACTTCTTTTTTAAAGCACACAAGCATAACGATCAATATTGCTTGCCAAACATGAAAACTTGATATGCTTTACAAGCAATCTTGACTGTCTACGGAGAGCCTAATATCTACGAGCCACAGTCGGAACAACACGCCAATTCTAATTAACTTTGTTTTATTGTAACTGTGGGTAGATCAGCCGTCGTAAGGCTAATGGGATTTATTTGTGGGTTAGGTTAGATATATCGCGGTGCAAAGAACGCGAGTGTAATTTTAGATTAGTGGTCTGTGAGCTGATGTTGTCTCACTTTTAGTGTTGTGAGCAACACAAACACAACATTACCAAGTAAGAAGGAGACACGTGATTGCTTATAATAGTTTGTTCCACTAAACAGAGTCCATAGACATAGTAGGACTCAGTCCCTCGCGGAAAATAATGTTGAAAACATGTCGGTATTACCAATAGAGTACATATTTAATTAGTTAATTGTCGAATTGCAAGTGCGATAGCAGATGTGTGAATTACGCTGCATATAGTGGTGCGCTGAAACTACAAAGTCACCAAATAATATTTTGAATATATGTTTCTATTATGAAAGTGGAACCTTAAAGATAACAAATATACTTAATTTTTCTACGTAGCCCTATTGTTTAAAAAGCGGGTGCACAATATAGCAATCAACTACAGTGACAATACTATTGCTTTAACTTTCACTACATCTGTTTCTAACCTATTCCCATTATTTATGCCGTCTACAGTAAACTAAAGGACGAAATCGAAAGTTATTTGCATACAAGGGCAAGACAAGGAGACCTTTGTTCAACCAAGGCTATTCAATTCATAGTGATTTTTTCTGTCTCCGTTATAATTTTAATGGTGCAAGTTTAGAATTGAATCGGAGGATGCTTTGGGGGCTGTTACCTGTCACTTTTAATATTACGTCATTTTATTTGGGGTGTTGAGACGGAAATAAAAAAAAATGACATGGATCAATTTTAAATGCAACTTTTCACTGATAAACAAATTATGTCTGGTTTCCCTCACATAAACTGTTTATAAGACAGTTATAACTGATTTACATTAGAGATACGGAGGTCGTGGTCATAGTGCACGGCTCGTTCGCCTAGCGTAATTAACTTACTGTCGGTAAACTATCTAGCTCAATGTACCTAACATTGACCTATAATAACGTATACGGGGATGACTTAGTTAGACACTTTCTACTCTAGATTATAATTACTGATAATAACATGATATCCAATAAAATACGCGTGTAGGAAAGGGCGTACAACATTTTGCTAAAGCAAAATTCACTGAGCAACTTTCGTTAAAAATATGGTCACGAGTTGTTGAAATAATAATAATATAAAAATATTATGATTGGAAGCTGCTTTGGTCACAACTAATTTAAAAAAAAACTATTCAAGAATCTTTTACCGGCTATTAGAAATCAAAAGTTACCGCCTCTTCATTTATCCTTGAAGAGTGAATTAGTTTTCAAGGCAACTGTTTTGGTAACTTCCATTGTACTCCACTTCAAAGGGGTTATAAACGAAAGTTTCGACGTCCGATATTAATATTTATTACCTCCAATGTTATACGAAACACTTTCTTTGCCAGGTTATAAATAGTCTTTATTTTATACCGGCCACCCGTCAAACAATACAACTAAAAAGTCAGGGGTTTTACGATCCCCGTAAGTCAGCAGAAGGCGCCACATTTGACTGTTTACGGGTTATATTATTGGTACTAACCGAAGTTTGTTTGCCTCTGCACACGTTTAAGGCACCGCTGTAAATATTAATTTCCTAATTAATAACAGCTGTGTAGCTACTGCATGATTTTACGAGCATTTAAAACGCCTAATTATCATAACGCAAGTGAACGTAAAATAGCACGTTCGGGTAATTTTCATAACCATTCACGCCGCTTTTATTGACCAAATATTTCCTCCCAGACTGGAATTATATTATACAACATGATTTGTTGTAAAGTAAAAAGCAATTCAGAAAGCAAAAATGCTTACAAAAAATCATTTTCCGAACCTCTAATGGCGGGACATTATCCGAAAACCGTTTTTGTGCGAGTGCGAGTAACATTTACTGTGAAATTTTAGGAAAGCGCACAAGGACTTATCTTTATGTATATTTTTATGTATTTTTCAACAAAACGTTATCGGGGACAGTCAACTGGAGGTCTTTAATGTGCCAGCCTGTTTCTGTGTTATCGCCAAAAGTATATAAAGTAATTTCGAAGAATTATGAAACGCTCGGCCTCAACAGTACAGGAGAAAAATAAACAAAAAAAAACTTTGACGTGAACACCGTACACGTTCCTAGATTTATTGCGGCATTATTTCGACAAAGTTTACGAGTTATGTAATCTCGACAGAGGAATTTGTGACGATGCTTGAATGACAAAACTTTGGCGCTCTAAGAATTTCCTGTAAACATACACGGGCCCATATAAAGTGAAAAGTTGGTCAAATAAACCTATAGCTCGTAAAAATATAGGCGTACCTACTTTATCTTAGGGAAGGCGTCGCGTTTCTCACAAAAATCGTTTAGGCAATTTGTTTAAATTACTTTCCTATGCTAATCTGCTCCGTGTTGCGAATATTCTCAAAGAAAAAGAAACGGCATGTAGGCGTTTGGGATCGTTGGATCTGTTCGCCTCAAATGATGCATGGTGGGGAAGCTGGATCGTACTGAGAAAACAAGATAACTGCAAGCTATTACGCGCCTTACATCGTAAATAATCGTCTTAGCTCGGTAAATAAAATAAGTGTATAGGCTTCGCCGGGCTATCTGATGAGAGGCCGGGATGCTGCAAAGCCAGGAAAGTAGTGTTTAAAAGGCGCAATAGGGAACGTCGGGGAGCATAAGTTTTGCGGCGTGTTAAAAGATAATGAGTTCGGATACGCTATAAGAAAGATATTGCGTACAGCCTTTGTAAGGGGACATTATTTTCTTATCGCATAGTCAAGTCTCCGTATATTTTAACGCACCTAGGAAGGACGCGAGGATTCGTAATTTATGTTCACGTGCGACCGAGTTTAAAACCAAAGATTTATCTTCTGTTACTTTTGTAGATAACGGGTTGTTGAAGGTCGAATACGGATTGGATTATAAAGTACTTACTGAGGATTAAGTTTTAGAAGTTTGCTTAGAGAAACGCAATTCCTTGATTAAATTGCGCAGATTAGTAAGTAGGTATCTAGTTTCTAAAAACATTTTAACAAATTGTGTATTGGTGCTGATTCTGATAGAACACAACTGAACTTCTAAACTAACAGTTTTCCATCCTTGTCTTTTGCAAGGCTTACATACATATTTTGGATGTACTGGAATCAGCGCTGTATAAAACTGACTGACTAACTATCAACGCACAGCCTAAACCACTAGAGTCAGAAAATGAAATTTCGACAGTATTAGGTACGTATCATATATTTATTTATTTATTTCAGAAAATATTAGTATCATAATTCGATACCCAATGCGATAATATAAGTACATAGCAGTTTTTATACCAAAGGCATTCACTAGAAAACGATTTTGGAATTTTTCAAATTGCACTCAAGGAGGTAAACATAGGTAATGAAAGTTTGCATTAAAATTCACTTTTTATTTATTAAAATTAGTGTTTCACCATTTGGAAAGAGATTAGGATATACATTATAATGATGATTTTTGAAAATTTCATCCTTAGGGGTAAAATAGGGGATGAAAATATGCAATCCGTTTTGAGACCCACGCGGACGAAGTCGCGGACAAAAGCTGGTAAAAAATTGATTGTTAAAAAAATAAATTTCGTATGTAGACAATTTGCATACAAATACAAAAACAGGAACATGAAATATCACAAAAATCACAATCAATCACGCCACAGTACGTGCAGCGGTTTTCAATTAAACTTCACATCGATATCGATGAGCCAGCTTGTTCCTTTGAAACGGACACCCACACGGCGTCACACATACTTTGTAACACGTATCTTGCGTTGGCGGACAAGTAAATAAACTTAATCATTCATATGATTGCCCCATCACTGTTACAAAGCGAACCCACTGGGCAATTTTCGTTGTCATTGCAACTTGGGTTTTGAGTCGACTATAAAGTTATCACACCTGTCAAAGGTGAAAAGCGAATAGCTTATAATTTTTCTATGACGCTTGCAATGCTTGCCGACCTCAAGGGGAGTGGGACAGGGGGAGGAGAAGGGGGTTGGGTTGGTCTTTCAGCTCTCTTACTCATCGTACGAAAACGAAACGCAACTGTTATAGCTACTTCACGCCGATCTTCTGTGAGAGGGTGGTACCCCGGTCGAGCCAGCCCGTACATGAGCTACGGTCAATTGACTCTACCACAAATAACTTATACCTACCGTTATCTATACTGTATACCCCAAAGGTAGGCAGGCGTACATTTTAGACCCAAAGTAGTTAATAGGGGGCGAGCCTCTTGGTGTAATACCGAGCTCAATGCAATTGTAGAGTTTTGTAGCTCATGCCAACACGATGCTGCCAAACTGCGCTCAGTATGACCAGAATTGTAGTAGATGTTAAATTATATAAGTAGGTTATCATAATTACTATGGGTACCGTAAAATGAACCCAGTGACACCCAGACCAAATCAAATTACGTATAGGCCATTTCTAAAATTGCCTCTATAGGAATTGAACCTGCAAAAACCAAGTGCAATGAACCTAGCAGCCTACGCTCAAACCACTAAACTGGTCGGCAATGAAACCTTAAAATTACAAAAAATCTCTAAACCCCAAATTTAAAGAAAGTTATGATGGACTTACACTGGCATTACAAATCACCTTTGTTCCTAGAAATGCGTTTTGAAACCATTGTGAACTGGCTAAAGACTATAAATTTAATAATAATAATAATATCCTGTGACATTTTTTACACACGGCTACCTGATCCCAAACTAAGAAGAGCTTGTACTATGTAAACCAGATAACTGATATTACTACATATACTACTTTTTTGTTTGTAAATAAATACTTAATATACATATACACCCAGACTCGGGACATACAGACATGTTCATGCGCACGAATGCATGTCCCGGGTAGGAATCGAACCTACGACCTGCAGCGTGAATGGCGCCACTTCGCCACCACGCCACCACGCCACCACGCCAACGGGCCCGTCAATTTGGCGGTAAAACTGTCGGCACGTCATGAGAGGAACCTATTTCTGACTAAAGAATGGACAGATGGGTTCACAAAACAACGCTTCTCCATTATTCTATAGTCTCAATTTAGGCTATCGAACCATCCAGGGCTGTCAATGTGTAATTGACCCTTTTGTCTCAGTGGAGTCAAAGCCCCCGCAAAAGGCTTTTTTAGGTTGACACACAATACATTGTGTCTGACCCAATTGTCAATTTTGGTTTATATACGATTTCGATAAAAATCTACCTACAATTTTGTTTTGTGTTACTAAGGGGGCAAACAAGCGTACATCCCGCCTGATGTTAAGCAATTACTGTAGCCTGTAGAAGCTTACAATAACAAAGGCATTGCTCGCACGTTGCCGACCTGAAGGGGAGTGGGATAGAGGGAGGGAAAGTGGGGCTTCCGGCTCTCTTACTCATCGCACGAAACGCAGCCTTAATAGCTACTTTACGCCGATCTTCTATGAGTGGGTGGTACTACCCCGGTCGAGTCAGCCCGTATATGAGCTGCAGTCAATTGGCTAAAGCTTGGCTACCACCAATAAAGGTATATTTATAGGTGTAATTACAGTAGGTAACATCATCTATTTTTATTGAAATTAAACGGTGAGAGTTCGAATGCCACTGGACGGTCGAATAGATTAAATATCACAAACGCTATCAACGAGATGTATCTACCATACTTCCTGCTTTACAATCGAATGAAAATTAATAAAGAGCGGTATAAATATGAAATATTAGATTCAATAAAAGATTGTTAAATATTACACCATGTATAGCTGAGAACGTTAGTTTGATTACAGTCAAGCAATAAAATTTTGATTTTGCTACCAGTGTAGAACTTTTGTACATATTGATAGATCGACGTGTTTGTGGGACAAATAACTGCCTAGCCAGAGACATTAGCAAGAAAGAGGGAGATATGTGACTTTCCAAAATAGTATGCCGGCGATTTTGTGACGTATCGATGCGGCGTCACGTTTCTTCGAGCGCGATCGAGCGAGACGCAGCATCAAAATCGCCGATCGCCGATGCTAAAAGTAGCAAGTCTGCGGAGGCCCTAAGACACAGTCTTTCGCCAAAAATAATGTTGAAAACATGTCGGTATTACCATTACCTGTAGCTCATCTTCTGGTGAATAATACGCATCAAAATGCCTTTAAGTTGATTTTCAAATTGCGAGTGCAATAACAGCTTAATGAATTTCGCTGCATGTAGTGGTGCGTTGAGCTAAAGTCTAGTGATTGCAATGTGAGGAGGTACCACATCTGCTAAAATAATACATCAATGAGCTTAGCTGTTATTTTGGTCACGCAATTCACACGTACATTCGAAGAGAGTAAATACAATCGAGACGAAAAGGAAAGAAATAAACGTTAATCTTAATTTACTTTCCAATCTCAGAGAAAAGACCCTCTATGTACAAGATGAATCACAGGCACAAACAAATCCAGGAAAGTCAAAGCAGTTTGCGCTGGAAAACGGACGCGATCTAATCTTGGATCTAGCGATTGAAGGAGCGAACTTGGCAATGCATCACCTGGCTTATGTTGCTGCAACGATCTTGATTCCAAATGTACCTCCCACGTACACGCGTGAGTGATGCCGCCATTCATAATAGACCTTTTCCACCTTTTAGCGCCTTTATAAAGTCTTTGCGTTGCAAGGAATGTGTAAGGTGCTCAGAGGTCTTGGCGTGCTGGTTTAGACGCGTCTTCGACTAGACGCTTGACGTTACTGATAAGATAGAGCGCTGTCCGTTTACCACTTATTTCGGCTTCTGTATTTTGGATTTCAATCGTAGATAGTAGACACTTTTATCTTTTTCATTCAACCTTTACTCACATTAAAAGCTACTTTTAGAAAACTATAGTTAGAGATCTGAACTATTTTTTTCAACTAGTCTAACCCTATAGATACCTTCGGTTGCATTTCGAAGGGTAGGCAGTCACTTGTCCCTAAAATTTGATTGATTCCATTGGCTACGTACACAGACCCCAAGCCGCCACTCCCGAGCCATAAGACTGACTGCTCAGGCGCGACGCTTGGCTCTTGTAGATACAACTGAAATAAATAATTTAGAAAGATTAAGTAAATATCTTGTCTATATTACGGAAAAGAAATATTCTAAACCCTTAATACCAAAAGGATCCGGTACTAAACAACTTTATATAAAAACTAAAATAAAATACCTATGTAAATCGAGTACTGTATATATTCCCGCTATCAATACATTCCCAAGTCCCGAACCTCGCTATGAGAAGATAATAGATAATTTAGATAAGAGAGAAAGCCATTCGACAGCGCTACTACCAAATAAATGGTGAATAATACTAACACATTTAGGATACGAACAGTTCTTTTCGCGTTAAAGTACTGACTGAGTACGGAGACCGTCTTTATGTTTCCTCTATTTACTTTGAATGTTACTATTATGGTGCGTCCATACTGTATTATTTATAAGAAACCCGTTTATCGGTATACAAAATTATAGTGAACCGTTCGGTGTAATGCTTGGTTGAAAACTTGAAGTGGACATTTCGGGGACTTAAAATCCTCGTCTGTTCTTTTAAAATAGTTCAATTAACATTAAGAACTTTTTATGTACCTATACTTACATTAAAGTAAGCACGCCCAGAGTAATACAAAATAAGGTTAATATTTTTTCCTCATTTAACTACTAATTTATTTAAAAATGGCTTTAATTAGCGTATTCAATCTTCTTCTCAATACGACTATCATTATGATTTACCTAAAATATATTGAAATGGGTCAACCTTATATTAAACTCAAATCACAACCCTAACTTACCTGTTAGTAACAAACCCTCCCTCATCGATTTATTCAATAGGATGTTATAATGATGTCCTAATAACGACTATTATTATTTATGTCTAAACCATACACAATAGAGTCGGGAAACTATAATAATGTACAAAGAATAAAGCGCATTGTTGGCAATATTTTTACCATCACATGTGGACTCGCCATTAGACGTTACCCTTGCCAATGTGCTCGCCGACTCGACCGATATTAAAGTACGCCATTTGGCAAGTGGCGTAGTCATTCAAAATATAAGATACGTAACTGAGCGCAGTAACGAGGCTTTCAAATGCTAGTTCAGACTACTGAATGTTTAAAAAAAAAACTGAACAAACACAAAAATTCAGGTTTATTAAATATTTCTTGAAATCTCGATCGATCTGACCTTCCTCAGTTGTGTCAACATGTAAGAATACAAAATAAGTGTAACTTAAAATAAAAATGTTCCTCTTTGTCAAAACTAACTGGAGTATCGGATGTGGCTCTGGAATTGGCAAAGGGAATAACATTTTGAATTTATCTAATATTTTGTTTGCGGAAAAGGGCTGTAAGTTCCGGATTGAATTTAAATTGAGGAGCTTCTTTTTCGCCGGGCAAAGTAAGTTTACTGATACAGTCAAATTGTTTTTGTTAGTTTTGTTCGAGTTTATCAGTTCTGTTTTGTTTTTGTATTCTCTCAGGTAGTATTTGAATTACCATATACATTCGGAATAGATTTTGAACGACCGTGTCCGTAGGTGCTGATTCTATTGACACAGAAACTAGATCGGACTAAACAAACTGTATTGGCATCCTTCTTGTGGTGGTAATTTATGAGTAAGGATAGAAATAATTTGAGATGTGTCTCATTTAGTTTAGTCGTGATTCATATCTTTTAATTATTACAGATCTTACCCGTAACTTATAAGCTAATTGTGGTCTAAATTTAATTATATAGACAACTCATGCTAGAACTTCCAATATCTATTATACTTTTTACATTCTATTTTCCAGCTTTTTGTAGCAATATAGTACTTTCACATACATTATCTACATTATGAATAGGACAGCTTCCGCAATAAGCATAACATAACACTCTATGTGTTCATCGATAAACAATATTTTACGTAAACATCCAAGGTATTCATAATAACGATATTGTTGGATGTAAAATAGGCGTACACTCGGACTAACCGCTCTTTGGACTCCTTACTTTGAATAACTTGCAACAAACCCTAATTTTGAAAAACGTTACAGGGCGGGAGTGAATGTAACGTCAGTAGGCGCGTCTAGAAGCCCCAAGAAACCGCGCCCGAGCAATGGGTTATGACTTTATTTACGTGGTCAGACGTCAAAATGGATTGTTCGGGCACCTTCGGCACCTAAAAACGAGCATATTGTGATCAATGAGGAGCGGAAGCAACGTATTGTAATATTAGTCTATCGAAAATGAAAATGTATTGTGATTTTGTCGTAAATCTTATAATCTTCATTAAGAATGTGTTTCGGATACTTTTGTCCTAGAGTGCGGATACCAAAACGTGGTTAGCCCGAGGACGTACGTCTCTACAGAGCCTCTCGCTTGGACGGGCAACGTGAGAGGCATATTTACATTTTTTTCTCAATTCATGGCCCGACAGTATGTTGGATGGATGAGCCCACGCCGACATTTTGTGACATTAGGCTCCATTGATTTTGAATGTGGTGTATTCCGAACCAACCCGCTCTTTTAAATAGATAAGCAAATGAATTGGAAGGCCTTTGTGTTCGTTAACGTTTAGATATAAAAGGTAAAATGTTTTGGGCTCGTATAATTTTAACATAATGTCGAGTGTTTGGAGTTGAGTGAATTTTAATAGGGTTTGAATTATTTGGTTAGTAGGAAACGAGGTGAACCCAATGGAGAGTTGGTCGGTTACATGGGACAACTTTGTATAATATACGTAGAGGGAAAATGATGTTATAATACGGTAGTACTTTTAACATCGTGTATTATACCGTTTTGTGTTTATTCTTCTAGATTTTACGGTTCAGATTTTTCAGAAATCATCGCCTTATATCG
Organism: Drymonia ruficornis; assembly: GCA_947859195.1. Classification (NCBI taxonomy): domain Eukaryota; kingdom Metazoa; phylum Arthropoda; class Insecta; order Lepidoptera; family Notodontidae; genus Drymonia; species Drymonia ruficornis. The sequence goes on along the minus strand of OX401915.1, from coordinate 8,077,310 downwards.
ATGCTGATTATTTACACAAAACAAACTAAACACAAAATCAAAATATATTGGTCGAAATTTATATAGAAAAAAAATTCAAACATCGTCTTATAATTTCTACCTTCAGTTAATAAATGGATTTCACGTCGCTAATTAAACACGTCTTAATGTTTCCCCCTCTTCACGTAAAAGGATTGTGAAATATTTTGGCAATTAAGCCTCCGGTATTATTAAAGAAGTCCGTGGAGTGAAAAATTAATTAAAATTTAAGCCTTTCTCCCTTCGCGCCAGTCGCAGAATAAAAGGGCTGCAGCCACACATCTCAGTGAGCAACTAAAGATCAACCATGTTAGATAATTTGAATGGGCTTATGCGGTATGGACGGATTAAAATTTAATTTTTGTTCAGGTGTATCCGTAATTGATTCGCTCCTTGCATTTCTATAAAACATTTACGCAATATATATGTAAGTATTTGTTTCGCACGTAACAATTTCCAATTTTAATATTCACTAATTTTATATGTTCTACATAGGAATATATCGGGTTCATATTCCTTGACTTTGAAGAGTTGTAATCACATAGTACTTACCGACGTGTGTTTTATCGTTAAAAGCAATTCTATATTTAAATATTTTTACTTCGTATTTCCAACATAAACACGTCCCAAGCCCGACGCAAAATTTAGTAGCGCCATCGCGTCGAACAGCGTCCTTTTATCACGAGAACAATAATTGCATTCAAAATCAAAGATGTGCACGCAGATAAGCGTCGGGCATTTTCACTAATTAAGGGCCCCAACATGCACTGAGCAACAATTAAGAGGACCGATTGTTGATAAGCTCGAATCGAGTTGATAGTCAGGTCGCCAGTAGAGATATAGCGTTCGCACCTCATTAGCAGCGAATATATACTTACTACATTTTGTTTGTAGGTATCTACTCTATTGTTGCGTATAAATACAAATGAGTACTACTTTTTGTACATGTAGATGGAGATTTAAAAGTCAGAGCATATTATTAATTTAATGAAATTCCTTTTGATAGACAGCTACGATCAAACGATCTAAGTTACCGATTGAGGCAGGTAATTGGTATATTTTCTTACCTATATTGAATTTAGTATACTTATTCATATTTATTGACATAGAGTTTTACTTGCTTTTCCTAGAGTGATATTTCAAAGTAGAATATACCTAACATGTTGAGATTTCGTCATTACTAATTACGGACACAAAGTAGTCAATTAAATCGTAGAGCGAGCAATAAGAGCTCCGTGCGAGAACCGCAGTTGATGAACCACGACTTGATTAACAACGAAATGTACGAACTTAAGTCTGAGGCACGACAAGTTATTATTACTTATTATCTGTGCCCGCGGCTTCCCCCGCGTGGAAATTGATGTTTATGATTAGTCTGTCTTATTCCAGAGCCTACACTATCTACGTTTCAAATTTCATTAAAATCGGTTTAGTAATTATGGAGATACATGGAGTAGTTATGGAGTTAGCAACAATCATACACACTTTCGCATGTATAATATTAGTAGGAAGTAGAAAATAAATTAATTAGGAACTTTAGTCTAATTTTTATTTTGTTTATGTTAACCATATATGTCATTACATTATTTGAGTTAAACATTCCATTGTACAGAGTAGGTGCGAATAATTTTTAAAGGATTTCGCCCTGTCTATTGTTTATCTTTACTTTCTCTTGATAAACCTACTAGCACATTAACCAATTCAAGTAAAATGCATTGTATTATTGTCTGAGAGTTATAGTGTGCGTAGTCTCAATTTGCTTCTATGTTGAGTAGAGCTCGTAAGTAGTGACATCATCTTATATGAGGCATAACTGTGCTTCACTACACTATACCTAGTTACAAATAAGTAGCTAAACTATGTATGGACTAGTTGCCTCTGAAAAGCAGTAAGTAATTTAAGACACATGGCAAAGCAGACAATATTAATGTTTTTGTTTAACACAACCGGTGTATTTATTTTACAAATCAGAGCACGGAATAGATTAGAATTATAATAAAACACGGCAAATTTTCCTCCCCACAAATTGAAGTACGAGAGTACATTAAGGGCGTACCTCTCCGAGGTTACCAAGAAAACCACCTTCATTAGTATTACCTACACCGAAGTAATTTCCATTACGAAGCTCTTTACCGAACTCTACCATCCGAATCTAAAACAAAAGAGCGAAGCAAGCAGTTTACGATTAAGGCCGAGCCTAACCCTTCACTCCCTTCGGAAGTTTAACGAAAAAGTCGACGGTTAAACGCGCTATTTAACCCTCTCTGTAATCGCAGCACAAACAATGGCGGAGGGAAATAATGTCGAATTCCGTCGGACAAATTAGGCAACCTTTTTAGACGGCGGTGGTGGGTGCTTAAAATAACAAAAAGAACTTTTACACGGATGTTATTCCTTCGAGTTGTTGAATTTCGTTGCGTAGATATGAGAAAAGTCGGATTTATTTTGAGCGTTTCCCCCCGTTATGAGTTTTGGTTAAGTTCTTACGGGACCGCGATTTCGGTTAGGATTAAACTTTTGAGAGAAAATAATATTCTTTTTTACTTAAAATTGTAAGTATTTAGGCCGTGTATTTAGGGCGTGCAATTTCAATGCTAATAGAAATTATGGAAAATAGTTTAAGTATTAATTTTTAGTCGTACAATGTACCTACAACTAATATCAGTTATATTTATATTAGGCAATATATTATTCCAGATTATATAGATATTAGTAATTAAGTAATATTAGATTAATATTAGTAATCTCATGAAGCTTAATCAATGAATGAAAGCTCCTTTTAAATGAATCATAATAATGCAAAATCAACACACTGTAAAAAAGTATCACACGTGTCACGATATACGAGTAATCCCAGGAAATAATGTTATATCAAAGTGTATTAAATATAATACGTGTATACACCAATCTCTTTTTGATACGCCATACGCTCTGTAAACACGAACACCTAAATAAAATACTGCTTACCTACACATCCACATTTCATATTTTATGTGATAAAAACATTAGATCCAATTGGATATGGGTACCTATTTGGGGCGGAAGAAATATATGTTTTATATTATATATCCCGACCGTAGGAACGTATTTCTGGTATTACATGGACTGACGTGAAAAATTCCGTTACGAATATTCATAATGTGATGTGCGTTATATTTGGATGTATACGTATATTGCCGAGCACTTATTACATAGTAATGACTGTTGGAGCCGATAGAGCTCTCTTCATCTTTCTCTATACAGGGCAGTCTCTTTCTCTTCGAAGAGACTGCCCTACATAGAGAAAGATGAACCGATCTTATTTTTAATCTAGCTCATATAGCTTATATTTGGTTTTCCTCTTCCATGCATTCCTTCTAAAATGCTTTTATAAAGCTGTCATGTCGTATGAGATGGCGTTGTAAATAGCTATTAATAGGAAAGTACTTCGTAAGAACCTCTTTAAATTTCGGTTTCTTATTAATTGAATGAAGTAGCTCAGAATATAAGTTCAAAGTATCTAACTTTTTCCTTTACTTCCTTTAACTGGTCGTTTTTTTCTCGAAATACGAAAAAGATTTTCCTCACTTCCGTTTTTTATTATAAACACCCTTTTTCGTAAAGAAATCTAATTATTGGCGCACTCCTGGCAATGTAGCAAGAAACTCTTCAATAAAAAATACATAGAGCGTTCTCTTTTAAAAATCTGAAGCGTAAAAATTGGAGAGACCGTTATAAAAACAATATCGGCGGCAATATCGCGCGATACTCGAAGTTTATCGGTAAGATATGAAGGTCCAAAACCATTTTTCAGATATTAATTCCTAACAATCGTAAAAGTTACTTTCACGTTAGCCCTAAAAAGTTATTGCCGTTTACGTTGGAAAATATACTCGTACTTTCTATGGACTTTATCTGGCATTCGGTTTCTGCTACAGTGATTTAGATCGCTATAACAATAAAGAAGTTACCGTTTTGGGAGAGTGGATTTATGATCTGTTTTGGAGTCGTATTATTGATAGGGCTATGAATACGAAGCGTGAAATAAAGTATTTTAGAACAAGTAGTGCAAATAGTTAGCAAATTGGTCCAAGAAGTCCAATCGCAATAAAATCAATAGTTAGAATTCTACCACCATCACTATTAATAACAAAAGCCACTTCTTGGACTATAAATTATATGTAACAAACAGCTGGTAACATAAAAAGTGTTACCAAAAATAAATTTACTACAATTTGCACACACTACAACTTTATTGGTGCATGCACTACAATTGGTCACACAAACTTATAAAAAATTAAAATAGACAAGAATTGGATAAGAATATACCCCGTATTTCAACTATCCATTTTGGGAACTCGGTTAGAAAGAACGTATTCCTATGCACCTGTATTATTGAAATACACGCGATACGGAGGCGGAAACCTTAATGCAATAAACACAGTCCTCGGGAACAAGGAACGCGAGAATCCGTGCTATGTAATCAGATATGTGGACAAAGGTTGTAGTGGTTACTCCCAACATACAAAGGTAAAGGTTAAACACATAAGGATAGTGATTCCTTGACTCTGCCGTAATCGAGAATGGAAGCTTTGAGGAAGTATACTATCAAATTCTCTGAATAAGATTTTCTGTTGATGTTTAATATATTGTGAGTTAAACTTGTAGGCTGATAAGAAACCAAACATGATCGGGAACGGACAAACGACTGAACTACGCTTTTGTTGCTTTTATAACACTCTGACGTATGTGTAATAGAGGAGAGCAGATTTCATCAATCTTCTTTTTGATGTGTTCCAACACTTAAACTAGCTAAGGCTCTTAGTGGATATTATATCTCAAGTTTCATAAGAGTCAATTCACATCACAGCATCTTGGCAGAATCGCGACGGCAAACCTTTGAATTGCAAACCCAGTACCTATCGTTATCAATTTCCGCCAATTCACAAACTGGTAAAGGCCCATATGGATCAGCCTACAAAAGGCCAATTCAACCAAAGATCCAGCCAACTTTACAACTCTTTCCTTCATTTTAATGTGTAGTACCAACACAACCTGATTACCAACTTTTTCCCGACGCACGCCCGAGACGGTTGCGTGATGTTGTATAATTCAACTTTGATGATATCTTTTTATTTTTTATTTCACTCGTAACAAGTCGACAACAAGCCGACTCGAGACAATAAAGCATCTTTCAAGGCTGATGAGTCCGGAGTAATGATTATTGCTTACGGTTGTTGATCCGACCGCTTCTGGCCATTTGTGCCTGTAATTTGGGCAGTACAATGGCGTTTCGATACTTCTTTTTCTGCTAGCGCTATCGACTGGATATGGGTAGTGTTATGCAAAGAATTTGATTGGTAATAGCTGACTGTCTTTGAAAGTTTGTCTATGTTTGATTGTAAATGTATTTGTATAGGTTATTGACGGGTTAACCTGTGTATGTTGATTTTATATTGATAAATATTATGTAGTCAGCATTCAGCTATCAAATAGCAGGTACCTACCACCTACCTCTGGATAGGTTCTGAACTACTGAAATCTTATTTACGAGGAAATAAAATCTAATTTAATTTATAACGAGACCAATATTTTTGTGCCGAGAGTTAACGGTAAAAAATAACAAAGTTCACACGTTTTGTAAAGTTTCATTAGTTTTATTTCATCAAAACGTTGCAAAACATCACGCATGCGGTCCAAGTTGAATGAATATTCGGTACCAGCTACCTGCGCAAACGCACATATTGGTACGGAACGTAGTAATGCTGTGGTTGGTTGTTACGCTTTATTACTTTAATCGTCATCAACATGTTACGTCAGACGAAAAAGAGTTAAATATTTATTTTGCTTTTTACGGTATTTAATTTTTTTTTATAACATTGACATATTTTTAACAAAAGAAAATTAAAGTCATAATTTAAAAGTTAACGTTTTCTTTTAAATTACAAATTACGTTATTTGTTTTAAATCACATACCTACTGACTACTTAACTATAAACGAAATAAAAATACTGATAAACTTACTTAAATATGAACAACTTATATGAAACAACTTTGAAAACATAAATCTACAAAACATTCAAATCTGTCTTGCTAACGCTACCCCAGTCAACGTCCGCGTCAAAAGTTACAGATGATTACGTAACATAAGTCATCATCATCATCAAATTTTGTGAATCTGTCGTAAGGACGGGACCGCGCCGTTATTGGGGTTCCGTAATTGATATGGTAATGACCGTGAACCCTTGTAGAATTCCTATTACCGCTAGTACTGTCGCTACGCCTGCCGACAATGGTTATTATGACCGAGGTATTCTGTTTATTATTATTAAGAAACCGAAATGAACAATCAAGAGATAGGTGTTGGATTTTTTTTTGCACAATATAGATGATAACCTGTATAAAGTACGTTTTATGTTATAATATAATAATTATAGGTATACATAGGTTACATACCTAATTTATTACTTGTTACTTGTATTAACACCGATTATTCAGGGACTTCAATCCATCATAAGCAACAAGTTAATATTCCACTCTCTGAATTAAATCCACCCTATGCTTTGAAAAACTGTTGTTCTCCCATCAGATCAGTCTTTTTCAACTAACATTTCCGTCTAACACACAAAAACTGTTGCGCGGAACCCTACCCTTTTTCAATTTCCTTGGCGCAGCGTGTTCTGATCCGAAGTGGACCAAGATTGATGTTCTGCCCTCGACGAGCGGCATAATGTTACTAAAATTAGAACTTTGCTTACTTAGCTATAGTTCTCGACTGATGAGTTTCAAATACATCAAATGCCTTCGAAATTCACCTTCAGGCGATTTAACTTAGTTCTCGGAAAAGAGACTGCTGTTCTAAATTCAAATTGTGAATTCATAGGTACAAAATATTGCTATTTTCGGAAAATAATAAGCCTTTAATGATTTCAAATGGAATTATTCATTCGATGCTCCTTTTCATTATTCAAAGACTGCGAATGCCTTCAGGGAAATTGTAGTATAAGAACTTACGTGGGACCGGCAGCGATGATTACAGAACTTAAACATCGGTTCAGACCTCAGATTCCAACTTTTTTGCATTTTATAGCCTCCAATTTAGCGAACTAATGGCGTGATTGATACAAGAGAAACGGCCCGTGTGGTTAAACTCCAATAATTGAGAGGTTTATTGAAGCGATCACTTTTTGCAGTAAATGCCAACACGCTTTCTGCATTCCCTTAAAATTGACAAGAACTTCATAACTACCGATGTTAGAACTGACAACAAACAAATTAACCCATATACAACACTACAATTTACAAGCAATATTAAAAAAAAATGAAATCATTTTTAGGACAGAGGGATTTCCTTTAGAAGTTCTTAGTAAGTTGACAAAACAGAACTTGTCACTAAAAAGTTGGTCAGTCATAATACACTCAGGTATACAAGCCGTTACATTAAATCATAACTCACTTTTTTCTGGCTAACCTCACACAAAGAACTCCATCCATCAATGACCGGAACTGCAAAACATTGAATGCAACAGCCACCACTCACACAATGTATTCAAAATTCAAAGACCCACTCCACATAGGTTGTAAAAATGTTCTATTACACCGTGGAATCGTAAAAATGTCACTATACAATAAGAGATCAATCATAGAGACAAGGTCCTCTCAAGAAGTGGATGTGAAAAATAATCTACAGGATGACCCACTTCGAGACATTTGCATTCAGGGTGAGGCCGTGTGTAATTTATCATCCATCACATGCCAGCAAAAAATGTTGTGAAAATATCTGTTGGGTAGCTTATACCGAGTCAGCTGTGTTGATGAAATGAGGCTTTTAATAATTTTGTTGTCTCATGTTCATGTTTTAGTGGCCGAGTTTTGGACATAGGTACTCTCCTCTACACAAAAATGATCTACTATGAAAGCCTTTAGTACATACAATAAAAAGTGTTAATGTTATCTTTGTATATATTCATCCTCACAAATCTGGATAAATAATTGCTTCATGTTTAGTTTATACAGTTTGGTATTATTTGTACTAATAATTTTATATTTTACAAAAAAATGCACAAACTGCGTTGAAATCAGACGAATCTCTGCGATCCACAGTATTTTGCTCCAGGTCGAAAGTATTCAAATTGGATTTTAATTAAATGAATATTGTAATAATTTAAATAATTCAAATGTTTCACCTCCTATTATGTAAATTGGCTTAAATTGCCGATTTACATTCATTATTGTATCGAATTTTCTGTCGAGTTACACGCGACGCGATTAGCATTAATTTAGCGAGTCTTTTGTGGTTACGGGTGCAGAGGTCAATAAACGACCAATCAATGATCAAAAATTAAAAATATCTTTTTTAATTTAACACATGTTTTGACTATATTTAACAAAACAACTCGTTCTATAATCGACAACAATCAAACGGCTTTGGTTTTTTAAAGCTCATTAGTAAATCAGTATTTACGATGTCCGAAGAGATCAATAAATTAATATTTAACAATGCATGACATCGTCTCTTCGAGTTCATTTTGTAATAAATAATTCATAAATTAATGTTTTTTATTAATTAATAATGAAGTGACCATCCGAGGTATGTTGGAGAAAAAGTATTTCGATATCAGTGTGGTATATACAGCTTAATTCTTATGATCTTCATATTTCTTATGTGGCTATTGTTTGGGATGCCATTCGGATGCATGATATTGGACTAAGAATTTAATAATTGGATCTCGGGACAAATTTCTGGAGGCTATGAGAAAAACAAATTGGTGTATTTTAAGGTCCTCCCTCGGGCGGGAGTTAATATGAGTGCGGTTCTCAATAATTTTCGTTTTAAATTATTTCGATTTCAAACTGGCAAGTAGATCACGGCTCTATAAATCAATGGATACTTGTATTTATTAAAATAATCTCGGATCACTGCATCGGGTGGTTGTGTTCGAATCCCGTCAGACGCAAATTTCGGCAACGGCCTTTTCGTAATTTGCCGCGGTCTGGGTATCACTGAAATAACTCCCAGTCCATTGTACAAGCGTCGCTTCGTTTGGGAACATGCAGTGTAAGTTGTGGGTGTGTTAATCTCGGGCGATATATATTTATTTAATGTTCAGAATTCTGATTAAAACATGGATATTGTTAGTCTAATCAAAATGTAAAAGTTTCCATAGTTTGCTTTCATAGTTGTTATCACAAGGATTTCTCTGTGGCTTAGTCTTGCTTCCACATTTTGTCACGTTCCTTATTAACCTACTATTCTGCAGATAAAATTATGTGAATGAGTGTGCTATGTAGAAAACCATGCCTCGTTCGCGGGTGAAAATAGTTACAAACAACGTATATCTGCAGTATGTTTGATAGTAGTACTACACTTTTTTTATAGGTGGTTGAGCCAAGCTATAGCCAATTGACTGCAGCTCATTTACTATATTGGCTGGCTCGATCGGGGTGGTACTCTCACAGAAGATCGGAGTAAAGTAGCTATTATAGCTGCGTTTCGTACAATGAGTAAGAGAGACGGAAGCCCAACAATAATATTCCATGGAAAAACTGTCAAGACCTCAAATTAATGGGGGATAAAAGTTATTTGACGATTCTATACAGGTTATCTCAATTCTGAAATCGGATACTTGATTTTGAATACGTTCTTGATATATCATATTGGTTTGAAATTAGAATGACATTTACAAATTCGTTCTCTGCGTCGTAAATCGATTTTTTAATACCAGATTTAAATTCTTTCAGTAATATCAATGTATTTTCATTCCAAGGCAGACATCGCCACATTCCAGCACTAGTCTATCCGCACGTTCCGATCGATCCGATATAATCAGGCTCACGTATCGTCCGGGCCATTTGCTGATTCATAGAAACACATAATATCAGAGCTGGGCGAAGTCGTACGCGAAAGTTATGGAAAGGCGTAGAAACGTAATTGACCCCTTATTCGGAGCCGATAATCTTATATCGTTACTGAGATATGTGGCATGTGTGGGACATTATTGGTACTAATATCAGCTTGCGTTTATGCTTCTTAGGCCGGTTCCATCTCATGTTCCACTAGAACCCACTAGAATATATTAAACAAGGTGTTATTTAAATAACTAAATATCTCAGACTCCAACATTTTTTTTTGTATAATTGACACGATACGGCAAGTAATTATTTCTATCCATGCATTTATTGCAAAATTAGTAATTTCCGGTATTAACCATGAACACTTTAGACTCGGAATGATACAAATATTGCATTGTTCTGGGAAAAAAACCTTGATTAATAAAAAAATAAAAAACACGACTGCCCTGCCAAAAAACGAACTAATAAAAAGTATAAAATAAGTGCAGTGTCATTGCAGTCGGGGGACCGTTCTGTGGAACATATTTAATCTAATAGGGACCCCGACTGCAATGACACTGCACTTGTTTTATACTTTTTAGTTCATTTTTTGGCAGGGCAGTCGTGTTTTTTAATTTTTTAAATTATTTATTTTTATTTTATGCATTTTAGTGACAACAGCCAAAAATGAAATCGTTGTTTTGTATGTACACCCTACCTATGTTAAATTATGCCTATAAATTCTACAGTTTTAGAATGTGCTCATCAAGGCCTTCAATTTGATACCCATATTGTAATAGCGGAAGAAAAAATGTTTTTTTTCGTATTTCAAAATTGAGCCATAATGCCGTCATACTATTTTTTTTTTTAAATAATATACCCAGTGTTAGTCGGAACGATGTAAGGATTCTAACGATACCCCATACATCCAAATCCATTCAGGCATTTATAAGTTATGGTGGAATAAAGAATCTCACATACATACATACATACATACATTCATACATACATGAACCCTAAACACATATACACTCCTTTTTTTGGGCAGTCGTGTAAAAAGATGTGTTATCGATTCTACTCTCGATTGTGAACAAACTTTTTTCAGGTTTTTTGTTATTTTAATAACACATTGTATTGTTTTTCTAGCATTACAAATATATTTAGATAGAACAGTGTGGTATAACATGAGTAACGAGGATGTTTAACTTTACAGTCACATACAAAGGTTATCTCAAGCAAAAATCTGTACGTTTAAAAATAAACTAGATTAAGGATGTGTACACATCTGCCTACCACACAATTCGTGATTAATTTTGTTATTTACTTATTTATACATTTTTAACTTATGATTTCCTGGTACTTTGGTTGCTTAGTTGATGCGTCTAAATTTGGCGAGCAGCGCGCCTGATCTCGTAGACATACCTTAATGTCATAAAATTATTGCTCGGGCGCGCCACTCGCCTATTTTGGACGCACCTATTGGCTTCCTCAAAATTGTATGTGTCTCACAATAAATCAAAATGAAACTTAGTTTTAAGCCACAAATAAATTCTTAATATTATCAAGTAAGTATATATTTATTTTAATAGCCATAAAAGCAAGTAATAACGCCAATTTTAATGGATCGCTAATGGGATCAAAACAGGAAGTGAGACATCGTAAAATTTAGTTTATCCGTTAATAGTTTCAATTTAATTTAATTGTGTAAGTATTTGGTAAATGTAGGCAGTACATTTTTTCTATTCTGTTATAAGATACATAATTTACAGGCCGTAAAAATTGCCTAATATTTTAAGAAAAATAAGCAATTTAATGTTTTAAAAAGTAAACAAGGTATTAATGGAGCAAGGACCTCTTAATATGTGAAGCATACGAGAACGTGAGATAATATTGCCTGATAAACTGAAGTCCAACATTATCTTAATAAAATTTCAAAATACTACTTACGTATTTTTTTAAAACAACAGACGAAAGTAAATAAACAAATGAATTGAAATGTTTATTATGTGACTGCAATAAATTGTTTATCTATACTCATACTAAAAAAATAAGCACTTAAAACAATTGAACTAAAACAAATCACAAATAAAAAATAAAAGCAGGCGATCGTTCCAAACCGCAACATGTTCCTTGGTATCCCAATCCCGAAGCTCTCACCAATAACAAACTGAAAATAACACCGTATAATTTTTTAAACAAAATCACTGCAATCAGTCGGCGCCGGGGCGTCGTGTTAAGACCACGCATGTATAAATTTCCAGTCAAATTATCCACACAATCAACAAGAATCACGTAGAGCACTCGACGATGTAAACCTGGCCGGTTAGTGCTACACGCTAGGGGAAAGTAGGGTTGGCTACGTCTATTTCTCATTCTCTGTCTATAATGAAAGCTATGCTCTTTTTTTAAAATATAAACTACTTGACCCTTGTCAAGGCCAAAACTTATCATAGCAAGGTTAGGGTGTTAACCAAAAAAAAAGGTTTAGGGTGATAAAGTTTTGGTTTACATTTTTTTTAAATTTTTTGCGATGTCAATTTGTATCCTATTTATCAAAGCTATACAAATGACTCTCCTTGACTTTATTATGCCACTGACCTTATTTAAACATCAAAAACTTTCAACTGATTCTACTATTTTTTCGTATATAATATTATCCAGGTTATAATTTAATAAGTACTAATTTATCCATGTTTATTCCGGACATAGGTTAATCCCAAGATTTAACATGTAATCCATTTACATTTCTATATGTGAGCTGTTGTTAGAGTTACTAACCTTACCTAATATTTTATACATAAATTTATTAATATGGCGTTTATAGGGGTAGTCGCATAGAGACAACCCTAAATAGTGATGCTAAAATAACGGTCATAAGCAATCGCGTGCAATCTCGTCGTGAAATATGAGAGACCTGTTAGTTTTATTGTTAAGTCCGATTCAGATCTATGCGGCGTGATGTCTAGTTTTGCTAATTAATGTTTCTAAGAACTTATCCACTGTATTATACGCGTACATTTTACAGTTGCATTCCATACTATCTTGTAATGTTTACCAGTGTGTTCGTGAATTGATAACATAGAAAAGGCTTTTGTATTCTTGTCACTATCTCTAAATGAATAAAGCTCTTGAATTAGAGGTATCTACCTACAAGTTAATTTTATTTTTTCTTAGGTTTTCAATTAGCAATGACACAGCGGTCATTACTTGTAAGATGACATATTTAAATAGAATTGAATACCAATTAATTTAAACTTATTGTTTTACATTCACACTGTAAACATACTAAGTTCAATATATTATTACTGATAATGGCCACCAGCGTAGCATAAATAGGTATAACTAAATAAAACACTACATAGAGAAAGCTCTACAAGGTATTACTGCACAAATTCTTATACAGTCGTTGTGTTACAGTAACATAATTAGCTGGAGACTTCTGGTTGTATGGTACAGAACAGTTTCAAAGTATCTAATGTATCCATTATTAGTTCATATGGATAAAATACACAGTAGATGTGCAATTGTTCGGTCATGATTTTGTTTCTTATCTTCAGGGTTGTCAAAGCAAGTCTCTGCTTTATTACTGTCATTCTATTTATCTATTGCGCTACTAATCCATAAAGCACGGCAAATCATCCCTGCTAACATGAAGCGAAATCGGAACGTTTGTTGTCGCACAATCCAGAAGGTTGTTTAAATAAACTCACCTTTAAACAAAACAATGCATTTCAACAAACGTATTTCTGCTGCCATAATTCACTCCGCAGTTGTCTCTTCATAATTCCTGAACAATATCGTTTCTTTGTCAAACGCTTCTCCAACATTTTCATTAATCGTTTATTTTATGCATATTAGACACAATAAATAAATCCGAAAGCCTTTGTTCTGCAACCGTGCCAACTGATTGCAGAATTAAATACTTCAAAGATATAAATTCTCGTGAGCGACCACCCTTTGTTTTGAATCAGAGGCTAATTCTCTTAGAACAAATGTTGCAACAAAATTATAAATAGCATAAAACAGAGTTAATTAATTCAATTATTTGAATATCGCTAGTGATGAAGATCAAATTCACAGTTGACATAATTATTTTGATAACAACCAAGCAAGTACCTAATACTGAACAGAACGATAACTTAAACTAATTTAACACTGTCCAACAGGCTTAATGGTTGTTAAGCTGAAAATCACCAGACACCTTATAACAGAAAACATCAAAGTACTGAAAACACCGATCTATCCACAACCAACAAATTAATACGTAACAACCTGAGGCTGCTTAGCTAAAAATACTGGAATCAAAGGGGCTGGAACGAGCAACCGAAGATCATTCTATTTATGTTAATGTCACGGGCGTGAGGAAGCGTTTAAATCCAGTCATTAATTATTGTCACGGGTAAGACAAAATAGATAATACATTATCTATATGTTGCCCTCTACGTGCTCCTTAAAGAGCAGGACGAAAGAAGTAACAAGGGAATAAGTAGAGCTCAAGACTAACAGATTGATGATGGTGCAGCGTTGAAAAAACGTGTCCTTAAAATTATGGATGGATTCCTTAAGGGTATTCGTCCCTAAATGAGTTTTTCGGTAATGACGTAACTCTCACACGTGATAAAATGAAGGGACATTAAATATCATTTTGTCAAGCTCCATAATTTATGGAGTTAAGTTTTTATTAGAATGAACTATGGCAGCTATTTTAAATTTTTTATTACTCATTACAAAATAGTGTTATTGTTTATGCTTCCTGTGAATATTATTTTTAAAATATTCAAATATCGAACACTTGCACAATTTGAATCATCATTATTACTTTCATCCGCAAGTAACATAACACAAGTCATCGACAATAATTGTATGTACATATCGATACCTTGGACAATACAGCTATTCTAAAAAGTTTCGACAATATACGTGAGCTATTCATATGAACGTCAGTACACAGTACCTACGAATAAATGAGATGATATCTATCATTTCATTTTTAATAAGACTTTTTGTGAGATGACGTAAGCTCAGGAGAAAAAATTGACTTGAATATTTATCAATTAATTCAGCGTTTAACCAAAGCAGGTAGATAATTTAAGTTCTCCGATAGCAATGTGAAACGAAACAACTTAAAATGGATTGTAATCATCATAAATGTAATTAAAGACTGGGGGCGGCCTGTTTCTTTGTGAATTAACGGTAATCAATTAAAACAAATTTATTGCTACCCGTTAATACAAGTTGAGGTTTAAATAAAAACTCGGACCGTCTTGTTATAGTTTCCATGATAAATATTATGTTTTGGGAACCAGTTCCTCCAATCTGACTGTTAATTACATTCGTTATAAGTAATTGGTATATTAATGATGTAGTTTATTTCGATAATGAGTATGCATTAAAAATATTGTAATATTTTTGGTTCGTGAACAAAACATATTACTTATACCGGAAGATTTTTCAACCATTGCGCAAATTTTGATATCATGAACGAAATTTATATACGAGTATTTTTATTTTCATGTTTTTACAAAAAAAGCGAAAGTTATCGGTGACGGAAGTTTACTTTGAAAAAAAATTATGGTCACTCGCCGTCATCAGCTGTTCGCGCTCTCCACGCGATGTGGGGTTAAGACACTGACTACTTTTCTAACTTCGCTTAAGTAGATGCGAATTTACAAAACCATTTTTTTCTGAGATTTGCTTATTTCTTCTTTAGATCAGTTAAAAATAAATGTTTATAAGGTACATGTATTGTATTACGGATGTGGAACAACATAAAATAAATTCACACTGCTTAAAAAATTGTCCTGTATTTGTAGTTTTTGCTGAGACCAAATAAGACAAAAGAAATTTTGATGCAATTATTAAACCGAATACAGTCGATACCGAACACACATTAGCGCGAGATCATCCAGTGATTAAGCGCGGAGGGAATGAAACAAAAAGTCAAGCAACACTTACTAACCGACTCGGCAAGATCGCAATAAATCTTCCCCCTTCCCATACAGTCATACAATCACGCCGGTCCCTATAGACAGTGTTATAATTAAGTTAAACTCAAATTGCCTACACATTGTGTTTTCGATCAACGTTATTTTTGTTTTCATTTCAAAGTCGGTCTACTTCGTTTTTGTACTAGAGCATCTACTGTTTTAATTTTGGTTGTTAAAAATATTTGATGCAAGTTTTGGTACAATCGTGTCTTTGCTCATCTTTATAATTTTTTAATCATTTTTTTTCTGTTTCGGAATAACGTCGATTTGAACCGTACCCGAACACAGATGGTGGTTTAGTGCGGGTGGTTAGCAAAAGAACAAAAAAATGAAAGCATTACCGAGCAGCTAATAATGCAGCTTGTACTGACTGACTCGCATCTGCTGTTTTTGTGAACCGTACCGCGGAACTTGGCTAATTAATTTCTGCTACCATACAATAAGCCGTTAATTGACTCTTCATACCAATTTGCGACTAATAACAAATCAATTATACTTAGGAAACGAGATGTTGCGAGTGTATTTATTCTGCAATACATTAATTATTGGAACAACGATTGTCTTTTGTTTTCTACAACGTGGATATTTCTGTAATTTTGTAAGTATTCTATATTTAAATTGAGATTTGCTTTTCCTAGAATTTTTATTTCGTTTAAAAATGTACCTATTCATATACATATTCTATTTTCAAATTTGAAAATAGAATAAAATCAACTTGAAATTAAATATGGAATACAAAATGGGACTGTCTCGAAGACGCCAGTGTCTCTAAAGTTGATAGAACGTGGTACGTTTTGAATAAATTATTTCCTCTCCACGCTAAGTGGTCAGTATACAATGAGGTATAATAGACGACACATATTGGCTGAATGAACTACCATCTCGTCGTATATTATTTGTACTCCTTGTAAGCTCCTTGGTGCTTTGAAGTCTAGTATTTTGATCTATCAATGTAATTGCTATCGTCTTTTAAAGTAGGTAAGCACTTTGCTAGATAGCTCTTTATATTATCCTCTAACCATGTCATATTTATAGATACCTACCTACTCAATACAACAATTTTGCTTTATTTTCAGACATAACTGGGTCTGCTGTATAATTATTTTGATTGGTTAATACATATGTATTAGCAATCCAACAAATAAGTTGGTCGAGAAAAATATTTATTAATTTGCGTAAGTTCATGTGATTAACTAACTATTTATGTTAACCATCCTATCATCTATCAAGTGATTTGAGGATGTCACAAAAAGATCCGTTTAGATTATGTAGCAATTTCTAAGTTATAAAGAAAACGAATGATATCTACACATTTTGCGAGCGCTACCAACCTTCATAAATAGTTATCTCCACGTTTCATTTTATTGCCTACGTCATCGGCATCCGAAATGATTTATGGACTCCGAATTCCTCGGCGCACCGTCCCGCACCGTCCCCAAAATGCGGAATCTTTTTATTTTTTCGACAGGACTGCGGTAAGTCTGTGAGCATTTAACGCTGATTAAACTGTAAAATTACAAACGCAACGGCCTTTGTGACAGATGCGGCTCCGAATAATAACATTATACACACACGTACCTGGTTCCCTGGTAGCGGTGTCATGCGGCCGGCCCTTTGTAGGCAACAGAATCCACTTACAACACAATGGCTACAATGGATATCTTTGGCAAATTGTAAAATATACACCTAATTATTTGCATTGAAGTGTGTCGATGCGTTAAGATCTTCGATCCCGAGGCCCTTGGGGCTTATGAAAACATGTTACAATGAGATTCACTGTTATTATGATAGGTGCTGGAGTTTTTGTAGAGATTCTTGAACCACTGGACGTTTTGTTAAGATGCTTGTTTCTCTCGATGACGTTGGCCATCTGGATTGGACACCCGCGCTTGACCCCCTCCACATTTTATCCGAAATTATCGAAAATAATTAATTGTGACGTGATTATCACCTTTCCAAATCTTTGGCGAAAAAATCAAAGCCCTTATACAAAAAGGTAGAAATTTAAAGTAAGCTTCATTTTGGTTTAAGTTTTTCACACAGAAAAATAAGTAAATGGCACTTTTTCGTAGAATGAATTTGAAGATTATTAGTTAATAAATAATGTGATATTTTGTTAAAACATTTTACTCAAATCGTCAAATAGGAGATAGCCTCCAATCATGCTTAGGTACCTAATTTTTGGGAGAATAACTTTAAGTATTCTATATTGGTTCTGTTATGAGTTCTAAGGTCGTCTGATCGTAAAATTTGACACCTTTTATTACGTTGAGTAATAAAACTACCTATTTGTCGATTCTTAATAATCGTGGGACTTAACAACCCTAGATACATTAGCTAGAGGAGGGAAACAATATCCTGTTACTTTAACCATGACTGCTTATTTATGATTTAAAAAAATATGCTAGAAAAGTTGTAACGAAAGGTAACAAGGAGGAGGTCCAATCATCACGGAACAAAGAAACCGATGCAATACAATCAATTATGATTTTTAATAGCCACACCCATTCTTCACAACCCTAAGTAGTTAATATTATGAAATATTACCCAGATATCGTATCCACACCACCTCGCTTGAGCTTTGATTTTTTTTTCATAAAATTTCGCTTTTTATTTTGGTGGATTTTATAAAAAAAATATGAATGGGCCCCTCCGCCCCTTTCTCGTTCGAGAGCCGATTGTTTTGTCAGCGCAACACCTGGACGCAAACAAATGCGCGCGCGCATAACGGTCGGTGATTCAAGATGGCGACCGACGACCAGCTTTTGAGTTATTTTTTTATTACAAACAGCTTTCTTTTTCAAAATTAGAAGTCGTTTTTTTTCTTTACGGAGGTAGGTACTATACTTTTTGATACAAATTATATATTGTACAAACCCTTGAAGTATAATTGCGATCGGTAGATATTCCTTCGAAGGTATGCCTTATTTTGTGTTCGTACTTTCTGTTTTAAGTCTTTTCCCACCTAGATATTATTATCAAACAAGGAATTAGTTAAGTATATAAATAATCAGTTTACAAAAGATCTCCCATCAGAATTACAAAATTCCTAATTGGCTAAGAAATTATCAATTCTCATCTTAGATCTGACAGACAACACACGCAATAAACTCCTGACCTCGGTAAAATCTGAATTTACATTTGAGTTATAGGGAGCTTCGTAATTAAGTCGTAAATCAGATGTTTATCACCCCTGGAATTAACGGTATGATACAAAAGGCAAAATATAAGCGGCCCTCCTAGATGAAGAGATGAGTCTTATAATATCCAACATCCAGATGACAACCGATTTTTAATTAAGCAATTATACATGAATACATAGGTATATATGAATATAAATGATTAGTAATTGAAGTACTCAGAGACAGCCTCCGATTAATCAGTTTATGTCAATTTGGTCAGACAACGTCAAAACTGATTGCTCTGGTGCGCCGCTCGGCTCATGTAGACACACCTATTGATTGTTTTTTAAATAGGTAACTGACAAAAAACAAGTAGCAAGTTCACATCGTTCTAGGTATGCTATTGTATTGGTACCACGTGAAAGCAACATTCATTATGTCACGCCCAAACCGTAAATTCGACGTTGAATTTCATTAATTTGCTGTCATTTTCATATAATTTTACCATTTATTTTAAAATTTACAGCTAATTTGTACACGGAACCTTTAACCTTAATCACTATACAATTAGGACACACATTACAAAATTTATTGTCATTCTAATCAACATCAATATTGTGCTATTAATTTCTAGTAGGTATTATCTACGTGCTTGACATTACTCGTATTAATACTAGGCAATACAGAAATGTAAAAAAATATATAATTATTCACTATCCTATTGAAGATAAACATCAAGTAGCTGTTCATTATCGAAGTAAAAATTTCTCGTCTTTTCACAATATAGGTATGAGATTTTCTGAACAGAATGAAAATTTATTCTCACCCAGACAGGTGTTTTAAATTTGCATTAATTCCGTGGTCACATGCATTACTTAGTCAAAAACGACGCGTCACCACTCGTTAAGATATCCGTTAATGTATTCTCCGAACCGAATTATTAATTATAATAGGGTCGTTTTACATAATTTTCTTATTAGAAATGAGTTAAATTATTGCCCGGGCTCTGTGTTTTAGCGGCATCGTAAATTCAACTCTCTTAACGTCAAGTTTGGACGATACGTTTTTAATTAACTCCCGATTCGTTAGTTTGATTAGAATGCGTCCGTAAATCTTTAAACTTTGATTGGTGATTTGACATTACCAGGCAGCACGATAACGATATATAAATTGTTATTCCTCCGTCTTACGGAAGCTGACATCGTAAAACAAGCAATCGACTTAATCAGCTTTCAATTATACTATCACGATTCCGAAATTATATTTCCATATAAACGATAATACGGTGTATATGTTCTTTTTAGTGGGATTAAGCTTGTACATTAAAAACTTGTTTTGTACTAATCAACCTCAAGTGTCTATAAAATAAGTACTAATGATGCTCGTGAATTCACTCGTAGTCATATTTGGCTGTGAGTATAAAGCATAGTCTATAGCATAGCTCGAAGAACTGATGACTGATGGTGCAGAAAGGTTCTTGTGTGGCGACCACGTACTTACCGGAAGACGCAGCGTAGGTACCCCTACAACGTGGACCGACGACCTAGTGAAGGTCGCGGGAAACCACTGGATGTAAGCAGCACAGGACCGGTCGTTGTCGAAAACCTTGGGGGAGGCCTATGTCTAACAGTACACGTATTTTGAAATTAGTTTCCGAAATTTGCCTCTGGTGGGAATCGAAGCCGCAACCACCCGATGCAGTGAGCCGAGCGGCCTACGCTAGAACCACTGCGCCAAGCGGTCATCAAATGATGTGGCAATTGGTAATATCACGAATCAACCTCAGGCGATCAAGGACCCAACGTGCGCTGTTCCAAATATAGAGGTAATACGCCCCCTCACGTACTATTTATATCTGTAGTCTGTACCTACACGTATTACATGATACCTACTTGAAGGTTTATATTGGGAAAGGTCAAGTTGGAAGCGGATACCTGCGAAAGTGGAGGTGAGCGGGCTTTTGATGTTTTTTTGTGTATAAAATATATTTGTGTGTAGAATCTTTAATGAGCTTCTAATTAGGGGGTTATAGTGTATTGTGATGAGAGAGGTCTCTATCAAAAATGATTTCCCAACAGCATTTTATTATTGTCTATAATTTTAATGAAATGTCGTCATAATGCAATATCAGTTATGAAGGTCAGTACGTCTAGATGAGGCGAGCGGTGCGCCCGAACAGTAATTTTATGACATTAATAAGGCTACGTCAAAACTGATTGCTCGGACGCGCCGCTTGCCACATTTAAACGCAGCAATGGATTAATTTTATTGTCCTATTTAAGCAACATCTAACCAATTATATATTCAAAAAATAATTCTTGAAAATGAAAATAAATAAACCTAAAAAAGAGCTTCGCACGTGTTGGCGTTGACGAGTCGAGTGCGATAATAAAGTACAGTAAGTAGTCTAATAACCCTCGGTTTTTGTGGCAACCCCTACGGCTGCTTATTTTTATCTTTCAACACATGTGACGTGGGCTACTGTTAAATTAGCTTTTTATTGTAATGCCTTGATCCCTTAATAAATCCGAACAGACAGCGTACAAGCAGCTTCTTAGTTTCTCATCAAGTAGAAATAAAATGTCGCTTTGGTTTCTTGTCATCATATCTATTGAGTTTAAGACATTCAATTAGTTAATTTGGTGCTTCTTTATTATGTTTTTCTTAAGAGTATGAGTAAAGCTTAGAGACACCAATATTAGCAGTAGGGATGTTTATTATGAGGAGAAACCTTTCCTACTCAACATAAATGATTTTTAGGTTAATATAGGTACTTTATCCAGCATTTATTTATTCCAGTTGTCCTATCTGACTTTTGTTGAGTAAATAAAACTTGTATCAATAACAGAATTTACCGATGTCTTTTGGCAGCGCCTGTTCGTCCACATATTATAAAAGAACTGAATATTATGATAATAAAATTTAAACAATAAGAACAAAATAAAACATTTGCAAATATCTTACTAGGTACCTAAATAATAATTAACAGGTATAAAATACAACGAAATTTAAACACAATGAACGAGCATCGAAGGTACTATCGAAAACAGCGTTCGATAGCCTCAAGCCATTACTTACATCTGTTCGGACACTGGCGATCTTCGGCGACCCTTTCATCTCCGTGACGATAGTAATGTCGTTGGATTCGACAAGTGCACGTGTCTAGTGGGTACTAATTCCTGCCTATCCCTCTCAGAGACCAATCTCGTTATTAAGTTGAGATTATTAAGTGCCTAATCTAATTCGCGCATACTAAAATACTAGAATCGTCAGCTCGGTATTTCGTAAACTCATTTCCTCGTCATGCTAAACCATGTTAATTAAATAAAATCAAGCTATTATTATTTTAATTCCTGAAATATATCGACTCAGCTTTTTAAACTTGAAAATTGCAGTTGACTAAATCGCCGATCGCCGATGCTAAAAGTAGCATGTCTTCTGTGGCCCTAAGAAATAATATCGTTGGTGGTATTTACTTTTTTTATTTATTTGGATATAGGTACTGTTCTGTATTTAAATTTTCTACTCTATGATATCAATCAACACAAGCTTGATCTTGCGCACGCGATGCACCAAAATTTGTTCCGGTGGTACACAAAGGCGTCGACCGGCGCATAACTTACAATATAACCGAAAGCCTTGAAGCGTCCTCTCGCGGCGACAAATAAACGCATTATAATGATTCTTTGTGCTTATTAATTCATATTACACGGCCGTTTAGAACTCTTGACGGGGTGACAAAAGATCTTCTCTGGACGACCACAAAAGTCAATGGATCGCAGCGAACTGAATATAATAAATTACAACGTCTATGCTTTAAGATGTGTATAGATAGCACGTAGATGTATAGGTAAGGTTTTTGTTCCTTTTCCACTCGTACACCGCGTTTATTTGTGTGTCGCAGCAATTTATCTTGCGATACGAGCGCGGTATGAATGAGTTAGCTTATGGTTATCGAGAAGTATGAATTGTCACCGAAGTGTGCGCGTTTTTTATTTAGTAGTCTACCACCGTTAAAAATCTTATTGTATACCTAAGGTGGTAGAGCCAAGCTGTAGCCAATTGACTGCAGCTCATAAACGGGCTGGCTCGACCGGGGTAGTACCACCCTCTCACAGAAGATCGGCGTAAAGCAGCTATTACAGCTGCGTTTCGTACGATGAGTGTGAGAGCCGTAAGCCCACCCCCCTCCCCCTCCCTCCATCCCACTCCCCTTCAGGTCGGCAATGTGCGAGCAATACCTTTGGTATTGTAAGCATCTATAGGCTACGGTAACTGCTTAACATCAGGCGGGCCGTACGCTTTTTTGCCACTGCAGTCCTATAAAAAAAAAAAAAAAAAAAAAAAAAACCTTTGATGAAATATGTACTAACTGGAGATACGTTATAGGCAGTGTCACGTTAAAACATGATAAACCCGAACTCAGTCTCAAAACGCGCAACGAATCAAAGTTCGAAACGAAGCGTTGGGAACGTATTTGATATGTGTCCAGGCGGCCGCATTTTGAACACCATTTATCTCGAAGGTAACCCGTCTATATAATTTAAAGATCATTGGTAATTACTATAGAATCTATGTACCCACACTTAGTTGATCTAACAACCTCAGCAATCAGCCATATAAAACACATGAGGATAATATTGTGCCTATACCATATTATTCATTCCCAAGAACTCGCGCTGTCAAACCTATTTATTTTTCATACAAAATTGGTACTGATCAGAATACATTCTTTGCGTAACATCTTCAAAGATATCACTCACAAATCAAACTAAGCAAAATTCCGATCACGAGTCGCGAATTTTCGTGTACTTCAATAGCTCACATCAAAGTTTCTTCATGTCTCCTCTACCCTCGTCAATTGTCTATTCTGTGCCATATCTTTCCTCTTACTTATAGAATTCTGAGCGTGTATTGCCAGCATTTTTGATGAGCGTGAAATTTCAAAGGAAAATGGTAATCTAGGGTCAAACTCATATTTTCTATGGCTATATGCCGTATGGCTCGAGCATATTTTGAATTGATTTTTAAACCGACTTCAAAAAAGGAGGAGGTATATATATTCGACCGTATATATATATATGATATATATATATATAGATATATATTTTATGTGTGTTCGTCGTTTATGAACCGATTTTGATGAATCTTTTTTTGTTAGAAAGGAGATATTCCAGCGGTGGTACCATGATAAGGAAACCAGGATCTGATGATGGCATCCCGGAGAAATCGAGGGGAACCTTCGAAAATCGTAGGGGCGACTAGTGCGTTTGTAATTTTTTTCATTAACTATTTTAAAGCACTACTATTTTATGAAGGTCTTGAGTCGATCTGATGATGGAGCCGAAAGACAGTCGAGGGAACTCCTCAACGATTTACAGCAATTACCTGGTGTTTGGGCTTGATTAATTTGTATTGATGAGAACTTTACACCTAGATGGGTTGTGACTGTCATTAGGGGTCTGATGATGAAGACGTAGGACAGTCAAGTGAACTCCTCAACGATTTACAGCAATTACCTGGTGTTTGGGCTTGATTAATTTGTATTGATGAGAACTTTACACCTAGATGGGTTGTGACTGTAATTAGGGGTCTGATGATGAAGACGTAGGACAGTCAAGGGAACTCCTCAACGTTTTATAGTAGCTACCTTGTGTTTGGACTTAATGCATTTCTATTGATGAGAACTTTGCACCCATATCGTTTATAAGTGCCATTACAGGTCTGATGATGGAGACCATAGACAGTCGGGGGAATTCTTCAACGATTTACAGCAGTTACATTTTGTTGGGCTTACTTAATAAGGTTCAATATGCCAAAATGTTCATTGGTATGGCGCCACTAAAAATCGTGAAATAAAAATATTTTTATAAAAAAAAACCGACTTCAAAAAAACCTGATGCACTAAAAAGCCTGAAATAATATTTCTATTACCACCTCTGCCGGTGATGGTGTGTTATCGAGTATTTGAAGTCGGTGCCAATCTTGGTATGCCAAGTCTACCTACTATAAAAGTAAGAAGATAGATTGGCACCGACCCCAAATACTCGATAACACACCATCACGTCTGGTTTTCCCGAAGGGGTAGGCAGAGGTGGTAATAGAAATATTATTTCAGGCTTTTTAGTGCATCAGGTTTTTTTGAAGTCGGTTTTTTTTTATTATTTAGGCGTTAAACACATACTAATAAAATATGACAATGTGTTGTTTATTTTTATATACTTACTCATAAGTATATAGCTGGTAGCCCACACATGTACTTAACAAAAAATTGGTAAGAAACTAAAACTTGATTGGATGAACTAAAGTTAATAAAGAAAAGTCTAACCCACAAATTCATAGAAAGTTATGATAGACTTACGCTTGCATTCAAATCACTCTTGTTTCTGATATGCCTATAAATAAATCAATATTATTAGGAATATGCTTCTGAAAAGCATTTTAGACTAATAACGTAGATTCAGAAAAAGTTTAATAAAAACTGGAAAGACGTCTGAGACCGTTTTATTTCAATCGTAAACGTCACATGTACAATATTAGTTCCAAATAGTAAATCTGCCAATAAACAGGTTTTGGTTACCAATCTGATTTATTGGCCCGTAAATATTGCGTTTTGACATGTTACTAAATCGAATATACTGAGAAAAAAGTTTACCTCATAAATGACTTCACATCATATGATTAGATTCCACTAACATTTTCAATATGGCTGAGGCTTATAAAATGAGCGTATATTTTGGAGAAGTTTTATATCTAACTTAGGACAGGGATGCACTGGTAAGGCGATTGTCACGGACTAGCCGCGCGACAACTATCAAACCCATATAAACATATGGCGGTGGCTGCATCAAGTAAGCAAAATTTTGTATAAAAATCGTCGTCGCGTCGCAACTGTTTGGCCACGGCCTTAAGGTCTTATGTAAAGCGACATGTTGCTGACCGCACCATGGTGTTCTATCTAAAATGATTTATTTTATTGAACACTTACTGAGCTAACCACTTAAAGATTTATTAAGTGTTTCAGAGCAAAGACGCTTCATACATAACTGATGTATTTTCCAGACTTAATATTCTAAGCAGGCCTCAATTTTTTACTCTTGCGTCTCTACAATAAAAGGGCACGACGTAGCTTTCATACTACGTGTGCCCTTTGTCTCTGTGTCTAAGTAATTCAACAATGGTAACGTATTTGTCAAAGCCAGAGTGAAGCTCTTAGAACACATTGGAACAGGTACCGCTCTCTTTACTTTTATTTGAGTCACATTTCGTATTCAAAAATGCATTCGTTAAGACAAATATGGTATACAAAAAGATTTTGGTCGCATTCTTTTTATGAAGTAGTTTGAAATTATTTCCGAAATAAGCATTGATGATTTTAGATTTTTAATTTAATCGAGATGGAACTTATAAATGCGAAAGTAACTTTGTCTGTATGTTACGTTTTCAAGACCAAACCGCTAAAACAATTTTGATTAATTTTGGTATAGAGCTAGATACGATTTTGGAGAAAATAAAACTTGAAGGGGGTGAAATATCGTAAAGAACACATGTTTTCAAAGACCTGTAAAGTTCTCCAGCCCACACTAGAGCAGCAAGGTCGCTCGCATTTAGGGGGAATACCTATGCATTACATGAGACCAAAATACGCCTACCCCTTCGTAGAATATAGACGTGATGGTGTATAATTGGCTCTAACTCAAGAAATTATGATTTATTAAAATGTTTATCAGTTCAAGCTTCACACGATACGGCCGTCACATAATTTTTACTCGTCAAAACAATAAAGTGACCTATTTATTGGTGGAAAGATAACACAAATATTTCAGGTCATTAACACTTGACGATAAGCGTGTATAATAGTTTTGCTCCTATCTAAATGTTAAGATTTCGTGAGAGGAACACGTTAACTTATGAATATTCATAACATAAACTCGTGTTCAGCTACCTTTACGCTCAAAGATTTCATCGTCAAAATAATAAGCCCTCCTAGGCAAGATAACCGCCTAAAAGCGTTACTTCAAATAATTTCAGTAAAAA
The DNA here is from genome assembly GCA_947859195.1 of Drymonia ruficornis. Classification (NCBI taxonomy): domain Eukaryota; kingdom Metazoa; phylum Arthropoda; class Insecta; order Lepidoptera; family Notodontidae; genus Drymonia; species Drymonia ruficornis. The sequence continues at coordinate 8,050,336 of OX401915.1, read as the reverse complement.
TAATATCCATTCTATGCTTGCAATATATTTTAGCCTATAATAATAATAATAATAATATAATAATAATATCCTGGGACATTTTTTACACACGGCTACCTGATCCCAAACTAAGCAGATCTTGTACTATGGAAACCAGATAACTGATATTACTACATATACTACTTTTTTATTTGTAAATACATACTTAATATACATATACACCCAGACTCCGGACATACAGACATGTTCATGCACACAAATGCATGTCACGGATAGGAATCGAACCTACGACCTGCAGCGTGAAAGTCGCCTCCGCGCCAACCACGCTAACGGGCCCGTCAATAATAATATATTGGTTTAATAATAATAGATATATTGGTTTAAAAAAACAAATTAATATAATTCCTATGCAATTTATGATCGATTTCTAGCTTGAGTGCAGATTTATGAACGGCGATTTTTAACGAATACTTACAACATTGTTGTTTCTCTCGTATGATTAACGGATTTAAAAACAAATAATTATTTTTTAATAAATTTTAGTTCAATAGGTAGTACCCAAGATGTTCATGTTTAGTACACCTAAGCACCTAATTCAAGCATAAATACTCGTATTTTCTGTTTACTTTCCAAAGTGGTTCTAAGTTACGTATCTGTAAATTTTGACCTTATCTGTATTCTCGACCCTGCTCACCTACCTATCTAAATCACTGAAGTATCACCCTTCAAGCACATTGGAACAGTAGCCGTGACACCTCGCTATCGAACCGGTCCCAACGAATTTGATAAAATACAAGAACATACATCACCGCACGAGTTACGATCACAATATTTCTCATCGTAATCTCTGTGATCACGGATACTCTAGTACAGGCGTGGCGTAACATTAATCAAAAATTTTCGGATAAGAAACCCAACTAGACGTACACGGTGGTATTTCTAAGATCCACTAATAAAATGATGTACGACTATATCAGGTTGTTAGTCATTACCATAACATGACAAGTCCATTAAGGCATGGACACACGTATGGTATAACTAGGTAAAACGTATTTCTATGTAATATTATTCATGACGTCATCGTGGGTTAGACTGCGGCTGCGTAAACGCAGAGTCATCGTTTGAAAATTTGTTATACTTGAAGCGCTTGGCTGAATTTCGATTCGGTGATAAGACTCGTAATAACATTGTTATTCATTTAGATACGTGTCAAATAATACTGCCCCCTTCCATCACCTGAATCACTTTTATATTAGGTATATCAGCTATATTAGCTAAATATACTAGCTGCTATATTAGCTAGATATATTGGGGTAGCGATTCATTTTAGGTCTGCGACTAATCGCAATAGAAGTACAATTCGTTATAGAATGATGCAAGTCAAAGGACAAAAAATTACTAAAGAAGTCAAAGGATATTTAAAAATACCGAGAAGCTACACATGTACGTTTATAATAATAGGTGTTATGTGAATTATAATAAACTTTATGTGAATTCACGATAGATAATAAATAACAAATTAACGCTGATTGGTTTTTATGTCGCCATATTTTATTTTCTAATTTCTATTTTACATCAACTTTAAAATTATGGTCAATTTACAACCCACGCATTGGCAATTTTAGCAAGAATTATTATAAAGTTATTTTTATGCCAGTTTCAGAATGATATCATTCTTGCGATAGTCCAAAAAAGCTTACTTACCATGGATTGCCAAAAAAAGATACTACCGGATTTAAAATTATTTTAACTAAATCATTCAATAGGGTGGTCCGTTTTTGTTAGAATGAATTTTAAATTAGTTCTAATCTGGAAACAACAAGAAATTGATCCGCAATTACACGCTTACCGATACTATAAAGAAAAAGTCATTTCCTCCGTTTCAAGTTCGTCGCTACCGTATCTAACATGTATTAAGGTTTTTACTTTTTACACTGTGCAAGAAACATAGGGAAAAAATATTGAAGATTATCCTTAAAGCTTATCATAGACGGATGACTGAGAGTTTTATTATAGGGCCAAAGAATATATGACTTCCCACAGTAAAATCCCTCCCTCTGTCCGATTCCCCTTCTGGGGCCCTACCACCACCTCTTATAGCAGTATTATTTTAACCTTACAGCGACTTTTTGTGCAATGACGTACCTTATTGTCATGACAATAAGAAACGTCATTCGCTGTAAAGTTAAAATAATACTGCTATAAGAGGCGGTGGTATAGGCCCAGGTCAGCAACGTGCGAGCGATGCTTTTGGTATTACAAGTATCTATAGGCTACCGTGACTGCTTAACATCAGGCGGGACGTACGCTTGTTCGCCACCTTAGTCACATAAAAAATCGGCCAAGTGCGTGTCGGACTCGCACTTAAAGGGTACCGTACCACCGTGGAATATAATCAATCATCCCCAAAATGGTGATATTTAGAGTCACACGTTGAAGTCTTTTGTATGGAAACCGACCATAAGATAAATAAGTTAAAAATATTAAGTTTTTTGTATGGGGACCCCCTTTATTTTTAAGTTTTACTTTATTTTTCGTATTTGTTGTTGTAGCGGCAACAGAAATACACATTCTGTTAAAATTTCAAGTCTCTACCTATTACGGTTCGTGAGGTACAGCCCGCTGACAGACAGACAGACAGACGGACGGACAGACAGACGGACGGACGGACAGCGTAGGCTTAGTAATAGGGTCCCGTTGGCATCCTTTGGGTATGGAACCCTAAAAATGAAAAAGTAGCAAGAAAATATCTCAAAAAATCTCAGATTTATTAAGTACCTACATATCTATATCTAAAAAATATGTCGTCTGCATTATGTCTAAAAGCTAGAATAGATAGTGATTTTATAGAGACTAGAAAATTCAATTTACTATCTTTTAAAGGACACATTTCATGCGAATATTCAAGGGGCATCTCATCTCGCCAACTTCGTTCATTTATCGTCTTTTTTCGCGAACGATAAAAGTAAATTGAATCATTTGTAACCTGAAAACTTTTAGAGGTAGGGACAGAAGATTTTTATGAAAAAAAAAACTCCTCCGTACTAAGTAGGTATGTTGTAACAAATTCTGCTCAAAAGGGGGAAGCAATACTTATAAACTTCTATCTTTACTACATCATATTTAAATAAACCCTATGTTACTATACTTTGTCTATGACTCAGCGTAACTAGCTCTGTCAGCTCGGCTTACTCCACAAGGAAAAACGGGAGAGCGATAACATCGTGGAAAGTGTGCCTAAACGCTAAGCTGACGCGTCAACAATCATGGCTAATAGCAACATTGTGGCAAACGTAATTTTAAATTATCCTCTTTATTGCTCATATAATCCATGGAGCGCGAATCTACCGCCCGTATATTAGCTCTGCCGCGGATCCTAAAGAGCCGCAACGCGAAACCGTATATCTCTTTTAAGGACGAGTTTTTTGCCGTTTGTTTTTACGCAATAACATCACATTACGTGTTATCTCGCGGCCGGTTCACGCACCAGCTTCACTCATTTATTGTATTATTAATTTAGTGGGAGGAGCCATCACCCGCCACCGGCCTTCCCACTTCGCGATGCGTACTCGGTCGCATGAACAAGACGGCGATACCGCAATGAACCATAAACAAAAAGAACGAAAGAGACCCTTCATTTAAATTTTTACTAGGATAGAAAAATAGGGGTCGATCGATGGCTTCCCTTCATTAATAAGCTATTAGATTACGTGATGTCGCATCAGCCGATTGGTACGATGGGGAATCCTAATAAACGCTCCCCCCACTTCCACTTCGATGGTTGATCGAGATTCAAAAGAAGCCCCGCTTTGAACACGCGCGAAACAAAACCGACGCTCCGAAAAGACCCCGCTCTAATTCTCTTTACCATCTCCAATTTCAATTGCTCCTTCAGAAATTTGAATGTAGGGAGGGACAAAGTTTTGTCACGTAGGGTCGCCGGTATAGAAATCTCTACATACAATGCCGGTTCGGCCTCATAGGTACCCCATTAACGAGAGTACCCGAGAGACAAGGCCGATATCACATCTAAGATCAGATTGACAATAGTAAAGAAAAATAAAGCTAGTTTTACGAGCCGCTCCGTTATTAAACATTTTATAAAATACGTTTTCTGTTGTGACCGTTTTTTACCGCTGCTATTCAGCCAGGAGCCTATATAGGTCCAAACCCTTTAGTTGGAGCACGCACACAAGTAAACAACTAAAGTTTTTGTCACCAGATGGGCCGGTGTGTGTTTTGTGGATATTTTTGTCCCCTTTACTGCTGCTTTTTGATACCGATCATTTTTTGTGCGCCCATTATTACCGGGCATTGTGCGAAGGTTTAGTTCGGATAAGATCTCTGATATGTCACCGAAGTCTCTACTGATTTTTTTCATTTATCAAAAGGAGTAACCTTTTTAGTAGATTACAAAAAAAACGTGAGAAACATTTGGTATATATTAACGTGCAACGTGTTCGAAAGATCAATAAAAATAAATAAATCAAACCATCACTTTATTGGACGAATTCAAGTGCTGAACTGATCAAAAAGACAAACGTCTGATTTCAACAAATTGGCGTCCCTCGGAAGAGTCATTCCCTCGATATTGCAAGAGTCACATCGACCATCAATCACTTTAGACTACGCCACAAATTGAGCCATCTTTACGGACAACTGTAAAATTGCATATTCAACTCGACGTTAAGATAAATTCAGAGTAGGTGGCGCAGAAACATTTTGCAACAGCAATCTTTTACATACATCTTGAAACTTCTCATCGGTAGAATAAAAATTGCGATATTCAAGACAAAAGATAGGTACTCAATATCGATACCACGAGAGCGTTTGCACTAAAAAGCGAGTCCTGAGAGAAATAATAAAAGGCAACTGGACGAACGTTTTGTGACTACAGTATTTCTGAGATCTTTTATTTGAAAGGTATCAAAAATCGCTGAGTTGTCAGAACAATGGACTGGGACTAATACTATGTACTCATCCTACCAAGGCTCGGATTTTATTTGACAGATTCGCCGATCGATGGTTTGTAATGATAACATTATCGTAAATTTTATTCAATGCCACTCACATTACATTCGATGCGAGCGTCGGTATATTAGTTTTTATCTTATAGCTTCATAAAAATGATATTGTACTTACGTTACTTATTATTTTATGATCTCTTGAGTATATTCTTTTATGCGATAATTTTAAGAGAACTTAACCGCTACAGTGGCTAATAAAAGTATTAAAAACAGTAAAAAATGGTACACCTACGTTTGGCAGTGTCCTACTGAATTCTATCGCATCAGTTGCCGAAGCTCATACAACATTCAAGTGATACCTTGTTTCTCCTGTATTTCAATGATAGGGAGAAATACCCGACTTTCTTATTGAATAGTGTTATCTGCCCACTGGGGAAATGTTGTAATTCGATGTAATTTACTTTGGAGAGCGGCTACTGTCTGTTGAGTCTTCAATGTCTTGAGTGCTACCAAGGACCATTTTGTATCCGATTACACGTCTGCGAAGGTTGGTTATTTGTTTGTCGTAACGTCCCTGGCTTTATTTACTCACTGCTGTGGTTTCCCTTTAGTGGCTTGGGAATCTCAAATGACTAAATACAGAAGTACGGCAAACAAGAATTTGTCTGTTGATTCTTGAAGGTTGAATATGAAATCAACTTGTTTAAAGTCGATGGTTGAAAAGTTGCACTTGTTAAAGCATCTAATAGAATCAACCGTTATTTATGTGAGATGAAATTGAAGAATGCAGACAGAGTAAACTAGTATAGTAAAAAATACATCCTCCTATCTTAAACAATAGAATACGGATTGCCACAAAGTGAGTTTTCAAATACAATTTGGGTATAAATGAAGGCACAGCTAAGACTAGTTTTAAGTATAGCACAACATAAAATAGAAAGGCGATATATCACTCAATATACGCCATGCATGAACCCGGTGTATATTTATTATAGTCATATGGTAATATTGAACTCCTGTATTGTTTTTTTAAGCACGACTTTGACACCGGGATTTTATTGAAAACTGATGTTATGGGCCTCGTAAAACCAGGCATCCAAGGCGGCCGAGATAAACATGGAACATCACCATGCGTTGTTGGATTTCGGTAATGGAAATTTTATAGGGCAATTTTCTCTTTATAATATTGTCGTTATTTTAAGAATGTTCCGAGCGAGTTATAAATACTAGTGATGCTACATCATTCAAGAACAATTCTCTAAGATTTTGTTAAACTATTAAAGATCCATTGTTTTGATTCCTTCATTGTTCTCCATCACAATTTCTGGTTCTGCCAAGTTGTTACTTTAGTACAATTATTTCAGTGGGATCGTTGAAGTTTATCTCGCCTTTCCTTGAATCTTATCACATCAATGGTTGGCAAAATTTTTGGTAACATCTGTCGACCGCGCCTGTAGATTGTGCAAAATTTAATCCCCGTTGCAGTGCCATATTGAATTTCTTTTGCGCTCGATTGAAAGTGTTTTTTTAGTGTCCCAGTCGACTGTCGCCTTAGTTTCCTTTAGATCTCGAATTACACGGTAGCCTCTTTGTAGTGTTGTAACTTTAGAGCCGATGTTAGGTGCCATTTGTTCATATCGGTTTACTTCGATTTTTTTCTTTAGTTTTCGAATATGCTACTTAGTAATTGTTGGTGGGAGGATCTCCGGGCGTGTTTAAGTCAAGTTTATGGTGTCTCAAGTCAAGGAGCTATAAATTTTGGTAACTGGGACGTAACTTTGTGTAGAGAACGCCTTTTGTCTTTTTATTCTTTAAGAATGTTGCAACCATTAAACTTTGATATACTATGTAATAAATTTACTGCATCGTATCGGAATTGGTTTGTAATTTTAAAATTATAGTCATACCTATAAAACCCTTATTCACTACTATTCTCATCCTTCCCGTGCAGTCTAAAGGAAATAATCAGTCTATAGTTCGCAGTCCAAACAAAATAAAGATCAAATCAACGCTAAATTAACTTTCGAAAATTCGGCTCAAATAACGATCGCTCCTGTAGGTAAGACAGCTGATGCATTCAGAAACAATATTTGAACGGCGATACACAATAAAAGATTGTAAACACGGTGAGCAATTACTACCGCCGTAACATGTTTGCTTAGGACTAAGGATTGGAGTGTCTTCGGGCGTGCCGATATATTTGAAGTATTTCTTAAGAGGAAGTCGTTGCGCTCATTGGAGACGGTAGTCGGAGTAATCTACCGGCTTTAAGTCATGTTTCAGTTTGTTCTTTAGTTAATAGAAAGCGAAAAAAGTAAATTTATATCTTACCTGTAGCTATATTAATCATCTTCGAAAAGATTAAAGAAGTGAAGTGGACATAACCCCTAAAAATATATTGCAGTGGAGTGCTTCGGTATTAACTAACCTGTTAAAAATCTGGTCGGCGGACCAATTCAGATTTTGAAATATTCTAGGGGTTCAATCGCCCGAATGGTTTGGGATTGGACCAGTTAATACTTATGATACAAGAAAATATGTATACCAGAACAGAACACCTAAAGGGAACATGAAAATTACACGTTACGTCCAATAAGTCTCCGAATACTTCCGAAAAATACCAGATATAATTATTATACCACATTCGATGTCGCATTGTACAGCTTCAGCTCGTGTCTTCTACACGCCTACTGCGCGTCTGTGTAAATAAAGGTGGTTATTGATGTGAGACAATAACGTATCGAAACAATCGTAGGATATAATGTGTTTGATTTATTAAGCGGTGCTCCCGGCTCCCAATAGATAGGTATCGTATGGAATACCGTTCCGAATTGATGGGCGTATATTGTTATTGTTTTAGAATTTATTTATGATACGCACATGTAGTGTAGACCGTTCATTTTATATATTCAAAAGAGTTAATTCTTTTGTTTCATGCAACATAAAAAGTATATCCTACTTTCATTTTAATTTCAACGCTAAGAACGAGCTTTGAGATTTTAATATTTGTTTTGTTTTATAATTTTTGATAATAAAAATATAGCATTATTACATAGGCTAGTAAAGGAATTGTATTAGTAACGTGAGCAACTTGAACCAATATCTTCTCGCAAAAAGGCGCTGCAAATGAGGGGAAGAGGAAACAAAAGAATATTAAAACTTTTTTATTCGATCTCAGTCGCGTTGCCGCGCAATCCTTTTACTGTCTCTAACTTTCTTTAATATAACTAGCGATCTACTTGGTGGTATAGAGAAGACGAAGAAAATATAACTGGATACTGAAAATTAGACAAGGTTAAGGTTACTAAACAGATCATCACTGTTCGACGTTCCGCATGTTATCAGATAGGTATACAAATATTCTAAAATTTTCATTAGTTACTAAGGTCACTTTTTCTGTGTGTATATTCTATACTATTTAAAAATATAAAACAACATAAAATAAAACATATTTTTTATGTTCCTCAAAAAATAACCCAGTTACAATTTGATCCAACAATCCATGAAATAACGAACAAACCGACAAGACGTCTCCGAGACATCGGTACACATCCATTATGCTATGTCATAGTCATTTTTGCGTTTTCATTTCGCAAAATTGGTCCCAAGGAAATCGAGTTTGCGTCTGTGCCCGCAATCCGCATCTGTACGAAATAGCTCGATAGTACCGAAACAGGAGACAACAGATTGAAACACGCCTCTCAAACCAGAAGGCTGTAAGTACCAGCAAATTTCGAGCCTTATTATCGCACGAAAATCATTCTTAACAATACAATGTAGAGACGATTTTGGCGTGGACGCGGTATATTCGTTAACAAAAGTAGACAAAATGCAATCTGCGAGTATTCTGGTAGAAGGTACCTATACGCCAGATGTTGCGGTCCGCGAATTTCTACGTAACTAAAAGCTTCGTTCGGAGTTAAGGGGTGTTATGCGCTGTATATAAATGTGTGTTTAGATTATTATGAGAAGGGTTGTAATGCTAAACTTTCTACCTGTTATACCTACTGTAGCTCTACCATGAAATTTACGCGTGCTTTACCGTCGCTTGTCACTACCGTTTACACACAATATTTGTATGGCAAGTTAACTAAGTGCTGTAAATATTATTTATTAGAACCATTTATTACCATTGAAATAACGCTGTTGTCGAAAACCTCCAGGATACTTTTGGGAGATATTTTTAGATAAGTACCTATCTGGTATTTTATAAGCGCGTATGTTAGCCAAGGCAAGGCAAGCAAAGACAAGAGACCAAAATGTAGTAAAAATTCGTCACGCGGCTCGGCTCGCGCACATACGTACCGTTATTAGGCGACTCTACATTCGTCAGAGTTCGGGCTCGCCTAGACTCTACTAACATGTAGAAGCACTATTAAAAGTGAAAATTGTCACTATACCGGCATTGTGTACTATTATCTCGCGTTTTTTACCGTTTTCTAACTTTTTATTATTTTCTTTTCATGTCCAACGCGAACGCCGCTCTGAAAATGAAAACAGGTCAGTAAAACATTTTCCATTCATAGTGTACTGAAGGTATTTTTAGAGTTTCGAGGAAATATTTCGCTTCAATTTTCTTTTTTCCGTATTTTTAATTTGCTTTAAATATTCGTTCGTTTGTTGATCCGTTCAGACACGGCCTGAATTCGCTCCTGATTGCGTTACAACCCTGGAGATAAGATCTATAAGTGTAAAGTCTAATTATTACTCTCATATACATATTTCAACAGTGTAGGAAACGATTTATACACAAACTGTTGTTGGAAAATCAACTAAAGTAAAGTGAACCTAGACAGTCATTTTGTTTAGGAGGGAGTCCTGCGCATACTGTTGTAAACGCCGGTAGTGAATAACCGCTATATTTGAACGGAGTTTTATAATTCACAGTATTTATTCCTGCTACGTTTTTATTAATTTTGCTAATCCATCACCCTCGTTATAGCCTTCGAGGATTTATTTTTATGTTCTCTTAATTTGTTAGTTTCGTCGAATTTTTCACAAAATTGGTTTGTAAGAAGTAATACGTATTTATTTGACGTTATTTTTTTAAGTTGTAGAATTAAGCCAGGTTAATTTATTATTAAAAGTGTTGGTTCCTTTTTGCGATTAAAGTGCAGATTTTGATTAAATACTCTACCTATGTCTACTATTTTGCATATCCATAATGCAACAATTTCCATACATATTATTATTTCTTATTGTTTTAAACAATACCTTTCAAATTCAAATATACTAATAAAACCCCATAATGACACGCAATCAAATCCCATAACCACTATATTCATTACACGGGAAATTCTATGAGCAAATTACTTCGATATTCTTATTCCCTATGTCCCTTTGTAAACCAATGGTATTGTCATATAACAAAACCAACGTACCCAGGTACCAAACCCACCAATTACTGGGTATTGTCAAAAAAATCTCGGAGACATTTTTGAACATGTCATTCACATAACCACCTACCTTACTGCCGGTGTCAAACAACTTTATCGTTCGAATTTCACCTTTAACACTTTATAATAGAAGGAATTGTGTTAGGATCCAACGGAAAACGTATCTTTGTGGGACACTCAAAAACTTTTGTGCGAGAGTCCTCTAGTCTGTCACATATCCTTACTATTGTGTTTTGCGCTTCAATAGCTTTGAATCTATGGTTTTTTTTAAATGTTCCATATCAAAGAGTTTAGTTCACCTGCTTTATATCCAGTAGCGTTTACCTAGGATTGAAAATATAAAATAGTACCGGAAATTATTTTGGAACTTAATAATTTTTGGATTGCTCACTCACATCTATAGTAAATAGATTACTATAAGAAAGATGTTATGTGAGGCTAACGAGAAAGAGGACAACACATCAAGACAAGACTTCAAAAAAATTGGCAAAATTTTTAGGACTTAAGAAGAAAACAATATTTTCTTGGTTATTAGAAGAAGAAGAAAGACGAAATTATTTTATTCAAATCTAAAATGGTAATATTCAAATACCTATATTCAAAGGAAGAGTAAAACAAGATAGCAAGGATATGTGACAGACTAGAGGACTTACGTATAAAGAAAAAAAACTACTATAGCAAAACTTATTAAAGTCCTAAATCAAATATAGGTACTTGGGACCCAGACGTCTGATGAGGGTTAGTAAGTTCACAGCTTCGTTACATCCAAGGGTAGGCGTTGTTTACTATCTGATATCGAGCATTGATTAAACCCAGCAAATTGATGGTTCACATTCTAGACAATCTTTAATTTGGAAGCAACACGGACCTTTATCAAAACTGTTGGTAGATCGGGGCAAATTTGAGTATAGAGACCCATCATTTGTTAGAGAGCATGTAATTTGATGGTAAATAGATGTGTCCATATGGCGCGCATGCCTCACCCGAGCACTCATATTATGACATTACGTCTATGCGTTCCGACGTCAAAAGTGAGTGCTCGCGCGAGGCATGCGCCTGATGAAGACGCCGCCAATGGTTTACGCGTAATACGACATTAAGGGTGAATTTTGGATTAAAACATAATAAATACCGCCCGTCTAACACACTAACTGCATGGTTCCAAATTAAGCAACACTCGTTTGTAACTTTAGGTATGGTTAGAATATTCTCAGTTTTTCAAATCGCATGCACACTCTTATTTTGCATCAAATCCATTGTTTCTTAGTCTAAACAATATTTAAATATGTTGTTAATATTTGGTATTAATATTCAGCAACATTTGCAAAATGAAGAGCTTATTACTGATCTGAAAAATTGAGAATGTTCAGCGGCTTATGTGTGACTACAATGTATTGGAACAATCCCAGTGACACCGGCCAGGGCAAATTACGAAAAAGCCATTTCCGAAATTCGCCCCGACGCGCGACGGGAATTGGATCCGCAACAGTGCAGTGAGCCGAACGACCTACGCTCAAACCACCAACCACCTACGCTCAAACGATCGTCAATTATTTTCATGTTAATTAACCCGCAAAATATCGGTTTGTTTTTATAATCCTGCGTAGGTGCCCGTGACACGCGATCGGTGAGCAATTTTGGCCTTCATAGCCAGCTGTAATCACAGAAGAGCTAGACAAGTGGGTGACGTCTACAAGCTTTCATTCAAATCGCTACGCTTCATCTATGGAAATGACATAAGTCACGTGATCTCAAGCGTGATCTTCATAGCGACTTGTTGTTGATTTACATAGCGACGTTTGACATTTCCATACATTGTGAAGTTTATTCTATTCTATTCGATTAGCGTTCATGCCACTTGGCTAGCTCTTCTGATCTGATCTGATATGATCGGAAGTGTCAGTCAGAGATGGGTGACCATTTAGTGGCATTTCGCAGTGAACGTCTTCGTGCTTCGAAGGGCACGTAAAAAGTCGGTCCCGGTTACTAATATTTAAACAGCCGTCGCAACGCTTAAACCAGTTTGGCCACCAAACGTTCGATAAGAAGACGAGCGTTTAAGAGCTAGTTTCAGTGTTCAGAAATAGTTATTGCTACTTTCCTAGAAAAGCCGCGGCAGTATCGATACCAAGTAACCTAGAATCTCATAAAAGTAAAACATTTTTAAACGTATTCCCACAAGAATTGGCATCGTAAAGTAACCCTAGTGCTACTATAAACATTACCATTACATTTTACTTTTATACCATCTTATAAAAGTGGAACATTTTTAATAGAAGGTATCTAGTACAATGGAGAAAAGAACACTGCAGTGAAAAAAACTATTTTCTTTCATTCCCAGCGAGAGACAAAGAAAAAGTAAGCAGTTAAAGTGATCATTTGTCCCCCGCGGTCATTTGCCATTACCATTCCTTTTAAGAATACACTTTGCGCAAACTGTAGGAAGCGCAACGTACAATTTGGAATGAGAAAATTATCTAACTCCTCTGTAATTACGCCTTGATTAACATCACTAATCATTTTGTTTGCTCTGTGAGTACGAATCGACGATTCGACGAAGAAACGAATTATACAGTGTTAACCTTTATTTAATTTATGCAAATTATTAAGTGTAGCGCGCACTTAATGTTTTATTGCGAAATGAAAATTAATCTCTCGTTAATACATAGTATTTCAACTACTTTGTTGGAAAAACTAGCAGTTATTGTAAACAGTAATGAAGGTAAGTACCTAGATAATTTCTTACTCATCTTCTCCGGTGCAATAAACAAGTGTCAAAGAAACTAGTATCCCTACCGACCTTGTTAAGAAATTGCCAGAATAATTCCGGAAACTGTTACGTTATCTTGAAGACTTTAAGTCCCAATGGAAAGGTTAATCTTTATCCATAGAACTCTACATAATAATAACAATAATCGTTGATACCTCCAATGTAGATTACTTTTACCATTAAGAATATGGCACTATTCACACGGTACCTATAAACCGAGGAAAATGATAGTGATGTAAAACGAGTTTAGTATGAAGACATTACCAAGAAAGAGGGAGACAGGACTGTCCAAAATAGTATGCCGTACTCAACCGTTCGCGGAAAATAATATTGAAAACATGTTGGTGTTGCCAATATGGCTCATCTTCTAGTGAATAATACGCATCAAAATACCTTTACTCAAAAATGCTTATATTGTTGTCATTATTTTGCAAATTTTCTTCTAGCAAAGTCGACGTTGCTGCGCTGCAAATAAAGGCGCCATCAAATTTGTATGAGATTTCATATCGTATTGAGGAGCTCCTCGCTGGCCAGCCGCCGCGCCCCCGCGCACGTTTCGGCGCCATCAAAAAAATAGCGGACGGGATTTTGCCACCCGCAAATTTTTTGATGGTGCACCAGCGCGGGGTCTTTCACAGCGAGGGGCTCCTCACTCTGCCCCGCGCCCCGGCACAAACAGTCGTGTTTTTAAATTAAGATGAGATGACATCATGATTATGTGATGACATGTAAGGTAATTTTTGAGTAAAGCCTTGGTCCGCAATGACTGTACTGCTGTCCACGCTGTTGATGGCCTCAAGCAAAGCTTAGCTACGCTCTCGGCCTTCGAGCTTAGCCATCATTGCAGCCCTTGCTGGCCGCGCTATAAAGGCCTCGACCTTCGGTCTCGGCCTTTATTTCAGCTTGTCCATCAAGGGCTGCAATGCTGACCGCGCTGTGGAGGCCTCAAGCTGCGCTGCGCTGCGCTCCGGCCATCAACACCGCTGCCAGCAATACACTCATTACAGACCGCGGCAGTAATGTACTATTAAGTTTATTGTTGAATTGCGAGTGCGATAACAGATGTGTGAATTTCGCTGCATGTCTAGTGGTGCGCTGAGCACAAGTCTGGTGATTGCTATGTTAGGTGGTACCACATCTGCTAAAATAATACATCAATGACTATCACAATAATAATTTCTCAGAGTGATAATCAAATTATTATAGAAAACCTTTAAACCGTGTAATTAGTAAGTATAGTGTAATTTATTTTTATATTACACTTCATATTTACTAGCAGAGATTATATTAGTTACAGATAATACCTGGAAAAGCGTAATCCCTATCTGATGTAGAACTGGGATCATATTCCTGAACACAAATAATAATATTCATATCAGATCTGTCAAGCGCATGATTTTAAAATAAAACAAAAACAATGCATCTTCTGACATTTCTTTTATATCAGTCCTTCTCAATATCCATGTGTTGGTAGCAGGGTCATTTGTACACGTCGTATTTATTCACTGTACAATGGCCGCCGCCACCTTGGTTCACATCAGACCCCTCACTAGGTAATTAAAAAAAACTGACGAATAAGACCGGCGATTTTTATCGCTCGCCGAATCATACATTCAAAGAAACCACGTAGGCGTTGTCTATCTCACGTCCTCTTCACCCTTTCTTCAATTACGTATCCTCCATCTCTTTCAAATACATTCTGGACTGTATTCCATCCATTCATTAAATCAGCCAGTAATTGTTTATAATTATAATTCATTTAAATTTAGAAGATTCCCGTTGCCGCTTCTTCATTCTGATACTGTAATGGGCCTGTGAGAATTTGATACTTTATCTCATAAAGTTGAAGTTAAAGTTAACAAATTTATTGGTGCGGTTTCTATAAAAAATACCGTATTAAACTACACTAGCAATGTAGGAATATGTGTTCTTAACAATATTTGTTGTACGCAGGTATAGCTTGGCTGTAGTCCAATGGTTAGAAGTCGTAAATCGAAATCAAGAGCTCGACGGCGACAGTGTTTTTGTTTGAACATTACTGGTTTTTGAGATAACGCTTTTTATAGTCTTAATTATTGTTATGGCCATGTTGAAGAGCATCGTGGTGAAGCAGTGATAATTATCATAATTGTTATTCATTTCCCAGAAACATCGGATTTATGTTAGCTGCCGTCTACATCGGCGGCGGTGTGTGTTGAACATTAAAATAAGACAAAATATTAGTTTAGTCGTTCGTTATGTAATTTGTTACCCGAGTCTCATTTATAATTACTCATCTAAAATGTGACGTGGAAGGGTAATTAGTACAAGTTGTTGGCGGTTACGTACCTCGGAATGAACTTAAATTAAGTAGACCAATTAATGTTGGTGAATATTTTCCCCGTGTCTGTGGTAAATTTAAAATTATTAACTTATTACAAATTCAAAGCAGACAATTCTTAGAAAGACACGGTTATCTAATAATTAAAACGCTGCCCAGTACAGAAGTTCAAAGCGTAATTAATATTACTAAAGTGCTCTAACCTCATTTTCTTTATATTATTAACATTGAATAAAATGTTTAATTTTGCAGAACTTAGCTAGTGATATCCAATTCACTATTATATTTAATTCTGCCCAGTTTACCTTTCTTTTGTGTGCAATTTTCATTACACTTTTTTCGACATTAAGTATCTACTGAAATAAATATCGCCAGAATATTCCACCAATGGTATGGTTCCAAACTAAACAATGCTTGTTCTGTGGGTGGCGTATAATGGACTGGGGGTAATCCCAGTGACACACTGACCAGGGCAAACTACGAAAAGACCAGTGTCATTAAATTTCAAGCCACGCATTGTCTATTAGCTGTAATCAGGCTACAAGTATCAAGTAATTTGCTGCTAATTTTAATGTTGTCGCATAAAACAAGACGCTTCTATCAAGCAGACTAATTTATGATACTCCAGCTAGTTCGTAGAAGGACCGTCTACCAAGGATCCCGTAACACATCGCCCTAATAACATGCAAGCTCATTACTATGCATAACACAGGGACGGATCCCGAGCCAACTATAGCCAATAGAGACGAGGGTGATTTTAGTCACTAACTTGGTAATGAATTCGGTATCTTGGTGAACGTTTTATTACGTCGACATGATGGTAAGGTTAATTTATACGAGGTTTCTGAGATCGAGACGAAAATGTCATCTTACTCGTGAATATTAAATGTCGGCTCAGTTTTAGAAGGGATTTTGTCAAATAAGATCAATGAAGGCGATTGCATAGTTAGTTTAGGCAGTATCAGTTGACACAATATACCATCAGCTGAGGTGTAATATGTCAACCTGACGGTGCCAACTGTCATTCCACTATTTCTGACAGTCGTCAGTGTGAAACCTGAACATTTTTGACTAGTAGCATCTGAGATTCAGCTCATTGGTCTCAGCTAGAAGATTGGCTAACGGAATTTAAGGTTGAGTGGCAGTTTAATCCAATAAGGAATAGTACCTAGGTACTCTTATCTACTTCAGTGGATCCGTCTAAATCAGGCGCATGCCGCGCCCAAGCACTCAGTTTTGACGTCGGAACGCATAGACATAATGTCATAAAATGATTGCTCTGGCGAGGCATGCGAGGTATCTGGACGCACCAAGTCTGTCTCTGTGAAATCTTAACTTAACTTTCCTGTTTATACCTTCGACGCTACGCATTTTTAATGCGCTTGAAAAATATGTTTGTTATGGTAATGTTATGTTTCGAACGAAAGTACGAATAATACCGCCTTATGCCACCGTAAAAATAACGTAGTTGGACCACAATAGTAAATTGAATTTAGACACTAAAATGAGTAACTATAGGCGATTTTGCAAGGAAATACATTGTATTCATCCTTCCCTCTGTTCGCTTTGTTTATTCCATAATAAACTTACGTTTGACCACAGTTACATTTGATGGCAAGATTTGATATTGTATGTAGCTTTCTAGAAATACCATTACTAGACGTATTGATGTTTATAAAAAAATACTAGGATATTACAGTTGGATATAGTTTTGTAAATTGTAACCAACTCACATCGTTTTGCAAAACCAACCACTACGTGGTCGAATATGGGTTGGTTCTCGTTTGCAAATTTACGCGTGGAATGTTCTCAATAACTAGATTAGATCACATATTAATTAGTAGTAATACTACATCCAATATTGGCCATATGCCGTCAAATTATTACTATAGACACAACTAAACATTGCTCATTTATTATAACTATGACAAAGACGGTATTATTTAGTAATTTTAGTATTATTTAATCAAAATTAGCATAATTTTATTGTATATTGGTATACTATAAAGTAAGTTCAAGTCAAATAAAGGTTAGAGACCATTAAGAAAAAAATAAACAGTGATGAATACAATGATACCTATCATTTTTATCTCCAAATCAGATATGGAAAAGTACCTAAAGTATTTGTTGGTAATTGGCAATATTTTCTGAAATTCAGCATCTTACTGTCTAGAAAGTTTTGCAGACACATAAAACATAGGCCTTCAAATATTACCGAAGAGTGTAGTATGTCAATACAGATTGTTAGCCGAGTAATAAATATTATTTCGATAAATGATTAGTCTCGGATGAGTCATGTGTTACGGAACTTCTTATATCTGTAATTGGAGTAGACAGTTTTGGAATTATTACTTGTACCTTAGTAACTTGTTTCCTTCACAAATTACCTAGTTTCCGCTTTGCTAACAGCATGTTTAGCGATCCGTTTACGGCTTGACCTTGAACAGATCAATAAAAATTTGCCACCTTCCCAGGGCCCTAAGTCGCATTGCCATGGAGCTGCTATAGTGATCGAACCTCTGATTGGTCGGTCAGAATCACTATAGCAGCTCAATGGCAATGGCAGTCCGATAGCTAAGCGACTTATGGCCAACTATTGACGATTGCATTTTGATACAATAGTTAGTGGACGTAAGTGACATAAGCGTCTAGTAAATAGAGTGCCACTGATTATCTTAAATTTTAATTTATCGGATAAAAAAATCATCCAAATATTTTCAAGCAATATGGGCAATTGAAAAACGATAATCACTAAACATTTCCCATAGCACATGGCGCTAGAATATCCCTAAAATTGCCTCAGCCTGTTTGTTCTTCCTCCAAGCTATAATCAGGCGGCGCCTTGTTAGACCGAGCGTGCTCAGGATTACAAATTAAAAGGAAATTGTCAGTTCGCTCCGACTGTCTTCACCGCAACATTCAGTTATTAACGATTCCGGTATAGAATATATTTTACTTCCACATTCTTATTAAAACTTGTTTTTCGGCCCTTTCTGCTCCATGTTAACGTAACCTTGCGGGCGTAGTGTGGACATGCCACCTAATATATTTTAGAGTAGCAACTTTCACATAATGTGTAAATGCATTAAGGTCCTATACCTAATAAAATAAGTAGCTTGAGCTAGAGTTTTTATTGAAAACTAAAAAGGCTTTTTTAATAATAAAACACTAGCTACTGTGTCTATTTTTATAATTAGCGGCGTGCACAGGCACCAAGCGACGCGCCCGCTCGTGCGTCAGTTCTGACCGTCTAGACATAACGTTATAACTAATTGCTGGAGTGTGGCTGCTTAGGGCTTTAGGTTGAATTTAAATACACCATTTTCCAAACTTTGCCTCTGTAAAAGTCTTCGCTTTTCACATAGTCAAAGTTTCGTAAATGTTAATGGTTTTCAAATTATTGATTTGGTGTATTTTTATACCTAAGCTTATATTTTTAAAAATTATAGTCTTATCCACCTAAAGACTAACCTCAATGTGTAATTTTATTTTTTGGTCTCCATCTAACCCATATTCGTGCGGCGTCGTTACCGCGGCGCGTCGACGCAGGCGCACAATTATGTAATTACGTGTTAGAAGATCTGTTTTTATCACGTCCACCCTTGTCTATCAGACGATTATTGGGCTCTTGTTTTGTAATTCCGCACCATTATAGGCAACTAGTTTGAGAAAAAAAACTGTTGCCATATGTCGGCAAAATTGTGGTAAGTTTTGGGGAATAGGGACGCGGTCTTGGTTAACTTTGGATGAGTTTTATTATTGGTCTTGGCTTATGGCCAGCATCAGGCTATCTTCGATATTTAAACGCTAGGTGCCTACTTAAGATAACCTCGCATAGGTATGTGGAGATCAATCAATTATCTTAGTTTGGGACAATACAGTTGGTGTATTAGTTCGGCGATAATTATTTATTATAGAAACGTTTCTCTGTGCGGTGAGTAAGATATTTTAATTTGGATTTGATTACCAACAAGATTGTACATAATGTATAGCAGTATATCTTAGAAACACATGTTATACCTGTTAATAAAAATGCACCCCAACATAAAACATGCAAAACTGACCAAAACTCTTAACTCGAAAATTGGAAATCGAACGTTTTTCAACACCAACGACCGTTTTAAAGGTATTTTCGCTAATTCGCATGAGGGCACGAAGTAATTTCGGTTACCATATGGCGGTAACAATAGGGCAGGGTCAATAACACGGGTAACCATTCCGACAGTGGGACGTCCCACTTGGTTCCGATGACCTAACGATCAGTGGATGAATTCTATAGAGCTGTTGTGAGTGTGACAATAGCCTTTGGGTGTGATCACAACAATATAGGTCATTAAGCCTTGTCGCAGGTCTTTGATCGGCCTGAAAACTCTGACGCTAGAATTGGCGACCACACAAAATATAGGTTAACACAGGCTTTATTTTTCAGACTTTGTCCACTTTTTCTCCTATGAGCCAAAATCTAATACGATATGCAACGAGGTCGGAAAGATAAGCACTGGCTATTCGTTTATTCAAAATAGTCTATGGGGAGTGCAGACTCCTTAGAACATTTTATGAGTATTATAATACTATAAGTATATAATCCTTACTCGAAAGCTGCTATACCAACTGGGTCTCATAAAATACAAGAGGGACTCGTGGCTAAGACAGAGATAGCGAGACAATCAAAATGCTTTTGGCTCATTTATTAGGAACACTCTAAAGTTTCTACTGCAAAATAAATTAGTGAGCTTGCTGTTTCTCTAAACTTAACTAACACACTACTGTGTGTAGATGAAAACTTTCTGATGTGACGGTATCCCAGTATTCAAAAATATTTAAATAACTCAAGCAATACAATATCGAGAAGTAAGTAGTAAGATCTACTAATTAGCCACAAAATGATTAACTAGATGGGTATTAACAGCTCTGAATGAATCATTCCTCCTTATAAACTCCATTACAGCAGGTCCAATCAAAAAATCATTTTTTATCGTATAAATTTGACCGGACACGGCTCATACTCGAATTTAAATGACGTACAAAGTTGTTATAATAATAGATGATCGTCCGTATAAGATATTGTATTGTTTATTACGTAGTTTGTTCCGGCTATGTCCAGTTAAAATTATTATTAATTCAATATAGAACGCAGACCGTGACATTGCGGCGCCTTTCAGCGATATTAATTGCACTGCAGTTGTATAGGTACGAGAGGATATAATATTCTATGTATACCTAATATTATATCCCCATAATAATACCTTCAAGAATATCGTGCTAGTTTCCTAAAGTTCGCCGTTAACTGGCAATACATCTCTTATTACATACCTACAATATATTTGGCTTTACGCCAAAGTATGGTGACCAGCATTCTTTACCGTCTCGATTTTCCTACGTTAATACCTTCCTATACAGATATAATACAAACTTTATTGCAAGTTTATGCTTTAATCGCATGGTAAGCTACTTGATTCTATGGAATATTCTATAGAAAAACTGTCAAAACGCCATATTTATTTGGTAGATCAAAGTTATGTGACGATTCTTCACAGACCTTAGTTTAAATAGTTTTTAGTAAATAGAGCCATTGGTTCTTACTGTATTTTATAACTGTTACCAGTTTTTTAATACCTAACTATTAACTTTAAGTAAGAATATCTGTTCCTAATCCCGTTTTACGAAAATAATTGGGAAAAAACTCTCTGTAACGAAACACCAATAAAATACGAAAATGTACAAAAATAACTAAATCCCTGTTTAAAAATAGAACCTCGGCATCTAATACTCAAAATAAATCCCTTCTAACAAGAACAAAAGACAAACCTCAGAGAGGGAGGACACCCGCGTAATCCTGCGTCTTTACAAAATAATGCAACCACGATATTATTGAGCTAGGTTACGTAAGGATATTTTCACACAACGCCGCCGCTCCGCTACGCGACACTCAATTAAATTTGTTTTGCATTAGCTTCGTACGCGTGAAATTTAACAAAAATGTTTGCTAAAATAACCTAACTTCTTGAAACATCAGCTATATGCCAGTGAAATTTTCGTCAAAATCGGTCCAGCCGTTTCGGAGATTAGCTGGAACAAACAGACAGACAAACATTTTAAAAATAGATTTTTTGTTATAAGTACCGTATATGTACACTAGACTCTCTACTACATGCCTACGCAGACTTATCGAGTTTTTCGGCCATATTGCTCGCAAGGAAAGTGGCAACCTTGAAAAGCTCCTACTAACGGGTAAAGTGGAAGGTCGAAGACCGAGGGGAAGGTCCCCCATGCGCTGGACGGACCAAATACGCACAGAACTAATCACCACAGTGTGCGAGGCGATCCACACCGCTGAAGACAGGACGACGTGGCGCGACATCGTGCAAAAAAGGGTGATTCAGAGAGGTCACGACCCTCAGCATTGAGGATACACGACGCAAGGAGGAGGAGGAGGACCGTATATGTATATGTACTTTTATATGCATTTAGTAAAAGTGTAAAAAAGCTGTTATTTTGACTTTACAAACAAACGATTTTATTTATTTGAATGGAAACATCGGTATCGCAATTTAACATTCTAAATTATTAAAATTATTCGATTTCATTTCATAAGATGTCAGAAATCGTAATAAAGTCTGTAGCACTTAGTATTGTTATAGAAAACGCTTATTTCTTTCCAAATCGTAACTCTTGTGACACAAAAGCTAGGTACGCAAAACCGAAATCGTAATCGCATCGCATGTCGCTCCGATTAAGCGTCATCGTGTGAAATCCGTCTTATCCGTCCTGAGGTCCTTTTACAAGAGGAGGAAAGAATATGAAATATCTCCTGTGGTTACAGCACAAATTCGTATAACTCAAAATATTCATAGAGCTTATTCTCTCGAGGAATCGGCGCGGCTTGATGAAATGTACACAAAGAGATATTTATGAAAATGTTTGTGTTTTTGTCTTTTATTTTTGTGTCCCGCGAGAGCAATAACTGTTACGCTTTTATGTGATTCTTGATGTGTTATTACGTAATACACTGGATATAATACGTCTTTGATTAAAAAGCAGCTAATGTAAAAACAAAGACACATCTTGTTATGTTCCTTTTACTCAACGAGAGTACTTAAGTTAATATTAATTACCGTGAACACTGGATTATATAAGATATACATGGCTTTATTTTAAAATCGATTCGAGTGGTATAACGTCACGACTTTTATCCCCATTCGGGGGTAGTCAGAGGCTTGAGTGGCCATACACCACCACATTGTGGAGGTATTAACACGTTAACTGCCATTAAAAAAGTGCACTTTTCCATTCGGGCCATGGGGGACAATGTTGGGCGACACAGAAGCTTTCTGTTCAAGCCGTGTCTGACAACGTTGACCGCGCGTCAGGCCTGTATTCAAACCTCTCTGTTGCGCCGACGGACAGCGGTACCGAGATAATTCGCTTATAAGCTGACCCGCGCGGCCCCCTAGTTTATCCTACATAGCTTGGTTTTTGCAAGAGGCTTTGACTTAGAAATAAAGTGTTGATTTTTGAGACGCTATTATAAAATATTCTGGTTTCTTGGAATTACAATAAAATAAATTAACTTTTTATAGAAAAAGTAACTGTTTATTGAACTACATAATTAAAAAAATACACAATTATAGCCTCTCTAGGGCAGTGAAACATATTATAAACCAAATTAAAACTTCTAAAAAAACTTAACGTTTATGTAGGTACGTATAATTTTTTTACTCAAAAAAAGGTTATAATGTTGTCATTATTTTGCAAACCTTCTTCAAGCAAAGTCGATTTTGCCGTCATGCAAAAGCCAGCAGGGAGCCAAAATATTACGTCCCCATTATCTAGGGAGACAAAATATAACGTGCCTATTATCTGAACACCATCGTGCCGTTGCCATGGAAACATCAGAAACAAGTATAGTTATAGTTCGTAAAAATAAAAATATAATTGTATTCATTTTTATACCCACTTAGCTAGTTTTGTTTAAACTAATAGACGCATTTTTTAGCAAAGCACTATACAAGCCTTGGTCCGCAATGATTACCGCTAGCCACGCTATGACGGCCTCAAGCTCAGCTTAGCTACGCTCTCGGTCTTCAAGCTTGGTCATCATTGCAACCCTTGCTGGCCGCGCTATAAAGCGCAAAATTTTAGCTTGTCAATCAAGGGTTGCAATACTGACCGTGCTGTGGAAGCCTGGAGATGCGCTGCGCCGCGCTTTCGGCCATCAACAACGCGGTCAGCAACACACTCATTACAGACCGTGGCAGTAATTTTTGGTTTTGTTCTTAGCTAGGTATTAAACATCCTAGGGTAGCCACCATGTTCTTGTAACACTGTTGGCACGAACAGCGGGTTTTACTTGAAGGGCCGTCTTTATTTCTAGTGGGTGCTTTACTCTCGTTGATATAAACGTCATGTGCATGTCACTCATCGGGAATCACGACCACAGAGTACTATACTAATATAATATATTGTCCAAAAGAATGTAAAGAGATATATTGTGATCACGACTGGAGCGCGCGGGCGATGAACGGGCGCGCGGGAGTCGCGGACGGGGGTGGGCGACAACGTGACCGCGCGGCCCTATTAAACGGATTTTCGATTTTTCGTCCGCTGAGGCCATGGGGGTCAATGTTGTCCGATGCTTAATAACTCATAATAGAGGGTCAAAAATCATTCTGCGTCAACTAAGACATATTATTTACGTAATTATAACCATTATATAATAAAAAAACTATCTATCAAAATTGAAAAAAATCGGGTATTTTTACTTAGCTTGGTGGGATAATTAAGCATCGCCCAACATTGACCGCGTTGGCGGTCAACGTGTTAAAGATTCGATTCGAGTGATTCGTGAAATTGGTATTGGCACATACATATAAACACGCATCTAAATCAGATACAAAATACCTGTTGTTACATGACATTTTGTAACAAACAATCTACAGTCCAAACAAGCTGTGACGCGCTGAGAGCGTTGCTAGTGTCGATGCAAGACTGTCAAAAGTATGACAGTTCTCTTTTTGAAAATTTCAGTTTCTAAGCTTGTCACTATACAACGGGTTTAGAATCCAAATTGCAAAATTCGTAAATAGCAAAAAAGTAATATTGATTCCGCTATGCCATCATTTTGTCCAGCGAAAGTTTGTAAGTGAATAGCTATTTTTTTTAAGAGTGTGACTTAAAAAAAGCAAAAGTTCGAAGTATAAAAGAGCCCTTGTCCAGCTACTAGGCACGGAGGTCAGGGGTCCGGATCGTCCAAACGTGTACGCATAATTTATAGCACCTCCAGCATTATAAATATTGAGGGGATTTTTTACGTTGCCCAGAATAATCTTTGGTGCTGTGTTTGATGAATAAATTACACATAAACTTCATGACAAAGTGGATGTCGGAAGAGCAGGATTACGTGTAAATACCAACCAAACCTCTAATATTGATAAAACAAACATAGCCAAACAATATTATTTCCTTCTTCTCGACTGCTTGGCGCAGTGATTTGAGCGTTGGCCGCTCGAGTCACTGCATCGGGTCGTTGCAGGTTCTATTCCCGCATGAAGCAAATTTCAGAAACGGCCTTTTCGTAATTTTCCCTGGACTGGGTAAGTAAAAGCTTTGACCATACAGTTTTTATTCTTGTGAAAAATAAAATTACACAAACTGTTCATATTATTTTCCTTTAAGATAAATACTCGTATATAAAATGTATTTATATTATTTAGAGCCGTGTCAAGCTTCGTTAAATCCAAATAGAAACAGAGGTGACAAAATTCAACCGGTAATTTTCTCCTAATCGTCCTACATAAATCCAAGTCAACCGTCTCCGAATCGCATAAAATTCTCGTTTAATTTACCGTCAAAGATAATTATACAATTGCAAATTATCCAAGCTATACTATGCCTCACGTTGGCACCAAACCGTTGTTTATCTTTAATCACCCTCTACTTTTTCCCTTTCACCCCTAACTGGTACCCTGTAACGCGGGATTAGGGTACCTAAATTACGGTCGGGTCGTCGGATAAAAAAAGGAAAATAAAAACTGACAAGCAAAAATAAATTGTTGGTTGTTTAATTAAATTAGGGGATACTTAATTGTTGGTGCTAAGTATGGTCGGGGATTCTGTTATCTGGACCCAGTTCCAGTTTAATTTATATTTTACGATTCTGGGTTTATAAACCTTATGTATCTACTTAGCGTGTGGAGCCTTATGTAAGTAATTACCAGACCTGAATTATTAGGTAAATTTTGTAATTTATATTGTTATATTTATAAATACCTACCAACTAAAGTACACGAAAGTATAACAAAGTTAAAAATACAAGTTCTAATAAGATAACTATAATTATACCTACTTACCATAAAGATAAAATACAATAATTTTCTTTGACACTTACATAATTTATAAAGGGTACCTAATTTAAATGAAACTGCAAAAGGAGGTGGTATTCTAATTTCAAAATATTCTTTTCCAAAACACAGTCCCACAAACCAACAATAATACCGCATACCCGTAATGGAAAGCGACACCCAACATCCCTATAACAAGCAAACATCCAAAGATACCACGATAAAACCTTCGTATTTGCAAACGTTTTAAAGAAATTTTCCCAGCTAAACACTCTGAGAGGCTACCCATTCAAGATCGAGATATCTCCGTCAACACCAAAAGCGTGGACACCCCACTGGAGTCGGAATTATGCAGGCTCACGCTCCAAGATTCTATAACCCTTCCAACCTAACTCATGATTTTGCTTATCTCGTGTTGGGATCGCTGAATTTAAATACGATTTTGGCGGGCACACCCCGACATTACGCGTTTTGCCTGTACACGCGAATTTAGGGGCCCCACGGTAATGTCTTGAGGTGTTCCCAATTGTTTGAGTCTCTTTCCAAGAGATTTTTATTCGGATAGGGATGGATTTATTTTCTTTAGTGAAAGTATAAAAATAAATGGGGGCTTTCGTTTTGAATAGAATATAGACTCTAATGTTAGGATATATTTTAATATAGGTAGGTACCAATGACAATCGATATTTTTTATGCTTGAAAATGTAAAACCGATGGCCGTGGCTCTGTGAGAAAATCACATTTAAAAATACATAATAAAAACTTATCAAGTTCGTTCATTTTTTTTATGTGACCAAGGTGGAAAATAAGATTACAGCCCACCTAATGTTAAGCAGTTAGCGTAGCCTATAGAACAGATGCTTGCAATACCAAAGGCAACGCTTCCATGTTGCCGACCAGAAGGGCTAGACAAGTGGCTGACGTCTACGAGCGTTCGTTCAAATCGCTACGCTTCATGTATGGAAATGACATAAGTCACGTGATCTACATAGCAACTTGCTGTTGATCTACATAGCGACGTTTGACATTTCCATACATTGTGAAGTCTATTCTATTCTATTCGATTAGCGTTCATGCCACTTGTCTAGGGGGGCTGAAGGGCAATGGGACAGAGGTAGGGGAAGGGGGGGGGGGGGGGGGGGTTAGGCTGCCGGTTCTCACTCATCGTATGAAACGCAGCTATAATAGCTACTTTACGTCGATACGGTACGGATACGGTGGTATTGCTACAGCCCACTACCCCATTGGCTACAGCTTAGCTCTACCATCAATAGTTCTAGTTATTCCTGGAGTTTCGGTCAAGGTTGTACCTGGGCACATGTGAGTTAGTGGGTGCGTACACCCGCTCTGAGCCACCGACGCGCCCGAGCCATCATTATGTCTACGCGTTCAGACGTCAAAATTGACTGCTCAGTTGCGCCATACTAGAAAAATGGGTAGTAAGTTATCTTCATAGAAACGCACCGCGCGCGGCTTGTATGTGTGCGCCATGCGTATCTATGCGTCGCGCACGCACACTCAAACCAAAACTAAACCCGGTTATCAGTGCGAAACAATGCATGTGATGTTTGAGTGTGCGTGCGCGACGCATAGATACGCATGGCGCACACATACAAGCCGCGCGCGGTGCGTTTCTATGAAGATAACCTACTATCCATCTTTCTACTATGGTCGCGCCGCTCGCCTCTTGTAGACGCAGCCTGGTACTCTATCTGCTTAATATTGTCTGTTGTGTGTATCGTCAGCGCAAAAGCGTGTAATAAAATATTCCATACCGGGTTATTATTAGCCATTATTAATTTTAAACGACGACGCAGTCTCCGCGTTAATTGTGGCGTGTAATAAAATTTTAATGAACCCATTGAAAAATGCAATCGCTTCGTTGTTATTATTTCATTATCGCCCGTATAAAATATCCCTGCGTCCATGACGTTACGAAAATAAAGCTTTATAAAATGCCCCTTTTAATGGTCTATTATGTCGTCTTTAATGAAAGTTATATGCATTATTAATTTGTGGTATATTTGCGTGTATTAGGAGATTCTTTGTGTAGGTTTATTTAGTTCTTATTTAGAAATATAAACTTTAAGAATATTTATTGTGTAGGTTTATTTAGTTCTTATTTAGAAACTAGCTTTTGCCCGCGACTTCGTCCGCGTAGACTTCAAAATAAAATAAAAACCGGGCAAATGACTTAAGACTTTTTAGTACTTTTTAGTGCGCCAGGGTTTTTTAAGTCAGTATTTGCTTTTTTATAAAAATATTTTTATTTCACGATTTTTATTGGAGCCATACAAACTTTATCACGGTACCTAATTCGATGAATGCGTGTTTTGGTAGGTAGGTATATAGAGCCAAAATCCCAAATCCCCCTCCCCTTCTCCACCCCTTTTCCTCCCCTCTCTTCCTTCTGCTCCCTCCCCCTCCATTTCCCTTTCCCTTTCCCCTCCCCCTTCCACTTCCCCCTACCTTACGTCTTCCCCTTCCTCCCTCACCTACCCTATGCACACTAAGTTTCAAGTCAATCGGGTACAAACATATTTTTCTGCCGTACTTTTCTACCTTTAGTTTCCCCCTTTTGGGTGTTGATTTCCGAAATGATTTTTTATGGGATCAAACTGAAGTAGTAACTACCATATTCAGCTCGGCTTATACCCCAATTATTTAAAATGAATAATCATAACCAATCTCGAGATATGGATGACTAAACATTCGCTGACCCCGCTCTCCCCTTTCCCGTCAAAATATTAAAAACGCCGAAACCCCAGTCTGATTATTTAAAATGAACAATCATAACCAATCTCGAGATATGGACGACTAAACATGCGCTGACCCCGCTCTCCTCTTTCCCGTCAAAAAATTAAAAATTCTGAAACCTCAGTCTGATTATTTAAAACAAACAATCATAACCAATCTCGAGATATGGATGAATAAACATTCGCTGACCCCACTCTCCCCTTTTCCTTCAAAATATTAAAAACGCTGAAACCCCAGTCTGATTATTTAAAATGAACAATCATAACCAATTTCGAGATATGGATGACTAAACATTCGCTGACCCCGCTCTCCCCTTTTCCTTCAAAATATTAAAAACGCTGAAACCCCAGTCTGATTATTTAAAATGAACAATCATAACCAATTTCGAGATATGGATGACTAAACATTCGCTGACCCCGCTCTCCCCTTTTCCTTCAAAATATTAAAAACGCTGAAACTCCAGTCTGATTACTTAAAATGAACAATCATAACCAATCTCGAGATATGGATGACTAAACATTCGCTGACCCCGCTCTCCCCTTTTCCTTCAAAATATTAAAAACGCTGAAACCCCAGTCTGATTATTTAAAATGAACAATCATAACCAATTTCGAGATATGGATGACTAAAAATTCGCTGACCCCGCTCTCCCCTTTTCCATCAAAATATTAAAAACGCTAAAACCCCAGTCTGATTATTTAAAATGAACAATCATTACCAATTTCGAGGTATGGATGACTAAAAATTCGCTGACCCCGCTTTCCCCTTTTCCTTCAAAATATTAAAAACGCTGAAACCCCAGTCTGATTATTTAAAATGAACAATCATAACCAATTTCGAGATATGGATGACTAAACATTCGCTGACCCCGCTCTCCCCTTTTCCTTCAAAATATTAAAAACGCTGAAACCCCAGTCTGATTATTTAAAATGAACAATCATAACCAATTTCGAGATATGGATGACTAAACATTCGCTGACCCCGCTCTCCCCTTTTCCTTCAAAATATTAAAAACGCTGAAACTCCAGTCTGATTACTTAAAATGAACAATCATAACCAATCTCGAGATATGGATGACTAAACATTCGCTGACCCCGCTCTCCCCTTTTCCTTCAAAATATTAAAAACGCTGAAACCCCAGTCTGATTATTTAAAATGAACAATCATAACCAATTTCGAGATATGGATGACTAAAAATTCGCTGACCCCGCTCTCCCCTTTTCCATCAAAATATTAAAAACGCTAAAACCCCAGTCTGATTATTTAAAATGAACAATCATTACCAATTTCGAGGTATGGATGACTAAAAATTCGCTGACCCCGCTTTCCCCTTTTCCTTCAAAATATTAAAAACGCTGAAACCCCAGTCTGATTATTTAAAATGAAAAATCATAACCAATCTCGAGATATGGATGACTAAACATTCGCTGACCCCGCTCTCCCCTTTTCCTTCAAAATATTAAAAACGCTGAAACCCCAGTCTGATTAATATTTAAAATGAACAATCATAACCAATTTCGAGATATGGATGACTAAACATTCGCTGACCCCGCTCTCCCCTTTCTCGTCAAAATAATTAAAAATGCGGAAACCCCAGTCTGATCAATTCAAATAAGCAATCATAACCAATATCGAGATATGGATGACGTATTAAAACATCCCTTGACCCCGTTTTCCCCTTTCCCGTCAAAACAACAAAACTCGACCACCCCTATACAAACTTTCACTCCACATTTCACCCCTTAGGGGTTGAATTTCCAAAAACACGAAAGAAATCTAAACACAAACTTTTATTCCCCTATTTTACCCCCTTAGGGGTTGAATTTTCAAAGACCATAAAATTAATCTTTTTCATTATTAAAACACACCAAGTCAGCAATTTTCATAATTCTAACTTCAAAAATGACGAACTTCCATACAAACTTTCATTCCCCTATTTTACCCCCTTAGGGGTTGAATTTTCAAAAACCCTGAAATTACTCTTATTTATTTTAGAAAAGACACCTAATCACCAATTTAAATAATTCTAACTTCAAAAATGACGGAACTTCGATACAAACTTTTATCCCCTATTTTACCCCCTTAGGGGTTGAATTTTCAAAAACCCTGAAACCCATATTTTTTTATTTCTTAAAAGACACCTCATCAGCAATTTTCATAATTCTAACTTCAAAAATGTCGAACTTCCATACAAACTTTCATCCCCTATTTTACCCCCTTAGGGGTTGAATTTCAAAAAACCCTTTCTTAGTACACCTCTACACATCAAGACAAACCCACCCTCCAAATTTCAAGTCTCTACGATCAGC
Source organism: Drymonia ruficornis (assembly GCA_947859195.1). NCBI lineage: Eukaryota > Metazoa > Arthropoda > Insecta > Lepidoptera > Notodontidae > Drymonia > Drymonia ruficornis. The sequence goes on along the minus strand of OX401915.1, from coordinate 8,019,498 downwards.
GGTTTAGGCTGTGCGTTGTCTGTCAGTCAGTCAGTCAGTCAGTCAGTCAGTCAGTCAGTCAGTCAGTCAGTCAATCAGGACTTTGATTCTTATATATTTAGATAATAACTCAAAATTTATAAAACAATCAAATGTGTAAGTGACATTATAGCTCTTCAAAATGACATTGATAGAATGAATAAATGGTGTGAGGATAACCGTATGATACTAAACCCAAATAAATGCTGTCATATCAAATTCACTCGAAAAGTATTGCCCCTTCAATCATCATACATTATCAATGGTATAAGGCTTCAAGAGGTAGAAGAAATACGTGATTTAGGTGTTATACTAGATAAGAAATTGCGTTTCGTTGTACATATTGACCATATTATTTCAAAAGCAGCCAGAACCGTGGGTTTCATTAAAAGAAACACGAGAGATTTCCACTCTGTAAAAAGCAGCATAGTATTATACAAGGCCTTAGTTCGCAGTGTTTTAGAATTTTCTAGCGAGGTATGGAACCCTTCTTATGCAGTACACTCACAAAGAATTGAATCAATTCAAAGATCCTTTGCAAGGTACTTGGTCTGGAAAAGTAAAAATATATCTCGCTACATATGTTATACCGATCGATTAAAGTTTTTCAAACTCCAATCCTTAAGTGGGCGTAGAAAAATTACAGACATGTTGTATCTACATAAAACACTAAGCGGAAGTGACAACCCCAACATGTTAGCCAAGTTAAAACTAAATGTCCCTCGAAATTACCCCAGGCATCCTATTAAAAACATTTTCATTGTACCTAGAAGCCGCACCAATTTGTATCTTCACTCACCCATACCGCGTTTAATTAGCCAATTCAATAAGATAAATGCTCATGATATGGATATATTTAGTGATACTTTTAAAACTTTTCGAACAAAATTGTTTAAACTGTGCACGTAAAAATTACAGTATAGGTTAGACATCAATACTAAAATGTAATATGTAAGCACCGATTGTTATTTTTCCTTATAAGAAATATAAGATACGAACGCTGTGAACGTATGTTATAAGCTACAGTAACTAGCATAATACCTTTTATAATATAATTTGAATGTTTTGTATTGTACTGTTTACGTTCCAAATAAATAAATAAATAAATAAAATCAAAATTCATTACAATTTATTTTATGTTAACACCTAATGTTTATCAACAAAAATTAACCACCTTCTTGTTTGTTTAAAATATTATCATCCTCTTTTCATTTTCCGCGAAATTCCGTAACCTCTTGTCGCAACGTAATACGGAACAAATTTCCTCAACTTTGTAGCCAAATTAATTCGGAGCTGAATATTTTGGGAACATTTTGAAGATTATGAAGCAAATGTGTTAGAATACATTTAAGTTGTTTCTGACAAGACAAAGGGGCTCTTCTGAGAAACACAAACGCTCTTATGGGAGTAAAGAGTTTTATATCCATCGAGTGTCATAGCTGTAGTGTTTATGAGAGCGAGTTTAGGCGCGTTTTATTTATAGCTATGCTTTTGAAAATAAAATACTATTTTGCTTTTGAGTATCTATGAGGTTCTTTTGAAGAAAATATGTTTTTCCTTTTTTAATAAAAAGAAAAATTGATCGTAATTGTTGTTTGTATATTTTATATTCTATTCTATTTACTTTCATATAAAATGTGTTTTCAAGCTAGTCTAGATGCTCAGTTAATGGACGTTCATGTTCAATTTGCATCAAAGTCATACTTAAGTGAAGAGATCGTAGAGAATTTATGATCTCCACGTAAGCACTTATATTCTCCTACCATTTGGGTGCTTGAGTACAGATAGTTTTTATATGACTTCATAAAATTGATCTCTATCATTTATTACGCGAAATATCTGTTAGGGCTCTGAATGCCTGAAAACTATCATAGCAATAAAAGCAATCATAACACGTCACGTTTTATTGGTTGTAGAGCAAGCATATGGGCCAAGCATATGGGCTAGCTCGACCGGGGTAGTACCATCCTCTCACAAAAGATTGGCGTAAAGTAGCTACCTATATAAGTGTTGCGTTTCGTACGATGAGTGAGACAGCCGGAAGTCCAACCCCCGTCTTTTCCCCTCTATCTGTACCACTTCCCTTCAGGTGGGCAACGTGCGAGCAATGCCTTTGATATTGCAAGCATCTATATAGTCTACTGTAACTACTTAACATTAGGCGGGCCGTAAGCTTGTTTGCCTCCTGAGTCACATAAAAAGACACACAGACTTCTTTCTGGGGCAATCAGCCTATACTGTTACTTTTGTCTCCCGCTTTGCGACGGATTGAAGTGGAATCTTCTACCAACTCCACCCACTCGTTATACTGATTAAATTCCTTCGGGTTCCAAGACAACTTAGCTTTTTAGGAACTCGTCGAGGGTCAAACCTCAGCGTCATCGTTGGACATCATTGTAAGTCAGGTACTGGCGTAACAATGGAGGGAGTGTGAGGCAAGTCATTCCTGTGAAAAAAAAAAAAAATCTTCTTGATAAAAAGTGTACAAGATGTCAGTCATTTACATACCCTCACATTTTATATTCAGTTAAACGTTGATAAATGATCGCTCTGTTTAAACAGAGGTGTCTAATATTATAAAAATACATGAAGCTTTTTCCACGTCTAGGCTAGGACTAGAAGGATTATGTTGACGTGTCCTAAGCGGCGTCCGCCTACATAACGATTTGTTTGATATGTGAACCTGTCGTTTGGGGTAGGATCGTCTATCTTTTGAATAAACATCCAAGGTTCCGAGGACCAATAAAAGAAAAAGGTATGTTTTTATTGTAAGTATTGTTACTAAAAGGTAGAGGTAGGCCCTGACAAGTCGACCGACGACCTAGTGAAGGTCGCGGGAATCTTAACCTTCTCTTTGGTATTTACGAAGAAAATAAGTTTTATTTATTCTAATAAAAAAATAAAAGCCATTATTCAACAAAACTTAAGTAATTAATAAAATAATAGCCTTTTTAACGTCCCACTCCTGGGCACGGGCCTCCTTTCATTGCGAGGGAGATTCAGGCCATAATCCACCATGCTGGCCTAGTGCGGGTTGGTGGATTTCAGATGTCTCTCGAAAAGTTGGATTTTCTAAGACATGCCGGTTTCCTCACGATATTTTCCTTCACCGTAAGCAAGTGATCATATCAAAGTTATGATTAGCACATAGATTTAGAAAAATCCAGGGGTGCGAGCCTGGTTTCAACCCTGGACCTTAGGGCCGCAAGACGCGTGCTTAACCAATAAGCTACCAGTGCTAAGTTATTACATCTTATAAAACATAAAACCGACTATAAATAGTGTAATGTGTCACAGGTGTAAATTGTTTTAAGTGTATGTTCCAATAATACAATTGTCTCGTCAGGGGTGCGTTTTGTCCCGGTTATAATTACGGGGTAATATACCGCACTTGCCAATTTACATGTTATATTAATTTAAATTGCCGCCAGCCTGCCGAACGCTGCCGAGCATGCTTAAATTATGTGTGTACTATTGAAAATTTAATATGAATAATGTATTGCTGTGAAAATGTACTTACTTATACGGTGTACTTTGGCTGAAAATTCATCTGAAATTGTACTAGACGTATTTAAGTTTACGGATTAACTTAATAAGGCATCAATGCGTAATGAGGTGTAATCAAAATTGAATAATCAGAAACTATCGTAAAAAGTTATTCATTTTTTGAACTTCTAGTATTCATAGTGATGAGCAAAATATGATATAAATAATGATATTGGATTGGAACATCACAAACTATATTTCTTTATACTACATGCTTAACTCAATGGTCTGAGAATAATACATCCACACACTATATAAATACCCATTCAGTAAAGGAATAACGAAACTCAAATAATATATCACAATTTACCAATAATTGAAACACAGAAAGCATTTTATGTGCACCACTTAGTACCAACCTGCCAGTATACGAGTTGCAAGTAACGCTCCGGCCATTACAACCGCATCAATATTTGTCAAATGGACGGGAATAATAAAAAAAATAAATGTTGTGGTTAGTGTGCATAGAGATATAGTTACAAAGGTTCCGTACCTATACAATATAAGAAACAACAATCGTTTAACGAAAATATTTTTCGTTTTCTATTGAACCAACCGCACTACACTCTTAATATGGTAACTTATAAAATCAAGGCAACATTTTGTTAAAACTGCTTTTCCATTGTTTTAATTAAGTTACCGGATAGAGCACGAATACAAAATGAACATGTTAAGTAGGTAATAAGAAGGATTTAAGTAATGTCATAGGTATTCCGGTATTGATAAATGGCAGTACCAATGCTCATTTATTACAAGTCACCAATGTACCCAATGCTATATAGACAGTCCACAAAATAGTGTGTCTCACAGAAAGCTGTCAACGCGATTTCAGAAGTTGGCACGGTATCCTAAAAATGCACGCGCCGGGTATGACAGGCGGTCTCTATTGAGAATCGAAATACGGTAAATGATGCCATTAAGTTCAATAATATACCACAAGGGAATAACAATGTAGGAAGATGCGAAAGATTTATGGAAAGCTGCGCCATTTATTTACTTATTTAGCGGGAGTAATGGGCTTTGATTTTGCATTTTTTATCCTTTTTTCTAATAATTGGTACTACGCATAAATATTGTTTTATTGTTATCCGCAAGTGCAAGCGTGTGAACCTTTCATAAATCCATGGAACTGACCAAGCGTCAAGCGGTCGTCAATTTCAGGAAGATTTCAGGTTTGTTTTTATTTTATTTTTTATCGTACCTTCCTGTTATTATTATAACGGGATTTAAGAGTTTTGATTTAAAGAACTCGCTTGTTAAAATGTTCCAATCTCTATAAATTATGAGAACTTACCTACTTTGATGAATGCAATAAAAGGCTAAATTGCAAGCGTTCAATCACAAATTTTGTGATACCCTTTCATTACTATAAATATTACCAATGGGATAATTTCTCAAAGTTTTCTCCAGTTAGGGCCACCGCAAACACGCTACCTACTTTTAGCATCGGCGATCGACGATTTAGTCGCTTTTTAAGAAGCTAAATGCAGCGACCAGTCGCAAAATCGTGCGAGAGTCGCCAAAACGCGATGCAGTCGCAACATCGCTGATGCAAAAAGTAGCATGTCTGCGGTGGCCCTTAATCAGAAAACTTTGCGAAATCGAATAAAGACAATTTAACACATCACGAAATATGAGCTTTCAAATTGAAGCCAATCAGTGCTGACTTTAACATAGCATTTGTCTGATAGGATCGCAGACCCAATACTAGCAAGGGCAAAACCCTCGTCTTGAGCCGATAGAAAGAGTAAACCAAAGTTTTAGAAGGATTTACCTTCGAAAACATTTCGACATTGTTTGACTACGACCTTTTCGACCATAGAAGCCAACATAACTTTTGTATTGAAGGTTCGCGAAATTGTTGATTTTCTTAATCTCAGTTTTGATTTCTTGTTACAAATTAGTTTGTTTCGTGCAACAAACTTTGTAAAATATATAAGTAGAAGTACTCAAGTACATCAACACGATTAGCTAAGTAACGGAATAAGATTAACAGACTCCAATAATACAAATCTATTTACCAACATAACAAGCAAACAAGAGGCGAAATATGAAACAATATTTGCGGGTCCCGCGCGTTCCCATTACAAACAGCGGCCTGTTATGACAAAAAGCTCTTTACTGCAAAATAAATAAAGACCCAAATTAACTAGTGTATTTTATCATTATTACAATATATTTAAAGTAAGGTTCGGGGCCACTAGTCACAGTTAAGCTTAAGCCGGTTACGTCCCTCCCTATTTTCTGATGGAGATTTATGTCAGGGGATCAAAAGTTTCCAGCCCGCACACTATGATACTCGTGAATCGTTTGCATGTGTGCGCACGCGTTCGCGACGTACGCTCGCCTGCAAAATTTGTTTCGAAAATATTCCGCTATTTATGGACAATTCGCTGTCAGTTCTAATAAATAAATAGCCACCGGCATTAAGGTACGTTCACGGGTGAGATAATAAAAATATATGTAACTTATGTAGTGGTCGTAACGTTTCATAAGTGTTGGTAATTCATTTTCTCATTAAATGTTTAATTTTAGTGATACGCCCGCGGTTTATGGCTGGCGATTTACGATGCTACGAAGTGTTGTGCGCGACAGTACGAACGGAGCAATGTAGTACGTGCTTGCCAAGGCACATTAATAATTTTACTGGAAGGCGCCCAAGCTCAAGCGCGTATCACTGCCAAACAAGCGGCATAAGTTCCCATTATAGCATATCTGGAGAAGATTTTTGTCAGTGAACTTTATGAATCGTAACAATTGTACCTAATAAAAATTAGCATGTGATGCTTCTGATTGTTGACAGACTTGTTTTATTAAAGACAAATGTCGTCGATTTTCGTAGGTACCTACTGTATTAACAATAAAAACATTCTCAATTTATTAAAAAAACACTTATTGCTTTCGGGATATTTTCTAATATTTTTATTGGTAAAGGCATTAACGGTATTATTGCAGAAAAGTTAAATTTGTTTCAACGCGTGTCTAGTCAAATTTCTCGTGTAAATTTTGATATAACTCGTGTTCAACTTTTTTATAGTAACACCGTTAATATTTCGGACACATCTAGCAACTCTATGAAATGCAGTTAATACTGAGTTTTTTGTGCGTATCCGAACTTCGCTGTACATCCCCATGTATTTACACTCTCTGTTTGGTGCTATTTATTTATTTATGCGCGTTGTTTAATGATTGGGGGCGCTTTGATTCCGGTGTATTAAAACGACACGTACCCCACAGCGACACGTTATTACTATTGTTTTTTTATTCTATCGAAGCCACAGTTTTTTTATGTTGTGCCCGGAAATATTCGAAAAAACAAACGATTTTAATGTTATTCGTAGTCAAATTTACTGCCATAATTTTATGCGTATGGCCTTTTTCCCATCCTATGGTTAGTGGCCAATTTGGTGTCTGAGCTGTTCAAGCCACCCAAAGGCCTCTGATAATATGGCTTAACGACTGCAAACGACTGTCTATATGACAAGAACCATATTGACTTTTTACGTGCCCTCCGCAGCACGGAGACGCTCTGTTGAAAATGCCATTAAATGGCCACCCATCTCTAACTGACCTTGCCAAGCGTTGCTTATGCTTATGGTGAGTTTTACTGAAAAAAACAGCGATGACATAATAGAAGCTTAAATCAACATCTCCATTTAAAACAGAAATAACCTCATTACATTAACAATGTTAACAAACGAAAATATAAACTCATTCCATCTATTTTCGTATTCATCACACACAGAACTGAGCATTTCAAAACTCGAAAATGTTTTCACGAAATTACTTTTTGACGGTTCCAAATATTATTCTTTCGGCTAGTTAGCGAGGTAACGAAAATATAGTCCTGTCGACAACATTCGGAAACTTTACACTGAAAAGTTGCAGAGACGTTCACCAACAAATTTATTACGAACCTACGAAAATAGAATAAACTGCCGTAAAGGTCTGTGCGGACGAGCCACTTAAAAAAGCTACTGTACATTGTTATTTGGAAGTCATAAGTTTATAAAAATATGACATTTTGTACTTTTCTATTGTAAATAGTAGGTTAGTAATGTAACTAATAAATATTTTTTCTAAATAGAATGTAATTTGTTTTTAGCTTTTAATATAATTTTATTTAATAGAAGAAATATGAGCTTGCTCAATACATATTTTATATCTTACCTCAATTTTGAAAGTATGTAGATTATAAAATGCGATATGTCAACATTTATTATTAGTAAAATAAAATACAAATAAATTACAATATGGAACCAAATAATTGTTATTTTTCGTAACATGAAGAGGTAATACGATTGTGGCAAATTGTACAACTTTTTAATCGTTAGCTGTCGCTGCCAGTTGCCGGTCTGTTGAAACCTTAACCTCAGTGTTGTTCTGAATGATGCGCTGTGTGTGATTTAGCATACGCGACATAAATCTTCATCAAAACCCTGTCTCAGAAACAGTCCCAGCTATGTATGTTTTCATTTTATGGGACGATACGGCATTTTAACTTTGGTTTCTATAATGATTTGATAATTATAAATTAAAAATACGTTAAACATAAATGGAAAGCTTATAAAAAGTTTGAAAGCGCTAGATTATTTTTGAGTTTGTATTATTATTAGTACATATTTCAGTTCACAGCAAAGGTTCTAAAATATTGACTGAACTATGTTTGGCATAATTATTATCATGTTATTCGTAATTTAAATGCCACTAAAATTGTATCCATTGTAATGGTACTCAGTCCGTCATTTCCGTATCGCACATAACAATGAAAACGCCTGTAGACGAGTAGACATAACTCACCAATACAGCTAGTTATGGCCTAATAAATTTATTAGGCCAGTTAACTCGAATTTGTGGTATTACAGACAATGCGATGTACCTACTTACCTAAGGAAAATATTTTCAATGGGCCTATTAACAAAAGAAAGCAAAGGCCAAAAAGTAAGTTTAAAAACTAAAACCCGACTACTGAAAAATCGCGCTCTAAAAAGTATGAAACAAGAAAATATTCTTATCTGGAGGATAGCCGTGGTCAAATAGTACCCATTACAGTTATTTTTAAAAACCTCATGGTCTTGGTCCATGACCATGGGATCAAAGGTCATTCAAGGTCAAAGTCAAATGTCAAGTTCATTCGAGGTCAATTGACATTCAATGTCAAAGGTTACTTGAGGTCAAAGGTCATTCGGGGTTAAAAGGTCAAAGGTCATTCGAGGTCAAAGTAGACTCGTTTCCTTTTTCCCATCCGCATACTCAAACCTAAACCTAGACCTAAGCCTAAACCTAAACCTAACTGCGCCCCTAAGGATACACATTGACCCAAGGTAGCTACTGTAAAACATTGAGGAGTTCCTTTGACTGTCCTACGTCTTCATCATCAGACCTCTAATGACAGTCACAACCCATCTAGGTGTAAAGTTCTCATCAATACAAATTAATCAAGCCCAAACACAAGGTAGCTACTGTAAAACGTTGAGGAGTTCCCTTGACTGTCCTACGTCTTCATCATCAGACCCCTAATGACAGTAACAACCCATCTAGGTGTAAAGTTCTCATCAATACAAATTAATCAAGCCCAAACACAAGGTAGCTACTGTAAAACGTTGAGGAGTTCCCTTGACTGTCCTACGTCTTCATCATCAGACCCCTAATGACAGTCACAACCCATCTAGGTGTAAAGTTCTCATCAATACAAATTAATCAAGCCCAAACACCAGGTAATTGCTGTAAATCTTTGAGGAGTTCCCTCGACTGTCTTTCCGCTCCATCATCAGATCGACTCCAGACCTTCATAAAATAGTAGTGCTTTAAAATAGTTAATGAAAAAAATTACAAACGCACTAGTCGCCCCTACGATTTTCGAAGGTTCCCCTCGATTTCTCTGGGATGCCATCATCAGATCCTGGTTTCCTTATCATGGTACCACCGCTGGAATATCTCCTTTCCAACAAAAAAAGATTCATCAAAATCGGTTCATAAACGACGAAGTTATCCGCGAACACACATAAAAAAAAAAAAAAAAAAAAAAAAAAATATACGGTCGAATTGAGAAACCTCCTCCTTTTTTGAAGTCGGTTTAAAAATACGATGGTGTTTTATGATATTTTACTAGAGACGCGTTAAAAATGTGTTAAACTTTTTTATAATAATACCGGTTGAGATGAGTGTCTCTAATGTGCTATTATTATAGACATAAAGATCGTAATCGATCACGTTTTTCAAATAATTACTACCGTTTACTTCCCTAATTTTGCTTGACAAAATGAAAAATCACAAAATGGAAATTCATTTGAAACTATCTCATCGATTAAATATGTACAATAGGGCTGGCCGTTTCACATTGTTTCAGAGCTTATCGATTACTGTCGGCTACACCTATACATATTTAATACATGGACGTGGGTCCACAAGGCTCACAATCCAGGATTAAGCCGATACACAAAGCCACTACAGCGCTATCGACGTTTCCTCGCGCTTAATCTGTGAAAACAAAAGCCTATTTTTATCGATGTATCCTTTCGAAATTTATTCGATTATTTTGCACATTCGTAAAATGTGTTTGTGATAAATACCTATATTGGGTATTTTGGTTGCGACAAAAGGACTTCTGAATTTGTGTTTTAACAACACAATACTTCACTAATAAAAACATACCCAATCAACATTCGTTTTAAGTACATGTAAGATCCTCATTATAAATTCTGTCCAAAACATGATTAATTTAGATGCTTTCAGGCTGAATATAACATAGTATTAATCAGAATATTATTTATCTATATGATAATTTTGATATAACGTATAAAAAGTTACCCTTTTGCTCAATCAGCCACAGATCTTTAGATATTCATTTCATTCAGTCACCAAACTGGCTTAGTGTTGTTTGGAAGACGCTACACGCCTAAGTCACGCCTAAGCCACGTCTAAGATATTAGGTTTCCTTAGGCATCTAACTCAATAAAGGTTTTCAATTAATTCATCGCTATCATTAATTTATTGTCACTATATAACTATTTGTATCAGATCCCAGCGCTACGAATTTCCGTTACAACGTCAACCGGCGCTCAGTGCGGCGTAATTGAATCACAATGTGCTGGCGACAGCTTGTACTGAACACAGACATTGTCAAGGATAGATCTAAATCATTATATAACGGTTCTATTAAATAGACTAGGAGAACCAAAGGGAAGGAGCTATCAATCTTCATGATTTTATGCTTCATTTCACGGACTAAGTAGAATGGCCCGCATCTAGGTGGTAGGATTATTTTAATGTCCGTTAGTCAAGACTTTTTGAAAGGCTTAATAGTACATTGTTATCCGAGGGGAAAAGTAACTTATTAATTGGTGCCGGGGGTTTAGCGCCCGAGCGTAGCGAGGTCGCTAATAGTTCGAGGGACCAATAATAAGTTACTTTAACCCGAGGTAAACACTGCTTTTCATTACGAATACAAGGAAAGTAAAAATAAAATATTAATTAAGTAGCTAAAGAAAAAATGAGTGAACAACTACACATACACACACATGTATACTGACGTAGATTGTGTATTTTTCTTGTTGATATTTTGCCACTGTCACTTTGTTTTTTTTTTAAAGGCCAGTACTTTTTCAAACATTATAAAAGGTTTTAGTCTGTGGCTATAGATTCGGAGGAGGAACGATTTGTGATTGATTTAGGGGAAAATGGTAAACATTTTGCGCAAATCTATGGTATTTCAAAGAAATAGGTAGTTGGTAGTAAATTATAATAAAGTCATTTACAAAAAAAAAAATCTTTAATTAATACTTAACTTTATTTTGTTTCAATTTTACATCGCGCTGTAATTGAGTGGCTGTGAGAAGGTTGGAACTATTACATTCTCTTTGGTTGGAACATGGTTCAATAGAAATGTGAAAATAGAACTCGTATTTTTTTAATAATTTGACAGAATCGTTGACAGCGGGCAAAATCGTATATCCAGAAACACGATTTTGCCCGACCTAAAAAGTATCACCTTCTGTCAGCACTTCAGGCACCTTCAGACCTACTTTCCGCGTATGAGTGATGTAAACTATTTTTAAAGTATCAGATCTTAAAAGAAATTGTGTTGTTAACACAGTAAAATTACGCACACTAGTAAGCGTATACAAGTTTAATAATCGTTCAAAGGTTAACAATTCTTGGCAAGATCAGTCAGAGAAGGGCAATTTGAGCCGAACGTCTCCGTGCCTCAGAGAGCATGTAAAGCCGTCAGTTTTGGGCCTGACCTCTCTCAGACTATAAGAGTGAGGGAAGAGAGAGTGTACCTGCGCTCGCGCACACACTTGTGCACTATAACATCTTTTACTCAGATGGCTAGTCTCTGTTGAGATTGGTTTTCTTTCCGTAGCTGAATTTCGAATTTACAAAAGCAGATAATCGACTCGAATATCAAACTCACTACTGCATAGATTGTATCGCAATTGTTTTTGTGAATGTGCGATAGTTTGCATAAAATAATGCGTAATTTCAATTCCGTATGCATTAATACATTTATACTTGCATGGAGAATTGCCAATAAACTTCGATACAGATCGTTACAGACCCATCTACTTGGTGAACTACTGGGGTGCATCGGTAACTCCGATGTATTGATTATGCTAATTTTATTATCGAAGTTTCATTCGTCACGGTTGCACCGTTCGCTTTTTTCGTACATTCAATAGAGTAACTCAATATTAACATACTGTTTGGCAATAAAACCCATTCGGTTCGTAGACTGCGGGCGATGATAACGGTTCATTTTGCCGTATCAGGAGTTAGAAGATTTAGAAGCACTTCGTGTTGATTTTGAAAGTAAAACATAGATTGTAGGAAGATGCGAACATAACGTGGGGAAAGCGAACATTTTGATTTGATGCAGAATTTCCGTTACCGCGAAAGCTGTACTAAAATTTACGATCGTGTTTACCTTACTCGGATGTAAGTTTGTTTATCATAGAAAATCGAAGGGAATCGCGCATCCCCGGGTAATGAAAGCGGATAATTTTGTTTGCATACCAACAAGCGGTTAAACTTGAACGTGAAACGAAATTATGTTTAGTAATAATGAGTTAATAAAACATACAGGCGACTAGCGTCGATGTTTGCTATCCATATAACTTTCCCAGTAACAATATCTTCCAGTTTACTTTTAGTGGAAGCGTACACTGATTGTTGTCATAAGGAATTACCTTCATACTTTTTTCATTAATCATCTTTGTCTACTACTGTTGTCATAAAATTTATTTGAAGTCAGTTTCTCATTGATCCGTCTTCTGTAGCTTAAACGTAGTTTTTACAAAACACAATTAACCCTTTATTAACTAATCATCTGGTGTATGGCTCGAGATAAACTTATACTACCATCAAAACTAACGTGGTAATGATGAAGATAAATTTACACTTATGTCACGGGCTAACCGACGTTAATTTCGAACGTAGTTGCGTGTAGCCCGCTCCTTAATCTGTGCTCCATTAACAGGAACCATTAATCATAGTTTTAATAACAATTTAACCCCAACTAGATTAATATATCTTCATTTATTCGGATGCTCGAGCTCGGCGGGCTGAACTTATCAAACTTTTATCATTCAAATTCGAATGAACACGTTTTATAGAAAATCGAAGCCGCAACAAATGCGTCCATTCTACATACATGTCGCATTATTGTAATGAATTCGAGAGCAACTGTTACAATGTACGCTTCGGCTTTTGTTGTTTACCCATTGTGTACAATTAAACATGGAAAGATGTAATAATCTCGAATGTCTCATTGTATTTTTTAACTGAACAGAGACACATGCGGGGTCGTAATAAATAATAAGTGCGGTGCGAACATTTTGTGCTTTACAATGAATTGAATGTCAAGTTTAAGCGTAGGGTTGTACCAAATTTAGTTAAGCGTGCGTCGTGTGCGCAACGATGACTAAAATTCGGGGTGTACCATTATTTATTACAGTATAATATTTTGCTGCAGTCCACCGTTTATGGCGCGAATTTTTTGTAAATTATTTTTTATTAACGACCATAACGGGTCATTATATCGCATTGATGGGGTTGTTATTCATTACATGTTTGTGATTCTCACGACCATTTTTATTTTGTTTGAACAATGAAATACAAATATCGCTGGGTTTGTTTGATTGGACGTCTAACGGTTATAATGTGTAGGTAATAAATTATCTTTGACATAGCTTTTATAAGTTACTGTCTTCTATTAAGCAAATTTATATAACGGAATTATAACAAATATAAATATTTTATTGCAGCAATTTACATTTCACTTGCAGCCGTTACTTCACATATTCCCATATTCATAAAATAACACAACTTCCTACAATTATCGCTAAGCATAAGCAGTAACAGCACATAATTAACTAACGATCACAGGCCCCGCTTAATCGCGCTCAATAATATAACAGTAGATTGACCGAACAACCTCACGTAGCAAATTACTGTTCTAAAATTACCACAGATTCTATAGCAAGGGGAATATCACAGCATGTAAATCGATTGTATCGAAATATTCCGAATGCCGTCTCCAGGGGTCCGCGCCCTAAATTATAGGTTCGCCTCGGAGCTATTTAGCTAAATGTAACTATATTCGCTAATAAGTCGTGTCAATTGTCGAATTGAATTCTGACAATCGATTTCGCCATATGTGAGAATAAGCGCCTGCAGCGTTCTCTGATTTTAGTTTTATCCATTCACTGGTACATGCTTAATTAAACTTTTTTCCTCGTGTGTAAATGCTCTGGACGTTTGTTCGAGTCAAGAGGTAACAATTAAATTGCCAATTTTATATTTTAAAAAGTTTAGGATAGATTTAGAACTTCTTTATAGATAATACAGGCACTAAGCTAGAAATAATGAAACGCTAGGTTATAACTTCATCTCAATATAATGTTATACGAAAATGGTAGAACTTTCAAACAAAATGTTCAAGTTCACAAAACCTTCTAAGAAACCCACAGACAGACAGTTTAACTTGTAATTTAATTTATATAGCTATTATATGCGTATAACATTCGATATTGACGTTACAACTTTGTACATGTTCAAATCGAGTTTGCTAACAACTTCCTTTATAAACTGTCGGTAATCATAATTGAGAAAGTTCGGAGTTGAAGAGAGGTACTAAATTAACCTACTCGAATTTACTCCATCAACGTTTGTTTTGGATACTCAATATGTTACAGAAACGCAATAATGAATGTTTTGTGGAAGACTACTAAATTTAAATATTTTTCACAATAGTAAAAATACAAATTGAAAATATTATCACTGTTATTTTTAACAAAATAAATTAGTTGCTGTTTTAAATTAAGAATTAAAATCATAATCATCATCATCTCAGCCGAAAGTCGTCCACTGTTGGACATAGGCCTCTCCCAAGGTTCACCACAATGACAAAAAGTAAATAAAATAGCAGCTATTTTTTTTCCTAGAGAGCACCAAGGGTTATCCAAGCGGATTTAAGAAGACTACCTATAGGCTAATAGAGGGCCTTACGAATAGATACACTGACTGAAAAAAAAATAGGTTAAATGCAAAACCTAATGTGTTAAAGTTAGTTAAATACTACCTAGTTTAAAAGGTAAATCGTTTTTACCTACAATAGGTTCAGAAAACCTAAACTAGGTAGTTAAATACTACCTAGTTTAGGTTTTCTACTAACTTTTTTGCAATACCTCACATTAGGTTTTACATTTAACCAATTTTTTTTCTCAATGTACCTTCAACAAAACCTGTGTATACCAAACTCGTTCTGTCTCCTAACTTTCAAACGTACATAACCTTTTGAAAGCAATGTCTGGCTTCATCAAATATATCAATTAGTATAGGTATACTAACCTCGGTCGTGCAGTCATACACGCACCCTAGTATACGAATTATATTATTATTAAAGTTAGGTGTGTATGTGTGTAATAGTGGCCCACGCGCGGCGCACACCCCTCGCGTTTCATTAAATACGTTTCCGCATATCACGCACAATGTCATTTCCTCTTATAGGCATGTCCCTATTGTTTGGTGTCGATGTCGATATAAGTACAGTGTAGATAGATATTTTAAATTTTTACCTGAATAGATTATTTTGGTCAGACTAAATTGATTACCTACTAAAAATATCACTTAACAAATGATGGTCGTAAGTCCAGGTTTTACCGATGCTACTTAGCTATAATGTTATGGGAACACTGAGGAGTGTCTTGACGTAAAATCAAAACAACCTTTGGATGATCGCAAAAACTACTACTACTGATGGTAGAACCAAGTCGTAGCCAATTGACTGCAGCTCATATATGGGTTGGCTCGACTGGTCAGCGGGGTATTGCCACCCTCTCACAGAAGATCAGCGTAAGGTAGCTATTACAAGTGCGTTTCGTACGATGATTGAGAGAGCCGGAAGTCCAACCCCCCTCCCTCTGTCCCACTCCCCTTCAGGTCGGCAACGTGCGAGTGTTGCCGTTAGCATTGCAAGGCTACGGTAACTGCTTACATCAGGCGGACCGTACGCTTGCTTGCCACCCTTAGAAATATAAAAAAAAAAAATTGCTACTATGAAATTATCTGTACCTACGTACGTACTTAAAAATAAAAATATCGATACTTTTTAATTTGATCAAATTATCGATACCTACTTTTTAATTTGATCAAATTCCACACACTGCAACACTCACGTGCAGTCATGGGAAGCTATTTGCGGATTCAATCAAATCCACAGAATGGTAATATTATTGGCTCAAAACATTTATTTGCCGTCGGAGTTAACCCGTTTCGGCCAACTTTGTTAATGAAAACCAAGCGCCTGGCTTTAGTTACCGAACCTGTAAGAACCTCGGGATTTTATGTTCGTACCTCTTCCTTGTTTCCCATTCCGAAATAAGAAGATCGAAGTTTCTCGTGGAGTGAAAGGTACCTACTAAACTTTATAACCATTTACTTACTTATTGATTTTATTGGCACACCGGAACCATAAGAGGCTTAATTATGCTAAAGGTTAATAAATATGGTTCAACAATATAATAACGCTCAAATTACCTAACAACAAGAAATAACCAATAAGAAATCAGTATCCGAACTGTCAGATAAAAAAACTAAATCATATTCACACTTTGTATTTCGAATGCCAATTTTAAATAACGAACAACATTTAAAAGGAAGGTATTAAAACCCAGTAACCATAGCGATTACACAAGCCCAAACAACACTATCAACCCTATATCAGTAACGTGGCCGTTGTGGCGTATACCCTGTGGGGGTAGATCATACCACAATGGGTACCTACAATGCGTTTATCTATCCAGTAAATTGGTTACTATACAGATTTCGGGAATTGTTTAAAATCGTGTTCCCAGGCCGTTGATTGCGATGGGCCGGTCGGAGAGCCATTTCACTCCCCATTTTCGACAACCCTATATTGACCGTGCGAGGATTACGTACTGTCGAACGCCTTTAATTTGTAATTACATTTTCGCTTAATGATTTTTCGTAGTTTCGTTTCGCTACCGTTTTTGTAATTCCGAATTTAAGTTTGGATTTAACTCTATTTAAATAAATAAAATTGTGTTTGTAATGTCAAACAGCTGATTACGAAATGCATATGAAAATATATACGGTACTAATAACAAAAAAGCAATTTTTAAAATTGTGTGTCTGTTTTTTCCGGCTAATCTTCGTAACGTCTAGACCGATTTTGGCAGGACTTTCACTGATAGATCGCTGGTACTAAGTTGCGGACACAGCTAGTTTATGATACTTTCAACGTCACAAACAAAATACATCTCAATTTGTATACCCACTACTTAAATAAAAATGTAACCTATGTTAAATTAACCTTTTTTAAATACACTCATTTAAATAACAATAATACACTTAACTATAATAAATATTACACTAATAACTCGTGTTTTAATAAGATATTGGACATTACTACGATAATAAGGAATTAATTCAGATGTTTGAATTGCCTTAAATTCCAGTTTATGACCTATAAAATACGTTTTGATAATTAATATATTTTATAACGTCGGCGTAACAATGTACGATGTAGAAATCATAGAAAGCTATATTGGAATGGATCGTAAAAACGTTGAGACCCGTTTTATAGCTTCATAATATGAAAATGTATGAGGCGACGGATGCTAATTGGATCGGAAGACCACCGAAGGAGTTTCATCTTAATCTCTGAATTCAGGTTGTTAATTGTAAGACATAAAATCTGACATTATTTGCCGACAGATTATACTTGAACAGTCAAAAGGCTCAATGAGATTTTCCATAAAATTTCATCCCCTATTTAACGCACTTTGGGGACAAATTTCAAAAACACAGTCGCATTGATGTCCTATATTAGCAGATATGTCACTTCCCAACATTCCAATCACTAGACTTGTGCTCAGCGCACCACTACACGCAGCGAAATTTACACATCACAGTTATCATACTAGCAATACTTTAGTCAACCTAATGAAAAGGCATTTTGATGCGTCTTATTCACCAGAAGATGAGCCGTAATGGCAATACCGACATGTTTTTAACATTATTTTCCGCGAACAACTGAGTTCTACTGTGTCCATGGACTCTGTTTAGTAGGGCATTTTGGACAGTCACATGTCTCCCTCTTTCTTGGTAATGTCTTTGGTTAGGCAGTTATTTGATTTTTCAAAAAAAAAATTCTATTAGGTATCTATCCTTTATTAAAGAGCTTATTACACTTGGCTAAATTTAGAAGCCTAAATTCAGAAGCTTCTAAATATTTAAATCAATCTAGCTTCTGAATAGGCTTGCTGAATGCGATTACACTTGCCTAAATTCAGTAACGACTAAATTAAGTAGCCTACATTTAGTTAAGTGTAATAACCCCTTAAGATGACACATATATCCTAAATTAACTCGTCATGGAGTAGCAAAATAGTAATAAATAATAAAAACTATCGGAAGTCATCCAGACAAATTATACCTTGTAACACAACACATAAATTATGATCACTGTCACAAAATCTCAGCAAAGCTGCAGTTTTCAATATAACTAAGATTAAGATGTTATTACTTTTTAATGTTCATACCTCGTTGGCCTCTCGTTGATGACAAATTATGACGTCGTCGGATTATAAATGTAATATCATGGATATTATTTCATTTCGTCGAAAATTAATACTAAACTTTATGTCATTTGAATGATTTAGATAAAAAATGTTATGAAGAAATCTACAAAAATCTTATTTAATTTCATTATTTTAGTAAGTACGTTTCTGTACACTTCATAAATAATTATAAAATGTATAAGGTAAGTGCTTCGTGATGATCTCATTAGGGATGACACTTTCTATACACTTATATCACTCTATCACTTAGGAGAAAAGATAGGATACTTAAGATTATTGAGATAATAAAGTAAGTCTCTTCCGAAAAAATAAAATCATTAGCTTTGAAACTTAATATAATTTAGCTTTTTATGTTAGTGCAGAAATAGCTAACCGCTTTTGACTACAATGAGAGTCAATCAAAAGTCTATTTCTCTCTCTCACCTCGCGATAATTTGTACTTATTTGTAGTGACACTGACAGTAGTTCACTACTGTTATCAGGGGGCTTACCACGAACTCTTATTGCGATTCAATTACAGGAACGTTTTAACGATTCAGCGTCTTTTTGTGCAATGACGTACCTTATTGCCATGACAATAAGAAACGTCATTGCACAAATGGCCGCTGAAACGTTAAAACAAAACTGCTATAAGAGGTGGTGGTAAGCCCCCTGTTATCTTTCAGTGGCAGATAACGTCAGTTCAATGCAATCAAGCGACATCAGATAAAACATCCCATTCCCAAAATTATGTCCTGCATCTTATATCTCTCCATAGCTGGATCATGTGTCCATAATCGGCCGCAATGTTTGGCCCGCCTTCCCCATCACAAAATCAGTTAGCATCCAATACTTTACCAGGAAAACATCATTTCGGTTCTATCTTCAAACTGGTTTTCTGCTCTCATCTCAAAGAATAACTTAACAAACTAGAACTGCAGTACCCATGCAATCCGATCCACGTAAGAGATCAACTTCGAGTGGATGATTTCTTAAAATACGGCCAAAGTGTAGGTAATTTTAATCATGAGATAGCTCTGGCGCAGTAACTCGCGTCGGTTCAATATTTACATGCAGGAAACGAGTTCCGTACAGTCAATATTAGGCTTGCCATACAAATGAATACATTCTGACACAATGGGGCTTCCATTTTGACCGCTGCGTTTATGTTTGCACAGACAATTCTCGCATCGCCGGCTTATACCACCGTAGTATTAATGTGACTGCAGTTTCTTTATTATATGATAGCCTGGTACTATCGTAAGCCACGAAGTAAAGTTGCACTTCGAAAAACTATTATAATGATAGTTCTTAAAATTACATTAGATGGAAAAAAAAATATTTATGTGAGTTATTTTGGGAATCATTCGTTTGTTATTCTTTAAATGACCAATACAATTGTTAATTTAGATATATACTTACCGATGTATAAAAATAAAAATATAACACTGCTCGCTTGTTATACATTTCGATATTATTCTCATTCAATAAATATTGTTAATCACCTAATGATCCACGTACGAAGATAAATACATTTGTCGACGCTCATTGAATTATTCATGTGTTGTAGCAAACAGAATATTATAAGCTTGAATAATTTTGACAAATATAAACGTATCTACGTTTTTTGTAACCTCAATGTATTACATACTACGTAAACATAGATATTTATTATAATTATTTTATATTAATAACAACAGTAAAATTAAAAAATGTAATCCGGTTTCTACCAATCGATGTATTCCAAAATAAAGTTGGTATCAATTTCTAACTAAGTAAATATAAAAAGTGGAATCGACAACACTAATCCCGGAAAACAAAGTTATTTAAAAATAAACATTACTTATAAGCCATAATCATGTTAAACCAGCGACTAAAATATGCCAACCAAATAAAAAAATAAACTAGTTACCGACGAAATAAAACTTTAACTGAGCGCACAAACTGTAACTCAATAATTCGAAGTCATAAATGTTCACGCGAGCGTTAAGATGAGGTGTTAACTGATCTAGTTTGAAGTTTAACTAAAGCAGGTGCTGGTAAGTACCTAGTTGTTGGTACAAGTCATCTTACTGCAGTGACACGGGTTTTACTACGCTTAACTGCACTCTAATTGGTTGATAATTTATGAATATTGGAACTTCCGAATTTGTTAACACCTATTCAGGTTTTTGAAGGCATCATAAGAGGGACGAAGTCGCACGCATTAAGTTTTCCTGTCTACAAATTGTTACTAGTTTCCACACTATTTTACCTTAACTCTAGGGACTTCACTTTTAACAATACAGTTTGTAAACCCGTTGGGTCGTGCCCGCCATTGGGTCATTAAAAGGTCATTATTAAATTGATGCGTCCAAATACCTCGCATGCCTCGCCCGAGCACTCACGTTATGACATTATGTCTATGCGTTCCGATGTCAAAACTAAGTGCCCAGGTGCGGTATGCGCCCGATTTAGACGCACCCAATTAAATTTATTAATTACAAAGCAAACAACTACAGCTCATATTAATTAGGATATTTCAATGAAAACTATATTACATACCCATTTCCCGAGGTGGGAAACATTAATAAGCAACAACAGTTAGCAATAATTATGCTACACTTGCGCGAGTTCATTAAAATATTCATCCGAATTTATAATTAGACAACTTTGTGAATGTTTAATTGCGAAATTCTAAATGCATTTAGTTGTTATTTGTTTTATTTCATTGCTATGATTTGTTGCATAGCGGCTTCCAGAAGGCTCGCATGCTCGGGCGAGCCCAAGGTCGAGCCAACCTATACTCTAGAGTCTAGAGTATAGGTTGGCTCGCTCTTTGGAGTCTAGTCTAGACAAAGAAGGGTATATCCGAGGGTATAATATTATCGTACGTCTTATGACTAGGTCAAACTAGAAGAGACAAATAACAGCGCTCGAGTAAGGCGGGGCAAGTATTTGGTTAGTGCACGCCATGTCACTAAGCGAGGCAAAACTGCCTCGCGCGGCATGTGAGCTATCTGGACACAGCAAATTTGTATGAACATGTTTGCTTCGTATTGTCCTAAATATGCATGCATATGGTTTCAAGATTGTTCTGAGAATATATGTGTTAAGAGTTCTCCCTAGCCAATATCACTTCCCTCGTGTTGATACTGACGCAGTCGGATTAAAAAAGGTTTCCATCATACGAGGATAATATTATTATTCCTCACAGTTCCTCAGACCTCAGGGTGAGGCTATTACTCATCTTTTTCCCGCGTCGAGGGCTCGTTTTTATTGCTAGACGTGAAAAATACCAGAAATTTCATCCGGTCCGCTCAAAGTGGCTGGATTAATTCAGAAGGCACTTATTTCAAATTGGATTTCGCTCGGCGCGCGAGTCTGGCGTCTGCCTCGCGTCGCCTCCAGTTCCTTTTAATATAGTGACCGAATTGTTCTCTAGATCTCCTTTCGATGTCAATTATACATCTATGGACTGGCACAAAGCTTCGAAATAATATAAAATCAGCCAATTCAATAAACGAATACAAAATACCAGGATAATGGATAGTCGAATCTGTCACAGACATCTTTCAGTATTCAGAACGCCTAGATTGTCTATGAAAATGGATGAACAATTCGTATCTTGATGAATTCCCACTGTATTGGTGTATTGTATCAATAATATCGAATCGGCCCATTCAAGTAAGACTAAATTGTTGAGTGATACGAGCATCGGTTAATGTCTGTGGCCAATGGACCGCAATAACCGAGTATAACTAAGGGCGTGAAGGGTAATCGGTCAAAAGGTACGCATCTATCCTAATTCATCTCACTATTATAATCTATCTCTCGTACTTTATTCGCCTCATATAAAAATGTTAGTTCTGAGAAGACCGTGAAAAATAAATATAGATAAGTACCTGTAGGTAGTATTAGCGATACGAAATGTTCATTTTCTTTTCTCTAAGAACATAGACTAACAAAATACACAATAGAAGCCTCTCATAAAGTATGTCAAGAGCGTTGACCTCAGGTACAGGGGTTCTCTTTAAAACAACATGCTTTACCTAAGGCAAAGATAAATAGTGCTTCTATTTATTCAAGTGCTAGCGGGTGCCACTCGAAGACGCGAATACATTAACTTTTCATTGCATTTCAACGTTAATAATTCAAGTTCTCTGGAGTCGGAGGCTTCCTTAATGTTTGTTACTGCAGGATCCACAAGTGGATCGGTACAATGCGTTACTTAGCTGGCCCATGCCTTTGTTTTGTCCAAACATGTTTCAATTGTTACAGCATGTAAATGTTGTTCTCGATTACCATTAAAAGCACGCGCAGCATGTAGAAAGTCAAGCGATGAACACTGTAAACGTTAATTGGACGTGAAACAAGGCACAACTTAAACTGATTCATTATATTGTCACACAAACAGTCTGAAGCGGATATTTCGAAAGTTTTCCACTTATTGAATTGACAGCTATTTAATGTTTCCGCATAGTTCAATACACGGCAATATAACTTGACGTATTCTCGTCATCATAACTTGATTTTCACATTACGTAAATGGAGTTCTTCTTCTTATCGCATGGTTAGCGGCCAACTGGTGTCAGAGTTGTTCAAACTGCCCGAAGGCCTCTAACATGGCTTAACGAATGCTGCTCTACTAAAATCCTGACAGTGTTCCATCAAGCCCCTGGTTGGTCGGAACTTGGCGTTTTTTATATTGTGAACTGTCCCACTGCTGGACAAAAGCCCTCCTCTCCTCCATAACTGCTTATCTTGAGCCATTTGCGATCAGTTTCTGCCTGCAAAGGTGTCCATATCGTCTCTCCACCTTTGCCTCGGTCTGCCTCGACGTCTGCGACTTGGCCTAACTTTAATTAAAATTGCATGAAATATTTTGTACTTAATTTATTTTCCTCTTTGTTTCAGTGCATCCTCGGAACGCACTGCGTACACCTGGCTCCCAGATACCAGGATTGAGTTCTGCTCGCCGTACAGCCGCCGCAAGAGCTCCAACTCTACCGTCTACGAAAGCGACTGATGGTACGAGGGCTTCGATCAACTCGAAGAGGCTTTGCTTTGATCTCGGACACTCAAAGTGTGAACCCCTGTACTATGAAACTGTTGAGTGAAGTCGCAGTAGAATATCATCGACTTTGTACACAATTTTCCAAAATACTCTTTCGTGTATGTTAGTTAGGTATACATAGACCTAGTCATTGTAAATAGTAATTATTTAATTATAATAAAAACTGTCCAGTGTGTAAATTAAAAGCAAACATAAAAAGGAATATTTTTATGTTCTTAAAGTTGGCAATGTTAAATTTTTTTAGCTACTAAATTAGTTTTAAATTCAGAACGTACTGCACTATCAAAGTTTTATTTTCCGTTGAAGTTTCCAAATATTTGTGAGTCGATATCAGTAAGATTCTGCAATAGATAAGGGCGCTTCAAAGTTCGTCTCTCCGAAATCTTTGCGGAGTGTGGAATATTTTTGCTCATAAATTCGCTAATATTCCCGCTTCTTCGGGTCGGGCCCAACGAGGAACCGTGAAAACTTCCTCCTGCTTGTCGAAAATGAATATTTATGACGGGCTACGAGTAATGCGCCATTTATGGACAAAGTTAGAATGTTTACCGATTTATCGAACCAAACTGGATCACCAAATTACTAATAGGTACAAAATATCGTCATAAATATAATTAAGAAGGCATATAACAAGATATCCAGTACTAATCGACTTATTTATTTATAATATTCTACTTGTTTTTTTAAATTTTAATTTAATAACTTCAAAATGTACCTAATATGACATGATGTTGAAAATTTTAGAATCAATGGTACTTACACCTACCTACTTATTTATTAAATATTCCTATATCTAAAAAATACGAATTTTCATATTGTAACTATAGATATAAGATACAATTTCCTGTAAAACTTGAGTACTTATAAGGTTGAAACCATCGATTGTTACCATAGATAGAGATTGTAAAGATGTAGATAGATAATTAAGATTTGCTGTGATTGTTTATATTTATTTGCATATCTAATTATATTTTCTTTGCTACGTTTAGCGAGGCGTATAAAATAAGATTTATTTTTGTAATGTAGCCCCAGTTTTCGAACATACGATCCAATTTAACGAATAAATTGTATAAACAATCTATGTAAATATCCAAAAATAAGAAATAAGTTTTCGCTTTTAAGGATATTATTTTAAATATTCGTAAGCTAAGTAAGTATATTTTATCACGGAATGATGAAAAATGAGACTAAAGATTTTACGGATGGATTTCTGGAATGTTGTTAAATGTCATAAATGGCAATTCGCTAAGTTAACTGCCTATTTCAGAACTTCCTTTTGATTTTATCGTCTACATACCTACTTATATATCCAGTTCTTCTCTTTCAATGTAACACATGTACCTACTCATAATTTACACAATATTATTTATTGACATCGTTGTAACTGTATTTTATATTCTCTCACAATTACTAGTTCTAACTCTGTCTTATCTATATTTACTTGTTATTATACTATAAGATCTACATACTTATCTATTTAGTTATAACGCGGCAAAATCAAACGGCTTGATATTAAACTAGGGTTAAGAATCACTATGAGATATTAAATTTACAAAATCCAATTTAAGATAAACAAAATTAATTTAAGATGATTGTGTTGAATAAAACCTCTTGTGAACAGTGTGTTTTTGATAATTATTAACTTAACTATTAACTTTTTGAAAATTAATTTTAATTTAACTATTTAAATTACGGAAAATAAAAGTTTAAGCGATTCGAAATTCAAAAATAAAGGGGTATTTATTCTCACTATCATGAAACCAAAAATAACTTTTTCAATAAAATGTTTCACTACAAATAGGTTATATTAAATGGAAATTAATAAACTTTTGATATTGTCGCGAACGTATACCCATTGTAAATAAAGCACCAAATTATACTGTAATTTATTCATTTGTTTTCGCCATTTAATATGGATCACTTAATTTGTATCGAATGATTTCGTAATGAAACGCTGTATCCATTGAACGAGTTGTATCATTTTCAAATAAAATCGAAATCTATATTATCCTGCAAATTAATTAATATTATCATAGTTACTGTTTATTTATACCTACCTCTCATAGAAGCTCGGCATAAAGCAGCTATAACAGCTGCATTTCTTACGATGAGTGGGAGAGCCGGAAGCCCAACACCCCCCCCTTCCCCTCCCTACGTCCCACTCCCTTTCTGGTCGGCAAAGTGCGAGCAATACCTTTGGCAAGGCTCTATACGTATCTATAGGCTATTTGGTATATATAGGGTACGGTATTTTAAGTCAAATAATAGGTTCCCAAGGAAATCAAATTAAGTGCGGGTTTACCAACCACAGAGCAGCGGATTACATTACTAATTACCGCGACTTCCTTCGCAATTCAACATTCGAAACGCACTCCTCGTTAATCTGTTCACAGCTTAACTAGACGCGTAAGTATTAGATGCTTTCCAACTGAGTAACACAGTGAGACACTGGGCCGCTTTTAGGGTTCCGTACCCAAAGCGTGCCAACGGGACCCTATTACTAACGCCTACGCGCCTACGCTGTCCGTCTGTCTGTCCGTATGTCCGTCTGTCAGCGGGCTGTATCTCACGAACCGTTATATGTAGAAAGTTGGAATTTTCACAGAAAGTTATATCTGTTGCTGCTAAATTAAATAAAAAATAAATGGGGTCCCCATACAAGCAACTTGATATTTTTGACGTTTTTATTCTTGGGTGGTACGGAACCCTTTATATGCGAGTCCGACATGCACTTGGCCGCTTTATCCAATATATTTTAAGGAAATTGAACGTGTTGAAAACAGAGTCGCTTGTGCCTTTAATTGGGAGCCGAGGAAGTTTTTGTGATGTGCCATACAAGGTGCAGGAACGAAACGAATCGATCTACGTGTTTCGTATTACAGAAGCTGTGATTCGGTGAATTGGATGGGTTTATGCTGTAAGTATTCATGAAATATTATAATGTAGGCTTTTATGATAACTACCGAACGCATCTCATCTTTGGACTTGTGTCCGTTTTGACACGCCCATACACAATGTGATACATAACAACGTCATCAGCTATATAGAAATCAAAGACTTGAGTAGTACATAAAATAAATATCGCCAGACTTACACAACACTTGTATGGTCTTAAACTAATCAACCTTTGTACTATGGCTACCATATAATGGACTGGGGGCGATCCCAGTGACACCAAGACGAGAGAAAATTACGAAAAGGCCTTTTCCGAAATTTGCCTATAGCGGAAATCGAAACCGCAACCACCCGATACAGAGAGCTGAGCGGCTTACGCTCGAACCACTGCGCCAAGCATTCGTCGTGTAGAAGTGTTTGAGTATTCGACTGTTAGCCTCTCCCAGGTGCCTAAAACAAACAGGTACCTAAAAATTAGGTTACCTAACTAAATTCATTGCATGAATTAGTATCAACTTCATTAGATGTGTCCATATGGCGCGCATGCCTCACCCTAGCACTCATATTATGACATTACGTCTATGTGTTCCGACGTCAAAAGTGAGTGCTCGCGCGAGGCATGCGCCTGATGAAGACGCCGCCATTGGCTTATAATACTCAAAATTTTGCAGAAAACATAAATTATTAGTAAATTATAAAACTATCCTAGGCTATGAATAAACAAATTATGTTAGTGAAATTCTAATCTAATTCATTGTTTCGTACAGTTTCAATATGTGAAACGCAATATTTTGTAAAAAATATTTTCATTTTACTGGTGACATACAGCATAACGCGTTTCAATCGTAAGCGTCATGGTCACGAAGCGTATTGAACAGTTCCACCTGAGTTTATTTGAGTTATTCGATTACGGAGGGCGCTGCCTCCGACTCAGGAAGTGGAATGTGGTACTAATGACGGATATTTTGTTAGGATACTGACCAATATTGATTTATCGAAAAACAAAGGTTTTATTATCAAGTGCACAGGGCCCTAAACCGATTAGCCTTTGTCATTGACCTGCTATAGTGATCGGCCCTCTGATTGGTCGGCCGACCGGCTGATCGGCCTCTGATTGGCTGGTCAGAATTAACCGACCAATCAGAGATCACTATAGCAAAACGCCACAGTGACGCCACATTGGCTAAGCGACTTAGGGCCCTGAATTTGAATTGAAATCAACAGAAAGTTGGCAGAGCCATATTAATTAATGGTAGGTACCTATAGGTTTTTTTTCACGTAAATACTTCGTACCTAAGCGACTGTAGCCTAGGGGTGAACAGGTTGGGCTAGCAATGGTTCGGTCTCAGGTTCGATCCCCGGTGGGGTATGCACCGATGGATGAATTTTCATCTATGTGCATAATTTACAGTTCGCTGACGGTGAGGGAAAACATCGTGAGGAAACCTACCTATCCCTCAGGATTAGGTAATACTTAGTCAGTTCCTGTATACACGGCGACAAGGTTCACCACCTGTCACGTTGGGTTCTGACTATCTGGTGGAACGTGGGCTTTGAGTTGGTTAATATCTCCACAATGTGGTGGTGTGTGTGGTGGCCACTCAAGCCTCTGACTACCTCCGAATAGGGATAAAAGTCGTGACGTCAATTTTTTTTTCTTTACTTCGTACCTATAAGTAGGTACCTACCTAAGGTTCCTCAACATCAATACCAATTACTTAATGCTATCAGCAACCTATTGACAGCTTATAATGCTCTCAGAAACATGAAGAGATTTGTATTAGGTATCTAATGGTATTGCGTAATTACCTAGGCCCTAGGCAATATAATTTAGCTTACAGTGTTAATTAGCGTCTATCTGCATCTATGTCTAAACATAATAGCCTGCCAGATAATATGGAGATATTGGATATACCAAACTAATATAACGTTACATCGCTTCACTAGAATCACTGTATGAGATGTTTATTAACTTGCTTGATGTCATGGTAATTTGGAACAGGTATAATGAAACTGTTACAACTTGTATCAATATTAGTTACATCATTAGTGACTTGTCACATCCAATTGCATAAAAAGAGAGTACCTAAACTGCGAGTAGCAGCTACCTATATTCAGGAAAAAAATAAACTTTGCATAGCATTTTTTATATTTTTTTATTAGACTGTCCCACTGCGGAGCAAAAGCCTCCCCTTTTTCTCTTCCACAACTCCCGATCCTGAGCCATTTGCTGCCACGTTCCGCCTGCAAAGTTGACCACATCATCTCTCCACCTTCGCCTCGGTCTGCTTCAACGTCTACGACATAGCATACAATTTTTTTGTAATTTGGCTAAGATTTTTTTTTTTCCAAAAATATTGGAAGTTTATATTTTTTTATTCAGAAGTAAGATTTAAGCCTAAGCCGAAACTCCAAATCCTAATGTTTTATTGCGGACTTTTGTAACACCCCGGTATGCGAGCTACCTTGGCTGCTAGACGGCTTACACAAGACAGCTAATGGCAACGACTCTTCCGTAGTCGCTTTGTGCCTATGAGCAACTGTTAAGCGTATTTACATACTTATGCGCCTTAAAAATGCTTAACAGTAGTATGTTAGATATTTGATCGATCAGACCTACCGGAGTTACGGACGTTAGAAACCAATTCTCACGCCAAAGTCAATAACTCGAAAATTCTGTAAACAAATTTCAACAATAGAGTAGCGTGTGGATCTTCATTTCATAATCGATCCGTCGGCGAAGGATTTTAAACTTTCACAAACCAGGTTAAGGTTTCAAATGAATTAGAAGATTGCGTTAACATTTCTGACCACCGCACGTATTGACTTTGCCTTTGTAAACACTAATAGGAAATTCAAAAGTGGGAACCAGTTGAGATGAAACAGTGAATATGTTAATTTTGTGAGTAGAATGTGAGGGAGGAATTCTTAATTTTACCACATTCTACTTTAACAGTTTATTTCAATGCATGTACAACATAGAACCATCAAAATATCACCAACAAGTGATATAATTAGTACAAATAAAATTAAATAATGTAAGCGACCATATTATGACGGCATAGAGCTGGTTTTGCAAATCTCCGATATAAATTCAGTTTGTCGCACCATAAGACGATAATCCCGTTTTTATTCTCAGCATACACACCTACGTCGTATATTTTATGGAATTTTAAGTGGGTTTTGAAAAGGCTTTTGGCGTAAGTAATGCGGTGAATAAACATATTACATGTCATGTTTATTTAATATGTGTACTTACTGCACTCCAAACACAAAGTACCACTTTTGACATATTTTATCTCATGAATATTCCCTTCTATCTTATCAATACTATAAAAATAGCCACATAGGAAATCCATATCGTCTTTGTTACCTTATCCTTTTACCACAGGGCCCTGAGTCTCTTAACAATAAACCAATGCGACACCACTGGTCTCTTATATTTTTTCAAGAACTCTGCATTGCGAAACATAAATTCTTATTGGACTGGGCTTAAGGACTGCTAATAGATGGCGGACAACATATCAACCGCCAAGAATTTACGATTTATAATGACAAAATTCACGAGATAAATAAGGGACCAGTGGTTATATGCTAGCGGACTCAGGCCCCGGACTAGTCATAATATCCTTTCAAATTCGATTTTCTGCAGCAATTTCGTAAATCTTAGTCCACACTTGGTAGTGACAAAACGATCCATATCCAGCCCACAGTGAATGGATTCTCAATGGTGTCATAAATGGTCATGTTACTTGAATTATACATTTTAATCCAATTGTGTCTGCATCCTAACATAGTGGAGACCACACGCTGCGCTAACTTTCTGTCATAAGCGCAGTAAGCTAAGAATTGCAACCTTTTTACTAGTACGTAGTAAACGTAAAAAGACGAGATCAAAACGTTTCACCCAAATATAAAGATTGCAACCTACAAAATTCGTTTTAATTTTTGACAATCTTTAGAGAATGAGACCAATTAACTTATAACAACTATCCACACCATAGGTAAATATTCTATCGGCAGAAGGGCCACACGTCTTGTGAGCTAAGACTCTCATCACCGTCCAATGCATTGTTATTGATAGCTCAGCAATTTAACTTTGACCTAACTACTAGTAATGTCATATCTTCATGTGATAGTAATCTAAATATATTGTGAAACAGCAATAATTCAAAGTAACAAAAACACACGTTACCTGTCCAAGCATACACTCGCATCGTTAAGGAATGCTCTCGATTCTATACTGTAAAAGGCAGATATAAAGGTGCACTTAGAGCACCAACAAGCAGTACTAACAACCCTGGTTTACGTCACAAGCTCCTATTGCCACCTTCTGATGTTGATAGTCGTTAAATGTATGCCATTACCGGCGCCGGTGCATTCACTTGCGGAATAATCAAAAGATAAATCACATTGCTGCAATAAGATTTCTAGAATTTGTATGTTTGTAAATAATATTGTTAAAAACATAGATTATATTCTGACCTCCTCCAACTAGATGCAGCCTGCGCACTAGTAAAGTGTGGCAACTGATACTACGCTGAAGTCAGCGTACTTGATTCAGGATACCTGATAGAAAACAATGTATAAAACTGATGTGCTGCGACGATATCATGCTGCATTTTTAAAAACGACGAAGTACGCGCGTGTAACTTTAATAAATCTATCATCACCATCATCTCAGCCGAAAGACGTCCACAGCTGGACAGACCTCCCCCAAGTTTCACCACAATGACCGGTTTTGCGCTGCTCGTATCCGGCGTATTCCCGCGACCTTCGCCAATGCATTTATGCTTAAAACTCTTAAATTATAAAAAGAAAAATAGTAGAGACCAGATGGATTAAAAATATAAAATTGCATTAACTCGCAATAGTGTGAGTCAACTACTACAACGGACATATTAAGCTAGCCTTAAATAATAAAGGATAAGGTACCATCTGAGGTAAGTACCTTTCAAAATGCAAAGACATTTTTTTCAAAAATTATTTATAAACACAGTCACTATCAGGTATGAAATGATATAATTGTGTATCTACTTAATTTAGAAGGGCAAGTAGACTGTTAAGTTACTTATTTAAGAAACAATTATTTAAATTAAAACGATGTTAAAAATTTTACATTTAAAATACTGGACCCAAGCATAACCCCTGAGGAAGTCTAGTCTCAGTTAAATGCTAGTGCTGTACGTTACGCCCACAGCGCATTGTATGTAAAGTTGTATGCACATGTTGGTTCAGTCGTTGTTACTCGATCGCGCTTACATGGTCTGGGACGTACCACTTTTGGTTAGGGCGGTTTATTGAATCCGTGTCGTCATAGAAACAGTGGTTTAAATTCTATAGCTCAGACTAGTACGCCTGGCTTCTTTAAGTTTTTTTTGGCTTCATATCTTCCTTGTTTATTTGTCATTGGCCACTTTTGATTAGATTAGATGCTTAATCTATCGAAACTTCATCCCGAAATCTACCATATCAAACTCATTGCATGCTCGTAAATGTCAGATTCTTGATAATAATAAAACATCAATTCCGATATCGATAAAAATAATTTAATTGCCGCAATGCGGTACATATACCAAACGGTTTTATTGAATCAGAAAAGTGAAGTGTCGGTTATCTCATTTAAATCCAATAAAAAATTTGAGGCTGTTTTATTTATTGATAGTTGGGACAATCTTAGATAAAGTGCTTGCCTGACCTAAGGTGAACTTTCCCAGAATAAAACTTAATCGAAGTTAATTGATTTTATTTCAGAGCTTTAAAGTTTATTTTAAATTTATTATTTTAAGGTACAAAAAATGTGGAACATTGGTATTGCTTAAGGTAAACTTCAATCGCTCGCTTGCTTTGTACACAAATGCTACAACTTATCTTAAACTCGTAATGTAAGCCAATTGATAAACATTTATCTGCAAAGTTTACTTTGCTTTCCCACTTTTAAAAGCAATAGACGTTATTCCTTTATCACACTACATAACTTGGTGGCGTTTGAATCTTTAACGCTCTGAACTGCATCCAATAGCAAAGTTCAGAAGTATCGATGCACTTACTAAGTAAGGGAAGTATGAAATAGTGCTCTACTTGGATGTGTATACTGAGTGCACTTCGGTACTTAAAACTGATACTGCATGTTTCATACTGTCTTCTTGCTACTAGTAACGAAGTTCCAAAGCATAATAATTCCTTCTTTGATACTACTCGAAGTTTTCAAATTTGGAATAACATTTTGTATACTGTAGTGTCTATGGCTTTGTGATATAAAGTTCCTACTACTTAATGATAAAAGTAAGCTTAAAGCAATCTTTGAAACTACGGGGCAGGAAGCTTAAAAATAGGTTGATATAAAATTTTATCTACATATAACAGCCCTCTTCAAAAACCTTTCCAATTTTATCGACATCCATGATCAAACCTATCAGAGCAGATAGCCACATGACAAAAGCAACGTCTTGACGGTGCCAAAGGTGGTGTACAACTGAATAGTTTCGAACTAAATGACATTACCATATCAAACACATTCTCTAGATAAAATAAACATAAAATCATCTATCTCTATCTAAGACTGTTCGCAAGAGTAGGCAAGTGATAGTCATTGATGCAAGTAATGTATGCGTCTTGTATAACGTGGTATCCTAGTTTAGGATTTGCATATCAGTGCATGTGTGACAGATTTCGGTCCTTGCTGAGTGCTAAGGCATTGTAATTCAAAGTAAAAGATGTTTCTTTTGAAAATTCTTAAAGGATGTCTTGGGACGAAATTATTTTAATTAAAATTCCTTTGAGAAAAATTGAAAGACCTGACATTTAAGCAGCTGGAATAAAATAGAAAATCAAAGAGAAATTGCTCTATTGGTTATGATTTAAATCTTTGCTCTACTGATTGATGAGATTTAACTGCGCTATAGGTATTACAAAAGCACTACCGGTTTTTTTTGCCACTTGTATTAAGCTCGGGATACACGACGACACTTGACACATACTCTCAGTTTATACATCGAGTATCTCCGTGTGTACAACACCGCGTCACCTAGTTGCAGCTGTAATGGCGGTGTCGCTACACTGACATACACTGAGTGTCGAGTGTCGCCATGTATCCCGAGCATCACGTATCCATAGTTATTTATATATTATACTAGCTGTTGCCCGCGGCTTCGCCCGCGTGGATGTCGGTTATCGCGACCAAATGTAATCATGAAATTTTTATCCCATTCCCGCAACTCAATTTTTTTGCGATTACTCCTAAGATATTCGTTTGAATTATATGGTGTAAAAGAGTAAAATAATGTGCATGAAATGCTTAAAGCCTCTAACTTATTTAAAATGATAAGGATTAATATCGTATTTATGTAAATAGCTTTCCAATTACCGCTTTATAATTGCCGATATTTTTAAAGTATTAAAATGGATATAGTATGTTATCCTTAAGTGATAGATATATGCCATTGCGGAATTTTCTGTAGACCTATATAAGGTACACAATTCCACCATACGTCATTTTGTTATATCTCAAAGGGTTTAGGCAGCTTTCATTAAAAGCTCCCAGACGGCTTATTTTCTTCCGACACCCCCAAAAAATATCATTATATTTTAGCCAATGTATACAAAAACTTAACAAATTATATACTAAAACCTTCCCCGAGAATCACTCTATCCATTGGTGAAAACAGCATGAAAATCGGTGCAGTAGTTTGTGAGTTTATCGCGAACAGACAGACAGACAGACGCGGCGGAGGACTTTGTTTTATAATATGTAGTGATTTCATCAAAGTGGGATAATTAAAGCCAAATCAACTGCTTTGTTTCAAATCCTCACAGACATATCATAATACAATTTTCCTAATTCTATTCAAGTCTATTATGAATCATCGCGTCATCGGAACATAGTAAGCCACTAACGGGCGGCCTCAGGTCACGCATCACTCACGCGCCGCCAGTCTCGTACGTCATCTGTCAAAACTCCACGTTATGGTTTAATGGATTATTGAATACGCCTATTTTCAATCAACAGCACGAAGCGAGTTTTTGCTACGGATCGTGTCACATTCTAGTTCTATGATTTGTTTTCTCAGGGACGCGTGGGCGGTGTGTTATGCTTAATTGTTTTGATTGATAGCTCGTTTAGGTGTATTGGAATCTTCGTAATTGCCGTGTTAAGCAATATGTATGTAGGTAGGTACATACAATAAGTTACTATATCTCTCTTTTCTACGACTTTTCATTCCTGAAATTAATTTGAGACTGTAACTTTGAAGCCTACTCGATACTTAACTAAAGGCAGTTTCACATCATTTGCAACATAGTTTAGGGCATTTAAATAGTTTCAATGCAACAATGGCCACGACAACATTGCTCCAGAAATGGACTTATGTTATTAAAATAATGTCTCCCACGTACCCGTGCATTTGCGGCTCAATCGCCTCCGATAACGCATAACCAGTTTAAGATGGGACAGTCAGATGTGAATATGTAAAATTCACTAATAAAATCAATGTATTCTTCATTATGATACATACCTCGTTCTTTGCCCCCATAACGCTGGACTTTCAAGGTGAACAAAGGAATCCAAACTATGTTCACCTATCTTTAATTTCGAGGTAATCGTATGAGACTTACTATACTTATTCCACTTTGTTGACTCAGATGATATCACCCAGTTGAAAGGTGGTAGAGCCAAGATGTAGCCAATAGACTGCAGCTCATATACTAGGGGCTGGCTCAACCGGGATAGTAACCCTCTCACAGAAGATCAGCGTAAATCAACTAATTTTGCTCCGTATGATGAGTGAGAGAGCCGGAAGCCCGGACCCCTCCCCCCTCCCTTATCCATTCCTCTTCAGGTTGGTTTCAGGTTGCGCCTTGGACGACGCAAGTTAGAAAAATAAATCCAATAAGCACCTTAATATTTACTATCTAAAAGATATTCACTGGCCCAGCCTCAGAAAACATTTCCTTATCTAAATCATATTCAACTTAAAAGTAAATACGTCAGTAAAAGATTCGTGCATACTCAGAGACCGTGTAACACTGGTCGTGTTATAAACCCACGCGTTGCTTTATTGGTCGAAATTGCCCCTAAACGTTACCAATGAGGCGTTTGTTGTAGTATATTTACGGCACTTGAATGGTAAGAGACCCGGCTTCAATGCAATAAAGTCTTAGAAATATTGGGGCCCAGACCACATAATTGTTGTGCAACTATTTATTCAAGAAATTGAGCGTCAAACTACAGTTAAAGTTCCATTATTTAATACTAGCAAGTTCGGTATAAATTGCGTAATATTATCCATTTCGGTGAAAATAAGTAAAGAACTTCAAACGCTGTGTTCAACAGAATTTTTAACGAAATTAGTTTGTAGAGTACTATTTTGTTTAGGTAGGTACTTAATGTAATGTAAATGTTGAAAACAACAAGAGATAAATAAAATAAAGGTTAATATTTTTGTAGGTAAAGGTAACGTAGAATTTTTGGGTAATAAAAATATTGGTGAAGGAAAAATGGACGTAAAAATTATTTAGGCAGAGGCAGACCAGGCTTAATTTAAAAAGTAATTAGATACCTATTTTTTTATTTTTGTGTGAAAATAAAATCATTACATATCTAAATGGATTCAGAGGAGATTATGTAAGTACATACCTACTATCAAAATGTAATTTTATAAAATAAATGGACCGATATCCAATAAACGGTACGATAACAAGGAAGATCCTTAGACACTTCCCCTAAAATCTAATTTGAATAAATAACAAGAAACGTGCCGAACCTAGGCCTATGTCGCGCAAAACTTTGTTTGTTAAGCCTACGACATCTAACTTGGACAAGAAATGAGGTTGGCGAAAACTTCGCTCCGAGTTAATTTTGGGCCTAGCTGATTAGTTTTGAAATTAAACCTTTGCCACCGAAACTCGGCCGATGGGACTAAAATGACATCGTAGTGTGATTACTCTGGGGTATTGTATGACGTGGTATGCGGCAGATTAAAATTTTTGATTAGGACCTGCCAACTGAAAATTAATCTAACGTGAACCAATTAGGAATCGGCCAAATTTAGAACTAATTCGTTTAGCAAATGCAGTTGTAATGTGTAACACTAATTAAAGAATATTTATAAAATACGGGTCCCTAATAAAATGACTACATTCCGTATTGGTGGTGGTCTTATCTTAACATTATTTTCTTAAAACAATACAATTCATAAGTACCTACTGGGGGCTTACCACGACCTCTTATCGCGATTCAATTATAGGAACGTTTTAACGATTCAGCGACTTTTTGTGCAATGACGTACCTTATTGTCATGACAATAAGAAACGTCATTGCACAAATGGCCGCTGAAACGTTAAAACAAAACTGCTATAAGAGGTGGTGGTAAGGCCCCTGATCTGATTCAATTATTAAATTAATAACAAATGAACCAAAAATTCAAAATTACATAATGTTGTAACTTAGTAAAACATTTACAATGAGTAATGCTCTATAACCATACCATTAAAAACCCAACACCAGCCAGTTGAGCTATATTTAGTGTCGTCTAAATCGATAATCATAAAATCGGATGGCATGCTTGTCGCTTCCAATGTTTACCAATACATAAAAGGCCATATTAAAATTTATTAGGGAACGCGTCGTAGAGGAACTATAAACAGAAAAAGGGGATGTTAATGTAAAACTATTTGATGTTAGAGCTGGGCCTTTGAGCGGTATATTTGTTTATGTATTTCACGGTATATTTTTCGAGTCCTTTGTTTGAAGACTTCTGGGGGTCGTGAGATGTTTGCACAATTTAGTGCGTTTATTATTCCCTTCGATGTTGTGCGAATAGGGATGTAGAGTTATAATAGACATACTTATAAAGCGTTCTAAGAAGGTTAATAGAGTCAACTGGAAGTTAGTAATTGATACATTTATAGAGAAGATAAATCTTATGCCAATGCATGGTTCCGTTCTTAGATATAAACAAAGGTATAGGGATTATCTTCAGATGTTCATTCGATATTAATTATTTTCTGGACACCTCCAATCCACGTTCAAAAATAGAATTTGTAAACAATACCAGTTTTGCGGCACTTCTAGATTATTTAACTCTACATAAAAAAATACTTCAATATTACAAGTGATTACAAAAACTGCAAAGTATTTTAAAGTACGAATTTAAAGGACCTAATACTCAGTCAATCCACTTTGCTTATCCACAATACTGCACATTTTCCACATCGCGAACACCGGCTTGTTTGATTCCCACCCCAGCCCCAACATGTTTACATTTTACAGTTGCCATGGTTACTTTGTTTACTAATTGTTCTCGCGATCGTTACACATCGGATATCGGGAAGTGGCTCGCTCGTGCAGATCTGTGTGTAACACGTGTAAACATTGGCGGATTCCCAAATTTACCAGATACATAGGTAGATAGATAGTTATAGTTGTATTGTTTTCGTATAACGATCGTTGGAGGCAGTGTGATTGTTGGCGTGGAGAAAGTTTTTTCTAGGTACAGCATAGATGAAGAACCAACTATGAGTAGATGTAGGACACGAAGAATAAAATACGGTACATACAGAGCAGTTTAGTTTACTCATTGGGTTTTAGAAAGAGATATCAGTTTCGTATAGTGTCCTCTCTGTCACTCATAAACGACACTCAGTAAAGCTTTGACACTCCAAGCTAGCCAATTATATCGTTTTAAAACTCAATGTATTTCCTAAACCGCCAAGTACCTACTGTCCCATCATTATTACAATTTCTTTGGTCCCAGCCATAACGAGACACATCATGTTGTAGATAAGTATCTGTTAACTGAAATCCGGGACCAATTCCAATTTCAAATCAAAGAACGTGATTCATTTGAAGCTCTTCAATTACACGAGCACAAAGACGAAATTCGAATCTATTCCATTCGGAAGTTGCACTAATTATCCGTGGGTGCATCGGACCGCAGACCGCTTTTTTTTCGTCCAGAGGGGCTTAATTTTCGCGACAGACTGTCCGATGAATGGTCCGATGTCGATGTGTCAGTGTGATGCACTGTGACGATCGGCTGCGCTTTGATGTGGCAGCGGCGCGTAGCAAAGAGGATAAGTACGGTATAAAAAAAGTTTAATTTATATTTCAGTGTATAGTTTTAAAACAATTTTGTGTGCTCGTGATTGGTTTTTGCTGAGGATTGGAGTAATTGAAGTTGGTTTATTGGTTTAAACTTGTGAAATGTTTGTCTTTTCACTTTTTAGCGGTAATCTCTATATTTTGAGAGAAAATTCGCTCTAGTTTTAACTAACACAATCATTAGAATAACATTGCTTTTTACAATTAAATCATTAATTGACACGGTTATACAACTAAGTAATTTTACGTTACGGTTACGTTAGTTTTGTTTAACATAAAATAAAACATGGTCAATGCATGATTGGCACAAGAATTGTATTATTTTAGCAATATCACACGTTACAATTCTACTCACTACAATGTAAACACAACATTATTAACAAAACAAAATATGTGTATGGTATTTACAATATCCAATCGTTACGCAATAACCACACATAATCCATTGAAATAGAGTTCTAAGAGACCGCAATATCAAAAACCGGCCAAGTGCGTGTCGGACTTGCACATAAAGGGTTCCGTACCACCGTAGAATAAAAACGTCAAAAATATCGGCGTTGTATGGGGACATCCTTCATTTTTAAACTTTATTATATTATTGGTATTTATTGTTGTAGCGGCAACAAAAATACACATTCTGTGAAAATGTTCGTGGTTAGGTTCGTGAGATACAGCCCGCTGACAGACGGACGGACGGAAGCGGAGGATTAGTAATAGGGTTCCGTTGGCACCCTTTGGGTACGGAACCCTAAAAATGCTCGAAGCGCACCTCGGCATGCACACAGCTCGTTATAGAAGAATGTCCGAATCGCCCCAGCTGCTGGACGAAATGCAATAATTGAGGGAAAAACGCACTGAAATATTGTGTAATTATATTCGGACGGTGACGATTTATCTCGAATCGCAAAAACTTATCTGGTGCAAAGATTGACAGCGCATTGGCGTCATTTCGTTGCGTTTTTCTTTGGTTTTGCCGACAGCCGACTCAAATAGTTAACGCTCAAAGTCCAGTCAAATACTTAGTTTCTTTGATAATTATTTACAACGAGGGTGCAAAACAATTTCTGCAGTTAATAATAATTATGTAGTTTTATTAATAGCTAAATGGTAGCGTCTACATCAGGCGCATGCTGCACCCGAGCACTCAGTCATAACATAAGTGCTCAGGGCAGGTATGCGAGGCATGTGGAAGCACCGAACGATGCTGATATTATGACGTAGGTCATGAAATGCATTAATTAAATTGCTCTTTAAAATCCACAATAATTTGTTAAATTAGAATAGGTATTAGACGTTATCACGTGCATAGTTTTCTATGATTTAAGAAGAAGTGACATTTAGTGTGAAGTGACGATAAAAGAATTTGTAATGTTATCTAAGATCAAGTTACAAAACAATAAAACGTAAAACAATGTAAAGACATGTTTACGCAACAGCGATAGCCAAATTCCCACAATACCAAAAACATATCGACTTTCACCACAAACTGAAACGACCATGTTTTCCACCAAATCTGAGACTTGGGTACTAAAATGGTTGATTAATTGCCTATTTATGTGATGTTTTGTTACATGGTGAGTACATGTGACATGTTTCATACGTCAAATGTTTAGGCAGACGCCCACCGCTGAGGCAGGCTGCGGCGCGCGCGCACGGCGTCGATTCAAGCAATAAAATCCCAGAATCAGATAATAAAAATTTTACATTATAGCCTAGGTATGTCTCTGATGTGTGGTGTATATTTAAAATTCTGGATGTAAGATACTTTGCTATACATTGTGACCAGTGCCCATTTGCGGAAATTGTCGTTCAAAATTGTATTGGATGGAAATTAAGTTTCTGCTATACTATAGTAGGTATGTTTGACTGGCTCTATCTATACCGGGATACGTATTCCAAACTATGTAAATTCATGCTTACATGTAGCTATAAATAAATATAAAAAATCAATAAATGACTAACAGAACATAAAAAAAAATGCAAAAAGTTCCACAACGCGGGCTTCTACGCTAGCAACTATTGCTGTCTTATCAAAGGGAATCGTGTCAATGACTTTAATCCATTTTCCCTTTATACTTAATTTCATTCATGCGCACTTTGTTGGATAATTAGGTCAAAAATTAAGGTAATACATACTAACATTTTTGAAATAAATGCAAATTCAATCCTTCAATACGTTCCTCGTCCTAATACCCTGTATAAGTACTACTTCTGATTTCTTTGCTTATACTGCAACAAGTACTTAACCGTAGTCGAATTCTCTAATAGCCGAATCAAACCGTCTAACGGTGAGAATATTGTAATGTTATTTATTAAACGCCATAGTGGCACTCGCAATGGCCGCTCAGGAGAATTTAATTGAAGCCCTTCTTGTACCACCACTGGTGGGTAAATTAGGTAGTTGTTGGGTAATTTATGTATATTATTAGATGGTGTTGTGGTAATATAGTATGTCAGGGGTCCTATCTTTGTGTCATTTTACTTAATTAACGCCTTGCTTTTTGTATTTTCATTAATAACTGAATACCGTGATCATTAGTAAAAATATTTTTGATTTTTAAGCTTGCGAACGTCGCAAAAAATAGCATTAAACCATTAATTGCTGTTGCACGGACAGATGTGTGCACACGACTTAGGGAGGGTTTTACTAAAATCAATGCTGTAGAGCCCTCTCACGGAAGATCGGCATAAAGTAGAGTATTATAGCTACGTTGCGTAAAATTTGTGAAGAGCCGG
This sequence comes from Drymonia ruficornis, assembly GCA_947859195.1. NCBI lineage: Eukaryota > Metazoa > Arthropoda > Insecta > Lepidoptera > Notodontidae > Drymonia > Drymonia ruficornis. The sequence continues at coordinate 7,978,064 of OX401915.1, read as the reverse complement.
AAGTCCAACCTCGGGGGTCCCTTCCCCCTCCCCTTTGTTCCACTCCTCTTCAGGTTGCAAAGTGCTAGCGATGCCTTTGGTGTTGCTTGGTGTTGCAGCTACTTATTCATCTTCTTAAGACACAAGTTAGTAGGTAGGTACTATTCAAAACTCGTAATGCTGCGTATATGATGACATATACGTATTAAGCAATCACCTCATATTAGCAAGCATTAGCAAGTTAAATCAGTAGTTTGCCCTATGCGGTATGCCTCTTTACGAAAGGGCGAGCGTCTTTGGCTAACTCTGTTTGTTGTGTTAGAACTGCTATTCATTACCACTACTACGATGGTATGTAAGTCGAACTCACAAAATTGTCGCTAAGTAGACACTGCATTGCCAAACTATGTTTTTGAAGCTGTAAGCAGGTGGTAGAGCCAAGCTGTAGCCAATTGACTGCAGCTCATAAACGGGCTGGCTCGACCGGGGTAGTACCACCCTCTCACAGAAGATCGGCGTAAAGCAGCTATTACAGCTGCGTTTCGTACGATGAGAGAGCCGTAAGCCCGTATGTAGATTATATCACTATGTACTACATGAGCAGAGGCACGGTTAAATGCTCGTATACTAGAAGAACCTTTCAACTAATCTTTAAATACCGTTACAAGACCAATAGTAGTAACTCCGAATGCTAACACCCCACCGCAAACGGGTCAATGGAGCCCTTTGATCCGAGCTCTCACCTGTCTTGCTTGAGTACCCTGGTCTTTCGCAGACTAGACACTTTAGCCACTACTCAAGCCAGACTTGAGATGCAGGCTGTTTACTTTATCTCTATACAGGCATAGATACAATAGCCCTGACGTAAGCTGGCTTGATATGGGTTGACCTAGATTGAAAATCTATCGGCATTATGAAGATTGGTTGTGTTCTAGTTAATTGAAATACGTGCTAATAAAAGGCTAGATCGGACTTAGATAAGTACAATGTGTAATTATTTGAGTTTTTTGAATTAAATTAACACTGTGTTATGTAAAGAAAAAAAATACTATTACTCGCTTAAATGTTGTGGTGACAAAATAGATAAATTTCTTGACTTTATTCAAATTAATCACATTGTCCATTTTATTAATTCGATCAGTATCTGAGGGCACAATTAAGAGCATAAGATATAGTATACACTTCACAAAATCAGTTAATTTTTTTTTAAATATACCTACTATGATTAATATGAAAACCATTTCAAAACTCGGAAACGTCATCGTATTGAATAATGATAGCAGATGTTACATAAAATATTAGAACACTAATAGAACGCCATAAAAATAAAAGCTTATACCTCTATGAATCTCTGTAATCCGCTATGAAAGGAAAATCATAACCGTTTCGTTATAATTTATTAATCAAGAGTGTTGAATATAAACGTGACTACATAGCGAACATAAAAAAATCCAACGACGTTATTTTTGTAAAGGAGTTTAGGTTTTTTTTTTAAATCTAAGAATGTTTTATAAAAATATTTTGTGAATTACCAATGGGAGTTCGATAAAAAGGGGTGTTTGTATTTTGTGGGTCCGGTCCCGATTTGAATCATAATAGTTGTTTGAAATTTATTTGCTCGTAAAACGGGAGTGTTGCCGGGTTGGCTTGTGACAAAGGCGGTTTTATCGCGGCCAGTGAGCGCTCGTAAATTTTACTTCGGCTGTCAAAACATAGTGTGGCGCGAGCCTTAGCCCGAAGTGGTCTAATATACGGCCAGTGAGTAATATTAAATACTTGGATCTTACGGCTGGTCTAGAGACCAGCCGCGCCAGCCGCGAAATGACCAAATGACTTAGAAGTCATTTGGTCATTTCGCGTTTTGTTATCTGTTATGTTGAAATGATAAATTGTGAAGCAGCAGCTTGCAGCTTACTAATAAATTGAAATATTTATGCAGTTAATATTTTCAGACGAACATACAATATGGTCCCCAAATAGGACATGCTTGTACTTGGGGAGTGGGATTAGTAGAAAATATGAAATAATAATTTCAAACGATCATAGTAAACTGAGCGGAGTACCTATAGGTACTCATCAAAATTTATGTTAGCTCAAATTTATAAAAAACACGGTAGCCGCCTAACGTTATTAAAAAAAAACTGATGACAATCTTCATGCACTTATCCAAAATCTATGGTGTATCATAAAATATATTTTATAGTGTTCGATATTGAAATTAGTCACGAGATGACAAGACTAACATGGCTATAAAATGCGATACTTATCTAACCTACTAGTTAACTGCCGATACGAATTTGATACGACCGATCGGCCATATAGATTTTGCATACACGGATTTTTATTAACACTTAAAAAGCTATAAAACTTGATACTACAAGATTGGATTTTTATAAACGGTTGGCCGTAAATCATTAAATATGACACAACTGGTTTCGTTTTCGTACGGGTGTTATAAGAAAAAAGGGTACCATAAGCAATTTGAGTCGGCGTAAAAGGTACGTTGTTTTCCTAATGTACAATCATTATGCATATTACATGCCTCACTTGCCTTTGTTTTTCGATAAACAGTGGTCGTTTTCCCAGAGTTTTGTCTTTTCCCGCTTTTCAGGGATTCGTAGTCCCTACAAGGAACCCTTATAAGATCATCCAGTCCATCCGTGCGTCTTCGGACTTCTTCAGTTTTTGACGAAAGTTGGTGTTTGGTAAAATAATAGTAGATCTGAATTCCAAAACATACAATGTTATAAAATAACTTTTTACGATATTCTTCCATGGAGGTGGGGATAACTATTATATTTTTAGTTACTCCATCATAGAAAAGGTATTTTAAAATATAACAGTGTTTTGATACAACATTTTATTATCAGCGTTGCCATTTGCGAGTTTGATCCTCCAACAAAAGGTTTAAACAATGTAAATCCTAACTGTTCAAAAACAAGCTTTCGGTATTAAAGTAGCTACGGAACCCTACATTGTGCGTGGCCTGACACGCACTTGGCCGGTTTTTATTATTAAGAGGCGGCATTTACCTGCGGATGTAAGTTGCCACTGTACAGTCGGCACCACAAAATGTGCTGTTCAGCTTTCAGAATCTGTTTTCTTTTTTGTAATTCTTCGCTCGTTCCATGCATAAGCAAAATGTGTTTGTATTTTGTTCTTCTTTACGTCGTTTTATTAATTATGAATACTGATTTGCAGTTTGTTATAATATATTAAAAAATATACATAAGTACATATACTCACACCTGTACCTATCCCATGGGGATAGGCATAGGCTACTGATCCAGACATACATATGAGATGTATGAATGTGTATGAAGCAAAAGATGTATCTTTTGCTTCATACACATTCATACATCGTACATCTCATACACTGCCGTCGTTAAGGGTGCTAGAACTTGACCTATCTGGATCTGGTCGTCGAAATATCCTAACCAAAATCATACTCGACTTACACAAAGCAGCCAAAAATAACAAATACTTAAACACAGACGAGCAACAGTCTTAATATTCATTTCGGGCGATCACAAAAAGTGTTCAAGATTCCTTTTCCCCTTATACTTTAACAAACAAATTATTCAGTTTTTGATTGTACAAAGATTCAGTGAAGCTCGGGCATCCTTCACAATATTGTCTTCGTAATCGTCAAGATGCTCGCAGCCGTATTCCGGAAGCCGCTGAAATAAAATTAGCCTTAGGGCAATAAATTCAAATCACAGCGCACGGTAATTTCAACGTCCCTTTTTCGCGAGATATTCGTTGTGGAATCCTTAATTTGGTTTCGTTTCCGTATTGTGGTTACTTGAATTGTTATTTCTCGTTTAACACCTTTTCCTCAACACCGGTTAAGACTTAATCGCGAATGAATACCTACTTTCCTCTCCCACTTTCTCATTTTAGATTGATTATTTAGGTGAACAATTAATAAAAATGTGATAAGTAAGCACGTCTTTTAAGATTTAGTAAATAAATAAATTATAGTCCAAGGGAGATTAAGATGACAAGAAGAAAGACTGATAGATAGGTACACACTATAAGCACCTACGCAGCATCCAAGCCGTAATCTTAACTTTGCACTAGATATGTTTACCGCATAGTTTAATCTCATCAATTAAACTAGAAAATTGCCATCTCAATTTGACGCAAACTGTACCTATCTACTACTAGGATGGTACACATCAAAAACAGCAATCGAAATTAAAGACTCTAGAGAAAAAGTGCACAATTTTCTCTTCGTAACAATTATCATGATGGAAACAGTAAAGTAAGCCGTAGGTGTATTTTAAATCGCCACCATTGATAATGCCTACTTTAGACACTACAAATCTAACTCCTTATACTGAATATCCGACAATCCAAGTTTGCCCTCACGCAATCATTACAGCGCCATCTAGGCAGTCTTGATGCATTAATCATTCGGCCTATCCATTATCGGCTGTTTGTTTTAAGTTGCCAATTGCGGAACTCCATACTGGATTGCATCTATCAGCTGTTGGTTCTGTTTGCGCCGCCATACACGGACTGTATGTTGCTGTCGGAAGCGACAGCTCTATTACAGTTGGTTGCAGTCGACCGTACCGACAGCTCGCGACAGCACGCCGACTGCCTGACGCCAAGCAGTCGCGAGCTGTCGACTGCAACCAACTGCAATAGAGCTGTCGGTTGCAACAGCAAAGTGCAGTCCGTGTATGGCGGCGCTTTAAGTTTACATATAGCTGAATAGGCTGGTATTAAGTGGGTGTGTTTGCATGTGTGATTTGATTGGATATGGGCGTCGAAGTTGTTCTAAAATGAATTCTAAACCTGGCTTAGAATTTCGGAATATATTAAACTTGTGTGAATATAATTCGTATGGTGCGTTCATATGCCTCGCATGCCTCGCCTGAGCTCTCATGCTATGACATTTATGTCCATGCGTTCCGAACTCAAAACTGAGTAAGTATTGAATTCAAGACAGTGTTCTAAAATTTCATGGATTTATTGTATAAAAGCTTTCTGAATAGATATAATTATTTATTAAAGTACTTAATAATTTATTCTACGAATTTGAATTTTGATACCTGTTCGACACAGACCGAAATTTGAAATCTGACAAGCCAATTATACACAGACAATTGTTAATATTGAAACTTTCACAAACAGCAAAATTTGATTCTCATCAAACAAAATTCAAAGCTGATGCAACTACGTGGAAATGGGTGCATCTGTTTTTATCTGCGGATGAAACTACAAACAGACAGGCAGTGGCGTCAAACTGTGTTGCGCTGGGGTTAAAAATTACGTGATAAAAGCAAAAATGAAGTCAAAACATGTAGGTTCATGCAAAGTATAGATTTATGTACATACTTATGTACTTATAGGGTACAGTATACACGAGGGATGGGCAACACGTGACAAGCATGATAAATGAGGAGTTCGGGATCATGCCTCGGGGGACTCCCTCCGGCTGAGAGAGGCGATTCGGGAAGAAAACCTAACAACATGACGACATCTTTTTCAATAAAATATAAACCCTATCCTAAAGAAAATATAACACCTTTTCCAATACTACATACGCAAAGTTAAAACTCCATAAAAATTCTGGAGCTACAACGAATTAGTATTGCAAAAAGTAACTAAAGTGCGTGCGAGAGAAGCTGAAATAGGTTTAGTAGTACTTCAGTTAAGGTTTGAATTTGCTTGGAATTTTCGCGAGAATTGTTGGCCACGGAAGATCAGAAGGCAAAACGTGGAATCCAAGGCAGAGACGAGTCAAAGGCGAGCGTGAGTGTAAGCACAGAATATTTTCAGTAACCCCGAACTAAGTGGACTAGTGGAATAAATCATAAGATTTCGTCTGTACCTATTTATCCAATTGAAAATAATCTACACGACTGATAGAGTATCTAACCTAACCTTTAGGGAACCTTAACCTTTTAGGGATTACGAACGTAATGTGTTATTATACAATATCGCCAGACTTACACACCAACTGAATGGTCTCAAACTAAGCAACGCTTGTACATACTGGCTACCATACAATGGACTGGGTGCGATCCCAGTGACACCCAGACCAGGACGAATGACGAAAAGGCCATTTTCGAAATTTTCCTCTAGCGAGAATTGAACCCGCAATCACCCAATATAGTAAGCCGAGCGGCCTACGCTCGAACCACTGCGTCAAGCGATCAATTAGTTGATTTATTTTTATTTTCATAAATTCATGAAAAAAAAAGAAACAAAAATAACCAGCTTCACGCACGACGCTCGTACGGGCTGTTTACGTCGCACGCATGGACTCGCGAAGGTAATATCAGCACCAGCTGGACCAATGGCCATCGCCGTCGAGGTCGACACAGGAGAAGGTGACGAGGTCTGGACACTTTTGTGGGAAAGACGTGGCAGGAAATTGCCATGGACAGAGTGGCGTGGAAGAAAAAAGGGGAGGCCTTTGCCCAGGAGTGGGACAGGCCTATAGGCTAACAAAAAAAAACAGGTTCATAGTTTCATTGAATTCTAGCAAAGCTTCCAAACTTTACAACCATATAAAACCTAATGAAAATATATCCGTAATCTATTACCTTTTTACGGCATATCCTAAAACCATTTGCTAGAAGAAAAATAAACTTGCGATGCTCTTGCGCACGCAGTTCAATGCACCGCGCCACCAACCCTCAATGTTTGTTTAGATGTTATGTCTGAACAAACCTATAAACTGCAGTGGACTTGACAGATACACCTCGTGAACATTGCAGATATGTAAAGACATAAAATGGTGTTATTTGTAGATTTGGATTAAACTAGAATTTGTATTTACTTGGAAGCATCGGAGGAGCTATTGGATGTGCGTCACACAGAATACCTATGCTTGCAATGGTAATATACAAAATTAAATTTTTTTTGACGGTGAGGGATAACATCGTGAGGAAACCTACCTATCCCTCGGGATTAGGTAATAGTCAGTTCCTGTATACACGGCGACAAGGTTCACCACCTGTCACGTTGGGTTCTGACCATCTGATGAAACGTGGGCTTTGAGTTGGTTAATACCTCCACAATGTGGTGGTGTATGGCCACTCAAGCATCTGACTACCCCCGAATGGGGATAAAAGTCGTGACGTTACATTTCATTTTTTTATTTCACAATTTTTTTGTACAAACTCAATTTTAACATGATACCCGCGGTACAGGCAACGGAATTTCACGAATTTAATTTGCTCAAAACAACTGACGATCGGCGCGAGTATTACCTATAGTGCAAACACAGAGTAAAGACTAAAGAAAAAGGTGCCCTTATTAGATATATGTATGAAAAAAACGTGGTCATTGTTTTTTCATTTTCATTGTTCTATCTACCGGTAAACAGTTGAACTACTCGCTTCGTTATATGTCGATGTTAGTACTACGCCGACCACTCGGCCGAGTTCCTTAGGGCCAGTCCCCTTAGTAATTGGTCCATGAGTGCAAAAAAGTCGAAAACGAAATCCGTTGTTTTGAGCATGCGTGCCACCTATAAACAAACTAATATTTCATTACATTCTATGTATTAATTTCATTTTATTCGCAACCAAACAAAAAAATTGTTTATAAAAATCACCATTGCACAAAAAACACAATAGACAATGTTATCAAAGAAAACCAAGACTTAAGTCAGTTCATGGATAATTCTCGGAAAATCATTAAGATTCCAAACGCGTGGCGGTCTCGAGGCTTGAAAATATTGGCTCTGCAAGCAATAAGCGGAGTAGCTGCAGAATAGTGGAAGGCCGTTATAAGAACTTTATGCGAACGTTTTGGGAATCGAAGCCTTTGTAAGAGCCTGTAGTTTTCAGCAAATATTGCCGACTTTCACGCTGATATTAAATTTCAATATCAGAAGTAGGCAATATAATCAAATATTTCATAAAATAATATTACTAACATATTAAAACAGTATTACCTACGTTAGTTTAAAAAATCCAGGCAGAGAAAATACAGACAAGAGAACATTTCTTTAAGAAAGACAAATGACCCTTAAAAATGCACTTTTATGAAGAATTGATTTAATACTATTAGAAATCTACCAAAATATGTTTTTTTTTTCTAATAAAATAATTTTGTTACACGAAATATTATATTCTTTTCTATTACGAGCCAATACATAACGTATAATGTTCGGATAGTTTCCAGAAAATTGCGTACCGATGATCACAAAAAGGTATCGGACACAAAGGCGACCGTTGTGTATTGAAAAAGAAATAATCTCTCTTAATTGCGGCTCGGTTTTTGATCCATGACTCCGGTAATCGAAAAGGGTCCGTCGATTCCCTCATAAGACGAACCCTTTGAAAATGACCCGCATTTGGCAAAAAATATCTTTGCATTCAGAGGCGTCGCGTCCGGCGTCCTTCCTCGCCGTCCGCGGTTGATTGCTTCGACCCGTGAATAATACGCACTTTGTGCCCAATAAAAGTTTTCCTCCCGTTGATATTGGAAACAATGACTGGCTCACAATTCTTCTGTCGCTGGCTGGACCGGTGACGGAAACGGTATGGAATGGGTATGGATTATTCTTTTGATTTGAAATGAACGTGATATCTTTTTGAATGAACCATCGTTGGTTAGATGCTTTTTAAACCGACTTCAAAAAAGGAGGAGGTTTCTCAATTCGACCGATAATTTCGTCGTTTATGAACTGATTTTGATGATTTTTTTTTGTTGGAAAGGAGATATTCCAGCGGTGGTACTATGATAAGGAAACCAGGATCTGATGATGGCATCCCAGAGAAATCGAGGGGAACCTTCGATCGTAGGGGCGACTAGTGCGTTTGTAATTTTTTTCATTAACTATTTTAAAGCACTACTATTTTATGAAGGTCTGGAGTCGATCTGATGATGAAGCCGAAAGACAGTCGAGGGAACTCCTCAACGATTTACAGCAATTACCTGGTGTTTGGGCTTGATTAATTTGTATTGATGAGAACTTTACACCTAGATGGGTTGTGACTGTCATTAGGGGTCTGATGATGAAGACGTAGGACAGTCAAGGGAACTCCTCAACGATTTACAGCAATTACCTGGTGTTTGGGCTTGATTAATTTGTATTGATGAGAACTTTACACCTAGATGGGTTGTGACTGTCATTAGGGGTCTGATGATGAAGACGTAGGACAGTCAAGGGAACTCCTCAACGTTTTACAGTAGCTACCTTGTGTTTGGACTTAATTCATTTCTATTGATGAGAACTTTGCACCCATATCGTTTATAAGTGCCATTACAGGTCTGATGATGGAGACCATAGACAGTCGAGGGAATTCTTCATCGATATACAGCAGTTACCTTTTGTTGGGCTTACTTCATACGGTTCAATATGCCAAAATGTTCATTGGTATGGCGCCACTAAAAATCGTGAAATAAAATTATTTTTATAAAAAAGGGGTAGGCAGAGGTGGTAATAAAAATATTATTTCAGGCTTTTTAGTGCATCAGGTTTTTTTGAAGTCGGTTTTTTTTTTATAAAAATATTTTTTTGAGTATTGGTTCATTTATATATGATGCACTCACTTTGTGTTACTCCAGAAAATTTCAATTCAATTTATTAGTTTTTGCTTATTTGTAGTTTTTTAGTTACGTGTACATAAGCCTGAAAAATAATGGGCTTGATACGTTCCTCGTCTAACCTAACACCCTGTATATTCCAACATGTGTATTTCAGCTTCTTATTTGATCAACATCCGACGCAAAACATTCCACAAAATAAATACCCCAACATAGAAAGATAATGTTAATACCGAGGGACATAAATTTTTACCGGTCGATTAAACAGTGGCCGAGGCGAAGCATCCTCAAATTAGACAAAGGCGGTATTAATACGGAAGCCATTAAATTGAGATAAGCGAGCGGCAGATTGGGCCGCGCCCTTCGGGTGGTATTAGCCCGTGAGTCCTGATAAGTGAGAGACGGGGGTTTTGTGGGAAACATCAAAGATCAAAGGGGTCGGAATAGAATCGATAGGTGCCTCTTGGTAGAGTGGTCGCGGACATCATGCGTTAGGGCCTCCGCAGACTAGCTACTTTTAGCATCGGCGAACGGCGATTTTGATGCTGCGTCTCGTTCGTTCGCGCTCGAAGAAACGCGACGCCGCATCGATACGTCACTAAATCGCCGGTCGCCGATGCTAAAAGTAGCTAGTCTGCGGAGGCCCTTAGTAGCACACTTAACAACTCGTCGCCACTCCTCACGCACTACTCACCTACTCATAGAAGATTCCGCCAATTGCAGCCTTAACTTGGTCGGTTCACCGCATAGGTGATCTGCCGCGTGCTCTTTCAGCCATATAGTCATAGTAGTTCCCTAATTAAAAAATTGTGACATGCAGACGGACGGACGGACAAACAGATAAATATGACTTACCTATAAAGGTTATTTACTTTTAGTTTTGAACCCTAAAATACACTAAAATTTTCTTCACAAGTTATAGGCATAATAAGCCGAAATATGTTTGACACTGCCGCCTATAGATCGCTTACTCTATGGCTAGTATTGCAGGCAGGGTGGTGTCTATGTCGGTAGTAATTGGAACGCCGGCGGGCGCCCCGGTTTGTCGTTCGACAATCAACGCGACGTGATGCGAAATCTGATGCGTTCGCCTCAGATTACCGCGCGGTAATCATTGTCTCCGACCAATCATGAGGACGATTCAGAATGGTGTAAATATGACTTCACGCCTATTGTTTGTTAGGTACAACGTACATACATACCTACATTTTAATAAGTTTTTTTGCAGAATTTTAAGAAGGATATTTTATTTTTCATTTTCCCGCTCATCCCCGAAAGCCCAACCTTTAATTTACGCGCGTTATGTAGGTAGTTCCTAAAACAGTAAGTTAGTTTAAAAATTAGTAGCGCATTTAAACGGTTTTTTAGTATAACATTTGATTAAATTTAAAATTACGACCCTCGTTATTGCCTCAAGTACCTACTGGGGTCTCGTAAAAAATAAATAAAAAAAATTGTACTTTTAAATTAAAACTGTTTAATTTTTGTTTTAATTGCCTATTATTTATGAGTTTGTTTTCCTATTTAGCAAACAGATAGATGGACAATAAACAATATTTGCTATTACAAACCCGGTAGGTACGAAAGCAATAATCTGTTTCGTTCGGGCTTCGAATTTTGACACCGTTTTCGTAGTATTTTAGTGTCAAAATTACTATCCGCACCCGAGCACGCAGTTTTGACGTCGGAATGCATAGATATAATGTCATACATGAGTACTCGGGCGAGGCATACGAGGCATCTGGACGCACCAATTGAAACGAAAACTCATCCTATTATTTTCCGATTTTCCTTGTTACATATTTTTCCTGGATCACAATTTACAATCTGCACAGGATAAGGAGAGGATAATTAAAAAAACTGAAAACATTATTGTTTTCTTTAATTTCCAGAACAGATTGGAGATTTATCTCGCCCACTTCGCATTAATTTTTTTATTAAAATTTCGTGGCTCTCCGTAAATACCTACCAGATGGAATAATATAAAGTAAGTGTTCTACGAAGTTATAATAGTGACTTATTCTTCTTGAACGAGTATGTATGTCAATTACAAATTCGAACCTTTTTTATATAACATACGCCCGAATACTCATACGCAACTTAAATTTGAGAGCTGCTTAACTTTGACGCGCCATACAAAAAATGACAGTTAACGACGTCTCAAACTGCTAAGTGGGACTTAAATATTTCAGTAAACTTTGAGTATTCGGCCGTAAGGTTGCATACAGGCATACGGCCCGCCTGATAATCAGTTCCCGTGGCCTATAGATGCTTGCAATACCAAAGACATCGTTGGCACGTTGCCAACCCGAAGGGGATTGGGACAGAGGGAGGGTAAGAGGGGGCATGGGCTTCCGTTTCTCTCAATCATCGTACGAAACGCAGCTTTCATAGCTACTTTACGCCGACCTTCTGTGAGAGGATGGTACTACCTCGGTCGAGTCAGCTCGTATATAAGCTACAGTCAATTGGCCACAGCAGAACCCTTGGGGCCTACTCTTTTACAAACGAAAACGGAATTTCGGACGAAATTTCACGTATTTCCTACTACGTTTCTAATTCATTCCGACATATCTTACGAACGAAAATTGTTTGACGTCTTCGTTGTCGTCGAATCTAATAGATGGGAAGGCGAGCGTGCAATTCGTGGATTTGCACGAGCGTCGTCCAAACCTAGTAGATTCGGTAGATGAGATGATAGGAAGAATACATTGTTCTAGATGTTTCCACTTTCAGCGGTGGGGGAAGCGTATACATGTTAGAGCGCGTCAGAATTTATAAGCATCTATAGGCTACGGTAACTCCTTAAAATCAGGCGGGCCGTACGTTTTTTTGCCACCGCAGTCGTATATTAAAAAAAAAACTGAGGGGGTGAAAAAGTGAAACTTCCAGATGCTCCCATTTCTTAGACTGACGATCAAATTAGCAAAATTGACACTTTTGACACTTCTTAGCTAGTAATGAATCCCCCTTATCTTAATCTGACGAGTTCGAGTATTTTAAGATGGTCTATTATTTTTTTTGTTCCCCTGAGCAAACCCACCAATATTAAGGGCTCATAATTTTTTGAGGTTCTTATCAATATGTAAGCTATCTCCCTTATCTGAATCTGACGCGCTCGTGCAAATCCAGAAACCCCTTCTACGGCTCCCCATCTATAAATGTCAAACAATTTTTGTTCGTAAGAAATGTCGGAATGAATGAGAAACGTAGTAGGAAATACGCGAAATTACGTTTTCGTTTGTAAAAGAGTAGGCCCTTTTGTATTAAACCGAAACCGATAAGTCTTGATCGCGATATAACCCGTTCTGTTGCCACCGAACCCCAATATTTGCTTACTACCTGTAACTTAGAACTAGAAGCTATGGTTATTAATAACGGAGTGACCGATAGGGCGGGGGTTGCGCAGTGTCAACAAATCGCACGCACGTTTGTATCCGACCACCCGTATCTGGTCCGTCTGTTTGTTTATATTGCCCCCTCGGTACGATGAACCGGTTTTATAGTCTTTAGAAATAACTGAAGCCGACGGCAACGAATTTTCTATTTTTCGTTACGACTTCCTAAATCAATTTAATTTATTTTTAGTTTAATGTTGAAATACTAATATAACATTATAAGTATTAATTTTATTTTGAAATTGACGAATTTTCAATGTGTTTTTGTAGAAGATGTCGGATTGACACGAGCTTGTTATTTTTTTTTTTTGATACATTGAAATCTGAGGTCGCAGATTATAAAGGATTTGAAGGCTAAACATTAATAGATGTGTCCATATGCCGCGCATGCCTCACCCGAGCACTCATATTATGACATTGCGTCTATGCGTTCCGACGTCAAAAGTGAGTGCTCGCGCGAGGCATGCGCCTGATGAAGACGCCAACCGATTTTCCTTTTAATAATGGAACAACTAAAATCTCTATTTTTTCTTCATTTTGCCTTTATAAAAAAGCTCTACATGCTGATATAGAAAGCTGTTCTGACAGAGCTTCCAAACTCTACAATTAACGTTATTCGTGTATGTTTGCCCCGCCCGCATGTAAAACTACACAGCCGAATTTTCCGGTCTACCGGGCACTTTGTGATTTTATTTAATCGTAAATCTATTTATAACTAACTGTTAACAAACTTAACAAACACTCTGATTACCATTTATTTAGAAAATAGGGGAATTATGGGGCCAAATGAACGTCCATTGTTCTACATCCAGTATAATCAATTTAAATTGGACTAGGGCACGCTATGTAATTGAATTTTTGACGAGAGGGAAATTTAAAGGAAAACTGAAACTCTATTTCAGAGGTAGCACGCAAATAAAGTTACTACTAATGAATATTATACAGTAATTACATCAGATTTAACAACTGATATTATAAAGGCCAGGGGCCTTACCACGACCTCTTATGGCGATTCAATTATAGGAACGTTTTAACGTTTCAGCGACTTTTTGTGCAATGACGTAACTTATTGTCATGACAATAAGAAACGTCATTGCACAAAAAGTCGCTGAAACGTTAAAACAATATTGCTATAAGAGGTGGTGGTAGGGCCCCTGATTACATAAGTTTTAACTACTTATGTCATTGAATACAAATAATAATCCTTAAATATATATTTTCGACCTAAATCCCAAATACATCGTGTAGGTATATAAAGTCGATAAGACAGCCCCGGCTTTATAAGATGTATCACACATATCAACAGTACTGACCGGTACCGTGGTAATAAGATTGTATTGGCAGGATACAAGCCTATAGGACCGCAACAGGTCATTTGTCTCAGTTGACTACAACAATTTATGTGGGAAGATGGCATCTAGTTCAAACCAAGAAAATAAGTGGTGGGCTTCCAACGACACAAGTGGAACAGCGTAATGCACGCTTCGAATCACAAATAGCTGTGTGCTGACTGAGCAAACTGCCTCGCAAGGCTACCTCGAGTCCTCGAGGGAGGCAGCCACAGTTTTGTCTCAAGCAATCAGTTCATTACTTCTACACCACTCGGGAAGTTGATCGAAGTAGACCGAATGTAAGTGCGTAGAGAGGCACTTCGTGCATCTTCGCTTCATCTACGTGTGACAAGACAAATAAAAGCAAATGGTTTAGACAGCGTGTTTGCTTCGAATGACACCTATTGACTAAACCTCGCAAGGCAGTCTCACGAGGCCGCCCGGTTGGTCAGAACACGGTTATATCATGTTAAATGTTGTAATACTATAATTCGTTATGTGGTTGGAATTACATTTATAAAGTAACGTAAAATTTACAAAAACCAATGACCTAGAGAAATACCGACATTGGAATCATTTGTCATCCTGACTAAAGTAAAAGTACTATACTAAGTGGAAGTAGAAAAATTTATAAAATTTTGTCGCTGACTTTTTGATAGCAAACATTTTCGCATCTTTGAAAATGCGTGGTACTGTCAGTCACACCTTTTGTAATCAGATAACGTAGGTATTCAGGACAACCACAACAAATATACCCTATCCGACCCAAAAACTTTGACACCGAGAAATTGATAGTTTACACCTAGTTGGTAGAGATGGGACTAAATAAATACTAGGTAAATAAATAATAATGATAAATTACAAATGAGTCAGATATTTAGTTTTTTTTTATTTATTAACTAGTAACTATTTAGGCAGGTATGTTTACAAACAATGATTTTGAGTTACGTGGACTTATTACAGAGTTTAGTGACGTAGTAAAAAAATATTTTCTATGGTTTAATGTACGGTGCATTGTTGGCAACGGTGATGACTAGCAGCTTTAAAAAAATCGGTATGCATCTGTTAAATGCGCAAGAACATTCCGCAAGAGCGTGTTGAGTGCGGATAATTCGCACGAATTCTCCGCACTGGTGGGTGGAAGCCATTATACTCTGAACTCTGAATCGTATTTATTTTGTCTTCTTCTTCCAAATAATCCGCTATTTTATCGAACTTTCCCAGTTCCCAGAAGTATTTTGAAATCATACAAAATCCGGCTAGTCGAGAACTTTCTTATCCGAACTCCACAGAACTCCGGATTCTACAGAACTGGGAACTCCCAGATTCGTACCTGCGACAAATCAGAGTTACGGAGTTTTAAGTCTTCCTGTTTACTCGTCCTTTTACTTCGTTAATGTTTGCCCTGATTAAATTGAAAGTCTTAATTTGAATCAACAAGATTCAATGATCATCTTGTGACGAGTTTTATCAACTCTTTCGTTTGAATCAAACTCGGTTTCGCTTTACATTTACTTGGAAACATTAAATTCTCTTTGATATAAACAGTAACTTTCTAAGGGCTACGAATTGGGTACACGGTTTTATAAATAGATGATATTTATCTTAGAATATTATGCGTCTGCTTCAGAATCATCAGATAACTTTTATCCATGAAAGAAATATGGCGTTTTGATAGATATTTTATCGAATAGCTGCCCAAACTTCAAATGTATTTAATTGATAAAAACGCGCCGTACGCGACGGCCCCGTGGCGCAGTGGTTCGAGCGTAGGCCGCTCAGCCTACTGCATCGGGTGGTTGCGGGTTCGATTCCCGCCAGAGGCAAATTTTGAAAACGGCCTCTTCATAATTTGCCCTGGTCTGGGTGTCACTGGGATCGCCTCCAATCCACATGTGGAAAAGTAAAAGGGGGGCCTTTGCCTAGGAGTGGGACGTATAACGGCTTGTAAAATAAATGATGATATATTTATCTATAAATTGGTTCATGCTAACAATCATTTAGGTATAATACAAGTCAGTTGTTCCATAAATAAACGAATCTCCGTATTATCTTCGGATCCTTTAATCCTACTAACAAAACAAGATGCCAAATGTATTCCAAAATAAATCTTATCTCGGCTTACCTAAATGCAAAATAGTATTAACTTGGTATAATTTCGAGTTTCTTATCTACCCAGACGATGTAGTCACTGGCGACAATCTCAGCGTATTCAAATCTTAGAGACGTTACAGACGGGTAGGGCACGTCGACGTATTTTTTTTTTGTGGAAACGTAAGGTTTGATTAAATTAGTTTTATTCATCTATTTAAAGTGATATTTTTTTAGGGATAAACGGTGCGTTTTCTGTTTTAGAGGATTAAGCGCTCATGGCCAGTTGCAACCACTGATCGGTAATTGATCGATGACTAACGCAACATCAGCAAGCAAAGTCAGTCAAAGATGGGTGAGCATTTAGTGGCATTTTAAATTGATTAAAAGTTCGACCTCAGTTGTTGCCATGTTGTTAAGTCATGGCTGAGACGTTCGGGCGGTTTAAACAGCTCTGACACCAGATTAGCCATAAACCATACGAAAAAAAATTATTTGGAGGACTTAAAAGTTATTTGCAGATCCATTATTAATTTTTAATGTAGGGAAATTTTACCCAAACGGTTTTATTCATATAAAATATAAAATGAATTTTATATTCTTGATAAAATCTGAAGCGTCAAATTAAAAATTCACATCCGTCCGTTCGCTGCGGTCACGCAATGTCAAGTCTAGTCGTCCCTTTAAGTTCAAACAGACTGGTCGTCTCATTGTTTGTCCGCGGAACCTTTTTGTGAAGATTTCCCATGGGGCGGGGTCGCGGTGGACGCTCCACGTCACTCTCTTGTTTCCAACGCTGAAAGGAATATGCAAACAGATTTGCGAAGGGAATTTCCTTTTTGTGGGGAAATTATTAATGGTTTTGTCTTGTAAGTTTGGGGTGTGGTTGGATTTTTTCTTTGCGTCTATTATCATTCAATTACGGTGGTAAGAATAGGCTTGGTAAAATTTACTTTCCATCTTTTCTTTGCGTACCTACTGATACCAAAGTAAGCAATTTTAAGTGACATTGCCATTTCTCCACCTTTGATTTTTGTTTCAAATTATTTGAAACAATTTGCACTAATCACTTCTGTACCTATACGCGGTGTAAGACGAAGGACGTATTGAAGGCTATTTAGTATTCGATTCTAATTCCAATTATATAAATAATATTAACTTTTTTTTTAGTTACGCGTTAGCGTGAATTATCATGGGCTGGAATCCGTCCCTCGTCTACCCTAACAGCCTGTATAAACGCTCAATCACAGCAACTTCTATCACTACTTTCTCTAATTGCGTAACATATCAATACAAAAAATCGTAACTCAGCAACATGGGAACCGCTAAGATAATCGCTGATACATAAACAAGAGACAATTAACGAAGCATCTAATGAATAGACGTTATACGTCACTCTGTGAATGAGCGGCGAGCACAAAGAGACCGCCCGAGTTACGTGCGTTCCGATACACCTCGTAATAATTGCGCTCGGCTGGGAACAATTAGCGTACTTCCTCAGCAATTACAGGGAGCTAAAGAAACTGACGATGGTACTACTGTCATAATGTGTGATCTGAACATAACATTTACAATGGCCTTACAAAGCATTTTTAAAACCAAAAAGTATCGCTTATTCGTGTTGGAAATCGTATTATGTTTCTCTCTTAGATTATATATTAGTCGAGCGCCGCTCGACTAGATGGCTTCGGTGTAGTTGTAAAATGCGGCAACGAATAATGCTCATATAAATGAGCATACGAGTCCAACTTGACGTAATCTCGTAGCAACCACTCTGTCACACTGATCTGCCGTGTTGACATTTTTCTTTAATTATATTTACATGGTAAAATGCCGGCCTGCGCGGTAAAATTATGCAGAAACAATCAATCAAACAATAAGAAAGACACTGGGATCACATACCATCAGTAAGTATTGCATAATATCCTAATTTGAACGAAAAATAACACCAACCATTAAAATGTCAAAGAATATAAATTACACCGTTCAGTGATACCGCGTAATAAAACTTAATTTCCCCAAGGTTGCGATTTTTATTGTTCTGCAAATAAATAATTATTTTTATATAAGGTCGTAAGTTATAAATAGATATTTTGCAAGGCACCTTACTAAATGCTGAAGATGATGTATCCACCCTACCATAAAAAAATAATCGCTTGGTATAAATATTTTCGATCGCTTGGTTCAGCTGGTTAGTAACGAGCATTAAAAATTCCTTGGTAACGAGTGATTCAGTCAAAGGAACCCAACATATTTCTTTTTGTGGTAAGTATCACAGGGAACATAGAGGGAAGAGTTGTTCTTTTTTAAAAACTTTTATTTTTTAATTAATGGCCTCTTTCCATTCGGACCCAATGTGATTCTGCCAATGTCAACGTCTTATTAGATTTACCCATCGACGTAATACCATTGAACATGACTGTGGACTACAAACTTTATTTTCCATTCATTTAATCAAAAATAATCCTTATGTGACGGACTTAACGCCCACGATGCACGCATTATAAAAACCGGTCCGAGCCAGATACCTATAACTGCGCCTTCTTTCCCTTTCTAACAGTACAACCTTTCATCCCTTGTGTTGCCAGTTAATATTTATTCGATCACCTTAAACTTGGTACATTTTCATGTTAAGAATAATAAACAATAAAGTCGATTAATGAAATACCTATGGTAAAGTATAAGAATATCCTAAGATTAAAATTTCAAATATAAATAAATATCTGGAAATAAGTACTTACCTTCTTTAATAATTCGCTTGTAATTGTCAGTTCCGTGATGTCTATAGGAATCGTAGCAGAACTAAAATTAAAAACTTGAAACACAGAACGTCAATTTGCGTGACACACGACATTTTCAGCTAATTTTAAATCTAGAGGATTGTGCTGAATTTTCTCATAAAAATGGGTAGAATATGCGTAATGGAAGGGTGTAAAAGCGAATATTATCCGAATTAAGGATTATCTTAACATAGGTAAGTGGGTAACTATGTTTTCCACGTTAAGTACATTTTAGATGTTCGGGTGACACAAATTTCTCTAGTAAAAAGGACTATAATATAAATCTTATTATGTGTCTGTGTTAACTGAGGAATATCGTCCACGGGAACTGTTTGCAGCGATAAAGTCGCGCTTTTCGTTGCCGCACGACTACATCGCTACTTTTTGAAGTCGGTCGCATTTGCAGCGCGCGACAGACCACACGCTGGTAAAACGCGACGCTCCCGCCGCGTTGTCACGGCTCGCCGGGCTCGCACACGGCGTTCGCGTCGTTCACACGCTCGAGGAACGCGCACGTCTAGGGCCAGATTAACCATTTCAGGCAATTTAATTCTCGGGGCCCCTTTCCTTTACCCTTTTGTTACTTTTTAATAGTACATTACTGCTACGGTCTGTAATGAGTGTGTTGCTGGGCGCGTTGTTGATGGCCGAAAGCGCGGCGCAGCGCAGCTCCAGGCCTCCACAGCGCGGTCAGCATTGCAACCCTTGATGGACAATATAAAATAAAGGCCGAGACCGATGGTTTGTCGATTGAAATTGTTTGCAATTGGGACGACTTTTGGCTTTACACTTCCCGATTACTCCTAAGCAATAAAAAACAAAAAAACAATTTTATCTTTTACAGATCCCAGGCGTGTAAATTGGTTACAACAAATACCTATTGGCTACAGAAAAATTACCCAAAATTCCGTCATATACAGCAAGCATTTTAAGCCGACAGATTATGTCCCTAATTTAACACAACGAGTTTTAAAGGAAAATGCCCTGCCCTCACTGTTCCTTTTCGTTAGCACAAAGGACAATGGGCAAAAATGGTCGAAATGTCCACCACTTCCGAGACCTACGTCACTCGATAGACCACTACATACTGAGTAACTTTTGCAAAGCCAGTTCAACAAAATAGGCTTTCAGTAAAAAAAAAATTGTAGTTTAAAAAAATATTTTAATTTTTTTATTTCACACTTATGCTGCGTTCCATTCACCGTAATTTTTGTTATTTTCGTCCACAAAAAGTGTTAAAAACGATAATAATGATAACTTTCAGTACAAGTTGGTGCGAGTGGAACGTGATTTGTGGACAAAAATAACGAAAATAACAAAATTAACAGTGATTGGAACGCACCACCAGTGTTATGTCTTATACATTTTTTTCGAAAGGCAACAATATAAATACACTTTCTAACATTAAATAAAAATAAAATAAGCTGTCAGAAAGCAAAAAATGCCGTGAAACATATTTTATTATTATTTTTGTTACCTGATGATAAGTGAAAAAGTAAGGTAACGCATAGAAGGTACCTGCTTATTTATTTTATAGAAGCGCTTGTTGTACACTTTTCATCAGGTAACAAAAATAATAATAAAAACTTTTCACGGCATTTTTTGCTTTCTGACAGCTTATTTTATTTTTATTTAATGTTAGTAAGAGTATTTATATTGTTGCCTTTCGAAAAAAATGTATAAACATAATACTAATGGTGAAATCATATTTTTTTTAAACTACCCGTATTTTTTTACTTACAGCTTATTTTGTTGAACTGTCTTTGTAAAAGTTACTCAGTATTTAGTGGTCTATCGGGTTACGTAGGTCTCGTCAGTGGTGGATATTTGGACCAAGTCCCATACAGTTTTGCCCATTGTCCTTTAATTTTGTCTTATGGTCTAATTAGTTAGATATTCTTAGGGTACCGTACCTAATAAGGAAAAAACTAAACCCTAATATGATAACTTTGTTGTCCGTCTATCTGTCTCTATGTCCGTCTGTCACAACTTGCACAGCCCAAATCAAACATAACATGTTAACAGTAGTAGGTACCTTTTATAGCATAGAAAAAGAGTAAGTATAGGAAAGATAAGTATTGGAAAAACCATAGATATGGAGAGCCTAGACAACGTCCAAGCGTGTGAAGTGTCATGTTACTTTATATTACAAAGTGGCAAAATCTACGATCTTAAATACTATTTTGTAACTTCATTTAGGTTGCCAAGATACAGACAGGCACTCGTGTGGTTTGGCCACCGCAGACTAATTTATTGTACCTACTCATGTTCTTAAGAAAATAAACATCCCTTTCCTTATTTTATTATTTTGCTATCATAACAATCTCGGAACAAAAGCACGTTTTCACTAGATGTCCATGGGGACGTTCTCAAAATTTCAAAATATTATGGTCACTCTTGTTGGCAAAGGAAACAACGTTCAGTATGGTATCTCGCTGTCGGCTTCACTTTTGCTGCCAAGTCCGCATTCCAGGTGTTAGAGACTTAAAACTTCCTTGGATTTACCTAAGAAACAACGTGTGACAATTTGCGCGGGTGAAGGGGTCGTTGAGGACAGAGATAGGTGGAGGAGGATGGGAGAGATCTATGCCCAGCAGTGGGACGAAATAGGTAAATAAAAAATGGGAAACTTTTTTTATACAGTCTACTAGTAAGTAGCTTATAAAATACATAAGTGAACAGTCAAATAAATGTCAAATGGTGAATGTGACTGAATGTGAATGTGGGAAAATATATATTTTCATATACATTCATGTACCTATATGAAAATATTTATTTTCCCACATTTAAATAATCAGGTTTAGTGGAGGGGCGTACATTTTTATCTCTAGCTTCATATACATTCATTCACCATTTGACATTTATTTGACTGTTCACTTACATTATATATTTTATAAGCCACTTACATCAAAACAGCAACTAAGTATCTACTTACTTGTAGACTGTATAAAAAAACGTTTCCCATTTTTTATTTACCTATTTCGTCCCACTGCTGGGCATAGGTCTCTCCCATCCTCCTCCACCTATCTCTGTCCTCAACGACTCTTTGTCAGTCCGTCTCTAAGGCGTCAAGATCATCGCACCATCTCTTTCTAGGCCTGCCGCAACGCCGTCTTCCATCTTCCGGAACCCACTCGCTTGAAATTTTAGCCCACTTGTCAGGATCCATTCTATTCTATGGCCTGCCCATCTCCACTTAAGTTTGGTAGTCTTTGATTCATGGGGTAAAAGTTTAGAAGTTGACCACACTATTTACTCATGCTTGTGTGCGTTGACGCAATTAGTTACACACATTACAATATTGAGATTGCCGCATTCAAGGAGCTTTATTTCATATGACGTGCGGTGTCTTCCTAAAGGCACGTCACTGGTTTCTCTATTAATCTGGTGGTAAGTCACCATTTTGTTGCAAAAAAGGCCAATTATAATTTTTTGCATAATATGTTTCAAAGTTTAAAGTTACCTCTGTGCTTTTGATGTAGACTTTAAATTAAATCAATACATCAATTTATCTACTGTAATTCATTTATTTAATTCCATTAGGTATGTATAGTTTCAGAATCCATATTTTCCGAATGAATATAGACGTTTACGATGGAACTAATCAATCAAACGTCGGCGCAATTTGAAATCCGAATTTCAGGATCGAAATTGCGTAAGATAGTATGAAATATGAGTTCTATCTTCGTAATCTTCGTGCTAGGTATTCTTGAGTCCATCATCAATTCAGATTTTTTCACTAAAACCAGTTGATCGCAGATTTTTTCTAATCATAAATACCTACTAGCCGTAAAAATATAAAATATTCTTCTGTTGATCAACTCCAGTGAATTTCATGGATCGATTGCATGAAAATTTATAAAAATAGCAATCACCGTGTTTATTAAAATCAATAAATTCATTTAGTTTTAATAACTTCATTTAAATTGCAATAAAAAACTTTATTTAATATGTATTTTTTTTATTAAAAACGTAAATTGTACAATGGCGGCAGCATTCGGTAGTATACCTATACCTTAACCCTTGTCTGTTTAAGTAACTACCTACAAACAAATTATTCATAGTGTTTCCAGTAAAGTCCCTACATCCAAATACAATCGATGGGCAATTATTTGTCTAGCGGCTAGTGTCCAGTCAGGCCAACTAGCATTAACGTGCTTGCTCGTTGCAGTTTTTACTGTCGGCTGTACTTGTAAGGATAGTTGCCTTTCATTAGGTCAGACGTTGTCCTATTATTGGCCGGCGATAAAATGTTTCGGAACACTGAAATAAATAGCGGTAATCGGTTAATCCGCTAAAGATGCCCGTTTTTTTTTTAATTTATTTACGACGGAGTTAAGTTAAGTTAAGTTCATGGGTTCAAACCCTGGCTCACACCTCTGGATTTTTCGAAATCTATGTTTGAATCATAACTTTAATATGATTATCACTTGCTTACGGTGAAGGAAAACATCGTGAGGAAACCTGCATGTCTTTAGACATGTGAAATCCACCAACCCGCATTGGGCCAGCGTGGTGGATTATGGCCTGAATCCCCCTCGCATTGAGAGGAGGCCCGTGCCCAGCAGTGGGACGTTAAAAAAGGGCTAAATTATTATATTATTTTTATTATAATCGACGGAATCATTGTTTTTATTGATACAAATTCTGTCACAGCTACTGACGCAATAAATTCGATAAAGTACTAACAGTTTTTAACTTTTATTTTTGAATTTACTGTAAGTAAATAAATAATGTTGTTATTGTTTCAGATTCAATGATTCAAGAAAGTCAATCGCGCAAAACTAGGTAACTACAAACCATGGATTCGTCGAAACTTGTGAGACATCAACGAGTATGCAAGCTGAAAACCATGAAAAAGCAACGAAAAGGACTGCAAAAGTAAAATGTAACTTAAGATGGTACAAACGACGCTACTAGTCCATTGAAAACGCATTTCCATCCGGAAGTGGCGCGGCTATATCGTCGCATCGTTTCATTCTTGCAAATGTTCTCTCAATCCTATACTATCAGCCGTATACGTGAATACTGTCTTAATGTGTGCACCTAAACGTTTTTATACTGGAAACTGTGTCATTGCAATTTGAACTTTATCTGAAATTATTACGGTAAGAAGTAATTTGAATCAAGTAGGATCTATTACGTTTTGTAGAGTGCGTGCTAAAAGACTACCAACACGAGAGCTGTGGACTATTCCTGGAATTTGTTTGACGTTACCATCGGGTTTCCTGTATTTTTTGCTGTACTTTTTCCCATGGGGTCCTCGGAGGCAACACTGGCTCTTTATTGCGATCTGTTTAAACAGAGGATAATTAAAGCTCTGAATGAATGACTCGGCACTTTTAATCCAGACGATTCTTTGCAACTTATTGTCCTTTTTGCGGAGAGTTCTTTTTATGAGGAGACAATGGTCTCCGCTTGTTAAATAGTTAAAGAGCGACTTATTAATCAACTCTGGCATTTAATTAGCATTTGGCGACGCTCAAAAGTTCCGTCCTCAAAGGGTAGTAGACAATAAAAGTTTTTTATAAAACAGCTTTTATTCGAAGAGGAATTTTAATATGAATCTCGTTTTCAAATCTGATACCACTTAGCAGTTTAAAATGGACAATGTTTAATTGAAATTACAATCTAAACTTATCACTGGTAGGTATAAATATAACCTACTTCGTGCATAACTATAAATGTCTCAGAATATTGTAATGCCAAAATACTACTTATCCTATTCCGTTATATAACTTTTCCCAAAATAATAACTAAAGCACACAGCAAAATATTTTATTAAATCTAGTATAAAAAATGCAAGCTATTACGACGATTCTTTAAATAAATTAATCCTTCTAAACAGCCAGACAGTTACTCTTCCACAATTACTCAACCTCCCCTACTTAAAGAATCAAAGCAACCCCAGATGATAATAAATCTTGTTTTGCTGTAGCTAAACGCTTTAACTGCAGCAGTAAGTCAGATGGAGCCATAAAATATTTACTAGCCGAGTAGAACTAAACTATTTAGCGGGTAAAGGTAAGTCGGATTTCTTACAGCTCCCACGTACATTTTTCTTTACCCTCGGTTGTTAGTGCTTTGAAATTTTTAAGGAGCAAATGAGAGTTATGGGTTTGAGTCAGAAAATTTGTTGCAAACGCACAACCTCTATGACTTGGCGTAGTAACACTTGGCTCTTTGTGACTTTGTATTTGAAACGTGATGCAAGTCATTACTTTGACAAAAAAAAAAACAAACAAAACAAAAAGGTATAAAAGAAATATATTGACTGTATTATTTGCTCTAGAGCGTTCCTAAGAATCTAAATCTAATTTGAGTCTAGATTGAAATCTTCAGGTAGCAGTAGCAAGTTCACTTCGTAATGTTTAATTACACTTCCTTTATATGCTGCATCCGTAATAGATACGTATTTTCATTTATATTTTTGTAGAGTTTCAAGTAGTTTTTATAAAGCACACATTTTAAAATACGTAGTAATAATTTTAAATTCATAACACGCAACAAGTACCTAGTAGGTTTTTTGAAGCCATGGGTGGTCACGCTATGTTACCGAGAAACGATTTTACAAATCACAACGTATGGGGATAAACAAACTGTTTAACTGGAGTTAAAATCGGAAAGCTAACAATCACTTAATATGGATGAAACGAAACGGATAATACAAATTGATACCAGTCTTGGAGAGCTTGCCTAAAAAATAATAGCTGCGTTGTGTTCTATGGATCAAATTATGATGGAATCTGTATGTATTTGTATGTAATATAAAGATCTTAGATTGCAACACGACAGCGATTTCTATACGAATTTTCGCTTATGGTATGAGAAGCGGCGACCGGTATAATATGTTTATAGAGATTTGATCGCTGTCGCATCGCGATCGCCTTAGTGCGGCCCCAGCCTAATTAATCTAATTTCAAAATGAATCTGTAAAATTTATTTGAACAATTTTGAAATGATTTATTAAAATTAGAATATAGATTTATCTAAATGATTTTCGAATGGCCTAATTTTGTTATAAGAATACGTTTTTTTTTTAAAAGACACATGTGATCTGTGGTAAGATTTTGTACCTAATTTAAACACCACTTTTTACTTTTCAAGAAAATTCCCACCACAAAGTTGCTCAGTAAATTACAATGTAAAATAATACAGATTAACTTAAGAGTGTGGCACTGATAGCAGTTATTTACGCAAGTGAATAATCGCATATTGGAGGCGAGGTCCCGCGGACGCGACGACATCTAGCCCTTGTTGGCTGCGCCCTTAATTGTGGCCTCTAGTTTCTTGCGTAGAACTACGCTAAGTCTAGATGGTGTAACTAATTTAATTAATAAGTGATTTACATAATAATGTATACATTCATTTTTGAGTTCACCCACTCAACGTCAGAGGTATGCTACAAGAAATGCACAAGCCGTCTCCTTTCTTTTTAGCGAGGTTTTCAAATATTGTTGTTGCACAATAGGGCAGGCTTCTAAAATACACTTACTTTGCTCCCAGTTTTTTAGCTTCGTCCCAGAGATTTACCCTCAAATTTATATGTATAAAGTTGATGGACTTTCAGATCACTTTTGTTCCTAGAAATGCTTTGTAAATCCATTGTAAACTGGATAAAAATCTCTGTTAATATGACGATTATTTTTCAGACTCATCTAGGAGCTATACCACGCTCGTATACCTCGGTACACTCATTTATCGGCGTGCCCTGCGGTAGATTCCAATCAAGCGGAGTTAGTGCACCAACGCCGCGGCGCGCCCGCAGCTATATATTTCACGCACTGTGTACGCTCATACTTACGCACAAATCTTTGGAGGGATGATAAACATTTGATTGGTTGCAAGTTTATACTCAAAATAGTATTGATTGTTTTATTTCTAATTTATTATTCAGTGGTTCCTAAAGCGGTCCTAAAAGTTATAGAATTAAGTATAAGCATATACATATTATAAACATTTTAAATATTTAAAGCTACCTGGGTAAATATAAGTTCTGTTAACTATAGAAGCTAATAAAATAGATCTCAAATTTAGTACACTTTTAATTTCAAAATAGGTTTTCTTTAGTTTTAAGTGTGGAGTAGGTATTAATTAGGTATTCTAGGATCGTTATAAAACTTTGAGGCTTTTGAAACTTCATAAACAGGCGCCGCCGGTTTAAAGCTTCATAAAACTAAACTAGTCTACTTAAACACTTTAATATTTATCCATGACTCTCACCATTACCATCCAACTAATACCGTACGTAATGGTATAATAAATGTTCGTTGTACTAATTGCTTCTTATCTTCTCTTCCTTTATTAACAGGTTTTACGTGTTGATGTTTTAATGTTTGCGTTGATAACCGATGATAATATTTTCAATCTTCTATTTCCTATTATTCTGACGATCGCATCTTCTTTCCATGATTTAAACAGCTCAACTACATCCAAATAGAAATACACAGATATTTGACACAACAGTGTAAAAGTTTATAACATAAATAAAGTTAACACCAAAAATGTTGAGCACCCCCGACTGAAGCGCATCGAACGAGAGGGTGACAGTCGATAATTAACTACTTATTACCGCGGTTTAATAATGTCCCGGCAATGTTAACAAAGCGAAATTGTTCGGCACGCATCGTTCTTGCCCCTATATTTATGAGAGCAAGATAAAACCTAACACGCCCGTAAGCTTTTGCTTTTTATTGCGGTCCGGTGTTCTGTTACGCGAAACTATGGCGATTATAACCGTGTCACGATGTTACTGCTCGTTTTGTAAACTAAATAGTTCGCTGTATGGTATGGGCGGATTAAATTCCAGTGGAAAATTATTTTTATTATTAGGTACCTATGGGGTTCTCTGTAATCTGTACTGATTACAGTCTATATAAAATGTATCTTAAATAAAAAAATACCTACTTTAGAATTCAAGGTTTTCTTTGTAAATTGTTAATTCTTTGTTAATTTGTTAAAAGTTGGTAGGTAGTTATGTTCCTAATTAAAAAGAAACCTTTTTGTTAATTACTACACAGGAAATGTTACTGTAGATTATAATTAACAAACTTTTATACTGTGAAGAAAACGACGAAATTTTAATGAAAGCGTAAAAGTCGTATTCACGAGTGTTTTATGTCACTCGAAAAAAGGAAACCGATTCGTAGTAATTCTCAAAAGGCCTTAAATTAGGCGGTGCTAATTAAGGGAATGTACGAAAATAGGTGTTCTAAAAATAATGTCCAAACTTCGAAAGTATTTTCAACTTTAAAGTGAACTCTACTAAGTCCAAACTAGCGTGTCAGAATTTAGTATAAGAGATAAAATGAGTTTTGTACCGAGAGCATAAAGCTCCGAACAAACTTCTAAAGCTTTAATTAAAAGAGCATCGCGATTACTGCTATATTAGTAAGGTACATTCAAAGAACAGAGATTCTGATAACCTATTTGTACTACAGGAGTTAAATCATTTAGAAAATGTAGTACTTACATGCAGAGACGTCTTAAATAGATAAACTGCGAACCAGTGTATCCATCGCGAATAAAGTACTGTTTAAAATGCATTATGTTTGCACGCATTATTGCACCTATGTAGAGCTGGGGAAATATGTCACTAAATAATTTTATTAGAAATTCCGCTTCACTTCACTTTTTAAGAATTATGGCTTCGATAATGTTGCGTTATAATGCTGCAAGCACAATCTGGGCGAACCAAACAAAAAATAAATAATATGCGCCAAACATTAATTTCGTTAGATTCGTCCCAAATTTTATAGAAAAAAATCGTCTCTCTAAAATTGATTCAGATACATTTTCGTTCCTGAAATATAAACGCATCATCTCCACAGATTCGTTGTAGGTCCATCGGCGAACGGATCAGATATTAATGGGCCTGTCAATAGTATGATGTAATTATTATAAATGCTCTCGGGTCCGAGATAAAATGTTATTATTACCGCACACAGTACTCACTGTGTACTAATAGCAGGATTCGCCCCATCTTAATTGCAATGTGCGCGGTATATGTTGCATTATAGGCAGTAGTTCGGAGGTGCTAAAGTATTCTGGGTACCAACCCCCTGGTATAAATACTTTTTGTGACAAAGTGATAAGCGATCGAGATTATGTCACTTTTCGTCACAATGTGGCATTGATAAGAAACGTCTGAAAAGTTTCTTGCGAGTTTTTTTTCTTTCGTTTACGGTTTTATCTGTCATATTATGGTTGTCTACTCTTTGATTTATCTCTTTATTTTTCAGGAAAGTATTACGCACCATTAAAACTTTTAAAAATATGAACTGCGTAGGTACTTTCTTACTTAATCATTCTTAATTAATGTAGAGCTCAATTTGACAGAACATTTTAGTTCAGGGATTCCCGAACGTTTCTTAATCCCGCCGCCAAAAATATCACCGGAACGTTTTTTATTGGTATCTACCATAAAAACAAAAGGAGACAATGATGGAAGAGTAAGTAGTAGACAGGTTCTTATGTCTACTAAAAAGTATGTCAAATACCTTTTATTAATAACCTTCTTTCCAACATCAAAGTCAAAGACAATAGGTACTTGTTCTCGATATTCTCTCAAA
Source organism: Drymonia ruficornis (assembly GCA_947859195.1). Lineage (NCBI taxonomy): Eukaryota > Metazoa > Arthropoda > Insecta > Lepidoptera > Notodontidae > Drymonia > Drymonia ruficornis. The sequence goes on along the minus strand of OX401915.1, from coordinate 7,948,395 downwards.
TCCTACGTATATAGGTACATGTTCCTAGAAGGATTTCATTGCCACTGAATTATGGCCATCCATAGACAGTACAACCACTATTGATTTATATTAAACTGCAGTTTTATGTACTGCAGTCAGATAAGCCATAATTCCCGATCGTACGTTTATAATTAACAAATTAACATCGAGGCTTTTAATACCAGGATCAAAATGACGTCGAAGAATAATCGCTACAAGATTTCTGTGCAATTGTAAATCGACAAGTGGTGAGTAATAAGAATGTTATTAATAACATTCTCAATTAATTACATTAAATTTTATGAAGGTACCTTCTTGTGTTAGTAGGTAATATAATTAATTGATTACTGTAAATGTTATTAATGAATTACCCAAGCACTAAATTTATAAATAGAAATTCTCAGGTAAGTTTTGTCTTTACTCCGATGATGTATTGATGATGTTATATTTAGTTAGGCCGTGGTCTCCTATTAAATGCCCGCTTACAGCGTCACGCGTACGCCGCGTGACAATTTTACTATAGTGAAGTCGGCGTGTGAATTTCTATAGTAAGCATTGTGACGCGGCGTACGCGTGACGCTGTAAGCGGACGTTGGCATTTAATATGAGACCACGGCCTTATATAATAGCAGAGTCAGCTTTTTCTATAAAACCACTTTGGTCATGTTTAGAACTACATGTGACTGAGACTGTTTAAAATAGTTAATCAGCGTTTAAGTTAAAACCCGCACACTTGTCGTGCCTTTGACCGCTATAGCTCTCTGATTATCAGGATAATACAAGCAACGATCTCAGTAGGTAAGTATGTTAGTACCATAAAAGGTTGTTCACTTAAAACGTCAGGGGGCGTCGTGACGGCGATGACCGATCGTTAGCGGCCATTTAATTACTGTTATTTAAAAGTGCCCGCGTCAGTCAACGTGGCGTCGTAGGCACATTCTGTAAACACGCTCACACAGGAAGATTGAACGCTTTCATTTGTTAGCAAGAATGTTGAAAGATGTTTCAGAATGTTTCAGAATTCGTCGGGATGAGTCACGGTGTTTCCCTATTTTGGGTGAAGTTAATCTTCCCTCAATACAGTTTAACAATTTAAACCGTTATTCTTTTGTGTGTCATTCTTTCACGTTGAACAGCTGTAATTATGCTAGGATCGTAGTCTATACAAATAAATAAAATTGAAGTGACTGCTTGTAACGACAAAAAGGCAATTTTTTAAATGTTTGTCTGTTTGTTTGAAACGGCTGGATCGATTTTGACGGGATTTTCACTGGCAGATAGCTGATGTTATAAGGAGTAACTTAGGCTAATTTTATTTTAGTGAGCATTAACAAACTTTTTTTTGTTTACATCCACGCGTACGAAATCGTGTATATCCGAACACACACAGTAAGATTAGTGTAGGTAATTCACTTACTTTGGAAATACTTTTTTTTTGTGAATTAACACTCATCGGGATTAGTAAAAGTCAACTGTAAAGATTTATTTTCAAGCCAAAACTAACACATCTCTAGTGCCTAAAGGCATATTTGGAGAACCTTTAAGGCAAAGGTGCTTTTACCTCTGTTATTAAGTTGTCGTACAGTCCAGATTGATAAAAAATTGCTCTTAACGAGCGATGTCTACTTTAGCGCATGATTAGATAGTTTTATGAGCAGCAGATCTGAGTCATATGAGTCAGATAGAAACTATTTCCCATAAGGGTAAAATCCTTTCTTTAAAAGTACCAAGAGGCTAAAAGGAAATTGTTTTGAAAGTTGAAAGGATTCCCGCCAAAGGTAAATTTCAGAAACGGCCTTTTCGTAATTAAACTTGGTCTAAGTATCACGGGGATCGCCCCCAGTCCATTGTAGCCATATGTACAAGCGTTGCTTAGTTTGGGACCATACAGCTGGTGTGTAAGCCTGGCGATACTTATTATTTATTATATTTTTTCGTATGTCGCCGAAATATCTATAAAAGTTTTCAAAATCCCATTATATAATACTCGTTTTCGAAAATCTTTACATGTCAATGAACTATTAATATAGGTTACACCGCACTCAATATATTCATGAACAATTATAATTTACAGTAGCGTCTGGAAAGTTCGCCAACTAACCACACAACAGTTTGCCGCCAAACCTACTAATGTTGTGGAGGGCTCTTTGATAACTTGCCTTTGACAACTGATAAGTGACATATCTAAAGAATATTTTTCTTGTATTGATATCGAATACGAAGTTTTAATAGCATCCAGAAGTAAAGCAGAAAAAAGTTTGTTTTAGTTTTATAATATGTTTCAGGTAGGTTATTGTAGATACTAAGGTTTATAGGTAAGTAAGCAATTTCATGATGACAGGTAAATACATATTAAAGATAATAAACAATTGTCATATTGGGATCCTTTACGCATTTAATGAAAATGTTAGCTGCCAAGAATTTTCAAAGTTCACGAGTCTGAATCCTTACAATTACAAGGCCAGGGGGCTTACCACAAGCTCTTATTGCGATTCAATTATAGGAACGTTTTAACGACGTTTTAATGACGTTTCTTATTGTCATGACAATAAGGTACGTCATTGCACAAAAAGTCGCTGAAACGTTAATACGTTCCTGTAATTGAATCGCAATAAGAGCTTGTGGTAAGCCCCCTGTTTTTTATCGATACTTGAATGGATAAGATATTTAATATAAAATACGTACATACAAAATAATTATTGAAATATAATGTCTTCAAGGTGAATGTTTTGTGTAAGTACATACTATTGTATTATCTCGAGGGCAGAAGAACTGCTTTCATGAAAGAAGAAGACTAACATACAGAAACTTTCAATTGAAATTTGTATACAATTGGAATCTGTCAATGGAAATAAAGCGAAATAAACATTCTAAATTGTGTTTCATTGTATACCTAATGAAAAGAAAAAAGTCCCAAAAGAAAAGAATACATTTAATTGAGTGGCTTCTATCGCTATTATAAATTCTTTTGCTTCTATCAGTCAGAAGAGTGACGACCGATGTTCGACATCTATGGTTTCAATATTTTTTTATGCTTCGTGTTATCAGCATAATATATAAAAACCAATCATTTGGATATTAAGTAATACCAATCTAACGGCGGAGTTCCACGGTGCGCGATTTCACGGACGGACACACGCCAGCCCGCACGTACGCACCGTGGAACCTAGGTCGTCCGCGATAGCGCAGACACGCTCGTTGCCGCGGCGAGTCGGTAACTTCAAAAGTGCGGTGCGCGCTCATGCGGGGTGGTCCGTGGCCGTCCGCGTTTTCACGGACGAGCATGTCAAAAATGTATGTAACTTGAAAGAGTGTGCGATATGTTCTCTTTCACTTTGGAATGACAAAATGACAGACCGGAAGCGTGATATCGCGCACCGTGGAAACAGCCTCGTGCGCGGTTCATGGATGTCCGCAGTCGTCGGCCGTGCGCGAGGTAGTCCGCGAAATCGCGTACCATGGAACTCCGCCGTAAGAGTAATACTCAAAGTTTATCTAAGGGCCTGTTTCAAAATCGTCAATATGGCGTTTTGACAGTTTTTCCATAGAGTATCTGTCAAAACGCAATATTTTTAGTGGTTAAAAGTTATGTGCATCGACGTAATACCATTGAACATGACTGTGGACTACAAACTTTATTTTCCATTCATTTAATCAAAAATAATCCTTATGTGACGGACTTAACGCCCACGATGCACGCATTATAAAAACCGGTCCGAGCCAGATACCTATAACTGCGCCTTCTTTCCCTTTCTAACAGTACAACCTTTCATCCCTTGTGTTGCCAGTTAATATTTATTCGATCACCTTAAACTTGGTACATTTTCATGTTAAGAATAATAAACAATAAAGTCGATTAATGAAATACCTATGGTAAAGTATAAGAATATCCTAAGATTAAAATTTCAAATATAAATAAATATCTGGAAATAAGTACTTACCTTCTTTAATAATTCGCTTGTAATTGTCAGTTCCGTGATGTCTATAGGAATCGTAGCAGAAATAAAATTAAAAACTTGAAACACAGAACGTCAATTTGCGTGACACACGACATTTTCAGCTAATTTTAAATCTAGAGGATTGTGCTGAATTTTCTCATAAAAATGGGTAGAATATGCGTAATGGAAGGGTGTAAAAGCGAATATTATCCGAATTAAGGATTATCTTAACATAGGTAAGTGGGTAACTATGTTTTCCACGTTAAGTACATTTTAGATGTTCGGGTGACACAAATTACTCTAGTAAAAAGGACTATAATATAAATCTTATTATGTGTCTGTGTTAACTGAGGAATATCGTCCATGGGAACTGTTTGCAGCGATAAAGTCGCGCTTTTCGTTGCCGCACGACTACATCGCTACTTTTTGAAGTCGGTCGCATTTGCAGCGCGCGACAGACCACACGCTGGTAAAACGCGACGCTCACGCCGCGTTGTCACGGCTCGCCGGGCTCGCACACGGCGTTCGCGTCGTTCACACGCTCGAGGAACGCGCACGTCTAGGGCCAGATTAACCATTTCAGGCAATGTAATTCTCGGGGCCCCTTTCCTTTACCCTTTTGTTACTTTTTAATAGTACATTACTGCCACGGTCTGTAATGAGTGTGTTGCTGGGCGCGTTGTTGATTGCCGAAAGCGCGGCGCAGCGCAGCTCCAGGCCTCCACAGCGCGGTCAGCATTGCAACCCTTGATGGACAATATAAAATAAAGGCCGAGACCGATGGTTTGTCGATTGAAATTGTTTGCAATTGGGACGACTTTTGACTTTACACTTCCCGATTACTCCTAAGCAATAAAAAACAAAAAAACAATTTTATCTTTTACAGATCCCAGGCGTGTAAATTGGTTACAACAAAAACCTATTGGCTACAGAAAAATTACCCAAAATTCCGTCATATACAGCAAGCATTTTAAGCCGACAGATTATGTCCCTAATTTAACACAACGAGTTTTAAAGGAAAATGCCCTGCCCTCACTGTTCCTTTTCGTTAGCACAAAGGACAATGGGCAAAAATGGTCCAAATGTCCACCACTTCCGAGACCTACGTCACTCGATAGACCACTACATACTGAGTAACTTTTGCAAAGCCAGTTCAACAAAATAGGCTGTCAGTAAAAAAAAATTTGTAGTTTAAAAAAATATTTTAATTTTTTTATTTCACACTTATGCTGCGTTCCATTCACCGTAATTTTTGTTATTTTCGTCCACAAAAAGTGTTAAAAACGATAATAATGATAACTTTCAGTACAAGTTGGTGCGAGTGGAACGTGATTTGTGGACAAAAATAACGAAAATAACAAAATTAACAGTGATTGGAACGCACCACCAGTGTTATGTCTTATACATTTTTTTCGAAAGGCAACAATATAAATACACTTTCTAATATTAAATAAAAATAAAATAAGCTGTCAGAAAGCAAAAAATGCCGTGAAACATATTTTATTATTATTTTTGTTACCTGATGATAAGTGAAAAAGTAAGGTAACGCATAGAAGGTACCTGCTTATTTATTTTATAGAAGCGCTTGTTGTTCACTTTTCATCAGGTAACAAAAATAATAATAAAAACTTTTCACGGCATTTTTTGCTTTCTGACAGCTTATTTTATTTTTATTTAATGTTAGTAAGAGTATTTATATTGTTGCCTTTCGAAAAAAATGTATAAACATAATACTAATGGTGAAATCATTTTTTTTTTTAAACTACCCGTATTTTTTTACTTACAGCTTATTTTGTTGAACTGTCTTTGTAAAAGTTACTCAGTATTTAGTGGTCTATCGGGTTACGTAGGTCTCGTCAGTGGTGGATATTTGGACCAAGTCCCATACAGTTTTGCCCATTGTCCTTTAATTTTGTCTTATGGTCTAATTAGTTAGATATTCTTAGGGTACCGTACCTAATAAGGAAAAAAACTAAACCCTAATATGATAACTTTGTTGTCCGTCTATCTGTCTCTATGTCCGTCTGTCACAACTTGCACAGCCCAAATCAAACATAACATGTTAACAGTAGTAGGTACCTTTTATAGCATAGAAAAAGAGTAAGTATAGGAAAGATAAGTATTGGAAAAACCATAGATATGGAGAGCCTAGACAACGTCCAAGCGTGTGAAGTGTCATGTTACTTTATATTACAAAGTGGCAAAATCTACGATCTTAAATACTATTTTGTAACTTCATTTAGGTTGCCAAGATACAGACAGGCACTCGTGTGGTTTGGCCACCGCAGACTAATTTATTGTACCTACTCATGTTCTTAAGAAAATAAACATCCCTTTCCTTATTTTATTATTTTCCTATCATAACAATCTCGGAACAAAAGCACGTTTTCACTAGATGTCCATGGGGACGTTCTCAAAATTTCAAAATATTATGGTCACTCTTGTTGGCAAAGGAAACAACGTTCAGTATGGTATCTCGCTGTCGGCTTCACTTTTGCTGCCAAGTCCGCATTCCAGGTGTTAGAGACTTAAAACTTCCTTGGTTATGTGAAGATTCTGAAACAGGGTCTAAGTCTTTAAATAAATAAAATGGAAACTAGACTACAAAATCAGCTAGGCTATTCTGTAACGACAAACTCACTTCGCACGCGTGAATTTGCAGATGATATGTAAAATTTTGTATTGAAATTTGACATTTCACTAGAAAATTCACGCGTGCGAAGTGAGTATGACGTTACAGAATAGCCTAGCTGGGCCCTGAGTGTATTTTTTGTCGTACACTGTATGGCAAATTGAACAGCGCCCCTAAAGTACCATCCAAATTGGTATCCAAAACTTTAAATTCCCCACACAAATACGCAGACTAAAAGGTATACAGTTTTCTTACGAGAAAAAAAAGTATGAAACAAGAAAATATTCTCATCTAGAGGATAGCCGTGGTCCGTGTAGGTCTTTTAGAGCCAAATGGCACATGAACACGGACCACGGCTATCCTCTAGATGAGAATATTTTCTTGTTTCATACTTTTTAGAGCGCGTTTTTTCCGTAGTCGGGTTTTAGTTTTTAAACTTACTTTTTATTTAATTATTTTGGAGTTATAGGTAACAATATATATATTTTTGAAATGTGCTCATCAAGCTCTTTCATTTGATACCCCACACGGTTACATTAAAAAATATTTTTTTTTTAGTTCATGACATTATGTCCTCTAGAGGGCGCCATATGCAATTTTATGTAACGTCACATAGCCTATAACCAGCGCGCCATTAAGCCGCTTCTGAAGATACCTCATTTGTCAAATTACGACAAGTAGTTTGGAAGTTAGGTGGGAACAGACGCACATACATACATACATACATACATACATACATACATACATACATACATACATACATACATACATACATACATACATACATACATACATACATACATACATACATACATACCGGTCAAAATCATAACGCCTCCGTAGTCGGGTAATAAAAAATACACTTTGGGCACTGATGAAAAAGAGAGTAAAACTTTTTAAAGGATTCCATCTGCAAGAAGTCACAAGAAACAGCTAGTAAGTAAGTAGGTAACTAAAACATCCGCTTTTTTCAGCAACTACAAGTTTCCCAGCAGAAAATATTGTTTCACTCGCGAGTTTTACTATCACCCCTATTCATTTTTCTTTTGTGTATTCTCTTATCCGGCCCGGTCGTTGTATGCAAAGCCTTTTTAATAATATAATATACCCGTTTTATATCGTACCTTCGTCTCGAGGAAAATGTCAGCAATCTGTGGCGAAATCCTATTTTATTGTTATTGTACCGCATTTATTCGGAGCTCCAGCGAAATAGATATAAGTAAACCTAGGAATCGGTTGAGGCCATTGATGTATTATTTCAGCAGATATGGCACCTCTTAACATTGTAATCACCAGACGATTGCTCGGGACACAACTACACGCAGCGTAATTCACACATCTGCAATCGCACTCGCAATTCGGAAATCAACTTATAAACATTTTGATGCTTGTTGCCGGATTGGCAATAACGACATATTTTCAACATTATTTTCCACGATCGACTAAAGCGTACTGTGTCCATGGACTCTGTTTTATAAGACATACTATTTTGGCCAGTCACATACCTCCCACTTTCTTGGTAATGTCTTTGGTTGAGGGTAAATAAAGTCAACGGAACATACTCGGATTCTTTGTAGGCTCGTGGATTGTGGAGATAACAATTATTGGGACTTTATTCTGCGGTTAGTGATAGTCGATAAAATGCGATTTGAGAGAATAAAACTGGTATTTGCTTACACTAAACGGTTTGTAATAAAGGTAGAGGCTTACAGTATAAATACTTAGTTCATCTGAAATAGCTTTCGGGATCCCAGAGCGGAGAATTAGAAACGCCCGTTTATGACTTGTACCACCGAATAGTAATACGCAACTCAAATTTGGGAGCTTTGAGAGCTTAATTTTGGCGCGCCATACAGAAATGACAGATATGAGCCTTCGGCCTTTAGTTTAATATTTCTAAAAGTAATGTCACATGCATAACAACTTGCCAAAGTTTCATGGTTATCGATGAATAGAAATACACCATTTAATTTTATAAATATGTATACCTATTGTTTTTTTTTTCTACCAAGTGGTGGATTGATTGTCACACCTAGAACGACTTGTAATATTTCAAAGCGGATGTAAGTTATTCGTAGGTTAAAGATACCAATTATTCAACTAACAAGATAACATGATTTGTAGCATAATTTTCACATTACTGGTAACTTTTTGTATGATTCGTAGTTTCCTATCGATTTTATAATAATAGCTTATCATGTAACTTAATATGTATTCCTAATAGGCCATTAATACCTGCTGTGTTGGCTTAGAAATGTTTGACATGGTCATTTTTATTGTTGACAAAAAATTATGTAACGATAAAAATATTATACCTACTGCGAATTTTTGTATCATATAGTTGCGGTGCGCGAGTTTACGATCCATCAAATAAAATTTATTATAACATTTTAAATATTAAGTGCTTCAAGGTTTATTACCCGTGCTAGACGATCTTAATGGAAGTTGAAGCACATTATTGCAACGTCATAAACGTCAGACAATTTTGAAGGGCATCATCAGGAACTTAATATCCACCACTGAACCACAGGAAAAAACATGTACTTATAAGTAAGGTCTCGGTGATTTATAACTGAACTTATGGCACGTGTTTCAGAGTTTGGGCCTAATTAAAACGTACCTGATAATAAGGGGAAGTAGGTATATTTTCGATTTGTAGGGAAGAAAGCATGTTCTTTATTGTACACCGTACGAAAAATGTAAGCAGTGAAAGCCGATTGGTTAAGCACGAGTCTTGCGGACTTAAGACAACTTTAATTATGAGTATCACTTGCATACGGTGAAGGAAAACATCGTGAGAAAACCTGCATGTCTTAGAAAATCTTACAAATTATCAAAAGACTTGTGAAATCCCGCACTGGGCCAGCGTGGGGGATTATGGCCGGAATACCCCTCGCATAGAGGCAGGCTCGTGCCCAGGAGTGGGACGTAAAAAGAACTAAATATTATTATTTAGTACCTAAACATCTAACAGGAAAATTAGCATTATCACATCAGCCAACGATACCGAACCCCAGCAATCTAATGTTTTAAGATGGACTTTACAGCGCCCTCTTAAAAGAAACGCGCACTTTTCCTCGAGATTTTGTAATTAAATTGGGCTCAAAGTACGCTATCCGCTCGAAGGCCTTCGATCTTTCATGTTTAAATCCAATTTGCCTTTTTCCGCATCTAATGAAAACATGGACGTTAAGTAAGTCAACTCGAAAATCGTATAAAGCACATCAAAGATGCTAGAAAGCAACGTCTCAAACAGCTAAAATCAAATTGGAGTGAATTTTAATACCTACCTATAAAAATATACCAACATCTGACCATCATAAATTTTTATATAAGTACCTATGGTTTTTGTTCTTATACACTCCGTTGAAATCTCCTGAACTATGCAAAGAGGGTCGGCGATTCTATAGTCCACCCTATATGAATAATTCAAAAAGAAAAAAGATAGTTTCAGCGAGGTTTTCATGTAATAAAATCCTTATGATGAATTATAAATCTCCTTTAAAAAGAATCTAAAATTTTATTCACCGTTTGCCCGGGCCCTCGAGACGAGAACGAGGGCCGATGCTCACTGCAGGTTTTTCTCTAACATAAGTGGTTGTAGACGTAAAATATAACTAGAAATGTTACCAAATTCAGCATTTATTTTTGAATAACAGAGTTATAACCACACTAACAGACATACCATTAATTCTAGTTACTGTTAATTTACTAAAATAAGATGCCGTTAAAATGTGTGATAAGCAGACGATCCTAAGTTAACACAAGAAAATATTGACACTAAGATGGTACATGGTATAACGACGATAAATACTATTACTAAACTAAATCTAATAGGCAATTAAATTAAATGATAATATTTACAAGCTGACCAAACAATATTTTTAGTGACTTAAAAAATCCTTTATTTTTTACACAATTCTCTTTGGTCAGTTTTATAGCAATGTTTTTTTAGTAGGTATTCCTCGCACGTCGCTAAAGATTTTCATATTCAATTACAAATAGACGAGTGCCGTCTCGAGTATCGCCTTTGACGTCTTCACGGTTTAAAGGATATTAGGCCCCCTTATCCGGAGGGGCGAATTAGCTGGAGAAGCGCCAGTAATGAATTTTATATTTGCACGTGCCCTTTTGAAGAGGCCTGTCGTTTCGTTAGCCTTTGATTGACGCCGCCCTTGAAATTATACTTTGCTAATGCAGGGAATTGACTTAACTCCGCCTGAAAGTAATTTTCAGATGTCCGTGGAAATGTTTTACTGTGACGGATCGAGGCGTGCTATGGTTGGTTGCACTCGCGTGATTACTGTTTTAAGAAATTAGTTTTTTTCCGCCTTCTCGCCAACTGAAAAAGCCTTCTGAGAAATCAGAAAATTAAGTTTTAGTGGTCCTGAAAAAAAATCACTATAATTTGGTTTGGTTTAAGAAAATTATATTATTTTTTTGTCTATCAGTGAAATGCAGTGCTTTGTAGTATACCTACATAAAACTTCTGAGAAATGAAAGTGCTAACTACCTGTAAAACTACACCTGCGCTGATACTGATTTAGTATATTCTCCACGTAAAGACTCTTCTCCCTAACTATTTCAAAATTAAATTATACTCATCCCCATAGCAATTATAAAGGTTCGATTTAGTATCTTCGGTGAAAATCACATGTAAGATGTACCTACTAACATTTTGAGTTTCGAGGTAATTTACTCACACGTAAATATGTTGAACTGACAGCAGTTCAATTTTCTAGTCGGATGGATAATAATTATTAATCCTAAAGCTATTTACTTGTTAGTCTTAAAATCACAATCAACAGCTGTATAAAATATAAATTGTTGATTCACCAAACAAAATACTTTGAAGCAAATTTGTAAGGCTCTAGCCGACTGCTGCGGAAAATCCGCGCGAATTATCCACACCTCAAATACAAGTAGGTAATTAAAATAAACGTTGTGCATATACATCTCTATCAATTATGCTATTTTTTCGCAGCAGTGCGTTCAACAATCATGCGTTTTTTTATAAAAAGTGCCATGGTCACTATTGAATAACGTTTGTTTGTACCACAGCGTATCTTATATGTTTTTAATGTGGGAATCGCCGGAGCAAGTCGCTAGTAGACAATAAAAACACATTCCACCTTCACAGTAATACGACCTGCCCTCACTTGCTCAGCGGAAGATCAAACAAATATTTCAACAAAGGGGAACATCCCAGAATGAGCTCTTATTATGTGCATATAGAGGGGATGTTATAACGTCAAAATATAAGCTCTGTGCCCCCCGAAGCAATGTTTTATATAATTAGCTTAAGCGGTTTAACGGGAGGGCGCACTCTGGACGGAATTTAAAAAAAATCTCTAATGAATGTTTAGATTGGACATACAAATTTTATAGAAGTTGTATTTGAATTTAAATTGCAAGGGTTGTAGTTCTTTGATGACATGTGTCCAAATAATGGTACTTTGACTGCTGAAATGATTTATTTAATGTCCCCGCGGAGTGGAATCCTCCTTTGAGGATAATAATTGCATCTATTCATTAGCTGATAATATGTGGGTATCTAGGTACTTAAATATACATTGGTACCTATGAGTTGGTAATAGTTTTAAATCTGATCAAACCACCAAAACACAAGGTTTAAATATGCAAAAACAGTGTTTCGGAATGGATAATAAACGCAGATCGCTTAAATATGCTTTGGGCAGCTTAGGCTTTAGGGCTTTTTGCAGGGGGGCTAAAAGGCCACAGCAATTCTGTAAAAAAATATTTACAGATTTTCTAGCCGGAATCCTTAGAAATTCCGCTAGAAAATAAGGATATGAATAGCTTTTTTGGATTGTTACAGAATTGCTATGTGACCGTTTTGGCCCCGCAGATGTTCGGTGCAGTATAATTCCAAAGGACCATACATACACAAGATTTTAGCTGGAATATTATTAAGGTAAACATTCTTCAAAGGAATTCGAATTTTGATTTGAGACTTTGTCGTCGTTGGGAGTCTTTTTTTACCTGTATTGTAACCCTTTAATCCATTTTCGGTGAGTCACATTTATTGAAACCAGATTAAGATAACAATGCAACACAAAGAAACTTTTTATACATCTGTCAACCGAATGTCAAATTAGTACAAAACCGATTTGCTCAAAGAAAATACAGCTGAATAGTAAATTAAGAGGGTATACGCACTATGACAGAATAAACGCTGCGACTTTATCGACAAGTTCTAAAAATGTAAATAGAGACGGGATCTACGTAACTGTCTTAAAATATTAAAAGCAAACACTGTATTAAGATTTAGACCTCGATACCTACAATGAATTTATCTTAGGATAAATTAAAGTGCTTACTTATAAAAATATGAAATAATAATGTACCAATAAACTTTCTTCACCGCACATTTACCGGCAATGAAATAACTTAAATTCTACTAGAAGGAGTAGGTCCGTACTGAACATAGTAATCTTAAAAAATACAGGTTATAATGATAAAATATCAGCACGTTATATGACAACAATAAGTATCTAATTGACATACCTACGTAACGTGTTATTAATGATCAAACTGCAAAACAAAATACCTATGGTGTGTTTTTTAATTCCGGAGAGTAATTTGACAATGACAGTGTGGCTAGGTTATTGCAATTTTTAAATAGTGATGTCCAGCAATCGGAACTAATCGAAAAACCGTAAAATATTTTTCTGCAAAATCGCATAAACCTCAAGCAAACTTCTGGAATTCTATTTAATCATTGTAATTTATAACAGTAAACATCAAAATCAAGTAAGGAGTCATAGACGTTTAAAATGATTTTTTTTATTATGGAATATGTCTATACGTACTTTCACTGTGTCTATACTCTGATTTTTAGGGTTCCGTACCCAAATAGTGCCAACGGGACCCTATTACTAAGCCTACGCTGTCCGTCCGTCTGTCTGTCTGTCTGCCAGCGGGCTGTATCTTACGAACCGTAATAGCTAGACTTGAAATTTTCACAGAAAACAAAATAAAATTTAAAAATAAAGGGGGTCCCCATACACCAAAAGTTTGATATTTTTGACGTTTTTATTTTAGTCCACAAAATAAAAAATCAAGTACATGTACTTTTATTTAGTCTGTTTTGGCTTATACAAAAACTGTAGCCAACAAAGATAATTAAATGTATTTCTTAACGTTGGCGTAACAAACATACACACTCCCACACCATAAAGTTCTATATTTCCGTCTCTAACTCTATTAGATGGGGAGCCCAGCGTGCAATTCGTGGATTTGCACGAGCGTCGTCCAAATCTAGTAGATTCGGTAGATGAGATGATAGGAAGAATACATTGTTCTAGATGTTTCCACTTTCAGCGGTGCGGGAAGAGTATACATGAAAAAAAAAATTTTTTTTTTGCCACCGCAGTCCTATATTTTAAAAAAAATCTGAGGGTGTGAAAAAGTGAAATTTCCAGATGCTCCCATTTCTTAGACTGACGATCAAATTAGCAAAATTGACACTTTTGACACTTCTTAGCTAGTAATCCCCCTTATGCCCCTTATCTTAATTTCGAGTATTTTAAGTTCGAGTATTTTAAGATGGTCTATTTTTTTTTGGTTCTATTTTTTTTTTGGTTTTTTTTTGGTTCCTGAGCGAACCCATCAATATTAAGGGCTCATAATGTTTTGAGGTTCTTATCAATATGTAAGCTATCTCCCTTATCTTAATCTGACGCGCTCGTGTTAATCCAGAAACCTCTTCTACGGCTCCCCACCTGTATTAAATTCGCTTTGCTGAAGGCCGAATGAGGTAAATAAAATGCGTTGTCATGGGTCAAGGACAAACCTTGAAAAAATGGACACGCAGTTTTTTTTACAAAATATATCAATTATGTAAAAAAGTAATTCATTTATAAAGAAACAGGAACATAAAAACAAAGAAACAATTATTATAATTCCTTTGAGTAAAATTTTCTATCTCCAGTATTTATAGTACTCCATGCTGTATACGCACGACATTTTTTAATTTTACGGTTCAAATAATCGGTACCGGAAAAAAGCGGTAGGACAACACTACAGAAATAAATGTGGCAGCATTATTTTCGAGTTTGACATTTGGGGTTGGCAATTTACTCTCCGGAATTAAAAAATACACCATAGTTGTCGAAATAATTTTAACCAAGTGCTATAAGTAAGAAAATCTGCTTGAAAAACTATAAGTGTGAATTCTTATAGGTAGTAAAATCTCTCTGTTTAACACGCCGCGATACTCTGTTTAGTGAGTGCGGTCCCTAAGAATTCAGACAGAGTTGTTGCGATAAAGGGTTCCATTCGTCGGGGTGTTAATTTTTTTGACAGCCGCATTGTTGCAATATGAAATGTAGATTTAAAATTTAAAAGCAATCTCATTTCTGTGTGCGACAGTTCACTAAAGTGACAACAATGAGCTGTCAGTTATTGTAAGTTCCGGATGTGCACACGTAAAGGGTTAGCGCGATTCTTTGTGAAACTTACCTTTTAACATTTTGTGTAGGTACTAATTTACCCAAATCAGTAGGTACCTACATAATGGAAATGAACTCTAAACTACTTTTTCAACATGTGGTAGGTAAGTACCCACCTAGGTAAAAAATATATCCTATTGAAAACCACAGATGTGCGCTATTTATATTGTAACAGTAAGAATTTAAAGAAATGCACATACCCAGACTTAATAAAATTCTATTTAATTTGTATCATCATCATGACTCTTTTACATTTGCCATACCTACGACAGGTTTCATACCTAATAAATGTTCTCTTTTCCAAAAATACGAATTTACTATATGATGAATCGAAAAAATTGGTGGGAAATTATCACAATGACGCCTACTGAGAATTCGGGCGACGCCTACGCAAGAGTTTTTATTGCTATTTCATAACGCTAAGGCGCTCCGATGAAAAATAGTAGGTATATTGATTTTATACGTCTGTGTGATTTCAGTGCCCAATAAAGATTTTGCAAATCTTGGTTACGTAACAATAAACAACCTAATGGTAATAATATTTTCTGTGATAAGTAGGTAGGTTACATAATATCAATGTCTATCAAATGCTAATTTATCAGTTGACCATCGATTGAGGTTTCCAAAGGGTAAAAACTGGAATTCAGATAATGATACTTTGAAATTAATTAATTATTACACTTTCACACCTAATAGCATTGCAATCATAGGTCGCCATCTGTTAATTAATGATATCCCTTTTTTTCTGTAAAAAAAACTAAATGAGCAGCAAATCTCAACGTCCCAAAAACACAGTTCTGCCATTCAAGAGCTATTTCTGAATTTAAATAAAAAAGGCTTGTCTGGAGTGTCGCTGCCCTCAGCTGTGAATAGTTTATGCAGGATCTAAAATCCGAACCACAGCCGCGTGATGCATTAACCTACGTCAAAGCGCTTACGAACAAGTGTAGTGTTACCACCAAAGATGTGAATTGAAAACTATTCTTACAGTAATTCCCACTAAAACGCCACATTATCTCCAGCTGCTGATTTGTTAAGAAATGTCTATCCCTCAGTTCATACACAGGGCGATAAAAGTGTTCGTTTAAGGCCTTTCCGTCACGGAGATATAATATTCACAAGATACCTACGGTTTTTGTGACAAAGGTGGGAAACAAGCGTACGGCCCGCCTGATGCTAAGCAGTTACTGTAGCCTATAGATGCTTTTCATGCCAAAGGCAAAGCCTGCACGTTGCTAACCTGAAGGGGAAGACCAGGATAGAGGGTGGGGAACGGGCGGGGTGTTTGGGCTTCGTCTCTCACTCATCGTACGAAACGCAGCTGTCTGTGAGCGGGGTGGTACGATAAAATTGGAAACTAGTTTCTTAAACCCAAAAGCTACTGCAGACCCCCAAAGTGCTTTGCTGCTTATGTACATAAGCAGCGGACGTTCATAAAACGGGATAATATTCCTTACACAGATTTATTTGGTCACCGTACCGCTCGCCGCTTGTCTGCCATGCGACGGAGGATAATATGGGGATTTTTACTGAAACCGCCCTAAGCTAGCACTAGAATACTTAAAATTTAAATTAAAAAGTCACTTAAGTCGATTTAAAAGGGGCTGTTGTTGTCATACTGTAGGAGTATGAACTTCGCTTACGTAAACATCTACGCAGTGATGATTGAATTTATAAAAGTGAGGTATTCCCTAATACGTCACTTTTATAAATTCAGCAAAGCGGGATCCCGCAATCCAGCTGGATCCAGCACAATTTTAGGGCCTGCGGGATCCCGCAACAGCCTGCGGATCCCGCATGTAGATCCGCAAGTATAAAATCGCGCACATTCATTCAAATTTTACTCCTTAAATTCACTTCGCAGCGCATTGTGAGACGCGAATTGACACGATATTGCCAATGGCTGCGTCTACATTTCTACATCAGGCGCATGCCGCGCCCGAGCACTCAGTTTCGACATCGGAACACACAGACATACTTTTATAACATGAGTGTTCGGGCGAGGCATGCAAGCCATGTGGACGCACCAAATCAGTCGTTTGTTTTTCATTTTGAACTAGAAGTATTAAACTTTTTACTAATAAATAGGTAGTCAAAAAGTGCAGTGACATATTGTTGATATTTGTATTTCATATACGATCCAGCTGGATCCAGCGGGATTGGAGTCAATCCAGCAAAAATGCAGCTGGATGGAAAACAGTGCTGGATTGCAATCCCTAGACGTAGTCTTGTCGTCCGAATAAATATTTTTATTTTCGGCTACATAAGTTACTTAGTTACCTCATCGTTTAACCTTAATAACTAATGATTATGTGAAAGATCAAATTGACCAAACGGTCAATTTAGAAGATGAAAGGATCATTCTAAATAAATAAATATCGCCAGCCTAACACACCAACTGAATGGTCCCAATCTAAGCAACGCTTGGACTATGGCTACCATACAAAGAACTTGAAATGATAAGAGTCTACCATAAAATGGACAGGGGGTGATCTCAGTGACACTCATACCAGCAGTGCAATTGCCTAACTTGAGTTGCAATAATTTTTTGACTGACACATTAAATTCGACGATTTTGTCAACTAAAATTCATAAATACGTGAGTTGCAACTGAAACCGTGTTTGATATTTAAAATATCCATCGATTAATTTATTTTCTATGAAAAAGCGATGACGTAACTCGTTTTCCGTGAAGTTACGCAATCACAATTTGTCGGTAGAGATGGATTTCAGTTTCAAACAGTGAATGATTGATACTGAGTTTCAACAAAGTTACGCAATCGACCTGCTGGACATTCTACGAAAAAGCTGTTCCTGAAATTTGTTTCCGGTGGGAATCAAACCCGCCTAACTTAGTTATCAACCTATTTCAGAATCTGTAGATAGGTACAAAACAAAACAAACACTTTTATGCGGTGTTTAGCCCAAATAAATATATTTCAGTGGAACAGAAACAAACAGTGACCCATAAAAGATACGACAAATATGACAGCGCCGTTTTCCATCGACCTCATAACTCACAACGAACAGTGTAGCCTACTTGTGTTTTTATTGTTTTGTTTGCATAGATAACCATGTGTATTATGACTCTCTTTACATGAAAACTCACTCATTCAACTAAAAGCTAAAATGTCAACTTTACGCCGATCTTCTGGGAGAGAGTGGTACTACCCCGGTCGAGCATCCCATATATGAGCCGCAGTAATTTGGCTTCACCACAACCTACATATGGCGATGATACTAACTGATGCTACCTATGGACCCTCTTCCAATGTCCTATCCTATCTAATAAATGGGCGCTGCAGTATCCTTTTATCGAATCTTTTGGCCGTGTTTTATGGTCTTTGTTACTTAAATACAAATACAAATCTATTTATTGCATCAGTAATTCTGGTAATACAATAATTTGTGTGGTATTAAAAGTATAGGAACTGCAAAATTTACCTAAATAAGCATACTTCGTTTTACTTTAGCAGGATTCTACTATCTAATATAATATTAGCTAGTAGGTATTATGACACTGCGTAACAATTAAACAACCCATTAATACCTACAGTTACTTTAAACTACACACCAAAATTAAATTATAGATCAAAATAAAATACCCTCAATAGACTTCATTAAAATAATTCGCTTTTGGAAACATGAAAACAAAATTTTGGAGCACTTAAAAGCTTTATTGTTATTTAAATCGACACCCAGAGTGCTGTAGACTGTAGTGTATCAAGTTAATGGACTCACAAGATAACTTTTTCGGGATAGACACAATTATGCAATTACTGAATAGCTACTTTTGTTAATGTTTTAACGCAATTTCGAAGGCATTGTTTCTGATTGCTAGAAAACACATTACATTTTAAAAAGGTAACCATTAGGTATCTAAAGCTCCAAAAATACGTAGGCTTTGAGAAAACAAAACAATCGCTCTTAATGTGGTTATCAAAAATTGTAATACCTATTAGCTAAATATTCTCGATCCAACGATGGTCTTTTTTATGTCTGTGTTCTACTGGGGCTAAAAAAGTTGCTTCTGTGGACTAGATTTTTGTAGGGCCAGATAAACTCTAAGCCGATTTTCCATACAGTTACTCTTACTCAAACCTATACCTATCTAGCCAGGTACTTATTTTTTTAAGCCCTGTTTCTATGTCAGTACGAGATACGCTTAAGGACGACCTTCACCCATCGACTTACCGGAGCAACCCTAGCTTTTATCAAATAAAATATGTTTCTGAACATATACCAATAGAGTTGCCGTAAAAAATATGGTCATGGCCATGATTAATTACATTAATAAAAACCATATTTAAAAAAAAAATCACCTACATGCTTGCCAAATGAAACTTATATCAAAATGAAGACAATTTCATTGTGAATACAGTGTAAACTGTTGCTTGCGAAAATCTAGTCAAGAATAACGGTAGCCGGACTTTGAAATAAAAAAAATGAAATTGAAAAATTGATTGACAGAGAAGCATTGCGCATCAGAGTACTATTTCATGCGATAGAGGAGGATGCAGTACAACAGCTGCGCGCGACGTAGGCGTGCATGCTTTTAGCTTTTTGCTTTTATTTTTTATCCTTGACCATATTCTTTATGGCAACCCTATTGGTATATGTTCAGACACATATTTTATTTGATAAAATCCGGGGTTGATCCGGTAAGTCGATCGGTGAAGGTCGCTCTTCAGTGTATCTTAGACCATATCTAAACAAGTTGTCAAATGATCTTAAATAAGTAACTGTGATTGTTTTGCGATACAAACAAATTAAACTTTTACTATGGGTACCATAGATTTATAAAAGTATCGCTCGTGCGCTTTTGCGGAAACCAAAAAAAAATATTAATCTATCATAGGTACATTTAACAATCAATTAACTTCAACAGTAGCATTCATTGCAGGACACCGTCCATATTTTTAACCGACTTCAAAAAAGGAGGAGGTTCTATGTTCGGCTGTATGTATGTTTTTTTTTTTTTTTTTTTTTTTTTTTTTTTTTTTTTTTTTTTATGTATGTTCACCGATTTCTCCGGCATTTATGAACCGATTTGAAAAATTCTTTTGCAGTTCGGTAGATCGTAGCTCCAAGTTGGTCCCATAAAAAAATAATTCCTAGAATCAACCCCTAAGGGGGTAATTTTGGGGGGTGAAGGTCGTCTGAAAAAAATTTTTTTGTCCGATTGACTTGAAACTTTATATGTATATTTTGCATAACAAATAATGAAACTCATGTTTCAGGATATTGGAAAAATCCCCCCCCAAAGGGGTAAAACGAGGTGTTGAAGTTTGTATGGAGAGTTACCGTTTATCTCTAACGTTTATGAACCAATTTTTCTTTTTAAAGTGTTATTTGGTAGGTGACTAAGTCGTTTTGGTCCCGTAAAAAAAACATTTCGAAAATCCACCCCCAAAGGGGGAAACTAGGGGTAGAAGTACGGTAGAAAAATATATTTGTGTCCGATTGACTTGAAACTTAGTATGTATACTCCATATAATAAATTAAGAAACTTTTGTTTTGGAATCTTGGAAAAGTCACCCCCCAAAGGGGTCATTTGGGGTGATGAAGTTTGCATGGCGTCACTAAAAATCATGAAATAAAATTATTTTTATAAAAAAATAAAAACCGACTTCAAAAAACCTGGAGCACTAAAAAGCCTGAAATAATATTTCTATTACCACCACTGCCTACCCCTTCGGGAAAATCAGGCGTGATGATGTGTTATCAAGTATTTGGAGTCGGTGCCAATCTTGGTATGCCGAGTCTACCCTACCTACTATAAAAGTAAGAAGATCGATTGGCACCGACCCCAAATACTTGATAACACATTATCACGCCTGATTTTCCCGAAGGGGTAGGCAGTGGTGGTAATAGAAATATTATTTCAGGCTTTTTAGTGCTCCAGGTTTTTTGTAATTGTGACAATTTACTCCTTTGTGCCGCCAATCAAGGGGCATTGTCCACAAAATCGTGCCTGCCCTTCAGGTTTGTACGTAAAAAGAATCCACCAACGCTTTTAAAGTCCCTTTGAACTAGGTACAAGTAGGCAGTTACTTCCCACGTGCCATTTAAGACCAAATTAAAGTGTTAATTCGGATTTTATGAGTCGTAAAAACAGTGAACGAAATTAATTTAAGTAAGTATCGCTACATGAAATTTAATGCAATTAGGATAAGTGCGTAGAATTGGAGCGAACACAATAACGTAATGAATTATGTAATATTTATTGACAAAATATTCGGACGATTTACATTAAATTGTCTAGGTAAATAGTACATTAAAACGATTGGAGAAAGCACTTAAAATATAATCGATAGGTACCTACTTAGCAAATTGTCCGCGATAAATTTCTTAGATTGCACAAGACGCACTTCAGTTAATCTATCTGCGAAAATATTTTTTGAAATGTTTCTTCTTCAAATAATATTTATCTTTACTTTTTATTCCAAGATTCTCTTCGATAGTCTTTGTTAAATCCTGAATTGACTCCAAATTCCTCGCTTCAACGACCGGAGTCGGTAGCCTTGCCCTTGTCAACAACCCTTGCAGAGCTTGGAGTAAGAAAGAGAGAAGAGACATTGATACCACGATGTTTATAGGATCAAATCCTATCGAGTGATGATGATAGGTTGGTGTTCCATAATTTGCATTGCCACTCGCTCCATAGCTTGTAGTTGCGTAGTGATTATTGAAGCTTCTAGAGTCTTCATTAGTACTGTCAATGATTTCATTGCTTCTCTTAATTAGGGGTGATTCAATTTGATGACGATTAATAATATCACTTTTCTTCTTAAATGCTCTTGTATCTTGCTTTATATTTTCTATTCTGTTTAGCACAGATTGTGCGTTCGTCTGAACTTTTTTGAGTAGCATTTGAATTTTAGAACTCTGTTCCTTGATCATATTTGTTACGAATTCTTTGAAGTTTTGCACTGAAGATGTTGAAGATCCTTGTTTTTGTATTTCAGCGTTCACTGTAGTTACCATTACAATAAAGAACACGGCAATCGATAGAATCGACATTGTAACTATTATCGTTCCAACATTTATTTGAAAAGACATGAACTCTGCGTCAAGTTCAGAAGTGAAATGGAATTAATTTGCTATTTACGGTTTTATAAGAGAAAGATTTAAGGTCCGTTGCATCTAGTAATAGCATGTCACATGTGGTTCTTACCTTGACATTTGACCTAGCTGGTCATAAGCAGATCACATTGTGTTTTAGAAATAAAACAGAGTAACTGAACAATAAATTTTACCCAGATAGAAAGCAACATCAATCAGATTATAATAAGATACTTTTACTGACATTAGCTTGCTCAACCTCGGTATCAATACTAAGTGGGTTGTTATGATAAATTTATACAAGTTGAGTAGGTTAAGGGTAAGTACCCTAAGTAAGAAATCAGTAAACTGCGCTTTAATTTAGCGAACACTGCTGGAAGGAATGCTCAAACCAGATATTTTAACGTACTTCTCATTTTTTTTATTAGGTACCTACCAAAATTTAATTATCGACTAGGTACTATATTATCATCTGATAAGTATCTACTTATCAGAAATTTTCACAAAGATAGATTACCATTAAATATTGTAAAACATTTTAGATTAAACTATCCCAATCAACATTACTTAATTTTTTTATAAACGCCATCTACGTAAAATCATAGGATACGCTTCGGACCAATTTAAGAACCGAAAAAATGTTGGTAACACGACGTGTGTACCAACCTAATTCTACTTGTGTATGATAGATGGCAGTGTAGTGCAGCGCTTACGCAAGTTGGAAGCGCGCCCTCTTTCTCATACCACACGAACTTCGCTTGTAAGCTCTACCGAGAAGCTCTACTAAGGCGCTCTATATGAAATGTTACACCATGGGATGTATAGATGGTGTGGAAGCCAATGCGTAGACGCATCGCATGCGAGACTCCAAAAGTTATTTCGATATTTCGGAAAACTACAACCGCCATTAAATATGATTTGGTGCGAGCGATGCTATAGGCGCATTTAGTATAGTTTCTAAGAGTTTTAATTTATCGGTCAAAAACTGCTATTTCGAGACCGAAAAACTCAAAAAGTCATTTCGATATTTCGGAAAACTACAACCGCCATTAGACGTGGTTTGCTGTGGGCGATGCGATAAGCACATTAAAAATAGTTTCTAAGCGTTTTAATTTTTCGGCCAAAAACTACTATTTGGAGGCCGAATAAGTCAAAAAGTCATATTAATATTTTGAGAAACTACAACCGCCACTGAATGTGGTTTGATGTGGGCGATGCGATAAGAATATTAAAAAGAGTTTCTAAGACTTTAAGTTTTCGATCAAAAACTACTATTTGGAGGCCGAATAAGTCAAAAAGTCATATTAATATTTTGAGAAACTACAACCGCCACTGAATGTGGTTTGATGTGGGCGATGCGATAAGAATATTAAAAAGAGTTTCTAAGACTAAGTTTTCGATCAAAAACTGCTATTCGGAGGCCGAATAACTCAAAAAGTCATTTCAATATTTCGGAAAACTACAACCGCCATTAGACGTGGTTTGATGTGGGCAATGCGATAAGAACATTAAAAGAGTTTCTAAGAGTTTTAAGTTTTTGGTTAAAAACTACTATTTGGAGGCCGAATAAGTCAAAAAGTCATATTAATATTTTGAGAAACTACAACCGCCACTGAATGTGGTTTGATGTGGGCGATGCGATAAGAATATTAAAAAGAGTTTCTAAGACTTTAAGTTTTCGATCAAAAACTACTATTTGGAGGCCGAATAAGTCAAAAAGTCATATTAATATTTTGAGAAACTACAACCGCCACTGAATGTGGTTTGATGTGGGCGATGCGATAAGAATATTAAAAAGAGTTTCTAAGACTAAGTTTTCGATCAAAAACTGCTATTCGGAGGCCGAATAACTCAAAAAGTCATTTCAATATTTCGGAAAACTACAACCGCCATTAGACGTGGTTTGATGTGGGCAATGCGATAAGAACATTAAAAGAGTTTCTAAGAGTTTTAAGTTTTTGGTTAAAAACTACTATTTGGAGGCCGAATAAGTCAAAAAGTCATATTAATATTTTGAGAAACTACAACCGCCACTGAATGTGGTTTGATGTGGGCGATGCGATAAGAATATTAAAAAGAGTTTCTAAGACTTTAAGTTTTCGATCAAAAACTACTATTTGGAGGCCGAATAAGTCAAAAAGTCATATTAATATTTTGAGAAACTACAACCGCCACTGAATGTGGTTTGATGTGGGCGATGCGATAAGAATATTAAAAAGAGTATCTAAGACTTTAAGTTTTCGATCAAAAACTGCTATTCGGAGGCCGAATAACTCAAAAAGTCATTTCAATATTTCGGAAAACTACAACCGCCATTAGACGTGGTTTGATGTGGGCAATGCGATAAGAACATTAAAAAGAGTTTCTAAGAGTTTTAAGTTTTTGGTAAAAAACTGCTATTCGGAGGCCGAATAACTCAAAAAGTCATTTCGATATTTCGGAAAATTACAACCGCCATTAGACGTGGTTTGGTGTGGGCGATGCGATAAGCACATTTAAAGTAGTTTCTAAGCGTTTTAATTTTTCGGCCAAAAACGACTATTTGGAGGCCGAATAAGTCAAAAAGTCATATTAATATTTTGAGAAATTACAACCGCCACTGAATGTGGTTTGATGTGGGCGATGCGATAAAAACATTAAAAAGAGTTTTCAAGGGTTTTAATTTTTCGATCAAAACTGCTATTTGGAGGCCGAATAACTCAAAAAGTCATTTCGATATTTCGGAAAACTGCAACCGCCACTAGACATGGTTTGGTGTGGGCGATGCGATAAGTTTCTGAGAGTTTTAAGTTTTCGGTCATAAACTGCTATTCGGAGGCCGAATAACTCAAAAAGTCATTTTGATATTTCGGTAAACTACAACCGCGATTAGACGTGGTTTGATGTGTGTCATATTAATAAAAAAAAAATCGAAGAGTTCTAAGTTTTCGGCTAAAAAGTCCAAAAACTGCTATTCGGATCATCAATCATCTAAAAAAATAAAAACCGACTTCAAAAAACCTGGAGCACTAAAAAGCCTGAAATAATATTTCTATTACCACCACTGCCTACCCCTTCGGGAAAATCAGGCGTGATAATGTGTTATCAAGTATTTGGGGTCGGTGCCAATCGATTTTCTTACTTTTATAGTAGGTAGGGTAGACTCGGCATACCAAGATTGGCACCGACTCCAAATACTTGATAACACATCATCACGCCTGATTTTCCCGAAGGGGTAGGCAGTGGTGGTAATAGAAATATTATTTCAGGCTTTTTAGTGCTCCAGGTTTTTTGAAGTCGGTTTTTATTTTTTTATAAAAATAATTTTATTTCATGATTTTTAGTGACGCCATGCAAACTTCATCACCCCAAATGACCCCTTTGGGGGGTGACTTTTCCAAGATTCCAAAACAAAAGTTTCTTAATTTATTATATGGAGTATACATACTAAGTTTCAAGTCAATCGGACACAAATATATTTTTCTACCGTACTTCTACCCCTAGTTTCCCCCTTTGGGGGTGGATTTTCGAAATGTTTTTTTTACGGGACCAAAACGACTTAGTCACCTACCAAATAACACTTTAAAAAGAAAAATTGGTTCATAAACGTTAGAGATAAACGGTAACTCTCCATACAAACTTCAACACCTCGTTTTACCCCTTTGGGGGGGGATTTTTCCAATATCCTGAAACATGAGTTTCATTATTTGTTATGCAAAATATACATATAAAGTTTCAAGTCAATCGGACAAAAAAATTTTTTTCAGACGACCTTCACCCCCCAAAATTACCCCCTTAGGGGTTGATTCTAGGAATTATTTTTTTATGGGACCAACTTGGAGCTACGATCTACCGAACTGCAAAAGAATTTTTCAAATCGGTTCATAAATGCCGGAGAAATCGGTGAACATACATAAAAAAAAAAAAAAAAAAAAAAAAAAAAAAAAAAAAAAAAAAAAAACATACATACAGCCGAACATAGAACCTCCTCCTTTTTTGAAGTCGGTTAAAAAGGCATATTATTCATCAGAAGATGAGCCGTATTGGCAACACCGACATGTTTTCAACATTATTTTCCACAAACGACTGATTCGTACTGTGTCCATGGACTCCGTTTAGTAGGACATACTGTTTTGTACAGTCACATGTTTCCGCCTTTCTTAGTAATATCTTTAGTAAC
This sequence comes from Drymonia ruficornis, assembly GCA_947859195.1. Classification (NCBI taxonomy): domain Eukaryota; kingdom Metazoa; phylum Arthropoda; class Insecta; order Lepidoptera; family Notodontidae; genus Drymonia; species Drymonia ruficornis. The sequence continues at coordinate 7,922,127 of OX401915.1, read as the reverse complement.
TAGCATTTTTTTAAAGCAGAACAGATACATACATCCATACAATTGCAACCGCAAGAAGGTAAAACATACATAGTAAGGTGAAATAAGGTAAACGCGGTAGCCGGCTCAGAGCACAAAGTAATTATTCATCGCCCGAACAAATCTTGAGCAAACAATACAGTGGTGATGCATAATTACGACGAGATAAAGGGCCGGTGTAAGTACAAAGTGGTAAGTGGGAACTCAAAATAAATGGCTGCGGACTACGATATTAATTCCTCGTTTGTCGGAGTGGCTACGAAGGTATTTTTTTAAATTCACCGTAGGGTTAATTGTAACGAAGCGGCGTTTGAACAGGGAAATGTGTGGAGCGGATTGGGATTATAAAAGATGAACATTAAAATATTTTTATACAATTGCCTATCTTGTTAAAGAGTTAAACGCATAGGTAAGGCTAAAGCACTAAATGATAGTAGATAATTTTATTTATACCTGCCTAAAATATCTATTTGAGCTAAAAGTAGGACTAGGTATAGTATTTTTGGATTGTAAGTAGTTTGACCCTAAACTTAAGGTTATTTGTAGGAAATTTAGCTAAGCATAAAATGTCTTACCTGGTATCCAAGTAGAGCAGATACCTACAGCGTGAAAAAAAATGATTATGTATCATAATAGGTATGATTATAATTAAAACACTAGACATATTAATAATTCTGTGGCACTAATCAAAGGATGCAGTTTATCTTGAAAAGAGAAACATTTCATAAGAGCAACGAGTACCTAAGTAGTTACCTATTATTCCTACCATGTCACCTAAATAACATAATTAACTCCATAGAACCTTGTTCCAAAACCCGCTGTCAGCTAACAATGTGAAAAAATGCTAAGTATAAAAATACTTAATTAAACTAACTTTTATCAGCCGTGTTAATCAATGGGCGTGGGCTAGTAAAATCTGATATGGGGATTGAAAAATGCGGTATATGATACCAGAATATGATCAAAATATACCCAAACTCGGATATCACAAGGTTCATTTTAGGTCGTTTTTATGGATGATACACATTGATTGTTACAAGCAAAACATCAGTCTAAGCAAACTGGTGTTTAATAATAACGACAGTGGATTTATTGGTACATCCTAACGCAATTAATTCTGTATTAAGTTGTTAGGATATTGATAATGTTTTCTTGTGAAATGCGGCCACTGGGTTTCATTGATACATTGTCGTTATTTCTATTTACTTATTTATTTTTACATTACGCATTTTCCATCGAAATAATATGGTTATCATGTTCGAGTTCAAGTCGGCTATTTAATAAATTCCTGGTTCAATCTGTTACGGAACATTTAAAAAGAAATAAGTAAAGCAGACACGTTAAAAAAAATATTATTTTCGTATCACTTCTCTTTGGCGGTGGTGTAGGCATAACGTCACTTTTACAGTAATCTCGAAATAAAAAAAATATAATAGTGAGTTGGTTCTTAGATACCAAGTTAAGTATTAGGTTAAGTTATTATTAGTATTAGGTATTAGTATTGAATTCGTCCACTCTCGAACCTCCAAATTCACTAAATCACCGAGCCGTACAAACATTACGCACAAACACATTATATTAATTTTAATGACCCTATAAATTACACACGAAATATCCGGGACATTGTTTTTAGATGCACCCAGGTACGAGATAAGATCGCAACACCAACTCATCCAGATTCAATTTGCCGGCAGCGCACTAGTTGAAAAATAATTAAAAATGCAATTAAAGTTCACCATAAATCCTTCAGCGCCCCGCCTAGCGTGTAAACAAACTCAAATTAAAACCAAACTATAAATAAATGCGTCGTTACGTTATTCTAGTGTAATCGTATATCGACGCTCCCGGATTTTAATGGTTTTGTTATTGTGACACCCAATCACACCGTATTGAATGTCTAATGGAATTACCGCCTACCGTCAATATATAACACAATTTTGTTCTGAGAATGACGGTGGTTTTGTTACAATTTTCGATCATTTGTTTTTTTTTACTAAGTATATAGTATTGTCATTTTTTAATCTTCTTCTTGTTGTTAACGTATGGTTAGTGGCTAACCTGGAGTCAGAGTTGTTCAAGCCGCCCAAAGGCCTCTAACGTGACTTTATGACTTTCTAGCTGTGAACGTCTTTCGGCAAATTTGATATTTTTTGAAACGCGTAACCGAGAAATTTCAAGAAAGTAAATTAATGTGGCTTAACCACTTCTTCTCAATTGAAAAGCGATATCTAATACCTATACCTAAATTTTAATTTATTTATAGGTACCTTGGTAAGTATATCTATTGTATAATTGTCCACAATTCGATTCGAGAATAATATGTGAATTCCTAGGCAACGTGTTTGTGTACCTATCCAGTAAATATAAACTTTGGTAAATGCCTTCGGCGTATCAGACTCAACCCTTGGCCAATGCGGATAACTCTATACACACTAACTAATAGAGATGCAACGGATATCCGGCCACTATCCGGTATCCGGCCACTTTTTTTTTATATCCGGCCGGGCGCTGGATAGCCGGTATCCGGCCAAATCACTATCCGTTGCATCTCTACTAACTAGTTCTATATTACCTACAGCATCCCATCATCTTCTGCTGACATACGTGTGAAAGAGACGCATCCGAACAAAGATGCGTCAAAGATGTGCCCGTTTATGACAGGCAGGCAGGTGTATTTGTTTAAAGTATTAAATCGTCCAATTAATTCGTTTATAAAAGGCGTCCTATTGTGTTGATATCAATAATCTCGGGGCACATCGTATAAGTTTTTGTTATGTAATTGACCAATCAAGGGGCTATCAAAGTGGAGCGAAAGAAGTACAATAAAGTTTGAAAAAACATTTTATTGTTACAAAATTAATCAAACTCTTACAAAATAAGACACGCAAACATTTGGAAGCGTTTTTAAAAGGTGAAATTTAAGTATTCGTGGAGTGTTATTCATTTATTACTACTCGAGAACTGAGAGCTACTTTTGAATTGGTACTGTAAAAGTTAATCCTGTTGAAATAATTAAATTCCACCTTTTGAGCACATTTTCATTGAGTAATTTCATTTTCTTATTCAGTCCATATTCTGTTTAGAAAACTTATTGATTCATATTTAATCACATTGTCTAACTTGTTATTCTTAGGTACCTACGTAATTCATTTCAATTAATACTATTTTTTATTGTCCTCTACGAGGAGGAATTGTCACAAAGCTTTTCTAATATCTTTTAAGCAGGTAAATATCTAAAATAACTAACGGGGTAATGCACTGATAAATTATAATCCTAAAGCTTGAAAAATTAACTACCTAGAAGCCCAAACAATACTTCCAAAGAGCTCACTTAAGTCTGATGAGGAGTTGCCTCTTCAGAAAAAAGGACATCATTTGAAACTTTAAAATTAGAATTAGACTTAAATCTAGGACGCCTGATTGGCCGCTGCAGTCGAATATTTAAATTTACGACGCCTGATTGGCCGCGGCTGTGGCTGCTACGACGCTGGCGTTTGTGATTGGCGGCAGCGGCATCAGAAGATCGGCAAGCCGACCTGCCTCGCGAAGACCTGACAGGAAGGCGCCGTGAACTGTCGCTGGATAGTTGCGCATCGTGTGCTCACCTAGAGAAGATAATTAAAGTTATTAGTTAGTTAGTTAAGTTTGACGGGCCCGTTAGCGTGGTTGGCGCGGAGGCGCCTTTCACGCTGCAGGTCGTAGGTTCGATTCCTACCCGGGACATGCATTTGTGTGCATGAACATGTCTGTATGTCCGGAGTCTGGGTGTATATGTATATTAAGTATGTATTTACAAATAAAAAAGTAGTATATGTAGTAATATCAGTTATCTGGTTTCCATAGTACAAGCTCTGCTTAGTTTGGGATCAGGTAACCGTGTGTACAAAAATGTCCCAGGATATTATTTATTTATTTATTTATTTATTATAGGTATACCGCAACCGCTGTACCACTCCTTAGGTACGCGATACGGCGAGACGGGGGGGGCTCATCGCTCTCGCCGTCCCTCTCTCCCACTTCCCCGCGCATACATAAGGCGCGGCACAGCGGTTGTGGTATACCTATTAGTAAACACACAAAACGTGATGTTCCTAATACACGTACCAAGCAAATTGCGATATTGGTAGGTACCATTTTCGAAATATGCTCCTTATAGGAGTGCACTCGCAATCACCTGATCCAATCCAACTTAGGTAATCTTTAGTAGTAACCGAACTTACAAAAGGCTTGGAAAGTTCTACCCTAAAAGTAACGCACGTACCTATAAGTACCTAGTAAGTAAAAGTAAAGTTACCCGCGGGTTAGAAAGCGGGGAAGAGAGGCTTGGACCTTACAGAAGAAGAAATACTGTAGCTATCAAAAAACATCAATCCCACCAAAAAAGGTACAGTAGGTACATTAAAGCCGAGAATCGTGATGGTAGAGCAGTAAAAAGTCGTATGATATATGGCCCACAGCACAGTCCAACTATAAGTTTATATTCGTACGTTTCCTGACCTAGTTTTCCTGAGTTTCTACTAAATTATTTTTGTAAAAAAAAAAACAAAACGACTTCAGAAAAACCTGGAGCACTAAAAAGCCTGAAATAATATTTCTATTACCACCTCTGCCTAACCCTTCGGGATAATCAGGCGTGATGGTGTGTTAGCGAGTATTTGGAGTCGGTGCCAATCTTAGTATGCCAAATCTACCTACTATAAAAGTAAGAATATAGATTGGCACCGACTCCAAATACTCGCTAACACACCATCACGCCTGATTATCCCGAAGGGTTAGGCAGAGGTGGTAATAGAAATATTATTTCAGGCTTTTTAGTGCTCCAGGTTTTTCTGAAGTCGTTTTGTTTTTTTTTTTACAAAAATAATTTTATTTCACGATTTTTAGTGGCGCCATACTTTGTCACCCCATGAGTGCAAAGCTCTCATCAATAGAAATGAATTAAGTCCAAACACAAGGTAGCTACTGTAAAACGTTGAGGAGTTCCCTTGACTGTCCTTCGTTTTCATCATCAGCCCCCTAATGACAGTCACAACCCATCTAGGTGTAAAGTTCTCATCAATACAAGTTAATCAAGCCCAAACACCAGGTAATTGGTGTAAATCGTTGAGGAGTTCCCTCGGCTGTCTTTCGGCTCCATCATCAGATCGACTCCAGACCTTCATTAAATAGTAGGTAGTGCTTTAAAATACTTAATGAAAAAAAATAACAAACGCACTAGTCGCCACTACGATTTTCGATGGTTCCCCTCGATTTCTCTGGAATGCCATCATCAGATCCTGGTTATCTTATCATGGTACCACCCTTGGGATATTTTCTTTCCAATAAAAAAAAAACATCAAAATCGGTTGGCGTGATATTGAGTTATACGTCCATTTGTCGCGCACATACTTAATGCAAATTTAAGATTTATGTGGTTTTCTCATGGATGCCATTGTCAGAACTGGATCAAATTGAAATGGGACCACACGAGAAGCACCAGCATTCAAATAAAAAAAGAATCATCAAAATCGGTTCACCCAGTCGAAAGTTATGTGGTAACAAACATAAAAAATAAAAATGATAAAAAAAAAAAAAAAAAACATACAGTCGAATTGAGAACCTCCTCCTTTTTTGAAGTCGTTTAAAAAGTACTTATTAATCTCATGAGACTTACCAGCGAAGAACAGTCTATTCTCTCCAGCGCCAGGAACGGGGGCGGCCAATAAGTCGTAGTCCGTGCCAGAGGAGCCGACTGCTACGAAGCTGTAGGAGCCCCGAGCGAACGGGTCAGCACGCCATCTATTGGAAAATACGAAAGTATGTAAATCGATGGAAAGGATGATTTCAGTCATAAAACAGTTTCCTATGACCTTAAAAATAAAAAGTTGTCCCTAAATAACACGCCCTAGATAGTAGTAACATTTATTGGAATCAATTTACTTTTTTTAGGGTTCTGATCGTTAGAGATCAATCTTTCAATTACGTATATCGCCAGAATTGATTGAACAATTTTACCGTCGAGAAACAACAAACAAAAATACGTATTTTGTTAAACTTTTTTTCTAAGACTAAGTAGACAGCATACGATGAACGTCGTCATAGAATAGATAATACTACAAGCTTTGCAAGATAAGAGCATCACTATTTTTAATATAACAATTATTACCTAGTAACCACACATTCCTTAGGCTGTGGTACGGCAGCGTGACCGAAAATACTCTTCAATACGGCGATACACCTGCCCACGATGACGTCATCAGTGACGTTCTCCATCACGGCCGCCGCCTCCCCCGCCACTAGAGCCAGCAACACTGGAGCGCTATACAAGTTCCAGAACAGGAACAATTCACCTAGGAGAAACAAATGTGAAACTCGAAATGTTGTGATGCAATAATAGCCCTCAGTAAATTTTACATCTACGATGAATTAAGAAGTTATGGTGCTGACCCGTCAGTTAAGCAATAAGGGTCGATTTTCTTGAAAATGAATAAAGGCTTTTCCTTCGCAGCATTTCTAATATACCCAAATAAACGGTCAACAGCTTTAGGCCATTATGACCGATTAGTTAATATTGCGAACTTTGCAACACTAAGTTTGAATCGAGGTTTGAAGTCACTTACTTCTACACAGTTCGCAATAGTTATAAACAGAACATTCTGCAGGCGCCAGCTTGCCGCTTGCCTTAATAATTTCACGATGAAATGGACGGAATATTAAAATGAATCAATAAATACATAATTACCCGGAACCCGGCTGTTTATTTCATGAGTAAAATAAATTATACTGTAATTACTATAAGCTATAGAAATTAATTCTAAGATTGTTGAACGATACATAAGAAAAAACGCATTGGGCTGACGCAAATTCTCACTATAACTCTTGTCGAGCCATTAAAAGATACATGCACATCAGATATAAGACCTCCTTAAACGCTACACGGGCCAAAAACGTTAAATTGGCCGCGATTAAAAAATCACGAGGCCTACATTGTGCCGGCATTCCCAGAGCAAACGTGGGGGCCGTAATGAAGTTAGCCAAACACAACAAAGAGCTAAGGAGGTGAACTAAAGCATAACGTAAAAAAGCTTGTCTTGGCTCGTTGCTGTGATTTATTGCGAGAACCGACCCGTTGGGGTTCCTCAGTAGCGTTAAATTATTCAGCTTTTAATTCTTTATCGGCGCTCGCTACTGACTTTACTATGGCACGTTTATCTAGAACTGGGTATGAAGTTTGCGCTAGTCAACAATTTTTCTCAGAGGATGTACAGAAAACTTCGTACCATTAAAAGTTTTAGCATAAAACTCGACTTAACAAAGATGGCGGATCTGTATGGAACATCACAATTGTTACTAGCTACGGATCCCACAGTAGAGTATATTTTAAAATGATTCATACTTTATCAGACGGATGACTGACTACTCTTGGCTTTTATTCTATAAAATAATCATAATGCACTTGTTTGGCAACGATGAAGTGCGGATGTCGTATTAACACTGATTGAGTAAACTACTAGCCGAACTAGCTCGCTCTCTAAAACAGGAGCCGTCGACGATGGAAATTCACGTAGAGCGTACTCTATCCCGTTTACGAGCTGTATGCACGCAAACTGAGAAATAATTTTCTCGCTAACAACGTGGTGAAACTAAATTAACTTGTTAATATCAAACCTCGGCTCGCTGTGGTCGTCCCAACGTGGCCGAAGAGATTTGCGCTCGGATCCCAGAATGTACGTTCAAAACATAACACCACTTTGTTTAGGTTTCCATAGCCAAGACGCTTAATGGCTGCCACCTGTAATATAATTGTACTTGTTATAAGATCTATTATGTATTGTACTTCTATGCGTTGTTTCTTTTTTGCTTTTTCCAATTCTATATCGAGGTCGCTTACTAGCTTATCTTGATATTTACACAAACCTAGTGGGACTACAAACCTTCCAGTCAGGCAAAGGTGGATCAAACTTCACGAAGTTATGCTGGTTCTGACCATTGTTCGCCACAGCCACTTTGAGCACGCCCAAAGGCAACGTGCATAGAATCACATCTCCTGCAAATAATAATCTAGTTAATATCACTAAAATAATCAACCAACTGAAAATGTGAGTGCATTATGAACACGTGATTTTCGTTTCCAGAGCACCATTAGGTCGACAATCTTAACAATTCTCAAGGGTACTAAAAAGGGTCGTTGGATGAAACCAATCAATGTGAAAGCTAAGGCTTTACCCAAAGAAACCTTCGACCTGTCTACAAAATTCTAAATATAGATTACTATCACACGCGATAAGATAATGTAAAGATTCAACTTTTGATTGAAATAAATGCTTCAGTTTGCGTGGTTCTAATGATATTTATAAAAGGAGTATACCGCAACTGTTTTTCTAGAAACCGAATAAAAACTTTTCATATCTTTTGTTCAATAACAAAGAACTATGTCTCAACAGCTTTTAAAAGGCGTAATGGAAGAAATTTATAATGATTTTTTTTCCAGCTCCTGGATGATCCTTTTAATGGTTTGCAATAGGTTTAATGCTATCTCCAAGTTTAACTTGTGAAGTAATATAGCACCAATATAAATAACCAAATAAAATATGAAGACAATCGTGAAGTAACCGCCAATTTTGGCACTTTTTATAGCGGTCTGCTTCTAAACAAAGCTAAACCAACACCTATGATGAAGATTCAACTCGTGTAGGAATGACGTAAGTGAGAATGAATTATTTTCGTGCACAATAAATCTATTGTTATAGCGAAACTGGGCACCATATATTTTCGAAGTGTAAACCACGCAAAAACGGCTCGATACCGACAAGAACCGCCTCTTAAACATCTAACTGCCTCGTCTACGATAGACTCCGCCTGTATGCAAATGTGGCGGAAGCGCCTCCGGCAAGGCGTGTGGGGGGAAACGAGGCGGTGAGGCGGGCGGCAAGGCACACAGACCGCCGGGTCAACACAGGCCCGACCGTATTTTTGCGCCTCGTCAAAGTAAAATTAACGCGTTAGAATTGCAAATCATTCCGCGACAAAGAAATGACAAGGAGCCTCGCCGGCGCTGTGGATTTTTCTCATAACGCCCGCCCATTACTTGGCTTTGTTTTTGCTATTAATAATAGGGGCACGTGTATTTCATATAGATATTATGGCACAGGATATATGTATTAACGCGTCCTATTGTTGTAGACGCCTGTCCTGCTTTGCCACACGTAAGTGAGTTATCTTATGATACGCACGGGCGGGACAACATTTTTATTGATTTGCAGATGTTTTTTGTTGTTTCATCATGTCGAATTACGCGTAACATAGCCAAATCGTATTTTTACGGACTACCAAAATAACTAGTTCAATGTCACTTTAGTCTGTGCCTGACACATCAACTCCTGTAATTATGAACCGCCGAAACGGTTCGAGGGAATGTCCTACTGTTTTTGACTCGACTTCTTTTGCCAATGTCAGTTGAAGATTGTTATGATCGTTCTTAGGCAGGAAATGTGAATCACCCTTGAATGTTTGTGTCTGGGTCGCATTTCTAGTGTTGACAGTCTTGACAGTAACTCCTGGTCCTCCGTATTGAATGTCGGTGACGGCTGTCCCCAGCCTGATGTCCAAGCCCTCGGCCAGTGCAACTGGTACGCATGAGTATCCATTGCGTACTGAAACAAAGAAAATATAATTTTAGCACGGTAATGTGGAGGTTCCTTATTTACATTGAATAAATAACTTTTGTTAAGATGAGATAGATCACATAAATAAATTTAAATATGAAATTTAATATGTACCTAAGTACTTTAATAATCAGCAAGTATAATGCACCCAAGTATAATAACCCATAATATTTAATATATTTCATCCGGATGAAAGGGGTATAAATCATTTATTTAAATTGGCTTTATTAGCCCCGTGAACTTTAAAATTTCATGGCTATATTATAGAGTTATAGTCAGTAATTAAAATAGAATTATTCCAAATTAGAAAATATTATTCCAAAACATCTTAACGGCCCTCATTTTATCGTTCCTTAGAGCCCTGTATCTACTTATTAACAATATGTAGGGTCCGATAAACCGGCACACACTTCGTCGACCACAATGTCCACAATGCAGTTTTCAATTAGGCTGATAGCGCCAGAGGCGGCGTTCTATTGTGTTTTAATAACTTTAAGTGGATTTCTTACTCCATTATGTTAGTTCGTAGTGCAGAGTTACGAAATGCATTAGTGTAGGCATTTTAAATATTTTACGACCTATTTTGCAACATCGCACTACATACATGTATTTTTAAATTCATGAATGGTGTTTGGTTCCCTACATCCATACATATTTTTTTATTATTTGATGGAAAAATTGTTTTGTAATTAAAGAGTAGACATGGCTCTAAGTATTCTGAACCCATAGGTCGCAGAACCGATGGCCGTTAGAGCAGAAAGGTTCTGAAATTGAGGTTAACCGCCATTCTAGTATGGACAAGATAGAAGTATCGCCTACCAAAGTGGATCGATGATACAAACGCCGCCGGTAGATGCGAGTAGCGGAGGACCGTCATGCGAGGAAGTTATTGGGGGAGGCCTAGGTATGTCCAGCAATGGTGGTCTTTCGGCTAGTTGCCAGTTCAGATAAATAGATTTTATTATATTTCTACATCTAACAATTGGCGTAAACACCATTGTCTGCTCTGAAACCTTGTAACTCTACGCGCAATGTTTGGTACACGGAAGGGTACTTTCGGTGTATGCACTTGCAACAGTGTACCATTTAACGATATTAGCCCGGTTTGTTGTCGCAGCCGGTCGTGTCGTACGGACCAATTGCCCGAAACTAAAGTACCTTGACCATAAAAGGAAACCACGGAACGTGGACCTGTCCAATGGCGAAATGCGCCATAAAGTGCGAATAGATGTAAATGCACGTAACTAATGCGATTGTTGTTTATGCAAGTACTCGGAACTAAATTTATCGGCACTAGGTAGGACAGGTCGGTACATACCTACTGGAATGAAAATGCATAAGTAAAATAAAAAAGTATACTAACAATAATAAATGCGTCACTATAAGGCCGTTATCATACCTATGTGTCGCCTAAATATAAAGAAAGATTAATAAATAATGTGATAAAAAATCAGTTTCATGATAATATTATCATCAATTTTGTTCGTCAATTTAGATAGTTGGTTAACTAACTGGAACATATCAGAGTTACAGAATTAAATTCCAAATTCTAATGCCTTTGAGACATACGAATATTGAAGCTTACATTCCGAATTAAAACGTTATGTAAGTTTAATTATATTGGCCAGTAATTTAGTAATTACAGGCAGCTACGATACAGAGGTTGCGTAATTGGTACATAGATGGTAAGTACCATTGACAGACATGACTAAGTAATGAATAATTTATTACAATGTAAAAATACTTGCAAATAGAATGTTACCTAGCGAATATAAACTAAAACCAAAGCCAATTACTTAATGTCGTCGCTCCCAAAACACCGTCCTGGGTCCGCGGGCTTATTACCAATTTTATTACGTGTTTATGCCCGTCAAAAAGATCTAAAGGTAGCCAACAAAAAATATTTCAATAACATTGTGAGCTGCTAACTGGACTAACCGCTTGCCCATTACCTCGGCAATTTACCCCGACACATATTGAACGGAACAAAAAAGATATGTGAAGTGCCCATCAAAAGTCTTCGGGTTCTGTCTGTTTCGTAAAAGGCAATGAAGAAAAATTTTACTCTTCGTAGATGACCAAATGTAAAATTTTTCATAGGTTATGTAGGAAAACACAATCGGTGTTATTACAAACAAACAAAAACCCCGTTTTGAAAGTGTGGCTAGCCAAGATTCCCTTGTAAATTTTGACAGATCTCGTGTTTAACTGTTAAAATGACACGGAATATGTTAATTTTGTCCAACAAAAATAAGGTAACGAAACATTTTGTTTTCCTTTAGACACTAATTTGTAATTCCTTCGTTAATCACAGCTGAAGCTATAAAACTGCACTGACATATGAAGTCCACGTTAGATTTTCAATTTACTCTTGAACCCTAACATGCCTCTAATCATTGGCAATCAAGGGAGATTAACGAAGTGACCGAACAGGACCGTATCAACATAGTTTTGTAGCGTGATATTCCTTCGAGCAGTATATTATAATGCATTTTATCATGGGTAATTGCAATAAGTATATAAGTACATAAGACGTATTTACAGTAACTAGCATATGGCCCAGCGGAATTATGATTGAACTACCCCCCTCCTGACTCTGTTCCACTCCCCTTTAGGTCAGCAAAGTGCAAGCAATGGCTTTCGTATTGCAAGGACCTAAAAGGTACGGTAAGTTCTTAGCATCAGGCGGACTTTAAGCTGGGCTTTAAGCACCTATTTATTTTTAAAAATGAGTATTTTCCATGGCCAAAAAGACATTGCTTCAAAGACCGCTTGAAAATGCTACCAGCAAATAAGTTTTAACGTGCTTTGAGTACAAGTGAGATAATAAGTTTAATTCCAGGTTCTCATATGCAATCAACCCCTAAAACCATCCATCTGCCGCTCACAAAAATGGAATTAACAAGGAGACCGCGATGCGTTGTGCCGAAAGAGATGCCAATTTAGCGTCCACCTGGGGATACCAGCAACATTGTAGCGCTTAACGTCGTTACTGCGGTTGGTCGCCACATATGAGCCGGGCGTCAATGGGCTGACTCCCTGTATGTGGAAAATACTGAGGAACTAACACCCAATGGAAGTGTAAATCATGTTAATGTTTTGTTTGCGTGTTTCGTCCTCGACATGACGTTAAACTGTCGTGCACTCACATAATGATTGTGAATGCAACTAGCCATTAACTTCCACTCGAGGGTTAGGGGTTGGGTAGTTGGTTTGGGCACGCGGCAGGCCCAGACAGAGATGGCGTGACGAATTGGACACCTATGCGAGGGATTGGTCTCATTTAGCCCACGACTGGGAGGAGTGTTAGAAGTGGAAGGAGGCCTTTGCCCAGCAGTGGGACATTTTATTATTATTTTTTAATTCGGGAGCTCTCCTAACATCTCTACTGGAAAAAATCAAAGAAATGGCAAGTGGAAAACTTACAGTATTCTTTACGATATTGCCAAAAGGGATTGTTGATTTTACCAATAATATCGACTAATCGATACCAAAAAGTACCAACACTATTTCTTAGATCTTCGTGAGAACATAATTTTCTGTACCAACTATTCAATTTCGTCACTCATCTTTGATGTAATCAAAATTGACGTAAAACATGGAGACATGAACTGTAATTTATTCTCGCACAATCTTGTGCTAGTGTCGGTCACATCGAGTTGATCTATGTCTCCGGCGTGAATCTCGATCACGTTGCGCTTGCAGTCAACGTGATTTGTTGGTTCAACAGAGAGCAACGGGATGCACTAAACAACCTTGGGTATCTATAGCCTTTGTACAACACACCGCCAATATTTGGTACAAAGCCTTTGTGAGCGCCGTACATCATTAAAATTGAACGGTAATTATGTTGATTCACAAACGCGTGTATATGTAACCACTGTCTAGTTGAAATTTGTTTTGATCGAATAAAGTTAGATTTTTTTTCTTCAAATTTTGTGCTTGAACATTTTTATTCATAATAATCCTCTATGACATCAGTATAAAGACATCCTTTTAGTAATATTAGTCTTCTACTTTTAAGTAGGTACTTACAATAGATACATGCATTACACAAGTAGGTGAGTCACTTACAAAGTATGTATTTATTAGCCAAACCCTTTGGCATGAATGAATCATTTGAGTAATAGATGTTTGTATTCAAATTTGGTACCTACGAAACTTCGAGTAATGCCAAGTATTAAATTCCAACGCTTAGGAATCACTGCTCAACTTATAAGGTATTATAAAATTATAAACAACTTTTCACGAACATAAAACGCAACTTCTTTTAAATGATAATACCTAGGTATCTACTGTGGAAGAAGGTTACGTCTACACGACAAAATGGTAAAAGATGGCTTATTTATGGACAATGAATGCGAACGAAATAGGAAAGCGTTTCCCGCTATGCGGAATTCACAAGCGTTAACTCGTCGATCGTATTTGGGATGAGGTATTTACAACGCTTACACACACGAACCGAAGTTACAATTGTAACATTCTAAACACATCCCACACAAGTTCCACGGGTACGTATTAAGACGAGGGTTCGAAATTTGGTTGATTTTGCTATTCTACTTTTTCTTTAAGTAAGTATGTGGACTAGGAATCTTATGTTTAGATGTATGATTTTTGACTATATTATCTTGAGTATCTTTAAATCCAAATCACGATTTGATGAAATTTTCTCGATAAAAAAAAATTATGAAATGAGCTCTAATTATTTACAATTTTCCTTGCTACCACGATGTTTTTACGATTTAGATCACGAAATTATTTCTAAAACATAGCAAATAATGATATCTAAACTACCCTTCAACCATATTTTAATTCATGAAGTAGTTTTTTTTTAATTCAAGAAAATGTGGTTTGGCGCTTACGTTGTTTATTTCCGAGCACGCGCACAATATCGCCATCTCACATTTTAAGTACTTGAACTAACCATGTCTCTCTCTAACTTTGTATTGTCAGTGTCCGCCCGGACTTGTTCGACGTCGGACCTGTGAAGGATTTTTTAAAAAATATTACGAAAAAATATTACGGTCGTGCCACATTACAGGTACAGTACAGTATTTACAGTCCGCCGACGCCTATGAAAAATAAATAAATATCCTTGGAAATTCTTTTACACATGACTACCTGATCCCAAACTAAGCACAGCTTGTACTATGGAAACCAGATAACTGATATTACTACATATACTACTTTTTGTTTGTAAATACAAACTAAATATACACTTAATTACACCTAGACTCGGGACATGCGGACATGTTCATGCACACAAATGCATGTCCTGGGCAGGAATCGAACCTACGACCTGCACTGCAGCGTGATTTTCGTTTGCTTTTCCTTGTCTTGTGTAATTTCTTTTCATCTCTTGTCATTTTGTGTCATCTCTTGTCATTTTGTGTCATCTCTTGTCATTTCGTAGTTATTCGTGTCATTTCTGTAAAAACTCCCTATTTCGCTTACTGTTATATACTTGCAGCATGGTCTTGGGCCGACAGTGGGAATACATTGCTTGTCAAAACAATGGAGTCGCTTTATTGCGTTTGTTGTAGGTATGGATGGGCAAGTAATAAATATATCATACATCAATAAATTATCGTAAAAATAACATTACAGATATGGATAGGAAAATGTTTGTCCGTCCTATTCAATCTATTATATTATAAACGAAAGTAACTCTGTCTGTTACCTTTTCACGGCTAAACCGCTGAACCAATGTTGATGAATTTTGGTATGGAGATAGACTGGGTCTTGGCGGAGAACATAGGCTACTTTTTAGGGTTCCAAAGGGTGCTAACGGGACCCTATTACTAGGCCTACGCTGTCCGTCTGTCTGTCTGTCCGTCTGTCAGCGCGGGCTGTATCTCACGAACCGTAACAGGTAGAGAGTTGAAATTTTCACTGAATGTGTATTTCTGTTGCCGGTGCAGAACAAATACTAAAAATATAATAACATTTAAAAATAAATATCAAGTCTCAAACTTGATATTTTTGATGTGTTTATTCTACGGTGGTACGGAACCCTTTATGTGCGAGTCCGACGCCTTCAGATCTTATGAATGTTTTCTTGAAATAAATATAGTGTATTTTAAGTAATTAACTGGCCAACCCTCAGGTCCTACCTACCATGTTAGGATCTTTTTCGTTCTAGCGGGTGTAAACCGTGATTTAACGAGTTAATGTGATAATTTTTGTATTTAAATTATTCAATTCAATGTATTTGTTTCAGACATAGTCCAATATTGATTATTAAAATTATTATAATTTCACAATAAATATAAAACAATAAATAAAAGTTAAATTAAATTAAAAAAAAAAAAAAATATTTTTCATGTTTTATCATTAAAATACAATATAATAATAACATAAATTAAAATAAAATACAATAAAATAAAAACCTACCCCTAATTAAACAAATACCGTCCGCGTGGGATACTGGCTGCATGTCCTCCCTGTATTCAAGCTGTTCCTGTTGTCAAGCGAATTTTTTGAGCAAGGAAAGACCCAGCCCTCTTGTCACCTGTGGCGGTAACCAGTCTAAGGGTGATTTTGATAGATAAAAAAATAAAGATAAAAAGATAAACAAAAAATAAATGCATGGTTAAATCAATAAAATTAATAAAAACTGAAAATTAAATTAAAAAATAAATTAAATATGGTAAAAAAAAATATTATGACACCGCTGATGACTTCATGATCGGCATCGAAGTTAAGTACCAAAGTATTCCTTTGCCTACGAAACATGAAAAAGATACTCTTATCCGGCAGTCAGTCACTGACACAGAGTATGTACATTTTTACCCGACTACGGTGGGCGGAGGGTTATGATTTTGACCGATATGTATGTATGTTCATCTGCTCCCGTATAACGTCCAAACTATTTTTATATCATAATAATTTGACTAATGAGATATCGTTGGACGCGTCTGGATCGTCCGCTGGTTATAGGCTATTATACGATCGAAATATTGTTATACGTATCTATCAGCATATTGTAGGTATCGTTTGTCTTCTTTTGACTTAATTTGTCTTCAGCAATAAAAACAACATAGAAATCCCATATAAAACGAAAAAAAAATATTTGAATATTTTCATCCATTTCATCTATTTTAAAAGGTGCACTGGGACATATTATTTTAATTGTACGAATTAAACAATATTGTTCCTTCAAAAAATAACTATACTATAGTCTACTCCATAGCTGTTCTGTCCTAGCTAAGCGAGAGGGATATATCCATCGGCAGCTCACGCGACGCTAGCCACACCCCGAAACTAAAATTCATTTTTTTCTTGTATCGTCTTAACTGCGCAACTCTGTTAAATATCAAAAGCGGGTATCGAGTTAAATGGCAAAAGTTCGCTATTGGAGTGCATGGTATGGGATCTTGCATTCCGGGCTGGCCGTCGGGGGGTGGACAGAATTAAAATTGGCGATAGCGGTGCGGTGCGGAATATGCTCTGAAAATCGTTGCCCTCGGGCAACCGACGGGCGACTGGCGACCGCTGACCACAGATGTATCTCGAGCAAACACTGGAAGAGACAAATGGTTGGTAATATTTTTGAGTATCTACTAATTAGTATTGTACTATAAGTGTCATTTAACTTTATCCTAAGTTTAGGTGCCTAAATCTTGCCACAGTGTTAACCTGTAGCATTTAAAGAAAAATAAGTTATGTTAGCAGAGACACATAAGAATTTGCACATAAGAATCACGATATTTTTTATACATTTAAACCATACCGTTCCAAACTATAACGATCGTCAAAAATATTGCTAAAATTCTATAGCCCGTTTGATAGTGGATTAAACTCACTATGCTGTTCCGCCTACTTTTGATCAGAGTACCTATTTCCGTTAGGTAAGCGTCACAGCCTAAGTTATTACATAAATAAAATATACCTCTATTTATCGCTATGTAACATTTGCACTTACACTTTAATAAAAGTTAAGTAGAATTAATTAAAATAATTTAAAAGTAGCTTATGAAATCGTTGCATAACAGGGGTTATTAAAACGTGGCTCGACTAAAACCTCGCCTCGTGTTTTAATAACCCCTGATAAGCAACAGTTTCATAAACAACTACTATTGACGCTTCCCGTTTGAGTACCATAGATCTACGTACGTAGCCACGTTATGCATGTTATGGTACTACATACATGCACCCCTATGGAAGTTCTCATTGTCGACAGTTTAGAACCGCTTCAGCAATTCAGCTTTGTGGCCTTGTCCGGAATTTTTGCTTTACTGTCTGAACTTTGGTCTCGCTTCTGAATACCTATAATACACATCTATATAACGTTGTCATTATTACAATAGTATTTGTAATGTCTATTAAACTATCAATCTAGCATCAGTAGCTAAAACGTTTTCATGATGAAAGCATTTCAATATGTGACTATTTTCCAATTTAGATGAAATTGTTTCTAAATATTTTATGATCCGCTATCAATCATTCATGATCTACAAGTCAATCTAACCAAGGTCACGGATTTAATTGATCGTCTAAAGCCAATTTAGTACCTACTGTTCACATTATTCTCGCACTAGGCTCGTTTTGTCTTTGCGATATTAACTTTGCTTCAAAAAACATCTTAAGCCCAATCGCGGTAGGTACCTTATTTTTAATTATTTCAGCCTTTGTTAGCTAAAACATCATCGTAGCGTTAATTTCCTGTTTAGTGCGGGTTTCATTCTAGTGCGAATCAACCACAAAGGCCGTAAGATCAATTGTAGCTTAAACCAAGGGAGAGAGTTCAATCTCCCGCCTTCCATATAGAATCGATAGTTTAAGGTGATACAAATGTTCAACTGGGTGGGTCTAAGTAAATGGTTTGATGAAGCAGCTGGCTTATGTGCAATATAAAGTATACAACATTAAACCTCATATGGTCGGGAATAAAATGGCTTAGCCGATTTACTTTAAATGTTACCAAATTTTGTAGAAATCGATTTCAAAATATGAAATTGTCAACCTTAATCGTAAATGTTCTCCATAGCAACTGAACAGATTTACGTGAAACCTATACCAGAAAAATTGTCAAGACTTGTCTAAGAATCCGTGGATCCAAGATTTAATATTAGTCATTTTATTTAAAAAATAATCAATAATAACCTTAAATATGCTACAAACGTCATGGGTCATCATGACTTGGACTGCAAAATGTTCGTCGCAGATCCGCGATGGCGGCCTCCAAAGCTGGACGTGCGCGCAAATTTTTGCGTGAAATTCGTAAAAAAATTACGTCTTCTTAGCATTTTATGAATTAAATCACGTTTTAAATAGTTTAAATATAATATTGAACATAATTTTTAGGATATTATATGATTACAAATATTTTTAAATTAATATTTATGTCAGTGACGCGTTTTGTTGTCATCATAGATTATGAATAATATAGAATGATGAATAGGTATATGATTAAAAAGCATAATCGTCCTCTAAAAACCGCTTACCTACTTTCTAATCTTATTGTCTTGCCTAACAACAACAACAGGTTGGGCTAACAATCAGAAGGTCCCAGGTTCGATCCCCGGTGGGGCATGCACCAATGGATGAATTTTCATCTATGTGCATAATTTACAGTTCGCTGACGGTGAGGGAAAACATCGTGAGGAAACCTACCTATCCCTCGGGATTAGGTAATAGTCAGTTCCTGTATACACGGCGACAAGGTTCACCACCTGTCACGTTGGGTTCTGACTATCTGGTGAAACGTGGGCTTTGAGTTGGTTAATCCCTCCACAATGTGGTGGTGCATGGCCACTCACGCATCTGACTACCCCCGAATGGGGATAAAAGTCGTGACGTTACATTTAATTTTTTCATAGTTTTTGTCTTGCCTATGATATCTTTTTATACCACTGAGTTGCTACACAAACTTGTTTTTTTTTGGCGGGAAGCGGCGAAGTGCAACATTGAAAATCTATATTATTATAGGTAGGTACTTGACACTGGCTATATGCGACAAGAAAAGCCAAGACAAAAAAACATGCGTATGGCCCGCCTGATGTTCAGCGTGTTTCAGTTGATGTTATTCATACTACTTAATATTAGTGATACGAAATTATTTTTGTTTGCTTATTTTTAAGCTGGACTAACCACCGTTTGGTGCGGTAGTACCACCCTCTCATAGAAGATCGGCGTAAAGCAGCTATTACAGCTGCGTTTCGTACGATGAGTGAGAGAGCCGTAAGCCCAAACCCTCCCCCCCTTCTCCCCTACCCCTTCCCTTCAGGTCGGCAATGTTTACTATATGTTTAGTTTTATTGAGCATCAGGATTAAGTTGGGAGACCGGAGTTCAATGCTCGACATTACTAAACCATACATCAAATAAACATCACAGCTTCTTAGGGATGGGTCCAAATTTAATAAGCAGCTAAATTTGCAGTGCTAAATTTATTTAGTGTCATCACCTGTTAAATATTTTTTTAGAAATGTAACGTCACACTTTTTATCCCCATTCGGGGGTAGTCAGAGGCTTGAGTGGATATACACCACCCCATTGTAGAGGTATTAACCAACTCAAAGCCCACGTTTATACAGGGTGAATTTTTCAAGTGTGCGTGGATGGCCAAATCCGAAACTATAAGGAATATCGAAAGGTACTCAAAGAAGTCTCGGGGCCGATTTTGGTGAAAACTAAAACTGCATCATTGGATTTTTGAAAAAAACTAAATTCGTAGCCAGGAATCGAACTAGTTGATTTCGAACTAGTTGAAAAAACCACTTACTGTATTTTTACACCATTCGATAGTGTCGCTGATAAGGAACGAATTCTGGGAAGTAATGACATACGGCAAACTTAATAAAAACTGTGTTTTTTAATAAACTGCTGCATATTTTCAAGTTGACTGTAATAAGTCATACGTACATTACCTTTACCTTGTTCGAAATTATGCTCAATATTTTTATTTATTTACCTTCGCAGCGCAGTCATCTTCACAACATTATGTTCTAATTATAAATTTTCAATCATTTTTGAACAATTAATCAGTTTAGGTTTAATAGTTAGGTAACTTAAGAGAAATAAAATAGTATTTTGTTTAAAATTAGCTCTTTCCTTAAGTTTACCGTAAAAACAATATTCGTAGCCAGGAATCAAACTAGTTGATTTAGAATAAAAAACCAAATACTGTATTATTACAGCATGCGATAGTGTCGCTGATAAGAAACGAATTTTGAGAAGTAATTACAATTTTCATCAAAATCAGCCCCGAGATTCTTTTGAGTACTTTTCGATATCACTCATAGTTTCGGATTTGGCCATCCAAGCACACTTGAAAAATTCACCCTGTATAGTCAGAACCCAACGTGACAGGTGGTGAATCTTGTCGCCGTGTATACAGGAACTGACTATTACCTAATCCCGAGGGATAGGTAGGTTTCCTCACGATGTTTTCTCTCGCCGTCAGCGAACTGTAAATTATGCACAAAGATGAAAATTCATCCATTGGTGCATGCCCCAACGGGGATCGAGCCTGGGACCTTTTGATTGTTAGCCGAACCTGTTCACCACAGTCGCTTGCAGTGCAGTTGTTATCCCGAGATTCGAGTCTCCATGATTTTCCCTGTTTTCGGAACAATACCCACTTAGGTGTTGTAATTATTATGTATTGTTCCGAAAACTGGCAAAGTGGAAGCTCGAAGAACCCCAGCGAGACAGTGGAGCACATCTTGCTTCATTGCCCTGTATTTGCACGCCAAAGATATGATGCACACACAAACATAATAAAATTTGTACGGAACCCTCAGAGCACGAGTCCTACTTGCACTTGTCCGGTTTTAATTTGTAATGAGTAGCCCAAATACAAATTTTCATGTCTCTAGCTTCAGAAAAATTGGGACGCCTATACAAAATTGCACCCCCTATTTTACACCGTTAGAGGTGAAATGATCAAAAACGCTGAAATTACTATTCTTAGTTAATAAGAAGCCTAAATACAAATTTTCTTGTGCCTAGCTTTAGACAAATTGGAATCCCCATATAAACTTCCACCCCTTATTTTACCCTCTTGGGGGGTAGAATTTTCAAAAGCGCTGAAATTACTATTTTGTATTTGTATTAGTAGCCTAAATAGAAATTTTCATGTTTCTAACTTCAGAAATGAGGGAATTCCATACAAACTTCCACCCCTTATTTTACCTCCTTAGGGTAAGAATTTTCCAAAATCCTTCCTTTGCTCGTCTTTTACGCTATGAAAGGTACCTATTGTCCAAATTTCATGTTTGTATCACTAGCGGTTTGGGCTGTGCACGTTTTGACGGACGGACAGATAGACAGACGGCCAAAAAAGTGATTCTATAAGGGTTTCGTTTTTTCCTTCTGAGGTACGGAACCCTAAAAACTCACAAAACGAGGCGTTTTGTGGAGCAAGTATTTTATTTTTAATTATACCATATATTATTATTATCATGGAGCTGCTCCAGACCCATGGCTCTGGCTTGAAAATCTTGACCTTACATGAAAATTAGTACCTATTTCGGCTACTCAGCCTACAAATACAAATATTCATGTCTCTAGCTTCAGAAAAACTGGGACTATCCATAGATACTTTCTCCCCTTAATTGTTGAATTCTCAAAAATCTTTCCTGTGGTCTTCTTCTACGCTATAAAAAGTTAAAATTTCATGTTTCTAACCCAAGCGGTTTAGGCTGTGCACGTTTTGACAGACGGACAGATAGACTGACGGGCAAAACAATGATTCTATGAGGGTTGCATGCATGCTCGGCATGCGTTGCATTGCCACTCCATCCGTCCGTCATCCTCCATCAATCCATCAGTCAAATAAGGGGTAACCTTTTCCAAAAATGTGCGCGTACCTACTAGGTCGCAGGCACAGCTAGTAACTAATAAGGATTAGTACTACTTTTATTTCAGTTATTACCCGATGTTGTCAAAAATTTTTCTTGTTTTCAGTTATTTAGAATTTTAAGTTGTTTTAATTTTACTTATTTTGTCCTATAATATTAAACATTTAAATTATGTACTAGTCTTTTTTTAAGTAGTACTACCTATTACCCAGTGCTGGGCAAAATTAAATTTCAGAACAATTAAAAATTAACAGTTAGTGAGCTTTTATTTACAATATCAACAAAATAACAATAAAAAAGAACAAAGAAAAAATAACCTACCTATTAATAAAAAAAATGTAGTACTTAAATTGTACTTAAGATTTAGTGAAAATTTTCCTTTACGAAGTTACCCTTATACGACTAAATAAAAGTAGGCAAGATACGAATTTAGTATATGAGTCACTTCTGTTTTTGATTTATCATGTCGTCTTTTTGATGTATCGTGGCGTATCGAAAATTCTAAATTCAAAAAATTCAACTCGCGGTCCTACGACATTGTTTGAGCAAAAAGCGGTCAACCTCGAGCTGTCAGTTGCAATGGTTCCAGCCTTAAACACGCCAAGATCAATCCATCTTACGGCCCTAAGCCGTATCCTAATTTGAATTCTCTTACTAGAGATGATAAATAAACAAATGTCGTAAAGATGGGGTAGGTGCTGGATATTTCGTTTTATTGCGATAATTTAAACCGGCAAGATAAGAAATAAATGTGTGACGTGGTATTTGCGTGAAATGAAATTGTAATTCAACGGGCGGACCGTAACTGTTGAAGATAAGTTTTGTTTATGTAACACTAGCTCCTGCTGACGATTCCGCTTGTAAGGGTGCTGAAATTAATATTTTTTAGAGATATCTCACGCTTGCATTTCATAATTGTATTATTTTTGCTACGTAATTAATTATATTCTTTCTAAATGAATCTCTTGTGTTGTATTATTTTTTTACGAATTATTGTTGCGTAATTCAGTAAGGTTTTGAAAAAAAAAAACTTTTTACGCAACGTTCTTTAAAATGTTCAACCAAAATCTTCGATGTACAGACACCAACCTACTGTTCCATGAATTGTGTCTTTTTAAATTTACAATTGGCGATTTTAATTCGGGAATCGGCCCATTAAAGCGACGGTCGGGGAAAAAATACGCAGCAATTCGTTGCTTCAAGATCATTAAATTAAGCATAATTTGAATAATTTTACGTGGCGGTGAACACAAATAGCTGTAATTAAAGGTGTATTATGAACGGGAAATGTACGTGTTTCGCGATTTACCGAACTGTAAACAAAAGAAATATGGGAATACTTAGAATGAATGGGATCAATGTATACCCAGACCTAAATTGTAACTCTTTACTGCTTATCTCGTTTTAACTTCCTGTAAATAACACGGTTAGTGGCTCTACGTTCATTTTAAGCTCATATTAAAGTGAATTAAGTATGTATATTTATAATTAATTTCATAATTATGAGGTATCAAAATACAAATTAATATTAAAATTACAAATACATATACTAAACTGTCGTCGTACAAAACATATATAAATTAAATTATTTAATTGAGCGGATAAATTAAAATAACAATTGATGACATGACATTCGAATAATAATTAAATTAACAATTGATTTGGCAAACACAACAGAATTAAATTCGGCCGTCCATTCAGCAGCTAATTAATCTTTTTATTTTCTTTTTATTATTTGGTTGTACATATTTTTGTAAACAAATTAGTATTACAGTGACGTGCCTTTAGGAAAACACCGCACGTCATATGAAATAAAGCTCCTTGAATGCGGCAATCTCATTATTGAAACAGTAAGTAAATATTATATTTTAATATTAAAAATAATCGTAAAATATTTGAGCAAGTGGTTGTAAATAATGGATATTTCAAGTATATTATTACGTTTTTATTTTAATGATTAAAAAAATGAAAAGTTGCTTTAAAATGTTACCTATCTACTAAACTTGGTATTTTGTTTAAATTAAAAACATTCTGCATACCAGTGTACATATTAAGACCTACTTAACATTTGATGACAGATAAACTTAAACTTTACTACTCTGACGATATGGTTATTATTCTTTTTATGGATAAAACTCTTTAACTAGTGTCCAAAAATAGAGCCAACAGCTTATAGTATTACGTCCAGTAAACATTTCTTTCCAGTGTATAATTTGTCCATTATTGTGACTTTATGACTGTGACTGCGACAAAATCCAGCGATTTGTCACTTAATAACAGGCGGTCTGTTTTACGAGCCTTTCGCATTCCGACGGTTATAAATTTCGTCTTCACAGAAAGGAATTAGGTCTCAAATTTTATTATTAGACTTTATTGTCAAATTTATCAAACAGGATTACATTGAAATAACAAGAGGGCGAACATCGTAAACATCCCATGTTATACAACAGTTGGAGTTTTAATAGCGCGGAGGATTGTTCGCTTTAATTTATGAAGTCATATTTTCCTATTGTTATTTCAGGAGAAGCCTATAATAGATAAGTACTCAAATGATTAAGTGGGATTAAATTGACTTCTTGTGAAGTTATTCATAACTCCTGTATATATATTTTTTATTACAAAGAAGGGGCAACAATTGGGCCAGAAATCACCAATAACTGGGAAACATGGAAAGTTGTGGGAGTTAAGCCCACAAGCGGGAAGATGTAAGTTAAACAAAAATGTAGTCACCTTGGTGAAAAATATAATTCCAAATACTATTAGAAATTTACATAAAGTTCAAGAATAATAAATCGAACTGTCGATAAATATCTTAACATGGTCTGGTTCGGCAGCGGTTCCATATCATTCACAACATAATAAGGTATCAATTAGCGTTTCATAACACTTAGGATCCCGAACGTCATGTCCCAATGTCACGTATATTTTGAGTTAGGCTCGTGCCGAAGAATACCGCCTACGGGCCCCAGAGACGCAACCGTATCGTAAACCAACAACCTATATCGAACTATAAATTAACAATTTTTCTCTTCTCATGGCCGTTGACACATTAGGTAGGAAATTCAAATTCAATTTCAACGGTTTGTGTGCGTGGGTGAAACATACTGACGATGTCAGTCTCTTGATTGAAAAGAAATTGGCCAAGTGCATATCCCCAATAAAGGGGTTCCGTAACCATTTTAATTACGAAAGCAAATCAAAACCTTATAATAATTTTAAAATATCAATTCAACGACACCCACAATCGGGTGTCATGGGAACAAAAAATATCACCTCCACCTTCCATGTAGGTGAGGCACTCTAGAACAATTTATTCCTCAAGTTTAAGTGCATATCTTTGCAGCGGTAGTAAATATCTATGCGAGTGCTAAATTTCAGCTATATAGACTTAATAGTCTATATAATAAAAACCCTATAACATAAGACAGACGGATGGTCGGACGAAAATTACGAAACTATAAGGGTTCCTCAGTTTTACTACGGAACCCCAAAAAAGCATAATAATTGTAAGTACCTATTACATATTTAAAAAATATAATTAGTGTATACGAGTTAGGCTAATCGAGCGTTTGACGAGGGTCGGGCGAGGTCGCGGCGTGCACTCTGGGTGCGGGCGCGGGAGGGCACTACAACTTGGGTCATTATTCGGACAGACGCGCTCCGACGCCTTTTAGCCCTTTGACGTGGAAAAGCCCCATTAGCACCGAGCGGCTTGTTGATCTCGCCTGTTAATTACTGACCCCCACTTCAGCGTTTAACTAGCCTGTCTAGTGACGATTGACAATCCGGACGAGATAATAAAAAATATTACGCTATTGATTAAAATAAAGTCAGTCTTACTTGTCATGTGAATGTCGTAAAATGACTCTAAAGTCGCCTAATATGTCACTACGTACTCTTTAATAGGATGGGTGCATCATCAACCACGTTTGCAGTTCTTATATCTATTTAGTACAGAGAAGAGTTTCCGAATCTGATAAACTGTTAAAAATCTTACCAACCCTACGTATGTTTTGTGTTTTCATGTTGTAAAGCTAAACACTGAATATCCCGGGCATATTGGATTAAATGGCCGTTAACGCGGAACGCAAAGCGAAAGATTCAAATGAAGAACGAGTCCCGGTGACAAGGATGAAGACTGAAATCAAGGCAGCGGAATCGACGAATAAAACTGTTGATTGCGTACCGCGCAAAGTTACGCTCCGTCGATCGAGATTTTATTTACTCGCTCGTTCGAAAAACAAATAGGATGGCTTTTAATTTATGATCACATCGATCGAACCCCCGGAGCCTGCAAAAGAGGCTCGTAGTCGCTCAAATTCGTTATACTAACATATTTTTATTGGAGCTTTTTATTTGCGTCGTGACGACGGTGTGCGAGCTAATGGAGATATCGTATCTGTCATATCAGGAATATACCATTTGACAGTTTTATTGCGATCGTGTATGATGTTCAGATAAAAGCCGAGTTATTCACGACGAAGCTAGTCGTTTCTCAGTTTACATGTGGGTTCCGAATAAATAAATACCACTTTTCATAAAATTATGGTGAAATTCCTCCGGACCTCTTGCAAGATAACCGGTGTGAGAAGTATTTGGAATAGCATAGGTGAATTTTTTTCTAATTAAATTCGCTGCCTATTTCAAAATTTAGCTTTTCTACGAGAGGGTAAAATCTTCGTGTCTTTCATCATTGTATATCCAAGATTTCAATTCCACTTGACTTTAAACCTCATAGCATTCCTACTGCTCAATAGGTTTCTAAACGAGTTTCAGAAACACGAAGTTAATTTACTTACTCAAATGATTCACTTTTGCAGTAAAACTAGTACCCATCTTACTACAATGACGCCAATTGTACAACCATAATTCGATGACTGATTGCTGCCGACGACCGCCGTCCGTACATAGCCACACATTAACTTTTTCCCTTTTACGTCAAAGGGGCAATTGCGAGTGGTATTTTGAGAAACGGCCCGGCTTGCGAAACGGGTGAATGGCAATAAAGCTAGTCGTAACCCAACCCAGTTCTAAACGAGCAACACGGCGGACTGTAATCGCTACCAGGTAAAACATGACTGAGGATCCCACTCTATAACGCCACCCAGCAATGTATGCTGGGCACAATTGGAATTTCAAATTGCTTTCTGTTACTATTGTTCATATTTTTTAGTAATAAATAAAATTCAAATGTAACCCGAAAATGCAAGGTTACAGTATTTAATCGGAAGTCACCTGTATTTTCTAAAATTTAAATTGTTACTTCCTCAATGTAATACAAAAAAAAACAGTAAAGGAACGTTGTAAAAATATTAATTACACTGGCAAAGACTTAAAAGAAGAATAATAAGGATAAGTGCCTTCTTACCTAATAAAGGAAAAATATTTTCAATGATGAGACGTTTTCATTAGCTTTATTAAAAGTAAATACGATAGCTGAACGACGTTTAATTAAAAGGAAAACAATTTCTTTTATTCTTTCTTTTATAAGTATTTAATCATAAATATAAAATACTCTTTATGAGTATCATGATCTAAGACATATTTTTGCATATCCATAATAACTATTTTCATTTCGTTAAATTAAGGAAGATACTATGAACGATACGCGGTTCTTTGAAAGTGAAATTTTAAGAAAGGTCAAGAGCAAGTCCATTTTTAAGCAAAAAAAAAAACGCCCAGGTTGCACTCCGGGAGTGCCGGCAGAAGTGAAAACTTGAACATTTCCGTTGTGCATTTTTAAATATTTTGGAATGGTTAGGGAAAAAATTAAAAAAAAACAACCTGGACGTTTTTTTTTTGTTAAATAATCATATAAAATAATACAAATAAAAATAAAAATAATAAGAATTAAATAATTAACTATTTATTAAATTCGAAAATATAGGATTCGAACCTACGCCCCATAGAGCACTCACCCTTTTTTATTTACATACTTTATACCCATCCTAAGATAGGACACGTGATCTGTCGCTACGAATCTGTTGCATTTTCGATCAGGACACGTGACTCCTGTCGCGAGTTTATAATTTTTTACCCATCCCAAGAATAGTGCACAACGCCGCTAAAGAAGTTTTCACTTCAAAAATAATGCATTTTTTGAGATCTTTGAAACACTATGTAAATATTTTTAAGTGCGATATGAACACGGCTTAGGAGCCGTGCATCTGACTAACTAGGGTTAGTCAGATGCATGAAGTGGAAGCCAACGATCGTTGTTTTAGTAATTTGTTTGCGGTCGCCATAAGTGGCCAGTTATAAGGGCGAGTGCCCATCAATGAAAACATTATCTTGTACAACGAAGAATAGCAAAAACTAGCTTTAAGAGGAACTCTGGCTCTTGTTTGTTTTGAATTTTGAAATATACACCAACATCACCTGTATTGGAGTTGTTTTATGACCGGAAAATAATAAGTACACAAGCTGAAAGTGAGTTTTTTTTATAGGACGCGGTGGAAAAAAAGCGTACAGCCCCCCTGATGTTAAACAGTTACCGTAGACTATAGAACAGAGTGTATGAACAATTGGCTTACCAGTAAATCCTCTTGGTAATCATCATTTTCTTTGATAAATATTAAGAAGCGAGCAACTTAGTTTTGATTTTTCAGTCGTTTCCCGCGAGTTACACCGGTGTCGCCGATTTTATAAGATTTAAAATCGTAAGCCAGTGATGTGTGTTTTCCATTAGTAGATCAACCCTACCGCGGCCCGCGCGGCGCATACACGCCAGTGATTTTATTCAACGTGACACTACTTAAGAGATATCAGATAATAAAAGTACCGCAGACACACATCTCGATGCCATTTAGTGCTCAAAGTGACCGCGTAGCCAGTAAACTTTGCTATTTAATTGGCTCGCTTACAATGTAAAAAATGTTGCGACAATATTTTACTTGATTTGACGACAGTATCATTTAATGGGCCGTTATCGTTAATTAAGTTAAAGTTCAAGTGACAGTTTTGACAGGGTAAAAGTTTGCTTAAACTTGTAGATTTTCGTGGCGCATAAAAATTACTGATTAGTTCCATTTTTTAAGCCGGAAGACGCGTCCACATGTGCCGAACGACGCGCCCGATAAATCAGATTTAATGTCTGATCTCGTAGATATAAGATCATAACTAAATGGAAATAGGTGCTTCTTGGTTTGTGGTTCCATCTGAAACAATGAACTAACCCAAAACCGAATTTTAAAAAAACTTTATTTGTTGGATAAAATATACCTACCTATACGTATACTGACCGCTACGTATCTAATTCAAAATAATATGTACTACCTACTACCCCCGAGGTAGGTACCTTTATTATCTCTTCCTCACTACCGGATAAAAACAAAATGAATGACACTATCCCAGAATGCACCAACAAATAAAAAGCAAAATGGTCCAGATTAAAGTAAAAAAAATGAAACAGTATCTAATTAAAGCAAGGAGTGGTCATTCGCGTAGGTAAATGGGTACCAACTGGGCAATTACCATTGTATCTCAATCCGATAATCGAGCTCTGCACAATTAACAGCATCGTCGACATTGTTTACTTAATCAGTTCATCCACTTGACTGTAAATTAACTAGCCATTAGACCCAATACGAGAGGCTTTCATAATTTATGAATGCAGCAGCATTATGCACGTCTGAGGAGATAAATAGAGCCATTTAATTAGTTTGGAACTTTGCCATCTTTATGTTATGCCATAACTACACACACATATCTAGTCATAGGCATGTAATTTCTTGATAATGCATGGAAAAATCTGTCTTGTACATATAATGCCAGAAACGAGTACCTGGCACCTGCCTGAAAAGCTTTTTACGAGTAAATAGAAATCTTTGCTTGGGCAAATTTTCTTCTGTTGCTTTTAATCTAAACTGATATTTTTTTTCCATTTATAGTAATCCAAGTAATAGGCATAACAATGTTCTAGCGATCTAAACAGCCTATTGTTAAATCTGACTTCACCTAAACAATAGTACTACTAACTAGATTTCTGAACTCGTAGCAGTTGATTAGTGAAGCTTAACGTTTATTTAGAACAATTAAAGACTTATAACATTCGCAGCGAATAAAGTATTTTCGGTCTTGTATTAATTTTCTACTAGCGTCATTAATGTAAGCAAAGGGGAGACCAGGGTATTCTATTAAAATGGCCTTTATTTTTGCGCGGCTACCATTTTTATGTCGTGCCGCCTACGTGCGGATTCATGACGTGCGAAAGGACGGACGAAGGGTTTAAAAAGATGCCGAAATCAGATCGTCGCATCGGTACGGACGTCTCCATCGTGTGACGGGTGTCATGAAAGACAAAAAGGTTTTTGCCTTGTAAATCAGCGCGTCAATCGGTCGACAGGCAGGATCGACCGGATCACGGCTCGCACGCAAATCGAATGCCTCACGATGAATATTTCCGATATTCTATGAACGTTATATGGTCTTATAGATTTTATTTCTGTTGAAAAGATTGGCATTATTCTGCAAACTAATAGAAAATGTGTCACAAAAGTAAGTGAGAATTAAAAAACATGAGTCTCAGGCGAGGCATCTAGAGGTACCAATTGGTTTTGATGTAGATATTTAAAGTACAAAGCAGATTATCGTCCCCAAATATTATTACAGTGAATAAAATACGGAAATTAATGGTGCGCTTATGACTTATTTACCGTTCCAGATTACACGTAAGTAATATTTAACAAATTAATGAATAACTATAATAAGTCGTGAGTTCTAAACGTATGCAGTAATTAAACATTACACGGGCACATTAACATGTAAATTAATATGTCGCATGTTTGATCAAGGAAACTCGTACGTTATTAAACGTTGTCAGACAACGCATTTCACTGTAGACGTAGAGTCTCCGCAAATATTTGCCACTCCAAGGGTAAGGGACGATGTTGAACAAAAGCTAATAGGGAAGACGCGATTATTACTTACGAGTACTTTAAGACTGAAGTCTATAATATCTCGCATGCAGAGATAGTACGCTATACAGTTATCTAGTTCTCATTATGTTAATCCCTTCTTTTGATATAAATAATAAAATTAAATTAAAATTTCAGATATAAATTTTCCGCAATGCAAAAAATTTTGCTGTTTGTACAGTTGTATTTTCGGCCATGTTACATTATACTACAGAAATAAAAAGTAAATATTGCAATATTTTTCTTATAAGAAAATAACAAAATTATGAATATTTAATGTAGATAAAACAATTTAAGGGCTTCCAACAACTGTTGTTAAGAGCCAATCCGTGCTAGCAAGTAGCCTAAGTATGTTCACCGCCTAAAGATATAATGTAGGCGGCGTCTTTTGAGGCGTTTTCCATTACATTAGGCGAGTGGCTAATCTTGCTAAGCTGGTTTTTACATCACTACCGTTTTGCTTGGATGTTGGCAGAAATGGAAGAGGCTACAGTAAATAGGTACACACCTTTTTACACGGATTACCCTAAAAAATCTGAACAAAAATATGTACTAGGTAAATTGCTTAGTTAGTAAATAATACTTTGCATTGCTTTTGAAAAGGTCAAAGGACAAGTTGTATGGGAAACATACCCATCGAGGGCTGAATAGGAATAATGGCTTTAGTTTATGATGATATGGGTCGCAATGTTTACATTGAATAGCCGCGTCTAAATGTCTCACATACCGCGCGAGGCAGTTTTGCCTCGCTTAGTTTGAAAGGGCGCGCCCGAACCAAAACCTCGCCTCACCCGAGCACTGTCATTTGTCTCAACTAGTTTGGCCCAGTAAATGTGACAGAATGATAATGTAACTATGCAACTGATTGCTTGACCATACCCTTCTCTGTCTAGAATGTTGGTTGGCTCGCCCTTTGGCTTATCCGAGCATGTGACCGAGGCTGCTGCACGTGCCGCGCGCGGCATGTGTGCGCGCAGCCTCGCGCGGTATGCGCTTGTATAGACACAGCCAATGAAAATGCGAAACGCTTCCCTTTCCAGCACAACCTCAACCGAATTCATCCAATATAGTTTACTTTTAGTTTGAATTTGTGGCTAACCGCCATCCAGACGGAAGTCTGAACGTTAATTTATAAAAGTAATTTATTGTAACCACCAACGCAGCGTTATCACACGGAACCGGCGCGGCGGCTAGGGTTGTTGGTGGCGAAACAATCATAAGCCACAATTTACTTTACTTTCCAATAAGCAGATATATTTAAAAATATATATAGTTCAAATTATAGAATTGTGCTTAAAATAACTTTACTGAACATATGAAAGTCTCTACAAACAGTCTCAAATAAGCATCTTAATTAATGTTCATGTATGTCATCATTTTATGCTGTTATTTTAATGTTATTATTTGTATAATAGTTATGTTATTATGCGAAAGGTAGCCAATACGAGTAGTTCATTAATAAACCATTGCGTATCACAATTCTACATAAACATGTCACGGTGCACGTCTGTATCGCCCACAAATCGCTTCGGTAGTGCTAGTTATTGGGCTTTATGACATTCATAAATAGAATTAACGAATGGATAGTTACGCGAAACGAAATACAGCGGCGAGCTTTTAGCAATCGGCAATGCTATTTTATCCTATTCGGTTGGTATCATGTCATTAGGAGATGAAAGAGGCTGCTCAAGAGACGTTTAGGAGTCATCATATACTAAGTACGGGCACAACGCTAAATTGGTAAGAAAAGGACAAACTTGTGCTATCTGAGCAGTTCTTGATACACGTATTGAGAATGGATAATTGTGATCTCTTATGATCAAACATTTTACAAAATGATGTTACGAGAACCGATTTTGACGGGACTTTCACTGGCAGATAGCTGATGTTATAAGAAGTAACATCGCACTATATTTCAGAAAACGTTAACATACATAATTTGTTAAATTCCACGCGAAAATACGGAAGAAAATTTATACATTTGCAATTGCAACATACCTCATTGATCGAATCTCGGAGAGCCCGCAAGTGAGATACGACAGACAGAGCCCCAGAAGTGCAGTATAGTTGCTTATTGTTGTGTAAATCGCGTGCTAAGCCGCGGAAGTGTTGCGTTTGTGTGTCGTAAATCAGTGGGCTTATCGTTTTACGCGACCGTGCCGCTCCATCGTGGTAGCGTAGCGGCGTATTGCGCGCAAAATACGCAACGAGAACGTTAATATTTTGACTGCAATTGTTTATTGATAAGATTTTCAAATCATGAGGATATTGAGAGAAATTTCTTGATAAAAAAGTACCTAATATCAATATTTTAGTTTAAAACTTGTAACTATTTATTTGTCTTGAAAAAGTCGCCGAGGAACTAGGCCCTAAAAACTGCTTGTTACCTACTTAGAACTTTATTCCATAATCATTTAGGTACTTTCACACTTATTTATAAGAAAAAGTAGTAATTATCAGCAGTTTTAATTGTTATTTTTTGAGTTGCGCTAGTTCGTAGCTATCCTAGATTACACAGTAAAAATCCACAAAAAATAAGTCCTGACCAAAATCCAATGACAAGTCGCGGCTCATAATTCACCAAACATACATTCATGCACCATTTTAACTGCTTGCAAAATGGTCCCCAAAGAGTTATGTCCCGGTGACGTCAGCAGGACAAATTGTCTGACCGTTCTGAATTTGTGGCCCCCGCACATTTTCGCATTTGTATTGTAAGTAAATGTGCGAGCTTATTAGGCACTGACTATTCATTCATACAAACGCGTTTTGTGGCCTTTAGCCACTTTATCCAGCACCACCAACGTATCTATTCAAGCGGACAAAACTTAAATTAGTGCCGTCATTACAAAAATGTTATTGTTTTTTTATTGTTTTGCAAAGTCAGTAGCGACACCTGGGAGCTTACCACCTCTTATAGCAGTTTTGTTTTAACGTTTCACTTTAACTTTTTGTGCAATGACGTTTCTTATTGTCATGACAATAAGGTAGGTCATTGCACAAAATGTCGCTGAAACGTTAAAACGTTCCTGTAATTGAATCGCGATAAGAGTTCGTGGTAAGCCCCCTGAATAGATTAGTCAAACAATATCCGAGCGGTGTCCGGTATTGAGTGAGCAGCGGATGGGCTCCCAGCGGACATCAACTTGCAAGTCCTGCCAGAAAGTACCTCGTGCTTCACAATTCAAATTAACATAATGGATATTATGTAGATTTCTCAATTTGTTACCAATATCGCAATCCGGTACATTTTACAAAATACTTAATACTTGCATATTTTTTTACTTTTAATCATCAGAATATAAATTTGGATTTAACAAAGACCTGCGGGGCGAAAGACCCCTTAGCAATTCCGCAAAATGGTCAAACATTTTACGCCATTCGTGACCATTTTATACGGAAATTTTGCGGAATTGCTAAGTATTTTGAAAGAAAAACAAAAAAATGAATTGTGATATTGCGGAATTTTTGTGTGGCCTTTTTAGCGCCGCAGCTTTAACTTTTGATTAAAAGGAATTATAGTTATCTACCGACTCAACTGAATAGCACAGATTAGCGGATCTAGTGGGAAATGCATACTGAGCACTGCTTATTATGGTTTACACGCACAACATACCTAGCATTAGACAGACATAGAATCACCGATAATATAAACAAGTTCATCAAACATTCCCATCGCGAATATCACCGAAATTACAGCTACATTCTGATGTAGATCTACTGACCACTGATCCAGAACATGTTACTCTCTCGAAGGCTTGTCAAGGCAATGATTGACAGCCGTCCGTCGATTAGATATGCCACGCTATCTCCGAACCGGTCATGACTACGGTTTTGTATGTAAATGCACACGTCACACGGCAGACACGAGAAGGATTTTTTCTCTAGCGAATCCACCTCAAAATCATCAAGAAAGGAATAAATGTATGGAAAACGTGACGCCCTTTGCAAGTCTGTATGTGTTGACTAGTGAATTTATAAAACGAGTTCTGCACGTGAACGTATAAAACTGTGAGAATCCGTCGTTTTATAGCGAGATAAAAACCCTTTAGGTAGTTTGAATATAACATGATCTCTTTGAATACAATTTGAATAAATTCAAATCAACAGTTCAGAATTGGATTCATCTTACAAGCAATATTCGGAATCATATAACATATTGCTGCTTATATCTTTTACAATCCGGATTAAGTTAACCAGATCGCGTTTTGTCAGTCATAAGACGGTACTTTAGTACCTATAACTATTTTTTATTTTATTCTGTTTTGTAGGCGATCATAAAATGAATTTAAATCTAAATTATAATAATTTCATAAACGCACAATTTAAGAGACTAAAGTGATATTATAGTGATGATATTACTTGGGACTGTAAATTTTGAACGCGGAAAACCAACATGAATCTAAATTAAACTTTCTAAACGAAGTCACAGAGACCATTACTAGTAAAAAAAGAATAAACGTTGTTTCACATAACACGATCGTAGTTTCAACAGGCATTGTAAAAGTCAAATAAAAACGTCAACAGCACGTTGAAAAAGAAATAAAACCGCTGATAACATCCCACCCGATAAAGATATATCGTACGGTCATCACTGCGCAGAATTTATAGTTTCGGCGTTTGCACTGGTTACTGAAACTGCCAATTAATTGGCAGCCGAACGGAGTTACACGTTCTCAGTATGGGCATTAGGTATGTGTAGCAGGGAAACCAGTCTCGCCCCATAAGGTATTGCAATTACACGTAGATAGGTGAACATTGAGCCCTAGGCGTCACTATGCGCAGACGATCGCAGATTGATATCGCTCTGGACACAAAAGAAGAAACGTTCAGTGAATAATAAGAATAGGGCTACGAAAATAGCGTTAGTGATATAGGTAAACTAAACTAATTTATTAAAAGCTTTATTGGTGGTATTCATAACCACATTATTCATCATCACATTATTTTAACAAGGAAAGATAAAATATAAAATTGCTTATAGTAAGTTATGAAAAGAGACTAACATCCATCAGGTACGATGTTTTATGCCTACCCGTGTTGATGGTCACCGTCAATGAAATTGTGGCGTAGGTCTAATATTTTAATATCATCTTTTTATGATGTTTCATTTTAGAAAGCAAGCTCATGAAACTCAATAAGATGGTCAATTTATTTCTTTTATACCACATAAAGACGGAAAACAAGCGTAAGGCCCGCCGCGTAGCTTGCAATACGAGCACTTAAATAAAGTGAACTTTAAAAGGAACATACGCGTTACAAGACGCTTAATGTTTTTCATTACTGGTATCAATAAATTGTGATTAAGTATTCGATTTAGTTACACGTCGTTTGCGCGTTATTGCTACGCGTGTTCCGCTCAATAGAGTAACGTGTTTCAGAGCCCGACTAAGGTTTCAAGAGAAGTGAAATTGATCTGCCGTAAATGTATCGTCTAAAGATATTCGCTTTGAAGCTACGATCACAGCTAAGAGCCTCGAATAACTGCATAAAATGAATTCACATCGGCATTTCTCGATTATTTTTCGATGGGTTTTATTCGTTTGATCTGAAATAGGAAAACCTTTTCAAGGATACTTCAAGCAAAAAGAAAAACTACAGATTGTATTCTAAGATTTCGTGTGTTTAGAATAAAAATCTTATAAATATAACACAGAGTTACCTATTACAATCAAACCCTATTTTCTACGTAGGTAAACATTGTACCTACGACTATGATTTTCCATATTTTTTAAGAAAATAAACACGCTCTTAACATGATTTTAGGGATATAATTTCTAGTAACAGCTATCATAAACGTCTTGAATTACGCTGACACATTGAGGAAATTGTAATAAGGTTGGTAGCTTCGCTAACATTTCTTAGGATCATTTCCAACTCGGTTCGAGCAGAACGCTAGGAATTGGGTAAGTAAATCAGAACACTAATCGTCTATAATTCACAATTTGTACTACAGTAAGCGTCTGCGTAATAAGAAAAATTGATGTAATAAATTTTCATTATGCTATAAAACGCGTTCGATGAAAATTTTAGAATGTAACAAATGATACATTTTGATGCAAACATATGTACTTAGTGGAGAGAAATAGACTAGTTAGGTACTGTATTGCGTTCAAAATGTTGCAAAAAAAGTCAGTAGGTACAGTAGGTAAACAGCACATACTTATAGCCAAATAAAAAAAAAGGAATTTGTAAGTTGTCAATATGTAGACACGGCAACAAGGGATGTGAGTGAAAAAATCGAGCAATTTTCCGGATGCCGTTATACCTAATACGACCTTCTCTGGCAACGATCGATTAATCTCTGTCGACCGCGATGGGCTCCGAATGCACGATATAAAGAACCAATGAAATGAGAACTCTGACACTTCAGATACAACCATCGTTAGCTTCTTCGAAAGTGGGACAAAAGAGAGGGACGGGGGTTCAAGAAACGTTTGTCGGAGAACATGATGGATCCCTTTGAGCAAGGAACTCGAGGATGATCAAACCGTTACACCCTACTAGGAGAAATGATGAGTGCACTCGTACGTGTAAAGATAAGACCAATATGGAGCAAGGGCACAACTTTTTTTAATACATACCTACTTACCCTTAAAGTACTATATAGATACATGTACATAAATGTGAATAAAATAAATGAAATCTGACAAATGTAATGACATAGTCAGAAATCATTCAGATGTTAAAAGCCAACCGTTTGGTAGTCTAATTGGCAATTCTGGAGACAAAAGAGCAATTTAGCTTTCAACTACGATCCACGGATTCTAATCGAGAAACGAATTCGACGACCTTATAAATTGGCTTTTATGTACTAAAACTGAATTTGTTTTACAATAAGATAAGCAATTGCTGGCTGTGCGGTGACCGCATTCCTTTGAATACGGGACGAGGAAAGCAATGCACTAGAACATGTTTCAATGCAAATAAGAGCGTTTACGTTGGTGCCTACAATGGTCATTACCGCGTTTCAGTTCGCAGAGAATGGTCGAGGTTCTAAACAGCTAAATGGCGTAAAACGAAACCCACGGATACCCATACGAGTAGTATGTTGCACATGAGGAATATTCATGACTCGACCGGTAAATAGAGTAGCCGGGCCAATTCAATAACGTGCAACTTGAGGCGCATTTCAACTTAATGGAAACTTTGTACCGAGCAAGGAAAAGCATTTTGAAATGTTATTACAGCAGATAGTGCAGGTGGTGAGTGCAAATCGTTAGATTAATGCGGTTGAGCTTCGTAAGAACCATTCATGCGTATTAGGAATTGATGGGTGATTGATTTAGAATACGTAACTGGACGCCTTGTAAAGGAAATTGAAGTAATTCGTCCCAGCTCTTGTCAATGGTGGTTCCACAGAGTAAAGACTAAAGAAAGATGTGCCCTTATTAGATATTTGTATGAAACAAAACGTGGTCATTGTTTTTTCATTTTCATTTTACTATTTACCGGTAAATAGTTGAACTACTCGCTTCGTTTTATGTCGATGTTAGTACTAGGCCGACCACTCGGCCGACTTGCTTAGGGCCAGTCCCCTTAGTAACTGGTCCATGGGTGGTTCTAATAAAGTATAACAATCATAAATAAGAGGAATCAACAATTCATGAATGTATTGAATTTTAATTACCGCCCACTCTTGCCTTTCGTAGAATGGCATATGCGCACAAACAAAGAGAATATGAAACGAATAATAGGATAATGTTTTGGACGCTCGAAACACAGGTCACATCGCACGAAACACAGATGCTCACTCCCAAAGGAATTAAGTTATTAGCCAAAACGCTCGGTTCCAATACACGACCGGACACTGTCCGGTGTCCGGACATTTTACTCTTCAATTTGAATTCAATGGACAGAATTAGAGAACGTGGGGTCCACGCGTAACGCGACCTGGTACTATAAAGTGCCAATATTATGCGACGTGGCAAATTCTAGTTTCGCCTCGTAGAATTTTATTGATTGTCATCTAATTTATCAAGTTTATTCCTTTTGCTAGTGCGTAATTAACTGCTAATAACCATTAAACCTCAGCCAGATGTTTTTAATTTGGTTAATTCAACAGTTTGATTACCGTCACCAAAAATATCGGCTATCGGCCGGTATAAATAGACACTTAATCGGCACTACATCAGGTCGCGTCCCCTGGTCAGATACTGCTGTATCGACGGCGAACGTAAATCTGCGAGTTGATTACCTTAATTGAGGTCATTAATCGGAGCAATCGCGACGACGGGCGTATCGTGTTTAATTAACTAACGAATGGACGGACATTCGATTATCTTAATGCCGATGCGTCGAGCGAGCCGCGGACGATCCACCCCGCTGTGGACACTTAGCCTAATGTTACCAGACCTACATGCATAGCTATAAAGGTGTTGTTATTTATTTTCACGCTAGTAATATTTTACTGAATTTCATAATCTGTATGCAATTTTTATCTATGATTGATGTCAATAACAACTGCAATAAGTATTATTAAAGCTCAGAAAATTTAATGTAATTTCCTAAAGCTTTCAGAATATTTATACCAGCTCACAATATCAGTTTACAATTTTAATTTATTATTATTCATTTTTAAATGTTACAATGAATACAAATTTCAATAGTAGAGCCTGTTTCAGAATCGACAGATAACTTTAATCCACCACATAAATATAACGTTTTTTTTTACATTTTTGTTATTCTAGTATAACAACAGGCCCTTAGCCCGATTCACGTAACCAAAATCGTAACGATGTTTCAGCGATATAGTCGTTGATAGCCTTTTTTCGTAACGAAAAGGCTATCAACGACTATATCGCTGAGACATCGTTACGGTTTTGGTTACGTGAATCGGGCCACCTAAGTCTGGCCGCACCAGTTACCGAGCCTCTACCCTACCATGCGATTGACTGTGTCGGATAGCATTCAGGTTACTGCAACTAATTCGACTGTTCCCTCGCAACTTAATTAACCTAATTGAAGTGACAAATTACATACTGAATTTATTCTATTGCGTTAACAAGCTATGAGTAAGGACTCTATTACTACAAATTTGTATGCTATCGATAGATGTACGCTGAATATACAGCGTTAAGCCGATTTTGTTAATACGTTCAATTGTACCGTAAGCACATTATCTTCAACTAGAATCAGCAGAAAGCGGAATGCTCTTATTAAATCCCGAGCTAGTACACTCGCGAACTAAGCCACAACTAATTAAATTTAAAGGCTGTCCTAATTGTTGTTTGTGCTTTAATCCCGTAAGCTACATACTACACACAACTTTCTCGCGTCGTGTGCGTAAACTGACACAATATTTTAAGCTTTCCCGCGAAACACTAAAATCCCAGAGCCGAGGGTCGTTGTCAACGCGTTATCATGCATGTACAATTAAACAAACAGCAGTTTGTGGCGACGCAGCTTTTGTTTATCGTTTAACTCGACGCACAGCTGAATCTCTTAATCCCAAACAAATATCGCTGGGTGAGTGTTCCCCCATATAAATTTTCTATCCGCCGCATGGTTGAGGTCGTGGAAAGCGGCTACCATTCAGATACAATGAGAAACGGTAAACGTACGATTAAATCGCCTGGTCTCAGGCAATAATATAAACAACTGATTAAACCGGCCTGCGGTCACAAAAGGAGACATTAGTTAAGGGGCCAAGTTTCGCTGCGTAGCAAACCGATATAGTAGGAAGTGATAGCGGGTGAAGCTATGCTGCTTGGATAAAACTGGTAGGTACATTTGGTGCGACCAGTGGTGATAATTAGTTGACTCTAGATTTTGTGTTCTAAGGCCGCAACACGAAAGTTGATACATTCAAAGGCCCAACTCAGAAAATACTGTAGTTATACTTATAATCTATCTTCACTAAGCATGCACATTTTCAGCTACCGTATATGTAGTTTAATAATTATAGTGTTCAAAAACTGACTGGCAGTTTCTGGGTTGTTTCTGTTTACCTAAGGATTTGGACTAGCTTACTAGCTTGGTACTGCGGATCTAAAAATAATCGATATCAACGCTCAGTAAGCAATCCGATGTTGTTACCCTGAATATTAAATGAGCAAAGAAGGGTTGAAAGGGCAATTACAGCTATCCGGGGTGGATAATTACTATCAAACATTGCAGCGGGTGGCGCCTATAGGTGCGAGGGAGATGGTTTCAGTAGATTTATATATAGCCGTCTCTGTCTTTGGTCTTAAGCTGCACGACTAGAGGAGTTTATATTACATCCTCAGGCTTTGTGGGGCGGGTGCTGATAATTAGAACGAAAGATGCGCGGCCACGCGACTCGAACCTTAATCAGTGGTTTAAACTACGAGAAGTTTAACAAAATTAGATTGTTTGCACAGTATATACATAATGCGGGGTTAATTATAGAACCGCCGCTGTACATACATATTAAAATTCCGTGCGTAATGCACGTTTCTGCAGGACGATACCTAGTCCTGTGTAAATAACCTAAAATTAATATTCAAAAGTATTTACACATGCTAGCTTTTTGCATAATTTATTCATTATATAGCTAAGCTTCCCGGCTTATAAAAGCACACATAGATTATTTTACAAACAGTTAACATCTTTAAACACGATATACACTTTGCTAGATCATAAAGACTACACCGCTATTAAGTTTATCGAAATTAATGTAATTAAACCACTATTCGCCAATTACGGTTGAGTATCACCCGCATGTTAATGTTGACGTTGCAGTGGCCATGCACATCTTAAGTGCATTATTCGTTATCTGGCCGTCGTCAGTGCAATCAGCTCCTCACTTAGACCAACCCTGTGTGTACAAACGGCGCTATCGCGGCGCGCACTCGCTAATTTGCGCCAACCCTGCGACGACCATCCGACAAGTTCTCAAGTCTGGACGCGATTACCCAGTCACTGGATGATTTATTTATAGTCCGTTCGGTGTTGCCAGAGCTCGGGTTTAATATACGTAGTAATTATGTTAAAGTAAAAATAACACTTTTTTACTACCATTTAGTATTTCTAACGTCATTGCAAAGTAACGTTGAAGTGATATAAGACTGAGGGTAAAGTAAATAAGTTTTTTTTTACTTTTAGTAATCATATGACATTTTTAAAAAACAAAATCATTTTAATTTGAAAAATACAGTTGCTTTAAAGAGACAAATAATTTAATGAACGACAACACTGAACGTCCTTAACTATAAGTAGGTAGTTAAAAGATAGCGTATGGGACTATCCTCGTCTTATCGTCCAGTTAATTTAAATGACCAATGTGCATCTCTCTTAGCATGCATCAGTAAATGCATGTAAAGTTGTGCATGTTTCAGTAAAGCTTTTGCAAATAAATGCATTTTAACTCACCGAAGCAGGCCAAAGAAAACATTATTATTTCAATACAAATTGCATGCGTCTTTATACAAATATTTGATGACGCAAATTACAAAAATAATCATAAGATTCAGCCAAAACTAAAACCCAAAACTTTGCTTCAACTTTTAGCCTCTATCTGTTGTCTCTTTACTTTAAAAGCCAACACTAACATAAGTCTGCTTTCAAAATGATACAACCTGTCATTTATAGGTTGTAGAGATCCGTACAGAGTTAATTGTGGTACTTGACTTAAATGTCAGAAACTTAGATCGGAAACTTTCTGAAACGTAGAGAACCATATGGGCCTAATTGTAAGTAATAGGCAAGACAAAAAATAAATTATAACCCTTCGCCTGGAGAAATTAGAGCTCCTTTCATTAAAGTACAGTAATAACAAACATAGCTTCATAGAACACAATAAAATGCATAAGTAATGTTAAATTGCCAACCCATCATATGCGAGCGGTATCACTCTCACTCGGTTGACGTTGATTACTCGCAGATAACTAGGTGATGACACCCTATTACTACTTTTTTCCCCAGCTATGAGCACTGAATGGAAGGCCGATTTAAAGTAATTTGACTTCATATATTTTAAGATTATATTTGCTTATTTAGTGGGAAAAAGTACGTAAGTGTCTTTTATATTATACCTGCTCGTAAGTACCTTATTATTGTCGCACAAATATGCGGGCTAAAAAGTGTATGAAAAACCATTGCTATCGTGCCAGTTACAAACAAAAAACAGTGACCACCAATATACAAGCTACACTTTCCCTTAATTTTGGCTATCCAATCATACCAACATCAGCTTTCCTCCAACCAACCTTATTTCAACCAACAAAAACAACTCATACAAGACCAAGACCGCCCCACTAAGTGACAAAGAGACCGCGACAAAAGCACGTACAAACCGTATCAACCGTCACGGTACTTAACAGAACAAACAATAGGGATCAGTAGCAATCATACGGAATACCATCGAGGGCCTTGTTTTTGTTGGCGCAAACCGTGGCCCGCTGGGCGGCGGACATGTCAAATCAATTAAGGATAACATTTGGGCCAACAGTTAGACATGTGTCGGTGGTTTTGACGTGCCTATGTTCGGAGGGTTGAGACTAGTTGCGGTATAGTTGCTACCTCTTAATCTATATCTACCTCTGAATATGCTTTGTATAGAATAGACACTCTTTGCAGTCGATTTTACTAGGAACGATAATAAATCCTCGATGCAAGTACATTTTAAGTAATGAAAGAGATAATACGTCTCGGGTCCAGCCAATTACAAGACAATATCGCAGAAAACTAAGTTGTTCAAGTAAACAGTACTCAAAATCCCATCTATTTTCGTACTAAGCCAACGATACACAAAACAAATTAAAAGTTACAGAATTCACAAGGATAACCGAGGAATTTGCTATTTGTTCGCAAACTCCTTTATTTCTTATTAAGACGGTATAGTTACGAAGTCGAAACAAAAAACTACAAAGGAGCGTCAGCTCGCAGACGCAACTTAATAACAAAGAAGGAAAAACGTGTATAGAGTAGTGCTACGTGTTGATAATCCTGGCAGACGTTCCGGTACATCCGGTGGACGACGTCGCTACAGAACCGATCTGCGAATCCGGGATAAGATCCGCCGATCCCGGGAAGATTGTCGGCGCTGATTTCCTGGGACAATGGACGGTGGAGATCTACGCGTTTATATCCCGCGCAATATACTGACAGCGTTTGTATAAAATCTCTTCTATTTTGTAGCGGTAAATACTAAGCTACTTTTCTGCTAGACAATACACACGTCACAGGTATTGTAACAAAGCTGCTTGGATGGTTGTTACTTGTTACCAAGTAACTCGAATTTATCAAAGAACTGTTCCATTTGTCGCATCTTCGCTTCATGAGAAGGCTGTGAGCAGAATGTTTT
This sequence comes from Drymonia ruficornis, assembly GCA_947859195.1. Classification (NCBI taxonomy): domain Eukaryota; kingdom Metazoa; phylum Arthropoda; class Insecta; order Lepidoptera; family Notodontidae; genus Drymonia; species Drymonia ruficornis. The sequence goes on along the minus strand of OX401915.1, from coordinate 7,877,478 downwards.
TGGCCTCACTTTATTATTTTGTTATTTCGTAAATGAATTAAAATTACAAAATTACAACGGTGTGACAAATTTAGCAACAAGACCATGCGGTATGTCGCATTTCATATAAACCATCACAAAACAGCGGCGCACGTTGAGGCTCGCAGCCGCTAGCCGAGCTGGCTAGCAAAAACATCTCAGGCGGCGGGCTCTCGCAGCGAGGCCTCTTTATATTCGGCTGAAGTCCGCTTTTTTCAAAGTCCCAATAAGCGACGCTTGGCAGGAGAAAAACACTGCCACCAACAGGACTCTTTAATCCCCAAATCGATGGTATTATTCAATTTGTCATCTATCCGTGTATTATGCAATTTTCGGGGAGAATTGGTCGCCTTACTTTTTCACGCAGCCCCGATTTGGTATTTGCCATCTCTGTCGTCGGTATCGCAGGGTATACCTAAGTACACGGTTCTTGTAGTTATTTGCAAACAATAGCATGTTGACTGCCGTGTCGCTGTCTGTGGACATCTAAGGTGCCGAAAGCCATCGGCGTCAAATTAAACATGGGTACTTCGTGGTACATTTTTCTTCTACTCGACCAGCGATTACAGGTTCTGGTTGAAGCATGTACCATCTACGGTTTTTGCTGTACAGCTGAACAATGTTCCTAAAAGTATTGGGTGACATACCAATGCAGATAATTGCATCTGCAAATAAATTTGGGTTCTTAAGATGCAAGAATGCATCGAATAGTTACAGATGACTAACTCAGCTTTGCTAACGTGACTTTAGATAACCAATTACAATGATTTGATATTTATTGATGCGATATAACTTATATTATTCACGTTACATATCCCAAAATTCATTCGACACGAGTACTTTCATCGCACGAGTAACATTTGAACAATAAGCTTTGTATATGTTAGGATTTGCATAATCCCTTGTTTTTTAAATTAGCACAAGCGGATTTTACCTATCGCTCTGAAAAACAAAGTAAAAGGATTACGCGTTCATCAAAAATGTGTTCCGTGCAAAAGATATACGTTAATTTTATGACATTCATAAAAATAATACAATTTAGAGAGAAATTTCGATTAATAACAAAAGATTATTTTGTTATTTAGAAGGTGAGTAATAAATAAAATAGCAAGAATAGATTGCAAAGAGTCTATAAAACGGAAACTAGATACTCTAAACAGCAAATTAATCACTTCCCGCATCCAAAAACAAAATCTTAGTTTGGTAGTTAACGTAGCCGCATGCCGATGCACTTATCGGTCCCACCATTAATAATGGCAGCACGTCTTTTAAGGCACCAGACTTGAGTACGCATTGTAAGGCCTTGTACACCGTCGCCCATAGTGGCGTGAACAATAATTTGCAACTGAGCCTCCACTAAGACTAGAAAGGATCAAATAACGGTGGTGTTGGAAGCGTACGAGGAATTAGGCATTTAGATGTAATCCTTCTCCCCTAAGCTGGATTACCTGGCCTACCTATTCCCTCGCATTAAGCTCCTTCAGTTCGGCTGACATCGTCTTTGTGCCTGATATTCACCGCATGTTAGATTTATACACCCACCGACCCGAAAGCTTGGCTGAGCTGTTGCGGGCGGGATCAAGTTCACCTTATAAATTGGGAATAGAATGTAAATTTCTACCTCAATCCTATGTTATGTTAAACGTACCTATTTAAGGTCCCTCATTGTGAGTTCCTTGCAGAGAAAGGGCTATTGTACACTTATCAAAGGTAAAGGGCCAATAATAACATCAAAGCGTCAACATCAAACATATATTTGATTAGTTTCTTCTGACGAAAAGTGGTCAGCTTTGCAATAAGACTGCTAGGCTTCAGTTTAAGGACGTTCATATAGGGACATAACTTGCAATTTAATTCACAAAAAAGAATCTAATTGACTGCCGCTGAAATTTCGCGCGAATATTCCACCTTGAAAAAACAATTAATGAACAGTAGGTAATTCTGACTCAAATCGTATATAACTTTATTTTTTGACCTGAACCAAAACCTGGCATTAGTTTATTCGGAATCATTAGGAGAAGCCATTGCAATGATTTTGATATGGTGTTACATTTTCACAAAGATTATTAAAAAAAATCTAAAATGTGGCAACAAAGTCAACTGATACTAAATACGCCTTCATCGGTACGGAAAGGCCAAAACAACATCCCCCGACCCCCGCACAAGCCACCAGGAAGAGTAGAATGCGAGGGCGTATGCCTTCACTTGCATAGTTCTCTTGCGTATAACTTGGTAGTCTACAAATTATTCCTTTTTTGTCATTTCGTGTTAGGTTACTAGTAACCCTGAACGCAGAAATAGGACTCCGTCAACTTTGTCATGGATTAAAATGGCTGACATGTTTGTAAAGTGAGAAAATGAAACATTTGCGGCACAAGTTATTTTTTTATTCATTAATTATAGTAAAATATCTAGCTTCCATTTCGAAGAATTTTGCTTGGTGACCCTACTTTTTGCAATGTTTATATTAAAATATACACTCTGTGGTGCGTCTACACTTTTATTGATTGTGGTGAGTTAACAATGAATGCATGGAATATACAAACGTGTGGTGAATTTACAATAACCCGCTGAAATATACCTATAACAATAACTATAATATTGTACTTAAGTTTATATTTATGATTATTGAAAAGTTTTTTGGTAAGCGGTACTGACATAAGTCTATTCTGTATAAAAACTGAGTGGAAAGTAATTAAAATATATTATCCATTAAGAATGTTCAACTATAATTATGGGATTATATAACAGTGCATTCCATTACACTTATTAATATAACGACTTCATTAATTGAAATATAGCGTTGCAATAAAACGCTACAATTGCACGTTAAATTTACATTTCCTGTAACACGAGAACAGATGTGCTCGTTATTTTACAAAATGATACATTTTTAACAAACCTAGCCGCGGGCTGGAGTTCGTGAAATAATGGAGTTTCAATTAAATTAGACTCACTCACTTCAGGAAGAACCGTTTATCCACATGAATTATATTTATTTCCGTGAATTGCACATGTAATTTTACGTAAACACCATAATGACCGCAGATTTCATTGGTGGTAGACCCAAGCTGTAGTCAATCGACTGCAGCTCATATACGGGCTGTCTCGACCGGGGTAGTACCACCCTCTCACAGAAGATCGGCGTGAAGTAGCCATTAAAGCTGCATTTCGTACGATAAGTGAGAGAGCCGGAAGCACAATTCCCCCCTTCCTTCTTCCCCTCCCTTCGTTCCATTCCCCTTCATGTCGGCAACGTGCGAGCAATGCCTTCGGTATTGCAAGCATCTATAAGCTACGGTAACTGCTTACCATCAGGCGGGCCGTAAGCTTGTTTGCCACCTCAGTCCCATAAATATGGTTACTATTGGCTTCCTACATTAACAATTTCCTGACTAAATAAAGTTGAGAAGATATAAATTGGCCGTCCCACACGCATATCGTAAAATAAAGAAATAGTTTTTACTACACTTCTTTGAGATAAGCTTGCAATGGAACCCACTACTTGTAACTAACACATAAAATCCCAGTACCAACATGCTGGCATTAAAACATTAGCAAACACGCCTGTTCGACAACTCCGCACAAATTACCGCTTTTACTTTTTTCCCGAAAACAAGCGGTCACTATTTTCCGCACTAGAGTTTGGAAAACAGGTCCCAATATCGTCTTAAATCCGTGGTCTTATCTGGTGTACCATCGGTTTCGCTCATTAACGAGATTTATGAGAGGTACGGAACCACGGAGACGGTGAGGCGACGTCGTGCGATGCGATATTTACGGCGACCAGATTGGCAAGATACAGTGGATACTGTGCCTTATGGAATCGACACTGATAATTAAAAACATTTAAAAATAACGTAGAAGGTAATAATGTTGGTTTTGAGATTGAAGATAGAAGAAAATAATGTATAAAGGAACCCAGAACTCCACTCGTTTGCTATCGCCATTGGGGCAAGACTACCAACATACCATGGACCAATTACCCCTTAGACTTCGCACTAGGAATAACTTGCATCAAAATTATTCCGGAAAAAGTTGCGTGGCGAAGGCGTAGGCAACGCATTGTGATTGCTCTATCAAAAATAATAATGGATTGTGATTAGTCGACCGTCAATCCGGTGCACCTTATTAAGTTATTATTTAATGCGGTGCAGGAGTGCGGAGTCCAAAAGCTAGTATAGTCCGTCCAACATAAAAATTATTTAAATTTTAAATTCAAGCATAATCTTCTAATCATTACATTGTGTAGCTCGACAGTCCTATCTTTACGTAGATTAGTTACAGTAGAACTTAACTTTTAATGTCGTCTAGATGGCGCAGTAAAATACGGGATGCAGGTCTTTACCTAGAAAGAGTAGTTTTGTAGTAAGGTTCTTGTAAACTACATGTATCAAGCAGATAAGCTTTTATTACTTTACAAACATGGGAAATGTATTACTGTAATGTTGTACCTATGTTTACCTATGTTACTGATAAACCAAATGGTCAAGACCAAACCTAAGAGGATAGAGCATGATGTTATATACGTAAGTATTAATCCATCTACCCAACTTTAAACAAACAATTCTAAAGTTCATAGAAAAATTTCCAAGTCGGGATAGATTTTAGTATTTCAAGCGGGTATGTCTTGGTGGGTAATCTAGATAGATAGAGGTCTGAACTGGTCCGAAAGGTTCTGGCCGCGTATCGGCCGCGAGTTCGTGCACGCCACTACGAGCCGCGTATCGCTGCGCCTGTAATCCGATAATAATGAATAGAAAATAGTGCGGGCATCGTGGCCCAGTTGGGAGTTGCCCGTAACTGGAGGCACGAGGGGGTTTTATCGCGGGACATAATTCGGCCGCGGCGTCACGCGCTCCCGACTGACTTTATCGCGAAGCTCGATGGTTCCCTGGGGTATCGAAAAACAACTCGCCAGAACTTAGAACAAATCAAATATAAGCATACAAGCGATATCTTTAAACAAAGTTCAGTAACTAGTGAGACATTTCAGTTGAATGTATTATGTGTATGCAGCCCTAGGTTTCTTTTAGGGGATAGAACGGAATCATCAACGCAAGTAACGGACAGCTCATGTCTTTTTACAGTTTACAAGTAGCTAAGTAGGAACCTAGGTACCACAAAATACACATTTATCACAGAACAAAATTAACAACAATGAAACATTTACCGTTTTAATTTTCTAGGAAACTAAATTATGAATGAGTTATTTGAATCTTTTACGACGAATTAATAATTAACAGTTAATTTTAGTACGTAAGCGTACTGAGAATAAAGCTCTTATTACTAAACAATAATCCGTATGCCGTAAATTATAGACATTCGTTTGGAGAAATATAAATTTCAGAGTTTATGATCGGGGTTAAATAGGGTGGGATTAAAGGCGCATTTCAAAATTTTAATATTTTTGTATTTCAATTATTTTTAAATATCACAAATTTTCTTTAAAAAAAAGTGAGGTACTTAATTAAAGACGCATGCATTACTAGTTAGGTACTTGTATAAACTAAAAACCACGCTTCCTACATTTTAATATCACACGAGCCAAACGATACAAAATTTGTAACTCACATCACGTATCCCAGTTTGAATTTCGAAAACGTAAAATCAGCGTCAGAATGAAAAATGAAGGAGTTCAGCCAACACCGGTGCCTTAAGAGGGGGTTTCCGCACACGTAGCCTCCTGTCACCTATCCACCGATTTGCAGAAAATTGACGTCTAACAGCGCCGACAAGACCTCGACACTTTATAGAGGAAACTTTATCCGTATTTATTTCGATAAGATCGAGACTTCCCTCGACTTAACGGAGATTCTGACTGTGACGAAAATAATTTGCCTTTATAAAAAGTTTAAGGAGTTTCTTGTATTTGTATCGACAAGAGTTCTGCACTAAGAAATCTACCACATGCATCGTTAGTCAAGTAATCTAAATGGCATTATTTTAATATTGTATAGGATCTGTGGATAGTTTTAAATAGATCCGAAATCATAATACGTAAGTATACCCAGAAAAACGTAGAAAAATAATTACGGTAAAATTTTGACCGGTCATCGTATTTTTTACCGTGCAACGGAAACGAGCGTACCCGCCGTTGGTTCTACGACCAATCGATTCCCTATATTAGGCTTCCGTCAGAAAACAAACCGGGCCCGTTCCGGCGCTTCTTTTGTTCCATTGTGGCCCGCCCTTTGTTCTACCGTCGCGGATAAATTATTTTCTACGATCCTTCTTAGCTCCTATCTCGTTCCATTTCTCCCGTATTAGTTCCAGCCGATGCGCAACAATTACGCCCTTTATGTCTGGATGACGCGAAAATCATCCTGTCTTGCCCTACAATTTTACGCCTCAGTGTTCCATCTTCCCGGGTTAAATTAGAAATGCCGAATCGGAGTAAAATATTAAAGCGACTAAATCGACCGCAATAAGTAGGCCGTACTTAAACTGTAATAATATTTATTGAGGGTACGAATTTATAGTATAATATTTTGTTCAGGACGCATGACGCATATGAGAAAGTTGGTGGTAAATTAACGTATAAAAAATGTTCTTCGTATAATAAACTTCGAGAACTTTTTCGGATACTTTATTACAAATGTTATGCGGGACACATTTATTAATACTACCTACCGTTATATAGGGGTCAAATATAAATTTTGAAAGGATACTCTCGTTAAAAAATACATAAACATGAGTGATTAAGGTAGACATCGGTGTGCTCCGGGTTCATTCAGGAGAAATTGCGTTTTACGACGAGATGTAAACAAAGTAACATTACGGACGTAGCCGATTGATGTCGCTTAACCAGCTTTAATTACGTTTTTACTACATACGGGCTCATTTAAAAAGCTGTCACCTTATTAACTTTTCATTTTATAGCAATCTTTCTTTTAAACAGTCACTCGAGTCATGATTTGAATTCTAACAAATCAATGCGCGTGCGTCGCATCAGATGTGAATAATTTCGTAATGTCGGCACCGCGACAAAGTCGATAATATAAAACCATCTTAAGATAGACTTTAATTTGACATTTTTATTATGGTTCCCACAAAATAGTTCCCTAATACACCGTAATTAGTACGATAAGAGGTGGCGGTCGTGACGCGATCAATCGATGCCACTTTGTAGCGATAACTCGCCTTGTCGCCGGCCGCCGCTCGCCGTTGATTGATAGAACCAACCTGCGTGCCACTTAGACTCCAACTACGAGAAAATTAAGACACTCCCAGCGTTAATGGAAAATGTGATCCATCAAATGGCCCGAAATTAAGATGAGGTACTATTACATAGAATGTCCACATCTTTATCTGAACGACGGCAATGTTTTTTATGGAAACAATTAGGACAGTAACCCTTTACGGTTGATGAAATAAAATGAGCGTTCGACGTCAACAAGGAAGGGGAAAGTGTACGTAGGGTGAAGGTGATGGCTTCCGTCGCCGCGTCGGTAGCTGAGATAATTAAGCGGCCGGTACCCAAAGTCGCGCGGGGCACCTCGGCGCGACGACAATGATCGTTGAGTGGAGGGCTCTACAGTAAGACCGGCTTCAGAACAAGGATCTGATGTGTGGTGCAAGCGAAAGGAAACCTTGTTAAACGTCTGCAATATGAGTACATCAATCTTATTGGCAAGGTACCTAATATCACATTTACACTCTTGTACTGAATACTAAATGAAATCCTTATCAACCCACCATATTTTAATGGAATTTCCACGTCCAATGGCACGTCCCAGGAAACCAATAGATAGAGGCGTTTGGCAAGCAACGCAAAGCAACGCTCGGCAAGGTCAGTCAGAGATGGATGACCATTAGTTGCATTTCAACTGAGCGTCTCCGTGCTTCGGAGTGCACGTAAAAAGTCGGTCCCGGTTGTCGTCATCTAGGCAGCAGTTGTTAAGCCATGTCGGAGGCCTTCGGGCGGCTTGAACAACTCTGACACCAGGTTGGCCACTAACCATACGATAAGAAGAAGAAGAGGCGTTTGGCTTAGGATCATGAAGTTTGAAAATCCCTAGGGAGGCCTATATCCAAAAGTAGAATTCTTGCGACTTATGAATATGGAGCATAAATCATTCAAAGAAGAACTCTGCTGGTAACTAAAATATCGTGAATAATCGGTTCGGGTCGTCACTTCAACCAAACGTCATCTGTTGCGCCAGTCAGGTGAAAACGACTTCCATTTGTAAGGAAAAACAAATTGCCGCTCTCATTACAGGATTCGGAAAAGTTCTCTGCGATTTCACAGGCCATTCAATTTTGACGACGATATTAGATGCGCATGTAGGAACCGAGATATGGTTCGCCTTGTTGGAGTTTGAGGTATCGTACCTGGAACAAAAGAAGAAAAAATATTGTATTCGTTCACCTCATTCTCCATTTTATTTTTCTTATAAAAATAGTGATGTCCAGATACCAGTATCGTACTACGTGGTACTCTTGTCAAGCGAGCATCTAGGTCCAGATTCCTTGTCTTTTTGTATAATGTTTGTTTTATAATATGAGGCGCATCACTATGGTTGTTTGGTATATTCCCACATAGGTATCCCACGAGTAAGTACCTACTCAGACCGTTAAAATTGTACAAAAGAGGAGTAGAGATACGTGTGTGTCCCTTCAGGAAGTCGGACCGCAGTCATTTCACACTCGGTCGGCTTTCAATTTGCCGCGGCCACCCGTCCGCGTCTGTTTATCGACGGACTCCGCACTTTTTGATGCATCATACAACATAAGGAATCGTGTGAGATGGCCGGAAAACTACAATTTATAGTGACCTTGGCCGCACATAAAGTTATGAAAACAATGGTGAGAAGAGCGTGAAGTCGTATTTGTAGTTAGTGTAAAGCTAATGCAGTTTTAATAAGTGAATATGCATTGACAATTTAGATCGTTTATTCCTGAATTTCTTGAGTAACTAAACCTCGGACAAATTCTAAAGGCGAATTATTTACATTTAATATTATACATTTAATTACTCAAATAATAAATCATTAACTGAAGGCGTTGTCCGAGCAGCCATTATTCTATAATTGCTACGAGTCAGGCATTGGCAAATTGCAGTCGTAAAAAATGAATTTCGACAAGCGGCATGTAAATAAAAATAATAAGTATCGGCCGGAGAAGGCGTAGCGGGCTGAATAATATTTGACAAGCAGTAAATATTAAATTGGACGAAAGGATCACGGCCGGAACAAAAAACCGACAGAACGCCGACAGTCATAACTGAACGGGCCGCCGAAGAAACGACGATTCATCGTAACTCTGTTAAACTTACAAGGTAAGGACGTGTTATCTTAGTGTTTTAACAATAGAACATTTTTCATCGCATTGTATGATGTAGGACAAAAAATAGATAACGCATAGATATAGCGCCTCGCACCGCGGGTCGACGCACTGACAGCTTTAATTAAATTCGCCGGCGGCGTACTGTTTTAATTTGTTTTAAAACAAATCTAATCAATAAACATTCAAAACGTCAGGCACGTAAACGCGTCGGCCATTCAAATATTGTTTCTCGAGCGAACGCCGGGGGAATTATCACGATGATAAATAAGATACACGGGCGCTGGGACAAGGGAGCCAATCACCATACATCACCGGGAAACATCCAAATAAAACCGGTGAAACAAAAAGGTATCTGTTTTTGTGTCATGAACAGAGTGCCAAAGGAAAACAAATTGTAGCAAGGGAGAGATTGTATCATGCTAGGCGCCTTCAAAGACGTGAAAACTAATTAAGATCGGACGCTTTTCTTAGGCGATAACTTGCAACGGACAGACGGCCGGACGTGTTTGTGTATTGGCAATCAAAACAATTAACTTTTTGCTGCGTTCACCACTATCTAAACAAAACGGATGTAAGCTGGTTTTTCATACGTTCGATGACCCACTCGTGAGATTTGGAGTCCTGAATCTTAGTGCTAATCTCTATTATAAAGAAGATGAGTCAACACGTCTAAATATAGAAGATATTATTTCATAATGTACACAAAAAATGGAATAGCATTTACTAAAAACCTGTGTAAAATGAAGTGTTTGTTCAGCTCATTCCTATTTTTTATATAGGTATGTATGTACAACCCAATATACAACCCAGACAAGTAATGGGGTAAAATTTATTTGACAAAATACCACTTAACAATCAAGACGATTTGAAATACGCCTAATAGATCCATTGGTTTTTCGGTAAAGTAAGATTCCGCTGACATAACAATAGACAAATAAACAATAATTAATAATAAAAATAGAACATCAACACCAAATCCGCGTTAGAACAACGATCAGAAATTACAACATTTTCTAACAAAATAAAAAATGGAAGCGCCAACTAAACGCCGCGGCTCGATCGAAGCGCGAAATAAATAAAATGGAAGCGCCTCGCAAACGAGAAAAAAGGGTGCAAAATTGAGGCGTTAATTTTCCAGCGAGATTTCCCAGCAGTCTCCGGGCACTGGGGAAGGCGGCGCGTGCACTGGACACGTGAATTAAAAACGTTAACAATGCCATCGTGACGCGCTCCTTAATGAACCCGTGCTGAGCCCGAGGCGGCCCCGCCACCACCACCGTCTGACTCTACGTCTCTACAAAACGTCATCGAATTACGCTCCGTGTATCAAGTGCAAGAATACGCGTTCTACACGTAACGCATTTTTGCGCGAATTTCGTATTGATGATTCTTGCCGCGCCCCAAGCGACGAATAATTTTTGTATGCATTTATTGACGTTTCCTCAACAAACGATGTTGTCGTGTAAACGCCTAATCTCACACTATGGGCACAGGGGGCCTAGACGAGTGGATTTGTCTTTGTAGACGAATCCACTTGTCTTATATAGCGTAACGATTTGTAGAAACGCTTGTCAAGCGTAGCGTCGATGGTACGCTTTATAATGTTTTTAATAATTTACTTGTCTAATTGAGAGTGTGATTGTGTGAATTTCGCTGTCTGTAGTGGTGCGCTGATCACAAATTTTGTGGTTGCGATGTTACAAGGTGGCATATCTGGTAAAATAATATATCAATGACTTCTCTAGGCCCCCTGATCACTTTACAAAAATATAAAACCTATTCACAATATGATATGGCGTTTACTGGTATATTACAGTGAATAAAACGTCTCCAGTAAACCAGACATCACTGGCGCGGGTGATAGAATTTTAAAACGAGCCTCACGTATGTAGCGAACGTGGCGCTTTTGAAATTACAAGCGCTAATCGTCGTATCGGTGAGAACTGTCACGTGGACAGGCAATTTGTGCCTTGGATATTCAGCATTATAGCCGGATAATTACCTTAGTAAATAACGAACATAGCCCCCATGCCATAAAAGAGCAAAATTTCCGCTGCAAGAGGGAAAAAGCGTTATTGAAAAAGAGGCGAGCTGATATATAAATAAAATACGGGTTCAGCTATCGGCGGCTTGTTATCGCATGCCTCGATCGTGGCTATTACGGCAAAGTATCGGTTATTCGAGAGGCCGTGGGCACAGTTTGCTTTGCACCGCGCCGACGCGCCGCTACCTCGTTATAATAATGTGAACTTCGGGAATTGCGACTTCTTTAGAGTAGCGCTGATGAAATATTTAACATTTTTGGGTAACACCCCAATAAAAACGAGCTATTCATAAAATTAACTCAATAAATCTAAAATAATGCATCAAGGGGCTTTGGTGATCCAAAATTGTTTACTTATTTTAAACTAAGTAGGTATACACACAATTTTACAGTATCTCTATTCTCAAAAAAAAAAAAAAAAACCTGGGACATTCTTTTACACACGGCTACCTGATCCCAAACTAAGCAGAGCTTGTACTATGGAAACCAGTACACTGATATTACTACATATACTACTTTTTGTTTGTAAATACATACTTAATATACATAAATACACCCAGACTCGGAACATGCAGACATGTTCATGCACACAAATGCATGTCCCGGGTAGGAATCGAACCTACGACCTGCAGCGTGAAATGCGGTATCCTTACCAACCACGCTAACTGGCCCTAATCTAATCTAATCTTCCTGGATTCTATTTTTTTTTTGTCAACCTGTGTCGTCCCTCTGCTGGGTAAAGGTCTCCCTTTCCTTCCTCCACACCTACCTGTTTATGGCAATACTGGACCAATCCTTCCAGTAGAAGTCCAACTCATCCCGCCATCTCCCTCATCATAGCCATCAATCATCATCTCATTTTAACCCAATGGGTGTTTGACATGCGGCAGATATGGCCAGCCCAGTTCCATTTGAGCTCGGTGGCTTTATGAAAATCAAAAGCGAATTAAAATAATTATGTCTTCTGCATCGTTTTCTATGTTCTGACGCCATAAAGAATTTCTTTTACATACATAATAATTGCGAGTTGTCTTGAGGCGTCACGATCCTGATGCATAATGACAAAGTGTACGGTGACGTGAAAATTGCTCTGCGAACTGCTTCAGTACGCTTCATACTCCGGACGGTAACTGCTCGCACGTATACATACGAATGTAATTACCCAATGAGAACCAACACCATCCGTTTAAGCGGCTTTTTGAAAGGAGTTAAAACATATTTTTAAGGATATACAAGACGTTTCAAAATTGCGAAATAATACTTGGGAGTTTGTATGAGTATCGGGAATATAATTACCTAAATGGTATATTTTAATATTGAAATTCAATCACTTTTTTTTCATATAGGTTTTTCTGACAATTTAAAAAAAAATATCTGAAATTTAAGTACCTGTATTTTTTATGGTTTATAAACGCTACAATGATTATAAGAAAGTACACACATAAAAAAGTTATTGCTAATTAAAAATAGCGAGTTGTAAAAAAAGTTCTAGACTTTACCGGCGGCTTGCAGGTGATTGACAAGAACAGAATAAGAACCTTCACGCCTCGTGATGAGAAAAACAAGACCTTTACAAGATGCCTTTTATAGAGGTTGTCGGTACACCAGCAGCAGCTAACTTTGTAGTGGCGTATGTAAATGTAAAATTATTAATATTAAAATAATCTTCCTGCTTGTTGGTGTGGACGTATGAGTATGAGTAATGTACATGGTCGGTGTACGCATACCTAATTTAGACTTAAGGAAATTAAATTTTAATTAAAAATCTGAATTTTAAAGATATCATGAATGTCCTATAGTGGAGTGTTCCCGAAATGCTTCAGGCCGGGATGTGTGGAGGACAATCTCTGTCAAGACTGACCGACTGAAAAGTTGAAAATATCGATCGATAAATCATTAATTTAATTTAGGGGAAATTATCATCAGTAACTCCAAAGCTTCGGGCGATGGAGTGTGAACATCAAGTGCGAGTAATAGCTGCCTGCGGAATACTGTACTCAGTAGCACAAAGTATAAACGACGTTATTCGAATGACTCCCTTCACAATACAATCTTAATGTGTAATGGCACATCTTCCGCCAACCCGGAGCGGAGCCGGTTCTGTCGGGTGATGTTCGATCTACTAATTGTATGCTCGGCTCGTCATTAGCGGATCAAAGATAACGTGACTAATTTGCGATGTGCTAATCACAACGCTTTTATGTACGATTTTCTTCTCTCAGCAATAACTCTTATAGGATTTACTAACTTAAACTTCCACAATTATCTTCTTTTAAAAATTGGTAAATATATTTAACATTATATTCAAACAATATCAACAAACTGCAAGCGAAACGCTCCGACGTAATTGGATTTCGTTAACAATAAGATCCCGCCGACTAATTTCTCGAAAATAAAATTTGCTCACAAAAGCTGCAACAGAAAAAGACAAATAAAATTAGTATGTGTCAAGACAGTTAAATTCGAGGTAACGAGATGCTTTCCGAAAGCACTCGGGATGATGGCTCAAAGCAATCTGCGGGCCCGCCACGAATGCAAACGAATATTTTGTCTCGAGTGTTTGAATTTAAAAATACCTTGAACGCAATTTTTTTAGAACATAGGTTGATTTTTTGTAATGCATCCAATTTTAAATTAAAAACCCACTGTTAAATATTATATGAGTTTGATTTTAGTTGTTTAATATTTGCATGCTCATTGATATTTACCTAATTATTATATTTTATACATATCGAGTAAATACAGATTTTATATTTGTATTTTGTTTTAGCCTAAACAAGATAACATGGGCTATAAAATTTTCTTTGTAAACCATAAACGCGACGTCTACGTTGTTAAAATAATGTATAGTTTAATGTCTGTATTTATAAGAGGATTTACTCAGGTGCTAATATATGCGTGTATTTATAACGAGTGATCTATGACAAAAACTGGTAAATATTTTATCGTGGGCTACCTCTATGGGCTATAAATAAAGTTGTTCAATACCATCCATCGATGGCGCGGTAAATTACTAAATTGCCTTCGGTCCAAATGACGTGATTATCGCATCAAATGATTCATACATCGATGCTTCTTTGATGTTGTAATCTCCACGGTTATCAACTATATCGTATGGTATATGTGATGATTATCTATGATTAATTTGGCGTTTGTGAACACGTAACGGTAGAAGTTTGTTCTGTGATGAAGCTCTCCATCTGTCTCTATTATTGCGAAATATTACTTGTACGATATTAAACCCAAATTATTAATTGGAATTCGGGACTTTTTATCGAGTAGTCTTATCGAGTCGTCGAGTATCGAGTCTTTTTATTTTAGTTAGCAACAATTCAATTTTCATAGCGCATGCGACTTGACTACGCAAAGTGGTCATTTCGCGTGACACAGTGCAGTTCTATTGCTGATAGATGTAATCAGGGCCTCAGTCTCAGCTTCCCAGTTACATCTATACTTAAGACTTGTACGTAATAAGATAGCCATTTACCTGTCAATCGTAAACAAACGGAGTGCGCGTGAGTGATCCATCCTGTCACAACGCCATTGCTTTTATTTCACTCAAACTCTAAGTACTAGGTACAAAGATGTTATTTTTGAAGAGAGTAAGATGTATTAAATTATAGCATTTATTTATCTAGTCGTATGGTTAGTGGCTAACCTGGTGTCAGAGTTGTTCAAGCCGCCCGAAGACCTCTGACATGGCTTAACGACTGCTGCCGAGATTACTACCACCGGGACCGAATTTAACGTGCCCTCCGAAGAACGAAGACGCTCAGTTCGAAACGCCACTAATCGTCCCTATCTTTGACTGACCTTGTCAAGCATTGCTTAAGCGCAAATCTTTACCGATCAATGATTGCAGCTGGCTATGAGCCTCTCATTTATTTAGAACACACTGTTCACCTTTGTGTAAGAAACAGTTGTAAAAACCTGGAATTCTTCAGTGACGGTCTGTAGGTATATGGCGCTAATGAAAAGGCAGGAATAATAAAGATAATAACACTGTAAATATAAAAGGCAACGTCTATTTATTTGCTTATTAACTTCACAAAAGAACGTTGGAGAAGGAATCTGGATTAATCAAAAGGGAAGGTGGCCCGCGCCTGTGGACGACGTTCTGTATGTAAACAGTCTGATTTAATTATCAAGCAAAGGTTTCTTTGAATTATTACAACCAATGTATATTACGGCAATTGTAATTTCGTTTTAACCAATCAACTTTATGATGAAGCATGATTGTTTTCCATAAATGATTTTTTACTGCTCTTGGTGGTTTTGCTCGCAAGTGTGCGTTTGAAACTGCTCGAAGTGCTATTTTGATTTTATGTTTAAAAGTTATTAGAAAATGTGGGCTCACAGTTTGACTCCCGTATTATTATATATCTTTGAAACCTGCAGTATATCTAGTGAAATTTCATAATTCAGAGCGACTCCTAACTACCCGATACCATCATGCGTGGCCCTTATTTACAGTTGGTACCAGTACCGCAAAAGTCGCTGTAATCCGCAGCAATATTTGCCTCCATATATAGCAGCATCAAATGTTGGCACGGCAATTGAAATAAAACGAGACACGAAAGTAAAGCGCGAATTGTATCGCCCACGGGCAGTGCTACAGCTTGAGAATGCACTCACATCCCATCCTCGTGCTAGTCCGCCAGCCGTAATTTAATTGGGCACCTGACATTTAATCAATACGCTTGATTAAATTAATTGAACACTCGAAAGCGATGCACTTTTAAGGAACACCGTATAATGCTCGCTTTGGCGGCTCGAGGCACTTGCCCTTTTTCAGATCGCACTTGATAACGATCGAAGTGCGACTGTCAATTTGATTGCATCTCTATATCCGTGCAGCGGCGATTCGTCAGGTACCTGACAAGAGAAACTTACTTCTTTGAGATTGAAGGTTGTTTTTGGCCGGAAACTAAATTGGCTTCAAAAAACTATTGCAAGTTTTTCTATTGCAAAATTGGATTGTCTACTTACATAATACAATGTTAAACATTATGTAAGCATTGAAAATGAGAGTCATTACGCTTTCTGTTGATACAAATATGTATGAATCATTCATAGAACAACAAAAGAACATCAAAATTACAGCCTAACGGCATATTACTGTCGTAAGTAACAAAAAATCAATGGACACAGAGTTACGTATTAGAATGAGGCGATTAGTGTCACTACAATTGTTCTGTAATGATATTTATACGAGTACGGTATAATTTGAGCATGTAGGTACGTAATAACCCGTAGTAATTTCGCTGCGTACTTAAGTTGGTTAGCCACAAAAAGCGACCGTGAGAGTGGTCCCCAAACTTAATATAGTGCTCACTTTCTAAAACCATCGGAGCATGGTGCGATCCGGGTTAGATATCTTTGTTTATTATTATTTAATAATATTTTTTGCTAGAAAGTATATAGTAAACACGATAATTTCTCATTGGGATGGTTATTTAATATAGGTAGGTTGGTGATGTGTAGGAAATGCAAACATGGCCGAGACAAGTGCAGGCCTAAACAGTCCCTTTCTGCTTCAATACAGTATGAATGATGACAAAAACTGAGCGAATATTGCGGTCAATGTAAGATATTAGCCTGTGTCCAGGCTAACCAGATATTACAAATAGTTTGAATAATAAGTTTTTGAATTTTCTCTACGCATAAATGATGGTATCTCCATAACTAATCTATTTATTAAAGCCAGTAATGACTGGTCCAACACCTAGTCTACTAAATGCTAGTATTTTAGCCATACTTCAGCGATAAATACGGCTTCGTCGCCCGGACATAGCATAACACCGGAGGCACTAGCTGATTTATATGTTTTACCAGTATTATTTAGAAATCAGCAGATCTTAATATGCCAATGGTGGCGATAACTGGCAGTTAGGAGCTATGTTCTAGGCCATGTAATCATTCATATTAAAAAAATAGTAACCTTTGTAAACATACCTTTACGACATTAACCCACGGAGGAATTTTGTAGAAACGTGACATCCGTATTAAAAGGAACAACACTGTCAGACAAAACAATGTATTGATTTAGATACATTAATACAGATTATTTTCCAAAAAGCCCGCGTCATAAATAATCGCTGTATCACAACGCAGTACGAGATATTACAAAAAGTTATACAAAGGCGAAGCATTCGATACCTTTTCGTAGAAGACGAGGAAAGAATCCAAATTTAAAAGTGACTTTGAGACGCTAAAAGTTCAACAAAACAAAATAAAATGCTGGCAAAGATGACCGACCACCGACGCCATTTTAACTATGTTAGCTCCAGAAAATGTAAAAAGCAAAACTAAAAGAACTCCAATTAATCACATTCAGTGGAACAAGGTAAGAAAAGTAGAACGAAGACTTCAAAGCTATGCCAATTAAAGTAATAAACATTCAGCGAATACAAAAGCGATAGAGCATAAAGACAAGCTCGAGCTTCATTCGAAATGCAGATAATGACAAATAAGATTTGATACCCACTAACTGGAGCGTAAAATTTAAATCAACGACTACAAACAATTCCATGGCCATAATAGAAACGAATGCCAAACTTCAGAACTCCATTAAAGCGGCATCCAAACTTCGCATTCGGGGGGCGAACAGGCGCGCTCAACGCAGAAATGTATATTTTATTCATCTGTATAACATGCCGCGACTTCACGATTGGTATCCGATAAAACTTCACTAAGAAAAAATAACCGCCACGAATGAATGTACCTGTCACTCGGACCCTGTTCTTGTTTCTAAAATTTGTATAAAATATTCCGATGTAGCAGCGTCCCCGACAATGCTTTGTGTGGCGAATAATAAGGCTAACAGAAAACGAATAACGTAAATCAGTCCAAAAGGAAATCTCGTTTGAATTTCAATTTGAACTTTATCTAATAACAAATCATAAGAATTTGGTGTTACTGCTTTTTCAGGGACATTGAAATACTTTTAATTTACGTCGTATGACATACACTTTATACAAATACATACGACTTTGCAAGTTTGCCATGAGCAGTAATTTTAATCGATAGATTTTTACATGAACTGTTATAAATAGTAAAAAAAGCAAGCCATGAACATACTGAGAACCAAATTAATCCTTAATTCCTTAAATTTTAAAACACCATGTTTCTTCGAACGCGGTTCAACAATACGTGTCAGTCATTCCATTAATGTCTCGATTTCCTAAAACAACGCATCTCTTGGCATTTGGTGAAATATTTTTGACGCTTCGGCGGCAAAGCCATCCTCTCGTGTGTTTTTTTTTATCTAAATCGTGGGAACAAAATCCAGAAGAAAAAATCGTTTATATTCGACAGTTAAACTGTGATTATCTATGATTAAATTAATCGGTCTGTTTTCAACTTTACTGATGAATTAGCGCTATCCAGATGTGCAAACGTGATGTAAAAAGCGGTTTGTCTAGCGCAGTCGGTGTCGTTGCGGGCGGCGGACGAAGCGACGGTGTCTGCCGTCACAATAGCACAATTAAAATGCCAACAAGTCCGGTTGCCAGGCCAATCCAATTACAGTGGACACCGATTCCGAAGAGTAATTGGAACTGAGACTATACGGGAGCCGGCGATATATGTTCATGGAAGGGAACGCGGCAGAAAGGATTCTGTCTGCAATTACTGCTTGACATGTGAGCCGTTTCTTCTCTAATACTGTTGTAAGACACGTTTCTTATGTCATTTTTTCTTTTTAACATAACCTAAGAATATTGAATGTTCCTAAGTACAAAATAACTTTTTAATCAATACAATATAAGCATAACAAACCTGAATTTAAATACTAAATTTGTCATTTTCACCAACATATTCACGTCCACGTGAGATATGAGTTTGTCGTTACAGAATAGCTACTCCGAACCATAATGTGTTTATATAAAAAACGATTGAAAAAGGTAACTTAGCTGCAACATTTGGTTCGCATAGAAGCAACAACATTGAAAATGCTCTCAAAATGTATTGAGAATAAAAGCTTTATACGTACTCCTTTTCCACTTTAGTCCAAACTATCACAAAGGCGAATAACTTGAGCGGCCTGGGAGGCGATGCGGCCCAAAGCAGATGTTTGCCTCTACCTTGCTGATCGAAAAGGAAACAATGTTAAACTGTAAAACAAACTGCTCGCAGCGCTTTCAAGGTACGCAATATATGTACGAAATAGTATGGAGTAGGTGGACACAAAGGTCCAACCAATTTGAAACAGAGGCACATGGCGGCACGCTTGCTGAAGTATACAACACAATTGTTTGTTTTCCGATGTGACAAAGGTAAAAAGTAATGCGAGAAGATTCCTGTGCATGTTGCATTGCGCTTATAAACAAGACAAAAGCACAGTCGCATACAATCATCCGACAAAAGCCCGAATTACTAATAATTATAATTCACATAATTCGGGACACGACGACTGACTGTATGATTTACTTAGACTGTGGTAAAACAAGTGGAATCATCCAGCATAACAATGGTTTTGACGTCAAATAGATATCGTTGAATACAAATGAAAACTGAAACGGATTTCTCTTTCCCGAATTATTATGTAAAATTAGAATCTCTGTTTTTGATAATAAAGAAAGTATTAGGTATATTCTCGAAACTTTATATTCATGTAAGCGTTCTCAAGCCAGGACATGCCTTTTAAATTAACGTTACAAATGAGTCAAGTGTTCCAAATACGATTTATTGAACATTATCGTCACGAGATAAGGTCGTTATCTACTCAATTACTTTAAATTATTTAAGCACACCGTATTGTCCCGACCAAAGAAATGCCGACCACGTAACATTAAAAAATTTAATGTTCGCGTTATCAACTGTTAGGTTATTTTTAAATTAATTTAAATTATAACAGAAGATTTTTCGACTGCTATTTATTAAGTAATACTTGCCGACAATATATGGCCAGTGGTAGGTGACAAATTAAGATATGTTAATGGATATTAACAGCCACCACGGGACGCAGCGCGAAATATATTGCAGGCTTTTAACCTCATTCTACCTTCCCTTCGATACTGAGTTTCGTATAAACTGCAAACCGGACGGGACGGAGGAGTCAGTAAATGCTAAAAAATAAATCTGACGCCGAACGCACAGAATACATACTGTCGGATTAAAATGGGACTTTGAAAAAAATACGAGACATCCGCGGTATTGTAGGCGTTACTTTAAATGTATTTGCGCATTGTGGGCAATTCTCGCGGGCACGCGGTGCGTAACATAAATATCGGACACAGTGGGCACACTCCCGAATGCAATCGACGGGAAATAAATCGGTGCGCATCTTTTCACTCGGCCGACGTCGGTAGGCCCCCGGCGGCGGCGCCGCGCAGTAAATTGCACCGAAAAAGAACGAGCCAATATGGCAGCCGTATCGACCGGTGGTAAGTTACGATCGGGTGCGACACGGGACGCTAAGTGGCCTATCGTGTTTTCTAAAATTCTAAAACCGGGATTGTCGTTTAGGTAAAAAACACAGTAGGATTCGATGGCCCGGGCCTCCCCCATTAATCAGGCTTAAAGGGGTCAGGAACGGTTCCGTACAATGCCGTAGCGCCGAGACATTTAGACGCCGACCGGTGGCATCGCCGTCCGGCCTTATCTACGTTTTAACATACTTTATATAATGGTACATCACAAAAATCTCGTTATCTATGTATATCTCTTACTAACTGCCTAAATGACACTATATTTTAGAAATCAAAGCCATTTTATTCGAATTAAGACATTGAAGATGATTGCGTCTGGTATAATGGCAATGGGCTCTCTCCCTATTCAATTGGAACATATCATCGACGAAATAAACCCCTGCCTACCCTTTCGGCTAATTATGAAAGGGACATTATGCCCACATAATCGTATTATAGTTCAAATATAACATTATCATTGTATTATTATCACAATATTAGGTAAGTACCTCAGTATATTATTATTATCTATTACGAATGTCTACATACGTTTATACGTCGGGGTATAATAACCAAATGTGAGTATGTATTATGAGCGTGTTCATTTCATCGTGTACGGCCTCCTCGCATCAACTGAACCAGAAGTTCGTTAATCCGGCGAGGTTACATACAAAGGAAACTGCGGTGAGCCTGAAAATTAAGTTGGTTCGCTCTATTGCCTTTAAATTAAACCACGACTGTAGTGAAACTGTACTTATTACAAACCTTTGAACATTTTGAATGATTTATGTTGAAATGTTTGAACTCTGTCGAATGTGAAATATTATTCTTAATTACGAGAATTTTCCGACCACGAAGGATTTTCGTAGTTTCATCGCAAACGTGTTTTATAACTTATAACTAGAACAATAATTTATTACTGTGATTGGGTAATTAAAATTATGCATGTGTATATCACAAAAGTTAGTTATTGTATAGGTAGAAATCTGTAAAGGAAGAATACAATTGCTTGAGTATTTAACACTCTAAACCCTTTGCCATCCGTGTGCCTACTTCACCATCACCGTATATTGGTCGCTGTCTCACCGTGTCGTCGCTGTGTCTTGCAACATTAATTCAGAGGTGATTTTTTCTCACCGCTTCCGTACCTCTCAAAGAGGTAACGAGGCCGCGACTGTGATAATAATATTCAGGACCCGCTCTCAAATTGCTCGGACGTGTGCCTGATTTCGACGAAAATTGCCGCCTTACCAAATTGGAGCTTTAACTGTTGACCTTTTCTTATAATGATACGACCGCCTCGGTCCTCGCATTCCCGGTCCCCATTGAACATTGAGTTTTTAACGGACTTAAAAAAGGAGGAGGTTCTCAACTCGACTGTATGTTTTTGAATTCAGAAACCATTTGTCACCAATTCAAAATTAGTGTTCGAATTATAGAATAACAGCGATACTCAAACCACTCGTAAATTCGCAAGTCGCGATGACTGCCCGAGGCCCGCGGCATATCGTGACCAGACTTCGTCTGCCTCACTTGGCATTATTTACGATTTTTATTATGCCGTAAAAATGCGCGAATTCTTACCACGAGGGCACGCCTCGGTCGCACGTGGATCCACGCGTCGATAGCCATTTCGTGAGCTCCATGTTACCGCTTATAAATCTGAACAGTGCAGCGATTTCAAAAATAAAATTATCCCGAGCCTTTTTAGCACCTTAATTTCGAATAAAATTACGCTTACATAGTAGAAGCGGAGATTACGATAGAACTCCGAGCTAGAGTAAGACCTGGATATCACAATGACATTTGGGTAATGCATTTTCAGCCACTCTGAAATGAAACTTGAACCAAGTGCCTCGTTGGCTCATGTTGCCTGTCTTATTATTATCACAGAAAAGTTTAAGTTCTGCACGCGACACGTTTTCAAATAGAATTGACATTGGAATTTCCTCACAAATATCTAACGGAACCCCAAATTGGATGAACGTAGTTTTATTCAGCATCACCCTTTTAAGCAATCCTGCCGGATACTGACTTCGTTTAAAATTAAATTTTCCCAACAAACAAAGCTTTTACACTGTCACATACAATTCATTGTAGCAAACATTTGCAGTTAGTCGCTTTTCATATTAATTGTTTTATTTTAAATATTTATTCCCAGCTATAGAAAATGGAATTAAGTGAGTGTTATTTCGTTCAGAATTTATATTTTCAAACTCAGATATTTACACAGATTAGCAGATCGCTTAGCTCTACCTATCCCAAACTTTTAGGTCCCTTATAGGATAAGTGCGGTGTTGTAATTCGACTTGCAAAAATGATTTAATACTACTCGGCGATAGTCGCTAGAAAGTTAAATAAATTAAATGAAATCGCGCACGTCCTGTACCCCTTAGGTAAAAAGCCTCCGCTCCCGTCGGGAAAAAATCGGATGGAGCCATAAAACCTTAACCCTCTCTACTCGTATGAAAATCTGTGCGTACCGATAAAAGTTTTCTCACCAAGGCTGGGGCACACGGTAAGACCTTTTCTCGAACCGTCAATACGGCACGAAACGGCGTATAGAGGGCGTAACGATAGTTTGAATAGAGTACGCCGCTTGTTTACAATAGCTGCGGGTAGTTCGTGAGCCGCTCTCTATTTAGATGGGAAGCGCGTCGATACCGCATGCGGCTGCGGCGGTCATGTGAACCACCGCTTTTATCTGAACTCCCTCGCCCCTGGATCGTCTGAATATTGAACGGGAAACTCGGGAGGCACGAAGAGTGTCAAGGGCTCTCGTTTGGTTGGCCGCTTCGCTGCCGACGCCTCTGTTATGGAACTTTATGGAATGAAGTGCGTTTATACGGTCTTTGATGTTCGGTTTCGCGCTCTTAGCGTCTAGTGGCTCCCGAGAGGCGAGCAATAACAACATTGAGGGAAGTGCGCGCGGTCGTAACGTACGGTAACGGTGTACGCATGTAAATGTGTTTTTGGTTATGGTTAGTGTAGCCCAAAATGGGTCTTGGTCTTGCAGTCTTGGTTTTTTTTTTCCAAAATATGAAATCGAGAACAGGAATGATTTTGCGAAATGCAACAAAGACCTTTGTGGGTAAAACATGGCCACAACAAACCCAAGACTGACACCTGTGGAAGCGAAAAGGGAAGGCCTTTGCGAAGAAGTGGAGTACTCGACAGGATTTTAAAAAAAAAATAACTATGCGGAACTTGCGTGTCGCAAAAGCAATTTTGTTTTTACCTCTACTCTTTCAGAGTCTGTCTTGGTCTTGCAAAAATGCGCTTTTAGGCAACACTGGTATCCTGATGGTACACTGGTATATTAGTCATCCAAATATTGAGCTCTATTAGAGCGAAACTTCACTAGCTTCTAGTAGCCCTATCATGTCATTAGTTTCACTATTAATGATGATTCATGATGATATAGTTCATCCAATTTGTGGAAGTGTTCGCAGTATGAAGACCATACACATACCGATTGAAAATACAGAAGATAGTACCTAAGTAATTAAATACTAACTACAAAATTACAGAGGTGAGTTACAATGTCATTTTATTTTGGTTCAGCACAATAAAATTAAAATGTAATGGTTTCCGTGAAACTAATCTAAAGCCGCATTGCTTGATAATCTGTTATAAATCTCACCGAATATAAACCGAGCACCATTACATTTAATGACAGAGTTTCTTTTAATCTGCGCGGTTGAAAAATGCCATACAAATCACAGTTAAATAAATCCTTCGAGATGACCTATAAAACGTGCTGAAAGTAATCTCGTTAAAATCCTTTGCGGGTAGTTTCGAAACAAACGGCTGCGGGGAGGGGAGCTGTATCCTTCGTGACGCAACCGATGGTGTGGCAGTCGTGCCTAATTAAATGGGACGTTCTTATTTCACCCGCGACAATTTTAAGCGAAGATTTTAATGCTGCGCATAATAAAACTGGAGAATTTACGGTCGAGTCTACCCCCCGTGACGGATAATTATCTTGTGGTATCCTATATTATTGAAATTACTTTCATCCACAGCACACACAGACATACACTATCACGCATACAAAAGAGATATTCAGCATTGTTTCTCATATTTCACACCCTGGTCGTTTCTTGTTTTAAACTCGTGAGGTAATTAAGGTAATTATTTCGAAACTGAAATACTTATTGGTAGCATTTACTTAATTGCTTTTGTCTAGCAAACGTGTTATGTTATTAGTATCAGGATTTGCGATGAAATATGAGGTCATTTCCTGCGTGACCATTTTAACCTTTGGCTTAATCTAATTGCTTGGCATTAATGAAGTTTTTAACCGCTTAAGAGGAGGGTTCGAAATTTGGTTGATTTTCTATTCTACTTTTTCTTTAAGTAAGTATGTGGACTAAGAATCTTATATTTAGATGTATGATTTTTGACTATATTATCTTGAGTATCTTTAAATCCAAATCACGATTTGATGAAATTTTCTCGATAAAAAAAAAATATGAAATGAGCTCTAATTATTTACAATTTTCCTTGCTACCACGATGTTTTTACGATTTAGATCACGAAATTATTTCTAAAACATAGCAAATAATGATATCTAAACTACCCTTCAACCATATTTTAATTCATGAAGTAGTTTTTTTTTAATTCAAGTAAATGTGGTTTGGCGCTTACGTTGTTTATTTCCGAGCGCGCGCACAATATCGCCATCTCACATTTTAAGTACTTGAACTAACCATGTCTCTCTCTAACTTTGTATTGTCAGTGTCCGCTCGGACTTGTTCGACGTCGGACCTGTGAAGGATTTTTTAAAAAATATTACGAAAAAATATTACGGTCGTGCCACATTACAGGTACAGTACAGTATTTACAGTCCGCCGACGCCTATGATAAATAAATAAATATCCTTGGAAATTCTTTTACACATGACTACCTGATCCCAAACTAAGCAGAGCTTGTACTATGGAAACCAGATAACTGATATTACTACATATACTACTTTTTGTTTGTAAATACAAACGAAATATACACTTAATTACACCTAGACTCGGGACATGCGGACATGTACATGCACACAAATGCATGTCCTGGGCAGGAATCGAACCTACGACCTGCACTGCAGCGTGATTTTCGTTTGCTTTTCCTTGTCTTGTGTAATTTCTTTTCATCTCTTGTCATTTTGTGTCATCTCTTGTCATTTTGTGTCATCTCTTGTCATTTCATAGTTATTCGTGTCATTTCTGTAAAAACTCCCTATTTCGCTTACTGTTATATACTTGCAGCATGGTCTTGGGCCGACAGTGGGAATACATTGCTTGTCAAAACAATGGAGTCGCTTTATTGCGTTTGTTGTAGGTATGGATGGGCAAGTAATAAATATATCATACATCAATAAATTATCGTAAAAAATAACATTACAGATATGGATAGGAAAATGTTTGTCCGTCCTATTCAATCTATTATATTATAAACGAAAGTAACTCTGTTTGTTACCTTTTCACGGCTAAACCGCTGAACCAATGTTGATGAATTTTGGTATGGAGATAGACTGGGCCTTGGCGGAGAACATAGGCTACTTTTTAGGGTTCCAAAGGGTGCTAACGGGACCCTATTACTAGGCCTACGCTGTCCGTCTGTCTGTCTGTCCGTCTGTCAGCGCGGGCTGTATCTCACGAACCGTAACAGGTAGAGAGTTGAATTTTTCACTGAATGTGTATTTCTGTTGCCGGTGCAGAACAAATACTAAAAATATAATAACATTTAAAAATAAATATCAAGTCTCAAACTTGATATTTTTGATGTGTTTATTCTACGGTGGTACGGAACCCTTTATGTGCGAGTCCGACGCCTTCAGATCTTATGAATGTTTTCTTGAAATAAATATAGTGTATTTTAAGTAATTAACTGGCCAACCCTCAGGTCCTACCTACCATGTTAGGATCTTTTTCGTTCTAGCGGGTGTAAACCGTGATTTAACGAGTTAATGTGATAATTTTTGTATTTAAATTATTCAATTCAATGTATTTGTTTCAGACATAGTCCAATATTGATTATTAAAATTATTATAATTTCACAATAAATATAAAACAATAAATAAAAGTAAAATTAAATTAAAAAAAATAAAAATATATTTTTTATTTTTCATGTTTTATCATTAAAATACAATATAATATAACATAAATTAAAATAAAATACAATAAAATAAAAACCTACCCCTAATTAAACAAATACCGTCCGCGTGGGATACTGGCTGCATGTCCTCCCTGTATTCAAGCTGTTCCTGTTGTCAAGCGAATTTTTTGAGCAAGGAAAGAGCCAGCCCTCTTGTCACCTGTGGCGGTAACCAGTCTAAGGGTGATTTTGATAGATAAAAAAATAAAGATAAAAAGATAAACAATAAATAAATGCATGGTTAAATCAATAAAATTAATAAAAACTGAAAATTAAATTAAAAAATAAATTAAATATGGTAAAAATAAATATTATGACACCGCTGATGACTTCATGATCGGCATCGAAGTTAAGTACCAAAGTATTCCTTTGCCTACGAAACATGAAAAAGATACTCATATCCGGCAGTCAGTCACTGACACAGAGTATGTACATTTTTACCCGACTACGGTGGGCGGAGGGTTATGATTTTGACCGATATGTATGTATGTTCATCTGCTCCCGTATAACGTCCAAACTATTTTTAAACCGACTTCAAAAAAGGAGGAGGTTTCTCAATTCGACCGTATATTTTTTTTTTTTTTATGTGTGTTCGCGGATAACTTCGTCGTTTATGAACCGATTTTGATGAATCTTTTTTTGTTGGAAATGAGATATTACAGCGGTGGTACCATAATAAGGAAACCAGGATCTGATGATGGCATCCCAGAGAAATCGAGGGAAACCTTCGAAAATCGTAGGGGCGACTAGTGCGTTTGTAATTTTTTTCATTAACTATTTTAAAGCACTACTATTTTATGAAGGTCTGGAGTCGATCTGATGATGGAGCCGAAAGACAGTCGAGGGAACTCCTCAACGATTGACAGCAATTACCTGGTGTTTGGGCTTGATTAATTTGTATTGATGAGAACTTTACACCTAGATGGGTTGTGACTGTCATTAGAGGTCTGATGATGAAGACGTAGGACAGTAAAGGGAACTCCTCAATGTTTTACAGTAGCTACCTTGTGTTTGGACTTAATTCATTTCTATTGATGAGAACTTTGCACCCATATCGTTTATAAGTGCCATTACAGGTCTGATGATGGAGACCATAGACAGTCGAGGGAATTCTTCAACGATTTACAGCAGTTACCTTTTGTTGGGCTTGATTAATTTGTATTGATAAGAACTTTACACCTAGATGGGTTGTGACTGTCATTAGGGGTCTGATGATGAAGACGTAGGACAGTCAAGGGAACTCCTCAACGATTTACAGCAATTACCTGGTGTTTGGGCTTGATTAATTTGTATTGATGAGAACTTTACACCTAGATGGGTTATGACTGTCATTAGGGGTCTGATGATGAAGACGTAGGACAGTCAAGGGAACTCCTCAACGATTTACAGCAATTACCTGGTGTTTGGGCTTGATTAATTTGTATTGATGAGAACTTTACACCTAGATGGGTTGTGACTGTCATTAGGGGTCTGATGATGAAGACGTAGGACAGTCAAGGGAACTCCTCAACGTTTTACAGTAGTTACCTTTTGTTGGGCTTACTTCATAAGGTTCAATATGCCAAAATGTTCATTGGTATGGCGCCACTAAAAATCGTGAAATAAAATTATTTTTATAAAAAAAAAAAACCGACTTCAAAAAAACCTGATGCACTAAAAAGCCTGAAATAATATTTCTATTACCACCTCTGCCTACCCCTTCGGGAAAACCAGACGTGATGGTGTGTTATCGAGTATTTGAAGTCGGTGCCAATCTTGGTATGCCAAGTCTACCTACTATAAAAGTAAGAAGATAGATTGGCACCGACCCCAAATACTCGATAACACACCAACACGTCTGGTTTTCCCGAAGGGGTAGGTAGAGGTGGTAATAGAAATATTATTTCAGGCTTTTTAGTGCATCAGGTTTTTTTGAAGTCGGTTTTTTTTTATCATAATAATTTGACTAATGAGATATCGTTGGACGCGTCTGGATCGTCCGCTGGTTATAGGCTATTATACGATCGAAATATTGTTATACGTATCTATCAGCATATTGTAGGTATCGTTTGTCTTCTTTTGACTTACTTTGTCTTCAGCAATAAAAACAACATAGAAATTAAATTATTTTTTTCAAATACACTCAACATAAAAATCCCATATAAAACGAAAAAAATATATTTGAATATTTTCATCCATTTCATCTATTTTAAAAGGTGCACTGGGACATATTATTTTAATTGTACGAATTAAACAATATTGTTCCTTCAAAAAATA
Source organism: Drymonia ruficornis (assembly GCA_947859195.1). Classification (NCBI taxonomy): domain Eukaryota; kingdom Metazoa; phylum Arthropoda; class Insecta; order Lepidoptera; family Notodontidae; genus Drymonia; species Drymonia ruficornis. Next base: position 7,848,315 of record OX401915.1, on the reverse strand, counting down.
ACTATACTATAGTCTACTCCATAGCTGTTCTGTCCTAGCTAAGCGAGAGGGATATATCCTTCGGCAGCTCACGCGACGCTAGCCACACCCCGAAACTAAAATTCATTTTTTTCTTGTATCGTCTTAAACACCAACTGTATGGTCCCAAACTAAGCAACGCTTGTACTATCTACCATCAATGGACTGGGTGCAATCCTAGTGACCCAAACCAGGGCAAATTACGCAATTTATAAAACGCATAAGAAGGCATTTTAGCGCATATTCATCAGCAATGATGATCCGTATTAACAACACTGACATCCATTTGATGATGATGATGTCCCGCGACTCGTACTGTTTCACCGTGACTTTTAAGGTTAAGAATAACATACAATTTCGAGACGTAACGTCTTTACTCTGTGCGTAACATGTATCCATTTTTCTAATAGATCAATAATTAAGACTCTACATTAACTAATAAACTGACCATCGCCTAAATATCTTTGAAATATTTAAATCATTGAATTGAAAATATTACACCATCTACACCTCGTAATAAAGATGATATGCAAGATGAACGACTTCACAAATAAACAACCAACAATTTTGATGTCAACATCGTGGTGTTGATAAATGTTTGGCTATAAAAGCTATCATGTTTGCCAGCAGTTGTTCGTATCAAATAGGCCGACGGTTTAGCGGCATTTATCCAGCCATCAATATGTGCCTACGCGTCCACTATTATCCAATTAACGGCTGCTCTATCGGCTGTATCTTACTAAAACCAGTAAACTCTGCCGAAGGCCGTTAAAGTGTGAATTAAAACGCCTGGGTACCTGTTTGTTTCAAAATCATTTAGCACCATTTCATAATGATAAGCGGCGACAGCATTAAGACTCTATAAACTTGGTTAAACAGTTAAATGGCCAATGAAGCGGCCGAGACCTGAGACAACGAAAATTGTAGCTTTGGAGTTGGCGCAGTGTTTAGTGCTAGGTCTTTTAATTTTACGACCAAGCTCCGTCGAGTACTAGATAATATATTTTTATTGCACAATTCCAAACGAACTGAGCCTATAACGCTATTCTAGAAATAAACAAAGAAGTAAATTATCCGTAGGTACAGTCAGCAAAATAAGTCGCTGACCATTCTCAATTTCTTAAATCGGCAATACTCTTTATTTTACAAACGTTGGTGAACATTCTCAAAACCAAACATTAGCAATATGTCAAAATTTTATTTAGATAAAAGAAATAATTTTTTGATGCAAAACAAAGTTTGCAAGCGATTTGAAAAACTGAGAATGTTTAGCAACTTATTTTGCTGACCATATTAGATGCTAATTCATACCTAGTAAGGAGATAGATACTATAGATTATGGAAAAAATATAATGCTGAATTATTGAATTGAGATGAATCTTTGACTGATGCAGCATTCATTTGAGGTAACATGGCATGGCATGTTACAATGTGTGACGTCACAAATGGACCAGCTTTGCCCTACAGACCAGTTTTGCAACTTTTTAGACGTCTTCCCATTTAGCCGCGGGCATCTTTATAAGGATGGTGCTATAATTTTTCATATTATGAGTCCAACGACTCAGATTGTGAATACCTATATTTGTGGAATAAAACTCACTACCTACTTTGTAAACACCAAAGACGATCTTCTAGAATTTGATGTCAGAAGTTGTCCAGATTTTAATAAAAGATCTGTTATAAATGTTTCTGTGGTATTGTTATGTATGAAGCTTATCTGGCGTGTAAATTTGACTTCGTTTTGTTATGTACTAATAGCTACGATATGTATCGGTACGCACAATCAAAGCTAAATTGTCTCTATGCGAACCGCCGGTAGAGCAGTAAAAATTCCAGGCGCAGGCACATCCATTCAGCTGTTATAAAATAAATTCGGAACATTATCACCAGTACTAAATCTAAGTTAAAATCTTCCGCTTTTACGATCAACATTAAACTTTATTTTGCTAGCGCACAGATTCCAGATACTCGTACCTAGATACTTTAAGATAATTCAAAAGGCGTAGCCGCGAAAGCTCGAGAATTTATTGCAAACTTAAACAATTAACAGCTATCTTCAAAGGTTTTCACAATTGAAACGGTACGAGGTCCGGCATTCGCTTCTAGTTCATAACTAACCGAGAGCCGTTACAATGAGTGACCGAGGAAGCCGCATTCAGCGCGGACGAGCGCGGGGCGGGGGTGGATGCAACGGGGGGTGGGGCCCAGCACGAGCGCGCCACCTCGTAAATCTGAACAGCCCGAGGCGCGGACCTGCCTCAGAGTACATCGTGGTGCGAAGCTACTTAGCGACTAGAGACAGTATCCAATAAATTCCCTATAGGTGAAAGTTATTATACCCGCCGTATAACGTGTAAGGAACTTGTTGTACACTAATCGCTCGTTTGTGGATACGAGTTTGTTTCTTAAAGAAAAACTCGGCTCGATAAATATCTTGAACCACTTGCTGCGCGGCCGCCAGCTGGTTATTCCTAGTCACATTCCTGTTTTCTAAAGACGAACTTGGGTGGTACTAATGGTTCCCAGTAAGAATAAAATGTCCCATCTAGTGATGGGATGTTCTCGAGAACATTCACCCTCGGAAACTTACTCGTGAGAATTTTTTATTTTGGGTGACGTTATCCTAACTTTCAATCTTAAAAACAATTAAAACCACCATACTTGCATGTTTAATGATAATTTATGCCAAGTTTTGCATGCTTCAGAAGATAAATTCTCGAAAATTCTCACGAGTAAGTTTCCGTAAGTTTCCGAGGGTGAGAATGTTCTCGAGAACATCCCATCACTAGTCCCATCGCATCATTACCTATGATACTTAAAAAAATAGAAAAGTAACATTTATTTATTCAAACATATTGTTCAGGTCGTATTGTATAGAATTTGATAAATAAAAACTCACCATTTCAATCATTGAAATAAGTACGAGTTATTGAAACACTTGCAGCTCAGATTCAAAGATTGTGCTTCATGTTTACGACGTAGGCCGTGCGGCACAAATTTATAGAGCCTTGTGTCACCTGCCAACCGCAACAATATAGGCGCACCGTAAACAATACCGAACTAACCATTCAAATAGGAAACATATTTCGAGGACGATAAAGTTTATAATGATTTTCGCTATCGTAAGGTGGCTAAGTTTCATTTATTACCTAAGTCTTGTTACAAATACTTACTAAATCCAAAGACCAAAAACGTCACTCTGTTCTCGGTTTGGAGTGACATAAATTAATTGTATTGAATTTTTCCGAAATGTAAATAAATATCCAATCCCTATCAAAATACAGAATATCATGGATTGACAAATAAATAATAACAACACTGCGAAAACACCAAGAACATCGGTTACAAGTCATAAATAGGAGTCATGAAGAAATCTCCCAAAGACCCCTAACTCCCGGAAGGATAAAGGAAATAGTTTGAGATGTGTTACAAACAAGGATGAGTCGAAATTGGGTTTGGAATACGGAATCACGGCGAAATCAAATTTCGTTTATATGACAAACATGTCTGGCAATGTTGGTGGCGTTTTATTAGCGCAGGACTCGTGTGTTGAGACATCAAAGGAGGTGTCATCGCTCGCGCGACACTTTACGTGTGCTGAATATCATGCAGAAAGCCTCGCGTGATGCATGTAAACAAATTTTCCAAGTTTTGATTAGATCAAGGACGCGCGCACGCGACTTACATGAAACAGGCTTTTCCCGCCCGCTACTAAAGCAACCCCACGTTGCATACGTACTTATTTAAAAGGTGTAATTTTAAAATTCATAAAAAGTGCAATTATTACCTATTGTAAAGTATCCTTTTCTTCACAGCAGGAGCATAAAACCCAAAACAGAAGCTTGAAACTATACCTACGGAATATAGACACTAAATCTCAGACTACGACAGCAAGGTGTGGTGAACTTTAATCTTCGAATTATAATTTAAATAAAGGTACTACTGGAAATGTCATTAGACAATTAGAAACCGCACCTTCTAAAACAACTGGAACGGAAATAACACAAATGGCAATTGGGGCACCACTACGTTTCGGAATCGGTCGCACGGCAGACAGCTGACAAACACCGGACGCGCCGGTCAAAGGAACAACTTTGTGCTAATTCGGGAGCTTGCCAGCAACCTATCTACCATCAATATTTATCAGAGCTGTCGGGGAGCCTCCGCCAATGCCCAACTTTGCCAAATTGCGATAATTATCAACATTTGGCCCAGTACAAACGTATTCAGCTCGAAAACTTCACCTGCTTCAAGTAATACGAAAATAAAAGCAAAACAAGATACGTTGCCCGTGTGCCTAGTTAAAATGCGAAAATACGGCAACATTTCAGATTGGGTACATTAAACTTTATACGGATGTCGCTAAATTGGACTGTTGGTTAGTTTGTTCTTTGCCAAGTTTTTTCCTGTCCAGTCGTCGAGGGCCGGGGGAAATGGTCGTGGACCGGGTAATTGTGTTAAAACTTTCATCCGGAAGTGTGAAATTTTGTGAAAGCACCGAGGCCAATGTAACCACCGTCCCATCTACAAGTTTAATTTGTTTCAAAATTGTAGGGAGACAATGCTAAAAGTAAAAAGTCAAAGCTCTCCATTTCATAATAATCATAACAAGAATGGGAATGAACGTGGTTATGGCACTTGTTATTCAGAACGTTCACAGCGAGATACTTGTATCATGGAGGGCAATGAATAAGCAATTACGCATGACAGACAACATCAACGACTCTCAACACTCAATTAAAAATGAAATAAATAATTCATTGTCGACATAAGTCGCATTACTTTTATTCAATGAGTAGGGCACTGGGAGATACAGAGGCTGAATACAAATGTATTTGACACGTGACTCGACGTCACACAGCCGTGGGACCGCGTGGCGCCACCTATTTTGCAGAATATAATTTATGAACATGTAAAAGCAATAAAGATGATACTTGATATCAGGCTTTAGTTTTGAATGTTCGATTTAAACAAAATTAATAAACGCACATTTAACTTCTTTTATAATATTACAAGAACACAAATAAATTAAACGAAAACTTTAAGCAATAAGATTTTTTTTAACGCAAAGTAATGTCTAAAAATACTAACATTCAGAATTGTTTGCTTAGACAATAAAGTGTATTTTAAGAAACTTATTAGAATATATTTGTATTTTCCTGCTTGTAATATTAAACTTTTAATTTATGAAACTGATGATGATCATCCTCATCAAAAAACAAGATTTAGGCAAAAAATCCTTTGGTTACAATTTATTGCTATACCTATAGGTATTTATTTTCCAATTTTAACTAGATAAACACGAACAGAAATTCTATTCATTGAAATGGTTTTTCAATTAGCACGGTCTTTGAAAAATAGACAATCCCCATTACGAGCTTGGAGATATTTAAACACTCCTAAATAATAACAATCAAGAATGAATTATTGATGAAGCATAAAATTCGTTGCCTCATTACAACGTATTATGGAAACGAGCCGCCAGCATTCCATTATCGCTGAATATTGAAGATGCGCTCTTCGCGACCAAATGACATGACCCTCTGGAGACGGCCTTATTTGAGGAAAATTAAACAATATAGAAGCGTTGAGAAATATAGAGAAGAGTAACAATGCTCGACAAGACGCGAGCTACCGGAGCTATATGTATAAACTCGTGACACGTCCTCCGGCGAACCAAACGGAAGTTGTTATTACGAAAATATATGCAAATTACCAGCTCACTGGAAATATCCCCTTTTTCAGTGTAGCGGTTTGTTCTTGCGCCGCCGCTGGACTCGTCATTTGCATCTTATTATTGGAATGTTTTAGGGGATAACATGTCGAATTTGAATCGTGTTTACCACCGCCTCGAGGATGTGCGGCCGGAATAAGAAGTGATTTCACACGGCACGAAGGCCCTAGTCTCTTAGGGATGTTTCCATTATTATTCAAAATGCAACACAAAGCGAATACAAGTTTATTTCAATGCACCAACACAAGACGACATCGAAATATTAAGGTTTAAATTAGAAACCTTAAGCAGGATCAGATTGAGTCTATAGAACCGTTTAATCGATGTTAAGCAACGGGCGCATTAACTTTCCGTTTTTGGTAAAGCGGACACAATCGTTAAGTCGACTAAAATAAATTTCGTGGGAAGCTTCCTAACTCCTACCGATTACGCTATCGTAAATGCAAATGGTCTTTGTGCGGTGCGTTGAAGGTGTATATTGGTTTGTGTGGTATTTGTATGGTATACTCGATAATAAAGTTATTGAAAGTGGTAATAAGATTAACGGGTTGTTCGTTGCGCGTAAATCACGATGCATTACGTCGCCGACGACAGGAGGCTCGTATCGTATTACAGTGGATTAATTGCGGCTGAGCCGGGTGTGGCGACAACTGGGGCGGGGCATGCGCCCGCGCACACCACACAATGTATGAGGTATGCCAACTGTAAAGCTACTTCTTTATAATAACTCTAGGAAACATGATACACCTCGATTAAGTTAAGTTTATTCTTTCTTAATACATCTCAATATTGAGTAAAGTTAATTTATGACTATACTAACCGGTAGGTAGGTAGTACTTTATAACTCTTCTGTCATGTACTGCTGCGTACGATATTGCTACTAGATCGGAATGTTTTAATATTTTACTAATAAATAATTTATTCTAGTAAGAATAGTATGTATTCTGAAAGTTGTTAAATTGTTGTGTGTTTCGGCTGATTTTAATTGCAGCAGACAGCTTTGCGAACGAGTGACTTCAGTTAGGCATGCGGGCTTAATTTCAGTCGAAATGTTGTGCACCGATGGTTACTGCGAAATATCGATAAGGTACTGGAATAACAACCTTAGCCTTCGCGTTTGAGTAAATGGCATGCGTCATTATCGGGAAGTGTAACGAGCCCGGTCGGATCGCAACAAATCATCGCGGGGCAGGCCGCGCAACGCCGCGCCCTGTCGCTCACTGCCAAAATTAATTTCCCGTAAAATCGTTTAAACGATCTATCTTTTCTGGGAAAAATAATATGCGGTGAGGCGTACTCGATAATTTCTCGCGTAAGGAACGCTTAATCTGCATTGTACGAACCGAACCTGTTTATCTTGATACGAATTGAGACAGCCCAGTCGGTTGTCCTCTTGAAGGAAACGGCCGGTGCGCAAACAAATTATTAACCTTCCGTATATGGAGCGGAGTATGCAGCAAGTAGCCGTCTCAGCGCCGTTGATAGACACTAGAGCTTTTTACACCAGAGATAGTTCCATTAATATATTCCTGTCACATACATAAATGGCTTAACCCTGTTTTTGCGCATGTTTATTATTCTCCTTAAGGTAACAATGTAGTGACAAGAAACCACTGTAAAAACTTACTGACGAAATAGTCAAGCGCAGACATGTAAGTAGTTAATTCGTTATTTTTGTGGTTGACAGCTTTTGTAATGTCGTTTTTATCGACAACGCGAAGCCAATAAAAGATGATAATCTTAAATTTTTAAATGCATAATATTGTCCTACCAGATATTAACATTTATTATTATCATCGCATTTGTCAGTATAAATGTAGAGAATTAAAACAATTAACAAAAGGTACCGATCATTTATAATCTGAAAGCAATTTTCATTGTCTAGTCAAATATGGCAAAAATTCCCTTTAACTCGGCAGGGCCAGTGTTTCCCGCTAACGAATGTAATGAAGGGAGAAAAAGTGTCCGATCGACTATTCTTAGCTTACCGACACGCTGCCGCTCGATTAGTCGCCATGTTACCCTGCATCTACAAATATGGAGGACGCTGGACGGCGCATAAACCACTACCAAAACGTGAATGCCTATAATTTAAATGCATGTTATAACAACCACTGTAGGTAAACGAAATTAAAACGTTATCGGAGAGTAGAAACACGAAATCACAATAATTTTAGTCTGAGGTGTAATAGATTGACCACGTCCACAAGCCTCGAGCAGCCGCGCCCGCGCAATCAGATATGACGTTTTGTCTATGCGGTCAGAAGTCAAAATAGTGTTCGTGAGCGCTGCTCGGTGTTTGCGGACGCCACCGTACAGACGTTTTGTAGCCTGTTAACTGTCTCATTCCAGAGCAAAGGTCTCCCGTCTTTCATAACTGTTCTGAATCATAGATTTAATAAAAGTTCGACATAGATGATTGAACTATTTCGTATCCAAGCATTGTAGGTACTAGTGTCTAGAGCCATCGCCTACTTACCTGATTTAAAAATATTCAATAAAAAATATAAATATTTCTTTAAAAAATATTATGGCGCATCCACATCTTCACCATTCGTGGTTATCGACGCTATTTCCTCCCGTCGATGTCCAAGTCACCCAGCGAGAACTTGAATGCAACAGAGGCCTGTACTTGGAAAAATAATTGCCCGAGTACTTACCGTTCAGCAAATGGTATTCCCACTAAAACTATTCGAAATACCTAAATAAATAGTCGACATTTAAACGAGTTGACTTGCAAAGTAATGAGATGCACACGGTCTATAGATTTCAGAGTAATTACAGGAGGCAGTTAAATAATTGTGTGAGAAACAAATGAAACAACATACAGGTATATAGGTGCATATTGAGAATGTAGGTATGTATAAGTAAATAATAAGTATCGCCAGACTAACACACCAATTGTTTGGTCATAAGCACGCTTGTACTATGGCTACCGTACAATGGACTGGGGGCGATCCCAGTGACACCCAGACCAGGGCGGCCACCGCTCTATTACCGCCCTGGTCCACTTGCCGGCATCCCTCCATTCCTTGCATATAAATTGCCAATCGAAAAGTTAAATTGGAATCAGCAATTAATTTCATACCAACACAACTCGGGTTACTTCCATAATTCAGCCTAATTAAAAGGGTCAACATTCCGGCAGATAATTCAATGTACATTATCAGGTGTACAGGTCCGGGCGTACCTGTAGATATCAGCGCAAGCGGCAGATGAGCGTGATTTATGGGCGCCGACGACATTAAATTACATCTAGATCGAACAACGCTATAAATTATTTGTCCGTATTGTAAATCTGCCGTGAGTATCGATGGTCAAATCGCCGAAGCCGAAGTGTATCGTGTATTGATGAGATCGAAGCGGACTAGATATGTCCGCTGCGGGTTGTTCACAGTAAATCAATCCTAACAAGGCTTTTAATACTGCTGAAAATAAAATAGAAGGGTAAGATAAATTGACACCAACTTAATAACAACGGACTGACACATAATGCACAGCTTCACCAATGGGTCTAGAAACTTATTTATAAACAAAGCATGTATGCAAATTTATCCTATGAGTGGGTTAAATAATGGATGATGTGTTTGTATGGAAATCAAATCGCGCACACAACTAGTGACTTATAAAATTCTGTTTGTACATAAATAATAAGTAGGTACGTTTATTTCATGCTGTATTGATGAAGATGAAAGACTCTACTCTGGACCAAGACATTGAATCTCATGTACCTACTGCCCAATGAATTAATGTCTGCCCAGTGTCTATAAAATTTTGTAGTCATGTCCGGAACCTATATTTACAATGCATATTTTATTTAAGCATAAATTGGTATTTTAAATCACATGTACCGTTAAAGGAGCAATAACCAGATCTGGACTCGTTTCGAGTGATCTCGTTACCTTGTTATCAAGCAATTTGCACAAAATTTGATCGATAATTAACACGTAACCGCGCACCGTGTGGTACACACGACCCGTGGGGCAATGATTTCTTATACTTAGTATACATACGGATACAAATCGGTGACCGTTAAAAATAAATTATAAATAACAAGCGGGCAATAAACGAGCTGTTCGCAGGTCGGAGATGCAAGCAGATAAATCACGGCGGGACCGCCGGTCGGAGCGACCCGTGTGTAGTAGTGTAAGTGTTACGAATGAGAAATGTGATGATGTGCCCACATACATATTTAATAGTACTTAAATACACGTTGATGTAGACATTGTAGACGTTCTTGACCGATATCAAATTTATATTATGGAATTTTATAAAACTGTGACTTAAAAACGTTACCTATTACTTGAAACGTTACCTATTACTTGTGTTAGCTATGAAGGATATTCACTTGGAACTACTTTACTTTCCCAAAAAGGTTGATGAGAGCGAATCAGAAACGTAAACACAGATTATACGAATACTATTCAATGTTTAACCCAACCGTTTATGAAGGTGTTTTTGAGGATTAAGTAAAAAAATAACATATTACACAGTACGGTATATCTTTATTCTCTTTTAAAATATTTTTCATGATAAATAGCGACGAATCCTTAATGGATTTTTCATGCACCTGTCATTAGTAAAAAATGCTCAATATTTGCGGTTTAACAAAACGGCGTTATTGCAAACATCTAGAGTCAATATCAGCAAAGGAGGTGTTAAATTTGTGGTCGAGTCGTTTTCAACACGTACCAATTATCACCTGATATCATAAAATGCACCAGGACTAACGCATAGATACTTCCGATATTATACATTTAACAATTTTCACACATTCCTAACAAATATAAACACCTAAAGAACATTAGCTAATATCTATCTCCAATCATTTTGTACGCTGTCTGTAAGCCACATCTCTTCAGAAAAAACATACTTTAGTATAAAAAATACATAAATTAATACCTACTCCATTTAAAGAAGCAAAAATCTTTCCAACAGCAGGTGTCGATATCACGACTATTGACACCATCAATTATCAAATTATCGTCATTCGCAACTCGATACCTCGCTAATGGTGGGGTTCAAGTTTTACGCGTGACTTAAAAAATATCGACGCTATTTGTTGTAAGGCAACGCAAAAGTAGTGTAAATACAACGTGCCAGAACCGGTATTAAATCATCTAGAGTTGTGGGTTATTTACGAGCGGTCGAGAAAAATCTATACTTACTTTAATATTATAAATGCGAAAGTAACTATGTCTGACTGTCTGTCTGTCGACTCTTTCACGACATAACCACTAATCCATTTTGATTAATTTTGGTATGGATAGATAGATATATAGATAGACAGGACCTTAGAGCAGAACATAGGCTACTTTTTATCCCGGAAAAAAACTGGTTACTGTGGTATTTTAAAGTTAACGCGCACGAAGGCGCGGGCAGAAGCTAGTATTTAATATTTTAGCAGGTACTATTTTTTTATCATAATGGTATAATAACGCGGTCAATTTAAATGTTCTATCAACAAATCGACGTATGTCGAAATGTATAATCCGATCATCAATTTCATATTTATGGGGCTCCTAGATTGTGCTCCTTTTAAATGTCAAGAAACCAATTCAAACGTCATAATGCCAATATCGTGTTCGATGTCTAGGTCTTATGTTAGAACACTAAAATGAGACACATATTACATTATAAAGACAGGATTTGAATAACCTTAGATTTATTTATTCTGCCACCAAATTTGGATGTAAATACACATTAATGTCTCGTAAAAGTCGGTGTTGTGTTTCTATCAGCTCATTAACTTACGTTTTATAACATTTTCATAAATGAAGCTTCCATAAAAAGAAAGGTTTGGCTCATCAAAGGCCAACCTCAACTAACAGAATGACTTCCGAATGTAAATAATTGGCGCAACAGGTGCGATATAAATCTCATACAAACGAGCTGGTGATTAAGACGGCCGTATATTAAGTGTTAGGCTCACCACACGCGATGCCCGCCTATTCGCAGACACTTCACTTTAAGATATAAATGAGAAATATCACCTAGCCAACAGTATTCATATTGATGCACAAGTACCCTATTCGTTCGAGATCTCCGCGTTGAGTGTTGAAAAAGGCTATAAATGTAAAAGCTTCTTAAGCCCTGATTTATGTGTGTTGACAAAACATGTATACCTCAGTTACAGATCGTAAAATCTCATGACTGAATCGAAAATGTAATTGGTTGGGTTTTAGTATTGATACGCATGCTATGAGAATTATTAATCAAAAATTTAGTAACGTATTAATGTAACTCTTTCAATATAAAATATATCGTAAAGCAGACTCATTGAACCCTCAATGTAATCGAATCATTACTTTAATTCATGTACTAAGCATGTACATAGCATCTATTTAAAGACAGAATCTAACACGAGCTTTGATTAGAGCGCGCAACGCCATTCATATTCCCCAAATTTATAAAGTGTTTAGCCAATTTAAAATTGTTAAAAACCAGCCAAGTGCGTGTCGGACTCGCACATAGAGGGCTCCGTACTAACCACCGTATAAATAACTTGAGGACCTTAACATAGTGCACAAATTAGTTTACATATATGCGACTAGATGGCGCTATTATCGGTTAAAAGTTAATTTACTGGTAAAAAAATGTAGTTTTATAATATATTTTTTTCAACAATTTATATTAAAGCTATTAAAATGATCAATAATCGTTAAAATATTAGTTTTCCTTTTATATATAGTTTAATTTATGAGTTATAAATAAAAACGTCAAAAATATCGAGTTAGTTGGGGACCCCATTTTTTTTTTTATTTTTAGTATTTGTTGTTGTAGCGGCAACAGAAATACACATTCTGTGAAAATTTCAAGTCTCTAGCTATTACGGTTCGACAGACAGACAGACAGACAGACGGACAGAGATACAGACGGACGGACAGCGTAGGCTTAGTAAAAGGGTCCCGTTGGCACCCTTTGGGTACGGAACCTTAAAAAGCATTTCTAGGAACAAAAGTGTTTTGTAATGGTAATAATAATAATAATAAACCATTTATAATGCCAGTGTAAGCCATCATAACTTTCTATAAATTTAAGGGCCATAATATTACCGGGTAGCCATGGCGACGACGTCGCCAGCCACCGTAGCCAACTATTCGTATTGAAATGTAGTGGAGGTAACATACCTGGCGACGGACTGGCGACGTCACCATTCAATATAAATTATTTGGACACGTGGCCGGCGACGTCGCGTGTGTTATGTCTCTAAGGGTTTATGTTTTTATGATAGCATGCATAAAGTGGCGACGCAAATTCAATTTCATATTTACACTCGTCGCTTAGAGGCGAAACAATATGTACAACAACGGTACAAAATGATCGACTAGTAGACGAGAATCTCTTGCTTGTCTATTTGTTGAGCGAAAAGCGAGCTCTAACACTTTTTACTCCAAGTTGGATGTGAGCGATTTATCGCTTGCAGCTGCGTTTTTTCCTCGAGCATGGACACCATAAATCGTGTTCGCTGTGCATTTTTAGTGCGCCATGATTTGAGGAAATATTGCTGGCAAATGGGTGCCCATTAATACACATTTTAGCGCTCGCTGCAAAAATGTACACCATATAGAATACAACACTTCCCTGTGACACTCCAATTAAATACCACTTGGTCGAGGGTTATAAATAAATTTATTTCTCGCGTTCGCCTTTATCTTGTATCTGTTGGATTGTTCTTTCCGTAACAATCGCGACACGCTGTGTTTACACTTGACTCACGGGTGAAATATGTGCGAAGAGTTTTATGAGATCGTATTAAGAGCAACAAGCGAATATATTTACAGTATAACGCAGATTAATGTTACTTTTATAATCTTGTTTTTTGCATGCGTATTACAAAGCGATATTGCTAAAATATTTGAAGAATCGAGCTGCTGTAGATGAAAAATCTCTAATTTCACTAACATTAAATACATGAGCGTGTACTGTTTAAAATTTATTGACGTTCAACTTGGAAATTGTATTTTCTGGAGAGGATACAATAAATATCCCAAAGGTCGCGTTAACGAGGCCCGACGCGAGACGCACGGAACAATAAAGAACGATTTTACTGAAGACTCGTGAATATAAAACACATGAGGATAAACAACATTCAATTTGGCAAACAGTGAAGAGGTTTCGCAGTGATATATTGCAGGGTAAATCTGTAAGAATTTTATAATAAGACAAGTGAGATTCAATCAAGGCGCTAGGGATTGGATTTCAGAATGCCTGTGCGCACATTGATCCGCTTACTGAGCTCTCCGCATATTCAAGTCCAGGGATATCTCGCGTAGATCTTGCAAAAAGCCGGTGCGATGCACCGAGCTCGCCCGGCCCTGGTTAATGATTGGTCCCATATCGAACCGAAGAATCCCTTGTAAAATTACCGCCGCCTCATAATAGGTAGGTACGTATTTTCGGCAAGATTTCTGATTCTCTCCTTATCATCTCATTTCAATCTTTCGCTTGTTATGACTCGCTCACTTTAGTCAGGTACTGTGGAGTGATTGAACCGCTTGATGTTTTTACGCTGTCGGAGATTCCATTCTTTTACCTTTTTTCGTTGTTCTTATTTATATTTAAATGAAGACCCAACTTTGATATTATTTTGCGAGTACTTCCAGTATTGCTTTTTTAAATTTTCCATTTTGTAAGATTTTTATGACATAAAATGAACGCAAAATTAATTGATTTAGTTAACTCAGTTTAGCAATTCTGTTTAGCATATAATATCTACTACATTACGTACAGAAAATGCCTCAATAGATAATTTAATTCATGTCTCAATAACGAAATACTTTCCTACAAACATGTGACTAGATAATTATATTATCATATAAGCGTTAGACTTCGCATCCTGTTACTACGTACTCACTATTTCATTGACAAATAGGGCATCGTTGTGTGGACATAATTTTCTCTTCACATGTGTCTAATGATTTAAAGTATCGTAGTAATTACATGTGAAAGTTGCGTCTTGTATTATTTGAACCATCTCGTTTGACCATTGAAATATTTACTGCAAGTTAAAAGGGGCATTTCAAAGTAAATAACCTGAACTAAATAGTAAAACAGGTTAGTCCGTTTAAGACTAAACTCACGTACGAGCAGCAGCACGAACGTTTCTGCGTACTACCAGCTTTTAGCGTAACGGTTTAAGGCAATCAACGTTGTTGAGATTGAAATGTAATTTTATGTAGAAACTAGTACTCTGACCTACGGCGTAGTACGAACACTTACCTCCACAACCTTACTTAACTGATAATGTATCGTAATAAATTATACACCGGCCCGTAAACTTTTACACGTTGAATTAAAGAGAGATAAATGTATGGATAAAGCGATACATTACATGCCTAAATATACGTGATACGAATTCATCTTTACTTTCTAACTCATAAAGTTAAATAATGTTGTGTTAAAAAATATTGGTACAACCCACTTGGTGGTTAAGTACTATCGTGTCCCAAATCTCGTTGAGGTTGGCCTTTAAGAAAATGCCTTTAAAAATGTTATTATATTTTGTCGGCAGTTATAGGTCACTGAATATCGTGAACGTCGAACAGATTTAGGTCCAAACTGGCAGATTTATCATTTAACCAGCAATCGTGTCGAGCGTCCACCCAGTATGGATTTATTTATATATTCAATTCACTTATTTGTACAAATACATACCTACCACGTATCCTGAAGCAACAGCACAGTATTCCAACATCCTTAACAATGATATATTGAAATTCAAAGACAATAAGTTGACACAAATAGGATACATTATAGTACACAACACAATACAACGCGTGGGTGACTTGGAGAATGCTGGTGCTACTGAGACAGCGTACAACCGTAGGTACACTTAACTGAGAATGTAACAGATGTAGCAGAGAACAAAGCTCTGTTTAATTTTCTACGCACGAGAACTTGCACACACAAAATCTTCGAAGCTTATTGTAGGGACTGAAATCAAACTGGACTCTGGAATGAACATCAATTTGCATACATTTCAATCCTAAAACGATTTTAGGACCAGCGGTATCGGGCTTATCGATAATTAGGTATACCCATTTTACGCGGTACCTAGTAAATGAATATTGAAAATGATCATATTATAATACTTACCTACACTTAAAAGCGCGGATTGCAATGTCTTGATTGGATCAGAATAACACTTTGCATACAAATAGTTTGCTCGCAATTTTGAAAAACCTAAGTGATGATATATTTACCGTAACATTTCTTAATAACATGGTTCATAATTTATTTCGAAGAGGACTACAATAAGTTACGTTATAAGATAAAGATAATGAATTAACTAACAATAATTATCTTAATCTGGCGATATTAAATTTTTAAGTATAAGGAACGGAGTTCTAAGTATAATAAATGAAACGGGTTTGTTTGGTAAAATACGGTGTAATTAAATGTGAACCAAAAATGTCTGCGTAGCGGTATAGTCACGAGAGAGATGTCAGTAAAAGCGCATAAATACTACTTAAATTAAGTTGAATATTTCCCAGTAAAGCACTATTAAGGCAAAAATATAATCTTGTTTATTATTTTTATCTTTCTTATTAATCTACAAAACACTGCGGTTACAGTTACGCGAGGCACGCAACATGTCAAGTAGATTAAACTTTAAATATTTGCTAAATAACATACGAATTTAATTCGAAAGCTGCACAATGTCTTGACTTCTTCGCAAGTATTAAAAATCCTTCCTCTAATATTATTATTATCTTTGCTCCAAGTAACTCTGACTTGTTCCCAATAAATCTAAACAACAACAATGATTACTAAAGCCATGTCATACTCGTGTATTAATAAATACTTTGGGCAGTTAAAAATATACGAGTAGGTTGATAGTAAATAAATGTATTAGATTTGTCCGGTGACAGCTAATAAGTGGCGAACAGTTACTGGTCAAAATAAATCCAACGATATTAGGCGTCACCATAGTCAACATCGAGTGTGTACATGTGACCACGAACGTGGGAAACATTTATATAGCGTTGTCTGTCCATCCGTTGACCCTTTAACGGTACAACGCGACCGAACGATTGCGCAAGATGATTGTGTACACTTGTATCAAAAGTGAAATCAATAATGATGCAAGTAATACGACGAGAACATTAATGGAATAGTTTGAAAAGTCAGTAGAAGATAAAATTGATAAGAAAAAGATACGCCCAACGTGGGGCTCGAACCCACGACCCTGAGATTAAGAGTCTCATGCTCTACCGACTGAGCTAGCCGGGCTTGTGAAGTTGGAACGAAAATATGATACTATTATCTCAAGTGTTATGTCAAGTATATGCGAGTGTGGCCCTTGTGATAATGAATTATTTATTAGCTTTACTGTGGACAATATTTTTTTACTTACACAATACCAGTAGATCGCAAAGCTATACCCAAGTAATCAATAGACTGAATAAGGAGAGATGATATGGATTCTAACTTTTCAAATCGTTCTTACTCTTCGAATAAGTTGATAATATTTTATTGAACTAGGAAAATAGCACACGAACTGTATTTTCTCGGTGCAGAGTTTCAAATCGGTCCAGACGGGGCAATGGGCGGTCCGCAAACACTTCCGAGCCGTGTAATTTACTCGTTAGTTCGTATCGGCGTCCTATAGAGGCTGTTATTTTATGTAAGAACTTGGCGACCGCCCGCGGCTCTACTTCAATGGAATTCGGAAAATTGTGATTTCGAACACTTTTATATTTCTTGTACGATAAAATTTTAGTGCAAAGATGAACATTAATAAAAACAAGAAACAGAAATAAAATAACAGTAACGTTGGAATAGGTGGTAGCGAATTAATTTAGATTAGTACGAGGCCAACATTAATTACATCAAAGGTGTGGTACCAATAATAATATATTTAATTAAAATGTCGTCGTAAAGATCGTTAGCATTCCTGATATCTAGTAGTAAAAAACGTCGATTGATTTGTTTAAGGCACGTCTGATTAGACTTAGGACCGATGAGATGAAAAGCAGTTTGCTTAGCCAGCTTTTGTTTTTTTTATGTCACTGAGGTGACAAACAAGCGTACAATATGCCTAATATTAAGAAGTTACCGTAGCCTATAGATGCTTGCAATACCTGAATGGGAGTGGGACGGAGAGAGGACAAGGGGGGAGGACTTCCGGCTCTCTCACTGTAACGGTACGCTTTGCACCAGAGCGTCCGTCATCTTCACAAATATTAAAAAATAATAAATATTTAAATTCAAATAGTTTTGATTGACATAGGGAATGACAGGGGAGGTTGATGAGAGGTGTCAGAAGGGGATTACGGGGCTTTGGTTGAACTTTCGCTGCAGCGATTAGGAAGTTCTTGCTAATAATTCTCGGTACCGAGTGATGTTAGGCAGTCTAGAGCCTTAGCTGGAACGCTATTCACGAATCTAGTGAATTTTAGTTAGTAAATAATGTGTTCAGTGCTAAACTAGTGTTGGAGTTTGTGTGAGGAAATCTACGATTGCTTTGGTTTGAAAACCCTTGTAGTTTCTGGCTAGCTCTTCTGCAAGGGTCGGTTTCCGAGCTAGTGGTAGCATAACTATGTGTTTCAAAACATTCCGTTCATTTAAAGTAATTAAAACTAGCTACTATTTGGCTAACATCATATATTTCAACTAATCAAACAATAATCTTCCTTTGAACTGCAGTCACTATTGGAACGCGTTGAGATCTACGGGTCTTGACTTGTCCAAGAGTTCAGATTGCTGAAATGAGTAAAAGTGTCTAGTGAGAACTGGCAAAGTTACTTATTTCTTTTTGGGAAGATTATTAAGCTCTTCAAGCTTCCTAGTAGTAGAAGCTAAATTATCAGGAGTCAATGCATCCATTCAACAAAACACTGCGTTGACAAGCGGTGGGGGGATTATTGTTTGGGAGACGAATCTCACAATGGAGTGCGACGGTGTGGAGCACTACATCTTGCCGCTTTTCATTAGGTTATTATTTGCTGAGGTAAGATTATAATAAGTTACCTTTAGGAGTGTTTGTTTCGTTACTTCACAAGGTAAGTATAATTGTAGGACGTTATAGTGTAAGGTATTCTTATAGAACCATTCTGGAAGAGGCATTCATTAATTAGTAAGTCAGCTAGGTATCTGATATAGGATCTATAAGTAGTTAGGTAGCAGGAAATCCAATCTTTCACTAAAAGTTCTTGGGTACAAACGAGCATAACGTAGGGGTCTTAAAAACCACTAGACGATGACGATAATTTTGGCCAATTTATAGGTTTAGGTAGGTTTAATTTAGGTAGAATAGGCTAGGGCTTAGTTAGGTGGTTTGGGTCGTTACAATTTGGTGCCGTGACCAGGATATTCTGATAACCTGTTTATTATTCAATAGCTTAGAAAATAATTAAGATTTTTCATATATTAATTTCATTAGGAAGTCCTGGACGTGGTGCCTAATTGATCAGCAGACAAGACTGTAGGTAGAGGGTAAGGTGAGTGTGACTCTTGAAGTCACACAATTTGCTGTCCGTGAAATGGAAAGTGAAAGATTGGAAATTTAGGTAGGAAAGTTAGAACAGATTTTTAGGGTACCTTATTGGCGCTTATCCATTGTAGGTATAGGATGTTTAGCTTCCTAAAACTCATTAGAATCTTAGTTAGGACTTATCTGGAATGAATAAAGGCAAAATAGGGAAAATTTGCATAAAATATTGATTTTTAGTTCATTGACATTTTGAACATTAGGGTAGTGCATCAGTCGATTGTCGATTATCGATTATTGTTGAAAGCTAGTGAAAAATTATATGTGTGTTTGGATACTAACCATAGGAGTCATTTAGTCATAGGAGTAGGTAGGTCTCATAGGTAGTGTTCTAAAGTCATGATTTAGTCACCGAGCTAAATTAGGTAGGAGTAAATACAAGCGTTTTACATTATTTAACAAAATAATTAATTCAATAACCTCTGCTTACCTCTCTGGTATACGGGCGTGATTATATGTATGTAGGAGCTTATGTACTAAATTACGTAATAAGTAGGGAACATTTGTGCGATTAGTGCGTGATGGTGTTAGACGATAGATAGGTAGGCAAACCGTTTACGTTTTACTAATAATTAAAATTAAAATAGGTAGGAATGTTAATTTAAGTTAGAATAGTATCGAAAAACATCGATAGTAAGGACTGGTAATAATAGCCTCATCTCTAGTTGTCAAAATATGACTGACAAACATTATCTTTGAATTTGGCATAATTCTTCTTTTATAGAGTGCTAGGTTTAGAATAGGTCGGTTAACATTGTCGAGGAGGTTTCGTATATTTTATGAATAAGTAGTTAGGGATTGCCCGACGGATTTCATAGAAGGTTTAAAATATTTATTTTAGCCAACTGCATAAAAGGAAGGTTCTATTTCAATGTATGTAACTATGTTTGTTCGTGCGCGATTTAGCCGTAGGTAGTATTACAGTGGGATACTCTAATAGGCAAGGAAAGGTAGATTTAGGAAGTACAGTCGGATGAAAATAATAGGAAGTACAATCAGCATCAAAAATCGAATGCCACGTATTTATTATTTTAGGAAGTACAGTCGGACGGAAAATTTAGGTTAGAATAGGAAGTACAATCAGCAAACAAAAAAATATAATGCCATTTATTAGATTCAATTGTGCAATTGTAGTGACTTAAAAGAAGGTAGGTTTCTTGCTTCGAGGGTTGCGGGTTCGATTCCCCACTTATTAGATTTGATTGCGAGGAAGAGACTCGAACGTATGTCTCTTGCATTGTGATTCATTGCACCGGGGGTTGCGGGTTCGATTCCCCACTTATTAGATTTGATTGCGAGGAAGAGACTCGAACGTATGTCTCTTGCATTGTGATTCATTGCACCGGGGGTTGCGGGTTCGATTCCCCACTTATTAGATTTGATTGCGAGGAAGAGACTCGAACGTATGTCTCTTGCATTGTGATTCATTGCACCGGGGGTTGCGGGTTCGATTCCCCACTTATTAGATTTGATTGCGAGGAAGAGACTCGAACGTAGGTCTCTTGCATTGTGGTTCATTGCATCGGGGGTTGCGGGTTCGATTCCCCACTTATTAGATTTGATTGCGTGGAAGAGACTCGAACGTAGGTCTCTTGCATCGTGGTTCATTGCATCGGGAGGTTGCGGGTTCGATTCCCCAATTATTAGATTTGATTGCGAGGAAGAGACTCGAACGTAGGTCTCTTGCATTGTGGTTCATTGCATCGGGGGTTGCGGGTTCGATTCCCGTTAGAAGTGAGGTGTCGGTTTTGATCTGGCGGTGTCATTGGGGTCGCTCTCGGATCATTGTGTGGTGTCAGTGGTACACTACAGGCGTTGTTGGGTTTTGGAAACATACAGAAGGTGTGTTGGTTTGACGGTATTATGAATTAGGTTTCTAGGTTTCTAATTAGGTTTAGGTTTTTGTATTTTTAATATTTTATTTTTTATTATGACTTCGATCGTAATTTTAGAGGGATGTTTAGAGGCGATTTAGACAGTGGTAATTTATGTGATAGGTGATTAGGTAGGAGGACTAGGGGTTGATAAAGAGATGTAGTTAGAGAGGCTCATGCTCGTGCTCATGCTACCTAATGCTAAAACTAGGAATATTAAAAAAAGTGAAGTTAAATTTAATTAAGGTTAGATAGGTAGGAAAGCTATATGCCTATGTCCAACAGTGGACGTCTTTTGGCTGGAATGATGATGATGATGATGAAGGTTAGATAGGTAGGAAAACTATAGGCCTATGTTCAACAGTGGACGTGTTTTGGCTGGAATGATGATGATGAAGGCTAGATACTTTAATTTAGATTTTGAGTGCTTTTAAAATTTAAGATTTAATTTTAACCTAATAAACGATTTTAAGCACAAAAGATAACTTTTGTTCGATATACACAAGGGTGTATAATTAATGTCACATGGGTCAAATAGTTATTTGAGTATCAGATTTTTTGAAATAGGAATCGGAATCATTATTTTGGTTTTTGAAATGCGTTCTTTCATTTAAATTTAAAAATAAATATGAAAGAATGTAGAGTAGTAAAAAAAATATTTAGAATTAGATGTCGTTTATTTATTTGAATTTTTTATTTGGGAATATAATTTTGTTTTGATTTTGAATTCTATTAGTTTCAACGATTTCTTTAAGTTCAAATGAGAACTTTAGTTTAGGGTTCACTTCAACGGGACCAAAATCAAAGTCTAATTTAATAGTATTTAATATCGTTGAGGTTTCATTGAACTTATGTTTTAACAAATTAAGTTAAGTAGGGTTTAGATTGTTCTTCATGCTAGTTCAGGGGGATTTAGGGACGCAGGAATATTAGTATAATTATTTTAGGAGATAATGACTGAATGTCATTTTAGAAATAATGTTATCTTTTGCTAATTGGGGATTGAGGAAATAGTATTCATATAAGGAGTTTGATAAAGAAAAACAAAACTAGGAAACTAAGTAAAATCGGCAATATGCGAGCAATGCCTTTGGTATTGTAAACATCCATAGGCTACGGTAACTGCTTAACATCAGGCGGACCGTATACTTTTTTGCCACCGAAGTACTATTAAAAAAAAGTAAATAGACAGGTAGTTTATAAGAAGATTCGGTAGGCAGGATAGGTAGACCATAATGCCAATAACAAATAATAACCTATAAAGATAGATGCATTCACAGGCATCGGAAGTTTTATAGAGTAGATCAATATTATTTCTCAGCTGATAATCCAAACATAGGGAATGGTGATGGGAATGATGATGATGGTGGATGATAACAAAATTGAAGATTAATAATTTTGGAAATAGGAATCGTTAGAAGAAGTAAATATTAAACTGAACTTTACTGGTGCGTGCGAAAGAGGTTACAGCTTATTAAATCAACTTTTCAGTTGTAATCTTTTCTCTATCGTGTAGAATGTAGATGGTGGGCGGTCTAATGACGCGAGATATTAAAATCGTTCTGAGATAACAATTATTATTCGACATAATTTAGCTAATTTAATTTATGAGAAATACTTCAGACAAAATAAGTTTGAGTTGCTTGAGGTTTTTACTTACGACTAATAGCGCGTATTACGTGCGCTGCGTGTATTCTTTGTATTACGATTATACCAATTCTCTGATATTATTTTAGTGTCTAAATCGAAGTAAATATTCAATTACTATATGTGGTCAATTTGATTGGGCTCAAGACGCAGTCCTATTGCATCCAACCTGGGGGTTGTTTTGGCTTATTAATTCATAATTAATGTGCGCTAGATTATTCGTGGTTTCTTGGCAAAAGTATGTTGTGGGAATAATCGGGTGGCGTGAACCACTGCGATTGTTGAAGTTATGTGCGTATTTGAATGTCTTGTAAGTTAGGTGATGTATGAATTAGGTTGGTGATGTATGACTAATGTGTGCACTACGATTTGAAGGGCCTGAATATTTCCATAATATCTTGACTTGAAGCGATTTATGGGTGTTTGATTTCAGGGATGGGGGGGACTTTACAAAGGGCTTCTTAAGATGGAGTTTGGTGTTAAGATAAGTCAGCAGACATGCATCAGTATAGACTGATCTCTTAAGAAGTCCGTACTCTACCGGCAGCATTCATGACTTCGTGGAACACTCTACATGCTCCGAATTGGAAATAAGTTGTCGTGTTGGGTTTGGGACTGAGTGAGAGCTACAATTATGGGGATCTATCGCTTGTTAGCCTATGGGGAGGTTTGGACTCTGATAGGATAGTGTATTTCGTTCTCATGAAACGTACGATTGGTTTACACAGAAAGGGGTACATTATATCATTAGGATTGATCTGCTCACAACAGGTTTCCTTACAGAGTTCAGACTATTCTTGTGAGAAGTTATTTTTGTTCATGGTTGTGACTTGGGTAATCTTAGTCGTTGAGCTCTTACATGGCAATTATTTTCAATTCGGTGGAAAAACACTCAACGGTATAGGGCCACTCACTTACATACACTCATTAGCTACATGTTTCTGGAATCAAATATCTATAAATAAGAATTTGCGCCATTAAGTTATTAATTATTTTTGGTTCTTTTGTTTTGATATGAGGGTTTTAAAAATTTACTACGGTCAAAATTTTGTTTTCTCCCTTTGCAAATTTTGGGGGTTGGAATGTAGTGGGACGGTCTTGGGACTCGTCGTTATTGGCCATTGATGTGTTGAATGTTTGCTTCGGTTTAGAGTAGGCTTACTTAGGTAGGTTTAGGTTTAGGCTTAGGGAGGTTTAGGTTTAGGTTAGTCGTAGATACTGGGGGTTGATGGATAGCTTTAGTTTGTCTTAAAGTATTTCTCATTCATAAATATAGGGGGTTGATAGGGATAGCATTAGATGCTTTATTGTTAGGCTTATATTTGTGAAGTAGTTGAGAGATAGTAAAAATTTACTTCGTTTAAAAAGTTTTTCTTCTTCGTAAATTTTGGGGGTTGCTGTAACGGTACGCTTTGCACCAGCGCGTCCGTCACCTTCACAAATAAATTAGGAGGTTTCAAGATTTGAACAGCGTTGGATATTTCGACGATAATTGGTTTATATTTGTGAAGTTTTTCGAGATATCGGGAAAATTTACTTCGTTAGTAAGGTTTTCCTTCTACGTAAATTTTGGGGGTTGCTGTAACGGTACGCTTTGCACCAGCGCGTCCGTCACCTTCACAAATAAATTAGGAGGTTTCAAGATTTGAACAGCGTTGGATATTTCGACGTTAATTGGTTTATATTTGTGAAGTGTTTCGAGATATCGGAAAAATTTACTTCGTTAGTAAGGTTTTCCTTCTACGTAAATTTTGGGGGTTGCTGTAACGGTACGCTTTGCACCAGAGCGTCCGTCATCTTCACAAATATTAAAAAATAATAAATATTTAAATTCAAATAGTTTTGATTGACATAGGGAATGACAGGGGAGGTTGATGAGAGGTGTCAGAAGGGGATTACGGGGCTTTGGTTGAACTTTCGCTGCAGCGATTAGGAAGTTCTTGCTAATAATTCTCGGTACCGAGTGATGTTAGGCAGTCTAGAGCCTTAGCTGGAACGCTATTCACGAATCTAGTGAATTTTAGTTAGTAAATAATGTGTTCAGTGCTAAACTAGTGTTGGAGTTTGTGTGAGGAAATCTACGATTGCTTTGGTTTGAAAACCCTTGTAGTTTCTGGCTAGCTCTTCTGCAAGGGTCGGTTTCCGAGCTAGTGGTAGCATAACTATGTGTTTCAAAACATTCCGTTCATTTAAAGTAATTAAAACTAGCTACTATTTGGCTAACATCATATATTTCAACTAATCAAACAATAATCTTCCTTTGAACTGCAGTCACTATTGGAACGCGTTGAGATCTACGGGTCTTGACTTGTCCAAGAGTTCAGATTGCTGAAATGAGTAAAAGTGTCTAGTGAGAACTGGCAAAGTTACTTATTTCTTTTTGGGAAGATTATTAAGCTCTTCAAGCTTCCTACTAGTAGAAGCTAAATTATCAGGAGTCAATGCATCCATTCAACAAAACACTGCGTTGACAAGCGGTGGGGGGATTATTGTTTGGGAGACGAATCTCACAATGGAGTGCGACGGTGTGGAGCACTACATCTTGCCGCTTTTCATTAGGTTATTATTTGCTGAGGTAAGATTAGAATAAGTTACCTTTAGGAGTGTTTGTTTCGTTACTTCACAAGGTAAGTATAATTGTAGGACGTTATAGTGTAAGGTATTCTTATAGAACCATTCTGGAAGAGGCATTCATTAATTAGTAAGTCAGCTAGGTATCTGATATAGGATCTATAAGTAGTTAGGTAGCAGGAAATCCAATCTTTCACTAAAAGTTCTTGGGTACAAACGAGCATAACGTAGGGGTCTTAAAAACCACTAGACGATGACGATAATTTTGGCCAATTTATAGGTTTAGGTAGGTTTTATTTAGGTAGAATAGGCTAGGGCTTAGTTAGGTGGTTTGGGTCGTTACATCACTCATCGCACGAAACGCAGCTGTAACAGCTACTAGCAGAATGTGAAGCTGTACCAAGATGCGGTGCTCAGATGGTTCTTCTTAGCGTCCGCTGTTGATAATTAGTGTATCTACATGCGCCGAGCGGCGCGTCCGGGCAATCAGTTTTGACTGATCACATAGACACATCATTTCTGATTGATACGGATCTTTTAGACGCGGTCAATGAGTTTTAAAAAACACACACCTCACGAGTTTCACGTTCCAATTGTTTTAACATCTCCGCAGCTACCTACCTGATATTGGAGTCCTCCAAATTGGCCTACATAACGAATACTCCTTGACAAGTCGTCGAAATAATCAGTGGAAGAGATCGATGATCCACTGTTTTACTCAGGTAAGTCATAACGAGGTATCATTAAACTGACGTGAGTCTGTGGGCTAAAAACGTCCATCCCAGCTGACGGGCCACTAAACTTTAGTCCGAGCTGTTTGTCGGCATCACTACACAACCGAGACGTCTCATTTGGCGCTGTCTCTTACCCGATTTATGAGATCGTAATGCGCACGCTGCTAAGGACTCGAGTGCACTGCGTCATAGTGGATATTAAAGAAATAAGATACATCTGTTTAAAGGACAAAGCGGTATAGATGACAAGTGAAAAGCTTCAAAATGGTACGTACGACTATATAACGTCACGACTTTTATCCCCATTCGGGGGTAGTCAGAGGCTTGAGTGGCCATACACCACCACATTGTGGAGGTATTAACCAACTCAAAGCCCACGTTTCACCAGATAGTCAGAACCCAACGTGACAGGTGGTGAACCTTGTCGCCGTGTATACAGGAACTGACTATTACCTAATCCCGAGGGATAGGTAGGTTTCCTCACGATGTTTTCCCTCACCGTCAGCGTACTGTAAATTATGCACATAGATGAAAATTCATCCATTGGTACATGCCCCACCGGGGATCGAACCTGGGACCTTGTGATTGCTAGCCCAACCTGTTCACCCCTAGGCTACGTACGATACGACTCTACAATAATTATGGAGACTTTCGTGATCACTGACCTTATAAATACAATCTACTGTAAATATAATACTTTGGGGACTTTTGACGATTTTGCAAGGAAATATTGTTACAATACTTAGATGTAAACTAATCGCGTGTGTACCATGCCTTAAACATAAGCGTGTTCGTTACACAATTCGCCGGGAGATGCTTTGTGGTCCCTTTAATTGCAGAAAACTATAGACCATAGATATCAGTGGCATAATAGTGCTGATTATGTTAGTACACAACTAACTTGACCAAAGTAACTGTATTGGCAACTTTCTCATGATCCTATAGCAAGGAGCAAGACAGATATACTTTTACATGTGTCAAATTTAGTTTAGACGTCATTTGCAGCCAACATAATAAGCACCATTACCTACTTATAAGCTTACTACATCTTATTGGATCTTATTTGAGTTTATTTCGCAATACTCTCTTAGTTTGACATTGGATCTAGTTTATTAACATGTGTATGAGAATTTATAGAATATTTATTATTAACATTCAACTCATTGATAATCTACTACTTCAATTAATATGCTCTCACAAGACGAATATAAAGCCAGTTTACCAACTATGTAGAGAATAAATATTATCGAGAGAAAATTTCGAATTACCATGGTCCTCACGTTTACTTACTTACATTACTATCAGCCAACTGAATTACCTGAAACAAAAAGAAAATATTAAACGACAATAGAAATCAATTCCAAGTAAAATATTTTTCTTATCAGAAATCAATCGGGAAGCGTTGAAACCGACCCGCTACTATTACATCCAACAAGATATTAAAGTGATAACCATTCGTAAATGACATATCTTATAAGACGGTCCGCAGATAAACATATCCACCGATCGGCGAGCTATTCATCACTTTGTATGTTCAGTTTAACAACAGTTAAATGGTCGGCGGATGACTGAGAACAATGGCTATCGGGCGATAGGATCATTGATAATAGCGAGGTTTGGACGGCGCGCGCGCTTTGGTCTGTGTGGTGCTCCCGTAAGCGTGCGCCTTGGTACCTACTTACCTAAAAATACAAAAATCTATAAACACGTGGAGTGCGAAACAAATCCAGGTATTTTAAATCAAAACAGTACAATTTTTGTTAAAAATCCAATTAGATGCATACCTAAGAAGGTCCTTAATTTAAAAATATTTCGGCTGCAATTAATTAATTTAAACAATCATTTATAACGTGCTCGCTTATAGTAGTTGTATTTTAACTCAAGAAGAACTGAGGTATGCAGGAATTATCAATGAACCTGTCTTATACACCACTAGATGGCGCTACATAGCTTAACGAACAGACTACCAAAAATGTATTTATTTTATGCCTAACCATCAAATACATATCTTCTAGATTAGCTATAATTAGATACTATAAACACAGGTATCTAACCGAAATAATCTTTTATTTTACCATATTTCTAGTTTCTTGGCGAGATATCGATTCCAGTTAAGATTATTTCTGTGTACAACCCAGCTTACATTGTAACATACAATTCATGTAAGAACTTTCTGCAGTGATACACCAGAAAACGATACTGCATATAAGAAAAATTATTGCCTTAAACGAGTCTTGAAAAGTTTTGAAAATTTATTTTTGCTGTAGATAAACGTAATTTGCTCTACCGTATCTTCCTGAGCTCGTTTGAATTGAAGTTTACCTTAATTATGTACATAAAACCATGATTTATTTCAGAAATATATTCAGAAATAAATCCGTTTCTTAACGGTCATAAACTTATTGCGATATGCAGTTGCAATAGTTCAATTTGAATACGTTATCCATACACGATTTTCAGTTTACGAGCCGCCCTAGGTGTAGAACTAACCACGGCATCTGCATTTATAAATCTAGACAGTTGCATTAGCCGCCGCAGTAAGTTATATTATCACTGCAGACACATATATCTGTCCACAATGACTCTGCCTCATAACTTCTCACGTTGCGATACATACTATAAAGTAAGTGTACAATGCCGACAACTGGTGGCCAGGGTGACCAGTGGCGATGCGCGCACGCACGGCGATGATGATATCATTCCCGAGCCGCGTATCGCGCGATTCGATCGCCGATACGCAACGTCGTCGGGATGCACTGGACGCGAGATCTTAATATACAATTCATATAAAATTTTATTCGATATGTCATGTGTCAATTTTTAAGATAACGAAGTCAGATAGTTTTCTTTGTTCTTTTTGACCATGTAGAGACCCTACTCTATTTTTGTAATGGTCCTGAAAAAAACACATAGGAATATAAATCAGTAAGTACCTATTTTTAATCCCACAGGACTTGTATTCTGTTGATGATTATTTTGATTAATTCATTATTGTATCATGCTTTAAAATAAATAATAAAAAGTACCTATCTATGGAAATACGTACAACATGAGCATGTTACCAATAAAATGCATAAAGACGACTAAATAATAGCTTCCAGTGAGAATAATAGAGGGAAGTTTAATAGTTATCTATGAATAATATAATTTATAAATGCAATGCGATTCCTCATCATTACTGATGCAGAAATGTAACCATGAGAATATTAGAATATTCTCATTACACGATGCTACAACTTTATGTATTAGCTTATCTTACACCTATGAAGAGGAAAGTTAATAATAGTTACTCGGCACGAAGTGTGGTGAGCAAAAAAATATGTGTATAAAGGGACACGCGAGATCGCGCGACGCAATAACTAATGCCTCGATACCGCCTCGGCCATCGATTGCGAACGTTATCTCAATAAAGAGCAACAGAGTGCGTTCATTAGCTCTCTGACACGGCGGAATCATAAATTGTGGAACCCCGCCGCGACCCGCACGCCTACCCTTCTCTGCACCCCTCGTACCTGGCCCGTATACTACTTTTTGCCATTAGGTACCATTGTTTTTGGCAGGAACCCCATAAACCGTAACGGCCGATCTCTGATAGCGAACGCAGGTGTTACCCTTCACGCATACCAACTTAATTACACACGTTTTTAACAATATATTCCAATTCGCACGAAAGATAAGCTAGCAGCTGGTGTGTTGGCCAAAAACTTTGATAATATTAAATCTGTAAGTTTTTTGTTGTATCGAGGACCACCGATATGAGGCAATAATAATTTCTGTATAAATATTTTCGTTACTGTAAAACTTACAATGATCTGATTAATTGAATATCATGTTTTATTCATGACAATTTCACGAGTCTTCAAGGAGTTTCACATGGTATAAAGAGTGGTCGTAAATGTCACTAGATACAGCCAAATACATAAAATATTAACCGAAAGTTACAAACATGGGAAGTCATTAAAGCAACTAGCGTGGCACTTACAGAACTCCTATAGCCGTCTGGCCGAGCATAAAGATCAATATCAGAGTGGCTCCCTGCCAAAATCTTTTTAATATCGTCCCAGAAGCAACTGAAGAGTGGTTACGGCCGATAACAACAAAACTATTACGTGAGCAGTTCGCTTGCGAATTGGTCAGAGCGCTATCTATATAGTCGACGGCCGCTAGTTTAATCTTATTGTAAGGGACAATGGCGAATAATAGCCCCGACACAGCTCCCTTCAAGCACTTTTGCGTTGGCCGATAAATTCTACAGTCCTCAGCCTAGTTTCGAGGGGTTTCGCGGTCGCGGATAACTTTTAATGAGTGCAGTTAGTTTGATTTCAAAGAACTCTGTATTACAAAGTGGTGTAAAATGAGCAGTAGACAAGTAATACTCTGCTGAAGGGTCCCTGAAATAAACTACAGCACTTTGATTTCTGATACAAAATATTTTTCAAGAGTCCTCTAATTTGTCCATGGGGTTAGCCAACTGCCGATTAGGGCTACAAAGTGTAATATTTCACTCAACAAGTCGTTAAAGGTTACGGTCTTCACACGTCAATGCGTCAAGATATTCGATATTATGAAACACCAAAACGCTTGATTGATCCTAACAGAATATAAAATGTATCGACACGAAATGGTCGACAATCGAAACCCTAAACACCGTGTACTTATTAACATAACAAAAAAGGTGAAATTCGTCGAGCAGATGAAGTTATACGGTAGTAAAAAGCGAATTTCCACTGAGTCTATTAAAAACGACATTGGCTCGCTAAATCAAGTGCCTCTATAAAAAGGAGCGTGAATGAAGGCGTTAGGTTTCACACCACATCGCTCCCGCGCTCGAAGCGCGACGAAACGAACACCTATTATCATAAACCAAACAAAGAGGTAGGAAAAAATCAACAAACACAAGCTTTAATGATTTGGTAGTTCTCGGGATGAATACCAACGAAGCGGGAGAGGAAACAGCAATAAAATAGGGTTTTATTATGGGTCCATTCAGCGGTGATGCTAGAAGAAAGGCTGGACTTACTCGATGAATAGTAATTAGTTGCATAATATTAGTAGGTTGACTTCCATCGATACTGACCTCGTCGTAACACGTAAGAGCGTCGTTAGAAGAGGTTATGATTATCAAGAGGTTTTACGTTATTAGGTCCTAAATTTATTTGGTGTAAGGCCTGTTATACCATCCCATAAAAGTTGCAAATTAGCTACTGGCGCAGGTAATAAATTTCATATTAAACGCGTTTTATTAAATTTATTTTCGGGTTAACGACAGTTTGTGAGCAGCGTGGAAGACATTTAGCCAATGTCTGTTTGCCTATAAACAGCTGAAGTTTGAGATTGCTGTTCGTAAAATTCACGATAACTATACTGGGTAAAATCGAAATCGTGGGCAATATTTTAAACGGAGATTCTACACATGATTCAGAATATTTAGGGAATATTAATCAACAAATCAATTGATAAAAATTTATTACGCAGGTAAGGTATAACAGTTAAATGGTTTGCTTATTTGCTTACCCGAGCAATATTTTTATCAATAGATTTTTTATTTGTTTTCCCAAAATATTCTGAGTCATGTGTTGAGTCATATTTTAAAATATTTCCCACGATTTCGATTTCACCCTGTATAACATTTAAAAATTCCTTTCTCTAAAAAACATACATAAATAATTTATTTTTCTTCTTAATTTACATTACTTTGTCCAACTAAGTTAAATCAACACATCTGGATATGACATGAACCAAACATTTGTGTGGTCCCGACCACATCACTTGTTTCCGTCGATCGTTTGCATTCTTGGAAACATATCGGCACGTGTTAGTGCCCGGTATAAAAAAAATATATGAGTCGATTTATTATTATTGTAATGTAATTTCATAAGTATAGGTATTTTTAAAATGTCATTGTCCATATATGAAGCCGATTCGTAAAGCCAAAGAATATAATGTATTTATTAAAGGTTCATTCATAGCATCGGTCGAATACAACTTCCTACAGCTAGAAAAACATAAAATAAAATTCTGAATAGCGTAGCACTAAACACTTTTCACAGAAATTTATGTACGAGTCCTGTTTGTCCAGTTAACTTGCTCAGTCAGTCAAGTGACGTTCTGGTCATCATTGTTGGTGAATTGAATAATTTTTGCCCTCGTTGAAATGTTTGGATTTATCTTCATTTAAAAACAACTATTATGCTAAGAAATTGTTAAAAGACTTCTAAAAGTATTCAAAAGACATTTGAAACCACTTTAAAACTATAAAACCGGAATAGAAATTGGATGATCATGGGTGTGAAGGTGCTACCGTGCGCCAAGTTGATTCGGTAAAACAGTCACGTACGAAATTGCTGAAGGGGTTATTTATTTATATTTATATGTGTTTCCATAACATCCCCAGACTACTAATTCGATACGATGCTGGTAGTCCAGTACGTTATTAAACGTAGTGCCCTTACCAATAAAAGTTTAAGATTCTATCATTTCATATTATTATTTTACACCTGTTTTATATTTTTGCTATACAAAAGCGGATGTTTCTAAATCTACAGTAACTAAACAATAGAGCTGATGTTCATAAAATAGGAAAAGAAAATTATTATCTGGGTACCAGAGGTACATTAATCAGAGCTATAATTATTATCCAATTCAAAAATGTTTTGTCACGATTTTACTTGATATAATAAGTAAAATTTATGGCTCTTTTTAACGAAAAAGATAAAACTATTAAAAAAGCAAACTAAAAGGAGACAGGAAGTACCCCCAAACAAAAACTAAAAGCGCATCCGTTCAGAATAGAGACATGACACGACGGAATGTAATGGGGATAAAACGTCTATCGCTTCATTTACGTACAAAACGTTGCTGGACAAAAGCGTCAAATATTTTACCCTGACTTTTATAGTAGCGCCGAAATGTTATTAAACAAACAATTCGCCCATTCGTCGACATGTCTTCGAACAGGGGGCTTTGTATAATTGATTCTTTCCGGGGGCGTACCGGCCGGCCGCTTCTATTGTGCCGTCCACAGTACTGACGGCAAATAATATTCTTATTCAACTAGAGGTCGCTTTGGGAAATTCCTCCTCATTTCCGCCTCTAAACGAAACCTCACACGCCGACAATGTTCGCGACAACTCTCCAAAGTGAAATGAAATGGGATGTTATGACAATATGTCAGGAACATAATGTGCCGCCGCGGCGACAAATATGCTGTGAAATGTTGTGCCAACATTATGAATTCAAATTATCTCTCGAAAATTTTCGTTAGTTCTGTTTCCTTAAGTGACATCTGTGGATTGATTCTAAGTTTGCAAATAAGTTATTTTACTAGACACGACAGAAAAATTACGAGTTAACCGCCGTAAATTACAAGTCCACCCATTGCTAACCTCATAATAATAGCTATGACATATCCAGAACAGGTGACTGACAAAATAATAAAGTCGATCCTCCCATATAATATGTAAGCATTTAAAACGGCGTCATTAAAGTAGTTCGAGCCAGACGCGAGCTGTTCACAAACACGCACATAAACGATGCCAACCCGACTATTCCCAATCCGTCATTATAAAATATTTAGCGATGTATCTAATTTCGTAAATGTTACGGGGTTATTTCATTAGAATGGCCGTAATAACTAGGCACCCGGACGTAGTACGCCCCAAAGTTTTCGGTAATGACCGGGTTGGACGGACCCACGCGGGATTAATACATTCAAGGGATAGGAATAATACAAAAGTTACAACAAAAAACTAAACGGCTGATAAATGTTAGGGTCTACCTGGACCCGTGAGCCAATATGATCGGTCTGATACCCAAAGCAATCGGACCGCCCGCCGCCGACTTGTTATAACAAATCTAGTCGATAAAAATTAAGGCAGATCCCACCTAATTGTCTCTGGAAACCTATTATTATACCAAATATTTAATAGCCATAGGCCTCACTTTTAGAATTTTTCTTCCTATTTTATTTAATGATAACTATCTAGTGTAAATAAAACCAAAATAAAAACACCAATTAACTACTACCATAAACAAACATGGATGCCTTTATAAACAACTGAAAAGGAATAGGTACTTTAGGGACCTACGTTAAATCGTAATGGGTAACGTTATGCAAACTTCGTTGAAGGAAGGGTCAGCTGAAAAATAAAACAATAATGAAGGAACACCCAAAACGAAAAAGGGGTTTAGGGCTGCAAAAAACAACATTTAAAAAGGCAAATAGACAATGGACCACAATGCATGCAGCAATAAAATAAATGAAAACTTCTCCACCCCAGATTACGCGTTCAAACCACACAATTGCGGGAGACAAAACAGCAAAGTTACTTTCCTTTTTACTTTTCATTACTCTAAACACCATAATCTGTTTCTATTGTTGGGTTAAAAAGCGTCGAAAATAATAAAAACATATTGTTTTTTTTTAAACAGTTTTACCGTTCACAAGAACTAGAGATAAGAAATGATCTTATAATCCTATTCTTTGTGCGTAGGAGATGAATTTGGGACCATCGTATTTTGTGAGGTAAAGTTACCTATTTTAAAATGTCTTATTCTAAGAAAGACGGATTGTTCGGCCGTTTTCTTCCAACAGGTGTACATGCTAGCGCCTTAGTTTAAATCACTCATCTAATAATGCTTGTAATATAAAACATATAAAATATTATTGTTTACAATATATTTTCAACGAACTTAACAGAGGAATAATCTGAACTAAGTAAATTTAACTAAGTGGATACAAACGGAATAATAATTAATCAATAATTAACAATTATTAGCTGAGCATATCGGTAAATGTCAGGAAATTCACCAATTAAGTCGGTCCAGTAATTAATCCCAACAATTATGTACTTCATTACTCGTATTAGGAGTTCGTGAACAAAGTTCCCTAGCAATGAGTCACAGTAATACAAAAGCCTGTTTACAATCTTACAATGACAAAGACAATAACTGTTCCAAATACCCTACGTCAAAATTACATACAAAAGACAAATTGCACGTGCAACTGAACTGTCACTGGCCATAATGCAACCCTGAACTAATTGCCACATTTTTATTAGTCTCGAGTAAAATGTCCAAGACAATATTTCTTTTTCTGTAATTTTTTGTCTAAACAATAAGCTGTTAAACAATTAAGACGGATGACCCACTCGGCCCATTTGCCACAAAAAACGGGCCACACGTGACAGTAGGAATATGAGAACATTACGGAACTGCTTCGGTCAGCTTCGTCTCGAAATTGGGATAGAAAGAAAATATGAGACATTACTAGGCTGTGATTGCGAGATTTTTCGGAGAACGAGAAGTCTAAAGTATATGTTTAGGTTCGTTTAGGTTTACGCAAAGATACCTTTGAAATGATTTGCTAAATGTAAGCAAACATATAATTGACTTACATGATTTTATCTTCGTATAATGTGTTTTATTGATTTAAAAAAATAATGAATTTTGGGTAACGTTTTCTAACCGTACAACTACTTTTATTCTACTGGGTCCTACTATGCATAATTATAGGAGTATAGAGAACAATAATAATGAATATTTGTGCAAAAGTCGCAAAACTGAATTTATCCATAGATTTCCAACGCAACACGGGACCAAAGCGACAAAAAATAAACAAAGGCGGCAGAAAGTGAAAAGACGCAGGTTTTTATAAAGACAATAGAAAAATGATACTCAAACAAATTCTCGATGCCGCCTTGTCCTAGTCAAATAGCCTCATTTTGTTTTAAATGAAAGAAAACGTATTGTTTAAAACAAAATTGAGCATTTAAATATTTGAAACGTTGCTTTAGTCATCTGTTGACGTAAAATCGACTTTGTGATTCAATAAAAGGGACAATGAGTGATAGAAAATAATGAAACACGATTTCTCAATATCACGTTCAAAACGTAGCGCGCAATCCTATAAACCACAAGATATTTGTTATCCAAGACAGTAACAGGCGCCAAAATGTTATGACTGGGTCTCAACCGCAGAACTGTTTTAATGTTACCATTAAAAAGTGATAGTAACAAATTGTTTCGTGGACCAGCGTTAGGAGCTGCTTTCCGTTTAGTAGATACTACATTTGGGCAGGAAATGTCTTCATACCGCAGCTGCTTATCGTAATTTAAATCAACGTTGATATTAGTTTGGATTTTATGTCTTTGTTCGATGTATCATTGTGAGTATTACTATTTTTTGTGGTGATTTTCTATTTTACAGTCATACAAAAGATTAGCGGTTGTTTTAAAATGGTTTTGATCGAAGTTTCACTACCGCTACGTGATGTTATTTCAAAGATGAAAGTTTTCAAATCGAAATTAATGTTTGTTTTTTGCGAATCTTCAACAAAGAAAACAATTGCCGTACAATTTAGGCCATTCTAAAAGTATCTACCTCCTATAAATTACTCAATTCGTATAACCGTAATACAATACCATCACCTTTAACAAGAATAACACTAATATTATTTACATACATTCAGTTATTTATAAAATCTTAAACACACCATTACCAACAACCACGTGGATGACGTAATTCAGATGACATTCAAAGTGTGGGGTCCCGCTGGGCAATTCATTACAATTTGTAACCAAAACAGTGTGACGTAAAACAAGCGTCCACATCAATCCGTCATTAATTACTGCGCTGGGACCACTTCAGTTCGCCCCCCACGTTAAGGGAAATAAAAAAACAGGCGCCTTCGATGCTTACATTCAGTGGCGGGTTTTGCATTGCCCAACGTTCCGTCCTAACAAAACAATGTCAGAATAGCGCCATTGTCGGCTGCGACTATTAGAACGAATTGCCGTACGTGCCTGGGGATGGTTCCCTCTAGCCTCTCTTTATTACCTCCAGTTTCGCACCACTTTTGTTTGCGTTACACGTCTCCCGCACTGACTACCGCTGGAATGCTAAACTGCCATCGTATTGATCGGCTACGTTATAAAAACTGTACATATCTTTTTTCGATAAACACTTTAACGGTAATTAGACGGCAACTAATTATAACTATGTATTTAATAGCTCGTCAACAATAAAAAGCAATTTTATTATTAACTAATTAAGGCCTATAATTTTAATGAAGTCTACAAGTATAATTAACGTTAATTTAATCAATGATCCAATTTCCACAATAAGGAATCGTAAAAACATGCTATATTGGCATCACACCAACAGTATTCAAGGAGGTATACAATCATAAATCATTTAAAAAAAACGCAGAAACGCAATAGTTCCCGCACGCTATTGTTTGCCGGAATTTGGGAATAACAAAAACATTTTAGCGTTATCTCTGGGCACACGATCTGTAATGGCAGATGTTTTTGTGATCTTCGTTATCTGTGGGACAAACTCTCGCTTCACTGAAGGATCCATAGATAAGTCCTATCTACGTCTCTATTTGGACATAACGGGTTTATGGAACCCTGGTAGCCTTGGCGCCAATTGCTTAGTAATTGCCCAGGCATTCTCTTAATGTCGATATAATTGTATCAAACAGTAATTGGACACTGAGACAACTACCTTACTAGTTAAATACCTCGCATTTACTTAATTTGATATTAAGAAATCAAGTATTCATAGGATTCAAGTAGATAATTGAAAAAAATGCTTGCACAATAAAGGCTTGCTGGCTTGTCTAGGCCTAGGCTGTTCTCAATTAACTTTAATTACATAAATCCACCACATTTTAACACGGGTCTGACTCCCGTCAACTTCTGCGCTTGCTGCAATAAAAAACGTGACTATCCATAAATTAGAATACAATAAACTAACTAGGCACAAACAAAAGCATATGTAATAATATTAATTAACCCTCTGTATTATTAAACAAACATTCGGTTGGTGTATTCACTGATAATTCAACTGTTCGACAACAAAAGCTATGCTAAAAACAAGAGCGGCCAACAGCCGGGCCGCAACACAAATTAGATTCGCATTAATGAAACATGGGCGGACGGCCGGCTAATCTAACATCCCCGGGACAATGGCACAAAAAGGGCCAAACACTGAAAAATAGTTTTCGAGTTTAACGCCAAATTACACCGAATGGACGCTATCATGCCGAGAATGGCATAAAATAAAACCGGTCACGTAGTAGGCTGTGGGCGCGCTCGTCCAAACTTTGAAAGCGATGCACCTGTTATTAACGCATCACACGCCTTTGTTCCAACACAATAGACGCTAAATTGCAACTCGAATTTCTCATATCGAAGAATGGGCGGCGTGTGCAGGTAAACTTTTTTTGTGTGACGGAATACAGAGCTGTGATCCGTTTTTCCGTATTGCGTTCCCATTTTAAAGTCTTTTATGGCGGTTTAACCCAAAGGCTTTAGGAAACCGTTCCTTGTTTCATCAAACAAATAATTGGAAGAACGCAATTTCCTCTTTACAATTCACTAATTTAGAGTTACATCTAGTCTAGACCAATAAAATAGCAATCATAAAAGGAATAGCCGTGTTCCTCATAATAACTAGCATAGTTATCATTGAAAAACAAAACGAGCTAAGTATGTTAATTTTATCCGTTGTGAATCCTGAACTAGGTATGTCTAATTTATTAGTGATAAACCTTTCAATTTTACTACCTAGTCGAGCAACTACCACAATTAATATACACTGGATATAAAAATCGTATTAAATTAGTGTGAATAGTAATGGCCGGTTTATGGGA
The DNA here is from genome assembly GCA_947859195.1 of Drymonia ruficornis. Taxonomy (NCBI): domain Eukaryota; kingdom Metazoa; phylum Arthropoda; class Insecta; order Lepidoptera; family Notodontidae; genus Drymonia; species Drymonia ruficornis. The sequence continues at coordinate 7,809,583 of OX401915.1, read as the reverse complement.
GCCATAATGTCTCAAAAAGCACGCATCACGCGGTGTGACACTCGCCTTCATAACTACAGTTAAGGCTAACCTTTTCACCTCTTTGCTTTATTTATAACCACCATTAAATATCAACGGAAACTTGCAAATCGTCGCTTATATCTGTGATATCAAACATGGATTTCATATTATCCCTCCATGATTGCAACATTCAAAAGTCGCAAAACATTCCGAAGCATTGATTTAATTAAAATAAAACTGCTATTTATTACTCTACCAGCGTTACCATTTGTCATGTTACAAACGACATTTGTGTTGAACAAAAAGCAACTACCTCGCCGTTACTTTGAATCAATAGATGTGTCCATATGGCGCGCATGCCTCACCCGAGCACTCATATTATGACATTACGTCTATGCGTTCCGACGTCAAAAGTGAGTGCTCGCGCGAGGCATGCGCCTGATGAAGACGCCGCCAATTCGATTTGCTTCCGCAAAAACTAATATGTAACACTTTGCTAAGTCCAGGACAAAAAGCGAACAGCCGTCTCCTGCGTTATTATTCGTTTAGCTTTTATAAATTATGCATTTTATGGAGACAACAATCGTCTGATCTGTGATTATAATAAGGCCCACGAGACACGTTCGATGGATAACCGAACATATAGGGTATGTATGTAAGTCATGTCGATAGAGCTCCCATTTGGTTAGGGGCGTGCCTGAAGTGCTAGTTCCGAATGCTGCTGCATTGTAACGGTTAACCGAGTATGATTGCGTCAATATTACATAGAGTTTCTCCGGAATAGGCTAATGCCCTGGTGTTAGTCTATCACAATGAGATTGGCGAGTTGTGTAGCAGATTGGCACTAAACAACGCCTACGAACTATAAATGACACATAAATCAAAGTCGTAATATACTTACGTTAAAATTGAGTTGCGTTTTAAGCTAAATCGATTTGATCAAAGGACGTTAAAATAATTGATTATTTTTTATTAACATCTGAATTCATTAGAATGAAATATTTTAGGTAGGTAATTTAAGAAACGAGACGTTTTGAAATGCCTCCGTATATCTAGCCCGAGCCGGAACACTGATAACGCCTTTTTTACAAACAACTTTGACTACAGTTACATTGAGCTGTATACCAACATGACCTAACCTAACCCGTGGAGCACCGTCATTATGACGCGGCGATGTACCGTGCGCTCGCGCAGACCCACAAAAACCGTAACGAATCGGCCACAATGTGGACGCACAGAGGCGCCTTCAATACATCGATACCGCTTCAATGAGCATATCATGTCAGTTTTCATCTATTGATTCGCTTTGGCGATTTTTATCTTGACATTTTAAACAAAAAAGGTTGATATAACATTATCGAATAATAACATTTTGATTTAAAAATTTTGATAACATAAAAACTGGAAGAAAAAAACATAGGTAATACATAGTAAAAATGCGAATCGGATCGCAGATAAAAATAACACTCAATAGATAACATTATAAAGTTTTGCCAGAACGGAATTAAGATGTAAATAATAAATTCGTATACCTATCTTACCCCAATAAAAATAAACATGCAAGTTTGCTTACCGGTTTATGATTGCAATGTGTTTTGTAATAAAGTTTGAGGTTTTAATTAATTAATTCCGTACACCAAAATGTTGTTGTTGAGGACAAGCCTCGCGTAAGATAAGAACCTCGCTTGAATATGTGCTTCAGGTTAATCGTTATGGTCATAGGACTGGCTTTTGACACTCTACCTGCCTTGCAGAATAATCGTTACAACCTTAGATTATAGTAATCGAAGGTTACGTTATTAGTTAAACCTGGCAGATGTTTCCCAATAGCTGCATTGGGAAACACAAACTCACCTGTACCCCACACGACTGGATTGTGTTAATAATCACGATTTCACGCGTACTTATAGACAGTGTGGACGTGTTAAACTGTCGGTCACGCCATATTAATGTTTTTGTGTACACCAAACGTACACAAAACTTCGTACATGCATTTTATAGTTGCCTTTCCTTCAGTCTATTAATTATACTAGTGCATGCCTTTAGTTTGACAACGAATAGACTGTCAACGAAAAATTATTTTAACTTATACTAGCATGTATCGAAATTGATTTGGTACATCCAGATGCCTCGCATGCCTCGCCCGAGCACTCATGTTATGACTTTATGACATGTATATGCGTTCCCACGTCAAGACCGAGTGCTCGGGCGCGTCATGCACCTGCTGTAGACGCAGCGATTGGTCTAAGCTTGAACCTATCTGATGATGGTGGAACAAACGGGTTCTAAAACAATAAACACATACTGTGGGTGGGAATACCTACTACCTATACCTTCATAAGGAATTGGTGCCGTAACGCGCGTCGCGAAAAGCCGATCCATGCGAATGGATGGTGATGTTCCGTCATCTATACAAGTCTTTGGGGAGGGCCTTACGGGTGATGGATGCATGGATGAAGCCTTAAAAATAAAAAATATCAATCAAAAGGATAGCTTCTTAAAACTGAGTTTGTTTTGATCATAATACTTTGGGCTCATATTGCACATTTCATCTTGTTAAACCCTCAGCAAAAAAACATTTAAAATCGTGATAGTATGCCACTAACGTGGCTAAAGAAGGTTGCTTTGTTATGCTATTGTGTGAGTTCACATACGTTTGCGTGTTCGAAGCTCTATGGCACTGGTAGACACGCGCTGGGGCGGTAGCGTACTCGGTGGAGGATTAATAAGAATGTGCTAATACTCAGTTGTTCGAACGCTCGCGTGAATTTCTACCTACACTGCCGACTGTATAGTTATGGGCCGACATCGAGCTATTACTACCCTTACCACCCTGCGTATGACTGCTTATCTCTACCATGGAATTTAACTAACGGGCGTGGCACACTGAGAATCCGCAGCTACGGCTTCTTTACAGTCAATTTTACATCTCAGGGATATTAAAATAATATTATTAAAATCGCCTGCAGAACAGGCTACAAAACGATAAAAACTTATTTAATGCTTACATGATATATTATAATGATACTCTCTGATTATACTCGTAAAATTATTTCATATTACGACAGCAATGCAAAGGCGCTTGATCTTTATTACAATATCGTGCCTAATAAATCTTTAACTTTAACTAGATGTGTCTAAACTCCGGACAGGATATTCGAAGAATAAGAAGATTCATAGAAACAACAAACAAATCTCTCCTAGTGGCAAGCTGTAATAAAATTCGTATCAGACGTAACGAGTACGAAGACGCGATTGTCCCTACGACCTACAATGACAACGGGAGCACGCGAGTGTTATCAGGAATGCGTGATACGACCACGCAGCGCAACGCCGAACAAACGCCCCGTGAAGTCATAAAACCGAACCACGGTAATTTCCAAAGGACGCCTATAAATTCTTTATTTTATGATCGCGAGCATATATTTAATTCTAAGAGCGTCACCGCTGTTTCCTTTTTGTTACATAAATAAAGAATTTATAGTGAATTTTATACGTCCTGTAATCAGTGTTTAAACGCCTGAACCTCGTTTCTGTACGGACATTAAAACGTTAAGACGATACAAGAAAAAAATGAATTTTAGTTTCGGGGTGTGGCTAGCGTCGCGTGAGCTGCCGAAGGATATATCCCTCTCGCTTAGCTAGGACAGAACAGCTATGGAGTAGACTATAGTATAGTTATTTTTTGAAGGAACAATATTGTTTAATTCGTACAATTAAAATAATATGTCCCAGTGCACCTTTTAAAATAGATGAAATGGATGAAAATATTCAAATATATTTTTTTCGTTTTATATGGGATTTTTATGTCGAGTGTATTTGAAAAAAAAAAATTTAATTTCTATGTTGTTTTTATTGCTGAAGACAAAGTAAGTCAAAAGAAGACAAACGATACCTACAATATGCTGATAGATACGTATAACAATATTTCGATCGTATAATAGCCTATAACCAGCGGACGATCCAGACGCGTCCAACGATATCTCATTAGTCAAATTATTATGATATAAAAATAGTTTGGACGTTATACGGGAGCAGATGAACATACATACATATCGGTCAAAATCATAACCCTCCGCCCACCGTAGTCGGGTAAAAATGTACATACTCTGTGTCAGTGACTGACTGCCGGATATGAGTATCTTTTTCATGTTTCGTAGGCAAAGGAATACTTTGGTACTTAACTTCGATGCCGATCATGAAGTCATCAGCGGTGTCATAATATTTTTTTTTACCATATTTAATTAATTTTTTAATTTAATTTTCAGTTTTTATTAATTTTATTGATTTAACCATGCATTTATTTTTTGTTTATCTTTTTATCTTTATTTTTTTATCTATCAAAATCACCCTTAGACTGGTTACCGCCACAGGTGACAAGAGGGCTGGCTCTTTCCTTGCTCAAAAAAATCGCTTGACAACAGGAACAGCTTGAATACAGGGAGGACATGCAGCCAGTATCCCACGCGGACGGTATTTGTTTAATTAGGGGTAGGTTTTTATTTTATTGTATTTTATTTTAATTTATGTTATATTATATTGTATTTTAATGATAAAACATGAAAAATAAAAATAAATATATTTTTTTTTTTAAATTTAATTTTACTTTTATTTATTGTTTTATATTTATTGTGAAATTATAATAATTTTAATAATCAATATTGGACTATGTCTGAAACAAATACATTGAATTGAATAATTTAAATACAAAAATTATCACATTAACTCGTTAAATCACGGTTTACACCCGCTAGAACGAAAAAGATCCTAACATGGTAGGTAGGACCTGAGGGTTGGCCAGTTAATTACTTAAAATTCACTCGGCGTCGGACTCGCACATAAAGGGTTCCGTACCACCGTAGAATAAACACATCAAAAATATCAAGTTTGAGACTTGATATTTATTTTTAAATGTTATTATATTTTTAGTATTTGTTCTGCACCGGCAACAGAAATACACATTCAGTGAAAATTTCAACTCTCTACCTGTTACGGTTCGTGAGATACAGCCCGCGCTGACAGACGGACAGACAGACAGACGGACAGCGTAGGCCTAGTAATAGGGTCCCGTTAGCACCCTTTGGAACCCTAAAAAGTAGCCTATGTTCTCCGCCAAGACCCAGTCTATCTCCATACCAAAATTCATCAACATTGGTTCAGCGGTTAAGCCGTGAAAAGGTAACAGACAGAGTTACTTTCGTTTATAATATAATAGATTGAATAGGACGGACAAACATTTTCCTATCCATATCTGTAATGTTATTTTTTACGATAATTTATTGATGTATGATATATTTATTACTTGCCCATCCATACCTACAACAAACGCAATAAAGCGACTCCATTGTTTTGACAAGCAATGTATTCCCACTGTCGGCCCAAGACCATGCTGCAAGTATATAACAGTAAGCGAAATAGGGAGTTTTTACAGAAATGACACGAATAACTATGAAATGACAAGAGATGACACAAAATGACAAGAGATGACACAAAATGACAAGAGATGAAAAGAAATTACACAAGACAAGGAAAAGCAAACGAAAATCACGCTGCAGTGCAGGTCATAGGTTCGATTCCTGCCCAGGACATGCAGTTGTGTGCATGAACATGTCCGCATGTCCCGAGTCTAGGTGTAATTAAGTGTATATTTCGTTTGTATTTACAAACAAAAAGTAGTATATGTAGTAATATCAGTTATCTGGTTTCCATAGTACAAGCTCTGCTTAGTTTGGGATCAGGTAGTCATGTGTAAAAGAATTTCCAAGGATATTTATTTATTTATCATAGGCGTCGGCGGACTGTAAATACTGTACTGTACCTGTAATGTGGCACGACCGTAATATTGTTTCGTAATATTTTTTAAAAAATCCTTCACAGGTCCGACGTCGAACAAGTCCGAGCGGACACTGACAATACAAAGTTAGAGAGAGACATGGTTAGTTCAAGTACTTAAAATGTGAGATGGCGATATTGTGCGCGCGCTCGGAAATAAACAACGTAAGCGCCAAACCACATTTTCTTGAATTAAAAAAAAACTACTTCATGAATTAAAATATGGTTGAAGGGTAGTTTAGATATCATTATTTGCTATGTTTTAGAAATAATTTCGTGATCTAAATCGTAAAAACATCGTGGTAGCAAGGAAAATTGTAAATAATTAGAGCTCATTTCATAATTTTTTTTTATCGAGAAAATTTCGTCAAATCGTGATTTGGATTTAAAGATACTCAAGATAATATAGTCAAAAATCATACATCTAAATATAAGATTCCTAGTCCACATACTTACTTAAAGAAAAAGTAGAATAGAAAATCAACCAAATTTCGAACCCTCATCTTAATGAGCCGAGATAACTCGAACCTCGGTGTAAATAAGGTTATCCCTTTTAAAAGGGTGAATCAAATTGATAAATCATCGTTAACATAATAGTCGGTCCGGATGGATTCCATCATAATTTTGGATTATTTAATTGTAAGCGGAACGCCTCTTTTGAAAGGCTGACAACACAATATCTTGTGTTCTGATTGAATGCCCACACTTCCTACAGATATTAAAGGCCTCACAATAGATGGCGGACAGCCGACAATACAAAGAATATTTGTACCAAAAATGCATGGATGTATGAGCCGTAGCCGTACTATAACGTACACCATAGTTTCATAGGATCGAAAGCTCGATTGTTGGTAAGATGGACAAAAAGAATGAATTTCTTACATGTTTACCTTTCGAACAATGTGCGTAGGAGCTATATAATATGAGTAAGTGCTCAGATATCTTGATACTTTTAATCGATTACATTAGACATGACATATTTTGTTCTTGATTTACTTATAGGACATAAATAATGATTATCATTTAGATTATCTTACTTAAATTAAAACAATCAAATCTAATATAAGGAAATCCACTGCTATATTATTTTCATTTTTTATTAACCTATTTCGTCCCACTGCTTGGCAAAGGTCACTTCGCTTTGTTATTTCCCTCCTCTTCTCTCCCTTTGTTATCATTGTATTTTATTTTTCCTTTAATTTAATAAGCATGTTGATAAATTCATACATAGTTACAAGGCAATTAATGGCCATTGTGCCTACTAATAATTTTCACGCTATCTATAATACATATTGAAATAGAAATGGAGTTATATTTTATTAAATCCTATTATAAAATGTCAAATTCAAAGCGATTAAAACAATATTAATTTGATTAGTTGCAAGCTACGCAAATACAAAAATCTACATTATAATATCATTAGTATACATAATAGTCTATTCACACTATGAATAATTATGTACCTATATAAAAATTAATGTTAGCTCTTTTAATTATTGTTTCTGTCAACAACACTTTTGAATAAATTGAACACATTAAGTATGTCTATTTTATTATTTAAACTCGAAATAAAATATCAGTAGGTACATACTACAATAAATATGCAAATATAAATATGAAAATTATTTAAAAAATATATCTCACAGAACGTGATAAGTATTTTTAGTAAATTATCATTTTTTTTATTATTAACACGTCACTGTCACGTTGGGTTCTGACTATCTAGTGAAACGTGGGCTTTGAGTTGGTTAATACTTCCACAATGTGGTAGTGTATGGCCACTCAAGCCTCTGACTACCCCCGAACGGGGATAAAAGTCGTGACGATACATTACTTTTTTTATTATTAATTCCACTGCATTATTTATACTGTTTTGCTTAAGAATAATTAACAAGATCAAATTTATATTCTTCATTTTTTAATCTATCTGAAATTTAAGCAAGTATCAAAATCATCACGGCTTTATAGATTGTATAGAAAAGAATGCATCATAGCAAACGGCACTCACCGGGCCGAACGATTTCTGGGACAATAGTCGGCGGGCCCTACACGTCACTGACCGTCACATTGAGCAGAAATACAAACATTTAAAATATCATCAGCCACGATAATACTCGACAAAAAATATATAAAAAAAAACATGTCCGACTACAATTATCGTACCCAGGAGCACAATGGTAAGCTTTACAAAGATAAACAGTGACCGCGCGGCCGAGTTTTAGGAATAAGGAGCGATGCGCTATGAAAACACTTCCCAAATGCCATGGGGATATGAGTCAGTTGCTTTCCACATTTAAGACAAGCAAACTAAAGAATTCTGCGTACGAGATCGCATTTCTCATCGTGACAGTCGGCAGCGCCCTTTGAAGCGCACGGATGGACGGATGGCGTATTCTTTCCACCAGATTGGTAGTCGATTCAAACCTTTGCTTTTTGATATAGCGCTGCGTTCGCAGCTGTAATAAATCCGACAGCTTTAGAGGTTATACATCGTAATTGATATTTCAATTTAAAAAAAATAGGTACACACCTTGGCAGATCGATGCGTTGTTAGCTCAGGTGTCAAGGTTGCAAAGCTATCTTGATAAAGTAAATATTTGCAAAAGATATACGTCAAAGATCATATTTCATGACGAATAATGCGTTATGCAACTTTAATGTTTACTTAGGACAATTCGAGGATCTTTCAGATGGTTGAAATCATGTTTAACAATGAGTACCTATTGGTATTTTTGTTGAATGTCCGTATACTAGATATCGTGGGACAGTAGAGGTAGGTATGTCTCTTAAAAATGTCCCTTCCAAAAAGTGTTGATAATATATAACTTCCAACAGTAAGATTCAGTGTTTATAATCACCGACTGCTTTCTGAAGAAATTTATAACGCATAAATGTACCCGTAAAGTCCAACACACCTCCCACAGGATCGTGTAGATTCAAATTTGTTAACAATAATAAAAATCCATATCGGTCCGTCCCACGGCGTGTAAGGGCCCGCCCACACCCCGCGTCGCGTCGCACGGTGACTGAGCACTAATCATACAAGTGGAATAGTTTTCAATAAAGTTTGATTTATTCAACTTTTTTCATATCTCGAGCGACAAGTTCTCCGAATATTGATCTCAACTGGTTTTGATCGAAACTGATCCAAGTTATAAAAATATATTGTTTTATTTCATCTTAAACGGCAATAGAAAATGGATAAGCAATCCAATTTAGTGCGGTACAGTGTTAAGAAGGCAGAACAAAACGTTCGTGCCGTTATTCCATGTTTCCTTAAGCCCCGAGTAATTCAGTATAAGCGTCCTCAATAGGCTATAACGAGGCAAATAAGTCGAAGAATGTTTAGAGAAAGGGGTCGATGGCGGCTATCCTCTACACCGCTCGTTAACTTTTCTATTACACGCTAAGCAATAAATGTATTGCTAGAATTCATTTCTTTTATCGACCTTCTTTTCTTACTGTTATAGTGTAAGATTCTACGAAAAATAAATAAGAGAGTAAAATAAGAGGAGACAAACAAACAAGACGTCAATTAATGTTAAAAGATAGAGAAATAGTGTTAGATATATTAAGATTTAAGATCAGACACCACTGACTAAACCCCTTGTGAATATAAACTTAAAGGAATTAGAAAACACCTACTCAAGATTTATGTACAGTAATTCCGCCATGTTTACTCCTGTAGTTTTTCGATGTAAAGCATTCGTAATGGACTTGACTTATTAAAATAATCAAAGGTACTGGAATGACTTCATGTAAAATATCGAGTGACAGTATAATTGGCACCGGTGGTTGTTGAGGCATGTCGGCACGACCGGCCGGTGGCAGGTGCCCTCGGTCACGTGCGGTCGCGACTTAATGACACAACATTTTTGGAACAAAACAACGATACTTTTAACGAAAGCAAGAAATAGGAAAATCGCCTAGTTACCAATAGAAATTCACTCGAAACTAATTTGAGTGCGGTTCACCCACTTCGCATCCTGACCACCATGCTAATAAGGCTGGGCCGCTTCTCTGTAACTGAATCTTTTATTACCCGCTCAGGTGTCTTATAAAGCTTCCTGTGTATCTAGTTTAGTTTTATTAGATACTAATTTTGTAAATTTCATCTATGGACCGTATTTTATTGCGATTCATACTAAAATCGGATTTAATAAAATAATACGATCCTTCTTTTTAAGAATACAAAAAGCATTTTCCACTATTGTTAGGGATTTAAAAAAACACACCTTAGTCCGAAGTTAGCAGACGTCTATTTAATCCTTTTCTTTGCGAATAAAGGATTACGCTACCAATATCTTTTGAGCGGTAGAAATTATGCTCTGTCTAATGTTACAGAGATAATGGCAAACAAAAGAGGACAATGAGCAATTATTATTTTAGTTGTTCGTTTATGGACTGCCGTTGTGTGGCGTCTCGCATTAAACGCAAAGATGCTAATTACGGACGTAAATGTAATCTCTCGATAATTTTTAGAGGCAACAAAGTCAACACGACTTATTCGTTAACAAAAGCTAGTACAATAGCGACGTTAAGATGAAGTGCCTATCTAATTACCTATTGCGTTTTCAGTTTCATATTAAAACGGTTTTAAGATAATTTAAGGCCTAGCCCACATTGCGAATAAAAACCGCGCGGCTTTTATTAGCGCGGTTTATTTACCGCACCGCACCTTGTCAAATTGCGCGGTTTTTAAACCGCAAGTGTGGATACATTCATATGATTCCATGGGTTACAGAATTGCGGGAAAAAAACCGCGCGGTTTTTATTCGCAATGCGGCTAAGCTCTAAATAATCGCAATCATTGTACTTACTGATGTAGTGAAAGAAAGAAAAAATACTAACGAAAAACTAAAAAGTAAAAGCCAGAATATAAGAGCCATCTGGGTAAGTAATAGCCATATATGGCCATTTTAGCTAAACCCGATTTGAAGATAGAATTAATAAAATGATTCTAAATGTAAAAATCTAACACTTGAATTGATATAAAATCCGTTTGAAAACGATTCGCAAATACACGATCCTATAATCCGACTCATAGTATTAAAGTTGAATGGCCAGACTATAGGATGTCCCAAAACTTTGCCACATGGAGGGGAAGTACCTTAAATATTGTAGACAGACAATTTTACTGAATGAAGATTTCATTTTTATTTTAAAAAAAATACGAACTGCATTCAAAGATTTTAGAAAACTCGCTTGCCACACTCGGGAATCGAACCGGCTAAAATCCGAAAAAATAACACCCTGTTCTTTTATGGCATCAATCGATAGGATCAATGATAAGAACCAAATCTCTCTAACAAACATGGTAAATTAAATGAAAGGAAAACCTTGAAATCTAAACTTATAAATTCATGAATTCAAAGATAAAGTGTATCCACAAAAAATGGAGCTAATTTCGAGCAACAAATTAGTTAGTTTACCATTTTTTATTCGTTCAATTAAATAAGTGAAGATTTTATGGTTTCCTTTCATTTTGAAAACTCGCTTGCCACACTCGGGAATCGAACCGGCTAAAATCCGAATAATAACATCCTGTACTTTTATAGCATCAATCGATAGGGTCAATCATAAGGATAAAATCTCTTTAAGAAACATAGTAAATTAAATGAAAGGAAATCCATAAAATCGTTACTTATTTTAATTTTCACTTATTTTAATTCTTATAAGATAAGATATCACGGTTTTCCTTTCATTTCATTTCCCATGTTTGTTAGAGTGATTTAATCCTTGTGATTGATCCTATCGATTGATGCCATAAAAGTACAGGGTATTTTTTTTTTTCGGATTTTAGCCGGTTCGATTCCCGAGTGTGGCAGGCGAGTTTTCAAAAATCTTTGAATGCAGTTCGTATTGTTTTTAAAATAAAACCGGCCAAGTGCGAGTCGGACTCGCGCACGAAGGGTTCCGTACCATTCTATAAAAACGGCAATCATGTCTGTTGTATGGGAACAATATTTTTTTATTCTGTTTTAGTATTTGTTTATACAGCGGCAACAGAAATACATCATCTGTGATATTTTATTCTGGCTTTTCGGATAGTTTTGATAAAATCTATTGCTCAATTCGAAATTGTATCCATAAAGGGCTATGGTAACTAAAAAGTGCACAGTATGTGCCAGCATTCAAGTCAATATTGATAAACACATTATTTATTTGAGTATAACCCGTTGTGGTAACAACACGAGGAAGTTTTGAATTTAAACCAATGTGGTCAAAATATTTTTTTAAAGGTGCATTTTCATTAGATTCCATTAAAATCCCCGCACACTATAGTCGGAGGCAACGGGAGTGTTCTGCCATCAAATATGACACTATTCATTGCATCAAAAAAATCGTTATATTAATTAGTAAAACTTCTTAGAATTCTGTTCTGTCGTCAAATTTAGTTTATAGAATGAAAGCAAAACAACAATTTCCAATCGATCGAAACCTATAGATAGCGCAAAACTTGTCAATAGCAGGCGAAACCATAGCGCGATCTAGGAGCTTATCTAGCGTCATCTAGTGGTGCGTAGCGGTACTATTATTTTATATATTATGAGGTTCTTATTTTATATTATTTTTTGTTATAGCAACAATTATTTACTCTTTGCCCCCTCACTCCCATAAAAAAAACTGCTCAACATCAGGCGGGCTGTACGCTTTTTTGCCACCTCAGTCCCATAATTGTTAGTACACACCTGCAATAATAGGTACATAAAGTACACAAATAAATAAATACACATTCTGTGAAAAATTATTACAACGCCATCTATAGTTCTAATACTCTGTGCTTGAAACTCCGAATGCATTTGAAACTTGATTTACAAATATGTTTACGTACGTAAACAATGTATTTGCACAAATCAGTTTAGTGTTAACATTATTTTAATTTAAGCTGTGGGCGACAAAAAAATGCGAATTACTCAAAAAATCAACTCATAGTAAAATTCGATCCTACTACCAGCTTAAACGTGGACCAACGCCTTAACCATACGGCTAAATTGCAATCGAATTACTATACTACTTATGACACTGTAATGCCAATGATATTATAACAATGTTAGATGGCGCTACTGTGAGTGGTACTATTAATTTAAAACTTATTTATGGGTCAGAAATGTAGTTTTACATTTCTTTTTTTTGTCAACAATTTATGTAAAAGCTGTCATAATGATCACTCATGGTTAAAATGTTAGTTTTCTCTTTATATATTGTTTAATTTATGAGTTATAAATAAAAACGTCAAAAATATCGAGTTTATTGTATGGGGACCCCCTTTATTTTTAAGTTTTGTTTTATTTTTAGTATTTGTTGTTGTAGCGGCAACAGAAATACACATTCTGTGAAAATTTCATGTTTCTAGCTATTACCGTTTGTTAGATACAGCCCGCTGACAGACAGACGGACGGACAGACAGACAGACAGACAGACAGACAGACAGACGGACAGCGTAGGCTTAGTAATAGGGTCCCGTTGGCACCCTTTGGGTACGGAACCCTAAAAATGAAATCTTCATTCAGTAAAATTCTCTATCTACAATATTTAAGGTACTTCCCCTCCATGTGGCAAAGTTTTGGGACACCCTGTATAAGTAGCAAAAATAACTGAGATAGGGTTGTAAACGTACTGTTTATAAGCATGAAAACATTTTAAGATAGGAATAATAATGGAGTACTCAATCCTGCTAATTCTGCTGTAAAAACTCCGAGATATATCTGTTTATAAACTAAAATCAGTGATCTGCTAGAAGCGACTCATATGAATTTTATTCAGACAATATTATTTAAATATTAACACTCTGCTTGATATACTGTGGAGCGAACGTAATCGATATAAATAATACGAATGTGTGAATTAAGCTATGTTATACCGTGTACAGACCAAGCCAACGAGACAGTCTTTTTGCATGTTAATGTTACGTCACCCACATGGGCGATGCTTCTTAAAGTTGCACGAGTATAAGTCATGTCTGAGATCTATGTCCCTTCACGTAGTGGGGTACAGTGCCTTAAAAAAAAATATGTTCGATCAGTAGTACTTATAACCATTTTTATTCAAAAATAAGCTCTAACGTGAACTTATACGTTTGCTCACAGTCGATAGTTGCTAGCGTTCATGTAAATTTTTATAGCAATTGTTAGATCGAATTTCCGACACCGCTATACAATTTGCTATCTACAAGTATTGCCGATTACTACCATGAGAAGGATGGCAATACAGTTTAGACAAGTTTAGTTTGACTAGCGAGCGTAAATTTTTTAACAGAGTAACGAGGCGTGAATTTACATTTCTACCACAGCGTTGGGTCTCTTCATCTGTACAACGCATGAGTGGGGCGGAAGACGCTTCACGATCCGGTAGTCGTGTGCAATGGCCATATGAATCATACAGTTGACGCCTACGGGGCGTGGCCATCGCTTATTAATTCATATCGAGTTATTAAATTCCACGTGGAAGGACTTTAGCCTCTTGACGTCATACGTGTCATTGTAATGAGTTGCGATAAAAAATATCTAGCAATTATCAAACTGATTGAGTTGGATAAATACGGCAAGATTAATATCAGTGGATATGCGTAGGCGTTAAAGTCGTCATAGCAAAGTTAATTTACCGAATCACGATCAAGTACTAGACTACTCTTTGAGTATTTTTTTATACAATTAAAGGTTGGCACTCATCTATCAACTCGGCACCCGACCAGCACCGCCTCGTCGCTCGGCGTTCACTCGGTGTCGACAGGTGGTCCACGGGCGGACGCTGCTTTTAAACCATAAACGTGACGTGATCAACCAGTGGACCGCGCGTGGTCAACGAGTGAACGCCGCGTGGTCAGCGCGTGGTCCACTTATTTCCGGTTCAGTTAGTGGATGCCGACCGACGAGGCGGTGCTGGTCGGGTGCCGAGTTGATAGATGAGTGCCGACCTTAAGGCGGCAAGCAAACTTACGGTCCGCCTAATGTTAAGCAGTTACCGTTGCCTATCAAAGAATTTGTAATAATAAGGTTGCCTATTGATGCTTGCAAAGGCATCGCTCACACGGGAGGGGAGGGAGACTGGGGGTCTTGAGATACAATGTATGCGTGAAAGTATGTTGACCTGAATAAACGGCATTTAGAATTACCCAATAAAATGTATTTCAAAAGGTAGAGAAAAAAATTTCATTTATAAACTTACTCTACATTATTTACTCAGAATGTAAAACCAGATATAAATGCAAGACCTGAGATTAACATGAGACCTACACATCATTCTGCACCCATTTATGAATCACCCATATAAAGAGCTCATGCGTGTGAAACGTTCAGAAATAAATCAGGCTTAACATATACCATAGAGAATACACTAGGTGAGTAATAATAAATTTGTAGCTGCAATGTAATCGATATGTAGTGTACAAGTTTAATTATAAAATAAGGGTCTATTTGTACCTCGCGAACGCTCCTAGATCATCCTTATTAATGATTTACCAGGTGTCGACCGTGCTAAATGGCCTACGGTCTGGACGGAGCACTCGCTACCGTAACGGACCAAGGGCTGGTTAATTATTATCGAGCTGTAAAGCTGTTCTCTAGCGCTATTTATTGGCGGCTAACTAAGGTTAATTGTTCGAGCCGGTGTTCTTAACGACATTGGCTACACATTTCACTGCGTATATTAAAATTATAATATTGAGATTATATCTCTATGATTATAATATTTTTATTAATATAAATAAAGTTCATTAGGTCCCTTGCACGTGTTTATTACTCTACGTTTAAGTTTCGTACTTACATTTAAAAACATAAAAGGTTATTTAAGGTTTCCTTATTACTTCTCCGTCTTGCCAGTTGTCTATATGCATTTGTGGTCTCCGTTATCATTATGTGCATGAATAATCTAATTTAATATTAAACGTTAACTCTCCATGCCTTTAAGACGTTATGTAGAATTATGAAAGACAGGCGATTGCGATCAGCCATATAATCTAGTATTTCCTGTATCATATCTGTTAGCTTGGCACACCATATAAAAATAAGAAGCATATAATTTATGTTGCTACAAATATTATTCTAATGCGAATATACCGTTATTCGTAGCTGTCAAAATCAGACATAAATGAGTGGCAAAAATATATAACACCATGTTAATATCAACCTAACCGGTACGGGCTACTCGATCAATAAATTACATAAAACTCACTAAAACAGGGGTCATAATGTCGACCATTCATCATAACAGCACTCGTGTAAACCGCGAACACTACATCATCTTCATATGTGTATTTTTTGACTGGAGCGTAGCGTTCGGCGTTCGTAAAAACTCGCGCTGTCTGAACAAAGATTCGATCGAATCGATCACAGTCACATACCTAAAATAATACTCCATCAAGCGGTGCAAAGTAAGCCTCCAACCAGAACCACTTCTTATGGAGATGAGACCGCCAGCCAACACCCTCGCGGCGTCCCGCAGCGACGGAGGTAACTGACAATATACAATCAAATATTTAATTCGCTTTCGCGATTGTAAAATATATGCGACTTTAACATGTAAAGTAATTTCGTTTAAAGGGTTTCTGGAAGAGATGTCAAGAAAATACTATTTGCGACACTTTGCATAAATTTAACGTAGCCATTTAAATTCTTGTGTTTAGTTAGAAATTGGATAGCGAAGAATATCTTCGCGTTATTTTACTACGGCTACTGATGTCTAACGTGCTTAAAATTTTATAATTATGATGACAGTTAAGGATTAATTTATTGTATAAGGCCGAATTAATACAACTCCTCAATAAGCAAGAGGCAAGGTCTATGTCATAAAGATCGGAAGCTGTACCGTCCTCATGACAATCGGATCGAGGGATTAGAAAGCTCCAAGTGAACTTCGCCTCTTGGGAATAAATTATTTATGTAAATCTTTTCGACCGTTCGAAATTATATTTCAGCATCGACGTGATTAATGTTGACGTATTTTTCACTCGACCCTCGTCCCTAACGAAACGATCAAACAAATGACGTTGCAATTGGTAAGAACTCTGTATAATGCTTTTTGGGAATTCATTAAAATCTCCTTCGGAATGAATGAAAGAGGATTTGGACTGTGACTTCATAGAATGATTTCATTGTTGGAATAAAAAGATAATATTTTTGATTGACAAAAAGAAAATATTTGAGAAGACAATAATAATCCATCCACATATTTTTCGGTCACGTTACAGAACAGAATGAATTGCTATATCTTTTACGCGCTTTATAATTTTCAAAGGTATAGTTTTTGTTATAAACGAGGTTATGGATTCTTATTATGAGCACACCGTAGTTAGTCGAGACCCACACTCGAGTGATATTTCCGACAGGGGTCGAGAAGCATGCGTTTAATGAAATCAAAAGGATTAAGAGGAGGGTTCGAAATTTGGTTGATTTTCTATTCTACTTTTTCTTTAAGTAAGTATGTGGACTAGGAATCTTATATTTAGATGTATGATTTTTGACTATATTATCTTGAGTATCTTTAAATCCAAATCACGATTTGATGAAATTTTCTCGATAAAAAAAAATTATGAAATGAGCTCTAATTATTTACAATTTTCCTTGCTACCACGATGTTTTTACGATTTAGATCACGAAATTATTTCTAAAACATAGCAAATAATGATATCTAAACTACCCTTCAACCATATTTTAATTCATGAAGTAGTTTTTTTTTAATTCAAGTAAATGTGGTTTGGCGCTTACGTTGTTTATTTCCGAGCGCGCGCACAATATCGCCATCTCACATTTTAAGTACTTGAACTAACCATGTCTCTCTCTAACTTTGTATTGTCAGTGTCCGCTCGGACTTGTTCGACGTCGGACCTGTGAAGGATTTTTTAAAAAATATTACGAAAAAATATTACGGTCGTGCCACATTACAGGTACAGTACAGTATTTACAGTCCGCCGACGCCTATGATAAATAAATAAATATCCTTGGAAATTCTTTTACACATGACTACCTGATCCCAAACTAAGCAGAGCTTGTACTATGGAAACCAGATAACTGATATTACTACATATACTACTTTTTGTTTGTAAATACAAACTAAATATACACTTAATTACACCTAGACTCGGGACATGCGGACATGTTCATGCACACAAATGCATGTCCTGGGCAGGAATCGAACCTACGACCTGCACTGCAGCGTGATTTTCGTTTGCTTTTCCTTGTCTTGTGTAATTTCTTTTCATCTGTTGTCATTTTGTGTCATCTCTTATCATTTTGTGTCATCTCTTGTCATTTCATAGTTATTCGTGTCATTTCTGTAAAAACTCCCTATTTCGCTTACTGTTATATACTTGCAGCATGGTCTTGGGCCGACAGTGGGAATACATTGCTTGTCAAAACAATGGAGTCGCTTTATTGCGTTTGTTGTAGGTATGGATGGGCAAGTAATAAATATATCATACATCAATAAATTATCGTAAAAAATAACATTACAGATATGGATAGGAAAATGTTTGTCCGTCCTATTCAATCTATTATATTATAAACGAAAGTAACTCTGTCTGTTACCTTTTCACGGCTAAACCGCTGAACCAATGTTGATGAATTTTGGTATGGAGATAGACTGGGTCTTGGCGGAGAACATAGGCTACTTTTTAGGGTTCCAAAAGGTGCTAACGGGACCCTATTACTAGGCCTACGCTGTCCGTCTGTCTGTCTGTCCGTCTGTCAGCGCGGGCTGTATCTCACGAACCGTAACAGGTAGAGAGTTGAAATTTTCACTGAATGTGTATTTCTGTTGCCGGTGCAGAACAAATACTAAAAATATAATAACATTTAAAAATAAATATCAAGTCTCAAACTTGATATTTTTGATGTGTTTATTCTACGGTGGTACGGAACCCTTTATGTGCGAGTCCGACGCCTTCAGATCTTATGAATGTTTTCTTGAAATAAATATAGTGTATTTTAAGTAATTAACTGGCCAACCCTCAGGTCCTACCTACCATGTTAGGATCTTTTTCGTTCTAGCGGGTGTAAACCGTGATTTAACGAGTTAATGTGATAATTTTTGTATTTAAATTATTCAATTCAATGTATTTGTTTCAGACATAGTCCAATATTGATTATTAAAATTATTATAATTTCACAATAAATATAAAACAATAAATAAAAGTAAAATTAAATTAAAAAAAATAATAATATTTATTTTAGATTTTTCATGTTTTATCATTAAAATACAATATAATATAACATAAATTAAAATAAAATACAATAAAATAAAAACCTACCCCTAATTAAACAAATACCGTCCGCGTGGGATACTGGCTGCATGTCCTCCCTGTATTCAAGCTGTTCCTGTTGTCAAGCGAATTTTTTGAGCAAGGAAAGAGCCAGCCCTCTTGTCACCTGTGGCGGTAACCAGTCTAAGGGTGATTTTGATAGATAAAAAAATAAAGATAAAAAGATAAACAATAAATAAATGCATGGTTAAATCAATAAAATTAATAAAAACTGAAAATTAAATTAAAAAATAAATTAAATATGGTAAAAAAATATATTATGACACCGCTGATGACTTCATGATCGGCATCGAAGTTAAGTACCAAAGTATTCCTTTGCCTACGAAACATGAAAAAGATACTCATATCCGGCAGTCAGTCACTGACACAGAGTATGTACATTTTTACCCGACTACGGTGGGCGGAGGGTTATGATTTTGACCGATATGACCGGTATGTATGTTCATCTGCTCCCGTATAATGTCCAAACTATTTTTATATCATAATAATTTGACTAATGAGATATCGTTGGACGCGTCTGGATCGTCCGCTGGTTATAGGCTATTATACGATCGAAATATTGTTATACGTATCTATCAGCATATTGTAGGTATCGTTTGTCTTATTTTGACTTACCTACTTTGTCTTCAGCAATAAAAACAACATAGAAATTATTTTTTTTTTTTTTCAAATACACTCGACATAAAAATCCCATATAAAACGAAAAAAATATATTTGAATATTTTCATCCATTTCATCTATTTTAAAAGGTGCACTGGGACATATTATTTTAATTGTACGAATTAAACAATATTGTTCCTTCAAAAAATAACTATACATAGTCTACTCCATAGCTGTTCTGTCCTAGCTAAGCGAGAGGGATATATCCTTCGGCAGCTCACGCGACGCTAGCCACACCTCGAAACTAAAATTCATTTTTTTCTTGTATCGTCTTAAGCGCATCTGCCTGCTTGTTATTCAAATCGATTGGGAGCTCATTTATCATTTAAAATAAGCTACTGCTTAGATAAATGCGGGGTGTGGTTCATGTATAACAAAGGCAGCGGTCCTCGGTAGCTCAATTAACTAACCAGTTATTAATGAAATCGAGGATTTGTAAGCCATACAATAGGAGGCTTGAGAGAACTAGTTGACGCGTTGAAAAGCAATGTCAAAGTAGTAAATACAAAGCATAAATATCTACGTTTATTGGTTTCAAGATTCGCGACACGAATTTGTACAAGGAAAGCAATAATTTTCGCCTTGGTGAACACAATCACAATCTATGCAAACATTAACAAAATAATGACAACATCATTTAAACTCCCTCAGAGTATTCAAATTACAATGATTACGGAGCGTTCGAGCAAATGAATATCGAATGCGAACAGATTCGAAATACAAAGCAGCTACCCTGAAGTAGCGCGATGACGGCGTGTTTTCCCAGAGCAAACAATCAAACAGCCAAGAGGATGGAACAAATTACGACAGCATTGTCGAGGTGTTTAGAAAATTGGGGAACAATCGACGAGTCGAGTTAAATCTCTGATAACGTCTTTGGTGAAGTCGTATGACGGCGAGGGGATGAATAAATCTCTCTTAATTGGGACGCGCCGCGCCGCGCGACAACATAATGTGGACTCTTTGTTGCCGAACGTGCATTCTCCGCCTAACCGGACTGGATGCGACGAATCAACTGAGCTAATGACGATGGGAACTTTTGACAAGCTGTCCAGACAAAGTCAATCCGTTTTGAGCTTACAATGAATGTAACTGTATGAAAGCAATTCAATAAGAAATTGTTAAAGGTTACGAGACATTTCTCGTACGGGTAGACGACGGGCTCCCGGTTTTCGTTACGCTGTCTCTAGAAATATTCTTTGTGAGATTTTTCACTCATAAAATAAGAATATCGGGCGTATGCTAACCCGCGCATTCGTTCCGGGAGCACTCACTTGTAAAACTGCTTACTTTATTGCTCCACCGCTCTGGAAATACGAACTTCGCCTTTAGTTGGCCCCACCGTGTTGTGCTCAACTTTACACAAGGGTCGTTACATAGAAATAGTAGTTAAAGTTGGAAAGGTGACGCACATACATATTTAAGGGTTAAGGAACCGATCGGCTGATAAGGCTCTAACGCTATAGAAATACAAACTAGTTTAATTCAAACGCCCAACCCAAAAAGAGGACAGCTTGTAAAACACAGGATGCGGCTATTGTTAAATATTTTACTGACCGTTGAGAAAGCTAGTATCGTTTGATTAATCTGTTTCCCATTTAAATTAGACATGAAATAGGTTACCGCTGTAATTGTTACAAGCTTGTCTTAAGAAGAGGGTTCGAAATTTGGTTGATTTTCTATTCTACTTTTTCTTTAAGTAAGTATGTGGACTAGGAATCTTATATTTAGATTATGATTTTTGACTATATTATCTTGAGTATCCTTAAATCCAAATCACGATTTGTAGAAATTTTCTCGATAAAAAAAATTTATGAAATGAGCTCTAATTATTTACAATTTTCCTTGCTACCACGATGTTTTTACGATTTAGATCACGAAATTATTTCTAAAACATAGCAAATAATGATATCTAAACTACCCTTCAACCATATTTTAATTCATGAAGTAGTTTTTTTTTAATTCAAGAAAATGTGGTTTGGCGCTTACGTTGTTTATTTCCGAGCGCGCGCACAATATCGCCATCTCACATTTTAAGTACTTGAACTAACCATGTCTCTCTCTAGCTTTGTATTGTCAGTGTCCGCTGGGACTTGTTCGACGTCAGACCTGTGAAGGATTTTTCTAAAAATATTACGAAAAAATATTACGGTCGTGCCACATTACAGGTACAGTACAGTATTTACAGTCCGCCGACGCCTATGATAAATAAATAAATATCCTTGGAAATTCTTTTACACATGACTACCTGATCCCAAACTAAGCAGAGCTTGTACTATGGAAACCAGATAACTGATATTACTACATATACTACTTTTTGTTTGTAAATACAAACTAAATATACACTTAATTACACCTAGACTCGGGACATGCGGACATGTTCATGCACACAAATGCATGTCCTGGGCAGGAATCGAACCTACGACCTGCACTGCAGCGTGATTTTCGTTTGCTTTTCCTTGTCTTGTGTAATTTATTTTCATCTCTTGTCATTTTGTGTCATCTCTTGTCATTTTGTGTCATCTCTTGTCATTTCATAGTTATTCGTGTCATTTCTGTAAAAACTCCCTATTTCGCTTACTGTTATATACTTGCAGCATGGTCTTGGGCCGACAGTGGGAATACATTGCTTGTCAAAACAATGGAGTCGCTTTATTGCGTTTGTTGTAGGTATGGATGGGCAAGTAATAAATATATCATACATCAATGAATTATCGTAAAAAATAACATTACAGATATGGATAGGAAAATGTTTGTCCGTCCTATTCAATCTATTATATTATAAACGAAAGTAACTCTGTCTGTTACCTTTTCACGGCTAAACCGCTGAACCAATGTTGATGAATTTTGGTATGGAGATAGACTGGGTCTTGGCGGAGAACATAGGCTACTTTTTAAACCGACTTCAAGAAAGGAGGAGGTTTCTCAATTCGACCGTATATATATATATATATATTTTTTTTTTATGTGTGTTCGCGGATAACTTCGTCGTTTATGAACCGATTTTGATGAATCTTTTTTTGTTGGAAAGGAGATATTCCAGCGGTGGTACCATGATAAGGAAACCAGGATCTGATGATGGCATCCCAGAGAAATCGAGGGGAACCTTCGAAAATCGTAGGGGCGACTAGTGCGTTTGTAATTTTAAACTATTTTAAAGCACTACTATTTTATGAAGGTCTGGAGTCGATCTGATGATGGAGCCGAAAGACAGTCGAGGGAACTCCTCAACGATTTACAGCAATTACCTGGTGTTTGGGCTTGATTAATTTGTATTGATGAGAACTTTACACCTGGATGGGTTGTGACTGTCATTAGGGGTCTGATGATGAAGACGTAGGACAGTCAAGGGAACTCCTCGACGTTTTACAGTAGCTACCTTGTGTTTGGGCTTGATTAATTTGTATTGGTGAGGACTTTACACCTAGATGGGTTGTGACTGTCATTAGGGGTCTGATGATGAAGACGTAGGACAGTCAAGGGAACTCCTCAACGTTTTACAGTAGCTACCTTGTGTTTGGGCTTGATTAATTTGTATTGGTGAGAACTTTACACCTAGATGGGTTGTGACTGTCATTAGGGGTCTGATGATGAAGACGTAGGACAGTCAAGGGAACTCCTCAACGATGGCCAATCTATCTTGCAATACTGCATCAGTGTTTGGGGTTGCGCTGGTAAATCGCACTTTATAGAAATTGAAAGGGCACAGAGAGCCCTTATTAAAGTAACGTTAAAAAAACCATTTAGATATCCAACTGATCTTCTCTATCGGGAATTCAAAGTTCTACGTGTTAGGCAGCTTTTTATACTGTCTGCCACTATTAAAACACATAAGTCCTTAGAAAGCAGATCAGACTACCCGGCCATTGCTGCACGACGTGTCTTTAGGATCCCTTTGCCAATCACTAACTCGCTTTTAGCCAGACGCTGCCCTGCCTACTCACACCTAAATACCTACAACAAGGTTTATAAAATAAGCAACATTAAATCCTGCTCCGTCTTTGCCTGTAAGTCTGCTATTAAAAAAATACTCCTTACTATTGGTTACGAAGACACAGAGGACCTTATATAAATTCACAAGTTTTACGATCACACCACCCACACACTACTCTCATTTACACACAGACACGCTATACATACTCGCACACCTCACACTCCATCCACCATCCTCTCATTACACTTTTTTCATTGTTTTATTGTTGTTTTGTTGTTTTATTGTTCTATTTATGTTCTAGTCTAATTTCGAGCCCCAAGATACAGACCTTCGGTCTAGTTTGGGGCTCACTGGCAATCTGTTTTATTTTTATTTCTGTTCACAATAAATACCTTAAATACCTTAAATTTACAGCAATTACCTGGTGTTTGGGCTTAATTAATTTCTATTGATGGGAACTTTGCATCCATATCGTTTATAAGTGCCATTACAGGTCTGATGATGGAGACCATACACAGACGAGGGAATTCTTCAACGATTTACAGCAGTTACCTTTTGTTGGGCTTACTTCATACGGTTCAATATGCCAAAATGTTCATTGGTATGGCGCCACTAAAAATCGTGAAATAAAATTATTTTTATAAAAAAAAAAACCGACTTCAAAAATATTTTTTTAGGGTTCCAAAGGGTGCTAACGGGACCCTATTAGATACTAGGCCTACGCTGTCCGTCTGTCTGTCTGTCCGTCTGTCAGCGCGGGCTGTATCTCACGAACCGTAACAGGTAGAGAGTTGAAATTTTCACTGAATGTGTATTTCTGTTGCCGGTGCAGAACAAATACTAAAAATATAATAACATTTAAAAACAAATATCAAGTCTCAAACTTGATATTTTTGATGTGTTTATTCTACGGTGGTACGGAACCCTTTATGTGCGAGTCCGACGCCTTCAGATCTTATGTATGTTTTCTTGAAATAAATATAGTGTATTTTAAGTAATTAACTGGCCAACCCTCAGGTCCTACCTACCATGTTAGGATCTTTTTCGTTCTAGCGGGTGTAAACCGTGATTTAACGAGTTAATGTGATAATTTTTGTATTTAAATTATTCAATTCAATGTATTTGTTTCAGACATAGTCCAATATTGATTATTAAAATTATTATAATTCACAATTAATATAAAACAATAAATAAAAGTAAAATTAAATTTAAAAAAAAAAAATATTTTTTATTTTTCATGTTTTATCATTAAAATACAATATAATATAACATAAATTAAAATAAAATACAATAAAATAACAACCTACCCCTAATTAAACAAATACCGTCCGCGTGGGATACTGGCTGCATGTCCTCCCTGTATTCAAGCTGTTCCTGTTGTCAAGCGAATTTTTTGAGCAAGGAAAGAGCCAGCCCTCTTGTCACCCGTGGCGGTAACCAGTCTAAGGGTGATTTTGATAGATAAAAAAATAAAGATAAACAAAAAATAAATGCATGGTTAAATCAATAAAATTAATAAAAACTGAAAATTAAATTAAAAAATAAATTAAATATGGTAAAAAAAAATATTATGACACCGCTGATGACTTCATGATCGGCATCGAAGTTAAGTACCAAAGTATTCCTTTGCCTACGAAACATGAAAAAGATACTCATATCCGGCAGTCAGTCACTGACACAGAGTATGTACATTTTTACCCGACTACGGTGGGCGGAGGGTTATGATTTTGACCGATATGTATGTATGTTCATCTGCTCCCGTATAACGTCCAAACTATTTTTATCATAATCATTTGACTAATGAGGTATCGTTGGACGCGTCTGGATCGTCCGCTGGTTATAGGCTATTATACGATCGAAATATTGTTATACGTATCTATCAGCATATTGTAGGTATCGTTTGTCTTCTTTTGACTTACTTTGTCTTCAGCAATAAAAACAACATAGAAATTAAATTATTTTTTTCAAATACACTCGACATAAAAATCCCATATAAAACGAAAAAAATATATTTGAATATTTTCATCCATTTCATCTATTTTAAAAGGTGCACTGGGACATATTATTTTAATTGTACGAATTAAACAATATTGTTCCTTCAAAAAATAACTATACTGTAGTCTACTCCATAGCTGTTCTGTCCTAGCTAAGCGAGAGGGATATATCCTTCGGCAGCTCACGCGACGCTAGCCACACCCCGAAACTAAAATTCATTTTTTTCTTGTATCGTCTTAATGTAAACAGTCGAAAGTTTAAACCGATCTTATCACAATTAAATATACATATGTATTAGGACCGTCTAATTTCTTTGCCCACGTTCAAATAAGGAAACAATCGTGATGTTCACAATTATAATGTTAATAATATACGCAACCAATAGTTCTTGTAGTAAAACGGCCAAGCCACATATCTTGACTAAGGTGTAGAGTTTGTGAAGTTAGGGCTTGCAGAGTTAGGGCGTGTAGAGTTAGAAGCTTGGCTCTTCATGAGATCTGATAACTTTTTGAGAGGTCTCGTGTTGGCAACATTTTTAACATGAAAATGTTTTTGGTGGGATACATAATTACATTTGTATTCACATAATTACAATTCCTATTTAATAAAAAATAATACATAACAAAATAACAATAGTGATAACAGATTTATTTTCCATGTGTTTTCTAACAATGTATAAATCGTTAAGAGGGTCGCAAAGATAAATTTTCATGCATATCATTGCATGGACTGGATTGGGAATGTCTTCCTAACATGCTCGAACGGCCCGTCGGCAGATAAAAACGAGCGCCCATCGCGATGCCATGCCGCCGGCAAATCGCTCGGCAAACATTAGCTAAGCGCGCGTGAAATTGTCCGTGCCAGAACCGACCGGCGTCCATTCTGCATACATTCGCTTATGACACCGAGATGGAGCTTCTTATATTTAAAGAAGCAGTCTTGATCAGGGGGCCTAGGCAAGTGGGTTTTGTCTAGAAGTGTTTCTACAAATCGTTACGCAGAAACGCATGGAAATGATATAACATGTCGATAAGTAGCTCACATGACTTATGTCATTCTCATACTTGGAAACGTAACGATTTATAGAAACCCTAGAAGATAAATCCACTTGTCTAGGCTCCCAGATCAAGATTCAGTTAGGACAATAAAAATAACTGGATTTATTTGAGTATACAATGCCTCGTCCGTATGTATCACAATAAAGAAATAACTAAACATAAAGTATTTGTAATAAGAAAGTAAAACACAAGCTATTACAAAAGCATATGCTTTATTATTTAAAATCCATTTCTATACCTGCATTTCATGCTTCATAAAAAATCTCATAAGCAGCAAGGTTGAAGCCAGGGCGTTTCGTTTTTACATTGTGTTTTTATTCAATAACCGCACCATTTAAATGGAAGTTTCGAGTTACTTATACCTTTGTTATTTTCAAATTGAGTGAAGCTATGTGGTAATATATTCGTGCCAAATTCATGGCCACAATTCATATTATTTATTACGTCTAGAGTACTCAATGTGACACTACATTTGGATGTGTGGTACCTAATTCACATTAAAATTAAACTAGTGCCAAACCAGCATCGATGGGGTAGCTACATCCTGTCATAGCTTTAGCTTTATCACTTGCCAAAAAAGCTGCCAGCTGAGCTATTTCCTCAGCTTTTACATTCCTTTTGAGTGGAGCACATGCACTATTCCAAAAGGCATCAGTATCTTCTTGACGCATTCCAGTATTAGCCAAAATATTTGTCTTTGTTACGCCTGGCAAAATAGTATTCACTCTAATACCTTGAGGAGCCAAGTCTAAAGCAACACTACAAGTAAGGTGATTGAGAGACCCAATCGCAGTACTATATGGTACACTTGTAGTAGCGCCCAGAACACTTGATGCACTCGATATATTGATGATACATCCTTTCGATTCAGCAAGAGTAGAAGCCACAGAATTAGTCATGCTTACTACAGATCTCAAGTTCGACGAAAACACATTATCGAATACTTCAATCATGTCGGCATCCAATATCCTTGCGGGTTTGTATATTCCAGCACAATTAACAACGACGTCGATTCTCCCATATTCTTTCTTTGTATTCTGTACCGCCTTTTTTACATGTTCATCGTTACGTAAATCAGCAACTGTAACGAGCACTTTAACCTTACTTATTTTTTCACAGTTTTCCGCTGCCTTTTTTAAATTGTCTGCATCTATATCCACCAGGGATAACCTTGCTGATAATTTGGAAAAATGTATAGAAATTGCTTCTCCAATTCCTGAACCAGCACCGGTTATTAAAACTACTTTATTAATGAAACTCATTATTTTCTTTTTTGACACACGTCCTACTCTTACGCAAGTTTAAATACACATATGGGTTTTTTTAATAAACGTCCAATTTGTTATCATTATCATAATTATATTTATCAACGCTTCTCTATCTTCAATAGTACTAACACAATATTGCAGACAATCTAATCAAAAAATTAGTCCTTATCAATCGGATAATTTAAATCAGCGCCAACGAACGTATGTGTTACTTATTTAAAACAAAGTACGCACGGTCCTTATTATGTAATCATCAACAATTTGAAAATAATAACCAGACGTCACGATAGAAATACAAACAGTTTAAACGTCATAATATAGCCGAAGGGTAGTCCGGACGGTATGATTATAATCAAAGTTAACAAGAAGCAATTACTAGCTTTTAAAGCTGGGAGTTTAATGATAAGCGATTTTGTCCAAATTGAATCACATTATAAGAATATGATTGATATACAGAAACATCAACAATTGTAGCTAACTACACTAATGTATCTCAATCGCTTAAATTACACTCGAAAACATACAATGGCTCCTCAAGTCTATTTTTAAAACTAACAAGTCAATATCTTAACAGCTCATCAGAATGTCTATTGCTAAGACCACTTAAATTTCAAGTGCAAAACCTTTAAATATTAAAAAAAAACCTATTTTGTGAACGCATCGGCAAAAAATGCCGGCAATTCGTAAAAGGAATTTCTCAACCAATACCGATGGCTTGTACGAAATCGAGGAGTAGAATCGTTCCTTTCAATCCTTTGTCGCAGCCATTTGATTAAAGTAAAGGAGCCGCAATCACATGCGAAGATATTTTGCGATAGAGGAAGTATCGCGTTTACAAACGGAGCACCGACTGCATTGTGACCGAAAGGCAGCCGCCGATCGGGAAAGAGTTCTAGTCGAAGCCAATTGAAGCCGGATACCACTGGGGGACGACGTTCACTTGTTCACGACACTCGACACCGCGCCAACGTAAATTGAAAACGACGACACGGATACGCTGAGATGAATAACCGAATAAGCTATTCTAGACGATAGGCGTGTAAGGATATAAAGATTATTATCATCATAAAAGCGAACCCAGGAAAATGACAGAAGCAAAGGTGCAAAGGTGTGGTGAGTACCGCCCATATGATTAACCGTATGAGAGATCACAACCACTGTCGGCATCTTTGACCCGTAGTGATAGAGATTCGTATCCTTTAATTAGCTACGAATTTCGCTAAATAGAGGAAAATAACAAACATGGCGTATGTTATTTTCGATTCCAAGCTCAAACGAGGTCTTATCTCACCCAAATTGATAGCAGCTAAGTCAATGAATTTTATATGATATGCAAGGAGATAAAAGAGCTATATAAAATACAGTCTTGCATACTTATTGAAACATAAATCGTGATGAACTTGAAAAACCACTTAAAGAGTTACAGTCCATTATACGAAGCCCACGCTCACTAAAATCGGAAAAAATATTTCGCGCAAAAAGTCAACAAGACTAAGCGGTAATTCATCGCGGAACAGCGTTCAGATCATTAACGAACTGAGGATTTACGATCACATGCGAGGTGGTTAAGGTGACAGCGGGAGGGTGGGTCGAGGTCCCATCAGCGATGCAAGTAATTAAATCCTTAAACGAGTGTATAACAAGAATGTGTTTTTAGGCGTCGACGCAGCGGAGTGCTGTTCGAAGTCAACCGCGACACTTATTTACGATGAGTTTTCGCGGCAGGGGATACCGCGCCTAATTTCTCGGCGCGACGCGGTCTCGCGCGATTTATTTAAAATGAAATTCTTTTGTCGTACGCCCCGCTGGGCGACATTCGATAATGGGCCAACGAGCCTAGATTGTAACGACCGCGCACCGATTAAGATACAAAAACATCTTACGATTCAGCTTGTTAAAATAATTGTTATTGTTAATGAGATCCTATGAATAAAACTGAAGTACGACGACGCATTTAAAACTTTTATTATAAAATAAAATTATATATCTTTGGATAAATCATAAGTGAAATAAATTTGCCATTAGAACAACGTTATACCAGTACCTAATACTTGAATGGTGTAATTGAAATTAATATATTTAGGTACCACGTTCTGAACGAAATGCACACTCACATTTTGCTCATGTAAACGATCCCTTTCTTTGGAAGACCGTTGAGTTTGCAATTAAACTAAACTGTGCCGCCTTCACCTCATTTCGGGTTTTATATTAAGTGTTCCTTAATTTTATTAATTCACTTTCAATTGCCAATTTTATGAGTCTTATTCCCAAATGCAATAAAGATTTTAATATTACCTAATTACTTTACTTACAAAGATGTCAAAATACTCATTATACGATGCCCGCTGAAATTTTGGAACCTAATGGGTGGTGTGGTTTTGAGACACAAAAAGATGGCAACGGATAACGAAATGAAAATAACTTTTTTGACAGGCAGGTTATTGAACACTGCGAAGGATACTTCTGCTTTTTTCAAGATCCAGAGATAGCGTATCGCATCTCGAGAAGATTTATTATAAAAGCCATCAATTATCGAAATCGAAAGCGTCCGTATTATCTCCGGACAAGACAGTCGGTGGAGTAATTAAAATAACACTAATTCCACACGTGTTTGCGTCGCGTCAACATGGACAGTATTCATTCCCGTCGTGTAGAATCGTTCTCATCATCTCAGATGTAATTACCAGAGTGAACTTTGCGCGCCACAATCGGAGAGTCAACTTTCAAACTTAATCGATCCGCGCGTCAATCCCAGCGCCCTCAGGAGACGCCTGTGATGCTGGGCTCACTTGGTTAAAACCTATAACGCGGCGCGCCCCCTCGAGGGCACTCGGATCGGTGAATTTTGCACCTTATTGCGGCGTGACGAGAAGATTTTATTTTTCGTGTCATAGAGATTCTTCTCTAAGTCGTACTAATATGCATTCTGTGGTCTGAACGGGCCTCTAGATCCATCAATGCTAACGTCTCGCGTCTTCCTTGTGCAGGAAATATTCATGGTGACAACTTCTGTTGTCAACCATTGGAAAGTAGGCGGAGAGCAATCGTAGCCATTACGTGTAGGTTGGATAATACGGTCTTGAGTTTAAAGGTAATTATCGCTGCATATCTCGCTTTAAACTAATTATTTGTCCTTGTTCTTTTTCTTTCTAGACTTTTTCTAATTTAATTCAGGGACTACTTTTAGTCTACTCTTTTTCTTCCATTCATATTCTGCTTTGCAAGCAGTTCTATCGAATGCATTATATTGGTAGAGGGAAGATTAAACATTTTCTGACACTTAGTTGTAATAAGAACACTTGTATACTTTTAACGAGCTAGTTGTAAAAGCAACAGGTAAGGACAGATGAAAAAGATAGTGATGTATTGGATTACAATTATCATATCTAGTATAAGATCGGGAGGGTTTTATTGTGACGATAAGATGGCAGCTGACTGTAAAATATAAAGACACCTTTTAATGAGAAGGACCGACTCCAAATGTGAGAACCGTCTCGAAGGATGAGTTTCTGTTATCTATATCGAAATCAAAGGGTTACTTCGAGTTTCCTATATTACAGTTACAATTGTGAATAGTATAATAAAAACGTTAGATAGTGGGTACCGTGTCTATTTATTCACATACATTATTATGTGCTACAATCTTTACATACCTTATTTAAAATTCTCTTTTGGGATTGAAATGAGTACGGCATCGTTACAGTATGGTTAAGAAAAATCTCCAAAGAACCGAATTCAACTTGACACGACTTTAAGAACATGTTTTATTTTCCGTCATTGATAATTATTTTTCTCACTAAAAACGGAAGTATTTAACTGATGAGATAACCGAACATATATGTTATATTTTCAAAGACCAACGCAAATAATCAAGTATTGCATGACAAGCTCAACAATGGCGGTCAAGTCAAGTGCAATCAGTGTGAAGATTGAAGATGGCATTGGACAAATATTGTTGGTGCGCGCAAAACTATCGGCGTTGACCTCTGAGAGGTGTCAAAAGTTGGGCCAAGCAATTGACACGTCGCTTCAGCCACGCGTGAGAATGTTTGAACAAATATTCTCCTCAGTTTATTCTAGTACCTGTAATGAATCATTTCGTTAACGGTCAGCTTCAATACTTGGGAAAAATCCAATGCCGTTGTAGACACAAAAGGCTATCGACCTCTTAGTTCAATTTACATAATTACTACATTGACATCCAAGATATATATAACAAAAATTATATTCGAAATCAATATGCAACAGCCAGTTTTATTAAATACATGATTTGTGACTGCGACTATATCTCAAACATCGACTGTCAATAAATAACTTATGAACAAGAAAGAATTACATCACGATTGAAATATGTGTAAGTTATTTAGAGGGAAACAAGTGAAAAAATACACATGGAATTATTAATCTTAAGAGCTTAACTTAAACACTTATGCAAATGATTCAACGACATTTAATGACTGTGGGAACTATGAGTTGACCCTAATAACATTGAAGCAGTTTTTCAGGCTCATATAGCTAAATTTGATGAACTCTATTGCATTCAAGGCATCATATTTTGGAGTTCCTTTTATGACGAAGTAGTTCACATCTCTCATAATCTTACGTATCTTATATCTTAATGTTATCTTCATAGACGCCTAGAGATGTACATTTGACGAAATTGTGAATAACGCTATAGTTGATATCAGGTGTTAATTGAGCACCATAAACAGCGCCCTGTCGAATGTCCACAGATATAATGAGTCGTAAAAATTATAGCCCCGCACCGGGACGGCTCCCCACACACGCCCGCCCGGTTTGGCGTGTATGGACTCGTAAATTATCTATAACTACGGTACGAGAATAAAAATGATACCTACTTACAAAAGAGCAACTTTATTATGATGCAAGTATGTATTCCATTAATGCTTACAACCCATTTTCTGTAAGGAGATAGGTGCGTTTTAAATTGTACAGTTTATGAAGGACATTTTCTAAGAATTAAAAATTGTAGAGTTCATTAAAGTTTATTAATAATAACAGACTATTCACTTCATAATTGAGACAAACTTCATACTTGGGTCATGGCATACAAAGTAACAATTTTGTTAAGATGTCTGTCATATTATAAACAATCTTAACTACAATCAATCAATCAATCAATCCTACTACTCCTAGTCTTGTATGTTATGATTATTCTATGAAAAAGAGTCTAAATTATATCGTATCATAAATATGGCCAATCTACGTTATTTATTCGTTGGCAGCTGCGTTTATTTCTCTTTTCATATAATTATTATAAAATGTTAGGACACGACGCGGTTGTCGGCCACCGTAAAATAACATAATTATTCATAATTACGAGCGTCTACGACAAACATTTTTGGATTTACGACCAGTAAAGAACACCACACTGATACGGGAACACCGCGTAGTTTCCTTACCCGGTACATACCTACTATACAATAACAAGAATAACTTATCAACAACTTTTTATAGAATCTGACATTTAAGGCGTGTTTAATATGAAACTTGAAAGAGAACTAAGTTATATGATTATTTATAGTTTTTTCAGATAGTTACCGAACTGAAAATAGTGATGGGACGATGGAAACAAATTAATGTATATTGATTGTTGACATAATGTGTATGCGTCGGATGTCAATGTCGTATTCAGTCTAAATGCAAATAACAATTCGTCATTAGAAAACGTGACGATAACTCTCGTTTGCCAATTACTCGTGACTGATAGCAGATAATAAACAAGCCGAGTCAATTTATTATGAAACACGAAATATTCGACCGAGCGACGTAAACAAATGCATTGACATCAATTACATAAAAAGCAAATGTTTAGAAAACGACAACGAGATTTTTTTATATATAAGGAACCAGACGTTACTGTGAAAATCTATGCAGATAATACAAAAATATAATTAGAGTTCCTTATCGATGTTAGAAACCATATCTAAAAAAAAAAAATTAAGCACAACTGATAAGGTAGTGAAGTAGATTTTTTTATTCAGCTGCAGTTTTTATTCACATAAACGTTGTATCAGGCTCTTTCTTGTCGTTGTTACATTTTTAAATAGGTGATCATGTGAATTTACTATAACTACCAATTAATTTAGTATTAATTACACTTGAATTAGGTACCTACTCTTGGCGTTTTAATGTGGTGCACCACCAATATAAAAACCATAAAGATAATTACAAAGTGGTTAACATCGTTAAATCAGTATACGGGTCTCAACAGAGACTGCAAGTTCGCGCTTAACCGTTCCCATCTACTAATTTATATCAACGTATTTTTATGCTGCCAAATATTTTCATATATTAAAGGTGATTTGTTACTTTAGCAATTAAGATGTCATCGACGCGTTTAGATTTATAAGTGGCAATTAGACGAGCATAATCTGAACATGAATATTGATCGGAGTGACGACATTTATAAACAGCTCACAATTAGACATGGAGCCGGTACTAACGGTAATATCGGATAAAACATACATGTTGCCGAGTCAAACAACGACATTACTTTTCATTAAGGATAGTTATAAACATAATAAACCTGATTAATATTTAAAAACGATGATCAGGTGATTATCGGAATATTAAAGAGGTAATGAATGATGAAAGATACCGTTAGAAGCGTTAAATATCACAGAAAGAAGACCAAAATTAAGCAAAGTCAAGTATGTCGTTATAAATTAAAATAAGTTTATTAGTTACAAAATATCAATGCAGCAAAAAAATATTTCAATCATCTTTTTTATCAGCTAGCAAAACATTAAGCTAATTAAGTTTGTTCATCAAGTCTCGTTATCATGACATAATTATTATTCGTAACACTAAGTTGCTATTAAAGCTCTCCTCTAATTTTTAAAAACAGGATCAAGCAAAAGTAATCTCGCTTTTTACCTATCTCTTAACTGATCCCGCGTATCCGGATAGAGCTAAATGTAGAGCACTGAGCAACATATACAATGAATCTACATTAAGACGATACAAGAAAAAAATGAATTTTAGTTTCGGGGTGTGGCTGGCGTCGCGTGAGCTGCCGAAGGATATATCCCTCTCGCTTAGCTAGGACAGAACAGCTATGGAGTAGACTATAGTATAGTTATTTTTTGAAGGAACAATATTGTTTAATTCGTACAATTAAAATAATATGTCCCAGTGCACCTTTTAAAATAGATGAAATGGATGAAAATATTCAAATATATTTTTTTCGTTTTATATGGGATTTTTATGTCGAGTGTATTTGAAAAAAATAATTTAATTTCTATGTTGTTTTTATTGCTGAAGACAAAGTAAGTCAAAAGAAGACAAACGATACCTACAATATGCTGATAGATACGTATAACAATACTTCGATCGTATAATAGCCTATAACCAGCGGACGATCCAGACGCGTCCAACGATATCTCATTAGTCAAATTATTATGATATAAAAATAGTTTGGACGTTATACGGGAGCAGATGAACATACATACATATCGGTCAAAATCATAACCCTCCGCCCACCGTAGTCGGGTAAAAATGTACATACTCTGTGTCAGTGACTGACTGCCGGATATGAGTATCTTTTTCATGTTTCGTAGGCTAAGGAATACTTTGGTACTTAACTTCGATGCCGATCATGAAGTCATCAGCGGTGTCATAATATTTTTTTTTACCATATTTAATTTATGTTTTAATTTAATTTTCAGTTTTTATTAATTTTATTGATTTAACCATGCATTTATTTTTTGTTTATCTTTTATCTTTATTTTTTTATCTATCAAAATCACCCTTAGACTGGTTACCGCCACAGGTGACAAGAGGGCTGGCTCTTTCCTTGCTCAAAAAATTCGCTTGACAACAGGAACAGCTTGAATACAGGGAGGACATGCAGCCAGTATCCCACGCGGACGGTATTTGTTTAATTAGGGGTAGGTTTTTATTTTATTGTATTTTATTTTAATTTATGTTATATTATATTGTATTTTAATGATAAAACATGAAAAATTAAAAAAAACACTAAAAAGCCTGAAATAATATTTCTATTACCTACCACCTCTGTCTACCCCTTCGGGAAAACCGGACGTGATGGTGTGTTATCGAGTATTTGGGGTCGGTGCCAATCTATCTTCTTACTTTTATAGTAGGTAGACTTGGCATACCAAGATTGGCACCGACTCCAAATACTCGATAACACACCATCACGTCCGGTTTTCCCGAAGGGGTAGGCAGAGGTGGTAGGTAATAGAAATATTATTTCAGGCTTTTTAGTGATCCAGGTTTTTTTGAAGTCGGTTTGTTTTTTATTATAAAAATAATTTTATTTCACGATTTTTTGTGGCGCCATACCAATGAACATTTTGGCATTTTTAACCATATGAAGTAAGCCCAACAAAAGGTAACTGCTGTAAATCTTTGAGAAATTCCCTCGACTGTCTATGGTCTCCATCATTAGACCTGTAATGGCACTTATAACCCATATGGGTGTAAAGTTCTCTCCAATACAAATTAATCAAGCCCAAACACCAGGTAATTGCTGTAAATCGTTGAGGAGTTCTCTCGGCTGTCTTTTGACTCCATCATCAGACCCTTAATGACAGTCACAACCCATCTAGGTGTAAAGCTCTCATCAATACAAATTAATCAAGCCCAAACACCAGGTAATTGTTGTAAATCGTTGAGGAGTTCCCTCGACTGTCTTTCGGCTCCATCATCAGATCGACTCCAGACCTTCATAAAATAGTAGAGCTTTAAAATACTTAATGAAAAAAATTACAAACGCACTAGTCGCTCCTACGATTTTCGAAGGTTCCCCTCGATTTCTCTGGGATGCCATCATCAGATCCTGGTTTCCTTATCATGGTACCACCGCTGGGATATCTCCTTACCAACAAAAAAAGAATCATCAAAATCGGTTCATAAACAACGAAGTTATCCGCGAACACACATAAAAAAAAAATATATACGGTCGAATTGAGAAACCTCCTCCTTTTTGAAGTCGGTTTAAAAATAAATATATTTTTTTTTTAAATTTAATTTTACTTTTATTTATTGTTTTATATTTATTGTGAAATTATAATAATTTTAATAATCAATATTGGACTATGTCTGAAACAAAAACATTGAATTGAATAATTTAAAAAATACAAAAATTATCACATTAACTCGTTAAATCACGGTTTACACCCGCTAGAACGAAAAAGATCCTAACATGGTAGGTAGGACCTGAGGGTTGGCCAGTTAATTACTTAAAATACACTATATTTATTTCAAGAAAACATTCATAAGATCTGAAGGCGTCGGACTCGCACATAAAGGGTTCCGTACCACCGTAGAATAAACACATCAAAAATATCAAGTTTGAGACTTGATATTTATTTTTAAATGTTATTATATTTTTAGTATTTGTTCTGCACCGGCAACAGAAATACACATTCAGTGAAAATTTCAACTCTCTACCTGTTACGGTTCGTGAGATACAGCCCGCGCTGACAGACGGACATACAGACAGACGGACAGCGTAGGCCTAGTAATAGGGTCCCGTTAGCACCCTTTGGAACCCTAAAAAGTAGCCTATGTTCTCCGCCAAGACCCAGTCTATGTCCATATCAAAATTCATCAACATTGGTTCAGCGGTCTAGCCGTGAAAAGGTAACAGACAGAGTTACTTTCGTTTATAATATAATAGATTGAATAGGACGGACAAACATTTTCCTATCCATATCTGTAATGTTATTTTTTACGATAATTTATTGATGTATGATATATTTATTACTTGCCCATCCATACCTACAACAAACGCAATAAAGCGACTCCATTGTTTTGACAAGCAATGTATTCCCACTGTCGGCCCAAGACCATGCTGCAAGTATATAACAGTAAGCGAAATAGGGAGTTTTTACAGAAATGACACGAATAACTATGAAATGACAAGAGATGACACAAAATGACAAGAGATGACACAAAATGACAAGAGATGAAAAGAAATTACACAAGACAAGGAAAAGCAAACGAAAATCACGCTGCAGTGCAGGTCATAGGTTCGATTCCTGCCCAGGACATGCAGTTGTGTGCATGAACATGTCCGCATGTCCCGAGTCTAGGTGTAATTAAGTGTATATTTCGTTTGTATTTACAAACAAAAAGTAGTATATGTAGTAATATCAGTTATCTGGTTTCCATAGTACAAGCTCTGCTTAGTTTGGGATCAGGTAGTCATGTGTAAAAGAATTTCCAAGGATATTTATTTATTTATCATAGGCGTCGGCGGACTGTAAATACTGTACTGTACCTGTAATGTGGCACGACCGTAATATTTTTTCGTAATATTTTTTAAAAAATCCTTCACAGGTCCGACGTCGAACAAGTCCGAGCGGACACTGACAATACAAAGTTAGAGAGAGACATGGTTAGTTCAAGTACTTAAAATGTGAGATGGCGATATTGTGCGCGCGCTCGGAAATAAACAACGTAAGCGCCAAACCACATTTTCTTGAATTAAAAAAAAACTACTTCATGAATTAAAATATGGTTGAAGGGTAGTTTAGATATCATTATTTGCTATGTTTTAGAAATAATTTCGTGATCTAAATCGTAAAAACATCGTGGTAGCAAGGAAAATTGTAAATAATTAGAGCTCATTTCATAATTTTTTTTTATCGAGAAAATTTCGTCAAATCGTGATTTGGATTTAAAGATACTCAAGATAATATAGTCAAAAATCATACATCTAAATATAAGATTCCTAGTCCACATACTTACTTAAAGAAAAAGTAGAATAGAAAATCAACCAAATTTCGAACCCTCGTCTTAACAATTTACGCTTCGCTGGAATTTAGAGCACATAACACAGGCCATGGTAACTGCGCCACATAGTTGTCAAAGTATGACGAATGATATGGAGCCGGTGAGGAGTTGCTCGATAGTTTAAGTTTCTTAGCACTTGGTGAACACAACAATGACATCCCGCTAAGTGCCCTCTTATGCTCTCTACACAAATATTTGTACAAATATTGGGCACACATGTTTTGTTTACAAATAATCAGTGGGAACGAACCGCGCGGCTCTGAGCTGCAGCCTACACTCACACAACTCACAACTAAAATGACAAAATAGTTATATTTCATTGAGAAAATCTTTCTGCGGAAACGCAAACTGTAAATATTGTAAATACTCGTCCGTTAAGTACTTAACTTTTACGTTTTAGTCTCTCTACTATATGTTTAACACGCATGTATGAAAATATCGTCGAATGCGACCGACCGACACAACAAGTATGGTTATTTACAATAGAAAACAGACATTTCTACGCAAATAAACTCGAACTAGATAGAGTTAGGAACGTGAATGATCTTAGTTTACGTTTTATATGTTCCGGTTCCAATAAAAGCGGTTCACGGCGAGGCGATACGCCCGTGGGCCGAGACGCAGAACTCGCCAATGCTCCGGGGAAAACGTACGCAATAAAGCTCAATTTTCAAGAAAACAACCATAACTCAGAGCTCTGCACTCTGTCGTCTGTGTTCCTTTCTTCCGGGCAATTTCTATTACCATATAGACGCGCTACTTTTCAATTCTTTTCTATTAAACTTGGTGCATTGCCGTGCGTTCCGCGGCCCGACTACCCCGCGTCTGGCTCGCTATTCTCAAAACACATTTATAAAATGCTATTTACTCGGCCGCGGAGTCGGTCTCCTGCGACTGACATTCTATTGCAAATTTTCAAAGTATATTTTCAACTAAAGAAAAGCGCTTGAGATCAATGAAACTGCCATATCGTTTGTCAGTTACATTCTAAGTTTTCGTAAATAACTTAGCAAGTTAATACGTTTCTGTCTCAAATCAGGTAGGTACCTAATAACTTTATTGAGAACGGTATAAGGAAATAAAATATTTTATACGAATAAGTAAATGTAAGCAATCAGGTTTACTTAACGCTTGTTTTTATTTATAGCGTATATTACTTACACTGTCAAATACCAATTGACGATATTTGAATTATGTTATGTCTTACAACATTACACGTAATTCTATTACAAAATACTTATGACGGTACACGGATACGGTTTTATAGGAAACCAAATATTTTGTGACGCAACGATATTACTTGTGTCTTTAAACATTACTACTTACCTATACATATCGTATATTTATGAAATTTGATTAAAATGTATAGAGTATGTTTGTAGCCGTTATCGTGAACATACAGTTTCTATACTAACGTGTAGATAGAAATTTCGTGACTCGTATTAATAAAAGCACGTACTAATATGTACATCCCGTTAGTCAAAAAGCGCTGAACTCATTTTAATTATATTAACATAGTTAAATATGATATCGCGGGTCGCAATCTTCACCTTGTTTAATCTTGATAACTCAAACAATTTTATAATTATTCCACTTCAAGTACCCAATTTCCACGGCATAAACTTCAATCATACTTTCGAATAAACAAACTAAATAAACACCTGCGATGATAACTTCTGCTTTTTAGAAGTTGCTTTTGTTAATTCATCAAAATAATTTAACAAATTTTTCAAAGAATTATGACCACGACGAGCAGATGTCATACAAACGAAAGGCTTAACATCGACCTAACAATTTGTCACAATAATATTTCATAACCAAAACACGGTACCTACAACAATGAGTGGCTGTATTTATAATCTACAAAACCCAAACATGAATTCTTTCGCCAACAAAGACATCTCTATCGGTAGCCGTACTGAATTATCTGTCATATTTCACAAATAAATAAGATCTATTTTATATCACAATAGGAACACACCGCCTTCTGTTACGAGCTTGATTCGAAGCCATTGAGAAAAAATCTATTTATCAAACAAGAGATGGGTTCCACGAGATAAATCTGGTCGAGTCTATTATTACCCCTTTTCAATCTTCTTCGAGATTCTGTTTATAGTTAAAGCGAAATCAACCCAAAATTGATCATATCCTATTGCAGTCCCAATTGTTAGTTGCCATTGAGATGTTAACTGTCCATCTTTACATAACAGCATCATAGGAGCTTAGAAGATTTGGACCTTAGTTGATATACTCACCTATTCCAACTTATTAGAATCATTCATTTTGTGTCGGAAAGTGTACCTAATGTTAATAAAAAGAAATTAAGTCGAAAGTAGTCGAAACATTAAAAACAACTATGTAATTAAATAAAATCAATTAAAATCATTTTCGTATCGCTTCTCGTTGGTCGTGGTACACGTTTTCGTTTTTTTTTTGTTATGTAGCCAGTACACACACTTATACAATTATACATTGTACAAAGCGTGTACACATAGCGTGATAACGTCACATCAAGCGAGTAACTCATGTCCGCGGCCGCGGGCTGCAGGACTTTCGCGAGTCCACCGCGCACGAACTGCGGCTCACGATCGAACACCATGATCGAAATACGTGTACCACCGCCTGTATTACCATAACCGATTTACCGTATGACGACTCTTTTAGTTCGCGTGGAATATGAATTCGTTTTTGTATTACACGAAATCGCATACATTGTCGAAAACAAAAATAACATGTGCTCGCAATAATAACGATGCATTGTTCCCGATAGCTTCTTTTAAGAATAACTAGCTGTGGACCAGTTAAATCGTGTAGTTTTCGAGCACGACAAACAATCGTACTTTGAATATGTATGTCAGTCAGATGCAATGTGAGTACAATAATTACATAGCGGAGCCCGACGCAAAGGCATATGAAATATCACACTTTTTGTTGCTAAGTATCTCATTAGTTATGATAAAACGTAACGTACGGTGAGTCATAGAGAATAAAAAATTTCCACTGAGTGTCATAAACAGTCTATAAAAAAATTTAACAAGAATATTCCCAAATCTTCAGAAAAATTACGTCAAATACGACAGCTCCGACATAATGACCCACCAAAAGGACTATGACGTATCACATCGATACAATCGTAGAGATGGTTCTTTATCGGTTCAATTGAAAGCGTCGCTAACCGATCCGTCATTGTGTTGGGGTGCGCGATAATCGCCGGCGACGTAAGTAGGCTCGCGCCGGAGGCACACGTCATTTGCCGCCCGTCCGTTGCGATTAACTTCCGCGCGATGACACGGGTGTCGGCCCGTCTGTACTGTAATTACAAATTGGGCTTTAACTTCGATTTAACCATGCCGACTATCGACTCACTGCCACTACCACATTTAAATTCGCGCAAGTCGTTTAACACGAATAATAATTAACAACAATAATTGGCTGTAGTTTGTTAAATTTAACTTTTCTAAGATCGATCGACCCAGTCATGATTATTAAGAAAATGACACAACACGATAATATGACGAATTGATTTATGTAGATACTCATTCCAATTCGTTGCGCTGCAAACGAGTTGGTACCTAATACTAAATTACCATAAATAACATATCAATCCTTTTCAAACCCAACCAAGAAAGCAAAAAAGAACCATAAACCAATAAACACTTACTTGCCGTTGCATATAACAAATGTGATGGACTCCCGCGGCGATCAAATAACTTCGAAAGAGGTCGGACATTTAATTTTAGTTTTATAATAAAGGACATATTGTGTTAGATAAAGGATGGGTTGTGATAGTGTCCCGTCATCCACGTTAGTAATACGCCTCCTGGCGGGGCGCCGCGTCGCACAAGTGTCCAACGCACTATCCTGCTTATACTGCGTTAGTGTGGAAAAAATTACAAAATAAATAAATTTTAAGGAGACTCCGTAACAAAAATATTTATTCAAATAAGTCGCCA
Source organism: Drymonia ruficornis (assembly GCA_947859195.1). Taxonomy (NCBI): domain Eukaryota; kingdom Metazoa; phylum Arthropoda; class Insecta; order Lepidoptera; family Notodontidae; genus Drymonia; species Drymonia ruficornis. The sequence continues at coordinate 7,766,837 of OX401915.1, read as the reverse complement.
TCAACTCGTAAAAGCATGCGGAGGGTTGAGGGGCAAGCAGTTTTATTAATATTAAACGAACGCTTCAGTTGACACAAATTGGCGATAACCAAAGCGAGGGTGTAATAAAAATTTTGTGTTCTTTACGTTTATTATTCGTGTGTCCTAAAATACGTAGGTTGAAAGGGAGCTTTTTATCGACTTATCTCTGTGGGGGAAGTAAACAAATGTTAGTATATCGCCGTATCACTAAAAACTCCAAGTTCAATCGATGTGCAATAAATCGATCTATATGATAAATAATCTACTTGGTCCAAATATGATCACATAACATAACATTAAAGTTAAGCACCCTAGCTCTGATGTAGCGTGAGAGGCAATACTCGCTAAGAATAAAATGCTTGCACTAGATTAAAATCATTCGGTAGGTACTGTGGTTAAAATCATTCCCTTATTACATCAAGCTTATTATATGAGCAAGATGACACAAGATACCAATTCAATATTCATGACATCAAACATTGGTCATAAAACGCTCGATAGAATGTTGTAATACGTATCTAGTCGGGTGAAGGGTACAATTTAATTTAAAAAGAGAGTTTTCCGAGTTAACGACATGATATTTTATTGTTAGCATCTGACTTTATTCCCTCAAACTGCGTCGTTTCAACAAATTCACGCGCTCAACCAACAACAAAGCAGTTAATTAACCCGTAATTTATATAAATGGGCTCACTCGCCATTCGGACAACAAATTTATTTGTTATAGGAGATCTTTTGTAACAACAAAATGGTTACAAAAAAGACAAGTAATGGAACGAGTTTTAAAATAAATTGCCACGGTGACAGACAATATTATTTTACTAGACCACGCTGAATACTTGGACTTCAGTCAACGTCCTTACGACGTAGGTGCGGCTTTTGGGAATTTACCGTCGAGATATGCAAAGCATATGCAAGCCGCAAACCAAGCATTTCTCACCCAATTCAAGAGTCCATGTGCCAGGAACTATGCAATAAGATTATAAAATCGACACCACGCGATTTATTTCAGAGGATCGTTGCCTAATATGGCTAATTCGTTCGGTACTAGTGAGAACATTACAAATTACCGCGCAATAGCTATCGCTTAGCTTGGGAAATGTGCCAGGGCCCAAAGACAATCATTCGGATTCATAATAGGATAAGTTAGAACAATGCGCGTCGCCAATTAAAGGAGAAGACAGGACACGAACTTCGTGTCTATACTTCGCCAGGTTGACAGTATTTCATGGACGCTATAATTTTCAATTTATTTCAAAACATACTGGCGATGTTCCGGTATTTTCGATCACAAGCAGAAATTGTCACCATCCCACGCCAAAGAACATCGACTTTTGCCTGGCACCAATGTTTTTATTGAGTTTTTATACGAATCCTTATGATTTTATTTCTTATAGAGTTGAGTAATATGATAATTAATTAGGTTAAATGTTTAAAGATATTAAGCCGTCACGTATTCTACTATGTAAATGGAATACATATACCTACTGTAAATCTAAAACTACGGCGAAATAAGAAAAGGATTTCGATTGCTTCAGCAAATACTGCAAAGATAAATTTAATGCATTCGAGTGCCTGCCTGTGCTTGACATCCTGCATTGTTCACTCGATATAAAAGTGTGACTTTTATTGTCAAAGTTGTGAGGTTTTTCACCTCAAATTGGCACTGTGAGCGCGATGCGCGCGCGCGGGCGTCACGGATCCCCGCTGCGCGCCATGCCTCGGGACTGACCAGTTTAATTTATCGCAAACAATCACATTACCATATCACTAATGTAATGCGGTCGAATCCGCGTATGCTCCTTAAACGGTTTCCCGATTCCTTTGTTGTCCAAAATTTATGAATACTGTAAATGTTTTCGTATCACGCCTGGAGTCGCGAACCGTACCGGGATACTTTATAAGCATTGTTTTACAATCGTCTTACAAGGGATTTACAGCGAGGGAATAATGGTGAAATATTGGCACGCGCCGAGTTTGCACAACTGGTATTATCCGTGGATACTTTCAATACTGCGTTTTACGCTCCATTTCTAGTAATATGAAAAAGAGTAGCGTAAGTAGCTTTAACTTATCTTTAACACCAGTTTTTAGATTAACCCCCAAATTTATAGCATGTTATGATGGACTAACACTGGCATTACGAATCAATTGTTCTTAAATTAATTGAAATAATTGATTAATATTTGAATTAATTGATTCTTTTTATGAATTGTTCTTCTTAGTAATGCTTTGTAAACTGGCTAAAAATCTCCATAAATTAGGCGGTTAGTATATTAGTACTCGTAAGCTTTTAAATACTTTATCTTAATAATTGAAAATCTGGGGACATACTAAACCAACGAATGTGGGCAAAAATTCAACATGGCGCCGCCTGGGTGGTTAAAAGGATGAGGGTATACATTTGTTCATATAGTAAAAATATAAACCACACGTCTAATGTAAGGCATATTAATATTCGTTGTAACTCGACGTTACCCACTCTACGTTATTATTAACAGCAAGAACCCATCATATTAAAGTAATATTCAAATCGAGTCACAACAAAAGAATCCCATCTCGTAGCTCAGGTTTCAAAGAATGCGTGTTGCATGGGTAACACAATACGCGCGCCCAACGCGTATGGGCTGGGAGCTAGGGAGTCTCTACTATACGTAAATTGGTGTAACAATATACTAGTTTTTTATTCAGTCCTCGCTTGTATTACGACTTACGATGAACTTGGTTACCCTTTTAATGTATGAAATATGTACCGACATTTATTAACTATAGAAATATTTGATAGATGTGTTGTAGTGGTGTAATGAGAATATTTAAAAATATGTTGACTCAACTTCAATTGAGCATATTTGTAACCAAATATGAAAACTTGAAGATAGTATCTCAGGGGTAATTTAGGAATATTTTTGTATATTATTTGTTAATGTTTTATCTTCCTAGTGAAAAATATACATAAAATTAAGTTGCTAAATTATAGGTATTTTAGATTCTTAACCATCATTTTCATAATTTACATCAATTAAAAGTAGAAATGGTACTCACACGGAATAAAACAAAAAAATAATAGGTACCTATATTTTTTCAACATTTTTTTTTAATTTATGCAAACGCAGGGATTTAAGCATTTATTATTAGAAGGGATCGTACACAATATGGTTGGGCGACTATTGTGAATCACCAAAAGTGGGGAGCAGCGATAGGGCCAATGAATAACATGGCGTTTAAATGGAATAACACGATCCATTGCGGCTAAAGTAAGCCTTGATTGACACGTGATCCGAGCGTCATGAGTTGAATAGCTTATTCAATTTGGTACCCAATATTTTTGGGGGCCCTTATAATAATTTAACAGGCAGCGGTTTATATTCTTAAATTACGTGACATAAAAATGTATTTTAATTGCAATCTGATAATTATATCAGGTAAACAGAAACACCGTTAGCAAACTTAAACGTGACATTTAACGTGAGTCTTAGTTGGCAAATATAATGAATAAGTAGCACCTCAACTGTATATTATTTCTAGCATAGCTATTTTCGTTACTCTAGGTTTTCCATATTCAAAAATAATTACATAAAAGTCAATCCATCCGGACGGAACCCAATCTGAAAGATATTACGCATCGCTTAGTTTTTTATACAGGTATTTTTATTACCCCATTGTGGGGTAGGATTAGCCCGCAGCAACGCGGAAAATATTTAATAGAGAGTTAATATCACAATGCTCTGGGTTTGGCGAACGAATTGTGCGCTTTTTACACGAGGGCCTTGGTGTTAATAAAAGGTGATTGCGTTATTGTTATTTTTAATATATTAAATCATATAAGTTTTGTCCAAATCATAAATCACTTTTGAAAAGTTACAAAGCGTTTTAAATTTTCAGCCAAAAACCACTGTTCGGAGGCCGAATAACTCAAAAAGTCATTTCGGTAATTTTAAAAACTACAACCGCCATTGGACGTGGTTAGACGTGGGCGATGCGATACGCACATTTTAAATATTTTCTAAGCGTTTTATTTTCTCGGCCAAAAACTGCTATTCAGAGGCCGAATAACTCGAAAAGTCATTTCGATATTTTGGAAAACTACAACCGCCATTGTACGTGGTTTGATGTGGGCGATGCGATTAGAACATTAAAATTAATTTCTGAGCGTCTTAATTTTTCGGCCAAAAACTTCAAAAAGTAATTTCGATATTTCGGAAAATTTATTTCTTAGGTATAAGGCAACGTAAACTTGTTTACCACCCGCTTGATGTTAAGCAGTAACCGTAGCCTATAGATAATATGCTTGCAATACCAAAGCAGGTAAACCAAACACAATCAGTACGAAAAAAGAACAAAACGTACAAGAGCATGCACCACAATAAAAAAACACTATTATTTATTTTAAAACCGATGAAATACTTTCGTGACGCTTACTAAAGAGTGATCATGAAGATAAGGGCTCCACGGGTATGCCGACAAGCCGAACCCATTTCGCGGACGAATGGTAAAAATGCGGTAGCCGAGCCTAAAAAACGTAAAGGGACCACCACCATGTAAATTATTTCACTCGCTGGCCAACTTGAATTATCGTACCGACTCGCAATAAAACTCCGACACCGGAGGTTTTATCAGGAATGAAGGAACATGTTGCCATATTTCATTAGGCCAACGCAACGGTTCGCTTGTGCGCGGCCATAAAAATATTATATTAATCTCCCAAGTTACGGGTTTGCATCATTGTGTCCCTTGTACAGCTGATATTTATTATGTTTGTGGAAGGAGTAGGCGCGACAGTTCCTTCCTGACTCATAGCGTTGCAAAATTTGTCACCGTACCTGTTTATACCACATAAATAACCATTATCAAACACCATTGTGACCGTTTGCATTTATTTAAATAATAATAAAATAAGTGTGTGTCTTTAGAATAAATTGAACATAAAATTGATAACCCAACGAGTTTTTTGCAATGAAATATCTTCTACTGCTTCTATTTTAATGAATTTCGTATAATTTTCTCTTAAATTTTGTTTTAACTATCTGGTCCTTGAAATGTAATTTTTTTCACCTACCTATAGATGAGATTTTTATTTTAACTAAATATTTTTCTTACAAGCTTTTTTTTAAAATAAATTGTTTCTTTTTAAACAGATGTGACAAACAAATAGGTGTTGTTCGAGCGCGCCGTACATCAAGGCAAAGAATTTAATCACATGAGTCAACATAGCGGCCGGTATGCCGATGATATCTAGGGGCGTTCATTGGCGGCACACGGGCCGAACAAATTGGAAAGGCGGTGTGCGAACGCCACAAATGTTACAATTGAAATTTCTAAGATGCCTGCTAACATTTTTCTTGGCGGGAGCACGTACTTCACCGCGGGAGGTGTCACGCAGCCACAGCTTTTAATACGAATGCGTCACAAAACCGTTTTTCACACCTTATAATTGTATAAAATGGTGAGATATTGCCGATGTACGTGACTTTTTTTATACCTAAAAGAAGCAATGATCACAAAAAATAATCACGGAATATATTCTACTGAGACCGGAATTCTGCTTATCACATTATGGCAAAGAAAAATAGAGACCAGGCATTCGTCAGCGTAACTTTTGTTTAAGCTTTCTTTTAGACAATAGAACGGTGAAATCGATATCACATTCCCGATAACCATTCAATGTCGCTTTATCAATGAGTCAGCCGATCATTCATCAATCATTAGTCAGCGCCCTGTCGAACCATTCACAATAGACAATGGCGAATAACGCAGACAACTTGTTAACGGAACGAGCGCACAGATTTGTTACGTTACTTTACTGAGTTACTTAAAACAAATTATAAGCACTATCAATTACAGCCAAGTTATACCGAAATCTTTTGTAAACATTATTTGTTAAGTAATAATAATAATATCCTGGGACATTTTTTACGCACGGCTACCTGATCCCAAACTAAGCAGAGCTTGGACTATGGAAACCAGATAACTGATATTACTACATATACTACTTTTTATTTGTAAATACATACTTAATAATTATACATATACACCCAGACTCCGGACATACAGACATGTTCATGCACACAAATGCATGTCACGGGTAGGAATCGAACCTACGACCTGCAGCGTGAAAGTCGCCTCCGCGCCAACCACGCTAACGGGCCCGTCGGTTACTTTTGATATCCTTATAATTCTTAACACGCGCAAATTCGATCGACAATCAAGTGTTTTTTGTAAGGTTGTTATAGTACCCGGTAGTAAATATTACACATCGGCATTAGAAATAAAAATAAATAATCAGCTAGCTCTGGCTTCGTAGAGCTTCGTCTGATAACATAATGTCTATAACATCGTAGTAATTGAATAGATCGCAATTAGCAGATGCTCGACGTCCAACTATTTATTAGCCATCGGTGTCACAGTGTTAGAGGACGGCGAGGGGCGCAGATGTCGGCGATTGTTTGCAAATAACAAAGTGAGCTCATGGTTCCGCAACAGTTTCTAATTGTGCCACGACAATGCGTAATCTAACCGGTCCCATTCGATGGCACGTCGCGCGTCCCTGTCGAGGAACATTGAGATATGTAGAGTCGAACGAGCTATTTAATATTTTGATGAGTGACTCTATATTTATTTTTATGTAGGTATATAAAATTACGGTAAGTATCATAAAATGTACCTATGTCACGGTAAGTATCTTAAAGCTAAGCACCGTTACAAAATGAGATGATCGTCATCACTTAATTATTTCACATTAGGACGTGGTGCTATTTTTGTGTAATAAGCAATTAACTACAATGATGGGGAAAAAAATCACTTTTCCAAGAAAAAATATTTACTCCTGTTAAACTCCATGGCACTGTTGTGCAACACCCCGTGGGTCCTGAATCGCCAGGTGCCGCAACGAACAAATAAACCAACGTTGCCTCTCGCGCGCCAAATTGCCCGTGTCGCGATCTGACGCACTACTAGGGGAGCTCCTTCACGTGTAAAATCTCTTCAATTTACACGCTACGATTTAACTCGTTAAGGGTAACTCCGGATAACATAACACTCCTAATGTTTATCATAAGCATTAACATTATATCGCACATAACTCCTAAATAGGATTAAGCAAGACCGCAAACCGTTATAAAAATTCACCAGCACGTAATACTAAAACGCCATTATTACGTAATTATTTTGTGCTGCGTGTTACTTTTTGCTTACCGCACTGCCAAATTTGATGACAATCGTTAATGTTGATTACCTGAAACAAAAAAAGCAGTCATTAATGTCGATAGAAATGTAAACAACTATTACGCAAATACATAAATTACTGTGATAAATACTGGCAAGTGTTTAACCCTAATTCTACGTCATTTCCGTTTTCGTGTATCCAGAGGCCCCGACCGTTCGCCGGACAGGACGTTAATTAGAAAATTATGTGGGAAATTATTAATAGGTCCGCCGTGTAGCCGATTAGATAACAAACTAGTCCATTAGTCGACAAGGATAAAGTCTCGATGACCCAGGCACCGAAGGGTTATAAAAGCTCCGGCTATTGTTTTAGGGTCCACATTGAGTTTGTCACGGGTAATTGAAAAGGTCCTTGGTGCATTCGAGGTGAGATAAAGCGGTAGCGAACAATACGGCGGAGTCGGTCTGGGGGCGGGTTTGACGCGTGGTTGAGGAATGATCAACCGCGTGGAAATGACGACTTAATGGATTATATGTGTCCGCCGACACCAAGATAAGTGTCGCCCCGGTATCGGGCCTGTCGCCGGAGATTAGGTACCGAAATTACAAAAATTAATAACATAATGGAAATCGACTAAGGAATGATTTTATGCACCGATGAACTCGACTGATAAAACGAAATAAAATTGACGATGTACATGTTGCATCGGGGGATGGTCGACATTATTCTTAGAAGTTCAATTCACTGTCTTACGTGTGTAAATTTAAGCAAATTGCAGGGTAGGTTATGTAAATGGCTGGAAATATTATCACAAACGAAAAATCTTTTTGTTCCATAGATACGAATGCTCCAGGTGAATCATAAAGGCAAGTGACCGAAATCAAAAGCAACGTGTGCCCACGCAACAATCCAACACCCCAAGCAGTTGCGTGACGACATGAAGCACGGTAAATTGAATACGGATATTTTGTTATAACGGCCCACGTATGGCAGCCCTCGAATATACATTAAATAGCGCCACAATAGCCAACGATTTACCGCCAATCTATTCTTTTATAAGGGCAGGACAAGAAACGCCTCGCCACTTACGACAAAAAGTCGTAGGAGAGATATCCCGCTGGCCTTTTGTGGTGAACGTCTCTAGGCGCGATCTGGACAAACGACCCGTGGGACCCGGTGTGAAATATCGAACCGGTGTCATAGTGGGACGGACGCGTTTCCCATTACAAAGCCATTTGCGCTGTTTACATAAAGGAGGTGAGACGCGAATACTATGGTCTAGAATGGTGCTATTGCAAATTTTCCGCTTCTCGCGTGTCAAAGGAGATAATTTATTGCAATTGAGATAGCAGGCGCCTCGAGATCGGGGCCGCTACACCTCGCATAAATAGCGCTGCGCGACGGACGCGTCCTCCTATCATCCCGGCACCAAATAAAATTATGATCTTTTATTACAAGAGATTAAGCAGAATATTTATCACACCCTAGTGTGTCCTATGTTATTGTCGGTATTTTAAAATCAATATTAGCAAAATTTTAAGTTGGATAGTGTTGGAATTCTAACCTACCCTAAGTCTTCAGATCAGTTGACTAAACTGTTATGTATCAGCTGCTAATCCAAAAACAAAAAGATCACCTATACCATAAACTGATTTAAAAATAAATATCCAGAGGAAAACTTATAAATCTTGTAAATTTAACGCAAGAATGAGATGCCAATTCTTATAATTTATCTCTCTGTGCATACACCACATGCAACAATGAAGTTCATATGCTCCGCAGTTAACAGCAAACAGATGATGTATTGTCGGTTCAATGGTTTTGCTCGGTAGGTGACGCAGAAAATTCAGGGCACGTTCGGTATTTTTTTTCACAATAGCAGGTGTGAATGAGGCCAACAATTAGCATCCGAGCGGACACAATAGAAACAGATGCGATGCGCCTACTTATACGCCTCTACCATATAATTTGAGTGCTATCTTATTTTATGCTTTATTGGCACAAATATTCGAAAATGTAAAAGCACTTAATAATAAGAATAAGTGAATCGGCATTTAGGTTGTTGGTATAAATCTTGAAAAGAGTAATCTAACATTAGGGACCGACGGAATTTGTTAAACAAAACGGGCGTCCAACAAATTGGTAGCTACGCAAAATGCATAATGTGCAGATGTTTAATCTGATGAGAGGTTCCGGCGCTGAACGGTGGGAATTATATCAAAATCGTTTAACTGAAATAAACGGCGATTAGTTTGGAAATACCGGGAAGAACAATTTTGCTCGACAAGTAACATGCAAAGGCACCAGGGAACTCTGGCGTGAACAATTATTTCTAGTAGGAAATTAAACTAAAAAAAAAAATCTGCACTTGGGTATACCCATAGAGGACATGGGGTACCTACACCCAAGTGCAGTTTTTTTTTTAATTGCAATCATACTGAATTTATAATGAAATGGATAAAATACTTCATCATCATCGTCATCATGAAGAAATATTTTATTAAGTTAGTTTTTTATATTGACAAAATAATAAAATGTGCCAGTCTAATGTTTCGGTTCTAGATGACATATTATAATACATTTCGTAGATACCAAATGCACCAATACTTACTTAAAACTTGACACAAAACTTCCTCTATCTTTTTTATTTTAATTCAATGAACGGTATAAGAGTGTAATTCTATCATACAAAATATTATCATCAATTATGAAAAGCCGATAAATAGTGCCGCAGCGCATTATATCATTAATTTCATTAGCGATAGTGAGTAAACAGAATGTCAACAATCATCAAACGTCTGCACTACAATTCTATCAACGTGAGTGTTAACAAGCAGTGACTGTGGCAGTGCGCCTGCGCACTACCTGGCCAGCTGCCTCGAGTCCCACCAAGCTATGCGCGCCTTACCCCGCAACCATCCCTCTGTCTCACTCTCTCTTACCACACGAAAGCTCTATCGAACACCACAAAAAGCGGTTTCGCCCTGTTGTGTTGTATATTGCGCGCGCTTGTGTGCGTCCACAATATTTTTCTGACAAGCTAAGCAGCGGAACTGATAGAGCCAAAAGTACAGTACCACTTGAGGCGCTTATTACATTCTAGCACCGGGCGTGAATTTACCTGTTGGAACGCGTGAACCGGCGCGGCGCGGCCTTGTGCGCGAGCGCACCGCAGGTTCGACTCCAACTCAGTTCCACCCCAGACCTCTGCGTGGTCGCTCGCGTCACGTGCTCCACGACTTAGTAGGTTGCGGGCGCACGATCCCGTCCAATTAGTGTTCTCGCGAGAAACGAGTTAAGTGGCCGGTTCGACTAGTGAAGTACTCAGCCGCCAGGCGAATCAAAATGGACTAGTGCGCCGCTGTCGCGATGATAACGTGGAATTTTAGTGCGAAAGGATGATTTTAAAACTATGTAATATAAAGTGAAATCAGTGAAAACCAAAACAATGTATCTTACTCGGATTCCGAGCGCCATCTTGGTGCTTAGCACAGTCTTTACCGTAAAGGGTGCATCTTTATCGGCGGGGACGCGTTATCAGGCTCCCGATGAGTGCGGCTGGATGGCGGATTACGATGGCGCAGGAGTCGCGTTACAGTGCCGATTAAGGACTATAAATAGCGAATTGGAAAACACCAACTTCAGTGCAATACAACCACATCCGACCGTTAGGTTGCGTCTCGAATGCAGTGACGCTCTGTTCTTCCAAAGCTCACTTGCTCCAGGCAGTTTTCGCCAGTTAATCGAACTGCGCGAACTTACTATTGAATACTGCAAAATTGGAAACCTTTCAGATAGCGCATTCACTGGTCTACGTGAACTGAGAAACTTGACGATAAGAACACATAACACAGATTGGTCAACTATGTCGCTTGAAATTACTCCGAGTGCATTTTCAAGAGATGTACAAAATTTAGAAAGACTAGACCTCAGCGAAAACAATATGCTAGTATTTCCAGATGGAGCACTTTGTACGTTGAGAAACCTAGAGTATTTGAATATGACTGGGAACAGAATGAGGGATATAAGTCATTTTCAATTCTCTTCGGCACATAGACATCCCACGGAGAAATGTGGCGATAACTTGTTGGTTTTAGATCTCTCAAGAAATGTTATAGATACTCTACCACCGAGTCTCCTATCCGGATTAAGAAGATTGCAAAAATTATATCTTCAAGGCAACGGACTGAATTCTATTGCTGATAGAGCGCTAGAAGGGCTCATATCATTGACAACTATAAGATTTTCCGACAATCAGCTGACTAGTCTACCCCCAGAGCTATTCAGCGATACAAAGGAATTAAAAGAAATATATTTGAACAACAACACAATTACAGTACTGGCGCCAGGATTGTTCAGCGACTTAACGCAACTTTTGGTGTTAGATTTGTCCTACAACGAATTAACCTCAGACTGGATAAACACTTCAACATTCTCTGGGCTAAAAAGACTTGTGTATTTAGATTTTTCGCACAACAGAGTGTCAAAAATGGAAATAGCTCTATTCAGAGATTTGCACAATTTGCAAATACTGAAAATGCAAGATAATTTTATTGAACATATTCCAGAAAATGTATTCAGCTTACTTAGCAATTTGCACACATTAACATTATCAAACAATAGACTAACAAATATAGAAAGTTATGCATTCATGGGATTACAAGTGCTGTCGGTGCTATCTATAGATAGCAACCGTATATCTAAAATACACCCACATTCTTTACGCAACTGTTCCTCTTTACAAGATCTGCATATCAATGGTAACCGGCTTGATGAAGTTCCTATAGCATTGAAAGAAATCCCCCAATTGAAAACACTTGATTTGGGTGAAAATTTAATAGTCAGCATAGAAAACGCATCATTCATGACAATGGAACAGATGTATGGTCTGCGATTAACCGAAAATAACATTGGCAGCATAAGCAAAGGTGTTTTTGATAAGATGACCTCGCTGAAAATTTTAAACTTATCCAGGAATAAAATTCACAAGATAGAAGCTGGCTCGTTCGACGGAAACATAAATCTGCAAGCAATAAGACTGGATGGAAATTACTTGACAGATATCGGTGGACTTTTCGCAAAATTGCCTAATTTGGTGTGGTTGAACATTTCTGATAACCGATTGGAATGGTTCGACTACGCCATGATTCCAACTGGATTGCAGTGGCTGGATATTCACGCTAACAGGATCGCTGAACTTGGAAATTACTTTGAGATTGAATCGCAGCTATCGCTCAGTACTTTCGACGCCAGTTCCAATAGATTAACAGAAATAACTGGGAGTGCGATACCCAACTCCGTGGAAATGTTATATTTGAACGATAATCTCATTTCAAAAGTGCAATCTTATACGTTTTTCAAGAAACCTAATTTAACACGAGTGGATTTATATGGAAATAAAATAACTAGCTTGGATCCTAACTCACTGAGGATATCTGCTGTACCACAGGATAAATCAGTGCCAGAATTTTTCATCGGCGGTAACCCGTTAGAATGCGACTGTACCATGGATTGGCTCCAAAAAATAAACTCTGGAAACCGAGCTCGAACACAGCCAAAGTTGATGGATTTGGACAGCATAAACTGTAAATTACTCTACAGTCGTGGGAACGCCCAGGTAGCTTTAATTGAAGCTGCTCCTCACCAGTTTTTGTGCAAATATGAATCTCATTGTCACGCGTTATGTCATTGCTGTGACTTTGATGCTTGCGACTGTGAAATGACATGCCCTACTAATTGCACGTGTTATCACGATCCATCATGGTCAGCTAATGTCGTGGATTGCGCCAACGCCGGCTACGCTAATACTTTGCCCGAGAAAATTCCTATGGAGGCCACACAACTGTACCTCGACGGCAACGACATTAAAGTACTACCAAGCCACGCTTTCATTGGTCGCAAAAAACTGAAGATATTATATTTAAATGCTTCAAACATTGAAACGATTCACAATAGAACTTTCAACGGATTAAAAGAACTTGAAATACTACATTTGGATTACAATAGCCTGTCAGCGATTGAAGGACAAGAATTTGACGGTTTAGACCATTTGCAAGAATTATACTTGAATAACAACAAAATTAAACAAATTGGCAAAGAAATGTTCAACCATATGGCGCGATTGAAAATGCTACACCTTCATCATAATAGACTTTTCACGTTATCAGTATGGCAAATCAATCCTGCGGTGACGGAAATAACACTCTCTTACAACCCGTGGTCATGTGACTGCGAATATACAGAAATGTTCCGAGAATGGACGAAAAGAGTGAACTCGATAACGGATCTTTCAGACATCAAATGTATATATTCTAAAGGAAATTCTACAGATATGGTTTACAATGAAAGTGCGTTCAGTGATCCAGAATCTGGATTTAAAATTGCGTATGAAAATGGAACGCTGTGTACCGGCCTACCTAGTATAAACAATAGTATCAATGGAAATCTGACAGCTACCAGAACCATAATAACTAGAGAAGAGGTACAAGATTACATACCGCTTCTTGTTGCCACTCTCGGCGGTTTCTTACTAGTGTCAATAGTAAGCATGATTATATTCATATTCAGACAAGAAATGCGAGTCTGGTTCCATTCGAAATTCGGCGTGAGACTATTCTACAGAGCGAGCGAAATAGATAGAGAAGACTCGGAGAAAATGTACGATGCATTTTTGTGCTACAGTTCTAAAGATGAAACGTGGGTCACTGAAGAGCTCGTGCCCATGTTAGAGCGCGGTGACCCCTCCTACAAACTTTGCCTACATTACCGTGACGTGGGCGGCTACGTGACCGAGAAGATAAGACAGGCCGTCGAATCTTCGCGTCGTACAATCATGGTTCTCAGTGAAAACTTCTTGAGGTCTGAGTGGATACGTTACGAGTTAAAGTCGGCTCTCCATCAAGTGTTAAGAGACAGGCGAAAAAGACTGATCGTAGTGCTGTTAGGTCAAGTGCCTCAGAAGGATCTCGATCCGGACATAAGACTGTATTTGAAAACGAATAAGTGTCTTCACGCTGAGGATAGGTTGTTTTGGGAGAAGTTAAAGTTTGAGATGCCCGATGTGCGGGGTAACCCGCGCTGTCGCGGGGTGCCGAGCCCCGGCGGCGGCGGCGGCGGCGGTCTGCCGATGCACCGGCACCACCACACGAGGAACCACCTGGGTATGCTGCCGCAGCCGCCGGTGCACGGCGCGCACCCTGTGCTGCCGCCGCACCCCTCACACGCGTCACACCAAGTGCCACCCCGTGCCTCTCCGCGTACCATGTCCGTCCATGTGTAATGTGTAGTGTACGTAGACTATTATAACTGTCAAAGTGATATTAACTCTCGGAGCAGTAAATTAGACTAGAGGGTGAAGTGTCTGCTACGTCTAATAATTGTGATGGCTAGTCGGTTAGCGTTTATGTAGTGTACATATTATTTTTGTAGTCATAGTTATGTAAATACGCCTATTTTGTGTATAATATTTGTCATACTCATTTCACAAAATTAATATTTTTGTCTCTCTACATGTTCTTACCGTATTATTTTTTTCTAAATATCTGCTGTAAATTTATGTATGTAGTCCTGATTTTCAGTGAGTATTTTTGTGATCTGAGCTAAACTTTATGCCTACTTACTTGTAAAAATAGTTATGTATGTGTTAGGCCTATCTAGGCTGTGTTTGTTGGGCAAAACATGCCAACTACTATTAAATAATTTGGCAACACTGCCTCAATCTGTGATAATATTAGATATAGTTAGCGTACATTTTTATATCCCATCAATGTATATTTTGTATTGTAGTCGGAAAACTAAAAGAAATATTTATTGTGAAAAATACCTAATCAAAATCGTGAAATTGGGGAACATGAAAAATAAAATAAAATATGATTTAAAAAAAATAAGTTTTTTCTTGATTTATTCTCTATTATGTGAAACACATACAATCATACAACACTTAAGTACACTCTATAAATATTGTCGAAAAGCAATAACACGTGTGAATTTCGCTGCATGTAATGGTGCGCTGAGCACGAGTTTAGTGATTGCTATGGTAGAAGGCACCATATATGCTAAAATGTTTATATACACCACAATCAATAACACAAGTTTTAATTTGCACACATAGCATTTAAAAAAAACAATACTGAGCAAATATAATAATGGAACTGCGAATAAAAGAGTTAAACGAGTCCTACGCATTGTACATTTACATATTACATACTTGAAATAAAATCTGGTATTGCAAATATAGATATAAATGTGGGCAAATTATGAACAAACTAGATATTTGCACTACGTGAAAAATGAGGTTATTACCATTTTAATGACACCCACAGAAAAATATAAATTTAAAACGACTGTCATTTGTTAACACTTTAAACATATTTATGAAAACTATTGTCATGTAAAAAAGCGGATAGTTTGTAGTAATGAATTATACCTTTATCTGTTTTACAATAAAATATCATAAATATCCACACACACACAAAACACACATTGATATGAGCGAATCTAACTCCAGCGCTTAGTTTTTCTATAAACGTAGTCCATACCGACATAGTCAGTTCAACATTCCAAAGAAATGAGAACAAAGCTCCATACTTATACGTAAGCAAGTAGGCGTGAGCGCGCGGAGTTTTTTGCACAGGATCCGTGAGGGACGGCGGCCGACGACCGCGGCCCTTCAATCTGAGGTAACGAGCCCTCACCCCGCAGTCCTAAGTAGGTGTGAAACAACTGGAGGCGCGAACAAAAGGATAGCCTCGGTTATACCGGCCACCTGATCGGTTTTGTTCAAGGAGTTCAGTGTGGACTTTACTTTTTAGTAAGCATAAATACTAATAAATATCTAGATAAATAATGTTTGCGTTAACTTTAGTAGTTATGTACTTACTACTCTAAATCTGTGGTACACACGCTGCATTATAATCTATGAAAAATTTAAAATTCCTTATGATTCTTAATAATGTTGTTCCAGAAAAAATGTGTACATACAGATTAGAATACTTACCGAATACTTATTGGAGTCTGTTATATGTTTCCACATTCAGCCAATCAAAACATTTTTCTTATAGGAAATTTATTCATAAACTCCGGCGATAATTTAACCAAAACATGAAACGCAATTTATCAAACTCGAAAATAATATTTTCTTCTTTTGATAATAATATAATACATTCATTGTATGGATCGTTTGACTTAATAAGATTCAAACCTTATTTCTTTACAAATTTTTGCTTATTTGATGCGTCGAACGCCATATGTTTGATCATTGTCACGTCACAGTCACCGTACCAATTTCTTAAACTTTAAAGGACATCAAAGATTCCTGTGATATGAACACGATTTGTCTCGATAACTTCTTGCAACATATAAAACTAACAAAGCACTAATATTTTCGATTGATACCTGCCTCTAGTATACGCTAAGGTATTTTTGCTTTAAAAGATATTTAGTTTCTATAGTAAAAACCACGATATTTTCAGTACTGAAACATAAACTAAAAATATATTTTATTTCATAAAATTAACTACGATCTAGCTAGCAAATTTCATTTTACTAATGATACTAATGATTCCAAGAGATAGT